>CM060945.1:348928221-350262549 GCA_030765085.1 Allium cepa | reverse complement strand
AATTTCAATGGAAATCCAGAAGAGTGAGATTAACTCACCTTTAACTTTTAATTTGCAGTCTGATCCATACTGGCTTGATTCACCATGATTTAGACGTTAATAGACATTATATGGTTTATTAACATTTTGAGCTAATCGAACAATTAATTTCCATTCAATAGATTCAATTAATTAATTATTTAATTCTAAACTAGTTTTCTTTTAAATAATCTCTTAGTAACTAAAATAATTAAATAAGTTTATTAGACAAGCTAATCTCTATTGTACATTATTATTATTTTTAATAAACTAGTAGATTTAAAATGTGTATCTGTATATTTATTTTATTTTAAAACTACGTATATATATATATATATAATTTTTCTTTTTTTCTTATTTTCCCAAAATCATATCTACTAAATTAAATTAAAAACAAAATGTTTTAAGTCCAATTGTCTAAATAATTATTTTTTCTTTCAAATGTATATTTTTTCTCAACCCTTCCTTTCATATATATTTTTTACTTTTATATCAAAATCAAGATATGCATATGTATTTATAAATTCAAATTCTGTAGTCGACAAAATAGCAGCATGTTTTCCATCCCAGACTTTACTTACATGCATATATAGATTAAAACAAAATTCTTTAGTTAAAATATTACTATTTATATTAATATAAAAGTATGGTTTCTTCTCTGCAAATATAAATTGTGACTGTAAAATATTGACTGTAACCATTTTTTTATATATAACTAAAATTAACTAACTTAGAAATTAAATAACTTAAATTGATGGGAAAATACCTCTCCGCGATAACTCGAGCTCCTCTCTACCATCGTTCAAACAAATCGAAACCAGCACCTCAAGTTCGAATGACCTGAACAATTCAAGCTACACCGGTGACTGTCGCACCTCACCAGCTATGACCGTACACCCTCAAATCATTCCCCTCTTCCTCCCCTTTCCTCACCGACAGCAATGTCTTTGCCCAAGACGCCTCGATGCCAATTCGAACGTCGCCGAACCAAAACGACCCCTGCCTTAGCTACTACTGCGCGCGCGCCATTTGCCGATGCCACCATCTACCACTCGCGATCCCCATGACAAAGTCGAAATCGACTTTGCTTCGCTTTTTTTTAATCGGTCAGCCATTTTTTTAGAAGAGAAGGGGTAAGGTCACGATTAACTGAAAGTGGAGGAACGGCCATGATATTTTTTTTGAACGACGCTCGAGAACGAATGACTTTGACAGGAAGAAGAAGGAAACATGTAAATCAAGCTCGACCATTTTCGTTGATTTTCGCTGGAAAAAAGGAGGAGAAGTCGCGTGATTTAAACAGAACGGCTGCGTGTTGGAGAAGGTGAGCGACCGTGATTTGATTTCTGCGTTGAAAATATTAGCGTGTAGGGTTGCTAGCTACAGGGACGGCAAAAAGCGTTGATGGTGAAAGAAAACAGGCTGGTGGGTGGGAATTTCGGCTGAATGAAATTTGACTGGACAAAGTATATCATATTTTGAATTTAAATTTAAATTGTCTCGATTTACATAGCTTAAAATCGCGAACCCCTATCGAGACGAGCCGCTAGGCGTTTATAATGTTATACCCCTATTCCGAACGCAATGGAAAAGGTTTCGAGTCCTAATTTGTAACGACCCGTAAAATTTTGTTAATTTTTAATGGTTTTATTTAGCGTATTTAATTTGATTTTTGAGAAATTTTAAATAATAATATTTTGGAATAAAAATTTTCATTTGGATTACGTATAGTTAAATGTGGCAAAATGATAAATTTTCATCAAAAATTAAGAAAGTATATTTTAGGGTGTGATTCTGTTCAATTTAAGTCAGTAATAATCGATGTTCATAAAATAATTTATTTTGGGAAATTCAAGGCACAACTATTTTATTTGCCATCATTTATTTTATTTATTTTCAAACGGTTCATTTTGCCTTTATAACGTGTCCTTCCATATTTATTCTTGTTGTCCAATCAAGCTATTAATTATTTTGATTGTTTCTAAAACAGTGTGTAGCCGTTACTTTTTCTACCGTTGAAATTTCAATTGCTTAATAATTTTTCCAATTCACAGATAGACTTCCCCATTCCTAGCCATTAATAAACTTTGAATTCATCGTCCTTGCCTTTCGTTATTCCCCGTTTTATAATAATAATTGAAATTTATAGCCATTTCAGTATATAACTTTTACACGTTTTATACTCATTTAATTTCAGCAGTCCATTGCCTTTAATTTTTAAACTGTTCCATTTTCTTCCCAGGCAACAGCTCACATTCCATTTCGCTTATAAATCAGTTTCCACTTTTACTCACCTGCTCACCTTTTTTTCCATCTATCCGTTTAATAGTTATATATAAGTTATAATACGTTTCCCTGATTCATCTCCTTTCCTTTTTCATTGACATATTAATTCTGGGAAGCGATTAATTTAAAAACCCATCTTCCCCTCATTTCTTTAAACTTTCAGCTAAATTTTAGCTTGTGACCATTGCTGTACGTTTCATTAAAGAGGTACGTTACCTTATTAATCTCTGGAATTTAAGGGTGAAAATTTTATTTTTCTAACCTTTCCTTTCCTACGCTCCCTATTTCCGCTTCTTTCATTATGACCGTTCATTATATATATACACTACAGTTGGAAAGTAATAAACATATAAACTTAGATACGTTTTGTATTTATTAAAAATTTAAAGCTCACCTTAAATTGTGCAAATCGTTTTTCCACTGCCTTTATAACTTCGGGTTTATACCTACTGTTGCTTCCTCTTCCTCACTGAAGCCTATTTTCTTTCTTTCCTAAGTTGTTACAGCGCCTCTTCAAGGCCATAACCGCATACCCCTATCGCCATCACCCATCAGACACTCGTCACCACTAGCTTGCATACGTTCGCATATATTCGGTATAGTACTTCTGTCTGTTAGCATATATATATATATCAATGAATTTGTTACATGGGTTATTTTATCTTGGGTTTCCCTGTTTCCAGTTTAATAATATATTATAAAAAATTTACAGCGTCTATTATATGGTTTATATATATATGTCAAAGTTATTCTTTTATATATATAAATGTATTTGTGTGTATATGTATATATGCTGTTATATTAGTTTATAAAATAAAATTTTCCTTTTTCGGCTGCTGTATGTAAAGATGCTTTTTGTTCTAATTTGTTTAAGCTTAGTATTTTGTTTTTTTATGTATAATATTTTAAACGTGAATTTGATTTAAGTGAAGCTTTTCGTACCATATTATTAAATGAAATAATATAAGGTGACTTAAAAATATATATACTTTTTTGTTTTTTTTTGTTTTTGAATCTTTTTGGGGTTTTGTTGGTTTTGTTATATATTACTCTTTCTTAATGCAATGTACTGGAAACAACAAAATAGGTTCTAGTGGCTATTGCGTAAGTGAATTGGTGTTTGTGTACATGTTATTATAACTTATATTTATACATTGTTTATTTGTTTCTATATAATTACATAAAGAATAGTAGTATCTACATTATATATATATATATTTTTAATATATATGGTCTGTTTTATATTTGGAATAGGCAGGTGTATATTTGTTTTAGTGTAGACCAGTTGCTTTCGCAAAAAAAAGTATATATTTTAAAGTTTATATTAGTTGCTATTTATATATATTGTATAAATTTTACGTTCTAACTTATACTTTCGGTCTGCACAGGTTACAGTATTATATATATTTATAAAATAAGTTATAATATAAGTTATATAAGTAATTCGTACATCCGTTGTCTAAAATTTTATATAAGTCTATGTATAGGCTTTACTGTTTATGTATGGGTAGTTATATATTAGTTTATATATATATAGGTAAAGTGTTTAAAATTTATAATTGTATTGTGAAGTGGATTTTGTACCATATGTATATAGTAGTTTATAAATGAGATTTGAACAGTGTAATTTGTTGAAGTTTTATATATTAATCTTATTTTAAAATATAAATCTTAATGATATTATATACATAGATCGCATGGGGTGGTTTGGGTCTTAGATTTGTAAATAGAAATTTTGATCTATGTGTAAAAATTTAAATGGTTTGGAAAAATTATAAGGATTTTTATTTAACATATATGTTTTATTTCAAATGTTAAAACTATTGGTTTATGTATGAAAAAAAAGGTAAATTATATATATATATATGTGTGTGTGTGTGTGTGTGTGTGTGTGTGTGTGTGATTCGACTTTAAATTTTTCTTAGGGATGCAATTTTGATTTTTATTAAAATAGCAAAAATTTCTATATATATTAGACTGATTCTGATTCAATTCATCAATTCTTGATTATCAGCCTCATTCGTCCAATTCGTGCCAATCCTACTTTGCTTTGAAATTCGTGCTCGGATTTATAATTCAAATTTCTGTGTCTGTATCAATATGCGTATCCATGTCATCTTTTGTATTCTCTAGCCTCGAAAGGTGAGCAATCATTCACGATTAACATTCTTTTATTTGTTAAATTTGATTAAATTGAAACGACAATTGAAATATGATGTTATAGTTATTTAAATTGTTTTATATGCTATTATCTGTAACTGTTCACTTATGGGATATGACACCATATCCTATTGTTTATATTTATTTTTGATGATATATGCCTGTTGTTATTATTATTTTCATATCTGTTATCACTCCGCAAGTTCCCTGTTAGTATAGAAATCACTATGGGTTGAAATGATACATACCCGAACGGACTTTAGAATAGGAGAATTTCGTTATGGGTTGAAATGATAAACCCAAGCAATTTTCATTTGAATTGAATTTAGAATTACGGATTGAAATGATATCCACCCGTATATATTTAACTTACGGATTTAAATGATAAATATCTGTATCCCTTGTCCATAGAATAGAAAATTTTACACCGACGTTGTGGTCTATATGAATGTTTTGAAAATAATTTCTATGGTCTTGAAAAGAAATATATGGTTTTAATGAATATTGATTTAGTATTATATATAAAGGTTATTTTATATATAGATTTAATATTAAGATAATTTAATTAAGACTGATCTTATTAATATGAAATATGTTTAAGGATTTATTAAATTTGTATTTCTGAAATAGATTTGTGGAATAAATTTGATAAGCTAAGGTTTGAAGATATATTTGGGACTTATTTGAATTTGTCATTAATTAAGGATTTTATTTAGTTAAATCAATTTGAAACTATTAAATTCGAAACTTTAACATATGATCCTATAACTTGAATTTTTATTTAAGAAATTTAATGGATGTTTCATGTCTAAAGAAATCGAAGGTAATATATAGAAAATGTAAATTTAAGGTCATATAAATAATATTGAATTTATTAAGTGAATATTTCAAAACTAAATAATAGTGAAGTTAAGTTGGGAGATAAACGCAACTATTAAACTTTAGTCTTTGAAATGTTGAATATTTAAAGCTCCGAAATATATTAACTTCGAATTATATTGAAATTTAAATGGTTTATTTTGTTGTTCAAGTCCGTATTTAAAATAGATAAAATTTGAATTAGTTTGGTCAGAAACTAATTGTATGGAAATTGATAAATTTTGATTTAATTAAATTTGAACGGGAAGGTCGAGTTGATTTTGAAGCGATTCGTGAAGTTTGAGGAAATAAAAATACTTTACTTCATAAATTATTGGATATATATACTAGTTTGGAAAATAGAGATATTTGAAATGAAAATGATATTTTAGTTTTGAAATATAAATAAAATTGAAACGACCACGGTGTTATAGTGTATATTTCTACATTGTAGATAGTTCCACAGATCCTTAGAGAATGGTTATCCTATACATCCTCTAAGTTACTTGTATTTCAGTTGATATTTCACTTGAGTTGGATTCATTGATATAAGAATGTTAATCCTGACTCGAGTGTTTTGTGTTTTGCTTGACGCTCGGGTCAGACTGAGTGATACAGCATTTGAGACTCACCTTCGAAGTTGGAGCTTTGCTTGAAGATCCAGCTATCTATCCTTTCAGTCATCCAGTCGATTGGTTCAGAGAAGTCATCTGCCCATACCGGAGACTTCACTGCATCTGGGATATTCTGATGTATTTTATTTCTAACTTTGTTTATATAGTAGCTTCATGAACTACTATTCATTTATTCCGCTGCATATTATTGTACTACTCTGTGTGTGATTCTGTGATTGATTTATTTACTGTATACGTTTTTGCCAAATTTAAATTAACAATTCGTTATTTTGAACTTTTCAAGTTAGACATGTATGGTTTTATTATCGATTCGAATGGTCCAAAATAGCGGGTCGTTACATAATTCGATCATATGGAGAAGATAGCTTTTTGGACCTAGTTATTAAATTAAATTTTCGATATAAATTCAGCGCGTTTATATATCGTACGCTCACACAACAACTCCAAACATTACAAAAATTTGAAATCCGATAATAAAACACTATTACGGACCCACTGGAACTAGTTTCGTCGAATTACGAGACTATTCCTCGGAAGGCTTTTTTTAAATATCAATTTAAACGATATAATTTCAAAACTTAGCAAAACACTTTCAAATTCAATTTTAACACTTTACTATCTTCAGTACTAACAATATAAATTTTACAAGCCTTTAAAATATTTTTAACAAGCTCGAAACTCAAGATTAAATATTTTACTCAATCTTCAATTATTGAATTGAATAATTATATTATTCAACAAATTGCTGTATCTACATTCTGAATAGATAAATCCAAGTTTTCCATATCCAAAACCAATTTATAATTCAATTTCTATATTTAAAACCATTTAAATATTTCAGATTCAACGCTGAAAAACCCGGGTTGTCACAAGCACCCTCTTCATATCTTTAGTTACATTATCTAATATGCTACAAGTTTCAAATATATGCGAAGATTTTTTAAAATACTTGATTTTAAAGTTTACATTTCTATTTTATTGGAAAATTTAAGTCATTGTTATAAGTAAAGACTTAAGGTAATCTGGATTTGAATTCCAATCTAGAATCGGGTGCATTATTATGCTCTTAAGGAATGAGGTATTATTGTTATAATAAATGTTATTTGTATTAATGCATTTATTTCTTATTTCAGGAACCGTTATGTTTTTCCTGATTTCAAGTAGATCGCATAAAATAGTGATTGAATCTTTTGAGTTGATACTTGAATCCTTTTTTATATATTCCCCCTTAACGGGCATGAATATCTATGGTACTTTTAAAGTTGTAGTTGAGAGGAATAGACTTCAATATATGTTAAAAGGTATGCAAGCTATATGTATCAATGGTATCGGATTAATGCCTATAATACGAAGTAGTGCATCTTGGAATGGACTCTTACCACATTCAGTACATGAATAAGCATTGCCAATGCATCAAAATCAAAGCTCGAGTCTTTAGATAGAGATGAAGCTCATGTCTTTCAATTGTAGAAAGAGATAGAAGCGGCATAATTTAGTCATAACAAAGTTGGAGGACCCATTTTCTTTATTGTTGCATGTCCATATCTTTTTTTACTTCCAAGCTTTCCCTTTTTTGTTATATGTGTCTTATAATGTAATAACTCCCATTTTTGCGGTATGTTGTAATAATACTTTAAACATGTATTAAAATGAACATAATTTTATTAACAGTTTGTAGTTTACTTGCTGATTTTAGTGATTGTATTATAACGTGATTTTTTTTGAAATAGTACTTAGATACAACATGTCACTGGGACAACATATCACAAATCACTTGTCAATATATGTTCAAATCACGCTACGCAAGTTTCGAACTTGTGACCTCTTGCACCAAAGTTGAATCACTCAACCATTGGGACAAGGGTGCTTGTCTATAACTTGATACATATATCAGTTTATTTTTAAAGGAAATATATAATTGAACGTGTACATTTTTCTCTATTAACTTCTATGCAAATATGTAAAATGGATCGAAATTGAGTATACGATGTGGTGGAGTGAGTAAAGACTATAAGCTTAAGGCAATCTTGAATCTGGATGTTGCTGGAAATGTTTTAAATTTTGTCTTTGTAAAAAATAGATAGAATGTCTCTATTTGCAAATGTGTTTTGTTCCAACTGCATTTTCCTATTAACTGTGTATTCATACTTGGTCGAAAGAGAGACAGATGTTATACACACACACACACACACACATATAATGGCATAAAATTCATGATTTCCTTTCCTTTTGCAACATTTCTCTCTTTTACATGCTTTATACATACATACATGCATATATATGTGTGTGTGTGTGTATAGGTATGTATGTATGTACAAAGCATGTAAAAGCATGAAAAGGTTTGATATTTTGCATGTAAGATTTTCCCCGATTTGTCAATTTTTTAAATATATCAAAATACCAATTAATGTATGATTACTACATTCTTAATGTATCAGATAAAGCTTAGTGTATATACAAAAAATCCTTCTTAATTTCTCTACCTTTCCTCTTTATACGCAAAGTTTGTGTAGTCCTTTTGGTTTAGTAATATTTCGTTGAAAAATATGTTCTAGCTTAGCATCTATTTGTCCCATATACCTTCAGTTAATAAATTCATCTGACATGTTTGGCCTCACTTAGAAAAATATTGTCTTACTATAGTGAGTTTACAATACTTTAAAATTACTCCACTCATTATATTCATGACTATGAGGAGAGCTAACAGGCTATGTATATAACATTGTTGTTTTCTGTATTTTGTGTACACCTACCTCATTGTGCTGACTTCAACTTACTCCAATGCAAGAAAATTATTAAATTAACAAACAAAGAGTCCATAATTGACAAGCATAGATTTTCATTTCCAGTTAGCTAAAAAATAATGTAGCATGTTGCATAATGTTGGTGGAACGAAATCCATGTGCGTAGCACGGGTTCGCACTCGTTATTTATTAATTAAAAAGAGTTAAATAAAGATATTAAATGCATTTAATTAATATTTAATTCACAATTCAAATATATAAATAATCACTATATTTGAATTCAAGTTATTAACCTTTAAAGCCAATTATTTTAATATTTAAAATTGATCAGATATTCAAAATCAAATGAAAAAATTTTGAGTTATCACATTCTTCCCTTTCAAAAGAATTTCGTCCTCGAAATTTCCATTGGAAGAAAATATCTTCAAACCCTTAAGTTTAAAAACTATTAATTAAAATGAGTTATTAAACTTTTAATATTTTGTCTATTAAGGAAAATTTTGCCAACACCTCCTTTGCATGGCCAGATCCGAAAAAACCACAACCCGCCACCATTGACCCAAATCAATAAAAGAAAACAAAGCCAAGTGGCCTTCTATATCTGGGGCAGAAATCATAAATCAAAATACCAATTTCTAAATCTTCTACATTCCTTCTTACGTTTCATTTTTATTTCCGTAAGCAATTTACTATCTCAATGCTGATGAAAATGCATAAGAAATCAAATAATAGAATCTTGCTTCCTTATACCTATTTTATATTTACGTAATTCAAAAGAGTATCATGTTGGAAAAAGAGCAATACACCTGCAACATAAGTAATAGGCAACCATATGCAACACAAGTATAGAAAATACCCGAAAATAAAATAATGAGCATCTAATCTTTTCAAAAGATAAAATTAAAACTAAATGTTTTGGTTTTTATATTTAAAATATAGTTTCAAATTCTTCCAAAGAGAAATAAACCACAAACAAAATCAATTATGACAAGGAGGAGGCTCCTCCGACCGAAGCATGGTATAACCCTAAAATTAAACAGTACGGAGCATCGGTGGTATTCTAGTTCCTCCAAAAACAACAAGTAGAGTAAACAAATATAATTAATCCCCCCACTTTAGTCATAACTAAAATAATTGAAAAATCACTTCATAAAACAGTTTCAAATATCATGAAATAATAATACTTCACTAAAGTTACAAAATAATTATATTGTTATTTCTTTCAAATTTTCTGTTCGAAGTCATTTCCTTTTTCAAAAATTTTGGGAATTAAGTCCTAACACACAACAACTTTATAAACTGTAGTTTATAAAATCACACTATCAATCAAATCAAATTCCATGAGTGAATAAATAAACACTTAACATTATTTAAAATGTTAAATGACAAACAAACAATATTTAGAATTTTGCTTAGGTTCGACTTTCTTATGTCATTCAAAAAATCATCAAAATATACTTAAGCCTATATAATATACATATATCATCCATATGCAATACTTAATCTGATAACTTGCTCGGATACATAAACTTTACTTTCGAACTATTATCGCTCAGTCGACCTCCCTAATAAGGACACCAATCAGGTTCCTTGATTAAAACCTTTGTTCTCCTTACATAGTCATATACTATGATATGAAACCTCAGTATCATATAAAGAATTCGAATTAAGTGTTCGTTGACAAGAATCAACTGGGAAATCCTTTTTAGGATAGGTGTGAATCACCCGAAATTATGTATTTGGATCATAGATCTATAACCATGCGAATAAGATGATTTTCATATAACTTACGTACTTAATTGGATTAGATTCTTGATCGCACTAATCTTTCTAAATCACTTTCAAATTTTTTTCCATTTAAAACATTCCATTCAGCACTAAAATTATTTATGAATCATTTTATAAATTTGCACTTAAGTTTATAAATATTTTATGAAGATACCTCTTTATACAACTTTAAATTTAAAACTTGCTCCACTTTTCTTACATGTATAATACTCTTCTAAATTCTAAGAGTACATTCAAAATGTCAATTTTTATTAATTAATATATTTATGTATTTACTTTAAAAAAATAGAGGCCCAAATATAATATGGGTCTTGAAACCGAGTCAACTTTCAACCGTTTTATCTTAGAGTGCTCTAAAGAAAGATGTTTACAAGTTGGCCCAATATCACCAAATACTCTACATAACTTAGATGTTTAAATAAACGCTACGGTTTTAATAAAACTACGCTTGTTTAAACTTTCCTATCCAATTTAACCCATTTAAAACTTAAGTTCAATCGTATCTTTTCTATTCATGAGTTAAAAAAATCCATTTATCAAAATAACTTTTTATTTTAAATCAATTTCCTTTAAGGAAGCTTAAGAACCGAATACCCAATTTTTATTTCAAATCATTTTTTAAATAATAATAATACACATATCTCCTTTTTGTATATCAAATCATATTTTTGGAGTTTAGAACAAAATTTGTTTTGGAACCACCCTATAGCAAATTACTATAGTAGCACTTCCCTCACTTACAAACTCAAAAGTGAACATTGATGGTGCTGCAGTCATCACCAGAATTATTTTCCAATGAGAGAAGTGAGTTCAATGTTTTCTCGTCTCTTTTAAAATCCTTTTTAAACTATTTCTATACATAAATACATTTAAATAATACTATTATTATTTCCTTTAAAACTTTGGAAACAACTTTCTAAAACATCAAGATTTAAGTTCTCAAATTCTCTGATTAAATCCTTTTTTATTTATAAACTCTACTTATAAATTATATTTATATAATTTCACTTTGAGATATTTATTCCCATAAATACTTCCAAGGCAAATTACTATTACTTACTCAAACCCTTTTGAAATTATTTCAAACAATACCGTGATTTAAATTCTCAAGGACTCTTCTTTTTTTACTTATAAGACACCATTTATAAGTCATATAGATCATTTTGTATATACCATAAACATACAAAATGTACCTTTAAGAATTTTCTTATATGATAATAATTTTCCTTTATTATAAGAAAACTCTTTCAAATATTTATCCTTTAAATGTCTTATCTTACCTTTTAGATCATATTAAACAACTTTGATTAAAAGTTTAGTTTTAACTCAATATTATTAAAAGATGACTTTTAACTTATAATTTTCTCCAAACATCTTATAGTCAAATTATGAAACATAATTCACAAGGGGTTCGTTCCAATGTACTTACAATTATCAGACTATAAATGCTCATAAACTGGTCGAGTGTAAATGAACAATCAACAACCAATAGTCAATGCTCATAAACAAACTGAGCATGACTAATCAAAAGACAATGAAAATGAATAAATATTATCATGTTCAAACAACTATACACATTTTAAAGTTATTTCTTTTTATTTGTTTATATATAATCCAAGGTAAAATATTTTATTTACTAATTTTCAAAAATCAATATCATGTTCATTTTCCTTGTTCAACTGTTTAGAAATTCCTATCGACACCGTGACATCCCACATCTCGATCACAATTCATAACTCAATAGACCAATTAATACAATATGGTTTTAGAACAAGAACAAATACGCTTTCGTGTGTATAATACCATCAAGTCATTCTAGGCTGTCACTTACCTATCCCTAATGAGCTATACTCTACCAAAGCCAAGGTTCTCGCTTAACCTTCAGCTTTGATACCAAATGTGATGACCTGCCTATTTGACCAATGAAAGTTGGCACCAAATACATCCACGGTATTCCAATGCCAAACATCCGATCATCGGAAAGGCGGATTGTTAGTTTAAAAGAAAAAGAAAAATAAATAGAACAGGAGAAACAGAATCTCATAGCGAAACGTTCGCATATAATATAACAAAGATAGTAAAAGCCATCACTAAATGACAAAATATATCAGACTTAAAAAAACCTCATCAGCCTGGATAGTTATAACTTCCCGACCTTACAATTGCTGATGGGCATATATAATAATATAATGAAAAATAAAAATACTACAATAGGTGACCATCGAACCCTACTCCATGAGCTCCATGACCCACTAACGACAACCTGATAAAACTCGATCTGATCCAAGCATTATGAAAAAATAATTCTCGAATCAGTCTGGAAATACCAGCATGACAAACCCAAGTAACATGATAAACACATCATAATTCTATAAGACTACACCACTAATTGTGGAACTGGTTTTACCTCATAAGAACAACTTTCACACATGAATGAATGTAAACATATTGAAAAAAAAAACATAAACTTGACAGAATGGGCATAAACAAGATAAAAATTCAAACTTAAAGAATGGACATAAATAATTAAACATCGAGAAGAACTCCAGTCACATCTTAATGTACTTAAGAAAACAATTGAAAATTTTGAATCAACAACAAAGAGAGGAATTTTCCAACACTAACTGGGAGGGTTCACCCCCATACCGAAAGTATACCTCTAGAAATATACTTGAGAACTACGATAGCTCTCGGACACGTCCAAGGCGGACCCCGTGAACCTGTACCGTAAATCCGATTATTCCACATTTCGACGCACATACCATCGAATCCAATCTAGAGTAGATGTGATGGAATCGTACTAGAAGAAACCCCGCATAACTTGATTTCCACTCGCTATTTGTTTTAGTCATTTCCAACCAAGGATATCAATGCTCAAATGAGCAACAAATCATCTTAAATTGACGATGCACAAAAGAGAAAGCTGAATCGTTAGTCAACAAATCAACTATCGGGAATAACTGAAATGATTGTATATGGAAAGTAAATCTCATATTCTTACTACTACTCATTGATTCAAACTTGTACTATTTGTTGGTAAAAATGAAGTCAGACAAGTGAAGGTAGTGTTACCTCCAGGCATGGCCTTGACGACATTTTTAACTTTTGAGATAGGACGTGCTTCCATACCTCGACGTTTAGTGCTAAGAGTATGACTAAATCCTTTCCATATAAGCGATATCGGATTATGAAAAATTAAATCTTTTATCCTTTCCATTACTGACTTAAACTTATATACTTTTAAAATCGAAATTGCACTTGGTTTTCACATCACAATTATTTGTAAAACACTATAAAAATACTTTCTGAAAATATTCCTATTTAAAGATTTTCTCATTTATAACTGTCATTTATAGATTTCAAAAACTACATTTATTATCCTAGAAGATAAAAAATCAATTGAAATACTTCTATAAATTAAAAACTATATTAATTAAACAAAAAGCGAATTAATCAACTTTATAGCTTCTTTAATAAATAAATCAATTACCTTTAAATACCTTTATTAAATCAGAACATTAATTTTAGACACCCTTATTTGAACCAGTTAATTAACATTAAACATCGTTTATTAAAACGATTAATTAATTTTAAACATTGTTATTAAAAAGATTAATTAACTTTAAACCCCTTTATTAAAGCAGTTAATTAACTTTAATCACTTTTATTAAATTGGTTAATTAACATTTAAACACTTTTATTAAATTAGTTAATTAACTTTTTAACACTTTCATTAAATTGGTTAAGTAACTTTTTAAACATCGTTAATAACTTTATTAATTAAATAACAATTAAAATATATTTAAACCCATAAATTCCTTCAAAAACTTATACAATCCTTACACATCGATTTGAAAAGAATTTACAAAATATTTAAGGTGAAAAACCTTTATAAATTTAAAACAACGTTAATTATCCCGAAAGATAGTAAAATCCAATTACAATCTTTTATAAATTTAAATGACATTAATTATATCAAAGGATAATAAATAAAATTTATAATCTCTTTATAAATTTTAAACACTGTTAATTATCCCAAAAAGATAATTGATTAAATTTAATACTCCATTTATAAATTTTCATCAACACTAAATCTTCATTTTCAGAATTCTCAAAACATTCAAAAATTTAGTTTAAACAACTTTCAAACTACAATACATGATCGAAGACTTATTTTATGAAAATACAAGCTCACGTTACATACACAAAAAGGGTTATGGCGATGATATTTCATAAGTGACGGTATAGTGAAAATTGCTATAACGACACTTATTCAAACCAAACAGCATGACATAAATATTTCAACCAAATAATAATATAAGCAGCATAAAAATATAGATAAATAAGTAAATATTGGCGACAAACCCTTAAGGGCCTCTCTATAAAGTCCCATGAAGTTACACATATGTATATGTATTTCAAAGTATTCCGTAGTAACCAATTCACTATGTGCACTTGTAACAACCCTGGTTTTGGCGATTACCTGTAGATATTAAATTATAATAGTAGTTATAATTTAATATTGTAAATTAAGAATAAATTGGAGATTTAAATTATTTGTTTGGAATAAGCAATTGATTTTGGGGAATAAAATGTGAAAAATAAAGTTTTGAAACTTTACTTGGTTAATTAAGTTAAAAATGAGCTAATCATGATTTTAATATAAAGAAATGCAATAATTTTGATAATTGTTGCCAAACGTTTCTCTTATATATTTTTAAAAGAAGCATTTCATTTAATAAGTTATATATTATAATTAAAAATAGAAATTTTGTTTAAAAATAAATTTTGGTTGTAAAATGTTGAAAAAATGGTTTGTTATATTTTATTGCATAAGAAAATAATTTTTATGTAATTTTTAGACTTAAAAATAGAGTTTTATATGAATTATTGTGTAAATTGTGTATTTAAGAAAAATAAGGCTTTTTAATAATGAAAATATTTTTATAACTAAATTATCTTTTTAATTTTTATAAAAGAATGTTTGTGAAACAAAAAAATATGTTTGTACAATTTGTAGAGATGAAATCATGTAAATAAACATATGTTGTATTATGTAAATTTGAGAGTGTTAGGGTAAATTTAGTGTTAATTAGATTTTTAGGCTAATTAATTCTTTTGGGTCAAGCCCATTTGTTCACTAACCAGTAGAGTAATGAGAAAGCTTCTTCTTCCTCAAAACAGACATTTTTAGCAGAAAACAAAAGAAGAAAAACAATTCCTCTTTCAAACCCTAGGCTTCAAATCTCCAATTAATCAAAGTCTTTGTTGAAATAAATAAAATAATAGCTCTTTTCTAAAGGTAATCAATTCCAAAACATATATTATATCATCAAATTTCGATTTTGAGATTTGGGTTGTTTGTAATTGTTTCTTTTCTTGTTGCATGCCTCTATTTTATTCATTTGATAGGGTGTTGAAGGATCTTCTTGCCTAAAGACATCTGCTTTCTTGAGTTAGCATAATTAATCTTCAATTATTGCAAGGTGAGTTAATCACTCACACTACGAGCTTTATTCTACCAGAATAATTGTTAGTTGCTATCTGAATTAATTGGATAGGTTGTTGATTGAATTGCTTTCAAGTTGGTTGTGGTTTGCTGAAAATTATTTTTGAAAAATTGGTGCAGTAAAACAACAATATCTTAGTGCATATTTACCCTACTTAGCTCAGTATTTTTGCAGTTGAAAGAAAATTCTGTTAGCCACAACTTTTCTTTTAATTACTTTCTGAAATTCTGTTGTTTAAAGGTTCGAAATTTAGTTTGAAACTGATGTACACAGCTCTGCTCTGTGCAATTATTTTGTTGAAACCTGATCTTAAAATCTCCATAACTTTTGAATGGTAAATCAAAATTGAGTGCGGTTTATTTTAGTTTGAAGGTATATTTATAAAGAACAACTTTTATGTTTATAATTTTCAGTGAATCAACATTTTTCTAATCGTAATATGTGTTTGAACAGCTAATAACCCCTCTGTCTTGTATTTTTAATTTCAACTTTGAAACACAGAATTGTTTTTGCCATATCTTTTTAGTCTTTCATCGGAATTTAATAATTTTTAATGTTTCGAAAAGAAAAAAATCATATACTACAACTTTCATTTGTTGAGCTTTATGTAATTTTGAGTGCTTCTATGTCAAAATTTGATTTTTCTACCGCTAACCCGAGAGCAAAATCTATATTTGCTCTGTGCTTGAAGCTGAAACAAAATTAGACATAACTTTCTCTTTTTTGCTGGGATTTTGATAATTTTAGATGTTCTGGAAAGAACAAATCATATACTACAACTTTCATTTGTTGAGCTTTATTTAATTTTGAGTGCTTCTATGTCAAAATTGAACTTTTCTACTGCTAACCTGAGAGCAAAAGCAATATTTGCTCTATAGTTGAAACTGAAACATGATTTGCCATAACTTCTTTGTCTCTTAACCGAATTTGATAATCTTAGATGTTTCAGAAAGCTTAAACTTTGTACTAAAAGTTTCATGTTTTCTAAAATTTTGATGTTTGCTTGGTCAAAACTGTGGTTGTTTGTTGCTGGTACGAGAGCAAAACGACAACAATAACAATTATTGACTTAAGGAGTGTTTTAGCTTATTTTTTCTCTCACTTCTACTTGATTTTGATGATTGTTTTTAAGATGTTTTCAAATCTATAATGCCTATTAACAGGCTACCTATATTTGGAGAATTTGAAAATTTAAATTTAAATAGAATTTGAATTGATTTTGGGTTAAATTTAAGATTTATGGTTTATGAGGAACCATCACGATGTTTTCACTTGTCGAGGAGATGAGACAAGTTACGATGCTATTTAATTCTTGTAGATGAGATGAGACGAGTATGGTGTCTTTCTATCACTTGCCAATGAGACAAGGCGAGATATGATTTTCTGAGTTTTAAGATGTTCCTAGTGTGACATCGACTAGTGGATAGTAAACCGCTAAGTGCGAACGTGAGGTATGGGACATACGTTAATACTTTTCGGGTTCCTATCCGTGAGTTTGTGACACATTTACGAAGTGTACCTAGTAGAACTGCTTTGAGAGCTGTCAGCGACCTTGTCATAAGGACGAACTGCTTTGGAGCTGTTAGCGATCTTGTTAGGGATGACAAAATGGCTTGGAAAGGAGTCAGCGACCTTGTCATGAGGACGAACTGCTTTGGAAAGGTGTCAGCGACCTTGTCATGAGGACAAACTGCTTTGGAAGGTGTCAGCGACCTTGTCATGAGGACGAACTGCTTTGGAAAGGTGTCAGCGACCTTGTCATGAGGACGAACTGCTTTGGAAAGGTGTCAACGACTTTGTCATGAGGACGAACTGCTTTGGAAGGTGTTAGCGACCTTGTCTAAGGCTTCGGCTTTCTGAGTTTAGCACGTGCAGCATTGCTTCGACATTGTATTCGAGGATATGGCCAATCCGGGTTTTCTGAGTTTGAATTCGCCGTTTTTGGCGCATTAGTGTTAAGATTTTCTTAGTTTTGAACATGCATCAAATTCTTTATTGAGTTTGAGATTTTATGAGTTTGAATTTGTATCGAGCTCCACGAGTTTTTATGATCGAGATGTATGTGTGAGATTTAGCCGCCTTGGCTTACTTATGAGTTTGAGATCTCACATTCTTTTGGAGTTGTCTTGTGTTGCTTTCATGACTTCTGTTTGTAATTGAGATGAGTTTTCTCCTTTTCGGAGTAATGGTTCATCGAACCATTTGAGTTTTGCTTGAGTTTTATATGAGTTGATTTGATTTCATTATGGGTTATCGCTAATGATATGAGCCACTTGTTTTTTATTTAAGTATTGAGCTATGAGTTATCTAATCCTTCTCCTCATTCGAGAAGAAGTATCACTATATTCATTCTGCTTCATATTATCGATATTGACTGATTTGTGTAGCTAAACTGACCCGTGTATTTATACTCGGGTCAGACCGAGTTGTTTCAGGTATCATCTATTGGACTTAGCTTAAAGTTGGTGTGGGATATCATCTCTTCTTTCGCTTGAATCGTTTATTTCTTCCGCATAAACTGATGTTTTTACAATTTATTTGATGTATATGGTGTGATCGAGTACCACCTTTATTGTATTCATATTGTATTGTACTAAACATGTATCAGTGTATATGTATATATATGATGTCGATTACTGTTCTGTGATGTGCTTTACATTTAGTTATTGTATTTTGTTCTGAAAAATCCGTCAACCACCTATAGTTTTGGGTTAAGCATTTACTGTGTATGTCGATCCATTGAGATAGAAAAGAAATTTTATATTGCATTTATCGACGTATTCAATAGATGCTTAAGACAAAGTTATAGATGGTCGCCCTTAACCAGCCCTATTCTCCGCTTTAGTAGACGGAATTACTCGTTAATTCCCTTTACTAAGGTTGGTCTCGGGGTGAGGCGTTACAGCATGGTATCAGAGCTGTGGTCAGAACAAAGTAGAACAAACACGGAACAGTACGTATATCATGATACATTGAAGTACAGTATAAGTGAATCGTTGTCCTTTATTCGAGCATGTTTTCGTATCGAGCCTTGATTCATTTTCGAGTTTTGGAATTGATGAGATGGAATATGTCTAGGAATATAGATATATTGTATTCCGTAGTATTCCATAATAGAGTTTGATGTCATCTTATCTTATTAAAATCTTGTTTGGGATTATTCTATTCTTATTTTTGTTGATACGAGTGAGTTCGTATCGATGGAGCTTATCGATTTCTTTGAACATTCTTGTTGCATTCCGTTGAGAGTTGTGAATCCTACTGAAGGGATCCACAACGATTGGCTTGTTGTGAGCATTCTTAGTTCTCTATTTGTTGATACTTTAGTGAGTATTTGTTTATTACTCACTATCTTGAGATGTATCTGATTTGAGATGGATTGACTTATTTGATGTTAAGTCCGATCCTTTTGTTGTTATAGGATCCTTTATTTATTTAGGCATCCTAATTTGCTTGGTTTATTATTACTATCACTTTGGAATGTTAATGATGATTCCGAAGTTTTTGTATTCACACTAGAGTATCAATATGTTGATGATATACCTCAAATTCTAGTTAAGGTGACTTTGTTGAGTTTTGATAAGTCTGTTTGGGTTTGATATCCAATCGGGCAATCGAGTGTTGAATTAACCTTATTCCTGGCTTTTAGCCTGCGGCTATCCTTCCATGAGGATAGCCACTAAGGAATGATGTGAGTTTCTAGATTGTTCTAGTTTGATTGAGTTTATCATTCAGTTTCTTTGAGTTATCCTTTTTGGATACACAATCGGTATCATTCTTTGTAGCATTACTTTGTTTGAAGTAATGATTTGTTGTTTGTGTGCTTCTTCTCCTTCAAGAAGAATATCTTGCTTATCCTGTATCCTGATGACTTTTGGGAGTGGCTCGTGACATCGTAAGATTGACGAACACTCTATCTCCTTCTGTTGATTTTGAGAATCGAGTATTGTTGGAATATCTCGATGCATTCTCTTAATGTTCTTTGGTTGAGTTTTGAAGCTATATAAATATGAGTTTTGAAGATAAATTGGAGTTTTGACATATTTTAAAAATATAAAGAATTTTTTGAGAATATATATGTTTATATGAGTAGTATTTTATTTATAGAAATAATTTGAGAGTGTTGGATTATCCATCGAGTAGTTAAGAGTTCTGGTCGATACGCCTGATCAACGTTATCGATAGGAATCTCCTACATGCTATGATGAGGCAATCAAACACGATTGTTTGTGTTTTGAAAATTGAGATTTTGAAAATAATATTTTGAGATTATATATTAAATTTATATTTGAACGGTAATTGCAGCCATTGATTTTAGAGACGAGTAACAGAGTGGCGAGGCAGTTTTGATCGTTCGATCAACTCTGCAGCCAAGGATATATCTATTTATTAGAGGTTCAATGGCGAGGCAATGCCATTTATTTATTTATTTACTTTGAAATTATAAAGATGAGAATATGTGATAATATTCTTGAGCTATACTTTATTGAAAGTATATTTTGAGATTTTAGAATCTATATTATATACATTGGATGTTTTAAGAGAAGAGTTACAAGAGGATATGAACATTGTTTTTAAACAATTTGAGTGGTTTAATAAAAAGAGTAAAGAGAATTTAAACTCATAATTTATTTTGAGGAAAATTATTATGAATTTACAAAATTCTTTGAAAATTAATTTTAAAGTAAGAGAAGAAATTTGGACTTTTAATTTGAGTTTTAAATTACATACTAAGTAATATAGTAAAGAGTTGGAAAATTTTCAAATGTAAAAAAAAATTGAGATTTAAAATTTAAAAGATGTTAGGATTTAAAAATTCTATATATCTTGGATTGAAAAGTAGTTTGAGCTTATATCCTTGTTCTTGAGTATATTCTATCTTTGATCTACTATTAACGACGTGCATTTTTCGCGGTCGTTCGAGTTGGTGGCCTTCAGAGAAGCCATCTTGTGATTTATCAATCTTGTTTATTGTGTCTACCCTGTTGTGAGGATGTTCTTTCCGTATATTTATGCAAAAAAATCTTATTGATGATCTTCTTTGTTGCTTAGAGTTCTGGTTTGAGCGAGTTTAATCTCGACTCTATTCGTGGAGTTATTTGAAATCAATCATTTTCGATTGATTGATTGTTGAGCATCTTATTAAGTTTTGATTCGAAGACGGGATATCTTCTAAATTCTTTCGAGTTAGTTGGAAAATTCGATGGTTTGCTAATCACTATATTAGCATTTAATGGGCCATTGGATTAACCAAGTAAGTTTTTCCTTGTTTCTGTCTACCATTCTATGTTGAGAGTATGAAAGGTTTGAGTTTCGAGCTTGTCTTTTATCCTTTGTCGATTGAATTTTTGTGTTGTTTACGGCTCTTTTTTAGAAAATTGCGGGGACGCAATTTTTGTAAGTGGGAAGTCTATAACAACCCTGGTTTTGGCGATTACCTGTAAATATTAAATTATAATAGTAGTTATAATTTAATATTGTAAATTAAGAATAAATTGGAGATTTAAATTATTTGTTTGGAATAAGAAATTGATTTTGGAGAATAAAATGTGAAAAATAATGTTTTGAAACTTTACTTGGTTAATTAAGTTAAAAATGAGCTAATCATGATTTTAATATAAAGAAATGCAATAACTTTGATAATTGTTGCCAAACGTTTCTTTTATATATTTTTAAAAGAAGCATTTCATTTAATAAGTGATATATTATAATTAAAAATGGAAATTTGCTTTAAAAATAAATTTTGGTTGTAAAATGTTGAAAAAAATGGTTTGTTATATTTTATTGCATAAGAAAATAATTTTTATGTAATTTTTGGAGTTAAAAATAGAGTTTTATATGAATTATTGTGTAAATTGTGTATTTAAGCAAAATAAGGCTTTTTAATAATGAAAATATTTTTATAACTAAATTATATTTTTAATTTTTATAAAAGAATGTTTGTGAAACATAAAAATATGTTTGTACAATTTGTAGAGATGAAATCATGTAAATACACATATGTTGTATTATGTAAATTTGAGAGTGTTAGGGTAAATTTAGTGTTAATTAGATTTTTAGGATAATTAATTATTTTGGGTCAAGCCCATTTGTTCACTAACCAGTAGAGTAGTGAGAAAGCTTCTTCTTCCTCAAAACAGACATTTTTAGCAGAAAACAAAAGAAGAAAAACTATTCCTCTTTCAAACCCTAGGCTTCAAATCTCCAATTAATCAAAGTCTTTGTTGAAATAAATCAAATAATAGCTCTTTTCTACAGGTAATCAATTCCAAAACATATATTATATCATCAAATTTCGATTTTGAGATTTGGGTTGTTTGTAATTGTTTCTTTTCTTGTCGCATGCCTCTATTTTATTCATTTGATAGGTTGTTGAAGGATCTTCTTGCCTAAAGACATCTACTTTCCTGAGTTAGCATAATTAATCTTCAATTATTGCAAGGTGAGTTAATCACTCACACTACTAGCTTTATTCTACCAGAATAATCGTTAGTTGCTATTTGAATTAATTGGATGGATTGTTGATTGAATTGCTTTCAAGTTGGTTGTGGTTTGCTGAAAATTATTTGTGAAAAATTGCTGCAGTAAAACAGCAATATCTTAGTGCATATTTACCCTAATTAGCTCAGTCTTTTTGCAGTTGAAAGAAAATTCTGTTAGCTATAACTTTTCTTTTAATTACTTTCTGAAATTCTGTTGTTTAAAGGTTCGAAATTTAGTTTGAAACTGATGTACACAGCTCTGCTCTGTGCAATTATTTTGTTGAAACCTGATCTTAAAATCTCCATAACTTTTGAATGGTAAATCAAAATTGAGTGCGGTTTATTTTAGTTTGAAGGTATATTTATAAAGAACAACTTTTATGTTTATAATTTTCAGTGAATCAACATTTTTCTAATCGTAATATGTGTTTGAACAGCTAATAACCCCTCTGTCTTGTATTTTTAATTTCAACTTTGAAACACAGAATTGTTTTTGCCATATCTTTTTAGTCTTTCATCGGAATTTAATAATTTTTAATGTTTCGAAAAGAAAAAAATCATATACTACAACTTTCATTTGTTGAGCTTTATGTAATTTTGAGTGCTTCTATGTCAAAATTTGATTTTTCTACTGCTAACCCGAGAGCAAAATCTATATTTGCTCTGTGCTTGAAGCTGAAACAAAATTAGACATAACTTTCTCTTTTTTGCTGGGATTTTGATAATTTTAGATGTTCTGGAAAGAACAAATCATATACTACAACTTTCATTTGTTGAGCTTTATTTAATTTTGAGTGCTTCTATGTCAAAATTGAACTTTTCTACTGCTAACCTGAGAGCAAAAGCAATATTTGCTCTATAGTTGAAACCGAAACAAGATTTGCCATAACTTCTTTGTCACTTAACCGAATTTGATAATCTTAGATGTTTAGAAATCTTAAACTTTGTACTAAAAGTTTCACGTTTGATGTTTTCTAAAATTTTGATGTTTTCTTGGTCAAAACTGTGGTTGTTTGTTGCTGGTATGAGAGCAAAACTACAACAATAACAATTATTGACTTGAGGAGTGTTTTAGCTTATTTTTGCTCCCACTTATACTTGATTTTGATGATTGTTTTTAAGATGTTTTGAAAGCTATAATGCCTATTAACAGGCTACCTATATTTGGAGAATTTGAAATTTAAATTTAAATAGAATTTGAATTGATTTTGGGTTAAATTTGAGATTTATGGTTTATGAGGAACCATCACGATGTTTTCACTTGTCGAGGAGATGAGACAAGTTACGATGCTATTTAATTCTTGTAGATGAGATGAGACGAGTATGGTGTGTTTCTATCACTTGCCAATAAGACGAGGCGAGATATGATTTTCTGAGTTTTAAGATGTTCCTAGTGTGGCATCGACTAGCGGCTAGTAAACCGCTAAGTGCGAACGTGTGGTATGGGACATACGTTAACACTTTTTGGGTTCCTATCCGTGAGTTTTTGACACATCCACGATGTTTACCTCGCATAACTGCTTTGAGAGGTGTCAGCGACCTTGTCATAAGGACAAACTGCTTTGGAGGTGTTAGCGATCTTGTTAGGGATGACAAAATGGCTTGGAAAGGTATCAACGACCTTGTCATGAGGACAAACTGCTTTGGAAAGGCGTCAGCGACCTTGTCATAAGGACGAATTGCTTTGGAAAGGTGTCAGGGACCTTGTCATGAGGACGAACTGCTTTGGAAGGTGTCAGCGAACTTGTCATTAGGACGAACTGCTTTGGAAAGGTGTCAGTGACCTTGTCATGAGGACGAACTGCTTTGGAAGGTGTTAGCAACCTTGTCTAAGGCTTCGGCCTTTTGAGTTTAGCACGTGCAGCATTGCTTCGACATTGTATTCAGGGATATGGCCAATCCGGGTTTTCTGAGTTTGAATATGCTGTTTTTGGCGCATTAGTTTTAAGATTTTCTTAGTTTTGAACATGCATCGAATTCTTTATTGAGTTTGAGATTTTATGAGTTTGAATTTGTATCGAGTTCCACGAGTTTTTATGATCGAGATGTATGTGTGAGATTTGGCCGCCTTGGCTTACTTATGAGTTTGAGATCTCATATTCTTATGGAGTTGTCTTGTGTTGCTTTCATGACTTCTGTTTGTTATTGAGATGAGTTTTCTCCTTTTTGGAGTAATGGTTCGTCGAACCATTTGAGTTTTGCTTGAGTTTTATATAAGTTGATTTGATTTCATTATGGGTTATCGCTAATGATATGAGGCACTTGTGTTTTATTTAAGTATTGAGCTATGAGTTATCTAATCCTTCTCCTCATTCGAGAAGAAGTGTCACTATATTCATTCTGCTTCATATTATCGATATTGACTGATTTGTGTAGCTAGGCTGACCCGTGTATTTATACTCGGGTCAGACCAAGTTGTTTCAGGTATCATCTATTGGACTTAGCTTAAAGTTGGTGTGGGATATCATCTCTTCTTTCGCTTGAATCGTTTATTTCTTCCGCATACACTAATGTTTTTACATTTGATTTGATGTATATGGTGTGGTCGAGTACCACCTTTATTATATTCATATTGTATTGTACTAAACGTGTATCAGTGTATGTGTATATATATGATGTCGATAACTGTTCTGTGATGTGCTTTACATTCAGTTATTGAATTTTGTTCTGAAAAATCCATCAACCACCTATAGTTTTGGGTTAAGCATTTACTGTGTATGTCGATCCATTGAGATAGAAAAGAAAATTTATATTGCATTTATCGACGTATTCAGTAGATGTTTAAGACAAAGTTATAGATGGTCGCCCTTAACCAGCCCTATTCTCCGCTTTAGTAGACGGAATTACTCGTTAATTCCCTTTACTAAGGTGGGTCTCGGGGTGGGGCGTTACAGCACTCCAACTTTCCTTTTATTTTTGTTCCCTACGAGAAAATGGTTATTTATGCCATCCACTTTTCCAAGCGGGAATTTAGATCCAAAATGAACAATCAAACAACAATATATATTATCAACCAATCATTTAATAATAATCTATAACATCATAGATATTAAATAATTTATTCATAAGTAATAAACTTACCAAAATTCTAGTTGATGCTTTCGCATTCTAGTTCGATCTAAAATCGAACGACGTTTGATTTGATCTTGAAATTCTAGTAGCTCTAAATTCAAAAAATCTAACACCAATACGAAGATGACCTAGAAGTGCAATGCAACTTACCGCATCCAAATTTGACCTCTTATGGAATAACTATTGAGATTACAAGATTTTGAATTAATTTACTAATTAAATTACTAATTACTTAACTAATTACCCAATCAAAACCTTAATCCTCTATAATCAAACCCTAGCCACTAATTCTTTTTTGCATTCATCTTCAAGCCGTCGTCACCTCAGGCCCCCAGCCGTCGTCGCACATCGACCACGACCTCCCCATGCCAAGACACTTCAATTGTCGTCGAGTTTATCTCCCCTCAACGACCATAGCTCGAGATCGAACTCTAGAAAACCATCACCGTTCACTCCACCTTGTGCTACCAAAAGCAATCATTCGCCACCACAAGTGATCCTACATCCCCAAACTTTGTTTGGTGGTAACCCTCATCATCCCCTAAGATTTTTCTTCAGGGCTGCTGACCAAAGATCAACGTCCTCACCTAAATCTCGAACCTTAGCTTCTACCGTCAAACTCTAAACACCACCACCTCGCTTCGAATCAGCCCATCCAACCAATCAACCTCTACATCTCACCAAGAAAAATATTTTTCATCTTGGGACCGTTGCCTAATTAGACCTCTATTGGCACCGATCAACGATGGCCATTGGATGAGGCTGGCCTAATTTCTGAGTTTAGAGGATAGAGAGAGGGGAAGGGTCATTATATAGGAATTTTCTTCTGCACTATACCCCTTAGAATCATGGACTCTAATTGAGGCGTGCTCAGCGATGTTCCTAGCCAATTACCCATAATCAGAACTTAATGGAATTAGTTTAAGAACCTAATTCCATCGTATACAAAAGTTAGCCATTATTATCAAATTATTTTATTATTTTAGTTCTCTAAAATTAATCATTACGAATTTCGAGCTCGTACGATCACACGGTACATGTGATCACCACGAAACTCGTCTGTGTACATCGCCTTATTATTTCAGAGCCTACGGCACTAGTTTCATCAGAATCCAAGATAGTTCCCCAGAATGATAATTTCACGCGTTTAGATATTGATTCGTATTTTTCGACTACGTTATCGATATTTATCCTAACTATTTATTATTTAAATAAATTTATAAAATGAGTTCTTCGTTATTATTTACTAAATAAAATGATTTAAATAAGGTTTTTAAACCCATTTAATTAATATTTAATTCACAATTCAAATATTTAAATAATCACTATATTTAAATTCAAGTTATTAGGCTTCAAAAGCCAATTATTTCAATATTTAAAATTGATTAAATATTCAAAATCAAATGCTAATTTCTGGGTTATTACATGAATTCTACGTGACACTATCTTCATAATTACCTATTAGCTTCTTTGGTTTGATCAGAACCAAATAATGTTCAATAATGTTATCTCCTCCACTGATAATGTGGTCTATGCTATCGCGCTTTTTAATTACAGCTGGGTCAAAAATCTTAGCTACAAATGGGTTGACACTGTTTACTTCAAGGAATTTCTTAAAAAATAAATGTTGCATTGATAGTTTGAGGGAAAAACAATTATATAAAACAATGAGAGACACGATATGACCTTAAGCACTATCCTGGTGGACTTCTCCATGAAGAGAACCACTCAACATTTTACTTTTATTTGAAAACTAGGTCCACTTTAGTTTTGTTGTGGCTTTTCTTTTCCAGACATATATGTATATAAATTGTGTGTGTGTGTGTATATATTGATCTTACGCTTTAATTGTGATTCTTCAAGTTTAGTTTATTTAGGTTTGGTTGTTGCTTTGGATTGGACTGCTTATGTTAAGGCACTACCATGGTCTTGTTGACATATTGGTTGTGATTCAATATATCTTATGATGGTGCACCATGGATTTTTCTTTTAGATACAGCTTATGGTCATGCTATGCTCACTTTACTTTCGTTAATCTACTTAGTATGCTAGTGGTGCTTTTTGTTGTTTGATGGAAGGTATGGATTTTGACTATCACCTTTTATGGTCTGCTAGAAGATTTTCACATATCTGTGCAAGATGTCCAATTGTCTTAGATAATTTTATTCTTTAATTTACGATCTTAGCATCTTTGTATCGGGTTTTTTCTTCTTCCTTTTTAATTTTGTACCAGGGTTTTTTTGCTACTTGCCAAGCCTGTTAGCTGCTCCATTTTTTAGCGTAGCATAAAATTATACGAATGCTCTCCTCCTCCAGAGGATCACTTATTTCCCTCAAAAAATATATAATTTATAATTATATATAAATAATAAATAAATGTTAACTTAAAAGAGTTACATTGATGTAAGTATAAACTTAAATTGTTTGATGTATATATATCCCTTTTGCATCATTATTGACATATGGTTGTCACCTATATATTTATTAACCACAAGGCACAACAGTTATCTATATGCATGTTACCATATTATCCCTAGGTTAGATTTTACATTTTAATATAGTTATGATGTTTGTATTAAGACTACAAACACATTTAAAATATTGAAAAATTAATTTTAAATCAATTTTATTTTTAACTAATATTATAATATTATTATTAAACTATAGTAAATAGATAAATATTTTAAATAAAATTAAGTAAACTAAAAATATTTTTCTAACTCTTATATACTAAATACTATATATGATCCGGTACAATATTGATTATTTATACAAACGCAACATGTGATCATGTGCAGATAAATAACAAGATTTTTTTTTCAAATTCATCCGTTTACCCCCTTTGCTAGTGCACTCATTTGATATACATAATAAGAGAATTTTGTAGATTTTTCAAAAATTTCATTTCACCCGTTTTTAAAGTACATCCATTTTTCAATCTAAATGTTATATTTAAGTTCGATGTTGGAGGATAATTTAACATTGGGGTATGATCACTATAGTTTTATTTGGTGATGTGACAAATACACACTAGAAATTGACCAATGGAACTTTTGTTTATAAGAATTATATCAAGCATTCATTGTATATTGCTAAATTCACTTGATATCTAAGTTACTTATTACCACATATCATATTCTACTAATCTTTTTTTTAGCATGAAATTATTTACTTTATCAAGTTTTTTGAAAGGAATGGGTGTGCCGCACTTTTCTAACAGGAATATATAGCTATATTAAACTTGCCAATAATGGCCCAAGGGAATTTACAATTGTGATTTAATTAAATTAGTTCTAACCATAATATATCTCTTTCACTTTCAAAAATGCTGGAATATTGTTTGTGTGCAAAATTGGAAAACTCCCCAAATGAATGAAAACGAGGTTAAGACAAAAGAAATGCAAGAAAATAGTGAAAAACATGAAATTTTAATGGTTGTTCATGTAAATCTATGGCTTGGTCCACTTTGATTCGTTTATTGATATGTCTTCACTACTACAACTGAATTACAAACCAATTTTAGATCTATAGTGGCTTGATCTCAAATTTAGCAAAGTTTACCAATAGAAAATTATCAAAAGGTCGTTTTTCATGTATTGGACCCAGTTTGGATCAGCCACTTTTTCAGGTTCGAGTTTTCAACAGGAAGAATGAGAAAAATTGCCAATAAACATATATATGATCAGTCGGCGCCGATCAACATCTTTGACTAATTCTTCACTCTTTTCCTTGAGGGTGCTTAAGCCTTCTAGTCTTAGCTCTTCAGAGGAAAAGGTTATCACCACCGATTGATTAGCACTGTTCGATTTCCCATCACAAAATTTCAAATTTTTCTTCAAGATTACACGTAGAATCATGGTAGAAAAAAAATGGACCAAATAAGCTTCATTGTTGATCGATATAATTAATGTGGTTAATTCTCGTACTTAGTATTTTTCTTGGTACGTGAAATTGGACTAAATAAGCTTCATCATCATTGAGGTACGTGAAAAGTCATATTGTTATTTATGGAAAACAAATTAACATATCATAAATGTGACATATGTGTAATTAATTAGATGTTTTGTTTTGTTACCTTTCGGTATGTGAAAGGTTATATTGTCATATATGGTGTATATTGAAAAGGATGACATATGTACGACATGATAAGTAATAATATATGAGCATGTTTATAACTATGTATATACATATAAATAGTCAACCAATAACTACAAGTATGATGCAATTGGTGTCCTTAATGGCTTTGAATAATGCATTACCTAATATTTGGAGAGTGTTACCTACTTTAGTTTCAACAGATGAGTCGATATCCTTTCTTGAAACATCTTGACCAGGAATATTCAAAATAAATAGTTAATTTATATATTGATAAAATACTCGTGTTTGCAACTATTTGCGGTGATAATCACATTACATTTAGGCATTTCCTAATTAATATGCTTTAAATTACATAGTTATCTCTAGGGCATACCACTAATTCTCCCAGACTCCCACTTGCACTTAGAGTCAATTATGGGTTCTTAACCCATTCCTCTAATCAGTTTTATTAAAACTGATCGACTTAGTCACTTAGTGAATGGATCTACTATACTGTTTTTATTATATACTTAATCCATCAAAACCTCTTAATCGTTGATAAACTGGCTTTATCATGTGGAACTTTCGAGGTATGTCTTTGACATCTTGTAAGCCTTGGGTCCACGATCTGTATCACGGCATTGTATCACAAAACAATGTCATGGGACTCTCAACATTAGGATTTACCCCTAGCTCATTTGTAAATTTATGCTTATATATACTGCTTTTATTATGGCATTGTTCAAGGCAATGTACTTAGCTTTTAGTTGAATTAGCCACAACCTAATGTTTGGAACATTTCGAACTTAAAGCTCCTTAACTAAGGTTGAACATGAATTTAGGACTGAACCACTATATTTGGTATCACATATGAAAGTTGGAATCTGAATACTCCTTAATTAAAAGTTTGTTGTTTCCATAAACAATTCTCTAGTATTCCGTAAATAACCGGTTAAACTCTTAACCACCATTTAAAGAGCTAAATTCAGATTTGATATCGTTTAATGCACTAAATTTATATTAAAAATACGATATGGTAGAAAAATAACATATATGATAATTCTTATTGTAGATGCATAAAGAATACATTTGATATGCTTCATATTAAACATTTTAATATTATATCTATGTCTATCATTCGGGTAATACCAAAATCCATTTCTACAAATTATTAAAGATGCCTTTTAAAATCCAATATTGAGGATTAAAAAACCAAACTAAAATTGGTTTAATACGAATACAGCATCAATAATCAATAATATGTTGTTAGTATTATAAATGTTTAATACGTTCTAATTTTTCTTCTTAAGGGCACACGCTTCCTTTGCATTTTGATTAAAAACAAGCTATTTGACATTTCTCTTAAAATACCCGCTCAACTCTAATGCTTGTCAGATGTCACAGTTGTATCCACTTTTGGATCATATCTAAAACATAAATATCTTATTATCACTCTCACTACTTTGAGCCATTTTGTTTGTTGTATGCAAACAATATTTTCTAAATCGTTATTTAGAAGTTTTGTTTCAAGATCAATGTGCCAAAAACTCAAAATTAAATTGCCTAATAATCGTGTGTAGAATCAGAATGGACTTGCGCAAAAGTCATATTTTATCTTTATTGTGCAAGATTGATTATTAGACATTCTAATGAGTTGTGTCTATTTTAAGATTGGTTAATCTTATCTCATCTTATGCAATAAATTTCTATGTTCAAATCTTTGGATCGTATCCAAGTCCATTATACTGCCACTGATTTCGACAAGAAATTATATGATTATGAAGGCATTGACTTGAAACAAAAATTATTTCTCAATATGACATAATAGGCATTTAGAAATATTTTATGAACTACCTTTATACTTATATAAGTTTATACGGTTGTTGTTATACATAGAGTAAATTTGTCGACCACATATCTTAAACTATTAAAGATCGGGGTCTCATATCAATTCATATCTTAAATGATCTCATAAATTATGCTTTGGATGAAACTAAATTTAACATATGTATTTATCTTAAGTACACATCATTATAGAAAGAAGTCAACTCAACTTCACTCACCATCAATTCTAATTTGTCCAACAAAGTTTGATTACTCCTTACATCATTGTGTATTATATAGAGAAGTGACTTTTGGATTGAATCTTTTTTTTATGTATACTTGGAATACAGATAATTGATCAAATAGAATTCTTTTGTTTATTTTGCAAGTTACGTTTTCTATTTTCTCTTTATATTCTACGAACTTATCATAGACCTATTACTTGTATATCAAATACAGATGTTCATGCCTATGATGATTCACCATTAAATTTAACGAAGTGAATCCATTTTGGTGTCATTAGACCTTAGAATGCATACATATATGTATGGATGTAGATATGTATATGCATGTATTCAAAGAGTTCATTAACTATTTTGTCAGTCCCACTGAATGGTTGTGTTACCCTTAATCATTTGAGATACAGTTCACTGGTATCCTATGATTTAAAATTATATGATTATGGAATTATTTCTCAAAGAATGGCTTCGTCCATAATTCTAAGATAATTAGTTAAAATTCTAGATACTTTTGCATTTTCTGTAGTGGGTGCATCACTTTAGTTTTGAAAATAAATGCCATTATTATAATAGATTTATTTTACCATGAATATTTATTATATTGCACATAATAAAAAAACTATATATATTTTCTGTTAATATTGAAAACAATTATTATTTTTAGATAATATTTGGTATGTATACAAAAATAATTTTTTATAACTTGATACATTAACTAATAAGTGTCATATGGTATGCTTCCACTTTTCGCCATTAGAATAATAGCACATGAAATATGAAGCTCAACTCAACCACTTATTATGCGATTTTATTTCATCGACTGTTACTAGTTTACGTTCGAGAGTTTCAGATCATATCTTGAAATCAAACAAATAATTTTTATATAAAATACATTACTATATGAATACATATGGAATAGAAATCACATTTACCATTCATATTAAGAAACTACTTGTATTTTACGTAAATCTCATTTCTGAAATCCCTTCATGAAGTAAAGGCGATGATTCACTCTCTTCATCCTAATTGTGCCAAAGTCATATCCATTTTGGTACATTTACTTTCCTTTCCAAATGGTTGAACCATTCAAAGGAAACCCTTATTGTAAGACTGCATCGAACTCTTATCAAAAGTGCATCCGTACATCTTTAAGTATTTTAAGGACATCGAATAATTTACTCTTAAGTAAATTGATCCAAACGTTTATTTCAGAAATTGAACTCCTTGGTTGGTCTCTAGTCCTTAGTCTAGTTTCATTTTTAACAACATAAAATTCACATCGAATTCAATCATATTGAACACCTGATTTACACTATGATTTACTCACCGAGATTTCGAATATTACATATGCACCATAAATACACATATTCTTGTATTTCTTTAGAGTTCAAAATTCATAAAAGATAGCACATGGTTTTGCAAATAAACACTTAAGTGACCAATGTACGAACGTATTTAGTAGTTGTATAGTTTGACTCTTGCGTAGAGCTTAAGGTGGCAGTCTTGCTAAAAGATTTACTAGTAAGTAATTTTTTTATTTCTTTATCAATCTTACTTCAGTTCATTTGTATATTTTAATTGATAAACAACTTCAATAATTTCATTAGTTTCTTAAATTTATTAAAGTACATTGTTTAACTTTATATACATATGTTCTTACAATATTGTAAAGGTTGAATGTAATGGTTTCACTTTTCTAATAAGGTCCCCACCACATTTTTATATTTCTCAAAAACATAGGAGAAATATTGAAATCAATTGATTTCTCCAGTGAGTGTTAGGAATCATTTACCTTGGGATTCTGAACTTAAGTTTTCTCGACAAATCATATGCTAGCAAGTGATGGATAACTCTTTATCAGTTGTGTCATGTATAATATTAGATCGTGGTTATTTCCCTGATCTCCGTCTTAACCTTGAGTGTTCTCAACAAATCAAGAGATATTTTTCACTATTACTTGTCATTTCTCAATAGCCTTAGTATAATGCATGTACAATGAATTTGCTCAACAAATATATGCATGTTTCCCACCTTATCTAGGCAATATATAAATAGTACTACATATAAAAGCTCTGGTTGGAGTTTGCTCAACAACTAGTGTTTATCAAAGTAATCTATCCATATATAAATCTTAGAGGGCAACTCCTATTTAAGATTCATAATCTTTAATATATTTTAAGTGACATCAACTTAAGGAATAATGTATTTTTATGAAACACCCTTGTGGTACAAGTGTTAAAACATATGAAATCATTGTGTACGTACCATATGTATATTTAATCTAAAAATCTGTTTGGGTTTCTTATGGTTACATTTATATTATTTCATATATATGTATACATATCACTGCAAATAAAGTTGTCGAGTATGAAGAAGGAGAAGTAAATCAGGCAATCAATAAAGGGTACCAATTTTTAAGTTGCCCCGAGAAGATGTTGAACTTTTAAAATTAAAGGGTATCGAGGGGATAAGGAAAGAAGGAATATCGAGTTTCAACAACCAAAGGAGTTGGCAAACATATATAAAAAAGTAATTTTGAGTTAATAAGTATTAAGAGGTATCAAATTATAATGATCTTAGAGCAACCTGGGGTGTCGAGCTTTTACGACCTGAGAGCTATATAATCTCAGCAATGGGAAAATATCGCACAAAGGTATCGAATCTCTAATGGTATCGAACTACAAGAATACGACATAAAAGTTATCAACCTCGAATAATGAAAAAGAAGTTGTCGAGCCTCAACAACCATAAAGGTTGTCAAGCACATAGAGTAGAGGATATCATGTTCCAATAACTTCTAAAGATATTGAGCATATAACATACCATAGTAGTGTCGAGCATCCATATGAAGAATGAGGATATCAAGCTTCTACAAGATGAGGGTGCCACATCTATATGAGGGTGCCACATCCTATGATACTAAGACAAATAAACCTGAAGATATCCAAGGGGATTTATCGAGCCGCTACTACCTGAATTATTATTAAACATGAGGGTGCCGCATCTATATGAAGAATGAGGATATCAAGATTCTAAAAGATGTTGAGCCAGTAATGTAACAACCACTATCAGGCCTCTATCCCAGCACTATTGCCAAATACTTACCATAATGACTTACTATCAAGTGAATGGAAAATGGGGCGGTTACATTACTAAAACCATACATGCAAATGGTATCGATTGCATCCATACAAAAGGGATATATGGTTTCCTTGATATTAGAGGGATGTCAGACTTTATCAGAATTAAACATACTAAACTTCAATGAAGGATACCTATGATTGGGGATATCGAGTATCAATGATTCAAGCAAGAAAACGTACCTAATGTCGAAGGGACAAATGACAACCAACCCTTATGCCGCTACCATTATAAATACCGACCCTAAAGCTACTTGGAGGGGGTGAATTTTCTCTTCCTCTTTTCTTACATTTTTTAAATGTTGTAGCCCTAAGATTAATTGAAGATTATTGACCGGTTGTACATTTACTACTTTTTGCGCATAAGGCCTTGGACAATGAACTTTGCATAGCATACATTAATCGAATAAAGATATTTGACCAAATATTGAACTTATGCGTGTATATGTTTTCTTATACTTGACTCGGATTATGATTATGCATTTTTTGTTCTTTTGGACTTACACCTGCATACTTCTCTCAAGCCTTGCATAAGGCTACCTAAGCCCTTATCTGAACTAGACTTGCCTTATCTTGCATATGTGGATTAATAAAGAAATTTGTTAACAATACAATTATATAAAGTTAACATGTTTACAACTATTATAATTTAATTAACTTATATAATACTTATACGTATCTTATTAATTAAATCATTTTTAATTAATATTAATTCTTAATTTTAGTAATGAATTTTATTTTATTTTCGTTTAAATTTTTGAAAGTTTATTTTATTCATCTTAAACTATTTAAGAAGAATATTTATCTATAACTAGTATAATACATATGTATATATATTTATGTATATCAGTATACTAGTATAGATAGTAACTGAAATTTAATTAATAAAATTATTTAAATAGTTTTAAGAAAATTTATTTAATTTACCTTAAACAATTTTGAAATAAATTTTCAGCTATACCTTTGTAGTTCTATATGTATGTATATATATAATTACCTTTTGATTAATTATACATTTAGTTAATCGAATTGATTAAATATTTAAATAATCATATTAATTAAATATTTTTACAAATATTAGAAAATATTAAATTCGTTTTTCAAAACAGTTTTGAAATTTTTTAAAGTCGTTTTATAACATTTATAAATTTTCCTTTTATATTTTAAATTTAATAATTAAAATTTAAATATATTTTAAATTTCAAATCTTAGTTTGAAAATTAGCTCAATTCTCAAAATAAATTTAGGCTTTACATTTGGGTCCACCATTTTGGACTTATTCCACCCATTTGGCCAGGACGACAGCTAGGGAGGAGAGAATACTTTTTGTCTAACCCTAAGCCTAAACACTGCTGTTCCATACTCCCATCAGATATAAAAGTTTATTAGTTGGACCAAAATGCTAATTAATTTGATTGCATATACCATATGGGCACTGATACCATTGTCGGTGCTGGCCCGTTTGGTAGTGGGTGAAATGGGTATAATTTAGCAAAACCTTATTTGGATCTTAGTGGGCCTATGATGTGACGACCCACCTTTCATTTCACAGAAAGACGCATAATCAATAAGAAAGAAAGAGGTAGAAATAGAATAGATAGAGGAAAGAATAAAACAATATCAGAATCTCACAGCGAAAACGGAACAAAATATAATATATCACATAGATATTACATAGTCATTACATTAGAGTTACACAGATTACAACAAAATTTCACATTAGATAGTTATAAAGTTCTGTCTAATCCAATACATTCAAATTACTACAGACAAAGACTTCAACACTACACAGCGGAAATAGATAGATATAGCTACGTATGGATTCCTGCTCCATGCTATCCAATATTCGTCAAGCAAAAACCTGATCACTTGGCTACTCGTAAAAATTTGAGTAACCAAGAGTTTAAGAAAAACCGAATAAACTCCGGGTCAGACATGGGTATGGTGTGAGTAAACGGTTGAACTGTTTAACTTGGAAAACCTTTAAAAGGAAAGGTCTCTCATAAGACTCTCCGCCAATAAATACGGACAAGTTTTTCCCTTACGATAACCAAAACATTTGATAGGGAATCAGGTTATGTTATAATAGGGTTTAGGGTTTTCAGATAAATATTCACATAGGTGAAATTGTTACATTCATTCAATTCCAGCATACTAGCTACAAAGTGGGTTATAGAGTCAAGTCCGAGGGCACTTATTAGAGTTTGGATTTCCGTACAATGGCAGAGCTACTAGGGTACCGCTCGTCGTAGTACATGGCCTAGATCACCGTACCAAGGATCCACCCTAATTCCCTTGCAACAAAAGGCCGAAACCATCCCTTACTGGATAGTCCCGAACAAGACAACCCCACGGTTGGCTCCAGACCAACTGCCCACTAAGCCGAATTTAAAGGGACCTCTAGACAAGGGTAAATCTCATCCTACTTGAGAGCGACTCAATTAGCCCTGTTGCACCTCCCCTGTTTTAGCCATTTTTGGTTGATGAGGCTTGAGGCTACGATTACCTTTATAGAACACATCTATCTTAGAATGCTCATCGTCCACCTGACGATGTTCTGAAAGCATTCAATCCATGCAATTTCGTTCTGGGTTTGAACGAAACCGAAGCCATTATCTCCTTACATTCATTTTGGAATCATCCTCAGAGTTAACGACAATAACCCTTGCACTCTGAAACTCCATCTCGATCTTCACTTTGAGATGTCACGACCTATCGTTTAACTTGGATCGATGTGATTTTCGAATAATCAAATTGGTACCCGATCCTGGTCTCATCGAAATCCAAACGTTTCTTAAAGGCCAAGTTGTTTAAGATTTAAACAATTTAATTCAATTCAATACTTGAATTCACACAACATTTAATGCAGATAAATATCACACATTTATCACTGAAATATCCAATATCACATCATAAAATATCATCCAATAGATACCAACCAATCCAGACATTCTACAAACTATCATCCACAAAAAGGAATTATTAGTCCATGTTATAATAAATTTAATTTATTTAAATTAAATTAATTACTTAAGAATTAATCACCTAATCCTGCTTGATCAACCATTAATTAATTACAAACAAATAAATTAATCATCACCTTAATTAATCATCCCCTTAATTAATCATCTTTGATTAATTATCCTTTATTTTCTTTATCAATCAATCAATTAATCTCTAATTACAGATTAATTATCCTTTAACTATTAATTAATAAAACTTAATTATTAATTAATATCCCTAGATACAGATTAATTAATCCATAATTACTCTTATAATCAATTAACTAATCGTTAATTAACTAATTAATTATCTCTTAATTATTAGTTAATAAACCTTAATTATTAATTAACAAACTTAATTACAAATTAATTAATCCATAATTACCAGTTAATCGATCCTTAATTAATAGCTAATCAATCTTTAATTAATTTTCAATTACAGATTAATTATCCTTTAATTATTTATTAATAAAACCTAATTATTAATTTATAAAATTTAATTACAAATTAAGTACTTCTTAATTACTAATTAAGTAACCTCTAATTACTTAATTAATCAAACTTAATCACTTAATTAATTAATCTCTAATTGTTAATTAATAATCTCTAATTATCTAATTAACGATTCTTAATTATAAATTAATTATTCTCTAATTAATAAATTATACCATTTATTATAAATTACTAACCCTTAATCATTAATTAATCAAATTAATAAATTACTCTTAGTTAATTACTTAATAATCCCTTATCATTTATTAATTAAATTAAGCAATTGTACTTAAATTTCTTAATTAACTTAATTAATCTCAAGGCATTAAAAAACCTTAATTAACCTTAAGATAAAACATTATCTTAATTAATGCCTTAATTTCCATTAACATTTTTTAAAACATTTTATCATTACAATTAACTTTACTTAATTAAATCATTTAATTAAGATTTGAAATAAAATAATCATTTAACTTGATAAATTAAAATTAACAAAACTTCCTTTAAATACTTAAAACATTATCAAGTAATAGCTTGAAACTAGTTTAAATTTAAATTTTAAAATTTGCTTTTATAAAAATCTTAGAATTTCATTTTTAACTTAAGTTTTAAAATCACTTTAAATTTTACTTAACAAAATTTAAATTAAACAACATTCAATCTTCTTAACCAATTGTTAAAGAAACAATTTTTATCTATAAAGTAATTTATATAAGAAAGTTTGAACTAAACTTATCTTTAAATTTTAATAACCTTGATTTTAAAACTTTCTAAAAGCTTCTTGACACATGCTTCGTGTCAAACCCGAAGACCACTCTTTTCTAGCCCCAAATTTCTTCTGCTTTTCCCCTTTTTTCAAAACTTAAATTTATTTTAAGTTAAAAACCCTACAGCTCTATCACCTAAAAACTACTCGAGTACAAACTCAAGTCATCACCTCCAAAACCCTATCTTCCCTTCGAGACAAAACCCAACCCAAACAACAGTCACCAAATCGCCTCTGTGCACTTGCACAGTCGACTTCGACGGCAGTGACCACCACCATAACCTTCGACATACCGACCATCGCCCTTGCATCAGTTCCCGATCATTCAAACACTTGCCCAAGCCTCAAATTACAATCGAGCAACTCGAAAGAAACTGCAGCAAAAACCCAAACCAGAAAATTACTCGAATCCATGTCTCCGATCATCGGAGCTGCTGCAACTCCGGCCACGCCTTGCCGACTCCCCACGCTGCCATTTCCCATAATCTCGAGCCATTCGATCACCCAGAGATGCTGCAGTAATTTAGCTTTCCAAACCCGACCTAGCTAGGGTTTAAAACCAAATCGACTAACCGCCGACGCCACGGTGAATTATCAACCTTCCTGCCATTTTTGCCAAACTCCCTGAACCTTCCCTTACCTCCAGCCAAGTTGCCGATCACCCTAGATCTCCTGGCCACCAGAATTTACCCAAAAAACAAATTCCAGTCATTCCGAAATGCACGATCATCCCAATACTAAAATGTTGATTTTTGTTTTAAAGTTCCTAATCTCCAATGTAGATTCAAGTTATAAACATGAATCAGTAAGTTTAGATGTTTAGTTTTTAACATATTTTTAGAAATCTACTGTATTTTTAAATTTACAGACAGTTTTCCACTTATCATGCTTAATTATATTTTTAATACTTAGCTTAAGTAAAAATAAACATATTTTGTTCAAATTTTACAACCTATATGTGAAAGTTTGAAGAGCACTTGATTTTCGATCAAAATTTAAGACCTATCGGTTATAAAACAGGGATATACAGAGAGTTTCAAACATGCACACACAACACCTACCATTCAAACCAAATTACACACATGCAAACAAATTTCACATCAAAAACCATAGTTTAAAACAAAAGTTAAATGTTTACTCACTTGTTAAAAATAACAGAGGACTTGAAACTAGGAATGAAACTGAATTGCCGATTTCTTTGAAACTGAAAAACTTTGGTTACTGCTTTTGATTTAAACATTGGAACTTCATGATGTTGCTTGAGAAGATTGCTTGACACTTTACTTCAGGTTGCGTTTGATAATGACTTGGTTTACATGCTTGCTTGCTTGTTTGAGAAGGTTACAGGCTTGAGGAAAGATTTTTGGATTTTGATTTGTTTATTGTGATATGTTTTAAAGGCCTGAGTTACAGGGTTTTGATTCTTAATTTGGTTGAAGATTGCTAGATTTGGAAAAATGTTCACAGGATTTAGCTATTGATCTTTCTGGTTTATAGATAGTTGATCAGTTTGAGTTTTTTTAGAAATGAAGATAGAAAAGAGATGGAAAAGAGGAGATATAAGTTTATATAATGCAAATTAGGATTTATTTAAAAATTAAAGAAAAATGAAACAAGTTATGACCCTTGTTCAATTAAATCAACATTTGTCATTACCAACTTCTAATTAACTTACACTTGTATTTAACGTGATTAAGAGGCAAACACTTATAATAATGTATTTTTATTTATTTTTAAAACATTTTAAAAGCTTTTATTTATTTTGCAATTTAATATACACTATCTTAATTTATATAAATAAATTCTTCTTAAGGAAAACAAATCTTATTTTAAATAAAAACTTATTCATATATTTTTATATCCAAACTATTTCAAAATAATTATCCTTTAAATTCAAATTTAAATCCAAATTCAAACTCAAATTCAATTTCAAAATCTAATTTAAATCCAACACAAATATATATATATATATATATATTTATTTAAAACCACACTTATTAAATTTATAAATAATTATTCAATTTAAACATCTATTTACATATATATTTAAAAATAACACATTATTATTATTTATTGTTTATAAATAACAATTTTATCAATTTTAAATAATTTAATAAGTAGATTATCACATTTTGAATTCCTTGAAATTCCGGGATACACATTCCTCCCCCTTAAAAGAAATTCATCCCCGAAATTTAAAACAAAGATAATCCAAAATCTTTTATTTCATTTTAACCATCCAAGCATCCATATCAACCAAACAAGCAATTTCATCCAAACAAACAATTCATTCAAACAAACAATTCTAGCTATCCGGACACAAAACAAAGATAAGCCTTCCTAAAACTATCCAGAATTTCTCAAGAAAAACTTTGGAATCCTCGCTCCACAGAACCTTAACTAGCTATACCACTATGATCTAAAGCTTCCTCTCACCCCGATCCATAAATCTGCACCAAATATCAGGCTACATTTAAAACCAGCCCAACTATCATATCCTTCTAAACTGTAGATCCCAACTAAGATGGACCGTTCACTTATTTCCTCAGATGAGATACGTGAAAAACATTGTGAATTCCATCCATCCAAACTGGCAATTCAATCCTATAGACCACAATCACTAATTCTCTCGAGCACTCGGAGCGGACCAATATACCTTAGAGCAAGTTTTCCCCTTTTTTCCAAATCTGATAACTCTTTTAATCGGGTAAACTTTGACAAAGACCAAATCTCCAATCTCAAATTCCAATGGTCTTTGTCTCTTGTCCACAATCCTTCTGACGATCCAGTGCTGCTCTCAATCTCTTCTAGATAAGTTCCACCTACGCAGATGCCTTATGGATCAAAACAGGACCATGAACAAGACGATCTCCTGACTATATCCAATAGAATGGAAATCTACAAGGTCTTCCATACAAAACTCCATAGCATGCCATCTAGATACTCGCCTGATAACTGTACGAGAATTCCATTAAATGCAGAAGGCCCTCCCAAGATCCATCAATTTCTAAAACATAGGCCTTCAACATATCCCCAAAAATTCTATTCAGCCCTTCCGTTTGAACGTTGATCTGGGAATGATAGGCTGAATTCAAACTCAAACTCAAACCCAAAGCTGATTGCAAAGCCTCCCAAAACTTGATGGAGAGGATAGGATCACCGCTGCTTATAATGCTGATAGGAACACCAAGCAGTCGGACAAACTACTTCAAGAAAAACTTAGCCAAAGATGCTACAGTACGGGTTTCCTTAACCGGAATAAACAGGCGCTCTTGGTCAATCGGTCTACAATTACCCATATTCCTTCATTTTCCTTTTTGGTCCTTGGCAAACCGTCGATGAAATCCAAAGAAATCATTTCCCACTTCCACTTTGAATCTTTCAAAGGCTGCAACAATCCTGCGGTCTTCTGCTGATAGATCGTATATCCCTTGATGAAAGCAGCAACATCCTTCTGCATACCCTTCCACCAGAAGAGTCACTTCATATCCTTACACAACTAAGAAATCTCTGGGTGGATACTCTGCCTGGAGCGATGCCTCTCTGGTAGAACTTCTTGATTCAAATCCCAGAAATTCGGAACACAAATCCTTCCAATGATCCTCAAATTTCCTTGGCCATCAATCTCAAAACTGGAAATCTGTCCATTCTTGACTCAATCCATCCACTTTTGGCACACACAAACGTCCATGTAGTTCTCAACTTACTCTTACCATCAAGAATAGCTAGAACAGACGCACTGGTCAGCCTTGCCTTCAAATCCAAGAAAGCCTCTTCACAATCGGGGTCCACTTAAACTTTGCTTCTTTCTGAGTTAACTTAGTTAGGTGCGAAGAAATCTTAGAGCTGTCCTTGAGAAACTTCCAGTAGAACCCTACCAAATCAAGAAAACTACGGACTTCTTACAGAGTCTACGGTTGCTTCCACTCCTGAACAGTAGCTATCTTGGTTAGTTCGACAGAAATACCCTTACCAGAAACAATATGCCCCAAAAATATGACTTCCAATTTCAAAAATGGCATTCCAAAAACTTAAACTTTAGAGCATGCCTCCTCAGGGTCTCTAACACCATCCCCAAATGCCGCTTACTCCTCTTCAGACTAGGAGTGACAAGAATATTATCGATGAACACAAGAACAAACTCAATCCACACAGAATCTTTAATACCCTTCCGACGTGGCCATAAAGACAACAGTTGAACTCCAACTGGAAAAAAACTAGGCTGGATCAAACCTTCCTCAAAGAAATCTTGGATCTGCTACACCAACTTCTCTCTCCTTTGGCGCCATCCTTCTATTAGGCTGAACAACAGGCACAACTCCCGAAACTTAAGATGATCCAAAACTCTATCTCCCGATGAGAACAAACCTTTCACTTCCTTGAAAACATCTAAAAAATCTATAACCACTTCGATGGACTCTACGCCTTCTGGAGATGCCTCAACTCCATGCAACAGATTTACTCAAGTGAATTTCGAAATCATCACAAGTCACTTTTTCGATTCTTCCCAACTCAGTCTCCAAAGACGCAATCTTCTCTTCATACATCAAGACAGCCTTATACTAATCCAATCAATCCATATCTAGAATAAGATCAAACCCTTTGAAATCCAATATAAAGGGTCACAAGAAAAATTATGGGGGAGATAAGAAAGCCTTAAACCTCTACAGATCTTATCTAACTCAGTTACTCCGCCTATAGGATTAGATACAAAGGTAGGACGGTCAACCAAACAAAGAGAAAGATGAAACTTCTCAAGAACACATGTTGGAAATTCGAATAGATACCCAACAAATTTAGAAAGGCATATAATTATATGAAAAAATTACAAACACGTGCTCTTAAGATAGACACTACTCCAGAGCCATGGTATTACCTCAACCAATGCTCTGATACTAAGTGTGACGACCCGCCTTTCATTTCACAGAAAGACGCATTATCAATAAGAATGAAAGAGGTAGAAATGAAAGATAGAAGAAAGAATAAAACAATATCAGAATCTCACAGCGGAAACGGAACAAAATATAATATATCACATAAATATTACATAGTTATTACATTAGAGTTACACAGATTACAACAACATTTCACATTAGACAGTTGCAAAATTCTATCTAATCCAATACATTCAAATTACAATAGACAAAGACTTCAACACTATACATCGGAAATAGAAAGATATAGCTATGTCTAGACTCATGCACCATGCTATCCAATATTCATCAAGCCAAAACCTGATCACTTGGCTACTCGTAAAAATTTGAGACCCAAGAGTTAAGAAAAATAGAATGAACTCCAGGTCAGATATGGGTTTGGTGTGAGTAAACGGTTAAATTGTTTAACTTGGAAAACCGTTGAAAGAAAAGGTATCTCGTAAGACTCTCTGCCAATAAATACGGACAAGTTTTTCCCTTACGATAACCAAAACATTTGATAGGAAATCTGGTTATATTATAATAGGGTCTAGGGTTTTTAAATAAATATTCACATAGCCGAAATTGTTACATTCATTAAATTCCAGCATACCAGCCACAAAGTGGATTATACAATCATGTCCTAGGGCACTTATTGGAGTTTGGATTTCCATACAATAGCAGGGCTACTGGGGTACCGCTCGTCATAGTACGTGGCCTAGATAACTGTAACAACCCGCATATTTTAAGATTTGATATTTAAATATTTTATCGTTAGTCGGATTTTAGTCCGAAAAGTTACTTTTTTGCATACGGTTGAATTAGGACTCGGAACCACTTCCATTGAGTTCAAAACACCGTTTGCGATCTTTTTGAGTGTAAACTTTGATATGTTTGAAGTTAGTGGAATTCTTATACTTTTTCACTTTGGGTTTTGGGTTTGGTTTAGCCCATTTGCCTAAACTATTTATTCTAGCTCAACCCCCTTCCCTTCATAACTTTGCTTTCATTTCCTAACACTCAAGCTTCATCAAAAATGGGGGAAGGAATGGGAAATTAAAACTCCAAGCTCAAGATCATTTGCAAATCCAACATCCAACTTCAAATTCAAAGAGAAGACGTTGATTCTAGCTTCTTGGTTTGATTCTTCCTTGCTTTCAAGCTTCTTCTTCATAAATTTTGTGTAAAGGTGAGATTTTTATCTCACATCTTTTTCTATAACTATCATTGATTGTTGGGTATGAATTCCCAAAACTTTTACATATGCATTTGCCAATGATTTGGATTGAATTGGTGAAAATCCCAATTTTTAGTGTTTTGGATTCAAATCCTTAAAAATCCAATCTTTTGATGTTCAAACACGTTTTTGGTGATGCATCGAGGAGCCAATACGACCGGGAAGCCTATTGGCATAATCCCCTAGCGTCCGTGCTTGATCGGTGGCAAATAGGGTGAGTTTTGCACCCCAAAACAGTTAGGTCGCACTGCCTGCATATGGAAGATTTTCGGCCTGCAGTTAGCTCGTTCGGTTTTAGGTCGTTCGCTCCATAGGTCGCTAGGTCGCTTGGCTTTAGGTCGTAGCCCCCCAGGTCGTTCGGCTTGCACACGAACCTCTCGGCCTTCTTCTATTGCTTAGGTCATGCGCGCCTTAGGTCACGCCATGCTAGGTCGTTCATCCACTAGGTCGCTCGGCCCTCTGCAGTTAGGTCGCTCCCCCATTTCCTTTGGCCGTCATCTCCTTAAGTCGCTCGGCTGTTAGGTCTTGGATGCTAGGTCGCGTACCACCTTAGGTCGCTCACCGTATTAGGTCGCTCAGCCTTACCCCTTAGGTCGCTCGGCCTATCCTTACCTCCTTTGGTCGCGCGTGCTTTTAGGTCGCGCTATGTTGGATCGTGCCAACGTTAGGTCGCACCCTTTCCTAAGTCGCTCGGCCTTGTTTTTGTTAGGCCGTTCGCACCATTAGGTCGCGCGTGATTTTAGGTCGCGTCCCGTTTAGGTCGTGCACTTTTAGGTCGCGCCATGCTTTTGTCCCCCCTCGCTATTAGGTCGCTCGGCCATGTTAGGTCGCGCCATGTTACCTCCTTAGGTCGTTCCACTACTAGGTCGTGCCATGTTGAGTCGCTAGGCTATTTCTACTTTGATGAATTTGGAATCGTATTCTTTGGATTTTATTCACGTCTTCGTATGTGAATTTCTGTGATTGATCGTTTCTACGATCATTTTTGTGATTTTTCATTTTAAAACCTTAACTTCACCCGTACGAGAAATCTAATTAAACGGCTTCGTAAAACTAGTGGTATGGAACGCTTGCATTTACTTCGTCGGTTAATTCTTGGACTTGTTCGATTGAATCTCTTGTGACAATTTTCTAGTGGAGATCTACAATTTGTTCGTAAATATTTAAGTTAAGCTAGTGGTTATGGGACATGAAGCTAAGCCTCTATATTTACTAGCTTATTGTAATTGACACTTCTTGATGATCGATGATGTAACGACCCGGTACTTTCAACCATTCACATCCATTATAAGTGTATAGGTAGACACTCATGCCGGAATTGGATAGCTCAAAATACCGCGTTGTAAATAAAAAATTTGGCAAATCTCAGAATATACAGTAAATAAAATCACAGATCACAGACACAGAGTATATAAAAATGCAGCGGAAGAAAAAGAGATAGTAGTTCATGAAGCTACTATATAAATATGGGATACATCAGAGTTAAATAAGAGACAACATAAGAGTAACAGGATACATCAGATACAAATCAGATAATCACTGAACCACTGGATACTGAAACAAAATAGATGGCTGGATCTTCAAGGAAAGCTCCAACGCCGAAGGTGAATCTAGAATGCTAACTCACTCAATCTGACCCGAGCGTAAAGAAAAACACAAAACCCTCGAGTCAGGACATAAATACTTATAAACTGTAAATCAACTCAAGTGAACAGTAACAAAATGCATCAGTAACTTAAAGGATGCTTGGGACCGCCCATCCTCTAAGGATCCGTTAAACTATTTACTACGTAGTAATATACGCTATATACGGTAGTGTCTAATCAGTAAACTATAATCATATAGAAAATAGCGTTAAGGGGATGATGAACCTTAACGCGGTCGGATCTTTAAAACCAAAATCGTAGTGGGCTCGATATAAGGATATGACACGGCACGCGAGGCAATGCGAGGGTGGATACACCGTTTGCACTCCCGGACCGGTGGTGACGGCAAGCCAGCAGCTTCCGCCCACCTCGAACAATATCCCCGAATCAAAGTGGCGCCACCGAATCGAATCACAACAGTAATAGAATGGTTTCCGATGGAGCATGCTCGATGAAAGGGTGCGACCCTTTGTGTAGCCCGGTATAGCTCCTGTTTTAGTCATATATGCCAACTCATGGGAGTTGGGTCCACATAATATACCTCGAGAACGTCGCCACCATCCTACTTCATTCTAGAATCTCCACCGCGTACATAGTTGTTAAAGTGGTTTTCGGTATTGTCCGGCTATAAGACAATATCCGATCCCGGTCTCTTTAACAACTAATCGTTAATATAACCCATGGATATTTATTTCAAATAATTTATACTTTCAAGACCAAAATATCATACTCATTTCAAAACAATATCACAATTGTATTGAGACGACCCGACTTCCTATCTCCAGGAAATCGTGTTGCCGATGAAGAAAGAAAGGGATAGAAGAAGAAAAGAAAGAGAAAGAAGAACACAACAACAACAGATAACTCACAGCGGAACGAATAAATATAATATATCACATAGAATATTACATAGTATCAGAGTACATCAGAGTTACACAACTTATACAACACATATTAGACAGTTATAAACATCTGTCTAATTCATACAACTCAAGTATACAAGTCACAGATACAACATACACAGCGGAAACATAATATCTACACGTGGAAGCCTCCTGCTCCATAACTCCTCCAGAATTCGTCAAGCTAACCTGAATCACTTGACTACTCATATATAATATGAGTACCCAAGAGTTTAATAAAACAGAAAATAAACACTCGGGTCAGACAGGGGTCTGGTGTGAGTAAACGGGTTAAAATTGCTTAACTTTAGAAAACCTTTGAAAAGAAAAGGTATCACGTAAGACTTCCCACACATAAACATGGAAAAGTTTTTACCTTACGCTAACCAAAACATTTGATAGGAAATCCAGTGATATTATAATAGTGTCTAGGGTTTTCAAGATAAAATACAGAAATAGCTGGAATGCTTACATCTCACGTTCCAACATAGTTGGGCACAATCAAAACCGTACAGGCACTTATTGGATTTTGGATTCCATACAATGGCAGGGCTACTGGGGTACCGCCCGTCACAGTACGTGGCCTAGATCAACGTACCGAGGAGCCACCCTAACTCCCCTGCAACACAAGGCCGGAACCATTCCTTACTGAATAGTTCCAAATAAGACCACCCCGTGGTTGGCGCGACCAACCACTCACACAGCCGAATAATAAGGGACTCTAGACAGGGATGAATCTCACTCTCAAAGTGGGGGCTACCCACGAAGCCTTGGCGCACCTCCCCTGTTTTAGCCATTCCCGGTTGATGAGGCTTGAGGCTGCGATTACCTTTATAGAACACATCACTTAGAATGCTCATCGTCCGCCTGACGATGTGTTGAAAGCATTCAATCCATACAAGTTCGTTCCGGGTTCGAACGAAACCGAAGGCACTATCTCGTTGCACTCGTTTTGGAATCACCCTCAGAGTCAACGACCATAGCCCTTGCACTCTGATTCGCCATCTCGAATCTATAAGCACTATTCCGTCAAACTCATTACGGAATCACCCACAGAGTTATACTGACGTATAGCCCTTACACCTCGAGTCTTCACTCGCTCCACTTGGATAAACGACCTAACGTTTAATTGGAATCGATGTGGTTTTCGGATTCCAAATATGGAAATCCGATCCCGGTCTCACCGAAACCAAACGCCATTTTAATGTCCAAGTTGTACTTAAGGGATTTTAAACAGTTTTAAACTTATATACAGGATGATATATAAACAGATAGATGAATAACATTATCACAACAGATAATCATATCAAACATTCATCTCATAAACAGTATATCACATAACAGATATATCCAAATCATCCAATATCATTCAATCACTCAATATCAATCAACATTCAATATCAACCAATCATCCAATATCAATCATTCATACAGAATTGATTAACTCTAAATCAATTTAATTAACCTATAATTAAATTAATTACTATCCTTTAATCACTTGGATTATCCTAATCCTGCATCATTTATTTATTACAAATCAAATTAAATTAATCATCTCTTAATGATTATCTTTAATTAATCTTCCTTGATTAATTATCTTTAATTACATTCAAGTAATTATCCTAAACCATATTCAGTAATTAACTTTTAATTACTATCATTAATTACAGTAATTAATGATCCTTCATTAATTAATTAACTATAATTAATTACATTAAACCTTAATTAATTACAATTAATTAATCACATTTAAATTAATTACTTATATTAATCAACTTTGATTAATATCATTAATCACATTCATTAATGATCCTTATTCATACTTTAATTAACTAATTAGCTTATAATTAATCAACTCATTTATCATAATCAGTAATTAACAATTTGTAATTACTTATTTTAATTAATGAACTTCTAATTTAATTATTTCAATTCTTGATTAATTAATTCAATTAATTAATCCATAATTACTTCATTAAGTAATTATTATTAAATAAATAAATAATCCTTAATTAATTACTTAATTAATTAATTAATTACAATTTAGTTAATTACTCTTGGTAATTAATCTTAAAATTAAACTCATTTATTAATTAATTAATCATATTGACTAATTAACTAAATAATTAAGTAATTAACTCTTCATAAGTAATTATTTCTAATTACTTCATCAATAAACCTTAATTAATCTCTTATTTAATTAATCACGTCATTAAATAATTCTTGATTCTTTAGTTAATTAATCACTTCATAATTAATTAACTTCAACAATTTATATTAATCAATTCATTAATTGATATCATTAAGTGATTAAACAATAATCACTTCTACTAATTACTCCATGAGTAATTATCATTAATTACTTCCATAAGTAATTAACTTCCTTAAATTCATTTAATTATTAATCATTAATTACTTTATTAAGAAATTATACTTAATTAATTCATAATTAAGTGATTATTTAAAATTAAATAAGTATTTAACTAATTATTTAAAATTAATTAAACAATTAATTGATTAACTTCTTATAATTTCAAAATCCTTAATTATTTCCATTAATAAATCTTAAACAAATTGTTCTATTTGGATTACAAAATTATAACATTAAGCTTGTTTGAAAATAAACATTTAGAAATCAAATTTAAAATCTAAACACCTTAGTATTCATATTTTAACTTATTCGTTTTAAATAAATTTGAAACTTAAGTTTTAAAACATTACTTAATAATCTATTTTAAAACTTTGATTTAATAATTAAATCCAAAACACTCTTGAATTCAAAATTTAATTAGTTGATTACTTACAAAAGAAATCAATTTAAAACAATTTAAAATTTATAATAAATCAATTAGCATGTTAAAGTTTGATTAACTTTTTACTTAAAAGATCAAGTTATAACTTTTGAAAATTGATTTCTTTTATAAACTTGATCTTAAATCTTAAAGCTTACCTTCATTAATTTCAAAGTTGGGTTGCTACACAACTTCCTCCATTTCACAGAAATCATATAACGTCCCTAAAACCCCAGACTAACACGTAAATAACACGGTCATCCCCCAAGTAAACAAACTGCTCCTCTACTCCGAGTCGCCCCCGATACTTGCACGATCCCATAACCGAGAGAAACTCGAGACAAACACGTCTTCACCAAACACCCAATTCCAGTCCCTCAAACCATGCACGAGAGACACGGTGCATATGCACCCCCGCCGCCGACCACTGGCGTACGTCGCGACTATCGTAGATGATCACTCAACCTCACGCGACAGCGATAACAAACCCAGAACCCATCCATTCAAGCTCACATGAAATTGAGTTGTTCGAACCTAAAAATTTCAACTGCAGTCGCCAGGAAATCAATCCCAACCCCCACGGCGCCGACCACCTACGCCTTCCCACTCCGGCCATGAACTCTCACTACCCAAACACGACTCCTTCCCAAGCCAACCCCAGCTCGATCATCTCCACGCTCCACAAAATCGAATTTCCCAAACTCAAAATAAAACAGTACCCAAACCCTACAAATCAAGTTTCTAAAATCTGTGTATCATAATAAATTCGATCTGTATTTTTCGAGTGTTAAGTGACAATTAACACAGCTACTATTCAAATTTCAAAGCCTACAAATCACTTAGTCATATGAATTTGACAAAACCCCCAAATTTAGAAAAATCCAAAATTCATTTTCCACTGTAAGTTAAAAATTTTGATTTCTGTTTTAGAATTCATATCATGCATTATAGGTTTAGGATATAAATTTTATTCATCAAAATTCGATCATGATTTACTTGATATAATTATTAAATTTTACTGCATATTCTACTTCCCACAGTTTCCTTAACTGTTTCATATGCAAATTGATCTTTAACACTTAACTCAAATTGAATCTAACTTCCATATCTCATTATCACCTTACTGTATTTCAATTTGAAGTCTACTCAGAAATTTTGCTTTGAAATACAGAGGTGTTAAAATTTTCTTTTTAACAGATCATTTTTACAGTAAACTCACCTGCATGCAAACAACAATTCTCACAGCATACAAGTACTAATACTTAAAAATTCAAGCTATAGGATCTTAATACAGGTAAATACAACACATGCATGATATTAGAATAAGATTCAACTGTTTTTAAAAACATTTACTCACCTGTAAATAAAATATGTAGAACAGAGCAGAGCATGTTTATCTTTACTTCCAGGCCTTTGAACATTAATCTGAAAAGCTTTGGTATGCATGTTGTTGAAAATGCCTTGCATGCTTAAAATCTTTTCACTTAGAATGTTGAAACTTGCTGCTGCCCTTTCATTTGAAATGCAGGTTGTACATCCATATGAATGCAGATTTAAATTTGCAACTTTAGTTTGAATTTCAGGTTCAGACTTCCATTTGAAAAGCAGATTGAAATTGCAGATTTGATAATTGCAGTTTTCATTTTCAGGTTTGGATTTTATTTTAAGATTTTGAAGTAGCCATTAATTTGTTAGAAGAGAAAACAAAGGAAAGTGAAAATGTTATGTAAAAACAAGTTTCCCTCTAAAAAAACATTTAATAAAAATAAAAAAATGAAATTGTTGCCACATGTTTACAATTTGAACAAATGTCTCTTAATATGCTTAATCTTCTCACATGTGTTAAAACCTATGCAAAATTGCTTTTAAAACCTTATAAAAATAACAATTACATCTTATATCTATGTAATATGGATATTTGTATTTATGAAATGTCTTTATGTTAATAAACTTTGAATTTTAAATAATTATACAAGTATAAAATCTTTAAACATGTATCTTATTAGCATTTTAAAAGAAAGTAAAACAAAATGTTTAAATCCTTTTAATCCTATCATATTGAAACAAACCATTATCTTATATTTTTAAAACAATTGAATTAAACTTTAAATTATCTTTTGAAAAATATTATGTTTAAAACAAAGCTTTCAATTACAATATTCATTCATATATAAATTATCAATAGATTAAAAATAAATTTCAAAACAATATCAAAGTATAACATATACATACATATATGTTACAATTTAAAAATTTATCTTTAATTTAAACAGAAGATATCTTATTCACAATATATATCAAATGTATATATTATAAATAGAATAAAAATTTATTAGCTTTTGAAAAACAATTCTTATCAATTTTATTGCCAGATTATAAATTCATTAACCTTTAAAAGATTACATTAGCCAATTTTAAATTAAAATTACAATGAAAATTATCAATCCAATTAAATTATTAACACAGATTATTAAATTGTTATTGCCCAAAATTCCGGGTCGTTACATGTATCATTTCCATTTCAAAAATAATTCAATATTATATCATTCAAATAAAACCCAAATTTTCAAATCATTGAATATTTCTTTGAATTTATTAAACTTGAAATATTCCTTTAAATTATCATAGAATTTTGGAAATGTTACCTTAAGGAATCATAGCATTTTTGGAATGTACTACTTTCCACTTTACATTGTATATAATCAAAGTATCGATAAGCTTAAAATTTTAACATGTCAATTTATCATAGCCTTATAGTTAAATAAACTTTCTTACTGTAATATACAATTTAAACCGAAATTCTTATGTTAAGTTAAAAGCACCTTATTAACTTACATTATTATTACAATAAAGAAACTTTATTATTTTAATCATTTAAAGTATGCCATTCACATAAATTAAAACTTGCTTATCAAATGTACGTTATCAACTTACATTTTATTATTACAGTAAGTAACATTTATCATTTTAATCAATTTAAAATACACCATTACATTGATTAAAATCTACGTGTCAAATGTACGTTTTAAATTTTATAATCCTATTACAATAATGAACATTTATTAATTAAATCAATACCACACTACTTAACTTTACATTTTTCTTTCTTAGTTAAAACTTTACATGTTCTTGCACTAATTAAAACTTTCATGTTCTCTCATAAATTAGGACTTTACATGTTTCTTTCATTAATTAAAAACTTATACGTTTCTTTCATTAATTAAAACTTATACCTTTCTTTCATTAATTAGGAATTTACATGTTCCTATCATTAATTAGAACACCATACGTTCTTTCATTACTTAAAACCTATACGTTTCTTTCATAAATTAAAACCTATACGTTTCTTTCATAAATTAAAACCTAACACTTCAGATTTATATTACCATTTCACAATTTTAACTAAACTTCCAGTTTATTTAATTAATTTAACATCTTTAGTTAAAACTCAAATTTCACATTTTCAAGTCAAGTTATATTTTAAAATTTCATTTTTCAACAGTCATTTATTCAACCACTTAAATTTATAGAAAAATCAATAATTCTTTAATAAATCACTTAAATTCAAATATAAATCAATTTATCATATTTACCATTTTCCAAATAAAATTAAAGTCCATTTTATTCATGTAACTTAAATATCATTTTTATTCAAAATTCCAAATTTCAAACATAAGTTATATTTCAAAATCCAGTTAATCCATTCATAAATTACATTTTTAACACATAGAAAAATCATAATTTATTTATTTTAAAACCTTTCAAAATCTATTTAAATCAAATTTCATAATTTTATATTTTTAAAATACTTAAAATATTCAAAGCACTTTATAGAATAACCACGGGTATGTATATAGTTTTCTAACCTAGGTCAAGTGATACGGATATGTATCATTTCAATCCGCAGTATAAAAGGTAAAAATCCGGGTTCTATCATTTCAAACCCGCAATCCCAAGTTTAAATAAATAAATAAAATAACTCAGGCCTATCATTTCATCCCATAATGATTTTTATCCTAACAGGGAACTTGCAGTGTGATCATATACAGAAATAATATAAACAATGTCAATATCATAATATACAGTCATGTATCAGATGTCAGGTGAAAATTAACAGTTTTAACATGGTAATAACATGGTAATAACACGACATAGCATATCATATGATCATCATTAAGTTGCATAAACATTTTACATTACTAAACACTTGTCATCAATTCACTTTTCATAAGCATATATGTCAGAGTGAGAAAGACTCACCATTTTCAAAGCTAGAGACCAAATCAACAAACTCAAGAGCGATTCCAAAAGCACGACAAACACGATTTGAATTGAATGAATGGAAAGCCTTGATAATGATCTTGTATACAACAAATAAACAAGACCATATAAACATATGCATACAATATAAAGATTTGTTGAACAATAGAAAAGTAGAAGCAACAAATGACATTACCAAGCTTTTCAACCACTTTTGCTTGACCACAACTCCATGTATGCTCGGCCATACATGCTTAGGGCTAGGCCACACATGTTTTCAGGTGGAAAAGGATCTGTTTTGGCATCACAAAGGCATGGCAAGCACAAAAATGTGAAGTGGTAGGAGATAATATGAGGAGGTGTTAGGGTTAATTGGTGAAAGGTTAGGTTAAAAGTAAAAGGGTGGACTATAAAGGCCCATAGAAAGATAGAAAGTTTAAGGCGTTTCAAATTTCCCTTTCTATTTCATTTTATAAAAACAAAAAAAACTATGACTTCAAAAATACAAGACCACTTTTAAAATAGACTATAACTTCAAAACAAAGGTGACAAAACAAATTTTGTTCATTTTTTTTTTCAATCAAAAGGGTAGAGGGAATATAGACTAGAATGCCAAATTACAGAGGTGACAAAACAAATTTTTTTTTTTTGCTCATTTCCTTTTTCCAGAACAAGGGCCAGTGGAAAAATAGATTATAACTTCAAAAATACAAAGTGACAAAAGCAACTTTTTTTTTTCATTTCCCCTTTTTTTCAAAACAAGGCTCGGTGGCAATATTACTTCAAAAACAAAATACAAAGGTGACAAAAATGGAATTTTTTTCATTCCTTTTTTTCTCAAACAAGGCTCGGTGGTCTGGCATGGGTAGGGTCGGAAAAATATGGTGAATGGCCAAGCACGGTGGCAGGCAATAGGATAAAGCAAAACAATGGAAGGAAACAAATGAAATAAAACAAGAGTGAAAAGAAGAAAGAAAGAAAAAAGAGAAAAAAAAATGAAAGGAAAAGCATGCGCCGGTTCATACCTTCAGGAGACGCTCACTCAAATTTTGATGGAAGCAAAATGAATAATTTGTGATATGGAACATTTGAACGTGAAATATATATTAACATTTGCTCACTAATTTATGTTGAGGGCGGGCAAGAGTAAAATGCTTGAACGGTAGAGGCAATTTAATTCTATCCAATAGGTGGAAACGTATGGGAGGCAAGAGGGAAAGAAATAATTCACACACGGAAATGATTTAAGGCAAGATTTGAGCAAGATTTTGGATTCTCAAAAGAGAATATACGGCTGAAAACTTTGCATTGTTAACATAAGAAAAAATCAAATAGATAACGAAAAGGCAAGAGCAACAATTAAATATATGCCCAAAGTAACGTACAAATTATTTTTTTTCTCTTATTAAATAACGTACAAATTATATTGTTTCTCTTATTAAATAAATTTAAAATACTAACGTTTCTTTTAGGAAAATAAACCATCACTTTAAACCAAAATTTAATAGCTATTATACCATAATTAATAACATTTGATTTAGCTTCATCCAATTGATTGTTAAATATAAAGTTAAGAAACAGATGTAAACTTGTGTAAAAGAAATGTAAAGTTTATTTCCCGTTTCACACTAATTATTACGAACTTTTTTTTTAAAAAAGTATACAACAAATCTGACCAAAACAAAAGTGAAACAAATGTTACACAATTGTATACAGTTCAAGATGAAAATTTTGCCTTTAGAATTATAAAATTTAGAATTTCTATTAAATTTACACTTTTTATCCAAATCAAATTTTTAGACATTGTTTATTTTTATTTGGACAAATGATCAGAAATCATTTCAAGAAAATTTCCAAAATTAGATTTTTAAGAAAACAAAAGCCAAAGTCTTTAAATAAATGAAAAAAAATAATTTTTTAAACTTTTAAAATTTTAAGTTGAAAGTCACAGTTTGACTATTTTGACCAAAATCAGCATTTCAGGCAAATATTCAACTTACACAAGTTTGGAATTATAACTCATAAAAATCAAGATTATATTTAAATAATAAATTTAATCATTTCAAATAAGTAAAATAAGTTTTTAAATCAAAATCTTACATTAAAAATAATTAAAATATACAATAAAATAATTATAAAATACAGGGTTGTTACACTCTCCCCCACTCAAAACTTTTCGTCCCCGAAAAGGAATGAGGTATGGAAGGGCATAGAAAAGATAGAGTGAAATAGGATTAAGATAAGATGACAAGAAGATTGAAGTTATACCTGATAACTGTTGTTATAGGTAAGTTTTGCAAGGTGGAGGTGATCTTTCCAAGATCCTCCAGAATCAAGAACACAATCACGAAAAAGGTGGATTCAAAATGATTACTAAAGGTCTATCAAAGATTATAGAAAGATATCTAAACAGAAAGATTATAGAAAGATGCATATACCAGTCTATAGCAAGATAAGGATGATAAGGACAACCAAAAGATAGTTTGAAAAACAAAATAAGGAAATGAATTTGAAAGCATGGAGATTTCAACTTAAACAGAGAATAAATCTTTACACAAGTTAAATAAATCTTAACTATCTCAAATTTCATTATCTTATTATCCAATCATCTAAAATTAACCATTTTTAAAACCATGGGTTTGAAAAATAATCGTTTATTACACTCACAATGTACTTAATAAATTTAATTCTTCTTTATTCCTAATTAAGCTTAAATTTATTCCTCTCACTATATTTATCACTTATGTTAAACATACTTACACTTATTATAACTGCTTTCTTTCGTTCTTAGTTCTTTTAACATCATTTTATTGTAAGTTATTCAATTACCCTTTATTATATTTACCTCTGTTAATCATTTTATAATTAAAATTTAAGTGTATAACATTTATTATAACCACTCAAATTTCATTTATAAAATCCTTTTATATCGTATATTATCCAATTACATTTTTAACTTCTGAAATTTTGGTAAGTTATATTTGAATGCAATTGTATTATACAAATAAAATTTCCAATTCAATCATTTCAAGCTTAAATCATTTATTCAAAAAAAAATTTCTATTTTCTTTTTATAATTGAAATTATTCTTTAAAAATAGAATTTAAGAATTAAATTTCCGATTTCTTCAGACCATTTAGAGATAAGAAATAATATATATACATATATAATATGTCAAATCAAATTTCAATCATATATCTATATATATTATAAATTAAGTCATATTTTAGAAATTCAAATCAATTTAATTTCTCAAAACAAAGCTGTAGCAAGACTACAGAACAGTCTCTTCACTTCGAAAATCGAAAATGAACGTTGATGATGCTGCAGTCATCACCGAAGTTATTTTCCAGCGACAAAGAGAAGAGTACTAATTTTAACTTAAAATTCTTTGGAAACAAATTTCTATTTGAAAATATTTTAAATATTATATCCCTTTAAACTTTTAAACAAAAGGTTTGGAACCATCGGAAATTAAATTCTCAAATTTCTTTTTCTAAATTGATTTAAGTTCCCATATAAATTTATAAACAATTATTTATAAATTCATTTATAGAACAATAAATGATAAATCAAGTATTATCATTTCAAATTATCAATTTGAATCATTTTATTAAGTTCCATAAATATATATATCAAAATTTTATTTCATTAACCAAATTTTAAAATAATATCGTGTCAGTTTGTTTTGTCAAAGTGTTTTAGAAATCCTATCGATAGCGTTGATCAGTCGATTGGAAACCCAAATCAACATCAGCAACTCAAACAACACAATATATATAAAAAAAACATATATTTACAAGTATAATTCACAATGTTTGAAGATAGGTTGGAAACAAAAGACAAGATGATTAAATAACAAAATAGGGAGGTGGATAAGCTTAAATAAATCACGGGCAACATTTACCGGGTCAACCGTGGCTTAAAGAATAAGATCGAATGTGGATTTTTCTGGGGTAAATCTACATTCGATCTCAATAGTTAGAGTTTGGAATAACAAAAGATATTAGCATCTAAACCAAGGATAGATATAAATCTTTGGTGAATCGATGCTAATTTTAGGGGAGTTTCCCTTTTTTCTCAATTCAATTTTAAATTGGCGTGACTGCCGACTCACTAGAAAGATCATTCGAAGCGGAGTTATGGAATGCTCCAGAGTCAAAAGAAGATGAATAGTGAGGGATACGAATGGATTTTGGAACTGTAGAGAACGTTCCAAAATTCAAAGGAATCGAGTCAAAAGAAAGAGATTCAACTCGAATGAAAGTGATTCTGTAATTACATCTACTCCATATGCTGAGTTTTTCCTAGAGCTACCAAAGCTCTGATACCAACTGTAACGACCCGGTATTTTCAACCATTCGCATCCATTATAAGTGTATAGGTAGACACTCATGCCGGAATCGGATAGCTCAAAATACCGCGTTGTAAATAAAAAATTTGGCAAATCTCAGAATATACAGTAAATAAAATCACAGATCACAGACACAGAGTATATAAAAATGCAGCGGAAGAAAAAGAGATAGTAGTTCATGAAGCTACTATATAAATATGAGATACATCAGAGTTAAATAAGATACAACAGAAGAGTAACAGGATACATCAGGTACAAATCAGATAACAACTGAACCACTGGATACTGAAACAAAATAGATGGCTGGATCTTCAAGGAAAGATCCAATGCCGAAGGTGAATCTGGAATGCTAACTCACTCAATCTGACCCGAGCGTAAAGCAAAACACAAAACCCTCGAGTTAGGACATTAATACTTATAAACTGTAAATCAACTCAAGTGAACAGTAACAAAATGCCTCAGTAACTTAAAGGATGCTTGGGACCGCCCATCCTCTAAGGATCCGTTAAACTATTTACAACGTAGTAATATACGCTATATACGGTAGTGTCTAATCAGTAAAGTATAATCATATAGAAAATAGCGTTAAGGGGATGGTGAACCTTAACGCGGTCGGAACTTTAAAACCAAAATCGTAGTGGGCTCGATATAAGGATGTGACACGGCACGCGAGGCAATGCGAGGGTGGATACACCGTTTGCACTCCCGGACCGGTGGTGACGGCAAGCCAGCAGCTTCCTCCCACCTCGAACAATATCCCCGAATCAAAGTGGCGCCATCGAATCGAATCACAACAGCAATAGAATGGTTTCCGATGGAGCATGCTCGATGAAAGGGTGCGACCCTTTGTGTAGCCCGGTATAGCTCCTGTTTTAGTCATATATGCCAACTCACGGGAGTTAGGTCCACGTAATATACCTCGAGAACGTCGCCACCATCCTACTTCATTCTAGAATCTCCACCGCGTACACAGTTGTTAAAGTGGTTTTCGGTATTGTCCGGCTATAAGACAATATCTGATCCCGGTCTCTTTAACAACTAATCGTTATTATAACCCATGGATATTTATTTCAAATAATTTATACTTTCAAGACCAAAATATCATATGTAGGATCGATTTCACCCTAGAGGGGGGTGAATAGGGTGATAGTGTAAATTATAAAACTTAATTGCAGAAGCTAATAAATTAATATTAACACAGATCACAGATATAGCAGAATATAAATAACAGAACAGAACAACACAGAATTTACCCAGCTTCGGCAAAACCCTGCCTACGTGCTGCCCATAAGGTTTCTACTAGAAATTAGATAGTCCCTCGCTTACACACGTAAACTCGCTATACCCGCTATTGACTAATCTAACTCTACGCTCAAAACCCTGACCACAACTCAACAACCGAGTTGTGAATTTCCAAACTACACACCGTAGTTTGTCTCCTAGTCACACGACTAGAAAATTAGCAGTTTGAAATTTAGATACAAATTTAAAAACAACTAACTTAAAAAAAAACAAGGCCCTTTAAATATAAACTTAAAAACCCCTTTTTATATCAAAACCCTATTCATATCAATATAAACAAAGCCGGCCCTTCTTTTCTTTATTAGTTGACCCGATACTTCTCAAATGGCGGCTTTGCTTCTGAATTAGGGCTTGTGAGAAATTTGGGGCTTTCGTTCCTCTTGCTCTGTAAATTTGGGCTTGAAGTCGCCGGTTTAAATTTGATCGATCAGTGATGTTTTGCGTGTTGCCTTGATCGATTGACTCCTCGTTCCTTACGCGACTGCTTCGTTGATCAAATTCTCTCCTTGAATCGGTATTATTTGTTTTTTGCTTTTGATTGATTTTGCTTTCTGGAATTCGATGCTCTTGCCGATGATGATTTTGGGTATTATATAGGATTTGATTTCCTAGAATTACGTTCGTATATGTTGATTTGAATTTGTCAAATTCTTCATCTCGGCCACTTTATTATTCTTGAACGATTGTGATTGATTCTGACTTGTTCAATATGAATATGCTTTCGGTGATTTATTTCGTGATGACCACGGTGTTGATTATTGACTTGGTAAAAAACACGGCTTTGATACTTTGTGAACTTTCCATTCTTGTTTTGCATATTTTAACAACTTTGCCGCAGTGTTGGTTCGACTCTGGTCATTTTGTATTTCTGTATATTGCTGCAGTCTTCATTTCCTTGAATTGTCCAGTACAGTTGATTTGGATTCATATGATGTTGAGCATTGATGTTTGAGTTGAAGTTTTGAGCTCTGTCTTCATGTAGATTGCTATGTGCATTTGTATTGGTCGTTTAATTGATGCTGCAGTCTTCAAGTACTTTCCTGTAGCTCCATCTGTTGCAATCTTTGATGATTTATTGTAGTATGTTGTCACTGCTTCACCACTGTTCAGTTGCATATAATTTCTGATGTTGTCACTTATGTTTGCACTGCTTTACATCTTGTAGTTTGCTTTGGTCTTGAGCATTGCCATGCCATTGAGCATTGTTGTGTCCATATTGATGCCTCTGATCATTTGACTGCACATGTTTCAGTGACATTGTGTTCATTTGTGTCCACTGATGCTTCGAGTCTGCAACTTGTAGCTGGACTTGTTTCACTTTTTCTTTGATCTTTTGTTCATGCTGTTGCACTTGGTGTTTTGGTTTGAACTTGCAATTAAGAACATTTGCATCTGGTCTCATTACTGTGTTGCATTCTTTGATGGTTCATTGGTGTTTGTACACTTTTGTTGCAGTGGTTCCATATCTCTGGTGCACTATGCCGTAGCCTTGGTCTTTGTTACATTCCTGTCCACTTAGTTTGAGCATTGCAGTTTCACTTGTATACTTAAGTCAGTGCTGTCTTTGATGTTGTACTTTGGTCTATTGGGCTGCATACATGCTGTAGCAGTATTGTCTCGAGCTCGACAGTGTTGTTTTCTTGCTTTGATGCATTCACATGCTGTGGTCTTGCTGCAGTTTGGTCTCATATTCAATCTTTGATCATGTTGGCTATTTGGTCGAGTTCATTTGAGTTAGTGGAGTTGTTTTATTGTATATATCACATGTTTTGTCTCATGTTGGCTTGAGTCTGCAGAAGTTGTGATAACCGCTTCATGCTGCTGGACTTGTTTTTGTACATTATTTGAATTTGCATTGATGCATTGTCTTTGCATTCCATGTTGCATGCATGAGTCTGGTTCTCGGCCTATTGCATTTGATCACTGAACTTGACTGTTTAGTTTCATGTGTACTTTTGATTTGCGCTTGAGTTGAATCCAGTTACAAAAACTCGGGTTTGACCTTGTGCTCGTGTCCTGGTGTATTGCATGTAAGTTGAACCCGGTTTTTTATTTGGGTTTGACCTGTGCTCACCTGTCCCTGTAAATCAATCAAGTGTATATATCGGCGTGCACGTCCTTGTGGCATATACAGTAATACACTGTGTATGTCACAAGTTGTTCGTGTATGATGAATTCAAATATAAACGATGACGAACAACCCAAATAACTGAGGCAAAAATTATTTCAAAAAAATATTTTATTTTATTATTGCAAAAATATTTCTTTTTCAATTTTACTGCGTTAGTGAATATTTTTGCAGATTTCTCAGATGCTGGATTCAAACTGGAATGAAGTTGAAGATAAATATGAGTGTGAGTGATATGTAGTGAGGTGATGATATGTAAAATAGTGATGTAATTGAATTTGTATCAAAGTTGTATAGTGAATAGTGAGAGCTTGAATTTGTATACTATTCAAAATTGTAATAAATATTTGTTTGAATAAAATATTCGTTTGAATTCAAATTCCGTGTTATTTATTTTATTCAGCAAATATTTATTTAATTTGTGAAAAATAAAATAGTATATTATCAAATACATTTAAACGAATATATATATGTTTATTATCATCAAACAAAAATCATATAAGCGCATATTCAACATCATACTCATTTCAAAACAATATCACAATTGTATCATTTCCATTTCAAAAATAATTCAATATTATATCATTCAAATAAAACCCAAATTTTCAAATCATTGAATATTTCTTTGAATTTATTAAACTTGAAATATTCCTTTAAATTATCATAGAATTTTGGAAATGTTGCCTTAAGGAATCATAGCATTTTTGGAATGTACTACTTTCCACTTTACATTGTATATAATCAAAGTATCGATAAGCTTAAAATTTTAACATGTCAATTTATCATAGCCTTATAGTTAAATAAACTTTCTTACTGTAATATACAATTTAAACCGAAATTCTTATGTTAAGTTAAAAGCACCTTATTAACTTACATTATTATTACAATAAAGAAACTTTATTATTTTAATCATTTAAAGTATGCCATTCACATAAATTAAAACTTGCTTATCAAATGTACGTTATCAACTTACATTTTATTATTACAGTAAGTAACATTTATCATTTTAATCAATTTAAAATACACCATTACATTGATTAAAATGTACGTGTCAAATGTACGTTTTAAATTTTATATTCCTATTACAATAATGAACATTTATTAATTAAATCAATACCACACTACTTAACTTTACATGTTTCTTTCTTAGTTAAAACTTTACATGTTCTTGCATTAATTAAAACTTTCATGTTCTCTCATAAATTAGGACTTTACATGTTTCTTTCATTAATTAAAAACTTATATGTTTCTTTCATTAATTAAAACTTATACCTTTCTTTCATTAATTAGGAATTTACATGTTCCTATCATTAATTAGAACACCATACGTTCTTTCATTAATTAAAACCTATACGTTTCTTTCATAAATTAAAACCTATACGTTTCTTTCATAAATTAAAACCTATACATTTCTTTCATAAATTAAAACCTATACGTTTCTTTCATAAATTAAAACCTACTAAACTTCCAGTTTATTTAATTAATTTAACATCTTTAGTTAAAACTCAAATTTCATATTTTCAAGTCAAGTTATATTTTAAAATTTCATTTTTCAACAGTCATTTATTCAACCACTTAAATTTATAGAAAAATCAATAATTCTTTAATAAATCACTAAAATTCAAATATAAATCAATTTATCATATTTACCATTTTCCAAAATTAATTAAAGTCCATTTTATTCATGTAACTTAAATATCATTTTTAGTCAAAATTCCAAATTTCAAACATTAGTTATATTTCAAAATCCAGTTAATCCATTCATAAATTACATTTTTAACACATAGAAAAATCATAATTTATTTATTTTAAAACCTTTCAAAATCTATTTAAATCAAATTTCATAATTATATATTTTTAAAATACTTAAAATATTCAAAGCACTTTATAGAATAACCACGGGTTTGTATATAGTTTTCTAACCTAGGTCAAGTGATACGGATATGATCATTTTGATCCGCAGTTTAAAAGGTAAAAATCCGAGTTCTATCATTTCAAACCCGCAATCCCAAGTTTAAATAAATAAATAAAATAACTCAGGCCTATCATTTCAGCCCATAATGATTTTTATCCTAACAGGGAACTTGCAGTGTGATCAAATACAGAAATAATATAAACAATGTCAATATCACAATATACAGTCATGTATCAGATGTCAGGTGAAAATTAACAGTTTTAACATGGTAATAACATGGTAATAACACGGCATAGCATATCATATGATCATCATTAACTTGCATAAACATTTTACATTACTAAACACTTGTTATCAATCCACTTTTCATAAGTATATATGTCAGAGTGAGAAAGACTCACCTTTTTCAAAGCTATAGACCAAAACAACAAACACAAGAGCGATTCCAAAAGCACGACAAACACGATTTGAATTGAATGAATGGAAAGCCTTGATAATGATCTTGTATACAACAAATAAACAAGACCATATAAACATATGCATACAATATAAAGATTTGTTGAACAATAGAAAAGTAGAAGCAACAAATGACATTACCAAGCTTTTAAACCACTTTTGCTTGACCACAACTCCATGTATGCTCGGCCATACATGCTTAGGGCTAGGCCACACATGTTTTCAGGTGGAAAAGGATCTGGTTTGGCATCACAAAGGCATGGCAAGCACAAAATGTGAAGTGGTAGGAGATAATATGAGGAGGTGTTAGGGTTAATTGGTGAAAGGTTAGGTTAAAAGTAAAAGGGTGGACTATAAAGGCCCATAGAAAGATAGAAAGTTTAAGGTGTTTCAAATTTCCTTTTTTATTAAATTTTATAAAAACAAAATAAACTATGACTTCAAAAATACAAGACCACTTTTAAAATAGACTATAACTTCAAAACAAAGGTGACAAAACAAATTTTGTTCATTTCTTTTTTTTTTCAAACAAAAGGGCAGAGGGAATATAGACTAGAATGCCAAATTACAGAGGTGACAAAACAAATTTTTTTTTTTCTCATTTCTTTTTTCCAGAACGAGGGCCAGTGGAAAAATAGATTATAACTTCAAAAATACAAAGTGACAAAAGCAACTTTTTTTTTCATTTCCCGTTTTTTTTCAAAACAAGGCTCGGTGGCAATATTACTTCAAAAACAAAATACAAAGGTGACAAAAATGGAATTTTTTTCATTCCTTTTTTTCTCAAACAAGGCTCGGTGGTCTGGCATGGGTAGGGTCGGAAAAATATGGTGAATGGCCAAGCACGGTGGCAGGCAATAGGATAAAGCAAAACAATGAAAGGAGAACAAATGAAATAAAACAAGAGTGAAAAGAAGAAAGTAAGAAAAAAGAGAAAAAAAAAATGAAAGGAAAAGCATGCGCCGGTTCATACCTTCAGGAGATGCTCACGCAAATTTTGATGAAAGCAAAATGAATAATTTGTGGTATGGAACTTTTGAACATGAAACATATATTAACATTTTCTCACTAATTTATGTAGAGGGCAGGAAAGAGTAAAATGCTTGAACGGTAGAGGCAATTTAATTCTATCCAATAGGTGGAAACGTATGGGAGGCAAGAGGGAAAGAAATAATTCACACACGGAAATGATTTAAGGCAAGATTTGAGCAAGCTTTTGGATTCTTAAAAGAGAATATACGGCTGAAAACTTTGCATTGTTAAGGTAAGAAAAAATCAAATAGATAACGAAAAGGCAAGAGCAACAATTAAATATATGCCCAAAGTAACGTACAAATTATTTTGTTTCTCTTATTAAATAACGTACAAATTATTTTGTTTCTCTTATTAAATAAATTTAAAATACTAACGTTTCTATTAGGAAAATAAACCATCACTTTAAACCAAAATTTAATAGCTATTATACCATAATTAATAACATTTGATTTAGCTTCATCCAATTGATTGTTAAATATAAAGTTAAGAAACAGATGTAAACATATGTAAAAGAAATGTAAAGTTTATTTCCCGTTTCACACTAATTATTACTAACTTTTTTTTAAAAAAAAAGTATACAACAAATCTGACCAAAACAAAAGTGAAACAAATGTTACACAATTGTATACAATTCAAGATGAAAATTTTGCCTTTAGAATTATAAAATTTAGAATTTCTATTAAACTTACACTTTTTGTCCAAATCAAATTTTCAGACATTGTTTATTTTTATTTGGACAAATGATCAGAAATCATTTCAAGAAAATTTCCAAAATTAGATTTTTAAGAAAACAAAAGCCAAAGTCTTTAAATAAATGAAAAAAAAATTTAAACTTTTAAAATTTTAAGTTGAAAGTCACAGTTTGACTATTTTGACCAAAATCAGCATTTCAAGCAAATATTCAACTTACACAAGTTTGGAATTATAACTCATAAAAATCAAGATTATATTTAAATAATAAATTTAATCATTTAAAATAAGTAAAATAAGTTTTTAAATCAAAATCTTACATTAAAAATAATTAAAATATACAATAAAATAATTATAAAATACAGGGTTGTTACAGATGATGATCATTTTTGTGATTATGACTAGTGATATGCTATGTTTCTTTGTCCACATAGGGGACAGTACCTCGTTTTATTGAGTTTCGTCTCATTTTTATTATAGGCTAACGACCTATTTATTTCTTAGGGTTTCGACCCAATTTTTGTGGGCTAGCGACCCACGTTTTATTGGAGTTCGGATCTTCGGGCGTACCGTTGTACTACGTTGTTGTTCCGAATTTTACGAGTTTCAGGTTCTTCGGGCGTACTGTTGTACTACGTCGTTGCACCGGCTCTATGGTTAGCGACCATGGGATAGCATCCCATTTTATGATACACGTGTTGGTGAGTTTTCATGCTCCCATTTTGTGATAGGCCTCCCCCTTTTTGTGATTTCTGGATTTCCATTGATGATTTCTAGAATTTGTGTTTCACCAATTTTTGTGATTTTCATTGATATGTGTTGTCAATATTTATGCATTGGTGAATTTGTGTGTCATTAACCTTTTATGAATGAAGATATTGAGTATGACATTCCTTTTGATCTTTGAGAAGATTCTAGTGATATTGATTAATCTCTTGTTGATTTTCAATTTCATACTTATCACAGTATGGCTTTATGGTTATCATATGCTATGTTATATCTCTTATTCTATATCATTTTGTCTGATATTTATAGCTAGACCGATCCATTTATTATTTTCTTATAAATAATACTCGGGTCAGACCGAGATGTTACAAGTGCTTCTGCTTGACTTCACTTCTGGGATTATCATCCTGACTTTTGGCTAACTACTTAGATTAGTAGTTTTTGTTGTATACCTTTGAGATATAGACTCCTTGATGTATATATATTCTTTTGTCTAGCACTTGTAACCATTCTTTTGTGATATTGTGGATCTTGTTTGACCACTACTCTGATGTACACTTTCATGTGTTATATTCATATCTTTTTCCTCCTTTGTGATATTTCTGCGACTGATTTGTGTTATGTTTATTTCTATGTTTGTTTCCGAAGAATATATATATAGCCACCGTGTAGTAGCCTTGAGTTTGTATCGGCATGTCGGACTTCCTTGTACTATCTGACATATTGGTGCTCGCACAAAGCAATTATACGGATGGTCGCTCCTCAACAGCCTTATTCTCCGTGCTAGTTGACAGCATTACACCGTAATGTTCTTGGCTAGCGTGGGTATACAGGTGGGGCGTCACAGCTTGGTATCAGAGCCAAACTTCGGAACAATATAGAATAGTCTAGCAAGGATCATTGTCCTAAGTCCATCTTAGGAATCGTGCTTTAGGATTTAATTCGAGTCTTCGTACCGATTCCTCCTATTTTCCTTATGATTCCTTATTTTATCTATCAAGATTGCTTGATATTCATTTGGTGAATAACCTTATCTTTCTTCTTTCTTTCTTTCAAAAGGAAGAGAAATGGTTAGACCGGGCCGTCCCAACGCCAGTCAATCTCGTGCTACTCCCCAGGATGGAGTATTTATGTCTGCCTAGCAGCTTCTTGATCTAGTGAGGAATGCTCAAGCAGCCGGATCTAATCCAGAGTCTACCCACCCTAGGTCTGGATTTGCACGTTTGTGCAGTGATTATACCAATTTGGGTGGGAAGTCATTCAAGGGTTCTGAGACTATTATCGAAGTCCAGGCTTGGTTGAGATCGTGCGATCGAACCTTTTCTCGCATGAATCTTATTGATCTTCACCGTGTTCAGGTGACCTCTAGTATGCTCCAAGAAAGAGCATTAGATTGGTATGAGCTTCTTAATTTCTGAAATAAGGGGATCTTACTTGGGAGAAATTCCAGGAACGCTTCGAATTAAAATTTGTGCCCGAAGCTGAGAAGGTGACATTAGCTCGTCGTTTCATAGACCTTGTTCAAGGTGAATCCTCCGTGACAGACTATGTCACGTCTTTTGAATCTCTCTCTAAATACGGGGTTGAATACATTAATACCCCATTGAAGAAAAATTAAAGATTCGTCTATGGCTTGAATAAAAATCTCAAGAAGCCATTACTTCTAAAGCTAGAAGTTTCTTTTGATCAACTTGTTGACATCGCTCTTCGACTTGAAGAGGCAGATAAAGAGAGTGATGCTGATGTTGTGGGTGCCAAACAAAAATTCAACAACAGCAAGAAAAGGCCTAATAAGTTCAAAGGGTCTTATCCCAACAAGAAATGGAAGCAAGCAATTCCGGTGGCAAAGGCTTCAGCCCCTAGTGGTGGGCAATGCTACAATTGTGGTTCTAAAGACCATTATGCCAATAGATGTCCGAAACCGCTCTTTTGTCGCTATTGCAAAAGTTTGGATCATTATTTATCTTCTTGTCCCAAACTTCAAGGCAGGAAGGAGGGAAAGCTTAACGTTGCTAAAGCCCCTGGAAACACATCTCGTGGTCAAGGTACTCTTCATTCTATCCTTGATGGCATTATTTTATTTCATGATCATCCTATTCGAGTTCATTTTGATACGGGTACGTCCCATTCTTTTTTATCAAAAGAACTTGTTGATACTTTTTCTTTGGATGTTATGTGTTTAATGACTTCTCTGAGAATTGCGAATCCAGTTGGTGGATCCGCAACAAACAGTTTATTGTGTAAAGATGTCGAGATTATTTTGTGTGATATTTCTTTCCAAGCCGATTTTCATGTTATGCGCTACTTAGGCTTTGGAATGATTTTGGGAATGGATTTGCTTAATCGTTATGAAGCCCAAATCCTATGTCCTGAGCGGACTATTTATCTTCGACATCCTCAATCTGTTAAGCAGATATATATTGATCTTAAAGATTCGGATTCCAGCTTGGTTGCATCTTTATATTCCTTAGATCCTCATAATGACGATAATGATGATGAGGAAGATATTATTTCTCTTATTCATGTTGTTCGTGAATTATCCGACATATTTGAGCCCGTTTTAGGATTACCACCTAAGCGAGCAATTGAGTTCAAAATTAATCTCATCCCTGGAGCTCAACCTATCACTCGTCCTCCGTATCATATGTCCAATAAAGAAAATAAGGAGATGCGTAAACAATTATCCGAATTAGAGACGAAGCAATTTATTCGCTCTAGTTCCTCTCCTTGGGCAGCTTCGGCTATTTTTGTGAAGTGTTTGCACAAAAAATGGGCAAACACCTCCAAGTCGTATGATTTAGTCGATTTTAAGTTGTTCTTAGTGATTTGCGTGATTCATGCAAATATGTAAAAAGCAGGGACTAAATTATAAAAGACACACAGATTTATAGTGGTTCGGCTAGAATGCGCCTACGTCCACTTTATATGTTATTCTCCTTCACTCTTCAGATTACAACTACAAAGCTTTGATTACGAGTATATGAAAGTTGTTTGAAAGTTCTGTCCGTGCTTGAGCTCTCAAACTTGTCTGCCATTGTTGTACCCCTGCACCTCTATTTATAGAGTGGGGCTGGGGGCAGTGTTGGTCCGGTACGCCTTGGTCCGGTGGTGAGTAGGTGGAGTTTGGTTCGGTGGGACTTGGCCCGGTGGTGAGTGGATGGAGTTTTGTTTGGTGGGACTTGGTCCGGTGGTGAGTGGTCCGGTAGTGGTTGGAGCGGTAGTTGGTTCGGCTATGTAGGGGAAGTGAGTTGGCTCGGCTATGTAGGGGAAGTGAGTTGGCTCGGCTATGCAGGGAAGTGGAGTTGGACCGGTAGTAGGTGGAAACGGGATTGGTTGGGTGGCATGTGGAGTGGATTTGGTTCGGCAGGCATGGGAAGGAGTTGGTTCGGCAGTGGAGGGTGGAGTGTGTTCTGATTCGGTAGGTTGGTTGGTTCGGTGGGACATGGTCTGGTGAAGGGTGGGAACGCACCCAACATTTCCCCCCAAAGTGAGGCATATGTCAGCATATGTTGCGCTTTGTTTTAGCTTGGGGAATTCTTATTCGGTCCCGAGCGTCGAACCAGTTGGTCCGATCGCTTCTATTTGCCTATAAGTATGGGCATTAAGCTTTCGTTATTCCCTACCAAGTGAGATAGCCGAACCAGATTTTCCTGCCGAATCAACCATATTGCCGAATCAACTTGACTACCGAATCAGGTGATTGCCGAATGACTTTCATGTTTCGAACTACCGAATGAATTTGTGGAGTATAAATGCCGAATGAATTCTTAACCCTGAACCTCCGAATGAACTTTTTATGTTGGAAATGCCGAATGAGATTGGGAGTTTGAATGCCGAATGGACCTTATGCCTTTTATGTTTTAAATTATATATGAAATTCTAGACTGTACGCACTTGCTTGTTTATATCTCTACTTTCCTTGTTCTAACAATGTGTTTTCTCCTGTTGCGGATAATGTCTCATAAGGTAGAAACTCGATCTGATAGGAAGAAATCCAAGGATGTAGAAGAGCCCTCCATAGTGCCCCCAGCTCGGGCAGAACGTCATGGACCAACCCCGAGATCACTAGTAGACAGGTATGGCCCTCGGGAGCTCTTGAACTCTCCACCTGACTGCTTTCCTAGCTCCCTCAAAGATGAGCAACTTGATATTAATTCATGCTCTTTTGGGATTGACAGAGCGCTTATGCTGTTGCCGGGGGAAGGAGTGATGCCGTATAACCCCCCTGAGGGATACTTCGCTTATAGTAGGTACCATTGCATGTGCGGGGCCATTCCACCGATCAATGCTTGAATGGTCAGCTTCATTACCTACTTGAAGGTGGCCCCTTTCCAACTTTAGCCCAACTCTTATGCTATCTTGGTGAGTCTATTTATCATCTTCCAGAGAAAGTACGGGCGTCCCCCTTCCAACCGGGAGATTCGGTACCTGTACAACTTGAGAGGCTAAAAGAAGGGGTCTCCCTACATTAGCTTGGAATCAGCCGGGTCCTTCAAGCCGGTCCTGGACTTATATTCGAAGTTCAGCATGTTCAAGAAAGAATGGTTTTTCATCAAGGATGACTCTGTTTCTATCCGTCGCTTCACCTCTGGCTGTAAGTTGAATCTCACTTATAATTTCCGTTCTGACTGCAATGCTTCTTCTTATGTGTTTTTATTTCTTGCTAGCGACAGGTGGCTTTGTGGTCGTGGAGAACGATCACCGGGTTCAGATTGCTGTGGAAATAGAAGCCATTTCAGGAAGGGAGAGGTCAGCTTCTTACCTGATCAGGAATGCTACTCTTCTACAGCACAACTTGATTCTACCACGTCAGTCTGTGGTCAAGCGGAGAGACACAGCTGAGGAGAGGGCTGCCAAAGCTAAAGGAGGGGCCATGACGAAGAGCAGCAAGAGGAAACCCTTCTCGATACCTCCAGTCGCCGGGGGGAAGAAGCTCAAGAAATCCGATGGACCCTCCCCTAGCACATGTCCAGATGTTCCGGAGGAGGAAAATGTGGAGGAGGAAAGAGGCGAGGATGATGGAGGTGAGGCAGAGAGTGGAAGTGGTAGAGAAGGTGATGGCGATCGTCACGGCGATGATGGTGGCGAAGGACAGAGTGGTGATGGCACCGGGGCTTTGTCCTCTGGGCAAGCAGGGGAGATCCAAGAGTGGACAGATGATGCTTTCCGCCAGGCTTTTGAGGGGTTGGAGGAAGGATCGGCCTTGGTGGAGAAGCCAAAGAAAACTGATAAGGCCGGGACTGGTGCCGATTCATCTTCCAAGAGCATTTCAGCTAGGGCAACTCCGGCGATTCAAGGTGAATTTTTGACTCCTCTTTACTCTTTTTAACTTCACATGTTTCTTGGATTATAGTCCCATGCATGCTTGTAACACTTGGTTTTTATTCCAGGAATGGGTAAGGTGGCCACGACATCAGACATTCGGCACCGTCTCGAATAATTCAAACTCCTCAAAGCTTCCGCTAAACCAAAGCCTCCGACCAACCGTTCGGGGACGTAGTCGGCTACCGTCCTCTTCTCGGGGTTATTGAAGAGGATATTCAAAAGAAAAAGAGGAGTCGCTCCTTATTCGAATCTTCACCTGGTCCTCAGCCCCCAACCCAGCCTCTTGATGATATCACGGAGGAGGATACTGAGTTCATACCCTCTCCGCATCCGTCTGAAAATCCTATCGTTACTTAGATTGATCGTCCCGGCTTGGCTCGTAATCCATTTGCGGGTCACCCAGATCTAGATTCGGGTTCTCATGATATTTCCTTTGACGAGGTTACTGGTGAGCACCTTCTCCCTCGCAATCCTATGGTAAGGGTGCTTGATGAGGCCAAGTCACTAGACCTTGATTTGCTTACTACTCGGATTGTGACTATGGGGGATGAAGCTAAGGCAAACATCGACCGGGTTGCTGAGGAGACCAGGAAGTTGATGGGGCATCATGCCCGACTGGTCAAGGCCGGGGAGGAAATTGGGAGTGCTAACATAAGATTGCGGTTAGTGGTTTTCGACTAGTCCAAGCAACTCGCCGATCAGGCCATCCAGATCTCTCAGCACGAGGCTGCCTCCAAACGACTAAAGAAAACCATGGAAGAGGCTAGCAGAGCCGAGCTGCGGAAAATGGAGGCCACCTGGAAGGAACGGATCGATATGGCTATTGCAACGGTGGATGAGGTTCGGAAAGCGGATCTCGAGCAGGTAGAGGAGTTATCTGGGAAGCTTGAAGCTGCAGAGCTTGCTCAAGCTAAGCTGAAGGAGGAGATGGAGGCGATGAGGAAATCCCTTCAGGCTGACCGCTCGCGATACCGATCGGAGAGGGATGCTGCCGTTGCAAAGCTGTTATCTTCTGCGGTCCGAATGAGGGAGTTTGAGGAGAACGAGGGGATGATGGATGAGATGCTCCAGGACATGTATTTCCGTACATGGAAGCAGGAAAACTTATTCTGGATGGATGGTTATCCCCGGATCATGGCCAGGATTTATCTCCGGGCTCTGGAGGAGGCCAAGGCTGATGCGGATAAGGAGGGTGGTGTGGCCTTCAGGATGGACGTAGTCACGGCCCAGTTCACCAAGGAGGAGAAAATGGCGTTGAAGGAGGGTATGCGGCTACTTACATCTGAGGGGTAGGTGTGCAGTTGGAGGATGATGATCAAGGAGAAAATGCTGGTAAGTCTTCCCTTTTAGTCTTTTCATAACTTGATTACTTATTGTTTATTCAATGGATTCTTTCCTGAATTGTACAGGCGGGACCTCTGGAGCACCAACTACCTCTGGCCAGCATGCTAAGAGCTCCGACTGTGCGACTAAGTAGATCTTGGAGGGCCGGTAGGATAGAGGCGAAGCCCCGATGCAGCCGACTCCTTGGCTTGATCTAGACATTTTTTGGTTTACTTGACATTCCTGTATATACTTAGTCCCAAAACATTAATGTACTTTCAGGTTGTAATTATGTCATTTGTAACGAACGACTTTATTCTTAACACGTAATTTATAACATAAGCTGATTCTGTCATATTTGGATGCTGTCGTTATTTTGATATGTTGCATAAAATATAGCTGTGCATGTGTTAGTGATTCAATTGTGTTTGATGCTAAGTTCTTGTTTAAAATATAATTTCATGTCTTGCAATGTTAGCGTGATGTGCGAATAAACTATAGTTACATATTTATGTACGAGAGAAGAAAGTACCGCCCTTTAAGTTTTAGCTGTAGACGGTAGCGTTGAATGCCTTGTGTAATCGAATATGGAATGCAGCTGAGTGACCTGCCATTCAGCTGTGAGTTCTTATTCCCATTAGTGAGTGTCTCCTATTTTGTGTCCTGTACTTTAGTGATCGTTATAGAGGATAGTTGGAAAGTTTTTATAAATAAAATGGAAATATAAGAAATAGTAAAACTTCCAATCATGGAAGGTCTTCGACGCGCTTAAGTTCATGAAAAACGGGCTTTGTAGTCACTTTCCCTAGCTGTGGGTCTTGGAGACATTTGTCACCCATCTTACGCCTCTGCGGGGAGTTTTCTTTTTTACCACAGCCATACTTAAGACACATCGGAGCCGAGATCGCGCATGGTAACTACCCGGGCCATTATGGCCCGTAATCGTGGATATTATTCGATTTACCATGGCCGGCTAGCACGGGTGCCGATCGTCAACAGTGAACTGCCCCTGGCTGGCCACACCTTATGTTGGGGCTTATAATCGGTTCACGGTTGCCGGTGAGCCGAACGCCGTAATGAGCTTCCTAGGCTATGGTTGGCCTTCTCAGCGGCTTATAATCGGCTCATTACAGTTGGCTTTAGGGGCCGTCACGAGCAATGAGTTAACCCGCAGCAAAGGGATGCTGGAGCAAAAGTGTCTCATTGGCGAGGGCATAGATTCGTATAATACCTGTTAGGTTTTGTCTAGGTGAAGTCGCGCCGTGAAGTGCCTAGAATGGAAATGCTATTACACAGGATTTTGTTCAACGGAAAAGGATAAAGCTTAACAAGCAGCCAAGGTATAAAGGAACAAGTTAAAAAAGAGACAAGTTTTTAAAGTGGTTTGGCACGAAAATGCCTACGTCCACTGATTCTCTTTGTTAATTCACTTTATATGGGCAGTACAAGTTAAGAAAAGTATCGACGAAGGTGTTGGATGTTCCATGCCCTCTGGAACACCTCTCCGTCCACTGTTGACAAAATATAAGCTCCGTTGTGGAGATCTTTATGAATTACATATGGTTCGTCTCAGATTGGATCTAGTGCTTCGGGGCGCGGGAAGATTCGCTTGAGGACAAGATCTCCTTCCTGTAAGCTGCGATGCTTGACTTTGGAGTTGTATTGTGCTGCCACTTTTTGCTTGTGAGCTGCTGCTTTGAGTGCTGCATCATTTCTTCTTTCTTCGATTAGATCCAAAGACATGTGGAGAAGTTCTTCGTTCTCTTCTGGGTTGTAGTGGATCCTACGGTGGGATGGCACTACAGTTTCAACTGGGAGCATGGCCTTCGATCCGTATGCCAAAGAGAAAGGAGTATGCCCTGTTGATGTTCTAAAAGACGTGCGGTAGGCCCAAAGTGCCGTAGGAAGTTCATCCACCCAAGCACCTTTTGACTTTTCAAGCTTCTTCTTGATTAGAGTTTTAAGAATTTTGTTGACAGCTTCGACTTGTCCATTTGCCTGGGGATAAGCCAGTTTTGAGAAGCTTTTGTGAATTCTGTGCTCTAGGCACCAGTCGGCGAATTCCTCGCTGTCAAACTGAAGTCCATTGTCCGATATGATTTTGAGTGGAACCCCGTACCTGCATAGAACATTTTTGATCAAGAAGTTAATAACTTTTGCCGAAGATATTTCATTTAGAGGTTCCCCTTCCACCCATTTGGTGAAATAGTCGACTGCCGCTATAGCATATTTGGCTCTGCCTCGGCCCATTGGCAGTTCGCCAATCAAGTCAATTCCCCATACTGCAAAGGGCCAAGGGCTGGTCATTTGAGTGATCTCATTTGTTGGTAGTCGAGGAATCTTAGCAAATTTCTGACATCTGTCACATCTTTTGACAAAGTCTAAGGCGTCTTTGTTTAAAGTGGGCCAGTAATATCCATATCGGAGTGTCTTCTTTGCCAGAGTCTGCCCACCAGTGTGATCTCCGCAGCTCCCTTGATGGATGTTGGATAAGATTTTCTTGGCTTCCCTTCTAGCAACACACCTTAATAAGGGTTAGAGAAGCCGCGTCGATGAAGAATGCCTTCTTGTATTGTGTAGCGGGAAGCTCTCCTTAAGATTTTCCTAACTTCATTACGCTCGTTGGGTAGTGTGCCATCTTGTAAGTATTTCCGGATAGGAGTCATCCAAGTTTCTTCTTCGATTGCAGCTATCAGATCCTCTTGTTCGAAACTTGAGGCTAGTTGTTTTGAGATGGCTACTGTTTCGGAAATGGTGCTGTCTTTCATGCTGGCTTGCTTTGCCAGTTCGTCGGCCTCCTGATTCTCTTCTCGAGGAATGTGTTTGATTAAATAGTGATCCAATTGATCGAGCAGCAGCTTGGTCTTCTTTAGATATGCTGTGAGTCGTTCTTCTCGAATATGGAATTCTCCCAGTATTTGATTTACAATAAGTTGAGAATCACTATGGAGACATAAAGAACCGACTCCAATCTCTAGGGCAAGTTCTAATCCGACTATTACTGCTTCATATTCTGCATCGTTGTTGGTGGCAGCGAATTCCAACCTTAGGGCATAGTGCAGCTTCCTTCCCCTGGGGGTAATTATCACAATACCTGCCCCCGAGCCTTGTTCGTTTGATGCTCCAACTACAAAGAGATTCCACTTGATATCTTCTGCTATTTCAGATTGCTCCTTACCTTCGTTGGTAGTGAATTCGGCAATGAAATCGGCCATGGCTTGTCCCATGATGGCGGTGCGAGGATGGTAGGTGATATCATATTGACTCAGTACAATGCACCATTTAAGTAGTCGTCCAGAAGTGTCAGGATGATGGAGTACCTGCCTTAACGGCTGATCGGTTAGAACTCTGATGGAATGGGATTGGAAATAGTGTCGCAGTTTCCGTGACGTGTTTAGTAAACAATATGCTAGCTTCTCAAGTTTAGGGTATCTGGCTTCTGCCCCCGTAAATCTCTTGCTTACAAAGTATACGGGCCGCTGCGTACGGTTGTCTTCTCTCACCAAAGCGGCGCTTAGAGCATGGGACGATACAGCAAGGTATATGTATAGTTCTTCGCCTTCATTTGGAGTTGAGAGTACTGGTGGCCTCTGGAGGTGTTCGATTAGGTTAAGGAAGGCTGTTGAGCATTCGTTAGTCCATTCAAACTTTCCTTTGTCTTTCTTTAGGGTTTCGAAGAAAGGGATGCACTTGTCGGTTGCTTTAGAGATGAATCTGCTTAGGGCGGCCACCTTCCCATTTAGGCTTTGCATCTCTCTTCGAGTGGATGGTATCTTGATATCTTGCAAAGCCCGGACTTGTTCGGGGTTTGCTTCAATCCCCCTGGCATGGACGATGAATCCCAAGAACATTCCCGACGATACTCCGAAGGAGCACTTTAGAGGATTCAGCTTCATTCCATATTGGCAAAGTATTTGAAATATCTCGTCCAGGTGGCTTACATGATCATTGGCTTTCCTCGATTTTACCAGCATGTCATCCACATAAACTTCCATAGTTCGTCCTATTAGTTCTGCGAATATCTTGTTGACGAGGCGCTGATAAGTAGCTCCGGCGTTTTTAAGTCCAAAAGGCATTACTCTGTAGCAGTACAATCCCCGGTCAGTGATAAAACTAGTGTGGCCTTGATCGGGAGAGTGCATGGGAATTTGGTTATATCCTGAGTATGCGTCCATAAAAGATAAGAGTTCCTGTCCGGCTGTGCTGTCCACCAGCTGATCGATTCGGGGGAGTGGGAAGCAATCCTTCGGGCAAGCGTCATTTAAGTTGGAGAAGTCAATGCATTTTCGCCACTTCCCATTAGCCTTCTTTACCAGTACCGGGTTGGTGATCCATTCTGGGTAGACGGTTTCTCGTATGAAGTTATTGGCAAGTAGGTTCTTTACTTCTTCCTCGAGGGCTGCTGATCGTTCTGCCCCCATACTTCTCTTTTTCTGCTTTACTGGCACTTTGGTGGGATCGATTTTCAGTACGTGGCATGCTACGTCTGGGGAGATTCCAGTCATGTCAGCGTGCGTCCATGCAAATACATCCAAGTTGTGGCAAAGAAAATCCACGAGTTGATCCTTCAAATCTGCTCTTAACTAAGACCCGATTCTCAGCAGTCTACTTGTGTCGTGTTTGTCTACAGATACAAATTCCATAGCCTCTACAGGCTCGGTGGTGGCCTCCTCCTCTTTGTCTGTGGGGTCTAATTCATTGAAAGGATCACTGGTATATCGAAGAGGAGGGGCTTTCTTTAGTTGCTATGCTTCCAAGTTTTTCTTGCAGAGAATAGTCTCTACATCCTTCCCTTTATCCTTCCTGCGGTTATTGCGAAGTTCAGTTACATAGCAATCTCGAGCGGCTTCTTGATTTCCTTCTACTTCCCCTATCCCATTATCTGTTGGAAATTTCATCTTCAGGCACCAAGGGGCCAGGACAATCTGGAAGTCAGACAAGGCTGGTCTTCCTAAAAAGGCGTTGTAGGCCGAGTGGTTATCTATTAGCACAAATGTTTGTTTCCGCACAATGGAGCGGGGATGACTTCCTATTTCAACAAAGAGGTCCAATTGCCCGAGGGGCATCTTCGCATCTCCAGTGAAACCGTGTAGTGGTTTGTTGCAGGGAGACACATCCTTCATTGACAGCTTCATTTTGTCAAAAGCATGCTTGAATAGAATGTTTACGGAGCTTCCAGTATCTACCAGAATTCGAAAAACTTCGGCTGGGCCAAACCAGGCAGAGATGACCATAGGATCCATGCGAGGGTACTGCCTTCCTTCTAGGTCTCACCTACTGAATGTGATGTCATTATCCTCTTTACGCTTCGGGCGGCGTTCTTCCATGACGGAATTGATGCAGTCTTCATAGTTACTAAGTGACTTTCCATATCTTTCCATTTCTGCCCAGTTTATGTCGGCGATGTGTGGTCCTCCCGATATTGTATGCACGACTATCTTCCCTTGACTGGAACCGCTGGTGTTGTGATTTTTTCCGCCTGTCTCTGGGTGGAGTTGCCATGGGTTCTCCTTCGCAGGAGCTGGAGTCTTTTCCTGACCCTTTACATAGTGCTCCAATCTCTTCCTTCTGATGTGTTCTTCAATCAGGTCCCGGATATGACGGCATTCATTAGTATCATGCCCATGGGATTCGTGGAAATGGCAGAACTTTCCAGACTTGATTGCGTGATCTGATTCCTTCTTGTACGGGGGGCGTTTGTATTTAAGCTCATCTTGGGTGGCCAGGAAGATGTTTTCGACTGTTTCATTCAAAGGAGTGTAAGCGTCAAATCTTGGTCCTGGCCGATATAGGCGTTTTTCTCCCATCCTTCCCCCAGCATTGTCTCGAGAGTCATTTCTTCCGACGTCCTTTGCTACAGCGGGTGCGTTGCCATGAGCTGCCTTGGCTTGTTGCCCTGTCTGCCTTTCGGTGGCAGCGTCTTCAAGTCTCATATACTTTCCGGCTTCATGGAAGAAATCGGGTAAGGTAGCTGGTTTTTCTTTCGTTAATCTTCTAGCAAACTTGGTATCCGGATGTACGCCACTACAAAGAGCCATTAGGATAATTTTCTCATCGGCATCTTGGACTGCGGCCGCTGCAGCGTTGAATCGGGTTAGATATTGTTGCACTGTCTCTCCGGGCTTCTGTTTGATATTAGATAGGGAATAAGTGTCCTTGGATTGTTCCACATGAATGCGGAACTGGCTGATGAACTTTTCTTTCAACATTTCCCATGAGCTGATGGATCCTTGGGGTAGATGGCAGAACCAGGAGGTAACTAGATCTGCCAAGAATAGTGGGAAGCATTTACACAACACTCCCTCTGTTGCTCCGCTCATGAGCATATGCTGTGTGTATCTCTGCAAGTGTACAACGGGGTCAGAGGTTCCCTTGTAAGGTTCCATTGTTGGCATTTTCCATTCCTGGGGGGTGATGGCAGTTTCGATATTGCGGGTGAAGGGACTGGTTACCCTAGCGCCTATCCCCCGATCCCTTTGGTCCCATTGGACGCACTCTCTGAACAATCGCGCCATCCTTTCATCGGAACTTGGAGCGGATAGAAATGAGTTCGGTTCTTCTCTGCGGGATTGATTCCGTCCAGATGACCTGTAGGGATGGTGTCGTCTATTACTCCTAACATTTTCCGGTGTCTATCTTCGGTTTTCTGGGAGCATGCTGGGGTCAGCCACAGTTGGCCCTTGCCTCGATCTTCCCCTGTCGGGCTCTGTTCTAAGCATTCCCTCGGGTCCAACTTCGGGCTGGACTCCAGCTCGGCCCCGTCCATTGGTGTTCCCATGGTTAGGTAGCATGACAGGCTCAGCCATATCCGACCCCTGCCTGGTATCTCCCCCGTTAGGTTCGGTTCCAAGTGTTTCCTCGGGTCGGAATTCGGGCTGAGTCTAGGCTCGGCTCCTACCATTGTCGTTTCTGTTGTTAGCCTATTCGAAGAAGAAAGATCTTTGTCGCCTCCCAGATCCTCCACACTGGGACTCACCCCATGATTCGGTGTTGCGGTTGGATTCTTCAGCATCCCTTAAGCATGACATGAGTTGGTCCACCAAGGCTTCGTGTTGAGATGCGAAGCGGTTAGTTACTTCAGCCACAACCCTGTCCAGATCTGCCCTAGTAATGGGTTGTTCCATAGCAGGGGCTGTCGGATTTGCCTGATTTCCATTTGCTGTTGGAACAGGACGATTCTCTTGATCTCTGCTCACTGGATCTGGGATACTGCTAGTTGCGATGTTCTTTCCTTTGCTAGCATCTTTCCTCTGCCTGGGAGGCATGTTTTCCAAGCAATGAGCGATGCTGTTGGGAAGAAGGTTGAGTGGGAGAAGCTGAAGCCTCTAGCTCGAGTTCTCAGTGAAAGCACCAAAAATGTTTGCACAAAAAACGGGCAAACATCTCCAAGTCGTATGATTTAGTCGATTTTAAGTTGTTCTTAGTGATTTGGGTGATTCATGCAAATATGTAAAAAGCAGGGACTAAACTATAAAAGACACACAGATTTATAGTGGTTCGGCCAGAATGTGCCTACGTCCACTTTATATGTTATTCTCCTTCACTCTTCAGATTACAAGTACAAAGCTTTGATTACAAGTATATGAAAGTTGTTTGAAAGTTCTGTCCGTGCTTGAGCTCTCAAACTTGTCTGCCATTGTTGTACCCCTGCCCCTCTATTTATAGAGTGAGGCTGGGGGCAGGGGTCTTGGATGTATATAGCTGCCGGTGGGCATGGGCTGATGTAATCTGGCCTGGAAGTGTTGGTCTGGTACGCCTTGGTCCGGTGGTGAGTAGGTGGAGTTTGGTTCGGTGGGACTTGGCCCGGTGGTGAGTGGATGGAGTTTGGTTCGGTGGAACTTGGTCCAGTGGTGAGTGGTCAGGTAGTGGTTGGAGCGGTAGTTGGTTGGGCTATGTTGGGGAAGTGAGTTGGCTCGGCTATGTAGGGGAAGTGAGTTGGCTCGGCTATGCAGGGAAGTGGAGTTGGACCGGTAGTAGGTGGAAACGGGATTTGTTCGGTGGCATGTGGAGTGGCTTTGGTTCGGCAGGCATGGGAAGGAGTTGGTTCGACAGTGGAGGGTGGAGTGTGTTCTGATTCGGTAGGTTGGTTAGTTCAGTGGGACTTGGTCCGGTGAAGGGTGGGAATGCACCCAACATGAAGAAATCTGATGGTACACTTAGGCTTTGCATTGACTACCGCAAGCTTAATGATCTTACTGTCAAGAATAAATATCCTTTACCTCGGATTGATGATCTATTCGATCAACTTAGTGGTGCTAGAGTCTTCTCACAATTATACTTAGTTACCGGTTTCCATCAGCTTCGTATTGCAGAGGATAGCATTCCTTTGACGTCGTTCCGAACTCGGTATGGATCGTATGAATGGCTTGTTATGCCATTTGGTTTGACGATTGCTCCGGCTTATTTCGTTGACCTTATGAATAGAGTTTTAGAAGACTTCCTCGATCGGTTTTTTCTCATCTTTATTGATGATATCCTTGTGTATTCTAAAACCGAGGAGGAGCATGAAAAACATCTTCGGATTGTGTAGGAAACTCTTAGGAGTAATCAATTGAAAGCAAAATTTTCTAAATGCCACTTTTGGCAATCTCGTGTGAAGTTTCTCGGTCATATTATTTCCGAAACCGGAATTTCCGTGGATCCTTCAAAGATTGAAGCGATTCAAAATTGAAAGAGACCGGAGAGTGTGATGGAAATCCGTAGTTTTCTCGGATTCGCAGGTTATTACCGCCGTTTCATAAAGGACTTTTCCAAAATTTCCGTGCCTCTTACTAGTTTGACAAAGAAAGGTGTTAAATACATTTGGTCGGACAGATGTGAAGCTTCTTTTCAGAAATTAAAAGAACTCCTTTCTGATGCTCCTATTCTTGTTATTCCCGAGGGGAATCAAGATTTCGTTGTTTATACCGATGCTAGTCGCGTCGGTTTGGGAGTCGTTTTTATGCAAAGAGAACGTGTTATTGCTTATGCTTCTAGGCAGTTGAAGCCAGCCGAGACTAGATATGCCACTCATGATTTAGAACTCGCGGCTATTGTTTTCGCCCTTCATATTTGGCGTCATTATCTTTTGGGAGAAAAATTTATTCTTTATACCGATCATAAAACTTTGAAATATCTATTTTCTCAAAACGAACTAAATTTGCGTCAACAACGTTGGCTCGAAATTCTTGCAGCTTATGATCTTGATATTCCTTACACTCCCGGAAAGGGAAATCGTGTTGCCGATGCACTTAGTCGTAAGCAACAAGCAATTGTTACTATGATGATATCCGAATGGAATGATCTCGGAATTCTATCCACTTGTGAGATTCGAGGTCGTGTTTCCGATTTATGTTCATCTCTTGCTTTATGTAGCCTTGAGGCTTATCCTTCTCTTTTAGACCTCATTCTTGAAGCTCAAAAGGTAGATCTCGAACTGGCTCTTCTTGGTCAAAATTTTAGGGATAAAATTTATATTGAAGGTTTGAAAGACTTCGATATCGATTCTCGAGGCGGTATTCGAAAATTTGGTAGACTTATCGTGCCAAATATTAGTGATCTTCGTAAAGACATTTTAGAAGATTCTCATCGTGCTAAATTTACCATTCATCCCGGTAGTAGTAATATGTACGCGGATATGAAGCGACTTTATTATTGGGAGGGAATGAAATCTGATATTGCTAACTTTGTTAAGTGTTGCATGACTTGCCAACTTGTTAAGGCCGAACATCAAAGTCCTGGAGGGTTATTGCAACCTTTAGAAATTCCAATTTGGAAGTAGGATCAAATTTCCATGGATTTTATAAACGGCCTTCCCCGTTCTCGTTCGGGTCATGATAGCTTATGGGTGATAGTCGATAGACTTAATAAATCCACCCATTTTATCCCCGTTAGGTCCAATCGAACCGTTCCTTTCTTAGCCAAACTCTTTATTAAAGAAATTGTAAAATTGCATGGAGTTCCTTCTTCTATTGTTAGTGATCGTGATCCATTGTTTACTAGTGGATTTTGGAAGAGTCTTCAAAAGGCTTTGGGAACGAAGCTTAATTTTAGCACCGCTTATCATCCCCAGTCCAATGGACAAACCGAGCGTGTGAATCAAACTCTTGAAGATCTTCTTCGTGCATGTGTTCTTGATTTTGGTGGAAGTTGGGAAGATCCTATTCCTCTTGTTGAGTTTTCCTATAATAATAGCTTCCAATCTAGTATTGGTATGCCACCTTTTGAGGCACTCTATGGAAGGCCATGCCGATCTCCTTGTTGGCTTGAGGCCGGTGAGAAGTTGGTTTTAGGTCCAGATTTTATTCGTGATTCCACAGAAAAGATTGATCTTATTCGTCATAGGATGAAAGAAGCCCAAAGTAGACAAAAATCCTATGCCGATAATCGGAGAAGGAAGTTAGAATTTTCTGTGGGAGATCTTGTGTTTATTCGTGTTTCACCTATGAAGGGTGTTGTACGTTTCAGTCGATCGGGAAAACTAGCGCCTCGATATATTGGGTCATTTCCTATCACCGAACGTATTGGTTCTGTGGCTTATCGCCTTTTATTACCGGCTCAATTTTCTGCTATTCATGACGTGTTTCACGTTTCTCAATTACGGAAGTGCCTTCGAGATTCCGATTCTATTCTTGAGCCCGGTGTTGTGGAAGAAATTGAAGTTTCTGTAAGATCGATTTCACCCTAGAGGGGGGGGTGAATAGGGTGATAGTGTCAATTATAAAAATTAATCGCGGAAGCTTATAAAATATTCAATTCAGATCATAGAATAGCAGCACAGATATCGCAGAATATAAATAACAGAAAAAACAGAACAACACAGAATTTACCCAGCTTCGGCAAAACCCTGCCTATGTGCTGCCCCCAAGGTTTCTACTAGAAATTAGATAGTCCCTCGCTTACACACGTAAACTCGCTATACCCGCTATTGACTAATCTAACTTTACGCTCAAAACCTTGCCACAACTCAACTACCGAGTTGCGAATTCTCAAGCTACGCCACGTAGCTTGTCCCCTAGTCACACGACTAGAAATTAAACGGTTTAAAAAAGAAAATTACAAATTAAAAACAATTTAAAATAAAATAATCCTAATTTAAAATTTAAAACCCTTATTAAAAAATGCCGGCCCCTTTTATCTTCTAGCCCATCTCTTTTATTTTCTTCCTTCGTTTATTTGGAGATGCCGGCCGTTCCACTTTGAAGCTAAATTAGGGCTTTTCCTCATGCGATCCAATTTAGGGTTATTCGAAGAGCCGTTATTGCTTCGATCGAATCTGTGTTTGTTCGAGAATTGCCTTGGTCAATCAATTTCTCGTTGCTCTCTCTGTGGCTACTTCGAGTTTATGGAGTTCAACTTCGATTCGGTATGTTATTTTTATTTATGCTGTTCTGTTATGCTTCATTGAACTCCATACCTATTGCCGATGATTTGAATTTGATTATATAGGGTTTGTAACCCTAGATTTGCATCGTATATTCTCTATTTGAATTTGTCATATTATTCACCTCGGCCACTTGATTTTGTTTCGATGATTGAGATGTTTCCTGACCTTTTCAATTCCTGTATATTCATTGCTTGGTGGTCACGGCTTTAATTCATTTTCATGATGACCACGACTTGATTGTTTCTGACTTTGACTATTTCAAAGAATAATGATATGCACTTGATTTTTGAAATTGATTTCGTCCATCTCGTAGTCTTCGTCTCTGGCCATCTTCTCTGGTCGAATTTAACGTGAACGTGACTTGACATTTTCTTTGTTGTGACTGGACGCGAACTTGTAGTCTTTTTTTTGTGTGCTCGAGTCTGCATTGACTTGTCTCTGCTCCATTCTGGTTGCTTCCCTGATCTTGTAGTTGTACACTTTGGTTTTGATACTTGCAGTTGTATCGCTTGATATTCATTGCATAGCTTATTTGTGCATTTTAAAAAATGTTGATTTTGTTTATGCTGGGATTCGTTCAGTAACACATGGTGTTGATCATGCTTGCTTCCTGTACTGATGTCTAAGTTGTTGGCATATTTGCTTAGTCTTGACCATTGGTGATTTGTGTTGTGCTTATGTCCACTGATGCATCCAATTTGCACTTGTTACTTCTGTTCACCTGTATCATGTTTTGGCTTCACTGATGCTGCACATTTTTAGCCTTGGTCTTTGTTGTTGTCGCATGCACGGCCATGCTTGTAGTACTTGAATTGAATGCTACCTGTACTTGTTACTTGTATACTGCAGCTTGGTCTTGCCTTGGTTCTGGCCATTCCTAGTTTGATTGTGCTGTTTAGACCTCTGCACTGTGTTGCATTTGTATCACTGGTATATGCTTCCATCTATTTGGTTGTTGCAGTCCTATGCAGTTGCTATGCCTTGTGTTCTTGTAGCTTTCATCACTGGTGCATGCACATTGCTTCATGTTACCTTCATGTAGCTTGTTCTCTACATTTGCTTGATTGTTTACATGAATGTGGTCTTGGTACACTTCTTACTGTTATTTGATTGCTGAGTCTTGTTCATCCTTCTGGTATACCTGGTGTATCATTCACTATGAATTATGGCTCTGGCTATGTTTTCTGTTGACATGTCCACTTGGTCGAGTTTATTTGCATTCTTCAGTTAGTCTTGATGTTTGGTCTGACCTTTGCACATATGATTCTCTTCATGTTGCAGCTGATTTTTTATTTTGATGTTGCCACTGTCTTTTTGTTTGGTCTGACCATCTGTATACATAATTGTTGCAGTCCATTTTGCTGTTGGTCTTCGTTGCATTCATGTCATGTCGCCTTGTGTTGAATCCAGTTTCAAAACTAGGGTTTGACCTTGTGCTGAGAGTTGTGACTTTTATGTTATTGCACGTGAGTTGAACCCTTCTTTTTATTTGGGTTTGACCTGTGCTCACCTGTCCCTGTAGCATTATCAAGTGTATATATCGGTGTGCACGGCCTTGTGGCATATATAGTAATACACTGTGTATGTCACAAGTTGTTCATGTATGATGAATTCAAATTTAAATTATGACGAACAACCCAAATAACTGAGGCAAATCATATTTTCAAAATTGTCTTTTATTTTTGAATTGCAAAAATATTTCTTTTTCAATTTTATTGCGTTAGTTTATATTTTTGCAGATTTCTCAGATGTTGGATTCAAACTGGAATGCAGTTGAAGATAAAAATACGAGTGTGAGTGATATGTAGTGAGGTGCTGATGTAAATGTGAAAAATGTGATGTAATCAAAGTTGTATAGTTATAGTGAGAGCTTGAAATTGTACTATTCAAAAATGTAATAAATATTTGTTTGAATAAAATATCTGTTTGAATTCAAATTCTGTGTAATTTATTTTATTTAACAAATATTTATTTAATCTGTGAAAAATAGAATAGTATATTAACAAATACATTTAAACGAATGTATATATGTTTATTATCATCAAACAAAAATCATATAAGCGCATATTCAACAATCTCCCCCTTTTGATGATAACAAACATATATTTAAGATTTTGAATGTATTAAATGTATTTGATTGTTCAATTTTCTCCCCCTATTTGAATGCTCCTCTCTACACAATACTCCCCCTACATATATGCATACAAATAAAAATATGCAAATGAGCCTAGATGCAAATAGAAAATTATTTGACCTTTGCTTGATTTTATTTGACAAAATCTTAACTCTTCTCTCCCCCTTTTGTTATCAGCAAAAGAATAATAGTGTTAGAGAAAATAGAGATAAGGTAATCGATATCAATCCAACGTTAAAACTCAATTGAATATAAATATTAAATTTCAATAAAAAATCAAACAAAAATCATAAATATTTTGTTAGGCGCATATTCCACTTTTGGAATGATGGAAATGATTGTTGATCATCATATAAAACCATACAGATGTGTCTATTTGTGGTATATTTATATCAGGAATTTGAATATCTACAAACCATGCATAACCGTTAGGACTTTTAAATGAGATTAGTAGTATTCCAATTTTATTTTAAAAAAATAAATTCAAGTATCTTCTAACCACGCATAACCGTGAGGACTTTTAAATGGGATTAGAATCAACTTGTTTATTTTACAAATCAACTTTTGATATGCATTCCATACATGCATAACCGCGAGGACTTTTAAATGAGCGTGGAAGCACATAACAAATTCCAAGTAATTCACCCATGCATAACCGTGAGGACTTTTAAATGAGAGTGAATACTTTGGTATTTATTATTATTATTACCCTTTTTTTTTAAATGTGAAAAACGAAAAACGAACGATTCCTGTTTAAAGTACCACATATCGACAAACTATATAAAATTTTGATGAGTGATGGTCGTTAGAAATATGATAGATATAGAGATGGTCATGGAATTTTTACCAACAAACAGTTTTATAACTCTTGTTTAAATTTCTAAAGGAATTCATTAATTATACCATCTCGAGTCATAATATATGATCAATATTAACACTCATCACTTTTTCAATCACTATTTTTCTTTTCAATAAACATTAGGGAGTCAGATTAGTCAAAATAGTCATTTAAAATCAAATTCAAAAATAATTATGAAATTAATTTTTCAAAAATGACTAATTTGAACCTATGGTCAAAAATGATTTTCTCCAGGGGGTTTTATAATAAAATTTTCTGCTATTTGAAAATTATTTGAAATAAAAAATATGCAGATATTTTCTTTGAAAAAACGATGCAGTTACTAAATGTCTCAACAAAAATCACGTTTCACTAGTAATTTTCTATCAACTAGATTACCAGTGTAATCTGCATCTAAATTTCTCTTTCACTCAAAATTATCATCAACCAAAACATGAGGTGTGCACCAAAAATTTCAAATTCAATTTTAACAGCAATTTAAATGACATTCTCTTGAATTTGAAATGAAGCCGTGTTAATAATCAAAAAACCGTGAATATAGAGTTAGCCGTATTATAACCAATTGTATTACCCAACAAAACACTATTTTTAATCCAAACTGATATATATGAAGTAATTCAAAGAATCTAGAGATTATTATAGTGTTTTTGGCATAAGAATATACTTGGCCAACAATTTTGAATAAGTCAAAAATAAAATCATCATCTTTTCATCAATCTCAATATTGGATGAATTTTAATTCAGAATATGGTGCAGATTATCACATTTAATATATCGTTCAAATAAATATACCTGTTTTACCTTTACGATATTTTTCGTTGTTGTCCATTGTGATTCTGTCACCTTTATACTAGGCTAAGGAACTTTGCTTTGTCGTCCGTTGTGTTTCTGGAACAGCCAAAAATCCAGAGAACACTGTTGTTGTTCCTTAGCCTGCCACCACACCTACACGTTGAAAGATTTATGTGACCTATTTGTTTTTATAGGTCCATGGTTGTTAGTGGCAGAAAATTTTGAAAAACAATTTTGTAAAGACCCAAAACTATTAATAATTGTTCCCTTCGGCACCCAAATTTGTTTAACTTTGAGAGATTTTATATTTGTGCCTTTTGGAACCCAAATCGGTATAGTTTTCACATGTTTGGGTCTATACCAACAATTATTGTGATTGTGTCCATATTTTCTACAAATCGTGCACATTGAATTTTCTTGATTAAACTTGTTTTCAACAATTTTGGATTGATCATATCCAAGTCCTTTTCTAACCGTTTTAACAGTTTGCTTTCCTAACAGCATATTCAACGATTTTTCACTTTTTGAAAATTTATCTAAAGTCGTTGACAATTGTTGGACTTGTGTTTTGAGAGACTCATTTTCGTTTAACAATTGCGTGCACTTTTTAATCGAATTCTCTCTTCTAGTTTTTTCATTCTCTTTTAAAATCAGAATTTCATTTTCAAGTGATTTTATATTGATTTCTGATTTTTTTCATTTCCTCTTCAAATGTTGGACACTTATCACACTTAGGGATCCTACTTTGATAGGTTTTAACTAATTGGTCAAGTTGTTTATTTAAATCTATCAAAGTATCTTTTTGTGATTCAAGTTTGGCATACTTATCCCTAAGCCGTTCAAAACAGCCATTTACTTCGTGGAAATAAATAAGTAATTCAGAGTGAGTAAGTTTTGATACCTCGCTTGGCTCGTCATCGTCGCTATCGGTTATATTCCCATGAAGGCACATATCTGCTTTCTCACTCTCACTGCTATCGCTTTTATTCCACGTGGCTGCAAAACATCTTCTTTTTGATTTCTTTTCTTTGTCGAGTTGAAATCGAGGATAATTGGGCTTGATATCACCGGGTTTGTTGCAAATGACCCCGTGTTCTTTCGAGTTATCCAGTGCTTTGATTATTATGCTTTTTAATTTTTGATTTAGAGCTGCATTTAATGCCAGCTCGGCTGCTCCATCATTATCATCCTCATCACAACTGCTATTTACCAATCCTGTTAAGCACATCTCTTTAACTGAGTCAGTTGTGGAGGACTTCTCATTGCTGTTGACCTTTGCACCATATATTGCATCGAAAGTATTCCAGATTTCCTGTGCATTTTAACAATGAGAAATGAAATTAAAATTATCTTGATTAATATGAGAATATATTATATGCATAGCAAGAGCGTTAATCGAGATAATTTTCTTATCTGTTATATCACACCCATTTTCAATAATATCCCAACATTTAATATTAACAGATTTTAAATAAAATTCCATTTTTAATTTCCAATTCAAAAAATCCGTTCCATCGAAAATAGAAGGAATAATATTAGAGCGACCCTCAACAGAAGTATTAATAAAAGAAGCCATTTCAAAAATTCAAAATTTTAAAACAAAAACCAATTTTTAAAACATGAATTTTTAAAACAAAAATTGATTTTTGTAAAAAAAAATTAAAACAAAAACGGCTTTTGAACCTGGCTCTGATACCAATTGTAGGATCGATTTCACCCTAGAGGGGGGATGAATAGGGTGATAGTGTCAATTATAAAAATTAATCGCGGAAGCTTATAAAATATTCAATTCAGATCATAGAATAGGAGCACAGTTATCGCAGAATATAAATAACAGAAAAAAACAGAACAACATAGAATTTACCCAGCTTCGGCAAAACCCTGCCTACGTGCTGCCCCCAAGGTTTCTACTAGAAATTAGATAGTCCCTCGCTTACACACGTAAACTCGCTATACCCGCTATTGACTAATCAAACTCTACGCTCAAAACCTTGCCACAACTCAACTACCGAGTTGCGAATTCTTAAGCTACGCCACGTAGCTTGTCCCCTAGTCACACGACTAGAAATTAAACGGTTTAAAAAAGAAAATTACAAATTAAAAACAATTTAAAATAAAATAACCCTAATTTAAAATTTAAGGCCCTTATTTAAAAATGCCAACCCCTTTTATCTTCTAGCCCGTCTCTTTTATTTTCTTCCTTCGTTTATTTGGAGATGCCGGCCGTTCCACTTTGAAGCTAAATTAGGGCTTTTCCTCATGCGATCCAATTTAGGGTTATCCGAAGAGCCGTTATTGCTTCGATCGAATCTGTGTTTGTTCGAGAATTGCCTTGGTTGATCGATTTCTCGTTGCTCTCTCTCTGGCTACTTCGAGTTGATGGAGTTCAACTTCGATTCGGTATGTTATTTTTGTTTATACTGTTCTGTTATGCTTCACTGAACTCCATACCTATTGCCGATGATGTGAATTTGATTATATAGGGTTTGTAACCCTAGATTTGCGTCGTATATTCTCTATTTGAATTTGTCATATTATTCACCTCGGCCACTTGATTTTGTTTCGATGATTGAGATGTTTTCTGACCTTTTCAATTCCTGTATATTCATTGCTTGGTGGTCACGGCTTTAATTCATTTTCGTGATGACCACGACTTGATTGTTTCTGACTTTGACTATTTCAAAGAATAATGATATGCACTTGATTTTTGAAATTGATTTCGTCCATCTCGTAGTCTTCGTCTCTGGCCATCTTCTCTGGTCGAATTTAACATGAACGTGACTTGACATTTTCTTTGTTGTGACTGGATGCGAACTTGTAGTCTTTTGTTTGTGTGCTCGAGTCTGCATTGACTTGTATCTGCTCCATTCTGGTTGCTTCCTTGATGTTGTAGTTGTACACTTTGGTTTTGATACTTGCAGTTGTATCGCTTGATATTCATTGCATAGCATATTTGTGCATTTTAAAAAATGTTGATTTTGTTTATGCTGGGCTTCGTTCAGTAACACATGGTGTTGATCATGCTTGCTTCCTGTACTGATGTATTAGTTGTTGGCATATTAGCTTAGTCTTGAACATTGGTGATTTGTGTTGTGCTTATGTCCACTGATGCATCCAATCTGCACTTGTTACTTCTGTTCACCTGTATCATGTTTTGGCTTCACTGATGCTGCACATTTTTAGCCTTGGTCTTTGTTGTTGTCGCATGCACGGCCATGCTTGTAGTACTTGAATTGAATGCTACCTGTACTTGTTACTTGTATACTGCAGCTTGGTCTTGCCTTGGTTCTGGCCATTCCTAGTTTGATTGTGCTGTTTAGACCTCTGCACTGTGTTGCATTTGTATCACTGGTATATGCTTCCATCTATTTGGTTGTTGCAGTCCTATGCAGTTGCTATGCCTTGTGTTCTTGTAGCTTTCATCACTGGTGCATGCACATTGCTTCATGTTACCTTCATGTAGCTTGTTCTCTACATTTGCTTGATTGTTTACATGCATGTGGTCTTGGTACACTTCTTACTGTTATTTGATTGCTGAGTCTTGTTCATCCTTCTGGTATACCTGGTGTATCATTCACTATGAATTATGGCTCTGGCTATGTTTTCTGTTGACATGTCCACTTGGTCGAGTTTATTTGCATTCTTCAGTTAGTCTTGATGTTTGGTCTGACCTTTGCACATATGATTCTCTTCATGTTGCAGCTGATTTTTTATTTTGATGTTGCCACTGTCTTTTTGTTTGGTCTGACCATCTGTATACATGATTGTTGCAGTCCATTTTGCTGTTGGTCTTCGTTGCATTCATGTCATGCCGCATTGTGTTGAATCCAGTTTCAAAACTAGGGTTTGACCTTGTGCTGAGAGTTGTGACTTTTATGTTTTTGCACGTGAGTTGAACCCTTCTTTTTATTTGGGTTTGACCTGTGCTCACCTGTCCCTGTAGCATTATCAAGTGTATATATTGGTGTGCACGGCCTTGTGGCATATACAGTAATACACTGTGTATGTCACAAGTTGTTCATGTATGATGAATTCAAATTTAAATTATGACGAACAACCCAAATAACTGAGGCAAATCATATTTTCAAAATTATCTTTTATTTTTGAATTGCAAAAATATTTCTTTTTCAATTTTACTGCGTTAGTTTATATTTTTGCAGATTTCTCAGATGCTGGATTCAGACTGGAATGCAGTTGAAGATAAAAATACGAGTGTGAGTGATATGTAGTGAGGTGCTGATGTAAATGTGAAAAATGTGATGTAATCAAAGTTGTATAGTTATAGTGAGAGCTTGAAATTGTACTATTCAAAAATGTAATAAATATTTGTTTGAATAAAATATCTGTTTGAATTCAAATTCAGTGTAATTTATTTTATTTAACAAATATTTATTTAATCTGTGAAAAATAGAATAGTATATTAACAAATACATTTAAACGAATGCATATATGTTTATTATCATCAAACAAAAATCATATAAGCGCATATTCAACAGTTTCACCTAATTTGACTTATGAGCAACATCCTATTCATATTATTGCTTCGGAGGTCAAGCGCCTTCGAAATAAAGATGTTTCTCTTGTTAAAGTTCAATGGTCCCCAAATCCTAAGGACTGCTCTTGGGAATCTAGAGAATTCATCGAGCGAACACATCCGGACTTACTTTCTCGTGCTCTTTGAGGTGAATTTCTTATTTCAAACTTCTTTTGTGTTGAATATGCTTTTATGGTTGTTACCACATGTTTTCTTCTTAATTATTGCGAGGACGCAATTTCTTTAAGGAGGGGAGTCTGTAACAACCCGCATATTTTAAGATTTGATATTTAAATATTTTATTTAAATATTTTATCGTTAGTCGGATTTTAGTCCGAAAAGTTACTTTTTTTACATACGGTTGAATTAGGACTCGGAACCACTTCCATTGAGTTCGAAACACCGTTTGCGATCTTTTTTAGTGTAAACTTTGATGTGTTTGAAGTTAGTGGAATTTTGTTACTTTTTCACTTTGAGTTTTGGGTTTGGTTTAGCCCATTTGCCTAAACTATTTACTCTAGCTCAACCCCCTTCCCTTCATAACTTTGCTTTCATTTCCTAACACTTAAGCTTCATCAAAAATGGGGGAAGGAATGGGAAATTAAAATGCCAAGCTCAAGATCATTTGCAAATTGAACATCCAACTTCAAATTCAATGAGAAGACATTGATTCAAGCTTCTTGGTTTGATTCTTCCTTGCTTTCAAGCTTCTTCTTCATAAATTTTGTGTAAATGTGAGATTTTTATCTCACATCTTTGTCTATAACTATCATTAATTGTTGGGTATGAATTCCTAACACTTTTACGTATGCATTTACCATTGATTTGGATTGAATTGGTGAAAATCCCAATTTTTAGTGTTCTGGGTTCTAATCCTTAAAAATCCAATCTTTTGATGTTCAAACACGTTTTTGGTGATGCATCGAGGAGCCAATGCGACCGGGTAGCCTATTGGCATAATCCCCTAGCGTCCGTGCTCGATCGGTGGCAAATTGGGTGAGTTTTGCACCCCAAAACAGTTAGGTCGCACTGCCTGCATATGGAAGATTTTCGGCCTGCAGTTAGCTCGTTCGGTTTTAGGTCGTTCGCTTCATAGGTCGCTAGGTCGCTTGGCTTTAGGTCGTAGCCCCCTAGGTCGTTCGGCTTGCACACTAACCTCTCGCCCTTCTTCTATTGCTTAGGTCATACGCGCCTTAGGTCGTGCCATGCTAGGTCGTTCATCCACTAGGTCGCTCGGCCCTCTGCAGTTAGGTCTCTCCCCCATTTCCTTTGGCGGTCAGCTCCTTAATTTGCTCGGCTATTAGGTCGTGGATGCTAGGTTGCGTACCACCTTAGGTCGCTCACCCTGTTAGGTCGCTCGGCCTTACCCTTTAGGTCGCTCGGCCTATCCTTACCTCCTTTGGTCGCGCGTTGTCGCGCTATGTTGGGTCGCGCCAACGTTAGGTCGCACCCTTTCCTAAGTCGCTCATCCTTGTTTTTGTTAGGCCGTTCGCACCATTAGGTCGCGCGTGATTTTAGGTCGCGTCCTGTTTAGGTCGTGCACTTTTAGGTCGCGCCATGCTTTTGCCCCCCCTTGCTGTTAGGTCGCTCGGCCATGTTAGGTCACGCCATGTTACCTCCTTAGGTTGTTCCACTGCTAGGTCGTGCCGTGTTGAGTCGCTAGGCTATTTCTACTTTGATGAATTTGGAATCGTATTTCTTGGATTTTGTTCACGTCTTCGTATGTGAATTTCTATGATTGATCGTTTCTACGATCGTTTTTGTGATTTGTCATTTTAAAACCTTTACTTCACTCATACGATAAATCTAATTTGTAAGAGTAGGGCTATGTAGTAGGATCGTGTAATATGGAATATTGAAATAGTCTAGATAGATAAAGTAGGTAAATGTAACGAGACACCAGGATTTTATACTGGTTCAGACCTCTCGTCCTACGTCCAGTCCCTAAGCTTCACTTAGGAATTTCACTAACTAACACCCTCACTTCACCTGGAGGAATAGGTTTACAACTTACCCGAACAACCGAACGGGATTTCTTGCCTCAACTACCGAAGAGGACTTCAACTCAATTACTAAAATACAATATTCGACTTGTTGTGTTCTTGTCAACACTAATGAGTCTAATGTAGTACAATATTCCTATAATCTTATCCTCGAGAATATGCAATGTGTTTGTGAAGATTTAGGAAATGTGAATTGCTATAAATCAAAATAATGTTATAAACAAAAAACAGTGATTCAAGCAATAGATTGGTGATTGCTTTGAGAATATCTAGAGAATATGAACAAGAGAATAGTAAGATTAAAGCAAGAGAATTCGGTTAATTAAATGTTGTTTGAATCATGTATATATACTTGTAGAAGAGATGCGTATGTTGTCAAAGGTTGCAAACAAGAGATGCTTCCATTTCCATTGATGAAAGGTTGCAACTCTTGGGAAGAAGAAGGTGTCTTTTCATAGAAAATTCGCAGGTTTAAATTCAGTCGACTGAGCAGGAGATTCAGTTGACTGAAAATATGAAGAAAAATTTTCAGGAACAATTTCAGTCGACTGTGCAGGAAATTCAGTCGACTGAAACTGTGCATGTATGTTAAACTGCACAGATTCAGTCGACTGAATTCTGTTGTTAAACAAAAATAGTAGTAGCTCATTTGGTTAGAGTACATGCCTTCCAAACTAGTGACCTGGGTTCGAGCCCCGCTCCATGCATTTTTTGAAAACTTGATTTTGATTAAAATGTGCATGCAAGTTTATTTGAATGTGAATGATGATTCTTGAGGAAAGATTTTAACAAAGCACTTACTAGACTCTATATACATATTTGATGACTCTTGTTAAAATATATAACTATATGAACCATACTTTGAGTCGTTGAGTCAGGATGATGTCGTAGTCGTAGATTCGTGAATTTTTGTCAGCAATCAAAACCTATGATCCAACATTCTCCCCCTTTTTGATGATGACAACTCCATTTTCTATGAACGAATCTTTGACAAGCTTTGTTGATTATATCTCTCTCACTGAATATCTTCCTGTAATTGTGCTATCGATTTCTCCCCCTGAATCTATGCTATATATTCCTATTTAATCTTTTTCCCCCTTAATCTGTGCTTGCATGGTTTATTCCTGCAAATTGTGTTAGAGAGCAATATCTTTCTCCCCCTTTGTCATCGACAAAAAGGAGAGTTTATATGACGATATAAAATATATTTTACATAAGTGTTAACATAGAGCAATATAAAACAAAATAACTACTACTTATAATGTAAGGTATTAGAAAAAAATTAACATTTAAAGCATGCGATACCCAAGGTTCTTATAATTTTCTAATTTTTAGGAAACCATACCCATTTGGGTGTGGTTGAACCTTTATAAATATAATTTTCATTATTAACTACCATATCAAAATAATCATTAATGTATTTTTCTCTATTTTTCCAATTAACAGGAACCCATATACTTAGATAATTTTTATTCATATTTCCTGTTAATGATTTTGTACTTCTAAAGAAATTATCTACATTATAGGTCATAGTAGTATTTGAATTTCTATAAAAATTGGATATAGGCTTTACTCGAAATTTAGTACTAGCACTATCATTTTTACTATACATGAAAGCATATCTAGTGCTATTTCTACAATCAGTTTTATTATATCCTAAACCACTTTTATCATTGAGAGCTTTTGAATTCTTAACATAACCTAATCCCTTCTTATTTGAAGCAGGTTGAGAATTTTCAATAATCCTGGATAAATTTTCTCTCCCTTTATTAAAATTGGAAACATTTTTAGTAATGTCATCAAGCTTAGTTTTGAGACTAGTGTTATCTAACTCAACAATTTTATTTTGTTTTTAACTCATGATTCTTAGAAGCTAGAGCATTATTCTTTTCTTTTTGAGCTTCTATTTCTTGACTTAATAGAGCGAGTTGAGAATTGTCAAAGAGTGAATCTTGAATTTTCTCAAGTTCTTCTTCTAATATTTTCTTCTCGTCTTTAAGCATATCTCTTTCGAATTCTACTTTCTTCTGATTTTCTAGAGCTTCCTTATATTTTTTTTGAGATTTTTTAAAGTGTCTAGAAGTTCTGAATTTATTTCTATCATATCATCAAAAGTTAGATCACTAACCTCATTATGTTTTGCCATGAAGCATTTGTTTGTTTGCTCCTTTGATTTTTCTTTATTGTTGTTCCTCTTCTTATTGCCTTGACTAGATCTCATTGTAGCCATTTATTCTAGGATGTTGTTACGATCTCTAGAATACCATGCTCTGATACCAATTGTAAGAGTAGGGCTATGTAGTAGGATCGTGTAATATGGAATATTGAAATAGTCTAGGTAGATAAAGTAGGTAAATGCAACGAGACACCAGGATTTTATACTGGTTCAGACCTCTCGTCCTACGTCCAGTCCCTAAGCTTCACTTAGGAATTTCACTAACTAACACCCTCACTTCACCCGGAGGAATAGGTTTACAACTTACCCGAACAACCGAACGGGATTTCTTGCCTCAACTACCGAAGAGGACTTCAACTCAATTACTAAAATACAATATTCGACTTGTTGTGTTCTTGTCAACACTAATGAGTCTAATGTAGTACAATATTCCTATAATCTTATCCTCGAGAATATGCAATGTGTTTGTGAAGATTTAGGAAATGTGAATTGCTATGAATCAAAAGAATGTTATAAACAAAAAACAGTGATTCAAGCAATAGATTGGTGATTGCTTTGAGAATATCTAGGGAATATGAACAAGAGAATAGTAAGATTAAAGCAAGAGAATTCGGTTAATTAAATGTTGTTTGAATCATGTATATATACTTGTAGAAGAGATGCATATGTTATCAAAGGTTGCAAACAAGAGATGCTTCCATTTCCATTGATGAAAGGTTGCAACTCTTGGGAAGAAGAAGGTGTCTTTTCAGAGAAAATTCGTAGGTTTAAATTCAGTCGACTGAGCAGGAGATTCAGTCGACTGAAAATATGAAGAAAAATTTTCAGGAACAATTTCAGTCGACTGTGCAGGAAATTCAGTCGACTGAAACTTTGCATGTATGTTAAACTGCACAGATTCAGTCGACTGACTCAGGTTATTCAGTCGACTGAATTCTGTTGTTAAACAAAAGCAGTAGTAGCTCATTTGGTTAGAGTACATGCCTTCCAGACTAGTGACCCGGGTTCGAGCCCCGCTCCATGCATTTTTTGAAAACTTGATTTTGATTAAAATATGCATGCAAGTTTATTTGAATGTGAATGATGATTCTTGAGGAAAGATTTTAACAAAGCACTTACTAGACTCTATATACATATTTGATGACTCTTGTTAAAATATATAACTATATGAACCATATTTTGAGTCGTTGAGTCAGGATGATCTCGTAGTCGTAGATTCATGAATTTTTGTCAACAATCAAAACCTATGATCCAACATAATTAAACGGCTTCGTAAAACTAGTGGTATGAAACGCTTGCGTTTACTTCGTCGGTTAATTCATGGAATTGTTCGATTGAATCTCTTGTGACAATTTTCTAGTGGAGATCTACAATTTGTTCGTAAATATTTAAGTTAAGCTAGTGGTTATGGGACATGAAGCTAAGCCTTTATATTTACTAGCTTATTGTAATTGACACCTCTTGATGATCGATGATGGTCATTTTTGTGATTATGACTAGCGATATGCTATGTTTCTTTGTCCACGTAGGGGACAGTACCTCGTTTTATTGATTTTCGTCTCATTTTTATTATAGGCTAACGATCTATTTATTTCTTGGGGTTTCGACCCAATTTTTGTGGGCTAGCGACCCACGCTTTTATGGAGTTTGGATCTTCGGGCGTACCTTTGTACTACGTTGTTGTTTCGGATTTTATGAGTTTCGGGTTTCTCGGGCGTACCGTTGTACTACGTCGTTGCACCGGCTCTATGGTTAGTGACCATGAAATAGCGTCCCATTTTGTGATACACGTGTTGGTGAGTTTTCATGCTCCCATTTTGTGATGGGCCTCCCACTTTTTGTGATTTATGGATTTCCCTTGATGATTTCTAGAATTTGTGTTTCACCAATTTTTGTGATTTTAATTGATATGTGTTATCAATATTTATGCATTGGTGAATTTGTGTGTCATTAACCTTTTGTGAATGAAGATATTGAGTATGACATTCCTTTTGATCTTTGAGAAGATTCTGGTGATATTGATTAATCTCTTGTTGATTTTCAATTTCATACTTATCACAGTATGGCTTTATGGTTATCATATGCTATGTCATATCTCTTATTCTATATCATTTTGTCTGATATTTATAGCTAGACTGATCCGTTTATTATTTTCTTATAAATAATACTCGGGTCAGACCGAGATGTTACAGGTGCTTCTGCTTGACTTCACTTCTGGGATTATCATCCTGACTTTTGGCTATCTACTTAGATTAGTAGTTTTTGTTGTATACCTTTGAGATATATACTCCTTGATGTATACATATTCTTTTGTCTAGCACTTGTAACCATTCTTTTGTGATATTGTGGACCTTGTTTGACCACTACTCTGATGTAAACTTTCATGTGTTATATTCATATCTTTTTCCGCCTTTGTGATATGGATTTCTGTGACTGATTTGTGTTATGTTTATTTCTATGTTTGTTTATAAAGAATATATATATAGCCACCGTGTAGTAGCCTTGAGTTTGCATCGGCATGTCGGACTTCCTTGTACTATCCGACATATTGGAGCTCACACAAAGCAATTACACGGATTGTCGCTCCTCAACAACCTTATTCTCCGTGCTAGTTGACAGCATTACACCGTAATGTTCTTGGCTAGCGTGGGTATAGAGGTGGGGCGTCACAATAACCGTACCAAGAATCCACCCTAAATCCCCTGCAACACAACGCCGGAACCATCCCTTACTGGATAGTGCCGAACAAGACAACCCCGCAATTGGCTGCAGACCAACTGCCCACTAAGCCGAATAAAAAGGGACCTCTAGACAGGGGTAAATCTCATCCTACTTGAGCGCTACTCAATTAGCCTTGCTGCACATCCGTCTTAGAATGCTCATCGTCCACCTGACGATGTTCTAAAAGCATTCAATCCATACAAATTCGTTCTGGTTTCGAACGAAACTGAAGGCATTATCTCGTTACACTCATTTTGAAATCACCCTTAAAGTTAACTAAAATTACCCTTGAACTTTGAAACTCCACCTCGATCTTCACTTTGAGACGTCACGACCTATCGTTTAACTTGGATCGATGTGGTTTTCGGATAATCAAATTTGATACCCGATCCCGGTCTCATCAAAATCCAAACGTTTCTTAAGGGCCAAGTTGTTTCAAATTTAAATAATTTAATTCAATTCAATACTTGAATTCACACTGCATTTAGCGTAGATAAATATCACACATTTATCGCTGATATATCCAGTGTCACATCACAGAATATCATAGAATATCATCCAATAGATATCAACCAATCCAGACATTCTACAAACAATCATCCACAAATAGGAATTATTAATCCATGTTATAGTTAATTTAATTAAATTTAAATTAAATTAATTACTTAAGAATTAATTACCTTATCCTGCTTAATCAACCATTAATTAATTACAAACAAATTAGTTAATCATCACCATAATTAATCATCCCCTTAATTAATCATCCTTGATTAATTATCCTTTACATTCTTTCTCAGTCAATTAATTAATCTCTAATCAAGGATTAATTATCCTTTAACTATCAATTAATAAACCTTAATTATTAATTAACATGCCTTATCACAAATTAATTAACTCGTAATTACTCTTATAATCAATTAATTAATCTTTAATTAACTAATCAATTATCTCTTAATTATTAATTAGTAAACCTTAATTATTACATAACAAACTTAATTACAAATTTATCAATCCATAAGTACCAATTAATCAAACCTTAATTAATAGTTGACCAATCCTTAATTAATTATCAATTGCAAATTAATTATCCTTTAATTATTAATTAATCAAAACCTAATTATTAATTTATTAAACTTAATTACAAATTAAGTACTTCTTAATTACTAATTAAGTAACCTTTAATTACTTAATTAATCAATCTTAATTACTTAATTAATTAATCTCTAATCATTAGTTAATAATCTCTAATTATCTAATTAATGTATCTTAATTGAAAATTAGTTATCCTCTAATTAATAAATTATTACCTTTATTATAAATTACTAATACTTAATCATTAATTAATCAAATTAATAAATTACTCTTAATTAATTACTTATTTAATCCTTTATCATTTATTAATTAAACTAAGCAATTATACTTAAATTTCTTAATTAACTTAATTAATCTCAAGGCATTAAAAACATTAATTAACCTTAAGATAAAACATTATCTTAATTAATGTGCTTTAATTTCCATTAACATTTTTTAAAACATTTTATCATTACAATTAACCTTACTTAATTAAATCATTTACTTAAGATTTGAAATAAAATAACCACTTAACTTGATAAATTAAAATTAACAAAACTTCATTTAAATAATTAAAACATTATCAAGTAATAGTTTAAAACTAGTTTCAATTTAAATTTTAAAATTTCCTTTTTTTAAAATCTTAAAATTTCATTTTAAAAATCACTTTAAATTTTACTTAACAAAATTTATATTCAACAATTTGAAATCTTCTTAACCAATTGTTAAAGAAACAATTTTTACCTATAAAGTAATTTGTATAAGAAAGTTTGAACTAACCTTATCTTTAAATTTTAAAAACCTTAAAACTTTTTAAAAGCTTCTCAACACATGCTTCGGATCAAACCCGAAGACCACTTGGGCCTAGCTCCGAGTTTCTTCTGCTTCTCCCTTTTTTTTCAAAACTTAAATTTATTTTAATTTAAAAACCCTACAGCTCTATCACCTAAAAATTACTCGAGTACAAACTCGAGTCACCACCTCCAAAACCCGATCTTCCCTTCGAGTCAAAACCCAACCCAAACAACAGTCACCAAACCACCTCTGTGCACCTGCACAGTCGACTTCGACGGCGGTGACCCCGTCATAACCTTCGACACACCGACCATCACCCTTGCATCAGTTGCTAATCATCCAAACACTAGCCCAAGCCTCAAATCACAATCGAGCAACTCAGAAGAAACTACAACAAAAACCCAAACCAGAAGACTGCTCGAATCTACGTCTACAATCATCGGAGCTTCTACAACTCCGGCCATGCCTTGCCGACTCCCCAAGTTGCCATTTCCCACTGTCTCGAGCCACTCAATCTCCCAGAGATGCTGTAGTAATTCAGCTTTCCAGACCCGGCCTAGCTTGGGTTTAAAACCAAATCGACTCACCGCCGATGCCATGTTGAATTATCCACCTTCCTGCCATTTTTTCCAAACTCCCTGAACCTTCCCCTACCTCCAGCCAAGTTCTCGATCACCCTAGATCTCCTGGCCACCAGAATTTACCCAAAAACCAAATTCCAGTCATTCTCGAAATTCACATTCATCCCAATACTAAAAATTTTGATTTTTGTTTGAAAAATCCTAATTTCGAAAGTAGATTCAAGTTATAAACATGAATCAGCAAATTTAGGTGTTTGGTTCTTAACAAGTTTTTAGAAATCTATTATATTTCCAAATTTATTAGCATTTTCCCACATACCATGCTTAATTATAGTTTTAATACTTAGCTTAAGTAAAAATAAACATATTTTGTTCAAATTTCACAACCTATATGTGAATGTTTGAAAAGCACTTGATTTTTAACCAAAATTTGAGACCTGTCAGTTATAAAACAGGAATATATACAGAGAGTTCAGACATGCACACACCACCTACCTATTTATAGCATTCAAACCAAATTACACACATGCAAACAAATTTCACATCACAAACCATAGTTTAAAACAAAAGTTAGTTGTTTGCTCACTTGTTAAAAAACAGAGGAGTTGAAACTAGGGATGAAAACTGAATTGCTGATTTCTTTGAAACTGGAAAACTTTGGTTACTGCTTTTGATTTAAGCACTGGAACTTCATGATTTTGCTTGAGAAGATTGCTTGACACTTTACTTCAGGTTGCATTTGATAATGAAATCTCGGTTTACAAGCTTGTTTGCTTGCTTGAGAAGGTTACAAGCTTGAGGAAAGATTTCAGGGTTTTGATTTGTTATTGAGATATGTTTACAGGCCTGAATTACAGGGTTTTGATTCTTATTTTGGTCGAAGATAGGTAGATTTGGAAAAATGTTTACAGGGTTTAGCTATTAATCTTTCTAGTTTGTAGATAGTTGATCAATTTGAGTTTTCTTTTTTTGTAGAAATGAAGATAGAAAAGAAATGGGAAAGAGGAGATATAAGTTTATATAATGCAAATTAGGATTTATTTAAAAATTAAAGAAAAATGAAATAACTTATGACACTTTTTTAACTAAATCAACATTTGTCATTACCAACTTCCACTTAACTTACACATGTATTTAACATGATTAAGTAGCTAACATTTGTAATAATGTATTTTTATTTATTTTTAAAAGTTTTTATTTATTTTAAAATTTAATAAACACTATCTTAATTTATACAAATAAATTATTTTTAAGGAAAACAAATCTTATTTTTAATAAAAACTTATTCATATATTTTTATATCCAAACTATTTCAAAATAATTATCCTTTATATTCGAATTTAAATCTATATTCAAACTCAAATTCAATTTAAAAATCAAATTTAAATCCAACACAAATATGTATATATATTTAAAACCACTTGTTAAATTTATAAATAATTATTCCATTTAAACATCTATTTATATTTATATTTAAAAATAACACATTACTATTATTATTTGTTGTTTATAAATAACAATTTTATCAATTTTAAATAATTTAATACGTAGATTATCACATTTCAAATTCCTTGAAATTCTGGGATATCACATATGAAATCCACTAACTTGCATTTGATCCAATCTGTATATGTAAAAATAAAATCACACTTCATTTTCATATATTTTATACTTATATAATTAATCATATTAATTAAGTTTATTTAGTTTTTTCTTTGAATAATTATATACATTCGTAACATAATATGATAACATAAGATAAAAATCATGCTCAAATATATTTTAGGTATTTATGCGAAAAGTCATATTGTTATTTGTGTGATATAAATTAACATATCATAAATGTGATGTGTGTATAATTAATTACGAGTATTATTTATGAGCATTGGGTATGTGAAAGGTCATATTTAGATAGGGAGTATATCGCAAAGGAAGATATATATATATATATATATATATATATATATATATATGACATGATAACATAATAATATATGAGCATGTGTATAAATAGACACATGCACGGATATTGGAATTATATCTATTGTATATGTGTACGAATTATACAACCCATCCTGGAATAGGCCTAAATTTCGACCCAAAAAAGACCCATCGACTATTAGATCCATTCTAAGGCAAGCTGCTGTTGGTAAAAAGAAATTAAATTACAGAGCATTTTCAGACTCATAGCGGATGGAATAAAATATAATAGTAAGATATACCCATTTATCTCAAATTCATAACAATGTCAAAATACAAGATACCACCAAACCGTAACATAGTTTGTTACAACAATAGTTTGAAAACATGGGTACATATGAAAGAAAATAAAAATGGTAAATATTGCCACAAGTCCACCGCCTCTATCTCCAAGCGTCGTCCTTTCCATCAACGTCTTCAACCTGTGTCATAATGAGGAGGGAGTCGGAACAACAATTTCTGGTGAATAAAACCCTCGAGTCTTACCTTTTAAGTACTTGGGCAATATATATCAAAATAAGAATATGTCTATGAAAATAAACCATTTAATGCTTTTTATAAGGAAAGAAGGAAGGTTCAACCACTTAATACCTTCCATTCCAGAAGCAGGTTTCTAGAATCCCATATCCCAATCATGCGTCATAAAAGCTAATAATGTGAGAGACGGTACCCAAACCACTTACTACCATTTACTAGAAAATAGGAAGATTCTGGTCATTTAATATCTTATTTAAGGAAAACCCCATCATTTAGTACCTATTTCCAAAGCTTACTCCTCACTGGTATGTAGGATCTAGATTAACCCTTGAGGGGGGGTGAATAGGGTTATAGCAAATTTTCTCGAATTAAACAAAAACAAACTGCAGAGAAATAAATATGCTGAAAAGTAAATCACACACAAATTTTACCCAGCTTCGGCAACCCCTGCCTACTGCTGCATTCCCAGATTTCTATTAGAATTAAACAGTCTCTCGCTTACAAACACTCTAACAGACTCGCAAACCCTGCTTCCGCTTACAAAAACTCTAATAGACTCGCAACCCCTGCTCCCGCCTATAGAGTTTTGCAAACTCGCAAACCCTACTCCCGCCTATAGAGTTTTGCAAACTCGCACACCCTGCTCACTGAACTAATTCTAACTAGACAATCTGACACTACCTACAACCTAGGTGGTGATTTACCAAGATTTGAAAGGTACAGATTTCAAAATAAAAATAAAAGCAAAATAAATAAAAACACCCTTATATTTAAAACAAGGATTCTTAAACCCTAATTCCCTTTTTACAAGGCCGACCCTCTTTTATTTCTCTAGCCCATTCTTTCTTTGTTTTGTGAAGAAAATGGCAGCCTCGTTAATCTTCGTTCGTTCTTTGTCCAAATTAGGGCTTTCAGTAAATATAGACGATCGTGACTATTACTGCTCGATTGAACTTGGTTCTCATGATTTATTTGTTGATCGTCTCTTGAGATGATGTCGGCCGCTCCTATTTGATCGAGTTCACTGTTTACTTCGGTATGTAATTTCCCTGTTTGTGCTTTTCTGATTTTCGTACTCGAACTCGATGATCATTACCTATGATGATTGTTGGTTTATATATGGATTTTGATTTCCTTTAATACGTTCGTCTGATTTGTTACTTTCCTAATTCTCGGTTGCTTGATATTTGCAACTTGATGCGCACGGCTTTGATTTTGAAGCGTTCGATTTTTCCTCGATTCATACGGCAGAAACTTTCCTCTTTTACTTGGATTTGAATTTTGACTTTTTCAATTTACACACACTTGATTTTTGGTCATCTCTGCACTGTTGAATTTCATTCATCCCTGTAGCATTGTTTCACACTGCATTGTCTTCGATTTGATTTGTGAATCAACTCCATATATCTCAACTTCACTGCATTGAAATTATTCTGTAGTAATAAACTATGCCTTGTCATGTGTTCGCACTGCATACTGTATCGGCCTACATTGTTCATGACTTTCTGCTTGATGTTGTTGTTGGTCTGTATTTATATTTCTATTGTTAACTTCGACTTGATTACTTCTGCTTTGACTTCGAACATGTCACCTGATCTTAGGTACATTGTTTCTCGGCTTCAATTACTGTCGCATTGTACATTCTGTAGCATGGCACTGCTTGCTTCCTGTCTCATTTCCATACTGAGGTTCACTGTTTGGTTGCATACACATATATGTTTTCATTGCACTCATATTTTGGTTTTGTGGTTAAAGTGTAGCTACTGCACTTGTTATTAATACTGTTGACTTTGATTATCATGTAGCCTGGTCTGGTGCACCTTGTTTGCTGTGACATTGTGACGCTATTGCATTATTGTTGACACAGGGTTGCTTTGTACTTTAACATTGTAGTCTTGGCCTTGAGTCTCTTTTCTTTGTTGGCACTGGCTGTTGTTGAGTTGATATACTTGTGGTGCTCTTGTAGTCGATTCTGCATATGTGTCTCTGGTACATATGTTTTCATTTGAAGCTTGTTGTGTTGGTTTGTACTTGCTGTTGACTTTGGTTTTCATACACATGTACATGCTTTACTGCAGCCTTTGCACTTGGTCCTTGACCTTTGTTGCCTCTTTGTGTATGCACTTGCATACTGCTGCTTGTTGTTTGTGTACTTGAGTCAGTGTCGTCCACTTCATGTTGTCTTGAGTATTTGGTTAGTGCATTGCCACACTGTACATATGAACTTGGTCTCTGTTGCATTTTTGATTATCACTGAAGTGATCATTCTTTGTACTGTGTTTTTGATGTTGGCCTTCATTTTTGAAACTCTGTTTTATACTGCATTGCATCACTGTGTCTTGATAGTCAAGTTGCACACTTGCTTGTTAACTACTGCTTCAACTTGTCACTAGATCTGTTTCATTTGGGTTGTAGCTTGAAGGCTTGGAGTCATTGTGCTTCATGGACTTGGTTCGACATTTCAGTATGATTCATTGTTGCAAGTGCTTCGTGATGATTCCATTATATTGAGATATTGTGATCTTGAGATGTTTCACTCAGGTCTGCATTATCATCATTTTGCTCTTTGATCTGGTCATTGCATGCATCACTGGTCTTTGCATCCATTCATGTTGATTTTTGAAATTTCACTTGAATTGAATCCAGTTTCAAAAATCGGGTTTGACCTTGTGCTCATGTCGTGATTTTAAATATATTGCACGTGAGTTGAATCTGGCTTTTCATTTGGGTTTGACCTGTGCTCACCTGTCCCTGTAGCATCATCAAGTGTATATCGATGTGCACGGCCTTGTGGCCTGTACAGTGATACATTGTGCATGTCACATTGTTCGTGTATGATGAATTCAAATGTGAATGATGACGAACAACCCAAATAACTGAGGCAAATCATATTTTAAAAAATCATATTTCATTTTATATTGCAAAAATATTTCTTTTTCAATTTTACTGCGTTAGTGAATATTTTTGCAGATTGCTCAGATGATGGATTCTAACTGGAATGAAGTTGAAGATAAACTACGAGTGCGAGTGATATGTAGTGAGGAAACTATGTAAACTGAATTGTGATGTAATTAGAATCAAAATTGTGTACGTATAGTGAGAGCTTGAATTTGTACTATTCAAAATTGTAATAAATATTTGTTTGAATAAAATTTCTGTTTGAATTCAAATTCTATGTAATTTATTTTGTTCAACAAATATTTATTTAATCTATGAAAAACAAAATAGTACATTACCAAATACATTTAAATGAATATATATGTTATTATCATCAAACAAAATCATATAAGCGCATATTCAACAATCTCCCCCTTTTGATGATAACAAACATATATTTAAGATTTTGACTGTGTTAAATGTATTTGATCAATGATATACACTAATTGCTCCCCCTATTTAAATGCTTCCTCTCTACATGACGCTCCCCTTACATTTATGCATACATATAGAAATATATACAATGAGCCTAGATGCAAATGGAAAATTATTTGACCTTTGCTTGATTTTATTTGAAAAAATCTTAACTTTTCTCTCCCCCTTTTGTTATCAGCAAAAGAATGATAGTGTTAGAGAAAATAGAGATAGAGTGATCAATATTAATCCAACATTAAACTCAAATTGAATATAAATATTAAACTTCAATAAAAATCAAACAAAAATCATAACTACCCTTGTTAGGCGCATATTCCACTTTTAGAAAGAATGGAAATGATGTTCTAATATAAAATCATACAATTATATCAACTTGTGGTACATTTATATCAGGAATTTTAATATCTACTAATCATGCATAACCGTTAGGACTTTTAAATGAGATTAGTAGCATTCCAATTTAATTTTAAAAAATGAAATCAAGTATCTTCTAACCACGCATGACCGTGAGGACTTTTAAATGAAATTAGAATCAACTTGTCTATTTAATCAATTAATTTTGATACGCGTTCCATACATGCATAACTGTAAGGACTTTTAAATGAGCATGGAAGCACATAATCAAAAATCCAAGTAATTCACCCATGCATAACCGTGAGGATTTTAAATGAGAGTGAATACTTTGGATATTTATTTATTTTTACAAAAAAATATGAAATGAAAAACAAATGATCCCTGATTATAGTACCACATATCGACAAACTATATTTAAGTTTTGATAAACAATGGTCGATAGAAATATGATAGATATAGAAATGGTCATGGAATCTTTACCCAACAAATTTTTTTATAACTCTTGTTTGAATTCCTAAAGAAATTTTCCAAATATACTTTCTTGAGTAATGTATGTTAAATATCAACACTTATCATCTTTTCAATCACTATTTATCTTTTTGATAATTAGTAGGGAGTCGGATTACTCAAAATTTGTCATTTAAAATCAAATAAAAATGACTAATCTGAAAATATGGTCAACGATGATTTTCTCGCAGGGGTTATATGAGAAAAAAAATTCTGCTATTTGAAAATTATCTGTAATGAAAGATATGCAGATATTTTCTTTGAAAAACGATGCAGTTACTAAATGTCTCACCATAAATCACGTTCAACTAGTAAGTTTTCTGTCAACTAGATTACCAGTATGATCTGCATCTGAATTTCTCTTTCACTTCAAAATATCACTTACTAAAATTGATAAACCGGACCATGAAGTGTGCATGAAAACTCAAACTCACAATTTTTTTACAGCATTCTTGAATTTGAATTGAAGTCGTGTAAATAATCAGAAACTGTGAATATAGAGTTAGCCGAATTAAAACCAAATGCATTTTCATCCAACAAAACACAATGTTTAATCCAAACAAATATGTATGAAGTAATTCAAAGAATAGTGTTTTTGGCATAAATATAATTGGCCAACTATTTTGAACAAGACAGAATCAAAAAATCATCTCTTTACAAAATCTCAATATTGGCTGATTTCATTCAGAATACGGTGCAGATTATCACATTTAATATACCTTCACCTGTTTTACCTTTACGATAATTTTTCGTGGTTGCCCATTGTGATTCTGTCACCTTTGTACTAGGCTAAGGAACTTTGTTTTGTTGCCCGTTGTGTTTCTGGAACAGCCAAAATCCAGAGAACACTGTTGTTGTTCCTTAGCCTGCCACTATACCTACACGATGAAAGATTTTTGTGACCTATTTGTTTTTATAGGTCCATGATTGTTAGTGGCTGAAGCATTGTGAATAAACAAACCCTTTGGAACCCAAACTTGTTTTGTCATTTCATTCTTGTTCCAATAGACATGAAATTTGTTTGTAGAATTCTTAGGAACCCAAACTTGTATAAATTTTGTGTTCTTGTTCCTATGACTACAATTTTCAACACGATGTCCAATTATTTCACATCTATCAAAGACACTCTTATCTTTTTCATTATCATCAACTTGTGTTTTCCCAAAGCCTAGTCCTTTTCTGTTGTTAACAAAAATTTGATTTCCCAATAGCATGTTGAATGATTTTTCTCCTCTTGAAAAGTTATTCAAAGATTTCTCAAGCTTTTGGACTTTGGTTTTTAGTGTTGTCTTTTCAGTGACAAGTGAGGTGCATCTATTTATAAAATCCTTTTTCCTAGTGTCAATGGTTTCCTTAAGACTCAAGTTTTCTTTTTCAAGATTCTCAAAGCTATTCTTAAGTCTTGATAATTCTGAATCTAAAATTTTTCATTTTTTACAGTCTAGGTTTTGAATATTTTCAAGTTCAGTTTCTAACCTAAAATTTTCTTGAGCAAGTACTCTCCTATCAGATTTCAGTTTTTCAATTTTAGATTCAAGAGTATCAACTTCTTTAGTAAGATCAAGACACATAAAAACAAGTTCTTTATAAGAATAGTCACCTCCCTCACTAGATTCTTCTGAGCTTGCTTCTGAATCTGATTTTGCCATAAGACACAAGTTAGCCTCATCTGAGCTATTATTCGAAACTTCCTCTCCTTCTTCATCATCCCAAGTCGCTGCAAATGCCTTTTCTTCTTTTTCTTTCCTTTGTTGTTTTTGAGAAGTGGGCATTGTTGTTTGAAGTGGCCAGGCTTCTTGCAGTTAAGGCACGTCAATTCATTATCGTAATTTTCAGAATCTTTTGTCCTATTACCATTTGTTTTCTTCTTGCGTGGCTTGAATCTTGACCATTTTCTAAGATTATTGACAGCCATTGCAAGCTCTTTAAATGGATCTTCTTCTTCTTCATCGCTCTCTTCTTTTCTCTTTAAGGAAATCGTCTTCTTCTTTGATTCGGAGTTGTTGCATTCCTCCTTTGCTTTTAGCTCAAGCTCATATGTCATCAAGTTGCCGATCAACTCCTCCATGCTTAGTTTACTCAGATCTTTCAATTCTTGTATTGCCGTGACTTTTGCCTCAAAGCTCATCGGTAAGACTCGTAGCACCTTCCTCACAAGCTCTACCTCAGTGAATACCTTCCCAAGTGCTCTAGCGTTGTACACCAAAGTTGAAAAGCGTCCAAACATGTCTTTTATGCCCTCGCCTTTGTCCATCACAAAGTTCTCGTATTCATTGCTGAATAGGGCTAGACGAGACTCCTTGACTTGAGAAGTTCCTTCATATGTCACCTCCAAGGTATGCCAAATTTCCTGTGCAGTTTTACAATGAGAAATTCTATTAAATTCAGACTTATCAAGAGCACAGATCAAAGCATTCATGGCTTTAGCATTTGTAGTTTTTAATTTCTTATCGTTAGCATCCCACCTATCCTTAGGTTTAGGAATCTCAGTATCACCAACAATTATAGTGGGAGATTTATAGCCAGTTTCAATAATGTCCCAAACATCATAATCAACAGAACTAAGATAAATACCCATCCTAACTTTCCAATAAGCATAATCATTTCCATTAAACATGGGTGGCCTAACAATAGATTGCCCCTCAGAAAAAGCATTATTCGGTGGATTCATGACACTAGAGTTAAAGAAAAATACCTAGCTCCGATACCACTTGTAGGATCTAGATTAACCCTAGAGGGGGGTGAATAGGGTTATAGCAAATTTTCTCGAATTAAACAAAAACAAACTGCAGAGAAATAAATATGCTGAAAAGTAAATCACACACAAATTTTACCCAGCTTCGGCAACCCCTGCCTACTGCTGCATTCCCAGATTTCTATTAGAATTAAACAGTCTCTCGCTTACAAACACTCTAACAGACTCGCAAACCTTGCTCTCGCCTATAGAGTTTTGCAAACTCGCACACCCTGCTCACTAAACTAATTCTAACTAGACAATCTAACACTACCTACAACCTAGGTGGTGATTTACCAAGATTTGAAAGGTACAGATTTCAAACTAAAAACAAAAGCAAAATAAATAAAAACACCCTTATATTTAAAATAAGGATTCTTAAACCCTAATCCCCTTTTTACAAGGCCGGCCCTCTTTTATTTCTCTAGCCCGTTCTTTCTCTGGTTTGTGAAGAAAATGGCGGCCTCGTTAATCTTCGTTCGTTCTTTGTCCAAATTAGGGATTTCAGTAAATATAGACGATCGCGACTATTACTGCTCGATTGAACTTGGTTCTCTTGCTTTATTTGTTGATCGTCTCTTGAGATGATGTCGGCCGCTCCTATTTGATCGAGTTCACTGTTTGCTTCGGTATGTAATTTCCCTGTTAGTGCTTTTCTGATTTTCGTACTCGAACTCGATGATCATTGCCAATGATGATTGTTGGTTTATATATGGATTTCGATTTCCTTTAATACGTTCGTCTGATTTGTTACTTTCCTAATTCTCGGTTGCTTGATATTTGCAACTTGATGTGCACGACTTTGATTTTGAAGCGTTCGATTTTTCCTTGATTCATACGGCAGAAACTTTCCTCTTTTACTTGGATTTGAATTTTGACTTTTTCAATTTACACACACTTGATTTTTGGTCATCTTTGCACTGTTGAATTTCGTTCATCCCTATAGCATTGTTTCACACTACATTTTCATCGATTTGATTTGTGAATTCAACTCCATATATCTCAACTTCACTGCATTGAAATTATTCTGCAGTAATAAACTATGCCTTGTCATGTGTTCGCACTGCATACTGTATCGGCCTACATTGTTCATGACTTTCTGCTTGATGTTGTTGTTTTTCTGTATTTATATTTCTTTTGTTAACTTCGACTTGATTACTTCTGCTTTGACTTCGAACATGTCACCTGATCTTAGGTACATTGTTTCTCGGCTTCAATTACCGTCGCATTGTATATTCTGTAGCATGGCACTGCTTGCTTCCTGTCCCATTTCCATACTGAGGTTCACTGTTTGGTTGCATACACATATATGTTTTCATTACACTCATATTTTGGTTTTGTGGTTAAAGTTGTAGCTACTGCACTTGTTATTGATACTGTTGACTTTGATCATCATGTAGCCTGGTCTGGTGCACCTTGTTTGCTGTGACATTGTGACGCTATTGCATTGTTGTTGACACAGGGTTGCTCTGTGCTTTGACATTGTAGTCTTGGCCTTGAGTCCCTTTTCTTTGTTGGCACTGGCTGTTGTTGGGTTGATATACTTGTTGTGCTCTTGTAGTCGAGTCTGCATATGTGTCTCTGGTACATATGTTTTCATTTGAAGCTTGTTGTGTTGGTTTGTACTTGCTGTTGACTTTGGTTTTCATACACATGTACATGCTTTACTGCAGCCTTTGCACTTGGTCCTTGACCTTTGTTTCCTCTTTGTGTATGCACTTGCATACTGCTGCTTGTTGTTTGTGTACTTGAGTCAGTGCTGTCCACTTCATGTTGTCTTGAGTATTTGGTTAGTGCATTGCCACATTGTACATATGAACTTGGTCTCTGTTGCATTTTTTATTATCACTGAAGTGATCATTCTTTGTACTGTGTTTTTGATGTTGGCCTTCATTTTTAAAACTCTGTTTTGTACTGCACTGCATCACTGTGTCTTGATAGTCAAGTTGTACACTTGCTTGTCAACTACTGCTTCAACTTGTCACTTGATCTGTTTCATTTGAGTTGTAGCTTGAAGGCTTGGAGTCTTTGTGCTTCATGGACTTGGTTCGACATTTCAGTATGATTCACTGTTGCAAGTGCTTCATGATGATTGCATTATATTGTGATATTGTGATCTTGAGATGTTTCACTCAGGTCTGCATTATCATCATTTTGCTCTTTGATCTGGTCATTGCTTGCATCACTGGTCTTTGCATCCATTCATGTTGATTTTTGAAATTTCACTTGAGTTGAATCCAGTTTCAAAACTCGGGTTTGACCTTGTGCTCGTGTCGTGATTTTAAATATATTGCACGTGAGTTGAACCCGGCTTTGCATTTGGGTTTGACCTGTGCTCACCTGTCCCTGTAGCATCATCATGTGTATATCGATGTGCACGGCCTTGTGGCATATACAGTGATACACTGTGCATGTCACATTGTTCACGTATGATGAATTCAAATGTGAATGATGACGAACAACCCAAATAACTGAGGCAAATCATATTTTCAAAAATCATATTTCATTTTATATTGCAAAAATATTTCTTTTTCAATTTTACTGCGTTAGTGAATATTTTTGCAGATTGCTCAGATGCTAGATTCTAACTGGAATGAAGTTGAAGATAAACTACGAGTGTGAGTGATATGTAGTGAGGAAATTATGTAAACTGAATTGTGATGTAATTAGAATCAAAACTGTATATGTATAGTGAGAGCTTGAATTTGTACTATTCAAAATTGTAATAAATATTTGTTTGAATAAAATTTCTGTTTGAATTCAAATTTTGAGTAATTTATTTTATTCAACAAATATTTATTTAATCTACGCAAAACAAAATAGTACATTACCAAATACATTTAAATGAATATATATGTTTATTATCATCAAACAAAAACATATGAGCGCATATTCAACATGGTACTATCTTCCGGATATCATATGGAATCTCCTAAGCCACTTAATACTTCTTTATAGATAATAGGTAGACTCTGGTCATTTAATACCTTAATTATGGCAGACCCCATCATTTAATGTCTATTTCCAAAAGCGGACCCCTATTGAGATACCGCATAACTTAAACCCTTGACCATTTAATACTTCATCTGGAAAGAAGAGATGGGCCCTCAAACAACCACTTAATACTCAAACCCTAAAGCAGGCCCTTCGTCTTATGGCCCATACTCGTAATGACGTCTCATATTAATCCGATTATTCGTAGGAACTGGTAGCTAGATTAGCTAGGCTGATTTCGCCTACATAATTTGGGATTATCCTCATGCCATTATAAATATTTATCGTAAAGATATCTCACATCCATAGGAAGTGTACAAATCTGCTGGTAGCCTCAAAGTAAAGGGCAGACTTCTGTCATGTTACTCTATCGACATCGCACCCTTATGACTTTGCCACAAATCAAATACTCCCCATATATATAAACATACACACACACATACACATCTCACTGTTTCATAAATAAGTCCTTATAAGGAACCTTCATTATTATGCCTTAAAATAATAATTAGTCTATATAAGAATTTCTTCGTATTTTTGCTTAATAATCAATTACTTTCCTAATTGGGGAAATAAACGAAACAATAACCTATAACTATGCCACATACGCAATAATTATACGTTAATTACACTAATAGAGATAAATAAATAATCGCGTCTAATAAATTCTAAGCACATGGATTTTACCTTCTAAACTAGTGTTAAATGCCGATTCTCTAACCGAATATTATTACAAGTCCTTTCTCTTCAAATTCCCAAGATTTCATCACGCCAAAATAAGGGATTCTAATATCCAAAAAAGGAAATAAATATTTTAACCAAAACTGCAATAACAGTCTTGTAAATAAAATAGAAACTCAATTTATTACCGCAATTCAATAGAATATCCTAAACCATAGGAATTGCAAACTAAACTCAATATTCTATGCAACTCCTCTTTTACAAAGAAATATGTAAGAATAAGTGGTGTAAACCATGAATTAAATTCGTAATCTAAACCCCTTATTTCATTAAAGAATCACAATTTGAACCAAAGAAGAAGGAGAAGTGAAATAGACTATGAAATTATTAAAAATTGCAGAAATGAAATAAGTTCCATCCAATTAATGTAAATCAATGAGCATCCCACCACAGAATTGACATTTCGAAATAAAAAGGAATTTTGGGGAATTTTATCTGTCATATTTTCGAAATCTCAAAATCCTTAAGGCATGTTCAAATCCAAAATGAAATACACTAAACAATTAATGAAAAAGAAATATTTAGGTTTCAACTTATGGGTTAGCCTTAGCTTCAGTTAAATGGATTTATAGCCTTCCAATCTCTTGTAGAATCTCTCTCTTTTGATATGCACAAATAATAGGGAAGAGGTACATATATTCATTAGATTCAGAATACTTGAAAAAGAATACGATAAGAATAGATTAGAGAAAGAAGTTGAATTCTTATCTGAATTATCTACGGAGTTTCTGAATCTTATTTGAGAGATAGCAATGGTAGAATTTCGTTGTATGCCCTAAAATAATGTGAATAAAAGCAGAGAGGATAGGGTTTTATTCATAGGAGTTGAAACACACAAGAACCGTAGAAGAAGTAGGCGAGAAACGAATAAATATGGAGTGTTAAAATAATAACACAACCCTTCAAACCCTAGCTGCCATTTCCAGAATTTAGCTTCGACCGGTTGGTCGTCCCTCTCCTACTGGTCGATCGCTAGAGGTCTGCTGGTCGATTATTTTGGGTAATAATTGATTTTGTTGCTTTATTAATTAATTTCTTTCCCATATTAAACTTTAACGTTAAAATTTAATTAACGTTTAATTAACCTCCAAGTTAATTTTTAAAATTAAAATCCTAATTTTAATTTGAATTCAAACTAATTTAACTTAAATTTATAAACTTCAAACGCCCATATCTTCTTCGTTTGAGCACTGTTTTCAGCATATTATACATGGAAATAGACCAGAATTTCACCACGAACTCAATGGAATAACTTTCGTAGTCAAATTATTAATTTTATAAAATTTCTATATTCTACCTTATTAGATTTACTTAATTTTTTTACTCTTTATGATTTATTTTATAGGGTGTTACATTCTCCACACTTAAAATGGTTTTCGTCCCGAAACCTTTCAACGAACAGCATAACACGCAATAATATCCATGTTATAAAACCAAGTTATCTACACAACCATCTACTTAACCAACAGTAAAATATGATGATATACTACAGACATGCTAAAATGGGTTTAATCCTAGCATAAAGGTGTAATCGTGTTATGCAAGTACGTAAGCAAAAAGCTAAACATGCATAAAGTTTCTACATGAGTGGAAAGTGATTGTGAAAAGAATGTAACAATCTTCTCCTACCATCTAATCTAGCTACCACGGTGTAACCAAAATCCTAATATTTGAAGAAAGAAATTACTAGTGAATAGCTCTGGTTGAGCGCTCTTCATCTTCTCCTCGGTCTCATATGTGCTTTCCACCAGATTGTTCCCATATTATACTTGAACCAATATAAAATTTTATTACGGAGTCTGCTAGTACTGTGCTCCATAATATGTATGGTGGCATGAGGCACTATCGGCTCCATCTCAAAATCCCACAACTGATCAGGCTCTACTCTGTTAGTTGTGTCATGAAGGCATTTCCTAACGTGAGAAACGTGGAAAACGTTGTGGACTCCTGCCAACTTGTTGGGAAGCTTCACAGGGTATGTCAGTTTTTCTATTCATTCCAGAATTCTGAATGGTCCAACAATTAGGTGCCAATTTTCTAGATTTGCCAAGCTAAAAAACTTTTCTAAGAGGGGATTTTTTTAACAAGAATCATATCTCGAACCTGAAATTCAGGCTCTTTCCTTCTTTTATCCACATAAGATTTCTGACGGCCTTACGCTACCTTCATCTCTTGCCTGATCAACTCTAATTTTTCCATAGTATCATGGATCAAATCAAGTTTAAGCAATAGTTTATCGGTGTTTTCCTACCAACAACTAGGAAATTTGCATGGCCATCCACAAAATTATTCAAATTGAGCTATACCAATTTTTGCTTGATAGCTATTATTATATGCAAACTCAACTAACGGTAGATATTGCTCCCTATGTCCTTTGAAGTCCAAGACACAAGCTCTCAACAAGTTCTCCAAAATCATATTCGTGCTTTCGGTTTGTCCGTTAGTCTGTAGGTGATATTTCATGCTAAGGTTCAAAGAATTTCCCAAAGATGTTTGTAGACTCCTCCAAAACTCCTTAGTGACCAAAGGGTCCATATCACTAATTATGCTTATAGGAATTCTATGCAGACCAATGACCTCCTTGGTATAAAACTGTGTGAGAAAAGCGTTGGTCATATTTTTTCTAACCGGAATAAAATGAGCACTCTTAGTGAGTCTGTTCACAACAACCCAAGTATCCTCCTTACCCTTTTGACTTCTAGGTAATCCTTCCACAAAATCCATTGAAATATGTTCCTACTTCCAAGTCAGAATTTCTGAAGGTAATGATAATCCACCAGGCTTCCCTTGCTCGACTTTTACTTTCTGACATGTCAAACACCTAGCAATAAACTCGGCCATGATCTTCTTCACTCCATTCCAAAAGACGATCCTCTTCATGTCCTTATACATTCTATCTCCTCCAGGATAAATGGTCATCCTTGAGTGGTGACACTCCTAAGCACATATCTCATCAAATCATTAGTAATTGGAACACAAAGACATCTATCTCTTCTCAAACATCCCTTCTCATCAAATAAATACCTTATAGAATAGGGAAATGCTCTCCTTTTCTCAGTTTTTCCGAAATCTCTACTAACTCCTCATCCTTCACTTGCTCATGCCCTATATGATCCACCAAGGCTGGTTTAATCTCCATAACCGCTAGAAACTCTTGGATGGGTTCTGTTGAAGATTGGAAGTTAAAATTAGGGAGAAACTCCAACTGTCTCCATTCATATAATAGCGTGTCTCCGACTAAGGGCGTCAGTGACAATGTTCCCTTTTCCAAGGTCATATTGAATACTAAAGTCAAATAATGCTATATACTCCATCCACCTCTGCTGCCTAAGATTTAAAACTTTTTGGTAAAATATGCATTTGTGTGATTTACGATCAGTGAATAACTCAAAATTTTCCCCAAGAGATAATGCCTCCACATCTTTAAGGTAAAGACAATGGCTACCAATTCTAAATCATGCACTGAATACCTCTTTTCATGGTTCTTCAGTTGTCTAATAGCATAGGCAGCTACTTTCCTTTCTTGCATAAGAACTGCCTCTTATCCTGTGTCACATGCATCTGTGAAAATTGTAAGTGGCTTGTTTTCATTTGGAATAGTGAGAACAGGAGCACTATTCAATGACTCCTCAAGCTTTTCAAATGCCTTTATGCATCTATCATCCCAAACAAAAACTAGCTTCTTCTTAGTCAATTGGGTTAAAAGGCCTTGTAAAGTCCTTAATAAACTTCCTATAGTAGCCTGCCAATCCTAGAAAGCTGCTAACTTCTGATGCATTATTAGGAGTCTTCCATCCTCTGATAGCTTCCACTTTAGCAGGGTCCACAGCCAATCCTTGTTCTGAAACAATATGCCCAAGGAATCTATCTTCATTTTTCCAAAAGTGGCGTTCGAAAAACTTGGCTTTGATCTGCTATCTTCTCAAGGTCCTCAATACCTCCCTAAGGTGCTACTCATCCTGCTTCTTTCCTTTGGAAAAAACTAAGAAATCATCAACAAACACCATGGAAAATTTATTAAGTCGCCCTCTAAATACTCTGAAAGTCTATATGGATCGTGTATATATATAATATATGACAAGTGGATGTATGATAGTATGAATTGCACAGAATAATAAAGCAAGTAAAAATTAAAAGTAATCATACTAGGAATTTTATACTGGTTCGGACCTCCCGTCCTACATCCAGTCCTGAAGCTCCTTTTCAAAATTTCACTAACCAATTGCCCTCGCTTCGCTTGGAGGAATAGGCTTTCACAAGAATTTTTCTTTGTCAAATGTATGTTCTATGCAATACTGATTTTGACTATAAGTACAACTTCTTCCTATAATCTCCTTGAGTAGTATGTAGTTTAAGCTTTGATATAAGGAAGAGATAATAGTGTATTTTTGAGTGCTTTTGTAAATCACAAAAATATTAGAAAATAAAGAAACAAAGTTCAGAATAGCAAGTTAAATTCTAACTTTCAATTTCACGTTTATTTATAGATGGTGAAGAGTTTGTTTGAAGAGTAGTGACTTTTGATTCGTTCTATTTCAGCCTAAGAATCACAATGCTTGAGAAGAAACAGGCATGATCAAAATAAGAGGATGCAACCCTTTGTTTGAAGAAGATGTCTTTTGGAAGAAAATGGCCTTTGCTCAGTTCAGACGTGCCATACGTCTAGTTTGTTAAGAATTTCAAAATAGAACATGCTACGAGACGTCTGAGCGTATAAGCCAGAAGTCTGGTTTGTTATAGAACTTATAACCAGAACATGTTGCCAAACGTGTGACAGTATATGGCAGATGTCTGACACATGTACACTGTTATCTTTTTTTGTATAAGTAATGTGTATGAGCAAGTGTTTGTAAAGATTACTCAAGGAGATTGTACATATCATCTATTTACAAACATAATAGAATGTACTAGTATAATCACTCTTGTGTCAGTCTTCAAGTCATGGATGCAAAGTCTACCTGCATATAAATGATATATATAAACACCTATGTATATTTAGTCCAATAGCTTGTATATTTGTTGTCATCGAAATCAAGATTATAACATTTTGCCCCTTTTTGATGATGACAACTATACAATTTATTTCAGAGGCTCCCCCTTTCTTTTGTAATATATCCTTTCCCCTTTGTCATAATCAAAAAAGACTTCATGAAAAAAGATGAACACATAATATTAATTAGCCGAAACAAAATATCATAGTTTATACAAACAGGAATGAAAATTAATAGCTAATTTATTGTGCGGAAAAGTAACCTCAAAGATTAGTTGCATTGCCATCATAGTCATTATTTTGCCATTGCATTTGATTATGGTTATGATATCCCGGAGATTTGGCAATATAAATTTAATAATCTGCGTTTAAAGATTTAATTAATTTAATAATTTTTGATAACAAGTTTTGAATTGATCTAATAATCATCTTTTAATAAATATTTAAAGTTGTAGATTTTATCTTTTTAAAGCTAATAAATAGTTTTCTGTTTCTAATATATATAATTGTATATATTGTAAATTGATAAACTTTGATTTGGAGATTAGTAAATGAATCAATTTTCTAGTTTTAAATTTATATTTGGCAAATTGGGAATTTGATTTAAATTTACATTTGGTTTTTTTAAAGCAACTTAATAAATAATTATATGGTTTATACTTAGAGTAAATCTTTTTTGCTTAAATTTATATTTTAATTAAATTAAATATGAATTTGAATTAGATTAACATTAAAAGCTTTGTTTTATTTTATTTTTTAAATATATTTTTTTTTGCAAGGCAAGCCGGTTTTAAAGTGGGTCGTCCGCTTTTATTACGAAAGTAATAAGGTTGAAATACAGGAGGTAGGTAAAAGCACCTACACTACTATGAAAAAACAGGAAATAAAATACAGCACAGGCTTATGGTAGACATGCAACAAGAACTACGAAAATCACCAAGAACTAGGACCCTTCAGAAGAGGAAGAATCACCATCCTCTGGAAAAACCAAAGGGACATTCCCACATAGACCAGCAAAGGGACTGAAACGGATAGCAAGACTCGGATCATAACCCAAAACGTCCGAAGAATAAATGAAAGAACGATCCCATGATTTATCTTCAAGCAAAGCACAATTCCTACTCGCATCCACACCATCCAGATCAAGAACTAAAGAATCATCAGACGGTCTGTAATAAAGGCAACGAAGATCCTCCTGATCATCGGAAACAAATCTGAAATACGTGTCATCCACCAGATTAAATCACACATCAGAGATGATATCAACCCAACATCTCTCAGACTCTACCCAAGCAATCCGGGCAGAATCAGGGGCCTGAATAGGAAGAGCTGGGGCACCACAAGAAATCTCAGCAACTAAAGGGGAAGCAGGCCTAGTACCAGAAATAGACGGACCCAAAATAGGAGGAGGAAGGGGAGGGATCAGTGAGGCAGGAGGGGGAACCTTGGGAATCCATTTCTGAAGCGAGGGGCGTGGCAGTGGAATCTTAGGAGCAGTCGCGGAGGATTTGGAATGATGGCAAGAGAATTCCAGGTGCCCAAAAGAGTGACAGGAGGAACAAATTTCTGGAACCCAACCATAGCGAACACGAACCTCCGCAACATGACCAACGGCAAGCTGAACATGAATAGAAGCAGGGAGAGGCTGGAAGGGGGTTATCTCAATCAGAGCCTTAGCATACATCAATTTATCTCGGGCTACCGTATTCGCGTCAAAACACTTCAATTTTCCAATATTGCAAGATAACCAATTCAACCCAATTAAGGGCTGAAGCGCAGATGGAATCTGAGAAAAATAGACCCAAACGGGAATGGAAAGCACTTGCTCGCAAGCACGCGCCACAGTAGGAGACCAAGGAGTGATGATAAAGGGTCCACCATCAAAAAAAGAAGGCGCGGCACTAAGAACATGTCGGCGATCCTGATCGGAGGAAAACTTAAGATAATAAAAGGAGTCAACCAGCTTAACTGACAAATTACCACTCAGCTTCCAAGCCTTCCTCAAAATCGTGGTCGAATCACGAATGCGGTGATTTGGTTCAAGAAAGAAACCAACCAAAAATTCAGACCAAAAATCAACTCCAGCTTGGATAACATTTGGAGGAGGAATCTTCACTCCGTTCTCTTCCACAATATCAAACTCAATAGGGGTGTAATCACCTGCGCTACGTGGAAATGTTTTAAATAAAGAAGTCCAAGGTTTGGGGCAGGCAGGCACAGCCGAGAGAGGCCCACGACTAACCACAACAGATGGCAGATCCTGAGCAGCAACCAACAAGGGCACATCCAAACAGCTAGCACTAGAAAGAGGATCAATACCGATAGAAGCATTTTTACAAACATTGGGCGTGCATCGATCAGGCATAACTTGCCCCACCACTCCAACATTACAACCTGACTTTCCACCAATAATATTCTCATCGACCAATGAATCCGACACTAGCTTGCCAATATCACAACTGTGATTAATCACTTTGGAACCCAACTTAGGAAGGAGCCGCGACTTATCAGTAAGAGGCAGAAACGCTTGGGATTGAGCACGGGCAGCAACTGCAGTATCACCATACAAGCAAGGGTGAGCAATCGGCTCACGGGGAGATAGGTTCGGAGCACTTAGCGGAGGAAAATCACTTGAAGCGAATTGGACAGGAGTGACAACAACTGACGTCATAGATCTGAAGCAACGGCCTGAACGAGTAGATGAGGGAGAGGGGAGACGCAGGAATGGGGAAAGGGGAGGAGAAAAGGACATGAAACGCGGAGGGGGAGGGGGGCGAAGGAAGAAACAAGGAGGGGAAGAGGTGAGCGGGTCCAATTATTCGCCTGGAGGTAGAAAGCCGGAGGACATTGTTTTTAGACTTGTAAATCAAAAGGTTATTTTTTAAATATTACTTGAAATTATATAAAAGAATTTAAAATACAAATTACAAATGATCTTAATTTGTTTATAATCTCTTTTATAAATTATTTAATTGTTTAATTTGTTATTTTCAAATAGTAATTATAATACTTAGTCCTTATGAACATAAATAGATTTTTATAAAAATAGGTTTTGTTATTTTTAAATTTGATGATAGTTATATATGTGTGTATATATATATAACTTGAATTTTAAAGTTGGCTTTATAAATTAATTTAAATTTAAATTTTATGTTGTGAAATTTAATAGAATAAATACTTAAATATTTTTGAATAAGCTTATATTTTGAATTTGATTGTTTTCATTTCTTTTTAATTTAAAAAGAAATAAATTCATTTATATATTACATAAGAAATAAAATAAGATTTAAAAGCTCTTATAAAATAGGTTAGAGTTTTATAAACAATTTAGAATTAAAATACTTAAATTACATATGTAAGCTTCTTAACACACCTAATTGACAAGTGTTAAGCATAGAATAAAATAAGAAGACAAATGTTAAATCTAAACAAGTGTCCAATTTTATTATTTGTTTTCTTTTAATTTAATGAAAATCTAAAATCTAAACTTCTTCTCCAAAAACAGAAAACAAATTTTGTTTCAAATAAAAATCTGCAGTCTTCATTTTTCTGTTTGAATCTTCCTCTAAACCAAAACCATCTAAACCATACCAATCTTGAAATGTAAATCTGCAAAATCTCCTCAGAAACCAAAATGAAACCAATTTACAACTCAAAGGACCTGCATGCATTTCTATTTTGAACTTCATCAAAAGACTGCAGATCCTTCTTTTCTGTTTTAAACACTTCATCAACCATGCCTGCAATTTCTTTTCCTGGAAACAAAACATGCAACTGTAAATCTGGAAAACACATAGTACTACAACAATTTCAAGTTTAAAAAGAAAAGCATTTCAGTAAAATCAAGATTGAAGTTTAAAAATGTAAGAAGAAGAACCTGAAGCTTTCAAAGGCCTGCAAAAGAAAATTCTGGAACCTGCATGCAACTTCATCAATGCCTACATATTTTCTAGGAAGCCTGCAATTCTTTGTTTTCTAGAAGCATGCATCAGGAAGCTAGCATTTGCAAGTAAAACAAGATAAAGTTTTTAAAAACAATTTGAAGTTTTCAAGTTCAAAGCAACTCCAGTTTCAAGCATTTTCAGTAACATGGATACTCTGCTCATATAAAATCTGCGAGTAACAAATTTTTTCTAACTAAACTTAAGTAATAAATTAGTTGCTTGTTTATTTCTAGAATTAAGTGTGTTTGCATGCCATATTTAAAGTTTATTACTGGTATAATATATGTGTTTGTAGTTGTACATGTTGCTATGAATTTACCTTTCTATACTCAAGTTACAGATTTAGGAATTGCTTTAAATATTCACTCCATTTGAATTGATATGTGTTAAATTTTAACATTTAATCAAAATATGGTTGTTAACCTTTGTTACAGTTTAAATTTTATTTAATATGAAAATTTTCTATAATGATATCTGTAAATTCAGAGAATACAGAACATTTTTTATATAAATAGGAATTTAATTATCTATAATTCTTTGATTTAAGATATTAAACCAATTACATAAACTAAAACTTGAATTCCAAAACTAAATTCAGAAAATTTAGTTTAAATTTGAAAGAACATTTCTGGTTTGTCTGGGAATAGGGTTTTGGGTTGGAACTGACATTCTAGAAGGTCGGAGTGGCCATGTTTGTTTCGGTGATGAATTGATGATCAAGTTTTCAGGAAAAAAATGGATGTTAATGGATTTATGAAGTGAAGCAGTAGTAATTTGGGATTGAAGATTGTAGCCCTAGTTTCTGTTCATCAGGAAAGATTTGACCACCGTAACTCCTATGATGGATCGAGCCTTTCCAGATTGAAGTTGGGGATAGATGGGGTGTGGAAATAGTTGTGGCCGGAGATGGAACTTCACTGATGATCGGAAATATGTGTTTGAGACAAATTCCTGTAGCGACATTTGCGTACGTTTTGAAGCTTGAATGCTCAATTTTGAACTAGGGGTTCTGCATTCAAATTTAGGGTTGGAATGGCATTAGGAGATTACCGATGACTTGCTCATGGGGTCGCGAGAGGCCGGAGGTGGCGAGGGGGTCGGTGCAGGTGCACGGTGTCGTGTGGTATCAGATTGGATTTGGGGAGGATTGGGTTCGCGAGTTGTTTCGGGTTGAATCAGGATTTGCTTGAAGCTGAAGGTCGTTTTACTCGAAGTAAATTATGTATGGGCTCGGGTATTTATGGTTATTACAGGTTTAAGTATTAACCTGTCAGTATTTAGTTTTAATAAATTGCGAAATGGAAACGGTACTGGAGTTACTTGAAATTTGTTAGCATTTTACTCGAGTTATTTTAGTGTTTAGCTCGAGTTAGTTGTTCAAGTTTGAACTTGCCTTGTTTTCAAAATTTAAATTGAATTTTTAAATGTGTAAGCAAAGATTTAAAGTGAGTTTTAAATCTAAGTTTAAGTTATGAATTCAAGTTTCATTTTGAATCGTAACTGTAAATAACTAAGTATTTAAATAACTTAAAAGGGGGTTTATTGTTTAAAAATGTTTTTTTAAAAGAAATTTAAATTTAAATTGGAAATGTTTTTAACAAAGTTTAAATTTGAATCAAATTTGGATTTGAATCTTTGTTTCAAAATAGATCTAAGTTTTATAAATTTAAGTATTTAAACAAGTTTGAATGATAATGGAAAATTTAAATGGTTTTAATTTAAAAAGAAATTTGTTTTAACTTTTGTAAAATTTCTTTTATAATAAAAGTATTATTTATCATTTAAAGGTTTTAGATTGATTTTTAAAAACTTGTTAAAGTTAAATAATAATTTGTATTTCATTTAATTATTAGGGTAATTAAATGAATAATTTATTTATTTAATAAATTAATGAAATGAACAATTACTTAAGGTAATTAAGAGTTTAATCTTAAAGGGTTAAGATTAATTATTAACTTGCAATTTAATATTCAGTAATTAAATAAGAAATTTGATTTTTAATTAATGATTAATAGTTAATTAATCAAGTAATAATGGATTAATTAAGTTTTAGTTAACACTTAATTATTTAATTAATTTGGGATTAATTAATGGATGATTAATGATTAATTAGTTTGTAATTAGTAATGATTAAAATAAGTTAATTATTTTAGAAAAATAATTAATGAACTGTTAACAGTTAATGAAGGTCATTAACTAAGGATTATTTAATAATTAATTAATGTGATTAATTAGATTAATTAATTTAAATATAATCATTTGTGTAATTTGTTAAATATAATTACTTATGGAAGTAATTAAGGAATTAATTACTAATTGTAATTAATTGAGTTTAATTTGATAAGATTAAGTTAATTAATTCAGTTTAATTAATTTAAATTAATCAATTGAGATTGTGAAGTATAATTACTTAATGTAATTAAATAAAGAGAAATTACTTAGAGAAGTAACTAATGGTAATTACTGAATGTAATTAATTGAAGGTGATTTGATGATGAAGTAAATAGAGTATAATTACTTTGTGAATTAATCAAGGGATTATTAGAGATAATTAATTAATGAGTAATTAATTTATTTTGTGGAGTAATTAAGGGAAGTTAATTACTGAATGGAGTTAATCAAAGATGATTAACGATTATGGTTTAAATGAAGATTAATTACTTAATGTAATTAATTTAATTAGGAAAATGTAATTAGAGATCATTAATTATTATAATTAATGATGTGATTAAGAATAGATTTAATTAGAAATAATTAATAAATGAAGAAATTAATTAATGTAATTGATTAAGGAGTAATGTAATTAATTTATAGTTAATTAATTAAGGAAGTAATTAAAGATTAATTATTGTATTTGGTTAAGTATAAGTAATTTGGGAAATTAATTAGTGGATAATTACTTGAATGTAATTAAAGGTTAATTAATCAGAGATGATTAACTAAAAATGAATAATTGATTTATGATTGATTAATTGATTGATAATTAATTAATAGTGATATAAGCAAGTTGATATTAGTGAAGTAATTAATTTAATTCATTTTAAATTAATTATATTTGGTGTGGTTAATCATTGCTTATATGGATGGATGATATTGTTTTCCTTGAATGGTTTGAATCTCAGAGATGAGATAAGTAAGGCTGAGTGATATGGATGCATTGGTTGTATTGTGATGTCGATATAGATTATCTTTTGATAATGATAATATGGATTATCTGTTGTGATGATAATACTATTGATTATCTACTGTGAATCTGTGATTTATCTATTTGGGTATATAGATAATTGAATTGTTTTAAACCTTTAAAACAACTTAGCCTTAAAAGATACGCCTTGGATTTCGATGAGACCGGGATCGGGTTTCCATATTTGGATATCCGAAAACCACATCCATCCAAATTAATGAAAGGTCGTGAATCTCTCGTGAAGAGTGAAGACTCGAGGTGTAAGGACTATACGTCAGTATAACTCTGGAGGTGATTCCGTGATGAGTTTGATGGAACTAGTTCTTATAGGTTCGAGATGGTGATTTAGAGTGCAAGGGTTATCGTCCTTAACTCTGAGGTTGGTTCCAAAATGAGTGTAACTAGATAATGCCTACGGTTTCGTTCGAACCCGGAACGAACTTGTATGGATTGAATGCTTTCAGAACATCGTCGGGTGGACGATGAGCATTCTAAGAGATGTGTTCTCTAAAGGTAATCGTAGCCTCAAGCCTCATCAACAGGGAATGGCTAAAACAGGGGAGGTGCAGCAAGGCTAAGTGGGTCATGCCCAAGTAGGACAAGATTTTCCCCTGTCTAAAGGTCCCTTTTTATTTCGGCTGTGTGGGTGGTTGGAACGTAAGCCAAATGTGAGGTTGTCTTGTTTGGGACTGTCCAGTAAGGGATGGTTCCGGCCTTGTGTTGCAGGGGAGCGGGCGTACTCCTCGGTACGTTGATCTAGGCCATGTACTGTGACGGGCGGTAACCCAGTAGCCCAGCCATTGTATGGAATCCAAAATCCAATAAGTGCCAACGGTTTTGATTGTATTACCCACTTTTGTGGCTAGTAGCTGGAATTTAATCATGTAACAATTTCGGCTATATCATATTTACTTGAAAACCCTAGACCTATTATAATATCACTGGATTTCCTATCAAATGTTTTGGTTAGCGTAAGGTAAAAACTTTTCCATGTTTATGTGTGGGAAGTCTTACGTGATACTTTTCTTTTCAAAGGATTTTCAAAGTTAAGCAACTTTAACCTGTTACTCACACCAGACCCATGTCTGACCCAGAGTTTATCTTTTGTTTTCTTAAGCTCTTGGGTACTCAAATTTTTACGAGTAGCCAAGGGATTCAGGTTAGCTTTTGACGAGTTATGGAGGAGCAATGGAGCAGGAGGCTTCTGCGTAGATATATAATTCCGCTGTGTGTTCTCTGTGTTGGTTTCATTCTATTGAGTTGTATAACTAGATAGGTGTTATAACTGTCTAGTATGTGATGTAAATTCTGTGTAACTCTGATTTGTGTTATATACTATGTAATATTTATGTTATTAATATAATTTATTCATTCCGCTGTTGTGAGTCTGATGTTGTTTCTTCTTTCTTCTCTTTCTTTTCTCTTTTCTATCCCTTTCTATCTTCAAGATGATGCGATTTTCTGTGGTGAGAAAGTCGGGTCGTCACAATGGTATTCCCCATTTTCTTGAATTAAGAGATCTTAGAAAGATGAAAAGTGTTCATGATGTTGGGTTTGTTGCAGAGGCCAAGAGAAATCTTCACTTTCTTTAGTATCCACAACGATTGGAGCTTTTTCAAGAGCATGGCTTTGTGGAGGCTCTTCTTCCATTCGAGTTGGGGATTGATGTTGAGGAGGTGGTGGAGGCAGTTTAGGAGTCGGAGATGATGAAGATTGTGAAGATGATCGTTCACGAACTTTCCGTAACACTTCTCCTAGAGTTGAGATGACTTTTTATAAGGTCCTTTCGACTTTAGTCATCCATGTAGAAAAGATATTTCAAGGAGAGAAAATTTCTTATCTAAGATTTTTTGATTTTGAGATAAAATACGTTGATCATGCAGAGCTACATCTCTGATACTTTCTCTTTGTCCTGCCACAAGTCGAGCCTCTTGTATTTCGGAATCGGATTGATATCTTGTTGATTCAGAGGGTCTTGATGCAGAGTTAGGTTGTGAAGGAGTAGTCTGTTTGGGTTGGGGTTGATATTATCGGTGTTGTCGTTGTTGATATTAATCAAATGGTGTAATAGTTGGCGGATTTTCACGAAGATGCATTAAAGATGGGAAGCGATTTCCCCTCTCCTTTACAGGAATTCTTCATATTGTGATAGGAAAGATGGCACGTTGTGTGCTCCGAGAATTCGCATAATATATGGAGAATAAACAATTGTTTGACGAACCGGTGTCCAAATGCTTTTAATTTGGTCAAAAATATATTGAGACCAATTTACTTTTGTATGACCTAAAATTGCATATAAAACTTTATGATCATGGTCATATACTTGCTCATGACTACCTAATGTAGGGAGTATGGTATTGACAAGCATTCGATTAAGTAGTCTAGCTTATGGACGAAAATAAGTTGGTGATAATTTTCTCATATCCTCTTCCCAAATGAGATGTGTGATAGCATCTCTTGTTTGGTATCTCATATCAGGTATATCTTGTAATCTCATCCTTGTATATGAGCATTGCAAAATTTGTCCTAGCATTTCGACATTGAACTTAATAATTTCACCATAAACACTTGACCAAACCCAATTATCGAGATCAGAAGGGTTCCAAATATGAAGTGAACACAAATTGATGAAGAATAAAAAATGGCTAATTGATCAATTTGACGTGAGTTAGAGTCATAATTAATCAAATGGTTAATTTCAGCATTACTTAACAAATCATCAATTTCATAGTTACAGAATCGCCTTAGCGGATAAATGGACCATAGTGAATTCTTTTCTTATCTAATTCTTGATGTTTTTGCTTGCCATCTCGTTCCACCATCCAGTCTTCGATGATTTCATCGGTTACAAATTGTTGTTGTTGAGAGCTTTGACCTATCTTCTTTCATTTGGGAAAAGGTTTTTTTGACTTGGGTGCCATGGCTTTGAAGTATTTGGAAGAAAAGAAGGCTGATTTTGGGGCTTAGGGTTTTTGAGCTGAAGTTTTTTGGTGAAAAAAATAGGTAAAGAGCGAAAAAGATGATTTATAGACGGAGGTAAAAGGTTCCTACGAAGGACGATCAGAAATTTGAATTGTCAAAAAGACTTCTGGTCGTTTTAGTAATTTTGAGGCAGAGACATGTATCAGATGTCTGGTATTAATATCAGACATTTGAGTTGAGTTACTTTGCTTTTCTAGAAAAAAGAACCAAGCGTATGGTTTAATATTCAGACATCTAAGCTAAGTGATACAATTTTTCCAAAACATTGTTCCACACGTCTCACGATGATAACAGACGTCTGGGCTATAACATGAGCTCGTTTTTAGTTTAATATTGATAAAAAAATTATTATAGATATAATTTTTATATAAGAACAAGATATAAGTTATGGTTTTAATCTTATTACAACTTGGAACATAAATATTATATGAAATATAATTTGTAGAAGAGCAGAGTTTATTTCTTTTCCCATGAGTTTGGTTTTGCCTATGTATTTTATTTTGATACTCGTATTGGAGACCAAGAAGGAGGTATTGGACTAAATTGGTCTTTAGATGTTCCTTCTCCCCATAATCTACATGGAGTTATGTGACGATCATGCGAAGGAGTTTCGATTAGGCGAAGAGATCGTACATGAACGCAATCCTTAGTACGACAATGTCCATATATGACAAGGATACACTTCTCAGTAAATTTAAGTGAGCTCCCTGGCATTTTTGTTCGTAATGCATTTCCCTTTGTACAACCATCATTTATTTTTGATAAAGATGAATTTTGTCGGCTTTGTTCGAGAGAGAAGATGTATGGAGATTAATAACATTTTTGACTTTCTTTCCTTTTGGAGAATAGCTAGTGTGTTATGATAGTGAGGGAATAATGTGGAGAGATGGAGATGAATTTGGAGTTGTTTTTGCAGGAGATGTGTATGTACTACCAGCTGAAGGAGATGAAAAATCGATGGCAGAATAAGTGGAGTTGTGATCGGATGACATGTTTTAAAACCTTTGATATTGATTTTTAAAATATATTGTAGAAGAAGTTTGTGCTATGATTTTGTTTGAAAATAAATTATATATATATATATATATATATATAAGAACAGGAATTTGCTATTTTAATCATTCCATTTGTTTTAGTTTGTTAAATTTCTTGTGGTTTTTAGAGAAAGCATGTGAGCCATAAGTTTTGCGAGGTAGAAAATAATTAAATTCTAAAAATTTTGTTCATGTTTCTTATAGTTCAGATAAGGAACATATCCCTAGTTCTCTTCTAGTTTTATAAATGATGTTTCACATAAAGGTTTTGTAAATATGTATGCTATCTGGTTTTCAATGTTGATGAATTTTAAAGATATTATTCTTTTTTCTACATTATCTCTATAAAAATGATGTCCAATATCAATGTATTTAGTTCGAGGGTGATTTATATTATTCTTAGATAGATTAACTGCACTAGTATTGTCACAATATATTAGAGAACAAGTTATAGTTTTACCAAAGTCTTGAAGAGTTTGTTGCATACTTGTGCACAAGTCAGAGCATCAGAAATGTATTCTGCTTCACAAATTGAGAGAGAAGCACAATTTTGCATTTTACTAAACCATGAGACTAAAGCTTTACCGATAAAATGGCAAGTACAATTTGTGCTTTTTCTGTCAGTTTTACAGCCTCCAAAATCAACATCACTAAATGATACAAGTTCGAAATCTTCCTTTTAGGATTAAAAAAGCCGTAATCATTAGTGTTGGATAAGTTACGTAGTGATTCCTTTGGTTGAGCATGAGAACGTGCACATAAACAAACACTCATCATTATATTGGGTCGACTAGCCATTAAATATAATAAAGAGCTTATCACACTACGATAAATTTTTTGATCAAAATCTTTTACATTTTCGTCTTTGTCTAAATATAAGGTTGTACTCATAGGAGTTGGTTTACTAGTAGTGCTTTCCATTCTGAAACGTTTAAGTAAATCCTTACAATATATTTCTTGATTTATAAAAATGCCATTGTCCAATTGTTTTATTTGTAATCCTAAGAAAAAATATAATTCACCCATGTGTAACATTTCAGACTGGTTTGTCATTATTTTAGAAAATTACTTACATAAACTTTCATTAGTTGACCCAAATATAATGTCACCAATATATATTTGTACAACAAGTATATCGTTATTTTTATGTGTTATAAACAATGTAGTGTCTATTTTGCCAATTTGAAATCCAGAATTTTGTAGATGAGTTTTTAGTCGATCGTATCAAGCTTGTGGTCCTTGTTTTTAGACCATTTTAGTTAAAAAAAGGATTTGGACATTTTTCATGAATAAATAATGGTGGTTGTTCTATAAAAACTTTTTCTTTAATAAAACCATTTAAGAAAGCACTCTTAACATCTGTTTGAAATAATTTAAAGCTATGATGATATGCAAAAGCAAGTAGAGTAGAATTGCTTCGAGACGAGCTACAGGAGCAAACGTTTCTTCGTAATAAATTCCCTATTCTTTGTTGTAGCCTTGAGCCACTAATCTTGCTTTGTTACGAATAATGTTTTCATTTTCATCTGCTTTATTCTTAAAAACCCATTTTTTTCTATAACAGATTGATCTGATGATCTAGGAACCAGTTCCCATACATTATTATGTTTAATTGATTTAATTCTTCTTGCATTGCTAAGATCCAAGAATCATCTTTAGGCGCTTCTTTATAATTTTTATGTTCTGTATTTGAGATAAAAGCAACATGACTAGTTTTATTTAAATTATTTCTAGTGACTCGAGAATTTAAGTTTCTAATAATATTATCGAAAGGATGACATTTTAATGTTCGTATGGGTGGTAGTAAAACATTTTCATTATTTTTAGAGGATGAATTACTCATATTATTTATATTTTCAATTTGATTTTGAGTCAAAATTTCATCTTCTTCTTCTTCTTTAATAGTTTGTTGAAAATTTTCTTCAAAAGATACATATAAGCTTTCTTCTATAATATTTGTTCTTTTGTTGTAAATTCTATAAGCTTTACTACGTTTTGAATAACCAATGAAATTCCTTCGTCTGCTTTGGGATCAATTTTTCACGATTATATTTAGTATTTAGAATAAAACATTTTGAACCAAAATTTCTGAAATATGAAACTTTTTGTTTCCTTCCATAAAATAATTCATAACATGTATTTTTAGTCATAGGTCAAAGTATGACACGATTTAATACATAAAAAGTATTGGCAATGGCTTCAGCCCAAAAATGCTTGAGTAGATTACTACTATTTAGAGTGATCGTGCACATTCCTGTAAGGTTCTATTTTTTCTTTCGACTACACCATTTTGTTGTGGTGTTTGTGGAATCGAAAAATTATGAATAATTCCTTATTTGTTACAAAAATTAGTAAAAATTCCTTTTTGAATTCTCCTCCATGATCACTGCGTATATTTTTAATTTTAAATCCATTAAGTTAGTAATTCGTTTTGCAAAGATTTTAAACATTCCAAAAGTGTCGATTTTATGTTTTAAAAATAATGTTCAAGTATATCTTGCAAAATCATCTACAATTACGAACACATATTTGTTATGATTTATACTACATACTTGTGTTGGTCCAAATAAATCTAAATGAAGTAATTCTAATGGTTATTTAGTAGATATTTTATTTTTAGATTTGAAGGAACTTTTCTTTAACTTGCCTATCTGACAAGCGTCACTTAAATTTTTAATTTTATAATTAATTTTAGGTAAACCTCTAACTAGATCATATTTTGCCAGTTTGATGATATATTTAAAATTTATATGACAAAAGCATTCATGCCAAATCGAAGGATCATCATGATTTACGGATAGACATAAGTTCGAATTATTTTTAATGTTCATATTTAGGATATATAAATATTATGATTTCTAAATCCTTCAAAGAGTAAATTTTTAAGTCAAGAATTTTACATTTATCATTTTCAAATTTTATTTCAAACCCTTTATCACACAACTGACTTATACTAGGAAGATTGTGTTTTCAATTTTTGACTAATAAAACATTTGAAATAATAGGAGTGTCAGAGTACTGATATTGGTGACTTCTCGAATGCCAATGACGAACCCTTTTGAGTCATCTCCAAAAGTTACAGTGCCACCATCAATGTATTTTATATTTGACAGCATGTGAGCATTTTCCAGTCATGTGCTTGGAGCATCCACTATCTAATATCTGTTTCTTTTTATTTTTGTATTTGGATACCCACAAAAAATACAAATATTTTAAATTGGTACCCTTTTTATTTTTGGGTCCTAAGTGTTAGTTGGTGCGGGCTACCATACCTAAGATGGTTTGGTTCCTTTAGAAATATAATTATTATTGTGAATAACTTCTTTCATGTAATTACTTATATATTTCTGTTTAACAAGGTTGTTATTTTTTTTAGGAACCCATATTTTAATCATTTTTGAATTTGTGATTAATTTATTATTTTTAGAAGAAGGTTTTATCTTAGTATAAATCTTACTACTTTGTAATTTTTGTTTTATTCTCAAATCATATTCAATTTCGATTATTGAATGGCTTGGAAATTTTAGTTAAATTTTCCAAGTCTTGTTTTCCTTTGTTAAATTTTGTAACACTATTTGTAATTTTATCCAATTTTGTTTTAAGATTAGTATTTTCGAATTTTGAAGTTTCTAGATTATCTTTTAAGATAATTTGCTCATTAATAATTCCATCATTTTCTAGTTTAACTTTTCTTAATTTACAAGGTAAAGCATCATTTTCAATAGAAAGATTCTTACATTTTTCTCGAGTATTTCTGAATTCTTCTTCCAAAATAGATTTTTCATCATTTAGTAAGCCTATTTCTAGTTTTAATCGATTTATCTTAGCAATATATTCCTAATTTAACTTCTTAGTTTCTCTATATTTTTCATCAAGTTCCATGCTTACTTCTAGAATTTCATCATAAATAAGATTGGGACATACCTCATTAGTGTGTGCCGTGAAACATACATTTTCTTGCTCCGTATCACTTTCACTGTCACTATCAGATGAAGTGGAAGAGTCGGAGTTATCTCATGTGACTTGGAATGCCTTTCTCTTTTTCTTAAATTTCTCAAACTTATTTTTCTTTTTCTCGTTGTTTAGTTTTGGGTAATCCTTCTTCATTTGTTCGAACTAATCACATCGAAAGCACTTGATCAAAGTTTGATTTGATGATTTGATTTCCCTCTATTTTGGAATCTTGTCATTTCCTAGAATTTCTTCAATTTGTTGTAGGTATTTGCAATAAATACAATTTCATCATCATCCAATTTAGAATCTTCATTGCTTGCTTGAAATGATATGTTTTTCTTTTCATGATTTTGTTCCTTTCTGGCCTGCAAATTAGCTTCATATTACATTAAATTTCCAATCAACTCTTCTACTTTGAGTTCAGAAAGATCGTGAGCTTCTTCGATAGCCAATACTTTTCTTTCCCACTCAATCGTTAAAGAGTTAAGAACTCGAGATACTAAGTCAAAATCAGTAAATTTAACTCATAGTGCCATAAGATCGTGTTGTATAGTTTGAAATCTAGAGTACATATCAAAAATTGACTCACTTTGTTTCATTTTGAAAGATGAAAATTGATTTTGTAAAATTGATATTTTTGTTTGTTTGACCTTATTTGTACCTTCGTGTGTAACTTGTAAAGTATGCCATATATCATAAACAATAGTACATAACATAACACGTTAAAATTCATTTTTATCAAGAGAGAAAAATAGTACATTCATAGCTTTAGCATTATTAGAAGCAGCAGTTTTTTGTGCATCTTTCCATGTGCTAATATTTGTTTCAGATGCTATATATTTAATTTGAGTTGTTGACCATATTTTCAAACCATTTGCTTCCATAAAAATTCTTTTTCGGGTTGACCAATATGCATAATTAGATCTATGAATAGTGGAGGACATGCTGTTGATTAACCTTCTTGAAACATACTTGCCATATTAATAATTTTCAAACACGTGTTACTATGATTTGAACAAACCTTGCTCTGATACTAGTTGAAAGTTTATGTGGATCGTATATGTGTATAATATATGACAAATGGACGCATGATAGTATGAATAGCACAATATAATAAAGCATGTAAAATTAAAAGTAATTGCACCAGGAATTTTATACTGGTTCGGACCTCCCGTCCTACATCCAGTCCCGAAGCTCCTCTTTGGAATTTCACTAACCAATTGCCCTCGCTTCGCCTGGAGAAATAGGCTTTTACAAGAATATTACTTTGACAAATGTGTGTTCTATGCAACACTAATTTTTACTATAAGTACAACTTCTTCCTATATTCTCCTTGAGTAGCATGAAGTTTAATCTTTGATATAAGGAAGAGATAATAGTGTATTTTTGAGTGCTTTTGTAAATCACAAAAAGATTAGAAAATAAAGAAAGAAAGTTCAGAATAGCAAGTTAAATACTAACTTTCAATTTCACGTTTATTTATAGATGGTGAAGAGTTTATTCGAAGAGCAATGCCTTTTGATTCATTCTATTTTAGTCTAAGAGTCATAATGCTTGAGAAGAAACAGTCATGATCAAAATAAGAGGATGCAACCATTTGATTGAAGAAGATGTCATTTGGACGAAAATGGCTGTTACTTAGTTCAGACGTCTGGCCATTTGTGCCAGACGTCTGGTTATTTAAGAATTTCAAAACAGAACATGTTACCAGACGTCCGAGCTTATAAGCTAGATGCCTGGTTTGTTACAGAACTTATAACCAGAACATGTTACCAAACGTCTGAGAGTATATGCCAGACGTCGGACACATGTACACTCTGTTATCTTTGTTTCATAAGTAATGTGTATGAGCAAGTATTTGTAAAGATTACTCAAGGAGATTGTACATATCATCTATTTACAAACTTAACAGAATGTACTAGTATAACCCCTTATGTCGGTCTTCAAGTCTTAGATGCAATAGTCTATCTGCATATAAATGATATATACATACCTATGTATATTGACTCCAAGAGCTACTATAGTTGTTGTCATCGAAATCAAGGTTGTAACATACTCTACTCATCTAATCCAAAAAATGAAAAGGTGTTCGTTAGTCCAAAAAGCAATACTTCCCACTCATGGAGACCATCTGGAGTATGGATTGTGAACTTTGGCTTGCTTTCCTCCATCGTCCTTAATTGATGGAATCCCATTGCTAAGTCTAAATTTGAAAAGACTTTCGCTCCTACAAGTTGGTCGAACAAGTCACCTGTTCTAGGTAAAGGGTACCTCTTCTACCTTGTCAACTTATTTAACTCTCTATAATCGATGCAAAGTCTCAAACAACAGTCTACCTTAGTAGCAAAAAAAATTAGGGGCTCCCGTTCAGAAGTACTCCTATGGATAAATCCTTTCTTCAATAGCTTTGAGATTTGCTTATTTAATTTCCTTCTTTCTTTAGGGGCCATATGTCTCAAAAGTAGAGCAACAGGCCTTGTGTCCTTCTCCAAATCGATTCGAAACTTAATCTACCTTTAGTGTGGGAGACCTAAGACCTCCTCGAAGACATTAAGAAATTCACAAACTATGGGTATAGATGATGACTCTACAAAAACAGATAGACTTGGCGAGTATAAAAGGCTTAACTCAACTAAATTTTTGATGTGCAAAGAACTTCTAGGTCACGACCTCCGCAACACCTTAATCGTACTACACTTTTATCACAATTAAGATTGGCTTGATAATAGGCCAATCAATCCATACCCAAGATAAGCCTACATCCCTCAAAATTTAGAATGTAAGTAGTACATATGAAATCAATGTCACATATGTTTAACCCTAGGTCTTTGCAAATAAGAGAAAGATGGGTCGAACCCCTAATGGGATTGGAAACCACTATAGGACTATTGACCATTTAGGTTTGAAGGTTTAATAAATTTACTACATTCTTAGATATAAAGGAATGTGATGCCCCTGAATCAAATAGGGTATGAATAGTAACCCTAAAATAAGAGTTATACCTTCTAGAGTGGCTTTTCCTGGTCTGTTGGTGACATAGCAATAGGGACGGATTCAATAATGTAGACATGTCCACTTGATCCTTCCTTAACCATCTTGGGACATCGATTCTTATAATGCCCATCCTAGTGATAGTTAAAGCACCTTCCTTTAAAGGCTTCCTTCACCAGACTCACCCTATAATATTTAGCATCATGGCCCTTCTTTTGACATTTCTTACACACCTCGTCCTTCTTAAACTTCCTATTCAACCTCTTATTGGCCAAAAGCTCCCCTTCTTGGACTCTTCTTGCTTTTGGGTCAGTGCAGACTTCTCCTTTTGTATTCCCTTATCTTTCTCATCGGCCACGTGCAACATTGCCATTTCTACCAACATCTCATACATGGCCCCAATAAGTACTTGGGTCAACAACATTTCTCTTAGCAGGGAATTTAAGCCCTTCATGAACTTTATTGCCTTTTCATAGGTGTATCTATTAAGCTCATCCCGAATTTAGTCAATTTAGTAAACTTTAGCTATGTACTCCTTAAGGTAGAATCTTCTTGTCTCAATTGAATGAACTTTTCAATTTGTAAGCAAACCTCTGCTCTAGACATGAATCTCATCTCAAATATGAACTTGAATTCATCCGAAGAGAACATCCTTCCAGGGTTCTCATCAATCACAAAGTTCCACCAATTCAGAACTTCTTCCTTGAGGTGCCAAGTTGATATTCATCTTCTTAGCTGATCATCCTAACCAAGAACTCTATACATCTTCTCACATTTACTAACCCAATCTTTAGCTTCTGGATATCCTTCAGTTTTAGAGTATGTCTTCTCTCCTATATTAAGAAAGTCCTTACACAACCTAGGAAAGTTGACCATATAGGGTGTTGCATTAGCGGGTTGGGTGGTGGGTGCTACCGGTGTAGTTGGATGAATAGGAATATGCTCGACGGTCCTAAGATATTGTCTAAACCATATGGGCATTCTAGGAACGTCTACTCTTCTATAGTTAGGTTCCCTTATTTGAAAAAGATTGATTATCATCCATATCAACTATCTATAAGTTAAACCTTTAGTGATGATTACCTAAGATAGTATTTACATCCTAAAAGAAAAGTGTTGCCTAGTGTATACGAGTATGTTAAAGAAGGTAGGGCGAGTGTGTGTGTGTGTCTATATTAAGAATTTTTTAAGATTCTTTTTGAAAAAACATTAACAAATACGTCTACCATACATATAGTTTTTCCTCGTTGACCGGGTAACCTAGACTCTGATACCAAATGTAACAACCCACCCTGGAACAAGCATAAATTTTGATCCAGAAAAGGCCCATCGAAACTTAATCCATTCTAAGGTAAGCTGTTGGTAGTAAAAAGAAATAAAATTATATATCCAAAACTAAACTTTCAAAGTTCAAGGATGGAAGAAAATATAATAGTTAAATGCACCCATTTATTTTAAATTCATAACAATGTCAAATACATGATACCATCAGACCATAACATAATCTTTAACAATAATAGTTTGAAAACATAGTTACATATGAAAGCAAATAAAAAGGGTAAATTCTACCGCAAGTCCACCGCCTCCGTCTTTAGACGTCACCCTTTACATTAACGTCTTCAACCTGTGTTGTAATGAGGAGGGAGTCAAAAAAACAATCTCTGGTGAATAAAAACCTCGTCTCTTACCTTTTCAGTACTTGGGCAGTATATCTCAATATAGGAATATGTCTATGAAAATAGACCATTAAATCATTCAATGCTTCTTAATAAGGATAGGAGTTGGGCCCAACCACTTAATAGCTTCCATTCCATAAGCAGGTTTCTAGAATCTAATATCCCAATCATACGTCATAAATAGCTAATAATGTGAGAGATGGTACTCAAGCCACTTAATACATATTATTATAAAATAGGCAGACTCTGATCATTTAATACCTTAATTAAGGTAGACCCAATCGTTTAATACTTATTTCTATGGCATGCTTCCAACTAGTACTATCTATCTAATATCATATGGATTATCTTAGGACACTCAATACTTCATGAGGGAAAATTGGCACACTCTGATCATTTAATACCTTAATTAAGGTAGACCCTTTTATACCTATTTCCAAAAGCGAATCCCCACTGAGATACCACCTAACGTAACCCCATAACTATTAAAACATCGTCTTGAGAAAAGAGGCAGGCCGTCAAACAACCACTTAATAGCTCAAGACCCCGAAGTAGGCCCTTTGTCATATGGCCCATATTTATAATGATGTCTCACATTAGTCCGACTATTTTTATAAACCATAGAGATAAACCGTAGCACCAGCAATGTTCTAGTTGTCGACATTGAGGATGACAATGATGATAGTATGTGGTAAAGTCGATTCTGAGTTGCCCTCAGCTCCATGTCTTGGGGCTGGAGCCATAGAATTCATGGAACTAGAACACGAATATGTCAAGGAAGGAAAAATTATTAGAGAAGGTGGCGAGACAGACAAAAGTAACATTAAAGTGGGCCACGGATCCCAGACTGAACAACCAAAAGATGACCCATCGCCTGCTCCCAAAAAGAAATTACTTGTGATAACTTTGAAGGTGCAGACATCCAGTCAATCTCCATCAGTCACAATTGCATAGAAGGCAAAATTTATGCCTTCAACGAGCACATTTTCTTGTCTAGAGCCTATCCAATAAAGTTTGGCTCTTTGACATTGGTAACATTAGCATCAGTGACATCAGTTCTTCGATCCACTTCGAGAAGGACATCATTCCAATTGGTGTGGAAGAGGTTACTCCCATGAGTAAAGCTCCAGTACATGGTCCACTGAGGAGACACTAGGACACATACGCACGTGCACTATACGTCACTTGCACTTGACCTATGTCCTTATCCGTTTAATCTAACACATCCCTAATTTCTTTACATTCCTATCCTTGAAAGAGAAAGCGTACCATGTTCAGTGCCCCCGGTCGGGCTCATACCATCAAGGGAGTGGTTGAGACAATTATTCAAGCTACCCCTCTAGCCATGACAGAGACGATCTGGATAGGAGTAGTTATGATAGGGACAATTCTTCTCATAACTCTACTTCTATAAAACGACATAGATCTAGATCACCTCCTTCTAAGGTTCCGGATAGGCAACATGACCATCGCGATGATATTCCTATGAACTCATGGCACTATCTCACTCCCATCAGTCTTCTGAGCTAAAATATCATAAGAGTGGCTTCGTACTTTTCACCCAAGGCTAGGCAAAGGAAGCGTTGTTGCTTCGGCCATTATAGAGGAGCAACAGGTAGACAGTATGGAGTTAAATTATTGCCAAACTTAAAAAGAATTCCTTCTGAAGTCCAACAGAGGACTATTGACTACATGATCAATGTCCATAATCAGTATAATAAACTGGTGAAGCTGGCTGAAAAGATTTAAAAAGTCTCAAGAGACAACCTATAAGAGATAGAGAATTAGAAAACCATTAAGGTTGAGAACAATCGAATCTTAGTTGCTTTCGATACTGAGCTCAAGAATTCAAGAAAATCTCAAACCGCAGTTGAGAAGATGGCCGAGGAGACCATTAAAGCACTCAATGCAGAGGATCCAAGCATTTGAAAAAAATCGAGCAAGCGCAACATCATAACCACGAGCTTGTAATGGAAAAGGATGCTACCAAGAGGAATGCATTTGAAATAAAAACCAAGCTCGAGCATATGATCAAGAAAAAAGATGAAGCGCATGAAATTGCTCAGGATGCATGCAATGAGCTAGTTGCCATCAGGATTGAGAGCGACACGGCACATGAAAAGTTCAGGGACGTTGATGCTCTCGTTTAACCCATTATGCTTAAATTTTGGAATTATGCAGTGGTTTAAGGAAGATCAACCTTTGATGCTTTCCCATGCTTGGAAAAGGTTTGTCGAGGAAGAGAAAGAATTTCAAAATAGTAATGGTATTGATATGGGGTATTTGGAAAAATAGATTTTGAAGGGTGATGATCCAAGAATTCTCCATGACAACTAGTATCTTATCTACCAAAGGGTTGATGCAGCCTTCAAAAAGAGTTAGGGGAAGGTTCCGGCTCTGCGCATCAAAATGCTACAGCTATTCATACTCTCGGGACTAAAGCTACTCCTAGTTCCCCCATTGATTCCTCCATCAATGCTGGTTACGACCCAAAGGAGCCACAGCTCCACAAATCCACTATTATTTCCCTTATTCTTGAGGGAACTCTCGATAGTACTCCAAACATGCGAAAGTTCAAACTGAAGAAGGTATCTCGTTGACTTCTTTTGTTTTCCAGTGAGTTAACGTGTCATCGATCAACGTCACTAATCTATCTTTTCGTATTAATTTAGCTACATGTTACCTGCAATTTCCATGCTTCCTCCCAAGGACTCTTGACCGGGGCATCAAACATTAACAATGAAGTTTGTAAGCGTCATGAGTTCAACATTAATTCCCAGCATCCCGATTGAGGAGACCCCGAGCCTTAAGCGCATGATAGACGCTTTGTTGGAAGAAGGAAACGATCAAAATCAGGGAACATAAGTTGATGAGGATGTTATTATTACTTAGGTCTCGCAGTTCTTATCGGGTCCCTCTATGCATGAGCTAGAGAAAATACTCAAGGTTGATATCCTCCTTATTAGTCAAATCAAGCAGAAGAAAATAGAAGTTTTTCCTCCTCCATCGTCGATCGCTTTTCCTAGGAAAACTATTTTCACTCCAGTTTATATTCATCCGCTAGTGGGTGCTCGAAGTACGTTGACGGTGTTTTCACAAACCGTCCCAACCTCCATTTCTCCTCCCGGGAGCGACTAGAGTGCACTTGCTAGGTCTCGTAAAGAACTCCCTCAAAATTCCAAGGCGGCAGAAGAAGAGGTAAAAAGAGACAAGGTGTAAGCCTAAGGGAAATCTCCCTGGTTCTAAGAAGAGAAAAATGTCCAAAAAGAAAGAGTAGCAAGTTTGTTCTTTATATATAGACTCTTTTTGTTAGATGGTCAGCTTTGTTCAGGTTTAGCCGCCCATTATTACTTTTTCGTTCTTGGTGTGAACCGCTTGTACTTAGCTTTCCTGTTTTGATATCAATAATAAAGAACTTTAGTTTTGTCCAAGTATTTGCTTAAATTTGTCTAAATACTTAAGAAATACGCTTTCTGTTCAACGTACTTACGATTTATCTCCTTTATTGATTGTTTTAGCAAATGTAAAGCGATCCTTAAGGTAAATAACTTAAAACAGTGGCTTGGATATCCTTTTCCAGGATAATAAGTGTTACCCGGTTGCTTGACCATGTAACATGAGGTTAGGCCTAGATACACCAGTCGGCATAGGCCTCGTTCGGCACACCTCCCCTCGCTTGGCATTGAGCCTCATTCGGCATGATGCCTCGTTCGGCATGGAATGGTCATTCGGCATAGAGGCTCGTTCGGCATGATGCCTCATTCGACATAGAGGATCACTCGGCATGAAGCCTCGCTCGGCATGGAAGGGTCGTTCGGCACAGAGCTCGTTCGGCATAATGCCTCGTTCGACATGAAAGGGTCGCTCGGCATGAAGCCTCGCTCGGCATTGAGGGGTCGGTCGGCATCTTGCCCCATTTGGCATATGAGCATAGATCAACATGCATTCCTTGCTCAGCATACGGATGTTGTTCGGCCTGGATGTGTGGCTTGGCATACTAGTGCCGTTCAGCATGAAAACCTTGCTCGGCATTCACGGGTTCGACCAACCTTGCTCGGCAATTGTCATTCGGCATCTATGGCTCAGTACGTAGAAGTTAACACATGACGAGGTACTTTGTTCCTGGACCCATGAGGGAAGTCCGACCCATCTTCATCTATAAATAGAAGGGCAGGGGCATAGTAAAAGGGACCTTTTTTCGAGAACACTGGGGAGACTCTGCTGCATTCAATACTTATTCTATTTACTTAGCATTTGTATTCAAATCAATATAGTAGGGATTGTATCTGCATTCAATCATTTGTGAAAGCAATAAAGATCAAGACTCAAAGTGGACGTAGGCAGTTATGCTGAACCACTATAAATCCGGTGTTCTTGTTTTTGCATTTAATTTAGCATACAATTCTCTGTTTTAATTTACTTTCTTCATTAATCTCACTACATAATCTTTTCAAGGCTGTTAATGACCAATTCTGGTGCTAACATTTTGATGCTTTCACTGAGAATCGAATTCTCAGGCCACTAGGATCTGCTTTGTAGCTACTGGATTGAATAAATCCCACGAAGGAGATCTAAGCCATTCACAGGACGTCCGTTGAATTTACTCAGAGTTTCGATCAACAACTCTACTATGGGAAGACCACGTACCAGATCATCCTCTCGTAACGCAGACGTCAACGAGACTACTAACGTACAACAAATAGGACCTAGCAATCAGTAAGTTAATCCTAGCGTAGGGACGGCCATAAAATATAGCCAAATGGAAGTTGTTACTAGAACGGAGTTCAACGACCTGATGAGAGAACTCATGGAAAGCAGGAGACAACTTGCTAAGCAAATTCAAGCTAACGCTAACCTCGTGACTCAGCTTACTCAGCAACAGCATCGAAATGCTGGAGGTGGCCCCATTCCTTATTCTTTATTTGATAGTTCGACCTTGTCCGACGAACCTCCTAGGCGTAGACGCCGCAAAAAAGAAACTACACAAGTAGGTGTTGTTGATCGATCAACTAGGGATCACTTGCATCTTGGAGGCCACACCTAAGTAGGAGCAGTAAACTTAGGAGCAGTAAACTTAGGAGCAGGAGCACGTGTAAAAACTGGATGTCCGGCTCACCAAGACCCTAATGAAGCTAGTCTCCATGATACATGTTTGGCAGATCACCAACAGAGGAGACACCAACTCGAGCGGTCCCGTAGAACAGAGTCCAACCTTGCATCCTCCATACATACTTCGGACTTATCAGCTATAGTCAGACAGTTGATGAGCGAAAATCAAGGCTTGACCAGTGAAGATTGGGGGATATCTAGGAGTCATACTCCATTCAGAGATACTATTCTAAAGGCCGAACCTTAGGAAGTTTAGCATGCCAACAATCCTCGCCTACGAAGGAAAGATGGATCTAGACAACATGTGATGACGTATGAATGGATGATGGATTCGGCTAGAGCAAATAATGGGAACAAGTATAGATGTGTTCCAATTACTTTATTTGAAATCACCACCATGTGGTTCTCTCGACTTCCCCCACGGTCTATCCATCTTTAACGAATTGGCAACGAAATTTGTGGAACAGTTCAGGAAACATGCCACTCGTCCCAAGGTTGTAATGTCCTATCCAGTGTAATCCAGGCTCCGGAGGAGCCATTGAAAGAGTACTTACAGAGATTTCATGTTACGACTACTAAAGTTAGCAACCATAACGACCACGCAATTCTGATGGGGTAATGCAAGGAGTGGATCCGGATTCAGAGTTTGAAGATTGGTTGGCAGCAAAGCCTCTAACTACGCTGGAGCGTTTTCTATTCAAAGGCTCATTAATTCATAAGTAGAGAGGAAGCTGGATGAATGAGGCGAGATAAGGCAACAGGGCCTATTCAAGAGACTGTGAAAAGCAACATCGCTGCAAAACAGTTCGGTGACAATTCAGGGAAGGTTCAAGTCAATGTCCAAAATAAACCTGGGCAATCTAAAGGGTCCGGAGGAGGAAATCTCGAAAAGAAAAGGGAGACAGGGAAATGGAAGTCAATAATTCCCACTTAAAATGAGTATATTTCTTTGAATGCATCTTTGGAGAATATTTACCTGTCAACTTGTAATACTTTCCAGTACAGAAAGTCACGCCCAAAGGAGTCAACAGAGGAACAAAAACGAACAGGGAAGTATTGCCGCTTCCATGACACTTACGAGTGCAATACAGGGGAGTGTAGACACCTCCATAATGCCATAGAAATGCTGATAAGACAAAAAAAAATTGCAGGAGTTTGTCCAAAACCCGCAAGATGGGAGGCAAGGAACATCGGATACGAACGCGGGTCGGCCCCACGCCATCCAGAGGAACCTGCCCGAACTGTAGTTATACTGGTCATAAACACTATAGTTGGCGGACCTCATCCTACAGATAAGAACTGGCAGGAAATGGAGCGGTATGCTAACTCCTTAAGGCATGCAGATTATGAGTGTTGTTCAAATATAGGGGATGGGACCCCTCTAAACAGCAACGCATGATGACAGACGATATTGTGTTCAGGAGCCGAGATGCTAACAAGGTGGAGGCTCCTACGGTTGACCCGATGGTCATATCTGCGACAATCAGGCCAGCATATGTAAAGATAATTTTAACTGATTGTGGAAGTTCTGTTAACATCATGTTCAAAAAGGCATATGACCGAATGAAGATGGAGACGAAAGATTTGAAACCGTCTAAAGCAATAGGATATGTTGAATTGCCAGTTGAACCAGGACAAGGTAAGCATAGGAGGGTGTGATTCCAACCTTTCATAGTGTTGGATGTTGATTCTCCATATAATGTGTTTCTGGGTCGAATGGCCCTGGCAGAGTTCAGGGTAGCTTTGGCCCCGTGGTGTTTGACTTTTGAATTCCCGACAGGCAAAGGAGTTGGTGTGGTGCATAACGATTAGGCGATCGGTCATGCATGTTATGTCGCTGAGCTGGGAGAGGCCCAGCAAAGAGAGAAAGGAAAGGTTGTGGACAGCTTCGTCCGCATCCGAAATACTAACAATTGACAAGTAGTGCCCCAGCCCTGGTTCAGGCAACATTTTCAAATCTATAGAGACATAGATCCGAGAGATGATGATGGGGAACCCAAGGAAGCAAAAGAAGCACCGGCTAAACTGACGCTTGACATTCCAGTCAGCCGAGATGACCCATCATGAGTACTTAATATAGGATCACAACTCAACCCCTCGATGGTCGAAGATCTTACTGATTTTGTCTGAGCGAATCTGGATGTTTTCGCTTGGACGCATTCTGATATGTGCGGTATTTCTCCCACTATAACGAGTCATATGTTAAACATCGACCTGAGGTACGTACCAGTAAAGCAGAAGAGGAGAGGCATGGACCCGGAGAGGTCCGCTGCTTTCAAAGAGGAGATGGAAAAACTCAAAGACAATGGGTTCGTCCGCGACGCACTCTAACCTGAATGGGTATCTAACCCTGTGCTAGTGTGGAAAGCCACTGGGAAGTGGAGAACTTGCATAGATTACTCCGATCTGAACAAAGCATGCCCCATGGATAATTTTCCTTTACCCAGGATTGCTAAGCTGGTTGACTCAACAGCGGGACACGAGTTATTGTCAATTACGGATGCGTACTCGGGATATAATCAAATCCCGATGCACATTCCAGACCAAGAACACACCAGTTTTGTCACAGATGTTCAGTTATATTGCTATGTAGTGATGCCTTTTGGATTGAAAAACACTGGAGCAACTTATCAGCGTCTAGTGAGTCGTATGTTCAAAGTCCAGATTAGTAGAATAATGGAAGTCTATGTGGATGACAGGCTCGTGAAGTCACGACAGTCAAATGACTACATTCGAGACTTAGTGGAGATGTTTGATATACTTAGATATTATGGGATGAAAATTAACCATTTGAAGTGTTCCTTTGGTGTTGCGTCAAGAAAGTTTTTGGGTTTCATCATAAATGCACGGGGAACCGAAGCTAACCCGGAGAAGATTCAAGCTATTCGAGACATACAAGTGCCCAAAACTATAAAGCAGGTACAAAGCTTAAATGGAAAGGTGGTCGTGCTAAGTCGAATCATATCCAGAGCCATGGATAAGGGTATTCCTTTCTTTGATGTAATAAAGAAAGGAAAGAGAAATTTCGAATGGACGGCTGACTGTGAGCAAGCATTCCGAGCTCTGGTAAGGCATTTAGAAAGTCCCTCAATGCTATCGAAACCGGTGGACCATGAAATATTGTATGTATACTTGACTGTATCTCAACATGCTATCAGTATGGCTTTGTTTCGTGAGGAGAACTGAGTTCAAAAGCCAGTATACTATGTCAGTAAACGTTTAATAGGGTAGAAAGAAATTATCCCACGATCGAGAAGCTAGCCTACTGCTTGGTGATTGCATCACGCAAGATTCATCCATACTTTTAGGCACTCTCAACCAGTGTTTATAACGATCAACCCTTGCGGCAAGTACTCTAACGACCAGAAACCTCTGGAAGGATGTTAAAATGGAATATAGAGTTGAGTCAGTTCGATATTACTTACCTTCCACGAAGGGCCATACAAGGGCAAGTGCTAGCAAACTTCATCGCTGAATTCACCTTGTCAGTCGAATCAGACAGTCACAATGTCATACCTTCTATTTGATGGAAGATGTACACCGATGGGGCATCTAATGACCATTGCTCTAGGGCCGGTATAGTTCTTGTGACTCCCGAAAACCGATCAGTTTGTTATGCTTTAAAGCTTGAATTCCTAATAACAAATAATGAGGCCAAGTATGAAGCATTGATTGCTGGCTTGAAACTTATCAAAGAACTGGGGGTAAAGTCGGTTGATATATTTTGTGACTCGCAATTGGTGGTATACCAGATAAAGGGGGACTATCAAGGGAAGGGACAAAGACTTGCCCCATACCTTGCACAGGTTCTAGAGCTGCTAGCAAATCTAGAATATTATGATATTTCGCATGTCACGCTTGTACAAAATAGAGAAGCCGATTTATTGGCAAAATTTGCAAGTACTGGTGATGCACAACAGATGAGATTGGTTCCGGTCGAAACCTTGCATGCTCCGACTATAAATATAATGGAGATAGATTTCAGGTTAGAAACAAAAATCGAGAAGGAATCGTGGATGACCCTATTCAAGCAATACTTGCTACATAGGATCTTACCCAAAAGAAAGAGTGAAAGACGACAAGTCATCGTAAGGTTTCATGGTATAATGCAGGACGGAATAATGTATTGAAGGGGATTCATCCCCTTACTCTGATGCATTGCCCACAATGAGATAAAACGAGTCCTGAAGGAAATCCATGAAGGAGAATATGGTGACCATACTGGGGGGCAGACGTTAGCAAAGAAGTTCCTCTGCTATGGATATTATTGGCCAACTGTAAATCGAGATGCTGTAGACTACGTAAGGAGATGTGACAAATCCTAGAAGTATGCAAAAATCCCAAAAGCTCCGTCAACAGAACTCAAAAAAATGGTTGGTTCATGGCCGTTTGCAATGTGGGGGATCGATATAATTGGTTCTCTACCCATATCCAAAGGTGGTGCGAAATACGCAATAGTTGTGGTCGATTACTTCATCAAGTAGTCAGAAGTAGAGCCCTTAGCCACGACCACCACCAAGAAGGTCATTAATTTAGTTGTACGAAATATTATATGTCGTTTTGTCATTCCACGGACTAACATTACAAACAACGGAACTCAATTCGAAAGCAAAGAGTTTAAAGAATTTTGTCAAAAGTATGGCATTGAAAAAAGGTTTGCAGCAGTTGCTCATCCAAAAGCCAATGGACAAGTGGAAACCGTGAACAAATAATTAAGTCCATATTGAAAAAGCATTTGGAAAAGGCTAGATGGAAGTGGGTGGGTGAATTTCCGACAGCACTTTGGGCTTATAGAACCACCCATAAGTCCATGACTGGACCCACTCCATTCGCATTGGCATATGGCACGGAAGTTGTTATACTTGTAGAACTTGAAGTTCAGTCACATCGAGTAACTCATTACGACCCCAAGACGAAACAGGAACTTTTTCTTGAATCATTGGACTTCATTAATGAAAAACATGAAGAAGCTGATTTAAGAGCAGTCACATATAGACACTGAGTCACTTGATATTATAATGAAAAAATCCGGCCAAGAGACTTTGATGTGGGCGACCTCGTTTTGAAACGAGTTTTTCCGGTCCCTTCGCATCTGAATCCCACATGGGAAGGTCCATACGTCATTGAACGGAGGCTTGGAGAAGGAAATTTCATGCTAGCGATCGTTGATGGCGTGGAACTCCCTCGAGCATGGAATAGCAAGCATCTACGATATTATTATACTTAGTCTATTCATTCTCTATCTTTGTTGTAATTATTTTCAGTATGTTTTTATTTCGTTGATTCTTAGTTTTCAGCATGTAATAAGACAATTTAGCTTGTTTTCATTAATAAAGGCTTGAAGCCATTTTTTCCACTAATTATTGATGTTTCCGTGTATGATAATTCTATGACAAAAAGCTAGAGTTACATTATTTTGTCTGACGTATGAACGCACATAAACGAATTAAAATCTCCTAGTCCCAAAGTGCGGATTGGAGTACTCTGAGTCCCTAGAGTGTGGACTATATTATAAACGACTTGAAATCTCCAAGTCCACAGAGTGCGGACTGGAGTGCTCTGAGTCCTTAGAGTGCGGATTAGAGTATAAACGACTTAAAATCTTCAAGTCTCCAGAGTGCGGACCGGAATACTCTGAGTCCCTAGAGTGTGGACTAGATTATAAACGACTTGAAATCTCCAAGTCCCCGTAGTGCAGACTGGAGTACTCTGAGTCCCTTGAGTGCGGACTGGAGAATAAACGACCTGAAATCTCCAAGTCCCCAGAGTGTGGACTGGAGTACTCTGAGTCTCCAGAGTGCGGATTGGAGTATAAATGACATAAAATCTCCAAGTCCCCAGAGTATGGACTGGAGTACTCTGAGTCCCCAAAGGGCGGACTGGAGTATAAACGACTTGAAATCTCCAAGTCCCTAGAGTGCGGACTTGTGTACTTTGAGTCCCCAGAGTGCAGACTAGAGTATAAACGACTTGAAATCTCCAAGTCCCCATAGTACGGACTGGAGTACTCTGAGTCCCCAAAGGGCGGACTGGAGTATAAACGACTTGAAATCTCCAAGTCCCTAGAGTGCGGACTTGTGTACTTTGAGTCCCCAGAGTGCAGACTAGAGTATAAACGACTTGAAATCTCCAAGTCTCCAAAGTACGGACTGGAGTACTCTGAGTCCCCAAAGTGCGGACTAGAGTATAAATGACTTGAAATCTCCAAGTCACTAGAGTGCAGACTAGAGTACTCTGAGTCCCTAGAGTGCGGACAAGAGTATAAACGACCTGAAATCTCCAAGTCCATAAAGTGAAAACTGGAGTACTCTGAGTCCCCAAAGCACAGACTAGAGTATAAGCGATTTGAAATTTCCAAGTCCCCAGAGTGCGGGCTGGAGTACTCTGAATCTCAGAGTGCGGACTACAATATAAACAACTTGAAATCTCTGAGACCCCAGAGTGCGGACTGGAGTACTTTGAGACCCCAGAGTGCGGACTAGAGTAGAAATGACTTGAAGTCATCAAGTCTCCAACGTACGGACTGAAAAATATTTTAAGTACCCGAAGCGTGGAATAAGGGATGTACAATTCCAAAGAATTTTCGAGTTATATGAAGATGAATTGGAGGTTTTTGTAACTCACAATAGCTCGGGTTTCGACCACAGTTATACAGAAAGAAGAACAACATTTGAAAGACAATGAAACTAAATTTTATTTATTAATCCAAAATGGTGTTCTACTATAACTCCTCCAAAACTTGGAGTCAAAAGTTTATCTACATTGACTACGAAAATAAATAAAAATAATTACATGATCTAAGCTAACCCTCGTTGAATGAGTGTAACAGCTACTTCTTTGATTTCTTTGGCTTCTTTTCCTCCTTCGTTTTCTCAGACGACTCCTCTTTTCGCTTGGATGCTTTGCTTGATGGGGAGGTAACATCCGAGGAGGAACGAGGGACTTCTAGTGGTTGGACCCACCAGGAAAGATGACCTTCAAAGGCCGGTTCAAAGGATCATCTAGATCCACAACACGGGGTTCGACTTTGATTTTAGCTTTCGTTTTCTTCTCCTCCGTGAGTTGCTCCTTCATGCTCATTTTTGAAGTGTCTTCAGAGGCCCCTGTAATCTCAATTTCATAACTTTCTTTGATGGGAGATGAAGTCCCGGACTTGTCCTCGTCAAGCACCTCAATAACTTGAGCATCAAGGGCGGAAGTCTGACCCACTTGAATTGCTTCGCTAGCCTTTTCATTCTTCTCCTTGGCGTCACTACTCCTTGAATTGGGCTTGGGGTTAGAGTAGCCTACGCAAAACCACAAGAGACAAATGTTAAAATAAAATGAACTTATGCCGAAAACAACGGTTCTGTGAACTTTAAGAAGAAGAGTTATTTACCGATTTTTTGCTAGCTCTCAACCGTCCGCGGAGTCTCACCATCTGGAATGGGAGATAGAACATGAATGCCAAGGCCATGGGCTTTTGGGTCATAACCAATGTGCTGTTCGAACGGATCAAGTACTGGCCGACCGGTCGATTGAGTAGGGGAGGAGCTGGAGACTCGGTTCCAGACAGACCGACGATGTCATCTTTTCCTTTTGATGAGGAAGAACCTTTTTTGTAGAGGGCCTATGCCACAGACAAGTCTAAAGGCTCGTTCCCTCTGCGAAATTCTTTTACCCAAGTCTCCTCGTCAACCTCCTCGGTGCCCAGTTCGACCTTTCTGATCTTCATCAAATTTTCCCATGCCTTGGCTGGAGATTCGAAGTAGCCCTTGCAAAGAAAAGTTAAGTCCCAATGCATGAAGACACGGACGTTGTATTCTGCTATAAGCTGGTGAACAAGCACTTGATCTCTTCCTTGCCAGCCTCTGTAGCCGCCTTAAGGCGAGCGTCAATCTCTGCAGATGCTATTCTTTTTCCCTCTTCATGGGCTTCATCCTTCAACATCCCGACCTTAGAGAGCTCGTCGTGGAGCTTTGCCTTCGGGAGTCGCGTAGCAACAATCTCATCGCAATATCGTTGCGACTCTTCTTGAGCAGTAGTTTTTTCCTCTCTCTCTTTACGGAGTAGATCTTCTAATTCTTTGACTCACAGGGCGAATGCATCCCTCTCCTTTTGAATGGAATCTTTCTCTAAAGCTTAGGCCCCACAGCGTTGGACCGCTTCGTCAATTTCTTTCTTATGTAACGACTCCAGACGGTTAATGGCCTCCGTTGTATCTTTAGCGCTTTTTTGGACAACTTTGAGCTAAGACTTGTATGAAGAGAGCTTTTCATCCTGAGCTTTAATGATTTCCTTATCATGAATAGCTTCGAGCTTTAGGCGATCGATTTCGTGTTGATGCTCGATAGAGACTTCCGAGGCTTTCTCAACTAAATGGACAAACGCGTCACGTTGAACATAAGCGTCGTTGTTACAAGCAATGGCGCTTTGTTTGACTTGTCCGGAATGTGATGGATCATCGGGAAAAACTTCTGACCATCAAAGCATATTTTGGGAAAATTAGCCTTAAGATCGGCTAACCTCTCCTTTATCGATGGATCTGTTGCGGGAATAGAGGGAGATGGTCTTGAGACTTTTGATTTCTGATGGAGTTCCCGCGATTGCCTTATGTTGGACGAACCTGAGTGTTGATCGCATGGAGCATCGGACTGGTACCCCATGTGGCCGGATTTCTCCTTGCCAGGCTTCGAGTGAGAAGGAGGATTGTAATGATATGAAGGCTGATAATAAGTTTTCTTTTGAGATGATGAATCACGGGAGTGATGATCCTTGTCGCCGTCATCATCTCTATCCCGACGTCTTTTGGAGCCTGAATCCCGACCGGAGTGGTGAAAAATAGATTACCCACGGAGACGGTCGAGTCCGTGAGTGCGTCCCATGTCATCTGCGTGGAATGTGAATAATGACAAGTTAGCAAAGAATAGAGTGATGGTCAATATTGAAGTGCAAAGTGAATTGCACGTGTCCATGTGTGTCCTAGTATTTTCCCCAAATGGACCAGTTTCTTTATCTCTACTTATAGGATTTTTTTCTCCCTAAACATGGGCTTGAGCGCCCACATCACCTCTTGTGGGCGAATGAAGTTTAAGGGCTTCCGGATCATTGAAGCCATAGTTAAGCTAATCGTCAGGAATAGTAAGGTCTGACAGGCCTTTCAATGAACTCTCTAAGCGTTGAGGAGAAGTTTCTCTCTCCACTGGGGCGATTGTGACCTTAGAGGTTCCACCCTTTGTCTTCCTCCTTAATTTGTAAGTCAATTTTTCCTTTCCCTTCGCTGGGGGAGGTGTTGCTTTGATATCGTGTGCCTCAACTACCGGCTCTAGACCGGCACTAACATTCTCACCCGGTACATTGGGAGTGTTAGTTTATCTAATCTCCCCCTCCTCAGATGTGTCAGGGGCATCATGTGCTGAAGGCCCCGCTGCCTTTTTTCCTTTGTCCATGGCAGACCCGGTTATAGTGACACCTTGTGGAAGGATTATTCGGTGGCCTACCTCTAGCAGCCCAAACTTTGAGAGCGATTCATTTGAAATAAGAGATCTAATGTCCCGGTTTCCTACGGGGATAGCTCGGATGGCTTCAACAGCTTCAGAACACCCGGAGCCTTCGGGACATGGGCGGATGCCTGTAAAAGTAGAGAAAGAGTTAGAAAAGGTGCAATTTCCGCCGAATGCAAGTATTGATCCAGAAAAAAGACTTAATCCCTTCCACCATCTCCTTGCAAAGCCAGGGGGACAGCGCACGTAGAACCACTCCTGCTTATATTGGACGAATTTGCTCCATGCCCCGGTCAGAATTTGACACTTGTTGTGTGATTCAAGAAATACAAAAGACGGCCTATCTGATCGTCTCTTGAAACGATAAATATAGCGGATATCGACAAGAGTCGGTAGCCTGAAAAGGACACTCATGAAGAGAATGCATGTGTCGTATACGAACGCATGACTATTTGGATGTAATTGCGATAGAGCGATCTCAATATATTGTAGCAGGTCGCGTAGGAAGTAGTTGAATGGTGGCATGCTACCAACCCAGCACATAAATTTCTTAGGTCCTTGTCTGTGTTCACTGTCATATTTCGGGTATAAAAAGTAAGTTAAGTCAATAGTGCATTATGTTTGAGTTGAGATGGTTCTGATTGTTATGGTCTACTATCAAACTTAATGCCGAACGGTGCTGCAGAGACTTGACTAGTATTGTTATACTCCAATCTCCTATACTCCCTCTCCCTCGTTTGGCATTCGGCAAGTCATGCCGAGCTGCGGCCATGCCGAGCCGCATCATTCGACACCATAAATCAACTCCAACTTCATTCCTACACTCCCTCTCTACCGCTTAGCACAGATGAGTCATTTGGCAAGTCATGCCGAGCCGCATCGCTCGGCACTTTTGCCCTCAACTCCTACCACTCTCATACACTCCCTCTTACCTCGTTCGGCATAAGGGAGTCATGCTGAGTCGTAGTCATACCGAGCCACATCGCTTGGCACGCTAGCCCCAACTTCAACCTCACTCCTACACTCCCTATTACCTCGTTCGGCATAAGGAAGCCATGCCAAGCCATGGTCATACCGAGCCACATCGCTTGGCATGCTAGCCTCAACTTCAACCTCACTCCTACGCTCCCTCTCCATCGTTCGGCATGCGGAAGTCATGCCGAGCTGCAGCCATACGTCTTCCTCCAACCCACTTCTTCGAGCAAACTAAGTACCTTCCCAAATGGCCAATCGACAACCACTCCAATTCTTATGCCAACCTCGATCAACAGTCCCTACTCTCACCAATCCCTACTGGGCCGATGCCTTCTTCCTTCCTCATCTCCATCTAGTCCTAAGGCTCGTTTAAACCCTAGGTCCATCTTCCTAATCTGTACGACATCCACCATTTTTGAGTCAAAACAAAAGTTGAAAATTCGAATCTTGTTTGAAGCCCCTAATTGACGAAGGTCAAACAAGTAAGAGGTTCATACCTAGGAGAAGGGTCCTAAGTCTAATGAAGTATTCAATTTAGAAGTGGTATCCACTCCGGCTTGTTGTTGAGGGCAGTCAAGAGGTAACGTATGGGACTCGAGGATTTAAAGAAATGTTGAGATGTTAGCAATTAAAGGAAAGGTGAGTTCGTAAGGGTGTTAGAGCGGAGGTAAAAGGTAAAAGGTAAAAGGGGGAAAGAGGAGAAGTATTGGCTTTTATAGTAGGAAGGAATGAAGGTAAAGAGATTGTGACTGGTAGAACTGGTCAACGTATCTTGGTCGTTCGGCATCAATATGTCATTCGACATCAATGCCTCGTTCGATATTAGTATGTCGTTCGGCATCAATGCCGCCTTGGGCATTCAGGAGATTATAAGAAATCACTACTGAGAAGACAAAACAAGGTCTTAAAGAAAATTGCGGAGTGCTCATGGATCAAAGCACATCATATTCACCCACATGATACACTTTGGGGGGGTAGTGTTACCCGATTGTTTGACCATGTAACAAGAGGCTCGGCCTAGATACACCGGTCGGCACAGGCCTTGTTCTGCACACCTCCTCCCGCTCGGCATAGATCCTCGTTCGGCATGATGCCTCGTTCGGCATGGAAGGGTCATTCGGCATAGAGCCTCGTTCAGCATGATGCCTCATTTGGCATGGAAGGGTCGTCGGCATAGAGCCTCATTTGCCATGATGCCTCGTTCGGCATAGAGGATCGCTCGGCATGAAGCCTCGCTCGACATGGAAGGGTCGTTTGGCATAGAGCCTCATTCGGCATGATGCCTCATTTGGCATAAAGGGTCGCTCGGCATGAAGCCTCACTCGTCATTGAGCAGTCGATTGGCATCTTGCCCCATTCGTCATACGAGCGTAGATCAACCGCATCCCTCGCTCGGCATACGAATGCCATTCGGCCTGGATGTGTGGCTTGGTATACGAGTGCCATTCGACAAGGAGACCTCGCTAAGCATTCACAGGTTCGACCAACCTCGCTCAGCAATTGTCGTTTGGCATCTATGGCTCGATGCGTAGAAGTTAACACAGGCCGAGGTACTTTGTTCCTAGGCCCATGAGGGAAGTCCGACCCATCTTCATCTATAAATAGAAGGCAAGGGGCATAGTGAAAGGAACCTATTTTTGAGAACACTGGGGAGACTCTGCTGCATTTAAAACTTATTCTATTTTAATTATCACTTGTATTCAAGTCAATATAGTATGGATTGTATTTGGATTCAATAATTTGTGAAAGCAATAAAGATCAAGACTCAAAGTGGGCGTAGGCTGTTACGTTGAACCACTATAAATCCGGTGTTCTTGTTTTTGCATTTAATTTAGCATACAATTCTCTGTTTTAATTTACTTTCTTCATTAATCTCTCTGCACAATCTTTCTCAAGGGTGTTAGTGTCCAATTCTGGTGCAAACATTATGTTCCAACCGCATCAAACTCCGGATGCGGGTTCAAGTTGACTACTTAAAATCGTAGTCCGTATGTCCTCATCCAAGATGTTATTATTCGATGGCGCCTAGGTCTAGGCATTAACCAACGGCTTACAGATTGGGTTCCACTTTACTCCGAGCATGGAACCACTGTTCTTCCTACTCCAAGCAAGAGGTTAGGGATCAGATGGACTTGTCACACCTATTTCTGTTCACAATTCTACCTCCAATTCGGGAATGAGAGTTGAGTGATCGATCGGCCGTAACACATGCCCCATCCGAGGGTAAGGGTTGGTAAACAGATGGTTATGTCATGTTTTATTCTAAGCTTGTGCTCTTGCCCCTAATCCAAAGGTAAGAGCTAGTTTGAGGATGAATGTGCTTCATTTGACCTAAGTTTATGCTCTGGCTCCTACTTCGGGAATCAGAGTTAGAGTACCAGGCTCGTATCGCATCCAAAATTACGTTTATATTTCTGCTCTCAATCCGAAGGTAAGACCCGGAATGTAGACGGAAATATCATGTCCTGCTTATGTTTATACTATGGCTCCTATTCTAGGAGTGAGAGTTAGGATGCTTATAGTAATGTCGTGTTCGGCTTATGTTTATACTACTGCCTCCAATCCGAAGGCAATAGTTGGCTAATTTCAATCTTTAGACATCTAAAAGGAACTTCATGAGCCTGATACTGGGCCAAAGAAGTTTGACTAGCACCTATCTTCGGGTACCTACGCACCTGCATTAATCATATGTAGTTTTATTCGAGTTGATCAAGTCACAACTCTTAAGAAATGGAGAGACGGAATTTCTGGCTTGAAAAGTTGTTTTATTTGATTAAAGACGGAAAGTGACATAATTATGTCTTCTTACATGGCTCTAGCTAGTTATTTACAAAATTATTCTCTAAGTGAAATAGCCTTATAGTTGCTCGCTATTCCATGCCCTTGGGAGTAAGATCCCATCCGTAGTTGCTAGCTTGAAAGTGCGGTCTCCAAACTTTCCCTCTATTACATAGGGATCTTCCCAAATAGGGCCCAATCTCTTAGGGTGAGGGAAGATTCGTTTGAAAACTAAGTTTCCAATTTCAAAGGTATGACTTCTAACTTTAGTGTTGAAATATCGCACGACTTGGTGTCTACGCTCAGCTGCTCTCAACTCAACTTCGCCCTGCTTCTCATCAATCATATTAAGAGACTCTGGAAGGAGTTGCTCGTTCATCTATGGATCGTAATGGGTGACCTAATGAGATGGTACTTCTAGTTTGTTCGGGATCACAGCCTTCGATCCGTATTCCAAGGCGAACAGAGAATGGTCAGTCACTGACTTATGGGTGGTTCGACAAGCCCAGAGTGTTAACCGGAGTTCATCGACCTACTTGCTAAAAGTAGCATGTACTATAGGATCATGTAATATGGATAAACTACTTGTGCACAATAATAATTAAGTAAATAATTAAAGCAGTAAAGTAAATGGCACAAAAGATTTTTATATTGGTTCGAACTCCCTTCTACGTCCAGTTCCAGACTCCTTCTGGAATTAAACTAGCAACCCTCACTTAACCGGAAGGAGAAGGTTTATACCGCTTAAGCAAACAAATAGGACTTCTACCGCCTAAGTAACCGAATAGGACTTCTGCTGCCTGAGCAACCGAACAAGACTTCTTTACAACTAGACAAAAGTATCTGACTGTAGCGTGCTCTTTTACATAGCACTGACAAGTCAACTAAGTACAATATTCCTATAATTTTCTCCTTTATGATATACAGTTTAATGTGCTTGAAGAATGTGAAAGATGGAGTGATCAATGGTCAGAAATTGTGTGCAATTTGAGTGCAAATTGAAAATAGATTAAGAGATAAGAATTCAAGAATATTAAGATCAGTTAAGTTAATTATTTGTTGAATTCTGAAATCTATTTATAGAGACTAAAAAGTTGCAATTATTGATGAATGATAACGTTGAAGAGAAATAGGTGCAACTGTTGATCTGAAGATATTTCTCTTCGATGAAGAGAAGTGTCTTTTCATAAAAATAGCTATTGAAAATATCCAACCGGTTGAAAATAATTATTCAGCCTTCTGAATTTGTTAATTTCAAAAACAGCAAAGAAATGGCATTCTCAGGCCTGATTCAACCGGCTGAATGAAACCATTCAGTCGGCTGAAATTTTATATTAATTTATGAAAAGTTTCAGCATTCAGTCGTCTGAATGGTATTATTCAACTGGCTAAATTATAGCCTGTAGCAAAAATTATCATAGCTCATTTGGTTAGAACACTTGCCTTCTAAATTAGTGACCCGGGTTCGAGTGCCTTTCCTTGCAATTTTTTGAAAACTTGAATTTTCGTTTAAAATATGAATGTATATGTGTTTATACCATTTTGAGAAGATTTTAATATTTGTAAACTCTAGACACGACACTCTATGACTAATAATACTTTGTTTATTACCTTCGTCTTGTCTCTATCGTGTATATCTCTTCTTCTATCTCCATATACATACTTTCATCCTTTTCTGTACCATGTATCTTCATTTTGAACGTATTTATTTATCTTTTTGATGTTCATGTACCTGCATATTAGCTTAGAGATTCTTTGGCATAATTGTATAGTTGCTGTCACTAAAATCCAACAATTGAGGTTCTAGCATTCTCCCCCTTTTTTATGATGACAACAATACAATTTTTAAAAAAATATTCATCTATATATAAAAAATATTAATATGTTTAAAGCTCCCCCTAAGTATAACATCTCCTCCTAAGTATAATATCTCCCTCTATCAATATACATATGAATTTCTCCCCCTATGTCATTATCAAAAAGAACGAGGGAATATAATAAATTTTATAAAACATCTTATCAATAGCGGGATAAACACAATATTAATTATGGAGAAAAATAAAAAGATTTTCCATATTTGCTGAAGTTCATATTTCATTGTAAGCACACAATCCTATTAAATGTATGGATCATCCTTTAAAATTCCAAAATCTATCATTTTCCTTTTGTTTCTCCGAGTACCTACAATAAATAATAATCATTTTTGGTACCCACTTACTATGTTAGGGTCCAAGGTTTAATCAAAGGATGAAAACCTAGGTGCGGTTGTATCTAAAAAATAATGAAACAATTTTAAAGCAACTATTAATTATAATCTAAGGTATTAGAAAATCAATTAACATTTATAGCATGCGATACCCAAGTTTCTTTTAATTTCCTAATTTTTAGGAAACCATGCCCATTTGGATGTGGTTAAACCTTTGTAGATATAGTTTTCATTACAAATCACATTCTTATAATAGTTGTTAATATAAATTTGTTTATCATGATTAACCATATTACTGGAATCCATATCTAAATACTATTACTCATTAGCTTAATAATTGAAGAATAATTTCTATCATTTCTAAATAAACTACTATTGTGACTGTAACTGGTTTTAAAACTATCTTGGTTATTAGTACTAGCACTAAACTTAGTATAAAAGAATGCATATCTAGTACTATTTTTACTTTTAGCTTGTTTGTAACCTAAACCGCTTTTATCATTGTGAGCTTTTGAATTTGTATTTAAGGAAGATAAAATATATTTGCCTTTGTTAAAATTTATGATATTTGTATTTACTCTTTCAAAATTTTCTTTAGAATCACATACTTCTTTTTGAAAAATATTATTGTTAACTTTTAAAATCTCACATTCTGCAGATAATTCTAAATTCTTTTTAATTAAAGCTTTATTCTCTTTTTCGAGAGACAAAATTAAAGAACTAGAATTATTTAAAGAATTTTCCAAAAATGTATTTTTATTTTGCAAATCATTGATTTCCTCCAAATGATCATTGTTTTTATCTTCTAACTGTTCATTTACTTTTCGTAGGAAATCTTTTCATAAAACAAGTTCTTCTACGATATTACCAAAACATTTAATTTGTTTTAACTAAAATTTATTTTCCTCTTTTAAATTGGAAATTTCTTTCTCACAATCTTTTAACTAAGCTAAAGCAATTCTACTAAGTTTATTCAAAGTTTTACAATCTTTTAATAATTCATCATGTGCTAATAGAAGATCTTTATATAAAGAATCTAAGCATACCGATTGTGGTCTGAGTTTAGTCAAGAAGCATTTGTTTGTTTGCTCCTTTGATTTTTCTTTATTGCTCTTCCTCTTCTTGTTTCCTTGACTAAATCTCATTGTAGCCATTTATTCTAAGATGTTTTTACGATCTCTAGAATCCCATGCTCTGATACCAAATGAAAGTAACATGTGCTATAGAATCGTGTGATATGGATAAACTACTTGGGCAGAATAATAATTAAGTAAATAATTAAAGCAGTAAAGTAAATGACACCAAAGATTTTTATACTAGTTCGAACTCCTGTTCTACATCCAGTCTCAGACTTCTTCCGGAATTAAACTAGTAGCCCTCGCTAAACCTAGAAGAATAGGTTTACAACGCCTGAGCAACTGAATAGGACTTCTACCGTCTGAGCAACCGAACAGAACTTTTTTACAACTAGACAAAAGTATCTGACTGTAGTGTTCTATTTTAGATAGCACTGATAAGTCAATTAAGTACAATATTCCAATAATCTTCTCCCTTATGATATATAGTGTAATGTTCTTGAAGAATGTGGAAGATGGAATGATCAACGATTAGAAATTGTATGCAATTTGAGTGCATGTTGAAAATAGATTGATAGATAAGAATTCAAGAATATTAAAATCAGTTAAGTTATTTACTTGTTGAATTCTGAAATCTATTTATAGAGATTAAAAAGTTGCAATTATTGGTGAAAGATAGCATTGAAGAGAAACAGGTGCAACTGTTGTTTGAAGATGCTTCTCTTCGATGAGAAGAAGTGTCTTTTCATAAAAATAGCTATTGAAAATATCCAACTGGCTGAAAATAATTATACAGCCTTTTGAATTTGTTAATTTCGAAAACAGCAAAGAAATAGATATTTTCAGGCCTAATTCACCGGTTGAATGAAACCATTCAGCCGGCTGAAACTTCATATCAATTTATGAAAAGTTTCAACATTCAGCCGTCTGAATGGTATTATTTATCCGGCTGAATTATAGCCTGTAACGAAAATTATCATAGATCATTTGGTTAGAGCATTGCCTTCTAAACCAGTGTCCCAGGTTCGAGTCCTACTCCATGCATTTTTTTAAAACTTAAATTTTCATTTAAAATATGAATGTATATGTGTGTGTACCATTTTGAGAAGATTTTAACATTTGTAATTCTAGACACGACACTCTATGACTAAATATATTTTGTTTGTCACCTTCGTCTTGTCTCTATCGTGTACATCTCTTCTTGCATCTCTATATATATACTTTCATCCTTTTTGTACTGTGTATCTTCATTTTAAACGTATTTATTTGTCTTTTTGATGCCCATGTACCTACAGATTAGCTTTGAGATTTTTATGCATAATTATACAGTTGTTGTCATTAAAATCCAACAATTGAGGTTATAACACTTGCCTTTGGCCTTCTCCAATCATTTCTTGAGAATGGACTTGATAATCTTGTTCACAGCTTCAACTTGTCAATTCACATAAGGATATGCTACCACTGCAAATCTCTTCTATCTATGGTGTCGCTAGTAGAAATCCTTAAACTCTGTACTATCGAATTGGGTCCTATTATTAGTAACGATTGCATGTGGAACTCCGAGGCAACATATGATATTCTGAATAACAAAGTTGATTTCGTTCTTCGTAGTGATCATGGACAAAGGCTCCGCCTCACCCCATTTAGTTAAGTAATTAGTCGACATGATGGTTTACTTTGCATTGCCATTAGATATCGGCAATACACCGATAATATCAACACCCTAAATTGCAAATGTCTAAGGTTTGAACATTTGGGTAATTTTCGTGAGAAAGATCCTTGGAATTTTAGCAAATAACTTGCACTTGTCACATCTTTAGGTATAGCTAATTGCGTCTCAGTTGTTAACCAGATAGAAATACCTATAATGAACAATCTTCTTTGCCAAGCACAGACCCCTCCCCCCTCTCCCACATGATGTGGTCGCCATAGGCCCTTTCATGAACTTCTCTCAAAACTCGTTTCGCCTCGTCATGAGCAACAGATCATAACATAGGAATGGAGAATCCTTTCCTGTACCATAATCCTTCTTGCATGATGTATCTTGAAGCTTGATAAAGGATTTTACTTTTTTCATTCCTTCTCTTTGGAAGGTTCCATCTTTGCAAATAATCCCAAATCCGAGTCATCCATGACTCTTGTTCGGGCTTAGTCTCCAAGATCCAATCAAAATCCATCCGGTCGATGCTCGAACCTAAAAGCACTTCCATTGGAACTAGGCCTATGAGCTGCGCATCTCTAGAACTAGTCGACTTAGCAAGTGAGATAGATTTCTCATATTCCTCTATGGGAATATGGGTGATCGTGTGATATTCAAATTCATCAAGCAATTCAAGAGCCCAGTTTAAATAGGGAGCTATCCTTGCTCCTTTTGCGTGATATTCTTTCTAGACTTGGCATACCACTAGCTGGGAGTCACAGAAAACGGTAAAGTCTTTATTCTCGGTTCCTTGGCAATCTTGAGTCATGCAACCAATGCTTCATTGATTGTTGCTGGAAAGTTGAGCTTCAAGGCGTGGCAGATTGGGTGTTCTTCGAGAGTGAAGCAAAACTCCATCACCAGAACACCGATCATTGGATGCACCATCCGTGTACATCTTCCATCCAATTACTTTTCTCCACTGCTCTCTGGAGGATCATTTTGTGCGGTGAATTCAACTATGAAATCCACTAAAGTCTGACCTTCGATTGCTCTCCGAGGGAGGTAGTTGATATCACACTAGCTCAATTTAATGTTGCATTTTAACAACCTTCAGGAAGTCTCAGGTTGTTGAAAGAATTGTTGTAAAGCCTGGTCGGTAAGGCCATTAATCAGATGAGCTTAGAAATAGGGGTGGAGCTTTCTCGAAGCGGTTAACAAACAATATGCGAGCTTTTCCAGTCTTGGGTTGTTTCTTTCTTCTCCTATCAACCACTTGCTAATGTTGTAGACAGGTTCCTGGATGTGAGATTTCTCACGCACAAGTGCGGTGCTCAGAGCATGTGCCTACACTGCCAGATATAAGAACAAAACCTCATCATCCACCAGTTTTGAGAGAATGGGAGGTCTCTACAATTGGCCTACAAGAGTCTAGGAGTCTTGATTTCACTTGATATTTCTCTTTTCCTTCTTGATTACCTCAACGAAAGGAATGCATCTGTCAGTTGCTCTAGAGATGAATCGACTTAGGGTGGCAACCTTCCTGTTTAAGCTTTGGACCTCCTTAATCATCTTCGGGGCTTCTAACAATCTTCTGGGATTCGATCTCTCTCAATGCCTTGATTTTTTGGGATTTGCTTCAATTTCATGAGATTTGATGATGAAACTCAAGAGTTTTCCACATGCAACATCGAAAGAACATTTCAAGGTATTGAGCTTCACCCAGCATGCTGGAGGACATCAAACATGTTTGCCAAATCATCAATGTGATTTCTCAAATGTAGTGATTCCATAAGCATATCATCCACGTAAACTTCCATTGATCGTCTGATCTGGATCTCAACATCTGGTTCACAAGTCTTTGGTAAGTCGTTCCTACTTTCTTTAATCCAATGGGCATGACCAGATAGCACTAGAATCCAAGGTCGGTGATGAAGCTAGTATGTTCGTAATCTGGGATGTGCATCAAGATTTTATTGTATCTAGAGCACGCGTTGATGAATGAATGTAACTCATGTCCAGTAGTTGAGTCCACCAACTGATCTATTCTTAGACGTTGGAAGCTGTCCTTCTGCATGCTTTATTCAAGTCGGAATAATCAATGCATGTCTTCCACTTCCTATTTGCTTCCTTCAAAAAAACAGGGTTTGATGCCCAAACTAGGTATAAGGCAACACGGATGAAGCCATTATGCTTTAGCTTATCCGCTTCCTCTTTGAGCGCAACAGATCTCTATAGACCCAGGCTGCAGATTTTCTGTTTCATAGAAATGCATTTATGATTTATGTTTAATGCATGGCTCGCTATCCTTGGGGAGATCCTTAACATAGCCAGGTGTGTCCAGGTAAACGCATCTAGGTTTGCCTAAAGAAAACCAACCAACTCCCTTATCATGCCAGGAGCTATGAACTCACATTCGGTAATTTACTTAGGCCATCCCTACCGAATGGAATAGCGATTGTCAACTCAGCGGGAGCAGATCGTCTGCCTTTTGGCTCTTTTCATTGGTCCTTGTCATTGTAGAGCCAATTAGTTTTCTCGAGTTAGGGCTTAAGCGGTAGTTGTTATGCATCCAAAGCCTTTATGCAAAGGACCCCCTCTAGATCTTTCCTTTCTTCTAACGCCTTGCTTCCTTCAGTACAGTGACATGGCGCTCATAGCCAGCCACTTGATCTCCATGCACCATCCCCACTCCATTGTCTGTAGGTAATTTAATAGTTAAACACGAGTGAGATATGGCCACTTTGAATTCAGTTAGAGCTGGTCAGCCCAAGAATGCATTACAAGCACAATGTATATCTGACACTAAAAATGGCACGACTTGCACTCATATGTGGTCAACCTTACCGTGCTCCACTAGTAATTCGACAAACCCTATGGCTTCAGTAGCCATCCTATTGAACCCATGTATGAAATACCCATAAAGCTTCAAATTTCTCTCCTCTAACTTCATTTGGTCATAAGCTTTTTCGAACAAAATATTATTGAACTCCCATAGTCAACAAGCACTTTTCATACAACAGCAGGACCAATCGCCATTGAAATCACGAGTGGGTCAATTATTGATCTAGACTCTATCAGCAACCATGTTTCACAAAAAATTGTTTGTCAAAGTTCGATATTTTTTGTCGAAGCTCCATCCTAGACAGCATAGCAACTTGGGTTCTCACCATGCTTCAGGGCTCCAATATATCTATCCATCTCCGCAAAGCTCTTACCGTTAGGATGATGCCCACATATGACTGTGTTTATCACTAACAATTTTTCTAGCCACATGAATGCATCAGCACCAGGCTCAACTTCCTTCTGCTTGGAAGACGGACCAGGGGCGCTAGAATTTCCTTGCCCACCATCATGCGAGGCTTTCTCATATTGCTACAATTTCTTTTTCCTTATTCATTCTTAAATTATGTCACGCATGTTCCAACACCGGTTATATTCTAACTGTGGGTCTCATGGAATCTACAAAACTTTCCCGACTTCCTCTCCTTCTCAGTTGACTCCCTAGGAGTCTACTTCCTAAGCGATTTGGTATTCTAAGTAGCCAGGTAGATATTCTTTAAATTGCTCAACTGGGTGTAATTGTTATATTTAGTACCTCCGAAAATACTCCTATTATTCGACTTTCCCTTCTTTGTCCCGTAATTATTTTGTTTTTCTCCTTTTTTCTGATTACTAAATTTCATATCAACATTTCCAGAGCTTCCTTCAGATTGATTTATAGCAATATTACCCTGAATTGGCTCATTTAAACTTCCAACATCATTTCTCTATGGAAACTTTTATGCATCCTCCTGACATAGATATTCGTTAGCTTTCCGATAGAAAGCTTCCATAGTCGATGGTTTCTTTCTTTATATCCAAGCCCTAAAGTTCAAGTCGGGATGAACTTCCCTACAAAGTGCCAGTAACACCATATCTTCCTTCGAATCCACTATTTCCGTTACAACCAAGTGGAACCGATTTAAATAATCGCATGGTGACTCTACTTTAGTTCAATATACATTAGACAATGACATCACATGCTTCGAACATGAGGTATGCAAATGGCATTGCTCCATGAATTTCCATGATAATTCAGCAAAAGACGATATGGACCTTGACGGAACCGAATGAACCACATCATAGCGTCCCCTTTGAAGAAAATTGGAAAATATCGGCACCTCAAAACATCCAAAGCCCTGGCTGAATCCATGTTCCATACATACCTTTATAAGTGTTGCCTAGGATCCATCGTTCCTTATACAACACCATCGTTGGCATGTCCATAGGTATTTTGTATGAAGGATGTTTTCTATGAATGGGTTTCGACTAGCATGAGTTCCCTAATCATCATTACTTCTAGACCCTTTTTCACTAACCAACCTCCTAACCATATCTTCCAAATAATCTGAATCAACAGGTTCAACTGAATAACGGTGATCAGGTCCTGTCCCAAATTTCGATCCAGCGAATGCACTTAGAAAGATGCTCAATACCTAGATTCCCCAAACTCTAGGGGATCCATTCGTCCAGCATTCCCCCCGTTTGATTCCCATGAGCAACATTATCAGCAATACTGTGATTTTCCAAATTCTGATTGTCAACAGCACGTCCAAGGGCGACATCCACTCTGCCTTCTAGAGGATGGGCCTTGGGCCTTGGGCCTACCATTTTTGGGGTTTGTACCGAGTCCCAAGTGTGATTGGTGTCGATCCCTGAACTTGAGCTTAGGGCTTGTCCTCTTCCTTGTGCAGAAGTTCCAGTAGTGTACTGAGTTTTCTTCTATCTTCTTTCCCCCATCATCGGTCGGATGAAGTAGAACTCTTTGACTCTAGGATGAAATCCCTTCTGCTCCATCTATGGTTGTTTTGAGTCAACTCATTCAGTAGGCTCAAGCCCATTGCATCGTGTTGTTCATCTCCTATTGACTGGCCTGGAATATATCTTCTATCGGCTTCTTTATCCTATCCATCTCCACTATGGTCACAATGTTAGTAGAAGCCTGGACCTTGGGTTGATTTGGTTGAACAACTCGGTCTTCTTGCTAAGTGTTCTAAATCTTGATTTCAGTAGTGGCTTTGGAATCGGTAAAACAATCTCTTCTTGATGAGGCCATGGCAAAAAGCTTTTGGTCGACCTTTGCAAACCTGACTTATAGAATTAAAAGATAAACAGATTGGATTTATCTCTTTGATATAAGAAGTCCAATGATAGATGACGGATCCAAATAGCCTAAGAATATGATCCTCAAGTGAGAGCACCAAAATATTTGAACTGAAAATGGCACAAACACTAAGAAGTTTATGCAGTAGAGATTAAATGAAAAAAATGTAAAGGAAAATGAGAAAATAAACAAGAAACAATCTCTTATAGTGGTTTAGCAAAGCAAGGCCTATGTCCACTTTGAAGTTTTATTGCTTAGTTTTTATTTGTAGGTAGAAGTTTTTGGGGGTTGGTACAACACTAATCTTAGAATTTCAATGTTATAAGAATAAGAAATAATGCAACTAAAGCCAAAAGATTCCGAAAAGTGAGCCCTGCCTTCCTATTTATAGAGGGAGGGCGCCTAAAATATTGCATGTAATATATATTAGTTATTATGCTTGAAATCGACTCGTTCTCCCAAGAAGATAGGTGCCAAGTCAACAATATATGGGGATCGATACCGATCCGTAGATGGGAGTCCGTATTGATCCCCAAGTTCTACGATTCTTGAGTCTTCAACACCTTAGCTTGGATTGTCTTATAGTAGGCTTCATGAATTTGTAGTTGTTTGTACCAATCTTAGCTTGTTTCCAAGTCCAGAGTTATGGGAAACAACATTGCAGATTCAGGAGTCCATTGGGATCGATAGAAAATTGCGCTGATTTCACCAACAAACTTTGAAAATAAAATCTCGACATTGGGATAAGCTTGTGGGTAGAAGATGGAGTCCACCAAAGTTGTATTTGGAAGTCGATACTGATCGCCATTGGGAGTCGGTATCGATCCCCATCTTGAGGGATACCATTACCTTGTTGCCTTGGATAATTTTGGCTTACACTTCATGCCTCTATCTTTGCTTAGTTTTTGGATTCCTGGGCTATCTCTCCGGGCTTACCGCCATGATAACTCCAAGCTCTATATTTCTAGTTTGTTTGAATTCTTCCTGGTCAAGAGGCAAGATAAAATATATGAAATCTTGAAGATTGTAAACATGCCCATAAATTTGTATTGGTAATTACAAAAGTGTAATGATTAGATTTAGTTTTGTAATTATGAAATGATATTAGTTATTAATTTTATGTTGGATTAGCTAACTTAAAAACATAATGAATTAGAATTTCATTTTATTTGATATTGGTGATTGAGACATGAAAATAAAGTTAGTAGGGCTTTTGGGATCTTAGAGATATGTTCATTCATTAGAAAGCATACCATTTAAGTGGATTTCTGTATACTGCTAAGTTTATATTTAGCAAAATTGTGATGCTTCAAATGATAAGTAACAAATATATGTCTATAAAAGAAAGACATGTACAAAATAAAGGTAATTGCTGTATTTTGTAGTGTCTATTTCATTAAATAAAAAGACAACTCCTCGTAATTACAAACATCGCACAAACTACCTCTTTTAACAAAATATGAAAATTTACTGTGTAACAGTTAATTTTTAAACTTCAGATTACAATTTATTACAATGTAGTAAATCCTAAAGGTGAAATATTTAAATAATAATGAAAAATAAAAAGTTAATAAAATGAAAAACAATGAAAATGGACGTCTAAGTAATAGGCAAGAAAAAGTAGGAAATGAAATGGATTAAGTCTAACAATTGAATGAAATGAATTAAGTCTAATAATTGAATGAAATGGATCGAGTCTGATAATTGAATGAAATGGAATAGAAATCGAAGTTGAACTAATGAATGTAGTAGCAATGATATTTATGACAAAAAATGAGAAGCAGTAAGTGAATTTGATAAGTGAAAAGTTAAACGCATAGTAAAATGAAAACCTAAGGTCAAACATAAAAGATGTAGAGGCAGTAAATAAAATGTAAGAAGAATAAATATACATGAATATGAAATATGTACATATATAACCTCGAATAATCGCTTATGGCGAGTGTGGATAATTATAAATTGTCTATTATAATTATAGAGAATATATGACTTATGGTCATTAGACTGGGTAGGGATGCTGGAAACATATCCAATCAATAGGACAAGTAGAGTGTATATGCTTGCATATAGATGAGGGATACCCTCTAGTTTGTGGTGCTTGGAAAGGAACCTAAGTAATTGTAGGCAATGGGAAGACATTTTACTCATGGTGAGACTGTACAAGCACTACTAGTCCGTTTCAAATTGTTTGAGGAGGGTATCTCCTTGATTACACTACACAATCTAAATGGATGATACGTGTGATCGGACTTATGCAACAGGGCGTGCAAGCGGCAAGCATGCATAGGTACTAAACGAGTTGCAACAAGGTGCGCAAAAGGCTGGCGAGCATCAATACCTTATGGTCAATGAGAACGACATAGTTAGACCTAATTAGTCTTTTCTACCTAACCATAATTGATTCAATTAGGTTATGCACTACTGTAGTTTTTTATTAGTTTGTTTGATAGGGCAAGGCTAGTTAACCCATACAGAGGTTCCTTTAAAACATGGATAAAGTGGAGGTGCTCGGGGCCAGAAATCCATAATAAGAAGCGGACAAAGATGCATGGAAGGCCGATATATGTGGTGAAAAGTCCCTAGGTAATACATGTCCTCATGTGCTGGAGGTCGTCGGTGCACATGGTAGGATTTCATAAGGTGATATGATGATCATAATGTACTGAGATAATGGATCCTTACGTGGTGTTGAGGGGAATTACTAGTGGGGATTGTTTTTATGTCCATTAGTGGAAGATGGGATATATATGTATGTATGTATGTATGTATGTATGTATATGTAGGTATGTATATGTATGTATGTATGTATCTATGTATGTATGCACATGCATACATACATACATACATGGTGTAAATGGGAATGTTTCATACACAGCGATAGAGTCGTAACGACCAAGGATAGAGTTTGACGTAACATGAAATAGTGTACAACCGGCATAAGCTAGTGTTATGTATAAGATGTATAATTTTCCAGTCCCAAGAATGTTGTTCTGACATAATATGAAATAGTATACAACCGGCATAAGCTAGTGTTATGTATAAGATGTATAGCATCTTGAAATATACGATCAAGTGTAGGAGCTTCCCTATCTCCTTGGGAGGCATTGCAACCATGTGGTTCGCTCGCTACCACCTAGATCCATCTCATGTTTTGATCAATTGGCTACTAAGTTTGTCGAGCAGTTCCTATGCATGCTACTAGACCAAAGGATGTCAACACCTTGTCTAGTGTTACTCAAGCTCCAGGAGAGACCCTTAAACCTTATCTAAAAAGGTTCCATGTTGATTGTGCTGAGATCGGCAACCCTAATGAAAATTCTATTCTGATGGCATTGACTAAAGGAATCGATGTCGACTACGAGTTTGGGAATTGGTTGGCTGGGAAACCCCGCTTTATTAGATCGTTTCTGTGCTAAGGCTGCCCAGATTTTAAGGAGAGAAGAGGCTAGAGGATCAAGGAAGCATGACATAGTGGTGAATGCATTCAAAGCAATGTTGAAGTAAAGCAGACCAGTGAGAATTCTGGTAAAGTACAGTTGAACATACAGAACAAGCAAGGCCAACAAAAGGGTAATGGAGGTCAAGGAAAGAAAAGAGACCTACACCGTGGGTCGAGACCCTGAGCTCCTGTGTTTGATCGATGCACTTTCTTTAACACGTCGCTAGAAAATGTTTACCTTCAGACTTGTAATACCGAACAGTATAAGAAGCCAGCTCCAAAACCATTATCTGAGAAACAAATTCAAATCGGGAAGTTCTTTAAATTCCATGATTGTTACGGCTATAATACTAATGAGTGTCGTCATTTATAAGATATCATCGAGAGGTTGATCAAAGAAAGAAAGTTAGAACAGTTTGTTTGGGCACCACAGGATGGAGATGTAGGCCCATGTAATTCGAATCAAGGTCAAGGCCAGGCTAGGCTCAAAGAACCCACACGTACTGGCGGGAGGTTGGTGACAAACACTGTGAATGGTGGTCCTCATCTGGCTGATCAAAGTCGGAAAGAAATAGAGTCATATGCCAATTCGATTAGGCATGTGGACTTTGAATGTTGTAGTAATTATGATGATGGGGCAGCAAAAAACAACAGTGGACGATGACGAATGACATCGTTTTCAAGATTCGTGATGCTGATAGGGTCGAGGCCCCCACTATCGATCCATCGATCATCTCAGCCCAAATAGGTCCTGCTTGAATGAAGAATATCTTGGTTGATAGCGAAAGCTCTATGAACATTCTTTTTAAGTGCGTTTATGACCAAATGAGGATGGTAGCAAAAGACTTGAAACCGTGTCAATCACATGTTCATGGTTTTAACGAAAGCATGAATATACTAGCTGGGATGGTGGAATTTCCCATTAAGTTTGGTATTGGAGATCGTCGAAGAGTCCGGATGTTGCAGTTTGTTGTGTTAGACATACATTCCCCTTACAATGCTTTCTTAGGTCGACCGGCCCTTACGGAATTCAGGGCAGCAATCGTCTTATGGTGTTTAACTCTGAAGTTTCGCACTGATAATCGGGTTGGAGTAGTACATGGTGATTAGGCGGTTGGATGCGCCTGTTATGTTGCGGAGTTGCGGAAAGTGTAGCGGAAGGAGAAAGGAAAGGGCGTAGAGGAATATCTTTGCATCTGTTTTTCAGAAAATTATCAACTAACGCCAGGGCCTAGGCTTGGGCACCATAACCAGTTCCTTAAGGGCCTCAATCCAAGAGACGTTAATGATGAGGAGGAAGCCAAAGACTGCCAGGCTTCCCCGATGGAGTTGACGATCAATGTTGCGATCCACGACGATGACGATTCCAGAATGGTGAAGTTAGATCTCAACTCAGCACCCAGATGTGACAGGAATTGGTTGATTTTTTCTGGGAAAACCTTGATGTGTTTGCGTGGACTCATTCAGACATGTGTGGGATCTCACCAAACAACGTAAGCCATGCATTAAACATCGACCCGTGGCATGCCTTGATGAAACAGAAAATGCACGGTATGGATCCAGAAGGATCTGTCGCTCTAAAGGAAAAAGTAGATAGACTCAATACTAATGGGTTTATCCATGATGTTTTATACCCGAAGTGGGTGTCGAATCCAGTGCTTGTTAGAAAATTAAACGAGAAATGGCGGACATGTGTGGGTACTCAGATTTGAAAAGACGGCTCCACGCTTCCCAGAATTGACCAACTGATGGACTCAATGGTTGGACACGAACTCTTATCTTTCATGGATGCATATTCCGACTACAATCAAATCCTGATGCATCTTCCCAACAAGAGCATACAAGCTTCGTTACCGATCTGGGACTCTATTGCTACAAGTAATGCCATTTGGACTCAAGAACACTGGAGTAACTTATCACAAGCTCGTGAATCGATTGTTCACTAACCGGATCGGAAAAACCATGTAGGTGTACATGGACAATATGCTCATGAAGTCGCGACTATCCGACAACCACTACGGTGATTTGGACATGATGTTTAACATACTTCGGCAGTACAGAATGAAGCTCAGTCCATTGAAGTACCATTTTGGAGTAGCATCAAGAAATTTTTTACGATTCATCGTAAACGCCAGAGGAATTGAAGCCAATCCTAAAAAACCGGGGCGATTTGGTATCTCGCAACTCCCAGAACCATAAAGCAGGTATAAAGCCTCAACGGGAAGGTGGCATCCTTAAGCAGATTTATTTCTAGATCCACGGATAAGTGGATTCCATTCATTGATCTGATCAGAAAAGGAAAGTGAAATTTCAAATGGACAAGGAAGTGTGATGGCGCATACCAAGCACTAGTTCAACATCTAGCAACACCTCCTTTTTTCTCGAAGTCGGTTGATCACGAGAGATTATATCTCTATCTGGCAATTTCAGCAAATGCAATAAGCGCTACATTAATTCGAGAAGAGGATCAGATCTAACGTCCGGTCTATTATATCAGCAAAATATTAGCAGTGGTAGGAAGAAACTACTTGATGGTGGAAAAGTTGTCTTATTTTCTCATCACAGACTCGAGGAAGCTCCGTCCGTATTTCTAGGATCATCCGATCATAGCTTACGCTGACCAGCCGTAGCAATAGATCCTAACACGACCTGAGACATCCGGTAGATTGCTCAAGTGGAGCGTTGAGTTGAGTCAATTTGACATCACTTACAAACCAAGACGAGCTATTCAAGAACAAATTCTTGCGGACTTCATAGCGGAATTCACCATACCAGAGAATTTTCCCAAAGCCAGTGAATCCCCCAAATGCACATGGAAGCTATACACTGACGGTGCATCAAACGACCGTTTCTTAGGCGTTGGAGCTGTCCTCAAAACCCTAGAAGGTCGATCCATATGCTATGCTTTGAAGTTTGACTTTCGCGCAACTAACAACAAAGCCGAGTATGAAGCTTTGCTTGTTGGACTAAGGCTTGCCAAAGACTTGGGAGTTATTGCTGTGGAAATTTATGATGATTAGCAATTGGTCATATGCCAAGTTCGAGGGGAGCATCATGCTAGAGATAGGAGATTAGCCACTTACCTTGCTTGGGTTCAAGGAGTGTTGAATCAGTTCGAATTTTATGGTATTCATTGTATACCCCGAATGCACAATCAGAAAGCCGATTCTTTAGCGAAACAGGCCAGCACTGGCGAAGCACAACAGATGGGACTCGTCCTCATCAAGACACTTACCGCTCCGATTGTCGATGAAATGGAGATAGATTACGTAGACAAGGAAACGCACAAGAAGGAGTCGTGGATGACTCCATTTATAAATTATCTTCAATGTGGAGCTTTAGCCGAGCCCAGAGGTGAGAAAAGATAGGTTCTCCGAAAAGCTTCATGATTTATTATCTAGAATGGAGTCCTATATAGGAGGGGATATTCTATTTCTTTACTCCAGTTTATCATCCACGCTGAGATCAAACGAGTATTGCATGATTTGGATGAAGGTCAGTGTGGCGATCACACTTGGGGGCAGGCCCTTGTAAAGAAAATAATCAGATATGGATATTACTGGCCAACTATGAATTGAGATTCATCAGATTACGCTAAGAAATGCGATAGGTGCCAGAAGCATGTCAGGATTCCGAAAGCCCCAACTACCAAAATCAATCAGATGATCAGTCCATTGTCGTTTGCCACATGGGGCATTGATATAATAGGGTCTCTACCATTAGCCAAGGATGGTGCGAAGTACGCCATCACTGCAGTTGACTACTTTACCAAAGGGGCAGAAATTGAGCCCATTCCCACTATCACGATGAAGAAAGTAATCAACTTTGTTATGTGCAACGTCATCTGTCACTTTGGCCTCCTACACATTATAATAACCGATAACGGGACCCAATCGATAGTGTCGAGTTCAAAGATTTCTGTCAATGCTACCGCATCCATAAGAAGTTCTCAACAATAGCTCACCCTCAAGTGAATGAGGTTGTCGAAGTTTTCAATAAAGTTATCAAGTCAATTTTAAAGAAATGAATGGAAAATGCTGGAGGAAAGTGGATCGATGAGCTTCCCATGGCCTATTGGGCATATTGAACTACCTACAAGTCCGCGACTGGTCATACTCCGTTTTCACTTTCTTACGGCTTCGAAGATGTTATTCCAATTTATCCAAAAGTACCTTCTCACCATGTTATGAATTACGATCCAAAGACTAACGCCATCTTACTTGCAGAATCTTTGGATTTACTGGATGAGAAATGTAAAGAGGCTGACTTAAGGGTAGTTGCACACCGCAGTCGAGTTGCCTGACTATACAACTCTAAGGTCCAACCCAGGACCATTGAAGTTAACAATCTCTTACTTAAGCGAATTTTTCTAGTCCCTTCACACATGAAACCGACATGGAAAGGACCTTATGTCATCGAGCGGAGATTTGGAGATGGCACATTCAAACTATTAACTATTGATGGTCTCATTTTACCAAGTGCATGGAACAACAACAGTATCCGTTGCTATTACACATAACAGGCTTTTATTCATTTTAGTCTGCTTTTCCTTTGAAATTGTTTATGCATTTTCATAATTTGAACTTGTAGTATGGCAACTGACTTTGCCATACTTTCTTATTTCAGCAATAAATTGCAGACTCGTCAAGCCAGAGCGGCAATTCTTGAAATGCATCATGCCACTATCACGATGTACGAAGATCTTAGTTCCATCCCACGGTGGGACTCATTCAAATAGGGAGTGACCGTGATCCGACGGGTCACTTGCTAATGAAACCCCGAGCTCGAGGAAAGCAATAATAGAGTAAAAAAGGATTGAGAAAACGACGATTCTCTAACGAACTCCAGCTCCCGAAGTGCGAGCCAGAGTACAAACTCCAAAATACAGGCTCGAAGTGGGTGGATCCATCCACCCATAACTTCGTCCTTATTCAATCTAGGTTTAAGGAGGACGGATCCGTCCGTCCATGACCTCGCCTTCATTTTTCCAAGCTTGAAGAGGATGGATCTGTCCATCTACGACTTCGCTTGCCAAATCAAGGTGGATGTGATTCGATCGTCCAATACCTTGACCAACTCCTTGTTCCGGAGTGCGAACGAGATCCTAATACTTACACAGATGTGGTTGAACGTCTATCGATCGACTCTAGATTCCTGGAGTGCGAACTAAAGTACAAACATTAATGGGCGTGATCGACCACCTATTGATCAACTCTAGTCCCGAGAGCGCGGATTGGAGTATAAAATAACAAATGGGTGTGACTGACCACCCATCGACTAACTCTGGTCTCGAAAGCGTGGACGGGATTACAAATGCCAAACGGGTGTGACCGACCACCCGTAAATTAATTTATGTCCCCGGAGTGTGGATATAATCCTTAGCATTAAATGGGTGTGACCGACTGCTCGTAAATTAACATATGTCCTGGGAGCACAGATATGATTCCAAACATAAAGCATGCGTGACCGACCACCAGCATACAAGTTTAATCCCTAGAGTATGGATGTAAATACCAAAAATTGAGCAAGTGTGATCCGGCCACTTAAACTCACTTCACTTTAGCTTTGTTCCGATTATGTTAAATTAAAGTTAGTAAAGGCGGAAGACGACTGACTACTTTAATTCTCCCCGAGACTGGGGGCATAACTCAAGTACTTGCCACTGACCGAGACAGCACAACGTTGGGACTCGACTCAACGTTTGATTGTGTCCCGAAGCCATGACATTGGAACTTAATGGTCGGACAAAAGTTCGACTTAGAAACTAAGGCTCTCAAGTACATTGAATCGAAATGCGAGTGATGAAATAAGTAAACAAACAAACACAGAGTTGTGCTGAAAAACGAAAGAAATTTTATTTCCATTATTTTTTCAAAAAGAAGGCATAAAATCGGTTCAAAGAATTCCTATAAGCGGGGGCCAAAATCTTCTTCTATATATGGCCTACAAAAGAAAAATAAAATCTTATTCTAGCAATCTACAAAGGAGAGGAAACAAAACTACGAATCTACGCCTTCAGCTTTTTATCCTTCTTGGATTCTTCGGTGTAACCCGCTCAAACTGCCGCTCATATGTCTCTTTGAGCCTTTGCCTCCCTGACCAGCTCCTGCTGGCTTATCTCTGGCCGAGAGAATTAAAGTAGTCACCTTCTCGGAACTCACAGGGACCAGAATATCCTTTGTGGGTGGGACTGGAGGAATGTTGGAACCCTCAATTCTAGAAGAATGAGGCATGTTGGTATGATGACGATGCCACCGAAGAAACAACAAGTATAGGGACTAGACCTGCCATGCTCCCACCCGCTCTACAAGCCTGCTCAACTGGCTTGATTTTGGATTTTATTTTCTCCAATATCTATTTTGGAAGATCTACACGTATGCTCATTGGGATGCTGCTGGTCGGACCCAAGGAGCCCATGATGACCATATCTTCATCTACATTGAATGATACTTCGATACTTGGATCATTTAGATGGCTGAAGAGTGCTTCCATCAATTATTCATCAAGCATGCAGTTACTATCGTGCATCTTCCCAACCGATGTGGTGGCTTTCATGGTTGTAGCCTTTGTTATTAGCACCTCTTACTCATGATTTATTTCTTGAGCTGTAGGAGGATCAATTGGTGCAGAATCTTAGACTGAATGAAGAGGATATATTAGTAATATAATCTGATAATGCTCCTGCATTTGAGGAATAAGAGAAGTGTCCAGAATACCTTCCTCAAGTTGGCTCCCATACTGAGCTAATGTGCCTTCCGAGCAGCATCCGGTTATCGGAGAGAGATGTGGCTTATTAGGTACATACCCATGAATAATTGGAGGATCGATAGAAGAAGTGAGCTTAGCTTGAGGCATTGGAGGCGCTTTAGAAATGACTTCATGATGTTCGATCCTGGATCCTTCCCAGCTTCCGAATATTAGTGGCCAGTTTGCTTTCTCAAGAGCGATGATTATATCATGGAGGACTTTAGATTCATCTTCGACCAGCACTTGAGCTTCTTGTTCTAACTCATCGACAGTTGCAACATTGCAAATCACTTTCTCATCCTCCAGCAAGCAATTTCAGGCCTTATATAGTTGGAAAGGATAACTTCACGAAGCCAGTTTAAGTTGCAATTTCTTAAGTCATTAGTAGTGTAAGTAACCAGGAGATCTTCAAATTTGCTCTCTATCATAGCCTTAACTGCTTTAGCTTCCTTTTTAATCCGAGCGTCAGCCTCCTTGGCCTTTAGTTTCACTGCATCCCTCTCTCCTCTGAAACATACCACATATTCACATGCCTCGTGGATGGCTTTGTTGGCCTCGGCCTTTTCCTTGATGGCCTGGGCTAGCTTCGCCCTTAGCTACTCAACCTCTTTCTGTGCAGAGTCCATTTCCTAAGTAATGATGGTTTTATGGTGACCCATATTTAGCACTAAGTCCATATGAGTCTTCCTCATCTTCTCTATGGACTTCCAGGCCTCCTCGGCTTTTTGTTCGGCCTCCATCTCGGTTTTCCTCAAAGATTCGAGCTCAGTGGTAAGCGCCGTTATTATTCTGACTTTCTAAGAACGGTCGCTCTCCTTTTTTTCAATCATTTTAGCCCGCTCAAAAGATACCGCCAACACCCTCTCAGTCATTTTAACCCATTGCCTGTATTGGTTGTGTGCATCATGCCCATAATCTTGTACCAGTTTTTCTATGTTGTTGGGGATTCTTTTCAGTTTGAAGGGAAGTGGATGCCATCAAAAAAAATGTTGCGGAAGTATTTCTTTGACTTGGCAATTTGGATGGCTCCGTCCGCCGTAGGCTCTAGAACAGTTTGTTTAATGACGATGGGAGCTTCTGCTTCAGTTCTATCACGTTGAGGTGGCACTATTTGGTGTGCAGCTTCAGAAGCTTGCCTACCACAGCCGGATGGTTTTGAGGGTCCTTTAGATAGGGTAGATCGCGACCGAAAGTGGCGCCTACTTTGATATTTTGAGGGTCCTTTAGATGGTGGAGATCGCGACCTGGAGTGGCACCTACTTTGATGTGACCTTTCCTTCTCCCCATCATAACGCTCGTGCTCTTGGTTAAAGTGATAGCCATAGCCATAGTCTCTATCACTTTTCCACCTATGAGATTCAGAGTATGAACTGGAAGAATGGCATGAAGAGAAAAGATTGCTGAGACAAGATCCTTGTTTCACCATCATATCTAAAACACGAAAAAAGAAGCAGAATTAGTCATCTCCAAAGATCAGAAAACATGTGACTAGAAGTTGTGTGGTACCATGAAGTGTCTGTATGCATACGCAAACCCCTCAACCGACCAATTTTGGTAGCCTATTTCGTAGGAATTGGCTCCCTATGTCTAAAGAAGTTAGGCCTGTGCCAGTTCGCCATGGGGAAGGGAGACCCTCTAATCCAAGATCCTATAACAAAGATATGTCACCTGGAATAGGAATATCTGACATTCCTCTCAATGAACCTTCTTTTTGCGGAGAAGAGTCTCCGGACCTACAGAAGTTGCCACGAGCTGAGTTATTACAACGGTCTTGTGCCTCTTGGCTTTGTGGGCGAGTGTTTTTCCCTTTCTTTTTTATTCACACAGCCGAAGGCCTTGTGGAGGCACAACAGCGGGCTCATGCCTAGCTGTCATACTTTCATCATCGCCCAATTTAGTGATTGTAACTCTAGGTACACTCTGAGAACCACCAACTAGGGGCACGATAGGAGCTCTTCTTCCTCCATGGTTTACCGGAGCTACCCTGGGAACTCCTGTTAGCCCATGCTTTGACCTCTCGCTATGAGCCCCATGACGATCTAGTTATCGTTAGTAAGAACTTAATCTATTTCCCTTAGTTCTGTCAGCACTGCCTGAAGCATTCTCACTATCTCCTTGAACTATGCCGCTTTGGACCATGGAATAAAGGCTGTAAAAGAAAGGCAATAATTGATTCAGTGTCAACTTATATTACTTAGTTAATTGACGAATAAGTTAAAGCACTTACGTTTGACTAACCACTGTTTAGCGAACCCCGGTAGGCATCTCATGAAGAACCATTTAGTCTTGAAGTAGCTTAACTTACTTTAAGCACGTGCCACGACTTGGCAGTTCCTCACCGCTTCTAGGAAAGTAAACGATGGGTTATCCCCATGAATCTTGACGTTGAATAAGTACCTGATTTCATCGTCGGTTGGGAGTCGGAGAAGATGCTCCATGAATATGATATATAAGTCGTTGAGAAGTGCATATCCATTCGGATGCAGTTGAGAAGGCATAGTCCTCAAGAAGAACAGCACATCTCAAATAAATTGGTTAAACGAGGGAAACATTCCAGCTACACACATAAATATAATACAAACAGTAAACCCTTTCAGGGGGTTGTGCGCTCTGTCTTACAGCCCAAGTAATACAATGTCTTTCAAAGATAGACCATGCTTGAGACAAATTCTGTCCAGCATATCTTCATAAATCTTGGAACGGACCGAGCCCCTCGAATTTAGAACCAACACTACCCAGAATTTCATCCAGAGCAGGACTTCCTATGTTAGCTGCGATGTCTAGCACTTAAATACTATGAAGTGGAGGAAACTGAACTCCCTGCTGCTTGGAGCTTCTGGAGTACATAGCTATTGAACTCAGTAAAAAACATTATTAGATGGAAAGAAACCTATGTTCCTCTGTGTAAAGAGAGTGATCATGTTGTGTAGTGAAGTGCTGCATAAAACCTTTAATTTCTACAAGTTCAAAAGACGGTAACGCGGCGAGATTTCAAGGTTCGACCGGAGTGACCATCACCACTGGCCGTCTCAACTGTACCATCCTGACTTCGAAGAATGATCCATATTATAGGTTTTATGTTTGTCAAAATATAGTTCCATCAACGAATTTTGAAGGGTGGTCATATATGTAGTTTTTCAATCAAGTCAAAGTTTGCAAGGCTAAAACTCATCGGAGTTGAACGCTCGAATATGTGAAAGGCTATGTTTCATATCTATCATGGTTCAAATTGGATCGTTCCCCTGAAGCATGAGTTCGTGTTGACGCATAACCTACACCGAAAGCCTATTCATATCGATAATATGCATATCGACCTACTACTTATGGGTACCAATAGTATCGATCTAAGGCGAGCGGCGTCGTATCCATCAACCTGAATCGATACGAACTCCCACGATTTCTAGATCAATACAAAGAAAGTTTAACCATCTCCTATCAATATGACTTTGAAGCAGAGGATTGGAAGTCAGTGACTCCATCACCTTCATCGATCGCTCTCTTTCTTCCCCAACCCTCCATGATGCCATCCATTGCTTCCTCAAACTTGCCTTAACCAAGCCCCTACACCAACGAAGCCGAAGGTGGCCATCACCACGAACAGAGTGGTATCAAGCTCGATCCTTACCAGTTTAATCATGAGTCTACTTACCATTTTCCTAGATTAGAAGAATTGGATTGAGGATTAATAGGTTAATTGTTTGGCGATGAAGGTTTTGACAGTTCTATTTCTGTTGGAGAGATACGAAGTGAAAATAATAGCAAAGCAAGTGAAAATTTTGTCTAAGTCCAAAATCCATTTATATGGCTTCGTATCCAAGGGAAGTCATTTCGTATCGCAGTCACTAAACCGAGAGAATCGTTCAACATCCATCGATACGAAGGTTGGCTTTCATATCCATCTATGTAAGGCAATCTAAAGCTTAACTTTCGTACCCATCAGCGTTTCATATCCATCAATGCAGATCGATCCGAAGCCCACTATTTCATAACCATCGATAAAAAAGTCACTGCAAGATTATGTCTAGACCACTCAACTCAATCGATACAAAACGTAATTTTTGTACCATCTATTTGAGACCCAAAACTTCGTGTCCATCGGTGTAAAGCACTCCTAGAGACCATCTACCTTCGTATCGATAGCTATCAATACGAAGTCTACATTCATACATCCCATACCGATCTAGGAGAGGATCGATACAAAGGAGTGAAACAAAGTGACTATCAATCGCTGTAACAACTCGAATTTCACATCAATCAAGGAGAGGATCGACATGAAACTCGATCCAAACAAGAACAAAGGAACTTGACGATGACCCTTGAACGTGCAAACAAGAACGAGAGTCAGGTTAACATACGTGCATGTATATCTTAGATTTTCAATATTGATCGGAATTGAATGCTTACCTGGTGACAACCAGGACAGTGAACAACAAATTGCTAGCACTTGACCTTCAGTTACAACATAAAACTGCATGATTATTGGAAGTCTACATTTCAACATTTATATTATAAGAAACTAGTCAAAGGTTACATCTATTGATGAAAAGGCGACAACTTCCCAACAAATTAAATAGAACTTTTTCAAATAAAGATTGCAGCTTTTCAAAGCATGCCATGTTCACACATGACGTATTTTGGGGGAAAATGTTATCCCACCTTTTGGCAAGGTCATGACACTAAGGACTTGACTAGGTACTAAAGATAATATGCCCCGGAGATCAGTTATCTATAGGTCCACCATGGATACAGGCAAATTTGGTCCAAGTCCAGATAAAGTTACAATTAGCATGGCATGATAAGCATAGTTACGAAAAGCAACATTTGAAATTTTAGGTCAATCAGAGTTCATATGCTCAAGTTATGGATCGATCAACGTTTGCGTGAAACATATTCAATTTGTATCCATCAATTTCGACTCCATCTACCTCACATCCATCCATATACTTCGTATCCATTTGGCTCATGTCCATCTAATTCACATCCATCCATTTCCTATCCATTAGGCAATAGCAGCATGCTTCGTATCGACCACTCATTTGATCGATACGAAGGGAAGAACCAGGAATCCATATGGAGGGATGAATTTGGCATCGATACAAAACCGTATGAAAAGCATCGATACGAAGAAAACAACCTCAGATGGGTGTGAAGGAAGCAGTCAAACTAGAGGAAATATTCTCTCAGCACGAAATATGTATCATCGCAAAAAATTCAAGCCACGTCATCGATATGAAATCATCGGCATGCATGTATCAATACGAATCCATCAGCCTACCTGCAAATCCAGTCTTGGATCGATCATAACTCAACAACTACAAGTCCAAATGCTACGAAATTTTCATAGAAGCTTTCTTATTCACTCAAGAATGTCAGTGATCGATCGTGGCACCATTGGGCCATTTTTGGATCGATAAGAAATGAACATGGATAGATCAGGATTGATCCCAAACGACCCCGGATCGATCTAGTGGGCCCACCCACGTGCGAGAAGAGGTATTCCGAGGGTTGAGGGAGATATTTCCAGAACTACTCCTATAAATAGCACCCATATGCCTACTGAAAAAGGATTTTTGAAGTTTCAATGCTGTTACACTACTGAACTGCATTGTAATCTGAGTGTTAGTGATTTGTACTGTTGTAATCAGTTGAGAATCATCAATAAACAACAAACTATTCAAAGTGGACGTAGGTTACAATGCCGAACCACTATAAACTCTTGTCCCTTTCTATTTTTGCATACTTTTACTGATGTGATTGTTAGATTAGCCTCTTTTTCCATTTAATTTCATCATTCTAATCTCATCAATCACACATCCGAAGAGTGTTGTGCCCAATTTTGGTACAAATACTTTAGTGCTTTCATACAAATCCTTAGTATCCAGTCACAGATCTCAGATCCAGATGATGTAGAGAGTAAAAATGAAGAAGTAACAAAATTAAAGTGAAAGAAAATAAGAGAAGACATAAGATTTATAGTAGTTCGGCTATCTCTGGCCTACGTCCACTTTGAATTGATCCTTTTATTCCCTTTATACTGTGGTTATAGTTACAATCTTTTGAATATTAATAATCAAAATGGCAGAGTTTAGCCAAAAGAGAAGAAAAAGATTCCTCTTTAGTTGCTATGGAGGTGCTATTTATAGGCGTGGAGCTGGAAATATCTACCTTGAATCCCGGAATACCCTTTCTTATACGTAGGTGGGCTCACATAATCGATCCAACATGGTTTGGGATTGATACTTGATCGATCCATATCGATTTGATATCAATCAAGAATCGCTCCTATTGAGCCGAGATTGATCATGCTGAAAGATGACAGTGCAAAGTCCTTGCTCTCCAAATTTCATAAAATTCCGTTGCGTATTTTTTGAGATATGATCGATCCAAGTTTTCCTTTTCAAATGTAGGCTGGTGATTTCGTATCCATCTTATTCTATATCCATTGATTATGTATCCATCATCCCATATCCATCGCTTTCGTATTGAACCAAGTTATGCGCTGTGATCCATGTTTTACACTCCATCTTGACCGCTTCTTTCGTATCGATCGATACGAATGTGATTGATACGAAATTGCTCCTTGTGGCTTTTCGTATCCATCCAGCATCCTTCCTTCATATTGATCCTATGCGCTCTGGAAGCATATGCTTTCATATCCATCCTATACTCTGTTTTCTCGTACTGATGTTCTACTCTTTCCTTCATACCGATCTCCACCCTCCTCTTTGAATCGATTTGATGCCATTGATCGATACGAAACCTATCGATACGAATTGTAATCGATCCAAAGCAAATGCACAAAAGAAAGCGTACGTATTCCATATCCATCTTAATAGATATGAAAGCATCGATACGAATGCATCAATCTGAAGTATACAACAACGTCCATTTTGATCCACACGAAAGTATCCTTACGAAACCATTTTCCACCAATATTGATCCATCCATAAGTTGAGCGTATGAACTCCGATTGACCTGAAATTCAAAGTGTAGCCTCACTGAACCTTATTTATCATTCTTGATCGTTACCACCTTGATTGGAGCTTGATCCAATTTTGAAGGTATCGATCATAGCCTTGTTTCCAGTCGATCTCCAATCCTGATATCCATCCTTTTTAGCCAATTTGTTGATATCTCGGCCTTGACCAAAAGGCGGGATAACATTTTCCCCCTCCAAAACTTGCCTTGCGGTAGGAAGGCGTGTTATGAATAGCATTAAATCCGACATCCAAAGTCCATATTCCCTCCATAGCCATATGATCTGATCCATAATCCATTCCATTACCAAGCCATTCTATCCAAGTGCCATAGCCATTTCCTTATCCAAATCCACGACTGCTCTAAGTCGACATCTGATTCTGAATTCAGTAACCGAATCCTTAGCCAATTCCATATCCATCCAAACTCGACAACCAAGTTTTAATCCATCCATATCTAGCAACCATTAACCAACTCCACGACTCTCCGGGTCGATATCCAAAATCGGGACTGCTCTAGTGCCTAAGCTAAATCCTTAGCCGTTCATAGCCAATATCTGAATCCATAAACTCTTCGGGTTCCTGCCAAGAGCATTCCACACTCAATGACCTGTATTAAGCAATGCCTAGGCATAAATCCTAGTTCTACGGTGATCCTAGTTTAGTGTCCCTAAACGCTAAGTAATGTCGTGGCATAAGTTCTAAGCTGAATCTTGGTCTCTCTAGACCACTGCCGAGCATAGTCCATACTCGACAACCTGAATAAGTCGATTTTCTATGTTCGGACGAAGCGACTTACCCCTTCCCAGCCATAATCCATACCCGACGACCTTTACCAAAACCCAGATAAAAATCAAATCAAAATCCAATTTGAAATCTAGTTCAAATTAGAAAACTAGAAATCCTTATCAAAAATCCAAAACAAAAGACAAGCATCCAAACCAAAAAAATCAAGAGAACCTAGAGTCCAAACCAAACTCCAAATCCAAACCAAAAAAAGAAAATGTCCAAACCAGAAAGAAAAGGCAAATTTCACAAAATAAAGCATCACGGTTTACCATCATCTCAGAGCATGCCTAGGGGCTATCTCCATCCCCTAAGTGACTTAGCTGTGTGTCCAGAGTTTACTACTTATTCCATACCATCTCGATTAGTTGATAACCAACTGACCATCATTCCTGGGCCTCGCGCCATCCCTGTTTGAGGTAGACGATGGCTGCTCCTATTCCACTGCTGCATTCCAAGTCCCGACATATTCCCGCAAAATGCCACTCCTTACGTACTCCTCGATTATATCCTTTAGATGCCTGCAACAATTAGTATCATGCCTGTCCAAGTTATAAAAGAGACAGTGTCATCCCGACGCTCTCTCACGTTCCGAGAGTTCTCTCCTTACAGGCTTTCAGTAAGGAAGGCGATCTTGAGTTTCAATGTATATCTGTTCCAATGTCTTATTCTTTCCTATGTAAGTGGAGAATTTTGGTTCCCCCCAGCGCTTCCTTGCTCTACCAAAATTGATCTGAATTTCTCTTCCCTTTATCCTTATACTTACCCAAGCTCTCACTGGATGGTCCTCCATCCGTACACATTCACCTCCTTTGACTTCATATGCAAGCTTGCATCCTCAGGTCGAAGGTACCTTTCGGCCTCATGAAATAATTTCCAGAGATCCATTGGTGGATCTTGCATCAATTATATCTTTAAATTCGAGTTGTCCCTGACTCCTGACACGGCCACCATCAGAACCAATGATGGATCCGGTTGATCCGCCGAAGCAACAGCCGCATTAAACCGGGTTAGGAAAGCCCTAAGCGACTCTTCTATCCTCCGCTTGACCGATGTCAGTGACATCACATTTTTCGGCCTCTTGATGTGAATCTAAAACTGTTTTAGAAACCTATCCACCAATTTTTTCTATGTCCTGATAGAGCCATTCTCTAACTGGCTGAACCATATAGCAGCTATATCCATCAAGTAAAGGGGAAATATCGGGCAATAACCTCCTCCGATTCCTCCAGCACATCGGTGTGTCATCTATAACTCATATAATGATCGGTAGGATCCGTTATACTGTTTTAGCTTTCAAAGTAGGCATCTTGAACTCTGGCAGATTCCTAGCCACCCTTATGTTATGGATAAATGGACTCCTGTTTACTCCTTCTAGATTTTTGTTTATCAGACCTCCGTTCATGGTTCGTTTGATAATTTCTGCCAATCCAGTATTTTCCATCAAAGATTGTCTCTGTCTTTATTTCTTAACTGCCCCCGAGTCCTCGAGGGAATTCTGGCACGTACTCCTCGTTATGCACTCTTGTATTCCTACTGGCACCATGTTGTGCAGCGTCACCTGGTATTCCTCCATGAATTTGTCCAGCATTACACGGTGGTGTATCCCTGAGTCTAGGTACATCCAAGCTAATAGTTGTTTGTTGATTAGGAGCTACCCCTTGCTGAACTGCTCCATCTAATTGCCTATTGACTCCTTCTGATCCAGCTCCGTAGATCTGAGCTCCTGCAGCTCCTGTTGCTACAGCCTGTTTGAACTGTTTGAGAAGACTCTGCATCATCTCCTCTTGCCTTTTCAACAACTGCTCCTACACAGAATCCATCATGGTCTGCATCTCATCCCTCATGATGTAGATGGATGTCTGATCTTCTCCAGCTTCGTAGGAAGCCTCTTGACTTCGCTCTTGATGGCTCCATTCTGGTAATATGCTTCCAGCTGATTGCTTAACCATGGTTCCTCCTAAATCTGATCCTTTAGCATTTCAAATCTAAACTCCGAATCCGATATAGTAGGTGCTAGCCTTCTGAGTGAAAGCACTAAAGCGTTTGTGCCAAAATTGGTCATAAACCCCGAATGTAATGAAAGCACCGGTGTTTACACACAAATCCTTAGTATCTAGTCACAAATCTCAAACCCAGATGATGTAGAGAGTAACACTAAAGAAATAACAAAATTAAAATGAAAAAAAAAGTAAGAGAAGACAGGATTTATAATGGTTCAGCTATCTCTGGCCTATGTTCACTTTGAATTGATCATTTTATTCCTTTTCTACAGTGATTGCAGTTACAATCTTTTGAATAGCAATAAACAAAATGGCAGAGTTTCACCAACTCTTTAGTTGTCATGAAGGTGCTATTTATAGGCATGGAGCTGGAAATATCTGCCACGAATCCTGGAATACCTTTTCTTATGCACGGATGAGCCTATAAAATCGATCCAACGTGGTTTGGGATCAATCCCTGATCGATACACATCGAATTCGTATTGATAAGAATCACTCCAATCGAGCCAAGATCGATCATGGTGAAAGATGATAGTGCAAAGTCCTTGCTCTCCAAATTTCATGAAATTCCAATGCGTAGTTTTTGAGATATAATTGATCCACGGTTGCCTTTTCAAATGTAGGCTAGTGATTTCGTATCCATCATATTCTGCATCCATCGATTACGTATCCTTCATCCAATATAAATCGCTTTCATATCGATCCAAGTTACGTGCTATGATCCATGTATTACACTCTATCTTCACCTCTTCTTTCGTATCGATCAATACGAATGTGATCGATATGAAATGGCTCATTGCTGCTTTTCGTATCCATCCAGCATCCTCCCTTCGTATCGGTCCCATGCGCTTTGGAAGCATATTCTTTCGTGTCCATCTTATACTTTGTTTTCTCTTACCAATGCTCTACTTCCTCCTTCGTATAAATCTTCGGCCCTTCTCTTCGTATCGATCTGATGCCATCGATCGATACGAAACCTATCGATACGAATTATAATCAATCAAAAGCAAATCCACAAAAAAAAGTGTGTGTTGTCCATGTCTATATCTATCCTGGTCGATATTAAAGCATCAATACGGGTGCACCAATCCAAAGTATACAACTACGTCCATTTTGATTGATACAAAAGTATTAATACGAAACCATTTTTCACCAATATTGATCCATCCATAATTTGAGCGTATGAACTCCGATTGACTTGAAATTCAAAGTGTAGCCTCACCGAACCTTGTTTATCATTCTTGACCAATCCCATCTTAATTGGAGCTTGGTCCAATTTTGATGGTATCAATCATAGCCTTGTTTCTAATCGATCTCTAATCCTGATGTCCATCCTATTTAGCCAATTTGTTGATATCCTGGCCTTGAGCAAAAGGTGAGATAACAAGACTTAACCTCTTTCTTTCAAAAATGACATTTGGAAAACTTCACTTTTAGCCGATTTTTCCTAAGCGTCTTAAGAACAACTCTAAGATGATTCTCATGCTCTCTTTCTTCTTTCGAGTACACTAAAATGTGACCAATAAACATCAACGCGAATCTATCCAAATACTCTCCGAACACTCGGTACGTCAAATTTACAAAGAAAGGCGGTGCATTCATCAATCCAAATGGCATCACCAACCACTCATATGAACCATACCTAATTCGAAATGCTAACAATGGAATACTGTCCTCCGCCACTCTTAATTGATGGTAACCAGTCGTCAAATCCAACTGGAAAAATACTCTGGCTCCACTCAACTGATCAAACAGATCATCTATTCTTGGCAAAGGCTACTTATTCTTAATTGTCCTTTCATTTAAATTGTGATAGTCAATGCATATCCTAAGGACCCATCCGATTTCTTCACAAACACCACGACCTCTCCCCAAGGGGAAATGCTTGGTCTAATAAAATTCCTTCTTTTTAGATCCACTAGCTGCACCTTCAATTCCTTCGTCTCAGTTGGCGTCATCCTGATAGGCGATCTACTTACAGGTTCAGTTCCTGGCACAAGATCTGTTCTAAACTCAATAGATCTTTTCAGGGGTACGCCACTGACTAGCTCAAAGACATCTGCAACTCTCTGGCTACTCGAAACTGACTTAACTCATTTACTACCTCCATAGCATTAAGCATGGCACTAACACTACGGTTAGTATTCTCTACTAAGACTATCACTTGATTATGACTAACAAAGTGTCTTGGTGATATTTCCCTATCTTGAAAAAAATATTCCAGCCTCATACCTACCTAACCAATCCATACCCAAAATGATTCCTAAATCTACAAAATCAATGACATACAAACTGCATGCAAATTTTTGACCCAATAAATCAAGTTCTAACTAGTCAAATCTTAACCATAGAGTTGCATACCCTCCTATTGGACTCGCACCCAATAAGAAAGTAATAAGGTAGGCGGGTTCTAAGCATAGTCTATCAACTAAACACTGAGATATAAATGAATGTGATGCACCGGTATCAAAAAGTACTCCTACTAAAATACTCTGAATCAAGAGCATACCTTCCATCATAGTCTTTCCTTTATCCACTGCAGTAGGCCTAGTTGGTCTTATGGCAAAAAAATTTCCTTTGCCCTCCCTAACTGGCTCTAGACACTGATTCCTGTAAGCCCTTTCATATTCTTCTTAACTATAGCTTTCTTTCCATTTCCTGACCGGCATTCATTAGCAAAGTGACCCTTCTTGTCACACTTATAGCAAACTACCTCAGCCTTTAACTTCTTAGCCGTGTCTCCCTTCTTTTTAAAGAACTTCCTTTTCTTCCCTTAAGAACCCTGGGTTTCCACTGTCTTCACTTTAACTAAATCAGCAAGTTACTCCTCCTAGCAAATAGCCATATCCACCACTATATTACAAGGATCATGACAAGTGTCATGATCATTCTAGCAAGCTCGGATCTTAATCTCTGAATGAACTTCTCATTCCTTTTGATGTCAGTTTCTATAATAGCATATCCATATCGAGACAGTTCCTCAAACTTAGCAATATACTCGACTACTGTTATTTCTTCTTGCACTAAATCCATAAACTTCCTCATCAGCTTAGACTTAGCAAATTTAGATACATGCTTCTGCTCAAATCCGTTTCAAAATCAGCCCAAGTTAACTGCTTTTCTGGCACTCTGACAGTGACACTATTCCACCAAAATAGTGCTGACCCCTACAACTGTCCAGATGCCAACCTTTCCTTTTGCCCATCATTCAAGCCTAAATTAATAAATATACGCTCATAATGCAACAGCCAGTTCAAAACTTCTACGACACTTTCCGTTCCTAAGAATGGCTTCCCATCCAAACTGGTGTAATCTCTGCTCAGCAAAGCAATATTCCCTACTGGAACCACAGGATTAGCTCCTCATACATTTCCAGCAATACCAGCAGCAGCTCTAGCTTGCATCAAATCGACGAAGAACTAATACATCACCCTCGTATCTACTGGTGGATTACCAGCACTCACATTGGCTTCAGCGTTTTGGTTACTAACAATAGCTGGTCGACCCAGGTTTCTCCTAGCAGTGCGTCGAGCATTCCTCTTAGTTGTGGTGCTTCCTCCATGAGATTTCCTCTTCTGTTTCTTGCTTCCATATCTCTCTTCTTGAAAATCTGCATACGAAACTTCGTAAGATATAAAAGAATGGTCTAAGAGAGTGGGGGATACGTACTTACATATATACAATTATATATAGCAAATACAAGTACATTACTATAGCATTAATCCAAACCCTAATCTTATTATCTGATTCATTAGATTATATTTGGAAAATCTTTTAGGTTTAAGTTTCTTTTAAAGTTTAATAAACCTACACTCTGTTAACAACTTGTAACATCCCCCTACTTGGATGCCCAAAACTCACGGGTACGGATACTATAGTCATTTATAGTTATTAATCCTCGACGACCAAATACGGCAACAATAGATACGTTGATATATCGAAGCACAAGAATATGGAAAAATTTAAACAGCAAAAAAATTCCACCTTCCATTTCACAATATTCCAAATTGATTACATAATCTCAATTTGCAGACCACGTTCAAATAACATATAATTATTACAAAATATGCCAAGAGCAACATATGAACATGCCCCCTTGATAGATCAGAGTATGTAGATAAGAAAGAAAAAATTTGCTTTACAAACAAAACACACAGCGAAAATAAAAGAACTCTAATAACAAGCTTGCCTCCTGCACATCCTTGAACGCATCATTCGTCTAAAAGAACACCTGAAAATCTTAACTCTCAACCTATTCGAAATTAATTGAGTATTCTAGAGTTTAAGGGGAAAAAACTTTGAGTCAGACATAACGCCTAGTATGAATAATAATTTACCATCTCAAACCAACTAGATATCCAGTGAGACCATGCCGCATTACGGAATGGGTTTTTCCCTCACTAATATCCTAAAGCATTTATAAAACCATATATTATGCTCCTTCATCCACAATGGTTAAAACATAATATTTCAAAAACTTTATGATGATACGCGAAATAAATAAATCAAATCTGGATTACCCATCCCCATTCATTCAAACTATCTATCTCAGTTATAGTTTCTAGGTTTACTGTTAACCTATTAAACTTCTATGCCCAATTACCTAGTTCTCATAAGATAACTAAGAACCCATTTGTAACTCTAATATCTTATCCCTTTTCCTAGTTTTCATGGGCTAATTAGGAACCTATTAAATGATTATCAGCATCTTAATCCGGATATAGTTTTTATGGACTAACTACAAACGTACTGGCCCCCGCCAATAAAAAATCATAGTTTTCATGGGCTGACTATGAATCTATTGGCCCCTGCCAATATCATACATTTTTCATAGGCTTATTGTAAACTTATTGGCCGCTGCCAATATCTTTAATTAAGTTTTTAACGTCTACTAAGTTATATTCACTACCGGGTCAACGTAAGTGGTTATTTTTCCTTTTCCCAAAATAGAGTTATGAGTTAATAACAATGTGAATAATGTTTCAAAAATCTTTATTTATGCCATTGTTATTTTCCTTTAAAAAATGAGAATAGGTCAATCGTTTTAAAACTTTAAAAAGTCACTTTCAAAACCACAGGTGTCCTTCTTCGAAAGCATAGAAAGCCTCTTTTCAAAACTCTCAGTATACGCCTTTCGAAACCAATGATACCTTTTGATGGTATCAAGAAACATTCTTTAAAACATGGCTTCAAAATAAGTGAAGTACCCTTTCAAAAGCATTGGGTTCACTCTTTAAAAATCATTTGGGTTAAAATGGTTATATACGAAAGTAACTCTTTTGTAACCAATAAAAATAAATTTAGGGAAAATTAGATCAATAAAAATAAATTTAGGAAAAATTAGATGGTGTCAGAACCATCTAATTCGAAAGCAAATACCTTAAAAATCAAAACTTCGAAGGACAGAGTCGAAACCCCCTTTCGACTCCATCACTTTGAAACCCTCAACCCCTTCGAAAGCAATTAGGAAGCGGCTTAACTTAGGTAAAAACAAGGATGACCTTTTGAAGGTATTGATGACTTCAATACGTCAGAGGGATAGTAGTGGCTAGGTTTTGACTAGGTCAGGACCTACCATTTCGGAAGCTTCTTATTTAAAGGAAAAGTTCCCCTTCGAAAGCTATTTATAAAGTCCCTTTCAAAAGCATGGCTTTCGACTATGTTGAAAGCTTTAAGTAAAACAAGGCAGGAATTTATCTTTAGAAAATAAGCTAAGGTTTCGAATCTATAAGGTATCGACTTAGTCAAAAGCCCTTCAAAAATTAGGCAGACGTTTTTCTCTTTAAAATTAAACCTTGGTTTCGACTCTGACGAAAGCATAGCTTTCGACACCCTACCTTCTAATACTTACCAATACACTTTGCACCAATTTCCAGTGATACCATGCTCCTTGGTTCTAGCTTTATGGGTTTCGACGGAGATAGTTTCGACTGAGACAGTGCAAAGGTAAAGGATTCGAACGATGACTTTGAAATAGGTGGAACCACCTTTTTCTAAAATGCTGATTTATAGCTAAACATGGTAATTGCTTTATAACTTACCTGCCAGTTGTAACTCCTTGATTGGCTACTTTAAAACTTTACTTTACCATTAAAAACAGTCGCACTAATTTGATTTAAACCATAGAAAAGTAACGTTTAAGCCCTTCCATATAACAAAAGTAATATTTGTAGAAAAGTCGTTCTTTTTAAATAATTTATTTTCCCTAATAAATCAATTTGGAAAAATGCACAAAAATCATAGAAATTCGATTCCATCATGTAATCAAATATGTTAAAAAATTTGAGTTAATTTCTTCCTAAAATATTAAGAATAAATTTTTAAACCCAAATACATCACGTTTATCATCAAAAATTCATAGTAAAATTTCATAGCTTGGAAAATTATGAAAATTAACACCCATCTCTAAAATCATGTTTTACATAACAAAAAATTTCTATGCAATTATAAAATAAACAAACCATGGTTTTGGCCCTAAAGCCGTATACGTTTTGCGTATGATTAAATTATTTAAATCAAACAATCCATAACTTAAGCATATTAGCATCCCAAATTATCATAGGAATAAAATAAACACTTAAATCCGAAGTAATAGGATTCTAGATAGTATTGTTAAATTGATGTCTAGAATTAATACTAGCTCAAAATGCTCTCATAATACTCTACTGGTCAGAACTGTCCTATAGGACACATCTCAATGGTCGAATATCATTTTACAATCTAATGATCAATATATTTCTTGCATTTTGCATAATGCGAGTGGTATTAATATATTATGCACTATTGTTTATGGTTTTAATAAAGAATTGAAGTGTTTTGAACTTTGGAAGTATATTTATGAACAATCTAAAGCCTTCAATTTACCGTGGCTTATGGTGGGTGATTTCAACGCTATTCTATCTCCTAATGATCGAATGTCTAATGGTCCGTTTAACTCGATGGGCGATCAAGGTTTTATAGAATGTATCGCCTATTCCAAATTGGTGGAGCCTAATTTCTCTGCCAATTTCTATACTTGGATGGGAGGTAATAGTTTTTCTGTTCACGGTAAAATCGATCGAGTTTTTGTCAACTCTTTATGGCTGGACAAACTTTTTCAATTTGGTATTCAGTTTGGAAGTCACTCTTTGAGTGACCACACTCCCATCTATATTAATCTTCTAATTCATAATGATAAAAGGAGCCGAGTACCTTTCAAGTATAAAAATTCTTGGCATCTCCACTTAGATTACCAGTCAACCATGCAGGATGCTCTACTCCAATAGTTCTTTGGAAATCCACTTTTTATTCTCCTATGCAAATTGAAAGTAGCCAAATTTTCATTGAAGGATTGGGCTAAAAGTAAAAATAATTTTCACACAATGGTTGATAAATTAAAGAATGATACTAATGATCTTTACAATCAACTTGCGAAGGATCCTATAAATGTCAGATTAATGGAGCAGTACACTGTAAGTAATGAGCAACTTTATTACAGTATGAGACAAATTTCCATGGATAATGAACAAAGATGAAAATTAATTAGCTAACCAATGGGGACAAACCTACTAAAAATTTTTCAGTAAAATCAAAAAAAATCAGCCTAAAAGAAGGAGTAATTTCTTTCTTAATGATAATGGTCTTTCGGTATCAGCATCAGATAAACTTGTTAATCAGGCTATGAATATTTTTCTGATCTGCTCTTATCGCAGCGGGCATCAAATCAATTTCCAGGAATTATTTGCAAAAAAATTATGTCTGAAACTACTAGACATAATTTATGTAAACCAGTTCAGTTAAAAGGAAATTAAAGAAGCTATATTCCAAATTAATGATAACAGCTCGCCTGGACCAGATGGTATTAACTTAAAAATTTACAAAGTCCATTAGGAGCAAATTAAACATGATATTTAGAATGTCACGAATAGGATTCTCCAAACTGGAAAGCTTATCAGGGAAATAAATCATACTTTTATTTGTCTTATTCCAAAAAAACTAAAGCAATGGACATGACTGATTTTAGACCAATCTCTTTATGTGATGTCTCTTACAAGATATTAGCCAATCTCCTTTGTAATCGTATGAAAGATTACATGAATGATCTTATTTCATATAATAAGAATGCTTTCATTCCAGGTAGACTGATTATTGAAAATTCTCTGCTAGCTTATGAAGTGGTTTGAGGATTCAACATAAATAATTCTAACAATTTATGCCGAAAAATTGATTTGAATAAAGCCTATGATAAAATCAATAGAGAGTTCATTCATCATATGCTGATTTCTATGGGTTTTCCTCTTCTATTTGCAGATCTAATTTATGAATGCATTTCTACTTCTTTTTCTAAGTTAATTGATGGTTCTCCATGTGGACTAATTGACAGCCCGAGAGGGTTAAGATAGAGGGACCCTCTCTCGCCATATCTATTCTCTATTGCTATGGAATGCTTGACTATCCGTCTTGATTTAGAGTATTTTAAAGGTAATATTACACCCATCTATCAAACTAAGCCAATTATTACCCACTTATTATATGCAAATGATATCTTAATTTTGACTAAAGCAATTAGTCAGAAGTTGAAAGTATTAAACAAAATTTTCAAAATCTAAAGCGCTTATCTAGCCTTGACTGCCACTAAATCATCCTTATTCTTTAGCAGAGGAGCTAAATGCAAGGACAAGATTGCTACCACTTTGGAAGTCAATACTGGTAATCTCTCGGTTATGTACTTAGGCATTACCATTTCTAAGAACAAATTAAAATCTAGAGATTATGGATGGTTAATTGACAAGATAAACAAAAATCCAGTCAATGGAAAAATAAGTTGCTGAATATTAGTGGTAGAACTTAATTGGTTAAATTTGTAATTTTCCCAATGACTCAATTTTTGCTTCAATTTTCACAATTTCCAGTGTCTATTATTAAAAAAATAAATTTTTATACTAATTTCATATGAAAATCCATAACACACAAAATGTGCTGGGATAATGTGTGTAAGACCAAGAGTGAGGGGGGTTTAGACATTAAAAAAATCGATGAAGTTGCCAAATAATCATTGAACTTCTATTGAACTATATTAATGGTGATTCTCTTTGGGCTAAATGGATGCACAATAAGTACTGCATAAATGCTAATTTTTGGACTGCTACTTTGGATAATAATGCATCTAAGACATGGAAACATTGTTAAGGGCCAGACAATGTTGTAGAGGGCATATTGATAGGAAAATTGTAACTAGTGATAATACTAACATTTGGTTCGACCCATGTTTAAATGAATCTTCTCTGATTGACAAATTTGTTTGGAAGGTCATGGCTGTGTCTGGTGGATGTAAAAGATAGGTTTCTGAACCAATCTCTGGCAATAAATGGAAACAACATTTACAATACATTCTTGCACAAATTCATACACAATGCACAATTTAACCATCCATAATCATATGAAACAAGATTTTTGGTACTGGATGCCTAACAAAATTGGTCAGTTCAATTTGAAATTAGCATGGGAACAGGTTAGATGCAAACATGTTGAATTTGACTGGGCTAAAATAATTTGGGACAGAAAATGTGCTCCGAAGATGTCCATTTGTGCTCTTTTTGCTAGAGTTAACAAATTAAATACTAAAGATCAAATCAATAAATGGAACTCTACGATAGATCAAACGTGTGTTCTTGGTTTCAAATTCTGTTTGAAGATAGAAATCACCTATTTTTTAATTATAATTATTCGAGATGGTTATTGGAGGAAATCATGAATAAACTTCATCTCAATCTCGGTTCTAGTTTCGACGTTAATTATATTTTGGAGTTCATCTGCCAGAACCAGAATAGAACTTCGTTAATTAACCAAGTTACGAATATTGCATTTACCACTCTAGTTTGGAATATAAGGTGCAAAGGAAATAACTGTGTCTTTAAAAGCATTAAAGTGCCCACTAAGTTAAGATTAAGACACCTACTTCAAGAATGTAACTATTTACTCCAGTGCAATATGAACTTGAAGATTACAAGTACAGAAGAAAAACTTATCTTGGAAGAATTTAACATAGCCTCTGCCTTGATTTCCACATTTCGTCCCCCCTGAAGTTGTCTATGCTTTTTCTTCTTCTCGAGGAGCTGAATTGAGTTGGCCTTTCTTCGATTTTTCAGTCGTCGCCATTAATTGCTGGGAGAAAATCGACTGTCTCATGCTTTTTTTGCTATAGTTAATTGCTTTCTCTCTCCTGACGGAGAATTTTTGAAGATATTTGCTTTGTGGACTTCGTTTTCCATTCGATCTGAACATGTGTACTAGGGTTTTTTCCCCTTTGTGTTGTATTTTTATTTTGTCTTGTTTTTTTTATGAATGATATAAGTTGCTCATATGGATGGTTTTGAGTGCGTCTCTAATTTATTTACTCCTCCATCTATTTGACAACTTGGATCAGCTTTTGATTTTGACGTAATGTTAATATATGGACATGATGTGTACTCTTTTTCCTAGAAAGGCACCTATGTAGGCTAGGGGAATTGCAAGGTTTTAATGAGGCATTGCATGGAAGTATATGTCCTTTTATAATATATAAAGTACCTTTTTCCAAAACTTGAAAAGAAATTTGAGACTTGTTGTTGATTAATCCTCCTAAGCTTTTGATCCTTAGCTTTAGATTGAAATTCCTCTTTTCCTCCTTGTTAATGGCCGGCTATCTTAGGGTTATTCGCATTTTATTTTTGAGTTGAGAAAAATGCACGTGAATGAACAATAGTGAGAATGTATAGCCGCGTATAATAGATTGGCTAATTTACTGATATGCCCATGTGTAATTTAATGTAACGACCCGTATTTTTGCGGATCGAAACATTGTTAAACTATATGCTTTAAGTCGTATTGTTGATAAGTCGTTCAGAGTTTAAGTCATTTGGAGCTTGAGTCGTGTAGGAGCATAGATGACTTAAGGTGTTGCTGAGTTATGGTAGGTAGCGACTTATAGGGTTAACGACTTAGAGCTTAAGTCGTATGGCAGTTAGCTCGTGTGGAAGGTAGCTTAGGTCGTGTACGAGTTACGACTTAAGATAGTTGACGACCTAAGAGTCAGCGGGTTAGTGGAGTTAGCGACTTAGGGGCTGGAATGAGTTAGTGAGTTACTGGGGTTTTAAGTCGTAAACGACTTATAGGAACAGACGACCTATAGGAGTTAGTGACCGCAGGCTTAAGTCGTACACGACTTATGGTGATAGGGTGTGTAGTTAAGTCGTGGACGGGTTATAGTATAAGTCGTAGGTCGTTGGGATGCTGTGATGGTGTTAGGTCGGCAGTATAGATGAGTCGTTAGGGGGTTTAGTTGATAGGCCGTGAAAGACTCAAGGTTATAGGTTAGGTCGTATGCGACCTAAGGGAGGTGTTTAGGTCGTGAAGCACTGCTACGTGTTAGGTCGTGTATGCTGTAAGTCGTATACGAGTTAAGGATAGGTCGGCAGTGTGCTTGAGTCGTGAGTCGCGCGCATGTGTTGAGCCGCGTTTGAGTTAAGACGTAAGTCGTTAGGCTGTGGTAGTTAGGTCATTGAGTCGACCATACGACTTAAGACTTAGGAAACACGGCAGTGTAGATAAGTCATGGGTCGTGTCTGGGTTAAGTCGCTATGCCGCATGTTTTAGGTCGTTAGGCAGTTGGGTCGTGCATTAGTGCTTAGGCTTAGGTCGTTAGGTCGGCGACGACTTAGTTAGGTCGTGGACGACCTAAGGATTTCAGCCTATAAATAGAGGGTTTTGGCTCACTTTTTGGCACCGGATTTTAAAGCGACGAAGTGCTGCCATTTTGAGAGCTCGACTACAACACTTCTTCACTTCTTTTCTCCACTCTAATCTAGTGCTAACATCCATCCAAGATCGAAGATCAAGATCGAAGATCCAAGAGCTAAAGTTGAAGATCTTCATCCAACAAAGAGAGATTTCATCGTTTGAAGCGAGATTTTGCCGGATCAAGCTTAGATCTTTGCTGTCCAGATCTGGAGTTGGTTGTTTTTGAGGTGTTTAGGTGATTCGGTGAGTGGTAGTTATCTCTCACACGGACCCAAAGGAGTATATTGGATCGGTGGCTTGTTTATGTGTTAAAGATAGTGATTTCTTGCATTTTCCCTAAGTCTGCATGTAGATCTATCATCTATGAAGTTTTGACACCTAGTTTACTACATGTTAACTTATGCAAGTTCATTCATCAAGTTGTAGAGATATTGTTCATAATTCATGCTTGTTAGATTGCATGTTAGATTTGAACTCTTTATTTACGAAATTGCCATTATTGTTGTAATTGTTTATTTAGATCTTGTTTGAATGATTGATTGCTTGGATTAATGTTTGATTTGATTGATTAGTTGATCAATAACTTGACTTGGACAAGTTGGTCGAAGATGATTCAAAAGCTAAGTGGAAAGGCTCTTGAATGGTGAAAGCTGCTTGTGGCATATGAAGCGGATGTGGAAGCTCATATGGATAGATTTGTTGAGATGGGACTTTGCCATGATGCGATGAGGCAAACCATAATGTTGAGATGGGGCTTTTCTATGATGCGTTGAAGCAAAGCACAATGTGTGAAAGCCTTGGTTTAATCCAGACGAGATCATCCCAAGCATGTTGATAACTCGGTGATGCGATTCGAGTTGGTTGATAATGGTTAGCTTGAGAGGCGCTTGAGCTAGTATGGGAATAGTCGTCGAGGAGGATGACTAGAAGGCTGAGGTTTCATCGTTATTGAAGGTTCTAGCATGCTCAAAGCAAGAGTACGTTGGAATAGGCTGCGACGACGTTCCAGGCACGGGCTGCGACGACGTGCTAGTACTCTGGGTAGTTGCGAAAATTCCTAGGCACGGGCCGCGACGACGTGCGGAGTTATGTCTAGAACCGGGGTTACCATTAGCCCTTGACAGGTGGTCATTCAATTAACGGTGATATCGAGGCAATGATAACAGTGATAGCCAGAGTCAAGGATGTTTTGTTGTATCATCATTCGGCCTCAAGAGCGGTGTTTTCTGGGTGCTTATCTGATCTTGGTTTAGGCCTTTGGGGTTTGTATTTGGAAAACATCGACCTTGACTTGAGTGATAATTACTTTACTTAAATTGTCTGCTTTGCTATGCTTGTTTATGCTTAGTGGGTCTGGGGGCTATCACTGTAGAATGAGGTGGAGTGGGATGGTTGAGTTCCTATTCCTTTTATCCTTTATGCTCTTTTGGTATGTTTGATAGTTAATTTACTGCTCACTAAGACTGTTGTCTGACTCAAGGTTTTATGTTCAACTCTTATTACCTTTGGCTGTTCATCCATGTTGGGATGGGCAGACTAGGTAGCAGGTGACAGGTGCTATTCTTGGCTACCAACGCTGTTGATAACGAAGACGAGCTGGATGCTAGCATATTAGTTTTCTTTCTATATGTACTGGATGTTCCGCTGCTTGTATATGTTTTGAGTGTTATGTAGTGAGGCTTGATGTATTAATTGTTCAGATGCTTGTATCAAACCTTTATGAAGTCTATATGATGATATTCTGTTATGAGCTTCACTATATACATATATTTCTCTATTGTATTTTGTCCATGCGCTGTGAGTTGTACGATAGAGTTTGTTGTTTTACCTTACCTTGACCATCGTCCATGGCTGCCTGGCACGCTCTTCAGCGCACTATTCCCTTTTTTGGTGCGGGAGTCATGGGCGGTCATCACATTTGGTATCAGAGCTTTGGTTAATCGATTTTAGCCAACGCTCGCTGACGTAACTACGTATGAGAGACGTAATTGTATTTTGATGGATGATTACTATATATAATATAGTAGTTTAGAAGGATTTGAACTCCTTATGTAGTTGTTTCTCAAGGTGTTCTAAATCATTCCTTTTTGTAGATATTAAGGATGAGTCGAAGTGAGAGACAAGCTGCTAGGGAAAGCCGTGCTGCTAGGGGAGCTATTGACTATGCTGCAATGTTCGAAGCGATGATGACTTCGATCATGAGAAGGATACCAACTTCAGGACCGTCAGTAGATGTTGGAGTTCAAGTTCAAGCTCCAAGACCGGTGGATTTTGCTAAGTTGTGTAAGGACTATACTGCTCTTGGAGGTAAGGTTTTCTTGGGAACAGAATCAACCGTTGATGTTCAAAGATGGATTGATGCTTGTAGAAGGATCTTTGGCGATTTGGGAATTGAGGATGCAACTAAGAGGAAGCTTGCATCAAGACAGCTTCAAGGAAGAGCTTCGGATTGGTGGAATTCTATCACCATTGATACTCCAGAGGAAGAGATTACTTGGGAGCAATTCCAAGTCAGATTTGAAGCTAAGTTCATTTGTACAGCTCAGAAATCCGTTCTGTTTAAGAAGTTTGTGGAGCTCAAGCAGGGTGGAAGACCAGTTCTTGAGTATGTTTCTGAGTTTGAAGCTTTGTCCAAATATGCTCGGTCGTATATTGAATATCCCTATCAGAAGAATGAGAAGTTTGTGACAGGCTTGGACAATTATCTTGGGAGACAGTTGGTGGATCATCTGGATGATCCGTTTGAGAAGCTTGTGGAGAAAGCTCTCAGGCACGAGAGTTTGTTTCCTAAGGAAGGGTCTGTTGTTGTTGTGACCAAGGAAGAGTCCAAACCACAGCAGGGTGGAAACAAGAAGAGGAAGCAGCAACAGCAAAAGGGTAAGGATGGCCAGAAGAAGCCGAAGGGCGAAGTGACCTGCTACAACTGTCAGCAGAAGGGTCATCTCTCCAGGGATTGCAAGAAACCAAGAGTGTCGGCAAAGTGTCACAACTGTGACAAATCGGGGCATTTCAAGAGGGATTGTCCGAAACCGAGGAAAGATAAGCAGATGGTGCAAGCTTATGCTTTGGGGGCTGTTCCATCATCTTCGAAAGCTCCTACTACGGAGGAGAAGGGGAAGAGTGTGGTGGTTCAAGGTACTCTTTCCATTTGTGGTGTTCCAGTTAGAGTGCTGTTTGATACTGGGGCGTCACATTCGTTTGTTTGTGATGATTTGGTAGGCCGGTTGGGTTTGGAACCGGAAATTGTTGATAGACCATTGGTTGTGACTAATCCAGTTGGGGGTTCGTCTTGTTTGTGTATGATATGCCGTGGTCTAGTTGTGTCGAGTCATGATTTCTCTTTTGTTTGTGATTGTTTTGTTCTGAACTTCGCGGGGTTCGGAATTATTTTGGGTATGGACTGGCTTAGGAAGTATGCGGCAAAGGTTGATTGTGAGAAACTGGAGGTGACAGTCGGGAATGTGGAAGGGCGAAAGGTTGTGATACGATGTAAGCATGAAGAAGGCGTCTTCATGGGCTTTATGTATTCGCTGGTTGTTCCACGGGATGGACTGTCATCGATGCCAGTTGTGAACGGATTTGAGGACGTCTTTGACGAGATCAAAGGGTTACCGCCGCATAGGGAGATCGAGTTTCGTATCGATCTAGTTGAGGGAGCCAGACCTGTTGTGATGCCTCTTAGACGGATGGCGCCGAGAGAACAACAAGAGCTAAAGGTGCAGGTTGATGACCTTTTTCGGAAAGGATTCATTCGGCGTAGTGTGTCCGAATGGGGTGCACCAGTTGTGTTCGCAACCAAAGCGGATGGATCGTTGAGGTTGTGTGTGGATTATCGTGAGCTGAATAAGGTGACTAAGAAGAACAAGTATCTATTGCCGAGAATAGATGACTTGTTTGATCAGCTTCACGAAGCTAAGGTGTTTTCTCAGATGGATTTGGCAACGGGATTTCACCAGTTGAGAGTGGCTAAGGATAGTGTGCCGAAGACTGCTTTTAGGACACCGTCCGGTTTTTATGAGTGGCTGGTAATGCCGTTTGGATTGACTAACGCACCAGCATATTTTGTGGATCTTATGAATAGTGTGTTCAGAGATCAGTTGAACAAGTTTGTACTTATGTTCGTGGATGATATTCTGATTTATTCCAGAACTAAGGAAGAGCACAAGACACACTTGCGTATTGTTTTGGAAATCTTACGGAAACATCAGCTGAAGGCTAAGTTTTCTAAGTGTCACTTCTAGAAGAGTGAAGTGAGGTTCTTAGGCCATGTTATCTCTGGAAATGGGATAGCGGTTGATCCCGCTAAGGTGGCAGCGATCCAGGATTGGATTAGACCTAAGAATGCATCTGATGTGAGAAGTTTTCTTAGATTAGCAGGATATTATCGTCGGTTTATCAAAGACTTTTCCAAGATAGCTGCACCATTAACAGGATTGACGAAAAAGAACCAAGTGTTCAGATGGGATGATAAGTGTGAACAAGCTTTCGTAATCCTGAAAGAGCGACTGACAAGTGCTCCTGTTTTGACTATTCCAGGTGGGAATGATGAGATGGTGGTTTACACCGATGCATGTGGTACTGGACTTGGAGCAGTGCTAATGCAAAAGGATAAAGTTGTTGCGTATGCAAGTTGACAACTGAAGCCGCATGAAAGGAATTACCCGACTCATGATTTGGAGTTAGCGGCAATTGTATTTGCTTTGAAGATGTGGAGACATTATCTATTGGGAGTTCGATTCGAGTTGTTTACGGATCATAAGTCGTTGAAGTATTTGTTCTCCCAAAAGGATTTGAATCTTCGACAGCAACGGTGGCTAGAGTTCTTAGCATCGTATGATTTTGGTATAGCCTATACTCCGGGAAAAGGTAACGCAGTGGCAGATGCGTTAAGTCGAAGACATGCAGGATTGGGAGCCATGTTTTCGGAATGGAAGAGTCTCGAGTATTTGGCTGGATTTGACTTCAGGACCAGATGTAAATTGGAACCTGAGATGTTAGCAAACTTATCGATAAGACCTACTCTTGTGGAGAGAATTGGCGAGAGCCAAAAGTGAGACGATAAGCTTGTCAAGATTATTCGTGATTTGGAATCTGGATTGAATCCAGAAAAGGATATAGGATTCGAAGTCGATAGAGAGGGTTGGCTTCGGAAGCAAGGACGATTAGTTGTTCCTGATATAGATGGATTGAGAGATGAAGTTCTGAGGGAAAGTCATCACTCGAAGTTGACGATTCATCCAGGTGGAAATAAGATGTATCGGGATATGAAGAGAACCTATTACTGGGAAGGTATGAAGAAGGATGTTGGAAATTTTATTTCCAAGTGTATGAACTGCCAGTTGGTAAAAGCCGAGCAGAAGAAGCCCAGTGGATTACTTCAGCCATTGGAGGTTCCTACATGGAAGTGGGAGCAGATATCGATGGATTTTATCGATGGTCTACCTAGAACCAGGGCAGGAAATGAAGGGATTTGGGTCATCGTAGATCGTTTGACTAAGAGTGCAAGGTTTATTCCTGTTCGATCAACTAGGACTGCATCGAAGTTGGCTGAGTTGTATGTTAAGTGGATAGTTCGATTCCATGGTGTTCCGAAGAGTATAGTGAGCGATCGAGACCCATTGTTCACTAGTGAATTTTGAAAGAGCTTCCAGGAAGTTTTGGGAACTGAGTTGTGTTTGAGTACAGCTTATCGCCCACAAACAGATGGTCAGATCGAGAGAGTCAACCGAGTTTTGGAAGATCTCCTGAGGGCATGTGTTTTGGATTTTGGAGGATCATGGGAAGACTACCTTCATTTGGTGGAATTTGCGTATAATAACAGTTACCAGTCAAGTATTAGTATGGCACCGTATGAAGCATTGTATGGAAGACCGTGTAACTCTCCGACATGTTGGTTGGAAACTGGAGAAAAGTTGATACTTGGGCCAGAGATGATTCGACAGACTACGGATTATATAGAGATCATTCGGCGACGAATGAAGGCAGCCCAAGATCGTCAGAAAAGTTATGCCGATAATCGTCGTAAGGATTTGGAATTCGACGTAGGTGATATGGTTTTTGTGAAGATTTCTCCTCTGAAGAATGTTATTAGATTCGGGAAGAAAGGAAAATTGACTCCGAGATTTGTTGGACCATTCCCGATTATCGAGCGAATTGGAAAGCTCGCCTATAGATTGGAGTTACCGGAAAAGATGGCGGGTGTGCACAATGTTTTTCATGTATCTTATCTACGGAAGTATGTGCATGACTCGAATACGGTGGTTTCTGCTGATAGCTGTGAAGATTTAGAGGTTGATCCAGTTGTTACGAGACCTCGTAAGCCGCTTCATGTTGTTGAAACCGACACGAAACAGCTTAGGAGGAAGACGATTACGTTGCTCAAGATGCAATGGAGTGATGATGTTGACGACTGTACGTGGGAGGAGGAAGAGGGGATGAAAGCAGCTCATCCTGAACTCTTCGAGGAGCTGAAGTGAGTTGGCCTTTCTTCGATTTTTCAGTCGTCGCCATTAATTGCTGGGAGAAAATCGACTGTCTCATGCTTTTTTTGCTATAGTTAATTGCTTTCTCTCCCCTGGCGGAGAATTTTTGAAGATATTTGCTTTGTGGACTTCGTTTTCCATTCGATCTGAACAAGTGTACTAGGGTTTTTTCCTGTGACGACCCAAACTCGATGTCCAATAAACGACATCAAATTCGCATCGCCGGAGCTTATAACAACAACTAGATGAAGATAAAACAGCGGAACAGAATCAATATCATAAATAACATCACTGTTACAACATCAACATAATATCCATACTGCAACAGAGTACATAATACATACACTACAACTCCAATACAACATCATGATAATACAACAGTGAACATATATCCAAAAATTCTCAAATGAGAGAGATGATCACGAACTCCCAAAAGCTAAACACCTGTAATCTCCAAAAGCTCCTAAGATAGCTCCAAGATAAGAGCTCCAAAATACTGCTACTCCAAAAATATAGAAACCTGCTACTAGGCTGCCCGTGTGGAAATAATGGGCACCCAGAGTTTAGAAAAGAAAACAATAAACTCCGGATCAGTCATGGGACTGGTATGAGTAAACAAAAACAGTTGCATTTAAATTAAACAAGATTTATAAAAGAATTTTCGGTATGCTTTTAAAAATGGAACTACCATAAGACCTCCCGCCACACACACAATGCAAACGCAGAATTGGAGGAGATTTCTTCTTATGATAGTTAAATATGCTTGGTACGAGAAAAGAATTCTTTGATATTATACTAGTGCATAGTGAAGTAAATCATTTCGAAAATAGAATATTAATCTTAGCCAACATACGACCATTATCGTATGCCTACTATAGCTACCATCTAAACGGTGGGGCGCCACCATAAGTAAATGGCAGGTTCTACAACTAAAACCGTACAGGGTTTCGTATTGTTTCTTTGGATTTCCAACAAATGGTCAGGCCAAGGAACTTCCCATTGCCACATGAGAACGCCTCTGGAAGGATGTCCCCGAGAACCAAACCGGATCTCTGCCAACACAAGGCCGGGTTACCCCTAACTGGGTAACTACTGACACGAGTATGCCATCTCCCGGTCGTAACCAACCTTTAACCGGGGCCCCAGCAACAAATCACAAAATCATATATATATATCTGCGATATCAACATAAGTTAAGTATCTGGGCTCCATACCATGATACCACTTCTATCCAGAAGGAAATGTACATACCCTAAGGGGTGCTACCCCCAATAACCTTGCCGCATCTTTCCTGTTTTGACCATTTCGGGGTGTGAGGTCCGACGAAGTCACGTCCACAAAAACACACTTTATACAAAAGCCGTGCTTTGGGTCAACAAATGATCATAGAAATGATCACCAAGATAGACGATCAAATAAATGATCCTATCACAAATGATCAACACAATGATCATTTCACAGCAACACTCAGCATGTCACATTACCAAATTGGGAATATATTGTTGATAACCTTCAACTACATAACCTCTGAGCTCGTACGTCTCAGAGAAGGGTGTTAAGCTAAAAGAATAAATTCTCCGCCACCAACAGAAATATATTTGAAAGAAATCGGCTTAATATCTCAATTTGTAATGTCAGACATACTATCCATACAAGTCTGTTCTGGGCTCGAACAGAACCGAAGGCACTTCCAAAGAAGTCCTTGCAATCCGGATATCCACAATCCTAATCGGATTCCCCATCACATATGGAGAACTCTATACCGGAGCAACTCGGTGCAGAGTCAATCGACAGGTCATCCTATCGCTCTCACAAATACCCGGTCTTCAACACCGGTCTTCAATTTCTATCCATAACGTCGAATCACATATTCGAAATGGGTTATACGACCCAAAGGTCCTTTCCCGGCTAATTCGAATAGTGAGTGTCAAATTTTAAAACATGTGGATGTCATGCACAAATATTCACAGGTTCGATGTGGGTTTCGGATAACCAATGGAAATCAGATTCCCTGTCACATCGAAGTTTTAAATGTCGTTTTACGGCAACAAGTTTTCACATCAATATAGAACAAATCATAGTCACAGTGCATCACACAGTATCACAGTCGCAACAGAAATATCAATCTAGTGTATAGCAATAGTTAATTATTTACCAATCCAAGTGAATGGGATTTAATAAATTTACCAAATAATTATTTTTAAATCAATGATAAAAATTTGGATAAATAAATTAAATCTTAATTAACTCGATTAATTGTTTCAAAATTAACAAATTCTTAATTACAAATTTAATTAAATACTTAATTGTTTATTAATCAATTTAATTACAAATCATTCTTAATTACTTTTCATAACCATTAATTAATACCCTAATAAAACTTAATTATTCATTCATTGATTTCTTATTTTTTTTAGTTAATCAATGATTAATCCTTAACTCTTAACGAAATTACTTAATTTATTAACTATTAGTTCATAGTTAAATTTTTTTCATAATCAATAAATATAAATTATTCACTAATTTATATTTACAAAGAAATCTCTCTTAAACTTTTGAAATCAATTTATTACAAATTTGAGAACTTAAATGTTAATGTAAATTCCAACACTAGTTTTATATTAATTACTTGATTAAAATATAAATTAGATCCAGAAAAAAACTTTGTTAAGTTTTTACTTATTTCATTAACTTGTAATGAAACTTGATTTAATTGTCATACATCAATTATCACTTAAACTTGTTTAAACAATTTACACACCATTATTAGTTTGCAGGTTTCGGAAATCAAACCGAGCAAATCTTCAGTTCACTCGAGTAAACACTCGACCCTTTTCATTTCTTCCCTGAGTCTCTCTCTCTGTTCGTTCGCGTATCCATCTTCCCTATTTCATTCATTTTTTTTTCTTTTAACTTTCAAGTTTTAAAACCAGATAGCTTAAATTTTAAGGACTCGAACTATACGAGAGAAACTCAGGCAACTCAAAAAAAAACCCGGAGTCTTCCCTGTTTCATTCGCGAGTCCCTCTTCTTCTTCCTGTTATTTTTTTTTTTTCACTGGCACATCACCACCACCGTGCACGTGCACGGTGGTTCGCGACCTCTCCGATGGCCATCGTGACCATCAACAAATCGCGCTTCATTCCCCTATTCGAAAACGATGATCAATTCAATGTCAACGACCCCACAACGAAATCGAGCTTCCAGCTCGAAACTCGAACCCATCCTCACCAACAAATTCGCTTCGCCCTCGTTGCTCCAACCATCGGAGCAGCTCGAACTTCGTCACCATCACGTCCACACCTCATGCCATCATTCCCCTCAAAATCCCCTAACTCGATGTGTCAGAGGTGGCGTACACATCGCATTCCCAGACCGTATACATTTCGAGACTAAAACCCTAGTTTGATCTCAAACTCCCAATTCACGCAATAGAAAAATTAATTTGTATTTTTCCCAACATCATGAATAGTTAGGCTTGCTTCAACTCAAATTTCAGCAATTTAAATTGATTCACTTACAAGAAATTGGTAAAAATTCAATTTTTATTCAAATGCAAATTTCCCTTTAAATACTAAACTAAAATTCTTCACTTTTGTTTTAAAAATCATGATTTGCAGTAAGGATATAGGCTATGAATTTGAATTAGCTTTTCATAATACTTGGGTTCATCACATTTTCTTTTGATTTCCTGTAGACAACTTTAGTGATGATATCTTACAGCTTTGGTTTTAAATCTGTTTTCAATAAACCATATTTGAGTTCTATTATCTTGTTTGATTTTTTAAAACTGAAGTTTTACTATGATTCAGATGAAAACTACTGGAGTTTGAATGGAAATCTACCCTGTAACCCATAACAGAGAAGGACAAATTGCAGAGTAACCTGTATATCTATATATATTTACCAAACTATATTCAAAGATATCATATACAATGCCATGAAACACAGAATCATCTTTACAGTTAACTTAAAGCCTTTAAGTTGATGTTCACTCACCTGACAAAGGTTAGAAATAAAGACTATATGGGTTTCCTTTGAACTGCAGATTTGAATCTCCTCTCTGGTTTGGTTTTTAACTTCTTTTTATTTTCTGTTTTGCTCACTTGAATGCTTTTGAATTTATGAAATATTATGTTTTCTTTTGTTTACTATCTTTGTTTTGAACGAGATGAAATAAATATGAATATGTGTATGTATATAAGAAGGATGGTGTGCAGGTGAAAGGATAAGCTGAGTCTACCAAAGAAAGTACAAATTGAAGTATAAAAAAAACTAACCCATGCTTTTAGATCTGCTATGCAGTAATAACATTAAATGAAGTATGTTGCTTGTATTTAATGCAGTTATGCTTCTTTGCTAAAGGTGATGGCATTTAATGAAAGTATGAAAAGGGAATGTTCAGGTTTTCCTCTTTTTCCTTTTTGCAGCATGTTATGTTCTGATTTCCTTTTTATATGTATAGTTTATATACTTTTATTATTTTTGTTTGTTCACTTCCTATGCAACTTGTTTGTTGACTTTGCTAAAATGAAAGTGTTTTGTTTTATTATTATTTTTTTTTCCTTTTACAGTTTTATATTCCTTCATATTCTTTTGTTATCTTAGTTTATTTGTCTATTTGTTTACATTGCTTAAATGTTAGATTATTTGTTTATTTGTTTAATTGTTTATTTGTTTAATTATTCATAGGTTTATTTGTTTATTTGTTTAATTATTTACTTGTTAGATTATAATTATGTGATTTAAATTTTTATAAATTTATCATAACTTACTTTAACAATTTTAAATTCTATTAAAAGTTTTAACTAAAAACACTAAACTTTGTTCATATTTTATTTCTTTATAACTTTTCAATTTAAATTTCAAAAAGTTTCAAATATATTACTAAATTTTAAATTCAAAATTTTCGGGATGTTACAATATCCCCTCCTTAAGAATATTTCGTCCTCGAAATTGAAAGAGAAAGAAACGTAAACAAATAATATACGAATTCAAAAACAAGGAAATGACTTACAGTTTTAAGTTGAGATGTCAATTCTGCATTTGGGATATGATTTCTTCATATTCTCTTCAGTCTCCCAAGTACAGTCCTTTGGATCGCCACTCCATTTAACTTTGACCAATTTCACAATTTTGTTCCTCAATCGCTTCTCATCACTATCAACAATTTTCATCGGTTCCCTTCTAACTGCCAAGTTGGGAGTGATTTCAAGATCCTGCTGAGCAGCTTCTTCAATAATATCATCTGGATCGTGCACATATTTCTGAAGGTTAGAAATATGGAACACATCATGTACGCCAGACAACCAGCTGGGTAACTGCACTCTATATGCTAGAGAACCAATCCTTTCCAGAATAGGAAAAGGACCAATATAACGCGGTGCCAACTTTCCAGTTTTCCCGAATCTCAATACACCCCGCATCGGAGATACTTTCAGAAATACAGAATCTCCAACTTGAAATTCCAAATTTCTCCTTCGACGGTCATAGTAGCTCTTCTGACGGCTTTGGGCAGTTAATAACTTCTTTCGAATAAAATTTACCTTCTCAGTGGCTTCTTTTATCATATCCGGTCCAAGAACAAGTCTGTCACCTGATTCGATCCAGCATGTAGGTGATCGACACGGACGACCATATAAAGCTTCGAAAGGAGCCATTTCAATACTGGCCTGATAACTGTTGTTATATGAGAATTCAACCAGATGCAAATGGTCCACCCAAGAACCACCAAAATCATGAACACAAGCACACAGTAGGTCTTCTAAAATTCGATTAACTCTCTCAGTCTGCCCATCAGATTGCGGGTGATAAGCAGTGCTGAAATTTAATTTCGTTCCCAATGCGTCCTGAAATGCTTCCCAAAATCTACTAGTGAAGATCGGGTCACGATCACTCACTATACTACTGGGAATACCATGGAGGCGAACAATTTCCTTTATATATATACCTGCCAAGCTTGCCGCAGTCCGAGTAGATTTAACTGGAATGAAATGAGCATTTTTGGTTAGACGATCCATAATAACCCAAATCGCTTCATTGCCTTTCTTGGTACGAGGCAATCCATCAATGAAATCCATTGATACCTGATCCCACTTCCATTTTGGTACTTCTAAAGGTTGAAGTAAACCGGCCACTTTCTTTTGGTCGCTCTTTATTTGCTGACAAGTAGCACAGCGACTAACATAAATAGATATGTCTCTCTTCATCTTTTTCCACCAGAATGTTCTTTTAACATCTCGATACATTTTGTTGACTCCTGGATGGAGGCTGAATTTTGACTTGTGGCATTCATCCAATACTTCACGTTTCAATTCTGGAATGTCAGGGACACAAATTCTGCCCTTCATCCTTATAACTTCTCTATTATCTATCTCAAAACTAGTATCCTCTCCTCGATCAATTCTTCTCCGCATTTCTCGAAGAAATTTGTCTTCAGTTTGCTTGCTCGCGATCCTCTTTAGAAGAGTAGGAGTGATAACTAGATATGCGAGAACAGCATGTCTTCTGCTTAAAGCGTCTGCAACTACATTAGCCTTTCCGGGTGTATACAGAATATCTAAGTCATATGATGCTAGAAATTCCAACCAACGTTGTTGTCGCAGATTCAGATCCTTCTGGGTGAAAAGATATTTCAAGTTTTTATGATCGGTGAATAATTCGAATTTTTCACCTAAAACAAAGAGAGTTTATTAGGTATATTTCTTTAGTCAAATTAGTTTCATAAAACGTTAGGAAAGCTGAAAAGATTCTTACCCAGAAGATAATGTTGCCATATTTTCAAAGCGAAAACAACAGCCAAAAGTTCCAAATCGTGCGTTGGGTAGTTTTTCTCATGCGGACGTAATTGTCTACTTGCGTACGCAACCACCTTTCCATTTTGCATTAATACTGCACCTACCCCTTCACCACATGCATCGGTATAGACAGATAAGCCTTGGTTCCCGTTAACAATAGTGAGAACAGGAGCAGTGGTCAATCTCTTTTTCAACTCTTGAAAAACTTCCTCACATCTTGAAGTCCAAATGAACTTTGCATTCTTCATTGTTAGCTTAGTCAGCGGACTAGCTAACTTAGAAAAATCTTGAACGAATTTCCAGTAATAGCCTGCTAAACCCAAAAAGCTTCGAACTTCTCTTGGAGTAGTGGGTTGTTTCCAATCAAGAATAGCGGAAATTTTGCTAGGATCTACTGAAATTCCTTCTTCATTAACAATATGGCCAAGGAATTTGACTTCATTGACCCAGAAGTGGCATTTGGAAAATTTTGCATATAGAACATTTCTCCTCAAAATTTCTAAGACAATTCTAAGATGCTCGGCATGCTCATCTTCAGTTTTGGAGAAAATTAAGATGTCATCAATGAATACAAGCACAAATTTATTCAAAACTTCCCGAAACACACGAGTCATAAGATCTACGAAGTATGCTGGAGCATTGGTTAGCCCAAAAGGCATAACCAACCATTCATAGAACATATTAGGACCTCTGAAAGCAGTCAAATGGACACAATCTTCGGCGATTCGTAATTGATGGAATCCTTGGGCTAGATCCATCTTTGAAAAGAAACGAGCGCCATGCAACTGATCAAATAAATCATCAATCCTGGGCAGTGGAAATTTATTCTTGAGAGTTTGTTTATTTAGATCACGGTAATCTACACACAATCTCAAAGATCCGTCTGATTTAGCAACAAATACGACGGCTGAGCCCCATTCAGAAACACTGGGTCGAATTAATCCCTTTGCTAGTAGTTCATTAGTTTGATGAACCAATTCAATCTTTTCCCTGGGTACCATCCTGCGACTTGCGTGAACAACAGGACGAGTATTAGGTACAAGATCGATTCGGAATTCTATTTCTCGATGAGGAGGTAAAGATTTCACTTCTTCAAATACGTCGGAAAAATTCCGAACAGCAGGTATAGACTGCAAAGTAAGTTCAAGATTTCCCAAAGTATACATCAATCTGTCACTCCTTGGACTAGGATTCTCACAAGAGATTTCAATAAAATTTCCAAAACTTGTTTTGATTAAAACTGTCCGATTACTACACTCCAATATAGCATCGTATCTCGATAACCAGTTCATACCGAGTAAGATTTCAAATTCGTCAAATTCGAGGACATAAAGGTTGATAGGAAATTTATAGCTAGCATATGAAATAGGAACTCTCTTACAATATGAACTAAGATTTGCAGGACCTCCAACCGGATTTTTCACGCAAATAAGATCGTCAGCAAATTTAGTTTCAAGTCCCAGTTCATTTACGGTTTGTTGGGAGATAAAGCTATGTGAAGCTCCTGTATCAAATAAAACTCTAACAGTTCTATTATTAATAGTAAGGTTACCTTCCAAAACACTTTTTCCTTTGTCAGCTTTTGAAGATGAGGGGTCCTCCTTTATCGTGTAAACTTTTGCCACCTGCGCTGGCTTCATCACTGGGCAATCTTTAACTAAATGTCCCGGTTTATGACAATTGTAACATTCTCTAGCTGGTTTCTTCGGTTTTGGGCAGTCATTTGAATAGTGGCCTTTCTCTTTGTAGTTGTAACAAGTGACATTTTCTGTTGCACTTCCTTGAATGCTCCTCTTCTTCTCATTGCCTTGCCAAGGTTTCTTGCCTCCGAATTTTCGCTTTTTATAATTCTGACTACCTGAATTACCTTTCTCGACAGTTGCTTCTTGCATATCAAGAGTAGCGTACCTGTACCCCATATCTACTAAATCCGAAAAAGATTCTTTAACATGACCCGTCATTCTTCCATGATATTTCTGGTTCATTCCCCGGATAAACCTTTCGTTTTTCTTCAGAGGTGTATTTAGCAATTCCGGGCCAAACCGAGATAGTTCGCTGAATTTATTCAAGTATTCTTCAAACGACAAACTTCCTTGCTTCAAATCCAGAAATTCCTGATACATTCTGGAAACTCCCGCCGATGGCATGTAACGTTTCTCAAACACTTCTTTAAAACGATCCCAGGTAAATTCTTCCTCGGGTTTATCTATAATGATGGTTTCCCACCAAGCTGAAGCTTCTCCTTGGAGTTGCCAAGAAGCTATAAGTCTTTTCTGCTCATCCTGCAATTTTAGCCCTTTAAAAATCTTTTCACACGATCTTACCCAAGCTTGAGCGTCAATAATTGACTCTTTGCCAATGAACGGTTTTCCACCCAGCTTTTCGAACTTCTTATATAAATCAGCCAAGTCCGGCTGCTGCTGAATTTCTATTACTGCTTCTGCGGCTGGGGGAATTTGATTTGGTGCTGCAGCATTGCCTTGACCCCTAATTCTTCCTCTGCGTCCACTCATTTTCACTATCTGAGATTAGTAAGAAAATTGATTCAGATATACAGACGAAATATCTTAAGGAATATCAGCAGTAAAAAGAAACAGACTAAGAAATTTCAAAGTTTCAATTTTGATTATACTCATTCTAGGGTATACTTCACCCTATCTCTAATGAGCCGTCTAATGTGTTATACTCCGTAGCTAAAGTTCTTACTCAACCAACAGCTCTGATACCACTTTGTGACGACCCAAACTCGATGTCCAATAAACGACATCAAATTCGCATCGCCGGAGCTTATAACAACAATTAGATGAAGATAAAACAGCGGAACAGAATCAATATCATAAATAATATCACTGTTACAACATTAACATAATATCCATACTGCAACAGAGTACATAATACATACACTACAACTCCAATACAACATCATGATAATACAACAGTGAACATATATCCAAAAATTCTCAAATGAGAGAGATGATCACGAACTCCCAAAAGCTAAACACCTGTAATCTCCAAAAGCTCCTAAGATAGCTCCAAGATAAGAGCTCTAAAATACTGCTACTCCAAAAATATAGAAACCTGCTACTAGGCTGCCCGTGTGGAAATAATGGGCACCCAGAGTTTAGGAAAGAAAACAATAAACTTCGGATCAGTCATGGTACTGGTATGAGTAAACAAAAACAGTTGCATTTAAATTAAACAAGATTTATAAAAGAATTTTCGGTATGCTTTTAAAAATGGAACTACCATAAGACCTCCCGCCACACACACAATGCAAACGCAGAATTGGAGGAGATTTCTTCTTATGATAGTTAAATATGCTTGGTACGAGAAAAGAATTCTTTGATATTATACTAGTGCATAGTGAAGTAAATCATTTCGAAAATAGAATATTAATCTTAGCCAACATAAGACCATTATCGTATGCCTACTATAGCTACCATCTAAACGGTGGGGCGCCACCATAAGTAAATGGCAGGTTCTACAACTAAAACCGTACAGGGTTTCGTATTGTTTCTTTGGATTTCCAACAAATGGTCAGGCCAAGGAACTTCCCATTGCCACATGAGAACGCCTCTGGAAGGACGTCCTCGAGAACCAAACCGGATCTCTGCCAACACAAGGCCGGGTTACCCCTAACTGGGTAACTACTGACACGAGTATGCCATCTCCCGGTCGTAACCAACCTTTAACCGGGGCCCCAGCAACAAATCACAAAATCATATATATATATCTGCGATATCAACATAAGTTAAGTATCTGGGCTCCATACCATGATACCACTTCTATCCAGAAGGAAATGTACATACCCTAAGGGGTGCTACCCCCAATAACCTTGCCGCATCTTTCCTGTTTTGACCATTTCAGGGTGCGAGGTCCGACGAAATCACGTCCACAAAAACACACTTTATACAAAAGCCGTGCTTTGGGTCAACAAATGATCATAGAAATGATCACCAAGATAGACGATCAAATAAATGATCCTATCACAAATGATCAACACAATGATCATTTCACAGCAACACTCAGCATGTCACATTACCAAATTGGGAATATATTGCTGATAACCTTCAACTACATAACCTCTGAGCTCGTACGTCTCAGAGAAGGGTGTTAAGCTAAAAGAATAAATTCTCCGCCACCAACAGAAATATATTTGAAAGAAATCGGCTTAATATCTCAATTTGTAATGTCAGACATACTATCCATACAAGTCTGTTCTGGGCTCGAACAGAACCGAAGGCACTTCCAAAGAAGTCCTTGCAATCCGGATATCCACAATCCTGATCGGATTCCCCATCACATATGGAGAACTCTATACCGTAGCAACTCGGTGCAGAGTCAATCGACAGGTCATCCTATCGCTCTCACAAATACCCGGTCTTCAACACCGGTCTTCAATTGCTATCCATAACGTCGAATCACATATTCGAAATGGGTTATACGACCCAAAGGTCCTTTCCCGGCTAATTCGAATAGTGAGTGTCAAATTTTAAAACATGTGGATGTCATGCACAAATATTCACAGGTTCGATGTGGGTTTCGGATAACCAATGGAAATCAGATTCCCTGTCACATCGAAGTTTTAAATGTCGTTTTACGGCAACAAGTTTTCACATCAATATAGAACAAATCATAGTCACAGTGCATCACACAGTATCACAGTCACAACAGAAATATCAATCTAGTGTATAGCAATAGTTAATTATTTACCAATCCAAGTGAATGGGATTTAATAAATTTACCAAATAATTATTTTTAAATCTGATAAAAATTTGGATAAATAAATTAAATCTTAATTAACTTGATTAATTGTTTCAAAATTAACAAATTCTTAATTACAAATTTAATTAAATACTTAATTGTTTATTAATCAATTTAATTACAAATCATTCTTAATTACTTTTCATAACCATTAATTAATACCCTAATAAAACTTAATTATTCATTCATTGATTTCTTATTTTTTTTAGTTAATCAATGATTAATCCTTAACTCTTAACGAAATTACTTAATTTATTAACTATTAGTTCATAGTTAAAAAAATTTCATAATCAATAAATATAAATTATTCACTAATTTATATTTACAAAGAAATCTCTCTTAAACTTTTGAAATCAATTTATTACAAATTTGAGAACTTAAATGTTAATGTAAATTCCAACACTAGTTTTATATTAATTACTTGATTAAAATATAAATTAGATCCAGAAAAAAACTTTGTTAAGTTTTTACTTATTTCATTAACTTGTAATGAAACTTGATTTAATTGTCATACATCAATTACCACTTAAACTTGTTTAAACAATTTACACACCATTATTAGTTTGCAGGTTTCGGAAATCAAACCGAGCAAATCTTCAGTTCACTCGAATAAACACTCGACCCTTTTCATTTCTTCCCCGAGTCTCTCTCTCTGTTGGTTCGCGTATCCATCTTCCCTGTTTCATTCATTTTTTTTTCTTTTAACTTTCAAGTTTTAAAACCAGATAGCTTAAATTTTAAGGACTCGAACTATACGAGAGAAACTCAGGCAACTCAAAAAAAAACCCGGAGTCTTCCCTGTTTCATTCGCGAGTCACTCTTCTTCTTCCTGTTATTTTTTTTCCACTGGCACATCACCACCACCGTGCACGTGCACGGTGGTTCGCGACCTCTCCGATGGCCATCGTGACCATCAACAAATCGCGCTTCATTCCCCTATTCGAAAACGATGATCAATTCAATGTCAACGACCCCACAACGAAATCGAGCTTCCAGCTCGAAACTCGAACCCATCCTCACCAACAAATTCGCTTCGCCCTCGTTGCTCCAACCATCGGAGGAGCTCGAACTTCGTCACCATCACGTCCACACCTCATGCCATCATTCCCCTCAAAATCCCCTAACTCGATGCGTCAGAGGTGGCGTACACATCGCGTTCCCAGACCGTATACATTTCGAGACTAAAACCCTAGTTTGATCTCAAACTCCCAATTCACGCAATAGAAAAATTAATTTGTATTTTTCCCAACTCATGAATAGTTAGGCTTGCTTCAACTCAAATTTCAGCAATTTAAATTGATTCACTTACAAGAAATTGGTAAAAATTCAATTTTTATTCAAATGCAAATTTCCCTTTAAATACTAAACTAAAATTCTTCACTTTTGTTTTAAAAATCATGATTTGCAGTAAGGATATAGGCTATGAATTTGAATTAGCTTTTCATAATACTTGGGTTCATCACATTTTCTTTTGATTTCCTGTAGACAACTTTAGTGATGATATCTTACAGCTTTGGTTTTAAATCTATTTTCAATAAACCATATTTGAGTTCTATTATCTTGTTTGATTTTTTAAAACTGAAGTTTTACTATGATTCAGATGAAAACTACTGGAGTTTGAATGGAAATCTACCCTGTAACCCATAACAGAGAAGGACAAATTGCAGAGTAACCTGTATATCTATATATATTTACCAAACTATATTCAAAGATATCATATACAATGCCATGAAACACAAAATCATCTTTACAGTTAACTTAAAGCTTTTAAGTTGATGTTCACTCACCTGACAAAGGTTAGAAATAAAGACTATATGGGTTTCCTTTGAACTGCAGATTTGAATCTCCTCTCTGGTTTGGTTTTTAACTTCTTTTTATTTTCTGTTTTGCTCACTTGAATGCTTTTGAATTTATGAAATATTATGTTTTCTTTTGTTTACTATCTTTGTTTTGAACGAGATGAAATAAATATGAATATGTGTATGTATATAAGAAGGATGGTGTGCAGGTGAAAGGATAAGCTAAGTCTACCAAAGCAAGTACAAATTGAAGTATAAAAAAAAAACTAACCCATGCTTTTAGATCTGCTATGCAGTAATAACATTAAATGAAGTATGTTGCTTGTATTTAATGCAGTTATGCTTCTTTGCTAAAGGTGATGGCATTTAATAAAAGTATGAAAAGGGAATGTTCAGGTTTTCATCTTTTTCCTATTTGCAGCATGTTATGTTCTGATTTCCTTTTTATATGTATAGTTTATATACTTTTATTTTTTTTTGTTTGTTCACTTCCTATGCAACTTGTTTGTTGACTTTGCTAAAATGAAAGTGTTTTTTTTTTTTTCCTTTTACAGTTTTATATTCCTTCATATTCTTTTGTTATCTTAGTTTATTTGTCTATTTGTTTACATTGCTTAAATGTTAGATTATTTGTTTATTTGTTTATTTATTTAATTGTTTATTTGTTTAATTATCCATAGGTTTATTTGTTTATTTGTTTAATTGTTTACTTGTTAGATTATAATTATGTGATTTAAATTTTTATAAATTTATCATAACTTACTTTAACAATTTTAAATTCTATTAAAAGTTTTAACTAAAAACACTAAACTTTGTTCATATTTTATTTCTTTATAACTTTTCAATTTAAATTTCAAAAAGTTTCAAATATATTACTAAATTTTAAATTCAAAATTTTCGGGATGTTACATTTCCCCTTTGTGTTGTATTTTTATTTTGTCTTGTTTGTTTTATGAATGATATAAGTTGCTCATATGGATGGTTTTGAGTGCGTCTCTAATTTATTTACTCCTCCATCTATTTGACAACTTGGATCAGCTTTTGATTTTGACGTAATGTTAATATATGGACATGATGTGTACTCTTTTTCCTAGAAAGGCACCCATGTAGGCTAGGGGAATTGCAAGGTTTTAATGAGGCATTGCATGGAAGTATATGTCCTTTTATAATATATAAAGTACCTTTTTCCAAAACTTGAAAAGAAATTTGAGACTTGTTGTTGATTAATCCTCCTAAGCTTTTGATCCTTAGCTTTAGATTGAAATTCCTCTTTTCCTCCTTGTTAATGGCCGGCTATCTTAGGATTATTCGCATTTTATTTTTGAGTTGAGAAAAATGCACGTGAATGAACAATAGTGAGAATGTATAGCCGCGTATAATAGATTGGCTAATTTACTAATATGCCCATGTGTAATTTAATGTAACGACCCGTATTTTTGCGGATCGAAACATTGTTAAACTATATGCTTTAAGTCGTATTGTTGATAAGTCGTTCAGAGTTTAAGTCATTTGGAGCTTGAGTCGTGTAGGAGCATAGATGACTTAAGGTGTTGCTGAGTTATGGTAGGTAGCGACTTATAGGGTTAACGACTTAGAGCTTAAGTCGTATGGTAGTTAGCTCGTGTGGAAGGTAGCTTAGGTCGTGTATGAGTTACGACTTAAGATAGTTGACGACCTAAGAGTCAGCGGGTTAGTGGAGTTAGCGACTTAGGGGCTGGAACGAGTTAGTGAGTTACTGGGGTTTTAAGTCGTAAACGACTTATAGGAACAGACGACCTATAGGAGTTAGTGACCGCAGGCTTAAGTCGTACACGACTTATGGTGATAGGGTGTGTAGTTAAGTCGTGGACGGGTTATAGTATAAGTCGTAGGTCGTTGGGATGCTGTGATGGTGTTAGGTCGGCAGTATAGATGAGTCGTTAGGGGGTTTAGTTGATAGGCCGTGAAAGACTCAAGGTTATAGGTTAGGTCGTATGCGACCTAAGGGAGGTGTTTAGGTCGTGAAACACTGCTACGTGTTAGGTCGTGTATGCTGTAAGTCGTATACGAGTTAAGGATAGGTCGGCAGTGTGCTTGAGTCGTGAGTCGCGCGCATGTGTTGAGCCGCGTTTGTGTTAAGACGTAAGTCGTTAGGCTGTGGTAGTTAGGTCGTTAAGTCGACCATACGACTTAGGACTTAGGAAACACGGCAGTGTAGATAAGTCGTGGGTCGTGTCTGGGTTAAGTCGCTATGCCGCATGTTTTAGGTCGTTAGGCAGTTGGGTCGTGCATTAGTGCTTAGGCTTAGGTCGTTAGGTCGGCGACGACTTAGTTAGGTCGTGGACGACCTAGGGAGGGCGGCGACCTAAGGATTTCAGCCTATAAATAGAGGGTTTTGGCTCACTTTTTGGCACCGGATTTTGAAGCGACGAAGTGCTGTCATTTTGAGAGCTCGACTACAACACTTCTTCACTTCTTTTCTCCACTCTAATCTAGTGCTAACATCCATCCAAGATCGAAGATCAAGATCGAAGATCCAAGAGCTAAAGTTGAAGATCTTCATCCAACAAAGAGAGATTTCATCGTTTGAAGCGAGATTTTGCCGGATCAAGCTTAGATCTTTGCTGTCCAGATCTGGAGTTGGTTGTTTTTGAGGTGTTTAGGTGATTCAGTGAGTGGTAGTTATCTCTCACACAGACCCAAAGGAGTATATTGGATCGGTGGCTTGTTTATGTGTTAAAGATAGTGATTTCTTGCATTTTCCCTAAGTCTGCATGTAGATCTATCATCTATGAAGTTTTGACACCTATTTTACTACATGTTAACTTATGCAAGTTCATTCATCAAGTTGTAGAGATATTGTTCATAATTCATGCTTGTTAGAATGCATGTTAGATTTGAACTCTTTATTTACGAAATTGCCATTATTGTTGTAATTGTTTATTTAGATCTTGTTTGAATGATTGATTGCTTGGATTAATGTTTGATTTGATTGATTAGTTGATCGATAACTTGACTTGGACAAGTTGGTCGAAGATGATTCAAAAGCTAAGTGGAAAGGCTCTTGAATGGTGAAAGCTGCTTGTGGCATATGAAGCGGATGTGGAAGCTCATATGGATAGATTTGTTGAGATGGGACTTTGCCATGATGCGATGAGGCAAACCATAATGTTGAGATGGGGCTTTGCTATGATGCGTTGAAGCAAAGCACAATGTGTGAAAGCCTTAGTTTAATCCAGACGGGATCATCCCAAGCATGTTGATAACTCGGTGATGCGATTCGAGTTGGTTGATAATGGTTAGCTTGAGAGGCGCTTGAGCTAGTATGGGAATAGTCGTCGAGGAGGATGACTAGAAGGCTGAGGTTTCATCGTTATTGAAGGTTCTAGCATGCTCAAAGCAAGAGTACGCTGGAACGGGCTGCGACGACGTTCCAGGCACGGGCTGCGACGACGTGCTAGTACTCTGGGTAGTTGCGAAAATTCCTAGGCACGGGCTGCGACGACGTGCGGAGTTATGTCTAGAACCGGGGTTACCATTAGGCCTTGACAGGTGGTCATTCAATTAACGGTGATATCGAGGCAATGATAACAGTGATAGCCAGAGTCATGGATGTTTTGTTGTATCATCATTCGGCCTCAAGGGCGGTGTTTTCTGGGTGCTTATCTGATCTTGGTTTAGGCCTTGGGGGTTTGTATTTGGAAAACATCGACCTTGACTCGAGTGATAATTACTTTACTTAAATTGTCTGCTTTGCTATGCTTGTTTATGCTTAGTGGGTCTGGGGGCTATCACTGTAGAATGAGGTGGAGTGGGATGGTTAAGTTCCTATTCCTTTTATCCTTTATGCTCTTTTGGTATGTTTGATAGTTAATTTACTGCTCACTAAGATTGCTGTCTGACTCAAGGTTTTATGTTCAACTCTTATTACCTTGGGCTGTTCATCCATGTTGGGATAGGCAGACTAGGTAGCCGGTGACAGGTGCTGTTCTTGGCTACCAACGCTGTTGATAACGAAGACGAGCTGGAGGCTAGCATATTAGTTTTCTTACTATATGTACTAGATGTTCCGCTGCTTGTCTATGTTTTGAGTGTTATGTAGTGAGGCTTGATGTATTAATTGTTCAGATGCTTGTATCAAACCTTTATGAAGTCTATATGATGATATTCTGTTATGAGCTTCACTATATACATATATTTCTCTATTGTATTTTGTCCATGCGCTGTGAGTTGTACGATAGAGTTTGCTGTTTTACCTTTCCTTGACCATCGTCCATGGCTGCCTGGTACGCTCTTCAGCGCACTATTTCCTTGTTTGCTGCGGGAGTCATGGGCGGTCGTCACATTTAATTATCCTATATATCAATTTAAAGCCTGTTAAATCTTTATTATTAAGCATGACCTATGTAATTTATTTAAATCTATATACTCTTATCATCATTATTCTATTTAATTTATCTAATATCTTTTGAATAATGTTATCAAAAAATTAGGGATGTTACAATATCCATCGTCATCAGCATCACTTCTACTCTGCAATACTTGGGCTCCACATCTAGCGGTGCTGATCCATGGTCGATCGGTACCGATCGACTTTCGAGCTGGGGCAGTAGCTTTAGCTCACTTCCTCTAACCCTTCGATGCCTCTACACGCCACCTTTCATATCTTCTACTTTCCATCTCTGTATTATAGATCCGATGAACTTCCCTCGGCCGAATCAAACAACTAGTCCCTTCTATCATTGCGACATCTAAGGAATCCACCTTCTTATAGGGCTACATCAACAAAGTAAAATGCTTCTTTATGTCCTCCATGATGGACATTTGATCAATCTTAATGGTCGATACCGATTGCTATATCGATTGGTATCGATCAATATATTTAATCGATTCTTCACTCTTTTCCTTGGTGTTGCTTAAATCTTCATGCTTAAATCTGCATGTCTTGAATATTTAGGGGCAAAAATTATCACCATAGATCGATCATTACCGATCAATGTCCTGTCTCCAAGTCTTTTTTTACTTTTCAAATCATTACCGATCAATATCCTGTCTCCAAGACTTTTTTTTTATTTTTCAAACTTGCATGTAGAACCATGGTAGAATCAAAATAGGGCTCAAACCAAGCTTTAGTGCTTATATTGCAGTCTCAGATTCCTTCTATGGTGTGTAATTACCTATTTTGTTGGATTTTCTGGATAGTGTATATAGTCAGCCAGCCTCATTTGCCCCTTTAATACTTATATTGGAATCTTTGATTTCTTTTCTGGCGTCTGATTATTTTTTTGGTGATTTCCTTCATTATAGTCTTGATTATCCATATTGGAATTTTGGAAGTCCACGCAAATTGTAGAATGTTGTTTCGTTAAAAAAATTTGAAAATCGTTGTTTCTGGATTTTCGGTTGCATTTGCAACTTCTTCATTGACTGTAGAACTAGTTATGCTTTTTAGGAATCCATACTTTTTTGACTGCATTGTTCTTTGGTGTACTCAAAGCATATGCATGCATCACACTTTGGTGGGTGTCATTCATGTTTTACACTTTATATTACAATTTTACCATTGTATAATGATATGTTGATTTCTTTGGAGGATTTTGAATCTACTGGTATCTTAATAAGAATATGGGCATAATTCAATCTCATTTGGGGCAGTAGCCGCACCAAGTTGTAGGGGATTTCTAATAATATTTTCCATGTCACCAAATGCTTCATGATCGCATCTTTTTTGGCTCTTGGACAAATACTCTCTTTAATCACAATAATTTTTTATCACTGATAGAAATTAAAGGGATATAATGCAGATCAAATCATTATTATTTTTGTTCACCTGAGCCGATCTCTTTCCAACATTAGATGCCTTGATTCTTGTTAATTGCAGTTGATTAGACGTTGGAACTTTCCTCGAGTCTTGCTTTTACTTTGATTTCTGAATGTAGGCTTTGAAGAGTTACCAACTTTCTTATCGCCTCTGCAAGCGTTACTTCTTGATGATCACTACTAGAATCAGCATGTATATTGTCCAGGCCTTGTGTGGGCGAGAATCGGATAAAAAGTGCGGTTGATTCTTGTCGATTCCAGCCGACGCAATATCACATTACAGAAGCATCAGCCCGCGAACATTTTCCTCATTTTCTTCCCTCCCATTTTCTCTTCCAAAACCCTCCTCCTCGTCACCCGCCGCAGCCGCCAGCCGTCACTCCCTCTCCAGTCAACATCTAGCCCCCGATGCTCTCCAACGCTCTCCGGTATCTCCTTTCTTTCCGATTTCAGTTTGTTTGAGTTATGATTTAAACCCTAAATTTTGAAACTAGTTGATGGTAAATTAGAAATTGATGATTGCCTGGTATTATTCGATGATACTAGTGTTTTAGATTGGTTTGGAAATTTAATTTTAACATTGTCTGCTTGAAATTAGGGAAATTAGGGAAAAGAGTTTATTATCAATTTGTAATTGTTGATTATTGCGTATGGGTTGATGTTAATCATGTACATTAGTTGATGATAAAAGGTATCAGTTGATTTAGTAAAAAAAAAATATTTTTACTAATTATATGTGTGAACAACTTATTTTAGTTTACATAATCGGCAAATTAAAATTAAAATAGTTAAACGAAAGTTAAATTACGGTGTAAAATTTCAAATTTAGTTAATAAATGTTTAAATAGTTGAATGAATATTGTTAGTTATAAAAAAATTATTTTTTAAACCCTTTAGAGAATTTTTGGCCCCATCTGACAAGTGTTGTATAGATCGTTATATAGCTGTTCCATTTTTCACAGAACGGACATCTATATTCATCTGATACAATATTTGTCAGATTTGTCCCTATATTGGACAAGTTACGAATACAATAAAGTAAAATTATATTTTGTAAATCATATCATTTTAAACGATTCACAAAATTTCGATAGCACTTTCGTTTTGTTCTCTTTGTACACATATTTGTGTACGATACTGAGAACAGAGGGGAAGTGTTGCCAAAATTTTGTGAACCGTTTAAAATGATATGATTTACGAAATGTAATTACTTTACTGTATTTGTAATGGGAAGTAAGATGGTCGACCATCAAAGTTAAAACAATAAAGAAAAAAGAAAAAAATAAATCGAATTGATTATTTGGATTAATAAACGATAAACTTTATTGTGTTTCTGACATATATTTTCAAATCAGAAAAAATGTTCGATTATTTTCTCGACCGTAGTTGGATGTATGAAGTCAGAATTGGTATGAAAGGTCCAATAAAGAAATATTTCTATAACGGTGTACACGAATTTGTTAGATTTGTTAAGTCTAATAATCGTAATAACGAAGAACTTTGTAGCTCGTATAGTAAGTGCAAACATTTGAAGCATTGGAAAGCAGATATAGTTGAAGTACATTTGTATAAAAATGGTTTTGTGCCAAAATATTACTTGTGGGATCGTCGTGGAGAACTTCTTGCACCCACACTTAATCCTGTAGCATTAGATGACAATAATGTTATGACGAATCCAATAAAAAATATGATGGAAGATGCAGCACGATCAATGTTTTCAATGTTTGATCAAGATGACGATGAAGATGTAAATGTCAAAAAAGAACCGACTGTGGGAGCTAAAAAATATATGATTTATTGGACTCTGCTAAAAGGCCGTTATGGGATGGTTGTAAAAGTGGAACTGAATTATCGGTAACTGCCGAATACATTACTATGAAATCAAAATTCAACCTTACAGAAGCTGGATTTACAGCAATTGTACAAGCAGCAAAACGACACATGCCACCCAATAATCTGATGCGCAATAGTCATTATAAAGTGAAAAAACTTATGTCCGCTTTCGGTCTGCCGCACCAAAAGATAGATACATGTGTAAAAGGTTGCATGTTGTATTGGAAAGATGACGTTAAGCTTAGAAAATGCAGAATATGTAACGAAGAAAGATACAAACCAAGAAAAAAAACGGAAAAGAAGTTCCATACAAGAGGATGCATTATTTACCCATCACTCGCAGACATCAAAGGTTATATGCATCTTCTGCTACGGCGTGCTATATGCGATGGCACGGTGTGAGAACACCGGGAGAAGAAACTTTGATACATCCATTTGATGGAGAAGCGTGGAAACATTTCGATAGGACTTATCCCGCATTTGCTGCCAAAAGCCGTAATGTCAGACTCGGTTTATGTATGGATGGATTTGCACCATTCTCTTAGTTTGGTAGTAAATATTCATTATGGCCTATTATCGTAACTCCTTATAATTTACCTCCATGAATGTGTATGAAAACTCCATATATGTTTCTCACTACTGTCGTCCCTGGGCCTGATGATCCAACACATGGAATCGATGTTTATTTACAACCATTGATCGAAGAGTTGAAAACTCTATGGATTGAAGGAGTTGAAACGTACGACATTTCGAGAAAAAATCATTTTCGTATGTTCGCTTCTTTATTATGGACTATTAGTGATTTTTCTACATACGGGATGCTTTCAGGCTGGAGTACGGCTGGTCGTCTAGCTTGCCCTTATATGTGGGAGAAACACGGGCATTTTCGCTATGGTATGGAAAGAAAATTTCTTGATTTGATTTTCATCGGTATTTTCTCCATCTCAATCATCCCTTTAGAAGAGATAGAAAAAGCTTTATAGCTAACAGAGAAGAGAGTGCGCAACCACTGAAGATTTGGTCAAGCGAAGAAATGTATGAAATTGTAAAGGAGTATCCGAAGATACATAAAACTGGAGTGTAGACTGAAATTCCAGGTAAATAAGACATTCGTAATTGGTGCAAACAAAGTATATTTTGGGAGTTACCCTACTAGAAAGATCTTCTACTCCAACATAATGTTGACGTGATGCACAACGAAAAAACGTGTTTGATAATGTGTTTAATATAGTTGTGAATGTAAAGGGGAAAACAAAGGACGATTTGAAAGCAAGACTTGACATAGCAAACTTTTGCAAATGTCTCGAACTTCATATGAAACCCAATGACAATAAAAAACCAAAGCAAGCTATGAGCTAGACAATAAGCAAGTAAAACTCGTGCTAAAGTGGGTGGAAGCTCTAAGATGTCCTGATGAGATTTCTTCTAATCTTCGTAGATGTGTTGACTTTAAAAACAATAAATTGAGTGGGATGAAAAGTCATGATTGCCATATCATGATGGAATATCTATTACCCGTGATTCTCAAAAAACTATTGCCTGTAAAAGTATGGAGTGTTATAACAGAATTAAGTTTGTTTTATAAACAACTTTGTTCGACGACGTTAAAAGTCTACCGTATACGTAGACTTGAAGTAGAAATTACTATACTGCTCTACAAGTTGGAAAAAATATTTCCGCCAGGTTTCTTTAATGTAATGGAGCATCTACAAGTTCATCTTCCATCCGAAGCACTTCTTAGAGGTCCTGTTCAATATGGTTGGATGTATCCATTTGAGACGTAATATTGAATATCGGCAATATTTATGTTAGTTTAAAATTCACTTTTATATACCTAAATTTAAAATAAATTTGTAATAGGTACTTGAATCATTGGAAGAAAAAAATTAGGCAAAAATCACGAGTTGAAGGTTCGATTTGCAAATCATATCTTGAAGAAGAAGCTCCATTCTTTTTCTCTCATTATTTAGTGATCATGTGAACTTATCGTTTGTAAATGTTTCTCGTAATGAAGAATTCGTTGAACGTGATTCTTCTCAAGCAATGTTATCTATTTTTAGACAACATGGCCGACATGTTGGAAAATGTATGGAAATATGGTTAGACGATAGAGATCACCATGTAGCAAACACATATGTTCTTCTAAATTGTACAAAAATTGCACCATTTGTCAAGTAATTATAAATTCATATATAATTCAATTATAATTACATATTAATTATATTAAAACATATTACATATTTGTAGTATATACGAATCACTGCATCAATCTGGCGATCTCAGTAAAGAATTTGCTAAATGGCTTTCAAATTACGTTTATGATCCAATAAACTGTGTCGTTGACGAAGGATTATGACATCTTGCGATCGGATCAAAAAAAATGTCAAGACGTATCCAATATTATTCGTCAATGGATTTAAATTCAACACCAAAGATTACGGTGCCGAAAAATTGACATATAACAGCGGTGTATTTGTCAAAGGTAGTGACGATCCAGATGAGCATATAAAAGATTTTTACGGCGTCTTAACACAGGTTTTAGAGTTGACATATTACGTACAACCTGTAGAAAAAGTTTTTTTATTCAAATGCAACTGGTTTAGCAATGTTCCTGGTACTGGAATCAACGTGCACAAAGATTATAAACTTATTAAAATAAAACATACCTCACATTACTATAAGTATGATCCTTTCGTATTGGTCAAGCAAGCGTTACAGGTTTATTTTGCTCCGTATCCATCCTTGAAAAGAGATAAAGCGGATTGGTCGGTTGTTTTTAAAACAAAGGCAAAATTTACATTTGATGAAAATAATATTCCAGACGAAACAGCGTATCAAGCGGATCTTGAGCCAAATACTGAAGTAATAATAACCGATGACCTTGATGTAGGGTTGTTGAATGATGAATCAAACGTTTTGATAGATGCATTTGAAAGTGTTGAAGAAAACGATATAGAGTACGAGACCGAGTTTGAATCAGAGAACGACGAAGATTGATAATTTTAAATATTTGAGTTGCATTTTGTATAATGTATTTTTAAGACATATGTAATATTTAGAGTCTGAATATGACATATGTAAATATTTGAATTGCATGTTTTATAATAATGTATTTTTATGACATATCTAATATTTAAATTCTGAATCAAGTGGAATGTTTTATGCGATGACATGATATGATATGTTATGATATGATATGTTCTGATATGATATACGATATATGATATGATATGTTTGTGGTAGATATGTCTTACAGGAGATATGGCAGTACGTCTGATCCTTCTCCTTCTTCCAACGCAGGTGCCAGTGGCAGTGCGTCGGATTTATGCTCCGTTGCTGAGTTAGTTCCGAAGACGGCAGGGTAAGTATCAAATATATTTCAGGTATGTTATTTAAAATATATTAAATATGTACATCAAAATTTATATAAGGGCTTTGAGGTGGAGCCTTCAGATTTCACTTTACAAACGTCGAGACAGGCGTTTATGAGTAGGATATCCGGTTGTTGGCCACGGTGGGACGACATCCCAATGCCTGTAAAGAATACAATATGGGCAGGTTTGATGGTAATTAATTATAAATTTTTATTTGATTTGAATGTCAATAAAATGTTTATAATTCAAGTTAATTTCAATATGCAGGCTGCCGTACTTGTTGAGCCCCAGAATCTGGATGTGTTTAGAAATCATTGGAATCAAAGAATGAGAAAAAATTATAGAAACACGATAAATAAAGTAAAGAGTGCGGGAAAAAAGCCAAGTTGGATGAGCGCTGATTTATATAGTGAGTTTCTTCGGCTCTGGGATACTCCTGAATTCAAAGTAAGCTATCCACTTTCGAATTGTAATTTAAAAATTTTCAGATTTCGTATATTAGTTGCATTAATTTAGTTAACCTTGTGTTTAAATGTATAGGAAATATCAGCGCGGAACCGCGAAAACAGGAATAAGAATCCTGCTGTACATCGTGGTGGCTCGAAATCTTTTCAGCAACATAAAAACGAACTGGTAAATTTATAAATTGTGTTTATAAATATCTGCAACATTATTCAATCATATTGGTAACATTTTTTATTCATATGTATATTTTTAGTCTAAAAAGTACAATCGCGAGCCTACGATGGCTGAGTTGCTTACTGCCACACATGCGGTGGAGGAGACAAACGAGGAAGGAAATGTTTCGTATAGATGGACAAATGCCAAATCTCAATATGTAATGGTAAACATGCTTATCCGTAATGATAGTGTTTGATAATACTTTACTCTACAGCTAAAAAATCGTAAATTAAATTTTTTTCGTGTCAAACTTTTATTTATAATCGCAGGAGTCATATGAGGCGGAGCGGACATGTGTGGCGCAGACCACCGGACGTGAGAAGTTGGCTGTTGAGGAGTCAAACCATATTTGGGACGCCATTGTAGATCCGTCTACGCGAAATAGGCGATATAGTTATGCAAATATGGAGGTAAACTGCTTCATTAACTAATATATACATTTAATATGATACGAAGCATAAATTATAACTAGCTATTAACTATTTCACAGGCGATATCATCCCAGAGGGCTTACAGGAGATTCCAAGCAGAGGAGGAGATAACTTTGTTGCGTCAGCAGATTGCGGAGATCAATGACTGGCGGAAGATCAATGCTTTTGCACGGTAGCTCGATGCACATATCGCGGCATACCTGGCAGAGCGTGGAAGAATGCCTTGAGAGGATGCGTCCGGAGATGATGAGTAGGTAAGGTTGTTTTGTGTTGAATTTATTGTGTTGTTTTATGTTGAACTTATTGTTGTATGATGTATGATGATGAGTATGACAATGATGTATGATTTGTTTCATAGTACTTATATGTATTGTTGAGTATGATATATATTAGTGAACGTTGTATTTGATTGATGAGTTTTTTGGATATATAGTTGTTGTTTGATGGAAAATTGTGAATGTTATGTTTGATTGATGAGAGGTTGGTGTTATACTTGTGTTGGAAAATTGAATGTTGTTATAGTTCGACGGAAATTGTTTATATTGTGGTTTGAAGGCGCAAACAGCAGCTGTTTATAAACAGCTGAACTCAGGCTTGCGTCGGCTGGAATCGGCTTGCGCCAGCTCTTTGGTTACAGGATGACGTCGGCTAGTGACGGCTAGAATCGGCTTTGTGGTTACAGGATTGCGCCGGTTAGAATCGGCTTTGTGGTTACAGGATTGCGCCGGCTAGAATCGGCTTGTTACGGCCAACAGAATTTTGAAAAAAATAGCCACGTGGATATAGCCGTCACTTTCCGACACTAAAGTGGTGATGAAGCCGACGCAAAACCCGACTCGAATGCTTGGTGGTGATGTCTATTTTTGTGTCGGTTTTTAGAATCGGCTTGCGTCGGCTAGTGACGGCCGGTGTCGGTTATTAGCCGACGCAAATGCCGGTTTTTCTTGTAGTGGATCCTACATCATACACTCGTGGATCAATCCAAATAGCATGTTACATTTTCCTGTTCATGAAATCGATCATCATCAATCATGGATTTGCTCAAGGTAGAACTAATATTAAGGGTATGTACGTTATCCGGTGGCCTGTCAGGCTTGAGAATTTCTTTGGAGGAAGGATGAAGATTATTGAAGAGGATGTCCACTATGTCTAGGAAATCGTAAATTAGTTTTGAATATAAACACTATGTCAATCAATATGATTTCATGTTTTGAAAGTAATACATTCAGCATGATTTTGAATAATGCTACATTAGGTTTTTCAGAAAGTTTGTGCTAATACTTTCAAAATACATCCCTAAGTTTTTGTTTGATGGTTTGAATATTTTAACAATCCGCATTATATCAAATGGTTATTGGTACTTTTATCGGTTATGCTATAGTGTGTAGGCTATAAATTACATAGTCCGTTCTTTACAAAGTGAGTGGGGTATTTAAGTGAGGTATTTGAACGAGGTATTTTAGCGTAGAAGTAGGTTGAAAGGAGAATATGTTTGGTAATGCAAAAGAGGTATTTGGACGAAATATTTGTCTATTAAACGCATCATTTTCCACCAATGGACTATCCCCCTTCACCCGTGATGCACCATTTTTCTCTATTCCCACAATGTGTCATTTACTCGCTACCGTGTCGAATGTGGAGAATGGAAACGAGAAAACTTTGAATGTTGAACGATACTTTGGGGCTTGTTTTTTATGAAGTAACCGCGGGGCATTAGAGTGAAGAAGTGAGTTAAAATGAAAATGTGTTTGACGATGCGAATGTAGTACTTAAGCGGAGTGTATGAGTGGAATATTTGAAATACGAAAGGGGCATGCGAAAGAAGAGGGCGAGGAGCACCGGAGATGAACACGCCAAATTTGAATGTTTGGCTCAATCGAGTATTATTGTGGTATGGCCCGTTGCTGTGACGCATATGGAAAAGTAAGGGATCAAAATTTTTGAGCAAACGGTAACTTACTGTTGCACCCATGTTCGAAATTTGATCAAATATAATGTGGACAACGCTAACATTGAGATGAACATAGAATGGAATGGATTATACAGGGATCAAAATCCAAATATTATCAAATAATTTATGCTGGCTTCTTTATTAATCATATCATGCAAATATCATATATATTAGCAGCCTGAGATATTTTTACCTATCCGCGTATTTTTCTTCATCCAAGATCCATATTTTGAGCAAATTTAAATTTTAAGAAGTATATATCCGCTTTTTTCTTAACAAACCATACTTTTACCCTACAAATACATCTTCTTCAGTTCGCATTCCATTCAACAAAATAAAAATATAAAATATAAATCTTTTTCCAATGGCTTTCATTTTTTTATCAGGTATTGCAAATAGAAACCGCCTGGATAATCTTATGAGGCAATACGAAGCAGAGATTGATCGAAACTTCACCATGCAAGATTTCGCGTTCATAAAAAACAATCTCATGCACGTTATGGCGGAATACAAGGCAAAACCTCGGGGAAACATAGCTCGATTCGTGCTTGCAGTTCGTACTATTTTGAAATTTTCGGAATTCAAATACACGACCTGTGAAAACCATATTGAAATGATTCCTAACTATAGGTTTCAACCATCCGATCTCTGTTATACATATACCAACGATGAGTTAGAAGGAAGTATTACTATCAAATTCTCGTTTTGTGAAGAGAATGTGGACATGATAACAGTTTCGGGGATTGTGGTTGGTGCAAACAAGGAAGAAAATGTATATGAGACGACTGCAGATCTGATGAAATATGCATCGGCGCTGATTGAGTGTTTGCATGGAGCAATAGCAGACAGCTCGGAGAAGAAGCTTGTACAGTTTTGGTCCCATATTTATAAAGATGTTTGTGTTCCTCTTCTTTGTGATTTGAAGCGCAATCAGTTAATGAGAGTGGAGAACCCTCAAGTTGCTCAGCAATGTTTGTTTTTTCCCAGAGACAATCTTATGGATAACCTTTTTTAGGTATTATTTAGATGATGAAATTTATAGTTTGAGGCTTCTATGGTATTATTTTGGTAAGGTCTTTTTTCCCTTCTGTACATTTTATATCAAAAAGGTAGTTTATTTTAAGGGATTAGTGACTCTAGCCGGACTTCGTTTGGTGCTTGTATTTTAAGTTTTGCTATTGGATTATCCATGGTGTGTTTTAGTTGACAATTATATCATAAAATTGATATTGATTTATCCACGTTCTGTCAGCTTTTTGTGGAGAACAGATACTCATGCTAATCTCAAAAAAATTGGTAAATTCGTTCATTTGTGTTGGCTAAATTATTACTTCTAAACCACTTAAGATACCAACTTGCGAGTTTTCTCCGGATCTACGTAGTATACATGCATAGTTTAATGATTTATATGCTGCTACTTAACAGTGTTTATATTAATTTTTCATACTTTGGTTGATGATTTCTTAAGGGAGTGGGAGGGGAAAAAAATTGGTACAGCATGGTTAATCAAAGTTTTGGTACAACATATCTATAGTTTCAAAATTTTGATATTTAGTAAGCATATCAAATGACCGTTGGAATGTGTGTGTGTGTCTTTTTATATATATATATATATATATATATATATATATATATATATAAAAAGAAAAAGAACAAAAAAATGGCGGCCACCTCCAAAATTTGATAGTTACTTTTCGATGACAGATCTCGGTTTAATAATCATTATATAATGAGGATCGCTTACTCAAAATTTAAATAAATTATACCTTTGTAGTGTTATTGTCACCGGCTAAATCAAACTAACCCATTGTATTTCAACCTTTAAAACTTAATATTTTTATAGATAAGTCACAATAAAAAATCATTTCCACCATTATTAAATCACAAACATCGTAACTTTTCTAACGATATCAATTATTGATAAATAAAATCAACTTTATAAGATCATATTTTATTGATTACAAATTCATCTGCCTCTACAAAAAATGGTTAAAAAATATATATGTGTGTGTTTTAAAAGATTTCTAGTGTTTTAAAAACATTAAAATAATGTTTTGCTTTCAAAATCATATCTTTGTGGAGTAAAAGTATTACTGCAAAACAGTGGCGTAGTTATATTTTTGTGTGTGAAATAACGGGATATGTGAGATATTATTAAAATGACATTACAAAGATGCACTTCGGTTAAATAAATTTGAGTGAAATACAGTAACTTTATTATGCATTCGTAAAATATTTTTGACGGCATAATGGAAATGTGGTTATATAATATTATTATTTGTTTTGTAGTCTATTTGAAACGAGATAAAATATTTGATGGTTTTTCATTATGATATAAATGCATTATAGTTTATAAATAAAATATTGTTATTGTTTAAATGAAATAAATTAAAGAGAGAAATGTAAATTTTTGTAATTTAAATCGGCTACATAGTTTATGGTTGCATTTCGGAATGCAGTTACATGTTTGTAGCCAAGTTTGAATGATATATTATTGAACCAAAAATTAGCACAATATCGCAAGTCTACTAGAAACGAAATAGATCTAATTAAAACAGTAAATAAACTAGGAATTTTATAGTGGTTCAACAAAATTTTGGCCAATGTCCATTTTATTCTTAATAGAGATTTGTTCTTTTAATGAGGACGATGAAAGTGCATACGGATCTCATGTAACATGGATTAGGTGTGTGTGTGTATTCAAAGTGTGTATTTAAAAACTAATAGATACTAATTAGCAAAATATAGTAAAGTAAATAAAAGCAATCGCATCAGAATTTTAGTACTGGTTCGGACCTCCCATCCTACGTCCAGTGTCGAAGCTCCCCTTCCGAATTTCCACTAACTAAACACCCTCAATTCGTTTGGAGTAATAGGAAATACACAGAGTTTCTAACTTGATGACCTTGTGTTCCCTCATTATAGATTTTGACTTATGATACAATACTTCCAATAATCTCCTTGATGATTTATGATGTGTGCTCTGTGATTATTAGAAGTGTATTGAGTGATTCCTGAATGTAGAATATAGATCGTATGCAAGAGAATTCAAGAGTGCTTAAGAGAGAGAATATGTATTAAGAAAGCAAGTAGAAAAGTTAATTTGATTCCTGAATGTTGATCTCTACTTATAGACATCAAAGAGCACCAATCATTCAGAACAGCCACTACTATTCGCAGAGATACCCTTGAACGATCGCAACAATTCGAAGCGACTTTTTAAAAAACAGTCGTTATAGAGTGATCAGTTGACTGGGAATAAAAAGTCAGTATACTGAATATAAACCATAAATCATACGATAAATTTAAAAATTGGTTTGTAAAACAAAATATTCTTATTCAATCAACTAGAAAATATTTTTAGTCGACTGAACTATATATATAAAAACTGTTTTCGATACACACACGGTCCTTTTTTATTTTGTTTAACTCTCTGATCTTAAAAAAACAGGGTTGGCGCAGTTGGTTGATGGTTCGGACTGCGTGATCGAAGGTCACGAGTTCGAGCCCCGAAACTGACAACCCTGTAACAAGTACCCGAAGTATGTGTTTGGCAGGCACATACTTCCCTAGAGTTTACAAGCGAAGCTTAGTTCTCTAGGTAATTCAAAAAAAAAAAAGTGTGCGCTTGTGCATATGAACTAGCAAGAAGATTTTACATGTATATCTAAGACCAAATACATATACTTGACTTGACGATCCGTATTTCTTTATCTTTTGATATGTTGATGATCCACTTTATTTTCTCCTTGATTCTTTGATTCAAGGTCTTTTGATACCCACATAATATTATACTCTAGATATATACGGAGATATAGTTGTCTCATCATTAAAACATACAAACATGGCATTAACAATATCTTTCTTTTTGAGGATGACAACTATATAAATTGAGATAGAATTAGAATTTTATATGCATATACATATACATATTCCGTCAATACATGTTTCGCCTGTCAATATTCTTTCCCCCGTTCTCATTAACAAAAAGGTGAGAACACACTATAAGAAAAATCGTTTATAACAGCAAAGAGGCATAGCGTTCAGATGCTTACTGCATTTGTCGCCCTGAAAAACCAAATAAAACCTAACGTAACTGTGAAACATGAAAAGATTGAGATTAATTGCTTATCATTATTCGATTCAGTACATGGGTATTTATACACAATAGTATACACTTCTGAAAACTACCGTTATCATTATCATTTGAAAACAAAACTAATTCCTATATGTACACATGAAGAATAGCTCTGGCTGAAGAGTAGCTCACGTAATTTAACAGTAGAGTAGAATTTAACAGTAGAGTAGCTTCACTTCCTGGAGAATAGCTCATGTTGTTTAACACCCCCCGTCAAGTTGGAGCCGGGAGAGAAATGTCGAACACGCCCAACTTGCTAAGCAATCTTTTGAAATTATCAACACCTAGTGGTTTTGTGAAAATATCCGCCAGTTGGTCGCAAGAACGAATATAGGAAGGAGTAATAAGACCAGAAAGAATCTTTTCACGAACGAAATGACAATCTATTTCGATGTGCTTAGTTCGTTCATGGAAGACGGGATTTGCTGCAATATGAATTGCAGCTTGGTTATCACAGTATATTGATATAGGAGCAGATTGTGGAAAACCAAGTTCGGATAAGATTGAATGTAACCATTGAACTTCAGCAGTAATAGCAGCAAGAGACCGATACTCAGCTTCAGCAGATGATCGAGAAACAGTTGGTTGTTTCTTTGATTTCCAGGAAATAGGACTAGAACCAAGCATTGTAAAATAACCGGTAGTAGAACGACGAGTGACGGGGCACCCTGCCCAGTCAGAATCAGCAAAACCGACCAGAGAAAAAGAACTCGTTGCCGATAGAAATAAACCGTTACCAATAGAACCTTTGAGATATCGAAGGACTTTATTTGCAGCATCAAGATGAGTGGAACGAGGGTTTTGCATAAATTGGCTAAGTTTGTTGACAGCATATTGAATGTCAGGACGAGTGACTGTAAGATATAAGAGACGACCGATGAGTCGTCGATAAAGAGACGGGTCAGGCAAGGGATTGCCGTCATCCGGAAGAAGTCGACTATGCTGTTCCATAGGAATTGGAGTTGTACGAGAACCAAGCATACCTGAATCCTTTAATATGTCAAGTGTGTATTTACGTTGACACGAAAATAATCCCTTTTTGGAACGAGAAACTTCAATACCAAGAAAATAACTTAGATGCCCAAGATCTTTAATGGAGAAAGATTTGGCGAGAAATTGTTTTGTTGTGGAAATAAAAGATTCATTGTTTCCTGTAATGATAATATCATCTACGTAAACAAGAACAAATACTGAAATATGATCACGAATATACGTAAAGAGACTGTAATCGGAAATAGATTGATGAAAACCATGTTGAATTAAAATAGAAGAGAATTTAGAGAACCATTGACGCGAGGCTTGTTTAAGTCCATAAATAGATTTATGGAGCTTACAAACTTGATTATCACTATGATGAGAAAAACCAGGAGGAAGTTTCATATAAACTTCCTCATTTAGATCACCTTGGAGGAAGACATTATTGACATCTAATTGATGAAGAGACCAATTTTTAATCGTAGCGATAGAAAGAAGTAGACGAACAGTGACCAATTTCGCTACCGGAGCAAAGGTATCATGGTAATCAATTCCTTCAACTTGAGTGTAACCTTTTGCTACTAAACGGGCTTTATATCGTTCAATAGAACCATCAGAATAATATTTAATTTTGTATACCCATTTGCAACCAATTGGTGTTTTATTTGGTGGTAATGAACAAACTGACCATGTTTTGTTTGCTTCAAGAGCACGAATTTCAACAGACATTGCATCACGCCAAGCAGAAGATTGAACGGCTTGAGAATAAGTTTGAAGTTCATTATGATTAATAATTTTGGACAAAAAAACGCGATGAGAATGACTAAACTTTTCCAAAGAGAAATATTGGGATAAAGGAAAAGAAGTAGATGAAGGAGAGACGTTGCATGCATAATCATTGAGATGTGATGGCCTTCGTCGAATTCGTTGAGGACGATTTAAATCAACGGTATTTGCGGGAATTAAATTAGAAGAATTATTATTAATTTGTTGAGACTGATTTGAATCAGCGATTTCTGTTGAAATCAGATTTGGAGAATGATTTTGAAGTGAATTTTCACTATTTTCAGTTCTATTAGATGAAGGATTATTAGTTGGTACTAATGAACCATTTTGAAATGGTGTGAAATTTGTGGGTGAATCATCATCTAGTGGAGTGATGGAAATGTCGTTAGAACTATGATCTGAAATGTTTTTGTACGGAAAGACTGACTCATGAAAAATAACGTCACGTGAGACTATTATGCGATGAGAATAAGGATCATAAAGTCGATATCCTTTTTGACCATAAGGGTAACCAACAAAAATGTATGGCTTACCTCGTGCATCGAATTTATTTTTAATATGCATATTTTTCGCAAAACACAGACAGCCAAACACACGTAAAGATGAATAAGACGGAACCTTTCCAAATAAAATTTCATGAGGAGATTTGAAATTAAGAGTACGTGTGGGTAATTTATTAATGAGAAATGCAGCGGTGAGAACACATTCGCCCCAAAAAGAGAGGGGAAGGTTAGCTTGAAATCGTAGTGAGCGAGCAACATCAAGCAAGTGTCGATGTTTACGTTCCACAATCCCATTTTGTTGAGGAGTGGCTATACAACTTCATTGATGGATTATACCATGAGAATGAAACCAATTTTGAAACTCTAATGAAAGAAACTCAGTTCCATTGTCAGATCGAAGAGCTTGAAGTTGTGGAATAAAAATACCACCACTTCCAGATTGTATAGTGGAGATTGACGGTCCGAATTGTCTATTAACTTGATTAAAAAAATGTTTTATCATATGAAAAGTTTGAGACTTGAATTTCATTAGATAGACCCAAGTGCATCTTGAATAATCATCAACAATCGTGAGAAAAAAACGTGAACCATTTTTAGATGGAACATTAAATGGTCCCCAAACATCAACATGTAATAATTCAAAACATATAGAAGAGCAAGATACACTTTGCGGAAATGAACCACGAGATTGCTTAGCTTGTGGGCAAACATCACAAATAAATTTATTATTCGCGGATATATCCGGAAAATTATTAACAAGAAATTTAAAACGGGAACTACTAGGATGACCAAGGCGAGAGTGCCAAAGATCAAAATTATTTGAATGCTGAAATGAAAAAACTGAATTCAAATGGGAAACATCCTCCAAGTAGTAAAGGCCACAATGAACTCTACCCCGACCAATCGTCCTGTTCGTCAACAGGTCCTGAAAACGACATTGAGATTTAGACAAAATTACTTCACAATTAAGTTCTTTTGTTAATTGTGAGACAGATAATAAATTGAATTTGAATGATGGGATAAAGAATACATCTTTGAGAATAAGAGATTTTGAATGTTTAAAAATCCCAATGTGAGTCACTGATGCAAAAGTGCCATCAGGTAATTGAACAGACTTATGTTTTTGCAATGGAACATATGAAGAAAAAATTGATAGTGATGTGCATATATGATTTGATGCACCTGAATTTATAATCCAACAAGAAGACATACAAGACAGAATTGTACCTGCTAAATTAGCTGAGAGTTCACCGACTTCGTCTTTGGCCAAGAGAGCAAGCAACTTGTTGTACTGTTGAGTTGTCAGATGATTGTTTGTCACGACATGAGAGGCTGATCCATGTTCAGCTGCGTGCTTTTCTTGTTTGCTTGGGAAGCCATGGAGTTGATAGCACTTCTCCCGAATATGCCCATGTCGATTGCAGTGGTCACAGAATGGACGCTGCCTCTTTGACAGCCCACGGTATGGTGGTTTTGAAGCTTGGAAGGCAGCAGACTCAACAGCGGGAGTTGATCGAACATTCAACTCTTGTTGCTTCTCTTCTTGACGGACAAGATTGTAAATTCGCTGAATGGACGGAAATGGCTCCATCAGCAGAATCTGACTTCGCACAGCAGAGAAGCTATCATGCAGTCCTTGAAGAAACTCCATGGCTCGATCTTGATTTTGCTATTCAATAATACATTTTCCATTTCCGCAAGTACACGGAACAATCGAAATAATGCTACTCAGTTCATCCCACAAAGATTTTAGTTGGGTGAAGTACAATGAAACACTCATACCTTCTTGTTTGAGAGAGGAGATGGAGAGTTTTAACTGATATATCTTCGGCGCATTTGACTGAGAGAAGCGCTCTTTGAGATCCATCCATATCTGGGCAGCACTATCGGCATAGAGAATACTTGGCCTGATTTCCGGAGATACGGAATTGAGTATCCAGCTGCCAACAAGATCGTTGCAGCGGCGCCAATTGGCAATGTCGGTTTCCACCGTTGGGGTCGGCAAGGAACCGTCGACGAAACCAAATTTGCTCTTGGCTCGTAACGCCATCGTAATGGCACGATTCCAAGAGCCATAATTATCACCTGTTAAGAGAGGTGTGACAAGAACAGTAGAAGGACTATCAGAATGGTGGATAGCATAAGGATCAGCTCTGATAGGAACGGTAGCAGAATTGTTTTCATTAGCCATAATAAGAGATTGAGGAAGACAAGAGCGTAATTTTATTTAATGGTGCTCTGATACCATGTGAAACATGAAAAGATTGAGATTAATTGCTTATCTTTATTCGATTCAGTACATGGGTATTTATACACAATAGTATACACTTCTGAAAACTACCGTTATCATTATCATTTGAAAACAAAACTAATTCCTATATGTACACCTGAAGAATAGCTCTGGCTGAAGAGTAGCTCATGTAAGTTAACAGTAGAGTAGAATTTAACAGTAGAGTAGCTTCACTTCCTGGAGAATAGCTCATGTTGTTTAACAGTAACGCTATAGTAGATACTGTACCATATTTCCAAACCCGCCCGAGTTCCCTTCTTTGCTTTCATTCACCCCTTCAAACATTTCATCTTCTACTCCAAAATGACATACCCTAAATCTCAAACTACATCTCTAAACCTAAATTATTCATTGGAATTTTTTCCAAACGGGAGTTGCAACTTCATGGAGGCTCATTACCTCACCCTAATATCTGATTTCATTAACTTATTCTAATCAATTTCACATAGTTTTAGGAATCAATCTCGCACCCTCATTCCACTACCACACCGTCATGACTTCTTAATCCAAACTTCAGTATTTTTGAAAGCTGCATCTACCTGCCCATACGTCCAATAAAATTGAAACCCCGCCTCAACAAGCTACCCAGTGCCCCGATCTACTATTTGTTGCCAAAAATCCAATGATAACCCAGTACCACATCAGATTTTGAATTTTCAAGGTAAAAGCTGAGATGGAAGCCGATTGTTTTTTTTTTTTTTTTTTTTGACGTTTGCTAAGGCATTATGTTACTAGAATAACAAGGTGAATTGATATATTATTTGAATGATTTGCATTGAATACCTTGATTGTTATATGGTTATTATAAGCAATATGAATTATTGTGTTGCCAATTGAAAGGAAACTTCTTTACCACTTATTCGAATTCTTTTGCAGCTCAGTGATGTTTTCTAACTGGGAAACAGTGGAGGTCGATGCCTGAAATAGAACAACAGCGGTACGAGGGTATTGTTTTTCATTTTTGTTTCTGAGATTGTTATTTTTTGTGTAGCAATTAAGGAGGGCAATTTGATTAGACAGATATAAAGTTTAGAATCCATACCTAGAGTTATAGTTTTATTTGTATCAACAAAAATCACATATATAATGAAAATTAGAAATAGCTTCGTATTTTTATAAATGGGTTCACTTCCATGACTTTAAAAGTTGAAGCCTGTGCTTATAATTAAAATTCATTACTCTGATAAACTAGTAGTGTTTTAGTTGTTAATTATAGTTAAAACGATTAGGTTTTATTTGTCAAAATTAGTTTACTTTGAAACAAGGCGTGTTTCAAAAATCTTATTATGCCAAACGTATTTCAAAAACCATATGCTACGCCAATAGTACTATAATTATTGTCTATGACATTTTATCAATCTGCAGTCATAGTTTTATATGATACATGAAAGTATTTATCAGCAGTAGGTAAAGAAGTTTCTTCGGTTTAAAATAAATAATTGAACTACCATTACAATAAATAATAAAATATGAGCACAATGGAAAACTGGGTGAAAGATGTCTTCTTACTGGAGAGAATGCATCATTTAAGCATGTTTTTGATATTGCCGCTATCATCACAATTTCAAGGAGACCTTGGGTTCACATAGCACATATAGTCTGTAGAGATATATGGTTAGATATTGGTTTTCATTACTCACATTACAGGGAATCTTCCTCTAATTAGTTATCCGGTTAGGAACCACATGTTGTTTCATTATAAAATTTGAGAAACTTTGATCTAAAAAATTTGAGTGACACGGTATAATGATGAAAACCCCATTGTTTGTCAGATTTAATAGCTAGAAAGCATGATGCACTTCTAGTTGTGCACTTACAATTTTGCACATGCACTAATATTGAGGGCAAGGCATATACTTAGGATATTGATAAAAATGCACTGTTGTTTCATGTTTAAAGGTCAAACATGAGGCAGGATTTCTAGGATTTTATCCACTTCAGACGCTTGATACCATCTATAGTAGTTCTTCCTTTGTCAGTCAAATTATGTTACAAATTGGAGTTGTTTATTTGGTTTACAGATTGTTGAGGTTTTAAGGCATCAATGGGCATATTCTTCTGAGAAGGCTGGGAAAGAATTAGGCTACAGCCCTAGAAGCTTGAATGAAGGATTAACAGATATGCTCCAATGATTAAAGAGTTTAGTTTTCATCAAATGCTAAGGTTGGGTTTCATTATTTCATTGTATGTTCTTTTGGTTTTCTTAACTGTTTAGTAACTTAACTAGTAATTGGTACTCATATTTTATTATTTATTGTAATGGTAGTTCAATTAGTTATTTTAGTTACGTCATTTTAAGTTGCATTGCTTTTTTTAGCACTTCCAATTAGTTATGATGACCTGTTTTATGGTCGAAGGGGATGTTTGATATCTCTCTCATCTCATGGGAGGTGTGATCTTTATAGAAACTGAATATCCAATCTTGTTATTGATAAAACGTTGGTTTGATCGCTAGATATCAGTGATATTATTCTATATTATTGGAACATTCTACTGAGTACATAAGTTTTATCTCTATTTATAGGAAGTTGCTGTTAAGCATAACTCATTTTGAAAACTAATAAAATGTTCAATTGGTCATTAATTTGCAGGTGAGGAACTAAAAGATGTTTGCAAAACACGTATAGACGCAGATGATTTATACGAACGACATGTTTGCAATCAGTAAAATGTATTATTTAGCGTGGGCTGATTATGATTAGGTCGTTGTTATGTATTGTGCATGTGCAAGTAATGTGCTCTTTCCGTAAATTTCTTATGTAGTTATGTGCGGGTGCAGCCGGTTGGCTTGTAAGTAATCTAGCAATCTGGTCTACTAAAATTTTGTGTGATCTTAGGATTAACTACGAATATTTTTTTAACAGTATAAGTAATTGGACCCAGATCCTACTGCAAGCCTATAATATGGAAACACATGAAACTTCTTGGTGTGGTTAATATTCGTTAGTGTGTGAACATCATTTTATTTTTTTAAATTTCAAATAATGTAATGCCTACCAGCCTAGTTAGCTGATTAGGCGCAAGGCACATCTTCTTGTGTTTCCCTTGCTTTGTATGAGTTTAAAACTATCGGTTTAAAATTCAAACTAAGAAGTTAATGCACAATGTGATATTGAGGAGCGTAATGGGGTAAAGTGCAAGTACTGTAATGAATTTGGACGGATAACTCAATCAAAGATTGGACAAGCTCTGGAAGTCATCTTCCTTCATTTCAATAAACATGATAACAATGTGCAAAAGATTTGTACTACTATGGAGCATCCTTTTGAGCTCGATCTAAACCTCAAAGATGATGTGAGTGGCATATATGTAATTTTATATTTGATTTTCAATCTTAATCTTATTGCATTGTTCGTGGTTATGTTTGTAGGAAAATAAGAAAAACTTAAAGTATCTTGGATAAAAGTAAATATCGATAAAACCAGCCAGGAGAAACAAGAATTAATCTACCAACAATCCATATGTTGTGACAAATTCATCTAAGAAAGAAGATGTTCTCATTCCCAAGTGAATTTCACTTATTGTGAGATTTCTACAATTGCCAATTAATTTACCTTTCTATATTCTTTTATTAACAGATTTTGAGTTACTGACAATTTCTAGGACTAGATTTTTTTTCAATATCTACCAACACAGTTATTATAATGTTCATAACAATGGATGAGCCAATTCTTAGCTCATGCTAATTTTCTAACTTACTTTTTTGTAGTATTTTTTTAATCTAATAGTAAACTAATGATAGTACTTCAAATTTATGCAAAACCAAAGACTACAACATAAAATCATGGTTGAATTTTTTATAAGTTTGCAAGGCGATGAAGAAATTAATGTGCATTAATTTGCTTTCATAATTAGACCCAAAACTCATCAATCCATGCAATGAAATACAATTGCAATTATTATTTATATTTTGTTGCTCTATCTATCTTAGCATCATTAAATATTTACCATTGGTCCATCTTCTTGCACTTCCACACCATTGCAGTTCGCAATCTCACGAGTAAGTACAGCATCCTAAAACACAACTTAAGTAGTTGGATTTTTCAAACCGTGCAAAGCAGGTGTTGTTGGATTTCTCAAAATCCAATAATACTAAAATTTGTTGTAAAGATTTATATATCCAATAGGGAAATCCCAATTCAGTGGACCAAAGTAAATAAGTTTATAAAAACTAAATAAATTTATAAAATTAATTAATTTCACCAGTTTTATAAAAATTATACAAATTAACTATGTTTAAAAAAATAAAATAAGTTGACTAAGTTGTATTAAACTAAACTAAATTTATAAATTTAACTAAGTTAACAAAGTTTATAAAAATTAAACATGTTTATAAAAATAACTAAGTTTATAAAATTTTATTAAGGTTTCAAAAAATTAAGCAAGTTTATAAAAACAATCAAATCTATAAAATTAGTTAAATTTAAAAAAAAATATGTTAAGCAGGTATTACTAAAATCAAACACATATCCAAAAATTAAACACAGTTATAAAAATAAACACATTTATAATAACAAGTTTTACAAATTTTAAACTAAATTAACTAGGTTTTATAAAGAAATAACTAACTTCATAAAAAAATTAAGTTTTATACAAATTTGACTAAGTTTACTAAAAGTTTATAAAATTAACCAACTCTAATAAAATTTAACTAATTTATAAAAATTAACTAGGTTAACCAAGTTTTATAGAACTTAACTAAATTTATAAAAATTAACTAAGTCATATGAAAATTTAACCAAGGTAACCGTGTTTTATAAAATATTAATAAAACTTTATAACAACTACATAAATTTACAAAAACTAACTTTTATAAAAATTAATTAACTTTATTAGGTCCACCACAATTAAAGAGAATATTTGGTAAAATAACCTACTATGTTTACTTTTGTTTTATTTCTCGAGATAAAGAGGAAAAAATGTCTTCTTATAGTACCTTTAATTAAGGTGTCCGTTTATAACATCTATTACTTTCTCTCTTAATGTATTTTTTTATGTTTGTAACATCTTACTCTCTTTACTAGTGCAGTTGTGGCAAGGTTTGGGATAGCCATCGATCATGCAAGCATCGGTGATAGGAGTGCTACATCTACCTGCAATTAGAGACTACTCTAGCTTATACGCATTCTTGTTCCAGTATTCTTCTGTAAGTTACATAAATATAACCAGGTTGCTTTGAAATTGTAAAAAAGTTGAAAATATGTATGACCCCGACACGCATAGTCATGAAAGACATGCCATGGTGCACAAAGCATTTGTATTACTTGCCCTGTTTGCAGATCTATGTGAATCTATTTCATACCACTTTTCTCTTGCCCTTTCTCGTTCTTCGATCATATTGGAACAAAATTTTCATATAAACTTGTCCACTGTTAGTTATTTTTGCCTGAATAATCTCATATTAATCTACGATGTAAAAATATTCTATTAAATTCTCATAGTATTTATGGCCTGTAAAATTAATAGATTAAAAGTACCATCTTCTAAAATTATATAAGTCGGCAGCAATAGATACATAATGGTTTTAAAAGAACGGAATTTGTTAGTATCCTACGATATGTCTTATCCTATAATCATGTAATTAATATTAGCCACTGTTATCCCACCTTTTGGTCAAGGCTGGAATATCAACAAAATGACAAGGAATGATGGATATTGGGATTGGAGATCGATTGGAATCAAGGCAGCAATCGATGTCGTCAAAATTTGGTTAGGCTCCGATCGGGATGAAATTGATTGGAGATGATGATAACGACTAGAAGAGGCTATGTTTCAAATTTCAGGTTAATCGGAGTTCGTATGAAGGAGATATGATCGATGCAAGGTAGGAAGGACATGTTGTTCGTATCCATCGGTGTGCAGGGAATGGTTCGTATCGATGCATTTCGCATCGATCAGTAGGGATGGTTCGTATCGATACGTTTCGTATCGATCAGGTAGTTGGTGTTTCGTATCGATAGGCTTCGCATCGATCAGGTATTGGTTCGACTCGATAGTGTTCGTATCGATCAAAGGCAGAGCAGGGTGAAGGACTTCGAATCGATACTGTTCGTATCGATCAATATGGACACGGCTCAATGGTTTCGTATCGGTCAGGATGGAAAGAGGCGGCATGTCTCGAATCGATACCTTCGTATCGATGACAGAAGGGTTGGGCACTTTCGTATCCATCGGGTATAACTTTGTTCGTGTCCATCAGGTAAGGCTTTGTTCGTATCCATTAGGTACGGTCTTGTTCGTATCCATCCCAAGGATGAGCTTCGTATCCATCCTCCGCTTCATCAAAACCACTTCGTATCGATAACCCCCATGGTCATTTCGTATCGATCAATTCGTGAATGATCGATGCGAAGTGTACTCTAGGAATCGATGCAAAGGGAAACACGAATCAATAGGTACAAACATGCCGTTGCGAAGTTATGGTTATGGACGAAGCATAAAACATGGATGCAAGCCCACGTCTCTAGGAAAGAAGCGGTCAAAGCGGCAAGAAGAATGGATCGAGCCTTGGAAGTAGCGCCACGTCATCGATGCGCACGTGCCTCCATCGAGTCGAAAGTGATGGATTCGAACAGATGGATTCGAAGACGACAGCCAACGGAAAACCCAAGTTTGAATCGATCATATCTCCTAAAGTGTTGATCCAAATGCAACGAAATTTTCACAGCAGCTTTCATACAAGGTAAGGAATGTTCCTGCCAAGTTTCAGCTCGATTGGATCATTTTTTGATGGGTACGAAATCACTTCGTATCGATCACATATCGAGTCGAAACTTAGTGGGGTCGGTTGCGTGGGCCCACTCACGTGCCAGAAGGAGTCTCCCGGAGTTTTACTCAGCATCCTACGCTTATAAATAGCCTCCTGAAGCCTACAGAAAAAGGACCTTTTGGCTATTGGACGCCTAGACTCTGCCAGATTCATTTTCACACTTCAATATAACGATTGTACTCGAAATTCTTCATTACTACTGCTGTAATCATCTGTAACCAGCAAGGATAATCAATAAAAGGATAAAACTTTAAAGTGGACGTAGGCCGGAGATAGCCGAACCACTATAAATCTTGTGTCTCTATTCATTATTTCTGGATTATTGTTTAATATTTGCTGAGATCCGATATTTATGCTTGAATATCGCTGATTTGTGTTCACACACTGGTGCTTTCACGGTATTTGGGGTTTGTGACCAATTTTGGCGCAAACACTTTGGTGCTTTCACTGAGAGGGACTGGCACCGCTACATTGGATTCAATGTTCAGATTTGAAGAGTTTGAGGAGTTTTGACTTGAAGACAATGACTAGGCAAAATAGTAGAAGGCAAAGGGCTGAGAGAAGCCAGCGGGAAGGAAGCCAAGAAGCATCCTCTGGAGTTGGACAAGGGCAAGCTTCCATCTACATCACCAGAGACGAAATGGAAGCTATAACAAATTCACTGCAAGAGAGGTTGTTGAAGAGTCAACAGGAAATGATGCAGACTTTCTTTGAGCAGATGAGAGCTGCGGGGACGCAAAACTTAGGAACAGCTACAGCGGCTGTGGATGCAGGACAAGGAACTTGGGTTATGGAACCCAATGGAGGATAGGATATAGAGCCAGAAGGCAATCAACAAGGGCTTGGGGGAAGGCCCACAGGATCCAATACAGGAGGACCTTTGGAAGGAGTTCAACAGGCTAGAGCCGACGTTGCTGCTAATGAGCCACATGAAGAATATGTGCCGGAGTTCCCTCGGGGGAAACCCCTGACAGACAACGCTGGATTGGTAGAGATAATCAGGAAAACTGTACGAGGTGGCTTGACCAATAGGATGAACAGGAGTCCATTCGCTCGGGAAATAAGGATGGCTCAGAATCCACCTAAATTTAAGTTACCTAGCGTGGAGGTATATGATGGAAAGACAGACCCAACTGATCACCTGATGAGGTACACCAGACACATGGAGGTGCTGGGGGCATCGGAGGAAGTAATGGCTTGATGCTTCCCTTTGTACTTGACGGACTTAGCTGCAATGTGGTTTAGGCAGCCGTGAGAAGGATCTATCAGGACTTGGAGGGAATTGGTGGATAGGTTTTTGGGGCAGTTTCGGGTTCATATCAAGAGGCCGAAGAACGTAATGACATTGACATCGGTAAAGCAAAGGATGGATGAATCACTTAGGGATTTTCTAATCCGATTCAATGCGGCGGTTTCTTCGGTGGATCGGCCGGATCCATCGATGGTTTTTATGGCGGCAGTATCAGGAATCAGAGAGGATTCGGATTTTAAAGTATCTTTGGTACGAGATCGCCCACAAGATCTCGAGGAATTCTTTCACGAAGCCGAAAGGTTCCTTCGACAAGAAGATGCGATTATGGATTTAAAGTTGAAGGAGGTAAATGCAACTGAGGATGGAGGACCATCCAGTAGAGGTTCGGATAAAGATAAAGGAAAGAGGAAGTTGGATGATGATTCTGGAAAAGCTAGGAACCGATGGAAGGATCCAAAGTTTTCCACATACACAGGATTGAATGAGACGTTGGATCGGATTTACTTGGAAACTCGGAATCGCCTTCCTTACCGAAGGCCAGCAAGGAGAGAACCATCAAAACGGGAGATGGCACTAGGAAGGCATTGTCTCTTCCATGATTTAGATGGACATGATACCAACAGCTGCAGGTACTTAAAGGACATAATTGAGGAGCATTAAGGAATGGACAATTGAGGCAGTATGTTGGGACACGGAATGCAGCGGTGGAGCAGGAGCAACCACCGCCTACCTCACACCATGATAATGTGAGGCCCAGGAATGATGGTCGATTGATTATCCATTGACCAGGATAATATGAAATAAGTAACAAGCTACTGGCAAACGGCAAAGTCATTTACACAAGTATGGAAACGAAGATAGCCCCTAGGCATGTTCTGAATGATGATAAACCGCGATGCTATGGTTTGTGAAATTTGTTTTTTGTTTTGGATTGGACACTTGATTTTTCTGGTTTGGTTTTGGAGTTTGGATTGAACTCCTAGTTTTGTTTTCTTTCTGATTTGGATTTTCCTTTGGATGGTTGGTTTCTGTTTTGGATGCTGGTTTGGATTACTGATTTTCTGGTTTTGATTTGGATTGGATTTTGGATTGGATTTTGGATTGGATTTTGATTGGATTTTTATCTAGTTTTCGATAAAAGGTCGTCGGGTATGGATTATGCCTGGCAAGGGGTGAGTCGCTTTACCCAAACGTGGTAAATTGACTCATTCAGGTCGCTAAGGATGGACTATGCTCAGCAAGGGTCCGAAGTGACCAGGATTCGGCCTAGGACTTAGGCCCTATATTATCAATTGTTATTTTCAGGTCGCTGAGTATGGACTATACTCAGCAAGGGTCCGGAGTGACCAGGATTCGGCCTAGGACTTAGGTCCTGTATTATCAATTGTTATTTTCACGTCGCTGAGTATGGACTATGCTCAGCAAGGGTCCGAAGTGACCAGGATTCGGCCTAGGGCTTAGGCCCCATATTATCGAATATTGTTTCAGGTCGTTGAGTATGGACTATGCTCAACAAGGGTCCGGAGAGACCAGGATTCGGCTTAGAACTTAAGCCATGGCATTGTACAACGTCCAGGGACAGTGGACCAAGGTCGTCAAGTGTGGATTGCGCTTGGCAAGAACACAGAGAGGTTAGCTCAACGTCCAGGGACACTGGACCACGGTAGTCGGGTGTGGATTGCGCTTGGCAAGAGCCCGAAGAGGTTATGGATTTTGATATCGACCCGGAGAGGTCCTGGATTCGGTTATTGGCTATTGGATAAGGATGGATTAGGACTCGGTGGTCGAGTTCGAATGGACATGGAATTGGCTATGGACTTCGGATATCAGATTCGGAACTATTCAAAACACGCCTTTTTATCACAAGGCATGTTTTGGGGGGCAAATGTTATCCCACCTTTTGGTCAAGGCTGGAATATCAACAAAATGACAAGGAATGATGGATATTGGGATTGGAGATCGATTGGAATCAAGGCTGCAATCGTTGTCGTCAAAATTTGGTTGGGCTCCGATCAGGACGAAATTGATTGGAGATGATGACAACGACTAGGAGAGGCTATGTTTCAAATTTCAGGTTAATTAGAGTTTGTATGAAGGAGATATGATCGATGCAAGGTAGGAAGGACATGATGTTCCTATCCATCGGTGTGCAGGGAATGGTTCGTATCGATGCATTTCGCATCGATCAGTAGGGATGGTTCGTATCGATACATTTCATATCGATCGGGTAGTTGGTGTTTCGTATCGATTGGTTTCGCATCGATCAGGTATTGGTTCGACTCGATAGTGTTCGTATCGATCAAAGGCAGAGCAGGGTGAAGGACTTCGAATCGATACTGTTCGTATCGATCAACATGGACACGGCTCAATGGTTTTGTATCGGTCAGGATGGAAAGAGGCGGCATGTCTCGAATCGATACCTTTGTATCAATGACAGAAGGGTTTAGCACTTTCGTATCCATCAGGTATAACTTTGTTCGTGTCCATCAGGTAAGTCTTTGTTCGTATCCATTAGGTACGGTCTTGTTCGTATCCATCCCAAGGATGAGCTTCGTATCCATCCTCCGCTTCATCACAACCACTTCGTATCGATAACCCCCATGGTCATTTCGTATCAATCAATTCGTGAATGATCGATGTGAAGTGTACTCCAGGAATCGATGCAAAGGGAAACACGAATCAATGGGTACGAACATACCGTTGCGAAGTTATGGATATGGACGAAGCATAAAGCATGGATGCAAGCCCACGTCTCCATGAAAGAAGCGGTCAAAGCGGCAAGAAGAATGGATCCAGCCTTGGAAGTAGCGCCACGTCATCGATGCGCATGTGCCTCCATCGAGTCGAAAGTGATGGATTCGAACAGATGGATTCGAAGACGACAGCCAACGGAAAACCCAAGTTTGAATCGATCATATATCCTAAACCGCTGATCCAAATGCAACGAAATTTTCACAGCAGCTTGCATACGAAGTAAGGAATGTTCCTGCCAAGTTTCAGCTCTATTGGATCATTTTTTGATGGATACGAAATCACTTCGTATCGATCATAGATCGAGTCGAAACTTAGTGGGGTCGGTCACATTGGCCCACTCACGTGCCAAAAGGAGTCTCCCGGAGTTTTACTCAGCATCCTAACCTATAAATAGCCTCCTGAAGCCTACAGAAAAAGGACCGTTTGGCTATTGGACGCCCAGACTCTGTCGGATTCATTTCCACACTTCAATATAACGATTGTACTCGAAATTCTTCATTACTACCGCTGTAATCATCTGTAACCAGCAAGGATAATCAATAAAAGGATAAAACTTTGAAGTGGGCGTAGGCCGGAGATAGCCGAACCACTATAAATCTTGTGTCTCTATTCATTATTTCTGGATTATTGTTTGTTATTTGATGAGATCTGGTATTTGTGCTTGAATATCGCTGATTTGTGTTCACACACTGGTGCTTTCACGGTATTTGGGGTTTGTGACCAATTTTGGCGCAAACAGCCACTATTTATGTTTGTTGTTTATTCATATATTTTTATTGTATGCCAACAAAATACAACTATAGAAAGAAAAAATATAATCATATTAAATAACTTAAAATTCAATTTTAATAGAAACCTAGTTAATTAGCTTAAAATGAATGCGATCAGGTTAAAATGCATGGAGGATGGCTTTAGAATGAATATACTGACATGGAAGATTATATGGTTAACTATATAATTATGTATTAACTAGTTTGCCATATAATAGAATTTTTTTTCTATGTGTAAGGTTTTTTATTAAGTTGAAAATTTAAATAAGTTTCTAAAAATCAACTAAACTTTATAAAAATTAACTAAATTAACTAAGTTTTATAAAAATTAAATATATTAATAAAAATTAACCAAGTTTTATAAATATTTAATTAAATTGGCTAAGTTTTATAAAATTTATGAAAATTAAGTTGCCAAGCCTAGAATCGTCGCCATCTAAGAACCATATGTATATGTAACCCTGTTTAAACATTTAGCATCTTGTGCCATATAAACACGATAAGATCCATCTTCCCATTTTGGCATATACAATTTATTAGCTTCTACGATACTACCTACTTGTGCAGGTAGCATCAAAATATCGAATATATACAAGAAAGGAGGAAAGAGAGGGAAAAAACATGAAACTGAATCAGATTCCAAATCAAGAGTTGGTTACCCGAATATTTGTTTATGTTAGAAGATGTATTAATTCAGCTAGTCGAGGAATTTTCTTTTTCTTTACCGTGTAATGATTCAGAGAGATATAAAATGTTTATTACAGTCGTAGCATTAGCACCAAATTGTTATTTTTAGTGGTGCAAAATGTAAAGTTAAAGATGTTGGTACTTGTAGGTTTTAAACCTGATTGGTGACGTAACAAGGAAAGTGGTTGTTATGGTGGATGTAAAATTAAATATTTTGGTACTTGCAGCTTTTAAACTTGATTGGTGATGTAAGAGGGAAAATGGCTATAATGGTGGATGATATGATTACTACTGCCGGCAATTTATTCATATTGTTATCCTTTTTTTTAAGTGCCATAATAATTTTCATTATCAGTCAGCTTATATGTATTGTTTTATCTTTAATATTATTTGATATTTTTATTAGGCATGTTTGGTGGTTAGGAACTATTACTAAAGGTGCAGAACTGCTGCACCAGGAAGGAGCTAGAGAAGTATATGTTTGCTGCACACATGTTGTTTTTAGGTATATATCAATTCTCTTATGGCCCAGTCGATTCCACTCCTTGTGGATCAAAATAATTCATTTTATTGAATTAAATGTCTTCTTAATTTATGATTACTTCCTATTTTATATTCAAATGCAAAACTTCCAAAAGAACGCTAACGATCCAGTAAGTATAGCAGTATTCAAACAACCATCTGATGATATTCTTGCATCCTTGTTGGATAAGCTTAACCTTATTGTAAATTTAAGTTTAATACTATTTCATTTCTCATCTCTGTTTGTTTTTGCAACCATAGGTGCCAATGTTATAAGATAAACATTACAGATCTTAAATTTTCAGTTTTTTCCATAAATACCATGTAATTTTCCATCGTTTCTAACTGCCTTTATTATGTACATGTAAATACATTAAAATTGTTAGTTTGTAACTGTGCAAGCTCAGTTTGCAAGCTCAGCGTGCAACTGAGAATTCAACTAAGATCAGTTTACAACTGAGCATGCTGTTGAGCATACAAAATGAGCATAAAACTGACCATGCAAAAATTGTGATTTTTTTACATGTCTCCATCACTTGTGATCATGGAACAATCCTCATTTATGATGAATACTTTGGGTTTCATTTGTTCTAACCAATGCATTATGTACTTGGTCATAATATGAATGGTTAAAATGCAGTGATCTCATACTATAATTACAAAGCTACAATGCACCATATGTTCTATATATGATGTTTATTCATATCAATAAATTTGAAAATTATGCAGTAGTTGATACAATATAAGATGTCCAATTATAGTTTGGACTGGGGTTTGAAAATTACAACATAAATATTGGCAACGTCCTACTGAATCCATATGATAAATAAATAACTAAGTTAACTATGTTTTGTAAAAATAAATTAGTGATAATAATAATAACAATAATAAATTAACCAAGTTTACAAAAATTAACTAAGTTTTATAAAAATTAATCCAGTTTACAAAAATTAACCAAGTACAATAAAAATATAAAAATGTAACCACATATGTTATTGTAACAATAATAACAATAAATTAACTAAGTTAACTTCATAAAAATTAATTAAGATTTATAGAAATTAAATAAGTTTATAAAATTAACTATGTACCATAAACACTTAACTAAAATTAACCAAGTTTTATAATAATTAACAAGTTATAGTAATAATAATTATGATTAATTAAGTTTATAAAATTGACTAAATTTTACAAAAATTAACTAAGTTAACTAAGTTGTATAAAAGTTAACAAGTCTAGTTTACAAAAATTAACTAAGTATGTATAAATATAAAATAGAACTAAATCTTCTATAACAACAACAAAAACAATAATTAACTAAGATTTATAATAATTATTATACGTTAACTAAAATTCGTAAATATTAAATAAGTTTATAAAAATTAGCTAAATGTTACAAAAATTAACTAAGTTTTATAAAAATTAACAAGTTTAGTGTATAAAAACTAAAAAGTTTAGTTTATAAAAATTAACTAAGTATATAAAGATATAAAATATAACTAATTATTTTATAATAATAATAATCACTACTAGAACTACAGTATATAGCCACGATAGGTTTCCAACGGCCGCCAACGGGAGTTTCCAACGGCTACCAACGGCTCGTTATTTATTAACATGTCGTTGGTAGCCGTTGGTAACCGTTTGAAAAACAACCATTTGCGGCCGTTGGAAGCCATTGGAACCAATCGTGTAAACCTGCAGCGAGGCCGAAAGCTGAATCATTATTCTCTTCTTCCCCAAACACACCAAAACCCTCCTCCACTCCTCCTCTTCTCTTGCTCCGGCTTCTCCATGCAACCAGCAGCCATTCCGACGCCATCAATCAACGCCACCAACCTTTATCCATCCACATACATCTACAAAATCAGGTTTTGCCTAAAACCCTAAAATTTTAAGTTTTTCTACTTTTGTGTTAATTTGTTGTTAAGTTGTATGTAATGGCCTATTGTTTGTTTATTATACCAAACTAAGTGCTGATTACAATTATTACCATCCAAATATCCAAATTATTTGTGTGTATATATTATGCATATATATACATATGTTGATAATTTAGTGTAAATGCGCATTTGAGCTAGCGTTAGATTAGTTAGGATTGATTTAAATTATTTTATGTATGTTTTGTAAAATATTAGGCAAACATCAATTAGTCGAATATTTTACGAACATGAATTATATCTTTTACAAAATATATTAGCATTAGATAAGTATATAATTTAGTGTATATATATACACATGAATTGTATATTTTGTGAAATGGTAAAAATCAAATAATTTACTATATATTTAGTAAAATAGTATAATATAAATAAAATAATGCATAATATGCTTTATTTTATATATTTAATAAAACGGTAACATATAAATAAAATATAAATCCCTTAGTGAATTTTTGGCCCCGTCTGACAAGTGTTGTATATGATCGTTGCATGAATATTCGTTTTTATTGCAAAACGGATATTCATATTCATCTGCTACAATATTTGTTGGATTTTTCCATGTATTGGACAAGTTACAAACACTATAAAGTAATTACGTTTCGTAAATCATATTGTTTTAAACGGTTTACAAAATTTCGACGACATTTCCTTTTCGTTCCTTGTGTACATGCATTATGTACGATACAAGGAACACGTGGGAAGTGCTGCCGAAATTTTAAAAAATCGTTTATAATGATATGATTTAAAAAATTTAATTACTATTGTGTTTGTAATGGGAAGTAGGATGACCGACCATCACAAAAGGTGCAAAAAAGTAAACAAAATATCAAGAAATATAACTTTGTATATAAACGAAAATGGATTATAAAAAACATTAAAATCTAAATGTGTTTATCGAATTTGATTAATAATTTTTTTTCTATTGATCATAGGTTTTACATTAGTAAAAATGATCAATTATTTTATTGATCGGAGCTGGATGTATCAAAGAAGAGAAATGGAAGGCTCAATAAGTAAACATTTTCTTAACGGGGTAAATGTGTTTGTCGAACTTGCTTTAAGTAATATTGGAAACGACGTAGAAATTCATTGTCCATGTAATAGGTGCAAATTGTTGAAGCATTTAGTACCGAATATGGTTAGGATTCATTTGCGCCAATATGGTTTCATAACCAATTATTTGGTGTGGGATCGTCATGGAGAAATTATAACACGTAACGAAGAACAGTCAATAGAGGTCATTAGTGATGAAGTTAGTATGACGAATCTCATAGAACATATGGTTGAAGATGCAGCACGATCAATGTTCCCTACTGTTGAAATTAATAACGACGATGTTAACGTCGAAGAGGAACCAAATGTTGGAGCGAAAAAAATATATGATTTATTGGATGCTGCTAAGAAACCTGTTTGGAATGGATGTACTAACGACACTCAATTATCGGCAACTGCAAAGTATATTGCAATGAAATCAAAGTACAACCTCGCAGAAGTCGGATTTACGGCTGTTGTACAAGCTGCTAAACGCCATATGCCATTAGATAATTTAATGTGCGAAAATTATTATGAAGTGAAAAAACTTATGTCGTCTTTCAGTTTGCCGTATCAAAAAATTGATACATGTTTAAATGGTTGCATGTTGTTTTAGAAAGATGATGTCAGTCTTCGGAATTGTAAAATATGTAATCAAGAAAGATACAAACCAAGGAAAAAAGGGAAAAGAAGTTCCATACAAGCGTATGCATTATTTACTTATCACTCCTAGACTTCAAAGGTTATATGCATCATCTGTAACAGCGCATCATATGAGATGGCACAGTGTGAGAACACCTGAAGAAGGTACGTCAATACACCCATCTGATGGAGAAGCATGGAAGTATTACGATAAGAAATATCCCGATTTCGCAGCGGAGAGCCGTAACATAAGACTAGGTTTGTGTACTGATGGATTTTCACCGTTTCTCAGTTTGGTTCTAAATATTCATCTTGGCCTATAATCATTACACCTTACAATCTACCCCTGTGGATGTGTATGGAAACTCCATATATGTTTCTCACAATTGTCGTCCCTGGCCTTGATGATCCGACCGGGGTATCGATGTTTACTTACAACCACTAATCGAAGAGTTGAAAACATTGTGGTATGAAGGAGTTGAAACATACGATGTATCGAAAAAAAATTCGCGTGTTCTCTTCTTTGTTATGGACTATTAGCAATTTTGCTGCATATGCAATGCTTTCGGGTTGGAGTACGGTCAGTCGTTTTGCTTGTCCTTGCTGTATGGAAGAAACACGAGCATTTTCTTTACGGTATGAGAAGAAAATTTCATGGTTTGATTGTCATCGATGTTTTCTCCCTATTAATCATACTTTTAGAAGGGACAAAAAAAAACTTTATAACTAATAGACATGAGACTTTACAACCACCAACGATTTGGTCAAGTGAAGATATATATGAACTTGTAAAAGATTATCCAAAGAAACATGAAACTGGGCAGCAAACTGAAATCAAAGGTAAATCGAAGTTTCATAATTGGTGCAAACAGAGTATATTCCGGGAGTTGCCTTATTGGAAATATCTCTTAATCCGTCATAACATTGACGTGATGCATAACGAGAAAAACGTATTCGATAATGTGTTTAATACACTTTTGAATGTTAAGGGCAAGACTAAGGACAATCTTAAATCAAGACGTGATATAGAAGAAATATATAATCGTCTTGAGCTTCATATGAAGCCAAATGACACTAAAAAACCCAAAGCATGTTATGAACTAGATAACAACCAAGTTAAAGTATTGTTAAAATGGATGGAAGGATTACGATTTCCTGATGGAATTTCGTCTAATCTTCGTAGATGTGTCGACTATAAGAATGGAAGACTGAGTGGGATGAAAAGCCATGATTGTCATGTAATGATGCAAAATTTTTACCCATCGCTTTCAAAGAATTGTTGCCCGTAAAAGTTTGGAAGGTTATAACAGAACTTAGTTTATTTTATAAGAAGCTTTGTTCAACTATGTTAAAAGTTGTCCGTCTTCATAAACTTGAGGGAGAAATCCCTATACTGCTCTGCAAAATGGAGAAAATATTTCGTCCAGCTTTTTTCAATGTAATGAAGCATTTACCAGTTCATCTTCCATTTGAAGCACGTCTTCGAGGTCCTGTGCAATATGGATGGATGTAACCATTCGAGAGGTATGTTATTAATACTGAGTATATAAATGTTAATTTAACTATAAATAAAAATCAATATTGATATGAAATATTTTTTATTAGGTACTTAAATCATTTAAAGAAAAAAGTGAGACAAAAAGCTTGAGTTGAAGGTTCGATTTGCAAATCATATATCGAAGAAGAAGAATCATTCTTTTTCTCTCATTATTTCAATGATCATGTGAATTTATCAATCTAAAGTGTTGCGCGTAATGATGAGGCTGTTGAACCAGATTCTTCTTCTGAAGCAATGTTATCTATTTTTAAACAACATGGTCGACATGCTGGAAAATGTGTAGAAGTGTGGTTAGATGATTGAGATTACCATATAGCACACACATATATTCTTCTTAATTGTCCAGAAGTTGCACCATTTATTAGGTAATTATCAGATTACAAGTTTTGATAAATTTAATTTAATACTACATATGTAAATTAATAGTAAAGCAATATATTATGTTTTTGTTTGCAGTGTTTATGAATCACAAAATCAAAACGGCAATTTAAGCAAAAATTTCGATACTTGGTTTTCGAACTACTTTTATGATCTTACAAGTAATGTGGTCGTTGAAGGATTAAAACATTTGGCGTTAGGACCGAAAGGAAAATTAAAACGTATCCAATATTTTTCATTAATGGATATAATTTAAACACCAACGAATACGGTGCTTAAAAATTAACAAACAATACCGGTGTATTTGTTAAAGGCAGTGATGATCCTAATAATCATATAAATGATTTTTATGGCATGTTAACCCAGATTTTGCAATCGATATATTTTATAAGACCCGCGGAGGAAATTTTTTGTTTAGATGCAACTGGTTCAGTAATGTTCCAGGTTCTTGTATTAACGTGCATCCAAATTATAATCTTATAGAAATAAAACATACCTCCCGTTATCAACAGTACAATGATTTTGTATTAGCCAAACAAGCCTTACAAGTTTATTGCGCCCCTTATACATCTCTAAAAAGAAATAAAGCGGATTGGTCTGCGGTTTTTAATACCAAGACGAGATTTACAATCGATGGAAAGAATATTTCAGAAGAATAAGCCTATCAAGCAGATATCAAGGAAAATGTTGAAATCACAATTACAGACGATCAAACTGATTTTGGACAATTAAATGATGAAACAAATATATTAGTCGAAGCATTTGAGAATGTAGAGGAAAACAATATAGAATACGAGACCGAGTCTGAATCAGAAAACGACGAGAACTGAGTAATATCTGATAATTTTCACAATAATTCACGCACTCGCATCACATATTATCATCATCATTACATGCACTACCAATTAAAAATGTCTTTATTACATGCGCCACATATCAACATCATTTTATCTATGTCTATAATTAAAAATGAAACTTTCAACAAGTAATATGTCAGGCTCCAGACGTCGTAGCTCTTCTCGCTCGACCGGCGAGAGTAGTGGTGAGCCTCCGGCTCAACCACTTGTATGTTTGCAGCCGAAGGCTGATGGAGCGTAAGTATCAAAATTAAAATGATAACAATATAAATTTGTTCATACATATATATACTTGTCTAAAACTTTGTTTTATATTTAACACGGAGGATTTGATTTGGAGCCCTCGGGAGTTGTGCTTGGCATTTCCAAGCAATCATATATGAGCAAGATGACAGATTGCCGACCTAAGTGGAGTAAGATCCCTGACCAAGTTAGGGAGGCCATCTGGCAGGATTTTCTGGTGAGTTTATACCTCTTTACTATATGAATAAGTATAAATGACCAATTAGTAATATTTTCTCTTTGTACAGGGGCAAGCGGACTTGGCGGAGCCCGATGTCGCCATGGTTCAGCCACCAATGGAATTCGAAGGTCGCCAAAAATTACAGGGAGGTAATGTCAGCTCTTAAAAAATCGGAGAAGAAACCAAAATGGATGGGCGCTTCTGTATGGGATTCTTGGACGAGTTGGTGGAAGACCGACGAGTTCAAGGTAAATTTACCAAATATATAGTTAATTATTTCGCAATTAGTAAATATGATATTCAATTTAAATTGCAGGTAGGGTCGGAGAGGAACTCCGCCAATAGAAGTAGGAATCCTGTAACGTATTGTGGCGGATCCAAGTCTTTTCAGCATCATCGTGAGGACTTGGTAAATTTATCAATTACGAATCTAAAACCGTTATTACATTTTGTATATTAATCAGTTCAGTAATTAGCTATGAAAAATTAAAATATATAAATTATTTATTGCAGGAAAGATCGCTTGGACATCCCGTGTCTATGATGGAGGTATTTACTGTGACGACCCGGAATTTTGGACATTTGAAATTGGAATATTTAATAAATTTTAAATATTTAAAATTTAGATTCTAACTTGAATTTCAAATGCCACTAACTGTTGAGCAATTTAATTATTTAATTAATTAATTGGAAATTGGGTAAAATGTTGAATCAGGAATTTTAAGGCTGTTAAAATATAATTTGGAGGCTTGTAAAAATTATATTGATAGTACTAAAGATAGTAAAAGTGTTAAAATTGAATTTGGAGTGTTTTGTTAAGTTTTGAAATTTTATCGTTTAAATCGATATTTAAAAATAGCCTTCCGAGGCGTAGTCTCGGAATTCGATGAAACCAGTTCCATTGGACCCGTAATATTGTATTATTATTGAATTTCAAATTTTGTAGTCTTTAGAGTTGTCGTGTGATCGTACGATATACAAACGCGCTTGAATCTATATCAAAAATTTAATATAATAACTGGGTCCAAAATGCTATCTTCTCCATACAATCGATTTAGGACTCGAAACATTTTCCATTGCGTTCAGAATAGGGATACAACATTATAAACGCCTAGCAGCACGCTTCGATAGGAGGTCTAAATTTTAATTTGCTAAAACGAAATACTTTAGAAAGAAAATTATAAAAATATTATAATGGAAAAGGAAAGTCAAAGCCCTATGCCCAATCTTCTATAGCACGACATACCCTTCATGTATAACGTACTCGCGCATCCTCCTCTTCCTTTGAAATCGAACTGGCGTTCTTTCCTAAATTGATTCGTGAAATCGACTTATAAGAAAAAAATGTCTATTCAAAATCGATTTTCCCCTTCTCTTCCTCTCCCCGTTCGAAACCTAGCCAAGCTCCTCCTCTTTCAAAATCGAATCGGCCTTTCCCTCTCTCGGTCGAAGCCTCCTCTCCAACTCAAATCGAATGAATTCGATTTCGATTTCTAAAATCGCACAATAGCTATTCGGTGCCTTGATGAGCTCATGTGCGGCTATTGAAGGGAGGAGATCGTCAACGAGGCAAGGGAAGCGCAGCTAAGGTCGTGTGCTCCGCGTAGAGGGCGGCGGAGCTAGGGTTGCGAGGTCGATCAACGTGGGCGCGCATGAGCGGGGTTTGCTCGCTCTTAAGACCTTCGACAGTTGATTGATTTTAGGAGCGGCGTGACATGTGGGAGACAGGGTTTTCGCGTGGCATGGCAGGTTAGAGGAGTGACGCGGGTGACGGTGAGGATGGAGGTTGTGAACGAGCTTGGTGATAGTCGGCATCATCAAGTAAGGATTCTTTTTCGATCCAGTATTCCAGTAATCTGTTAACTGTTTTTTTTTTAAAAAGAGGCTTTTAGGGAATTTAAAACTTAAATGCTGAAGCAGAAGATAAATTTAAATGCATCCTGTTTAATTAAATGTATACGTTAGAAAAGTAATATAGAAATTTTAAAGTGTCATATACCTGCCTATTTTAATTGTAGGTTTAATAGAGAAAGTTTATACAAATTGATTTTGATGATTAATTTTAGTTACTAAAAATAATCATTAAAGGGGAAAAAATGTGTACATTATAAATTTACCAATTTATAAATCAATTAAGGAAATAATTTTTTTAACTGGTTAATCAATTATTTTGGCTTACTAAAGATAAATTAGTAAAGGAAATCGTTTGAACCAAATCATTTGTTAATTAAATTTTAAAATAGAAGAAATTGTTTGATTTTTTTTCAAATATTAATAAATCATTATTAAGTAATTTATAAAATGAGATAAATGGTCCGGTTATTTCGAATATTAATAAAATCATCTAATGATGTACAAGGTCTTTAACCGTGAAGAGACCGAGTCGAGATTGAAGTGGATTGCAAAAATCAAAAGTGAGTTAATCTCACTCTTCTGGATTTTTATTTAAATTTAAATGGTTGAATTTAAATAATTGGTTGAATGATTGGATTGATTTAATATGGTATATTATATAGTAATATATAGTATATATTGGAGTGATTGATTTCCCGCATTATATAGCGGATGAGACCATATGTGCCGCATAATAGCCGATGATGTTATATAAATCCCGTATACCGCTATATTCCACCTCGAAGTGGAATTGGTATTGTGCTAACATCTATGGATGCAGGGAAATAGGTTGGAGTGATCAACTAGATTCCTCAAAATTATTTAGATTATTTAATATTCTTTGTTATGAATGTCTGATATGCTGTGATGAAATATATTGATAATTGGAATATTGGTTACCATGGTTTGATTGGATATTACGATACACTGGGTTATCAAAATATATAGAATTGGATTTTTGAAAAGAAATATAAAGTAAAATTTGGGAGTGAAATAATTATAGAATAAAAATATGAATGAATTGGAAAGAAATAAAAGTGATATTTAAAAACTGAAGTTAAATTGTAATGTAGAGATTTAAAACAAGTTTTAAATAAAAAAATTAAATCTGGGATTCAAGTTAGTGAATTTCAGTTTTTAAAGAAATATAGTTTTTAAAATTTAAGTTGTTTTAACAACTTGAATGTTAAAGTGCATTTATAAATTGATTCGAATTTAAAAATGAAATTAGTTTTAAATTCCTTTAAACTTCCTTTATAGAATAAGTAATTAATTTATTTAATGAAGTAAATAAATAGGTAGTTAATTACCGGTTGAGATTAATCAAGACTGATTAAAATTTGTGGTTTAATTTAGATTAGAATAATTAAGATGTAATTAGAAATCATTAATTTATATAATTAATAATGTAATTAAAGGATGATGAATTAAGATTAATTAATCAATAATAAGTGATTCATGAGAAATTAGTTAATATAAGTAATTAAGGATTAATGTAATTAATTATAGTTAATTAAATTGTGAAGTAATTAAAGATTAATTACTGTTTTTGGTTAAGAATTATTAATTTGTGTAATTAATTAAACATAATTACTTGAATGTATTGAAGGATAATTAATTTAGGGTGATTAATTAAGATGGATAATTAAGGGATGATTATTTAATTGATTTGAAATTAATTAATGTTAAATGAAGGAATCAAAGTGATCGAGGTTAGTAATTCAATTAGAATTAATTAAATTAATTTGGAAGTGATCAAGCTTGCTTATGAATGATTGAATGGTATTGGATGCCTTGAATGAGACTCGAAGAGACCGGGTTCGGGTATTAGAAAATACCCACTTCGAATTTTTATAAATTGATATGTGAAATCAATAGGCTGGAATGACATGATTTAAGTGAATTGGACTATTTAATCTAAATTTTAGTACTTAGAAAATTGATGTGTGAAATGAGTGATGTCTATAACAAATTGTGAATTTGTAAATTGATACGAGTTACCTCGGGTTTTATATAAGTTGTATGCTTTGTATTCCATGTTAGATGGGTTTACTCACGCTGGTTTCCAGCCTGACCCGGGTGTTACTTTGATGTAATGCTCGGGTCAGTCCGAGTATTACAGATTTTTAGGTAAGGACGTTCTAGAGCTCAGGATGCGAGCTGGATGGCAAGAACGTATAGAGTATTTCCGGTGTATTATATTATGGTATATCTGAGACATAATGATTGTGTATATCCAGTGTCTGTATATATGTGTAACTCTGATGTACTATAAATGTAATTGACAGATACAGAATTCTTTTGTAAACTATTATTATTTGTTATTATATTTTATCCGCTGCGAATGTGAGATGTTGGTGTTTCTATTCTTCTTATTCTTCTATCTCTTTCTTCTTCTTCTAACAATCTGGAATTTCAGGATCGAAAATCCGAGTCGTTACAGTTGGTATCAGAGCTGAAGGTTAAGCGAGAACCTTGGCTCTAGTGGGGGATACTCATTAAGGATATGGTCAATAGTACCCTAGAATGTGTTGAGTGTATCTATATATGAGAGCGTACATGTTATTTTATTATATAAAGATTTTAAATGATTTTATATAAGCTTATATTTTAATATATAAAGCAATAATATTTCTAATATTAAGTTGGTTGTTAAATCTTTGGAATTAAATAGAGTTTCAACTGAAATTGTTGAAAATTGACTTTAGCGGTTGAATATGGTTAATAAATTTGTTTTTGAAAGATTAATAAAATGAAATTCTAGAATTTGAACTCAAAAAATTAATTTGTTTAAAAACTTTAAATAAAGGTTAATTTGGTTTAAAAGGTTAAACCAACATTTGAGAATTTAACTCGAATTTATATAATTCGAGATGGTTTAAAATTGAAATTGAATTAGTTCAAAATTGAATTTGATTTGGATTAATTAGATTTGTGATTGAAGATGTATAAGTTTAAAATTTTAAATGGAAATTTTGAATTGGATTGAATTGAAATGATTTGAAATTGAAGTAGGTTCAATTGATATTAGTCCAAATTGATTGGAATAATTTGGAATTGTAATTAAAGTTGAATAGGTTTAAAATCAAATGGAATTTGATTTGAATTGGGAAAGAAATCAAGATTGATTCAACTTGAATTGGGGTTAAATCAATTTTAATGGATACTGAAGTTATTCAAATTGGAATTTGTTCAATTTAAATGGAAGTGGAAATTTAAATTGAATTGATGGAGAAGTGAACAATTTTAACTCTGGACTATTTTCAATATAAATTGTTTTAATATAAACTTATTTTTCCAAGCTATTTAATATATACAACCTTTGTTATTAAACCCAAAACTATCTTATACTTATTTTATTACTACTTTTGGAATTATTTAACTATTTTGTAACTGTCTTATAAACTAATTACCGTTTTTCAACTGTTTTATAACTAATTACTATTTTAAACTATTTTGTAATTATCTAACTATTTTATAACTATTTGACTATTTTCCAACTATTATATCATTATTTAACTATTTTACAGCTATTTTACAAACTAATAATTATTTTTCAACTACTTATCTATTTTAAAAAATTTCAAGCTATTTTCTAAATTGAAACCGGTCAGAGCGCAAACTGTTTATGATTAAATTACCTAATTGAGATGAGGACTAAAGTGATAATCCAATGGAATTGAAATAATTGTGATTATATGGATAGAAATTAAAGGAAATGTGAATAGAAAGAGAAATTTATTTAGTTGATAATCAGTGAAGATAAATACGTAGGGTGTACATATATTATTCTATTCGCATAGTGATTTGATCCAGATTCGAGCATAGAATTTCGAGATAGTTATATCGATCTGATTTGGGATTTTTCACTTGATTTTCGATGGTGAACCTGGGTATGGATTGTTGATTGGTTCTGAATATTCTCTATCATGGTTATGGATATGCAAGGAGAACGACGGTTTCTGATCAAGAAACCAGATCTGTGTCCGCACTAGGAAGTCGGATGGACGATACTAGTTCGGAAGTGAAATTGCGTGATCGAGTGAGCGATCAGATTGGTATAGCGTATGGATGATAAGTGTACATCGTACGGTTTTAAATGAAATTGATATTGAAAATTTGTGAATAAGAAATGTGAAATGATTTCTTTTTAAAAGAAAGTATATTTTGGGTAATATACAATGGATAAAAGTGAAAGTTGGATATTTTATGATGATAAGTAATATGGAAACAACTTTATAAAAAAAGAATAATCAAATTTGAATATTTGATTTTGAATAAACAAAGTTATATATCTTTGTTATATAAGATAAATCTCCTCTTGTTGACTCTATTGCCGGAAGAAAAGGATTTTGAAGGTGTTTGAAGTATAAAAGGAGTTTTATATAAGTTTGAAATGATCCAAAGTTTTTAAAAAATAATATATATCTATATATGTATATAAAGGATCTTATGAGGATTTTAGGAAAAGGTTTTGGGAACCTTTGGATTTGGAAAGGCTTTTGATTTTTGGGTAAAATCAATATTGGAATTTGGAAAGCTGAGTTTGAGAATTATTGATTTTGGATAATCGATTTTGAGAAAAGGAGATCTATATGAGATTCATACTAGGTGTACGATTTGGAAGATACTATATGTGTATAGTATAAAGTGTTTTGGAAATGGCTCTGGGGGAAAAGGCGCTCCCTTGAAATGAACTTCTCAGGAGTGCCACAGGGTGGTACTGCCTTGAACCCTAAGGGGGGTTCTAAAGTTGATCCCGTGAGGAGTCCGGACAAAACTAGTTCCTGAGGATTATGAGTAGTGTGTAGCGAAAGTCGAGGGCGCTGATTCCTACATAGGCATTTGAGTTATGCTGTGACGACAGTGTAACTCGATGTCACTGCGATCTACTGCAGATCATAGCGAAAGTCGTGTGTGTCGCTGAGAGCCAACAGTCTACATTTGATTTTACATCGGTAGACGGTGACCTATGGTAACATAACGAAAGTCGTGTGTGCCGCTGAGGGCCAACATTCTGCGTTTGATTTTACATCTGTAGACTACGACCTATGTGGGAGTGGAGAAGTTTCATTTTGACAGCGAAAATCGTGGGTGCCGATGCCTACAGTTACATGGACTTTTGTTGCGATGGCAACGTAACCCTGGAATGTAACTGCGATCTGTTGTAGGTTCCATGGCGTAGTCGAGGGGCGCGGAATGCCTACAGTTGCATGGACTTTTGCTGCGATGGTAACGTAACCCTGAAATGTAACTGCGACCATGGATGGGGGTGATGCTTTCCAGAGCATCCTCACCAAAGATATTTCCTCTATTTTTAAATTTTTTTTTTATATATTTTCGATAAAATTATTTTCCCAAGTATTTTCACTAGGTGTTGAAATGGGTTTACCAAGTACTTATAAACTTTCAGTCCTACGCCTGATCAACTACGACCGACTTTCTGTGAGAACAAGGATGGACTGGTTGAGACATCGAGTTATAAGAAGTAATTTTATAAAAAGCTATTTTAATAATATTATGTGAATTTAAAAGTATTTTTAAAATTTTAAAATAAAAGTGTTGGAATTTAGGAAAATGAAGGAAAATCCAAACTGGAGTTATGAAAAAAAAATTGAACTCAGGAAAATTTAATGAAGTGATTTTTGTAACAAAATCGAATATTGATATAAAAATTAGAAGTATGCTAATTAGCTAAATAAATTATTTGATAGAGTATGTTAATAAAATTTAACTCGGTTAAATAAAATGGATTGTAAATTAATAATGAAGTTTGGAAATAAATTCGAATTATAAATAGAATTGATTTGGATTGATAATGAATTAAAATAAGTGGAGATGTTGTAAAAATAAAATGGAATTAGATTATAATAGAAATGATTTGAGTTACAAATAAAATCCAATTCGAGTATGAAATGAGTTGGAATCAATTTAAATTGGTTATAAAACTTAAGTAATTATTTATTCACATAGATATCATCAAATTGCGTAGAAATGATTGTCGTTTAACATAAACGAGATTTAATTAAATTTGATAAATTAGTGGATGCAAATATAATTGATTTTCGAATCAATTGATATGAATATGAGTTTGTTTGGAATTATAAATGAATTGAAGGTAAGTAAGTGAGTTGTACATCACTTAAATTAAATGCAAGTGTAAGAAAAGCGAGTGAAAGAAAATGAATTGGTGATTGAAACCTTATTAATTACTTTTAAGTGCTGTTTGGTAGGTATGGCTTATGAAATCCATGTGTTAGCAACTGAAAAATGAGTGAAATGTAAATGAATTTCCTATATATGGTACTTACCTATTTAAGTTGAGTAAGTACAGGTACCTGAAGGCCGTTTGGCTGGATTTGGACGCGCTAAATGCTAAATTAATAAGCCGCTTTCTTAAAATGCTAAATAAAGGCCGCCTACGCAATAAAAATAGGAAATATGAACTGTTTTTGTTTTTCCGACCGTTTGGGTCGATGTATATATATATTTATATCTCTTGTCAAATTGCAAAAGCTCCTCCGTACAAAGGAGACTCTGCCAAAATTTCTGAAAATTTTGGGAGTTAGAAAAAATTTTAAAAAAAATTGAAAAAATTATTGTTAGCGACAAAACGATTTCAAATTGGAAATTGAAATAAATCGGTGAATGAAGCTAATTTAAAATAATGATATGAATCAGTTATAAATGGAAGACAAAATTCAATATTCAGAGTTGAAGATAAATTGAATTCATATGGAAATGGAAAAACTAATTTGTATAGAAGTAGATATGAAAACTTCTGTAAGGAAATGTATAAAATGATTTTAAAAGCTATGATTGGATATTATTGCTAAGTAGGATATGCAGGTGTTATAAAAGGGAAAGGAAAATTGGTTTTGATTTCAGAAGATAAATTTGAATTGCTCGACAAAAAGGTATGCGTTTAAATTTCTGTATGAAATTTGATTGGGTTTTTGATCTAGCCACTTGGATTTTTGTTTCTTTTGGAATTTGGGAGCCTGTAGAGGCATTTTGTAGTTGTACCAAGCTAGCCGCGCAAAGGAGACGCTGGCGAAATTTTTCGAAAATTTAGGGAGTTAGAAAAATTTTGAGGAAATTTTAATAATTCAAAATTTGGTTTTAAATTCAAATTTGAATTGTTAAGTAAATAATATTATTGGGACTTATGGATAATTTTGGAAAGCAAGAAAAAGGGTTAGTGTATCTCTAATAAAAAGATTGTTTTGAGAATTGTTTGGAATTTGTTTGGTTTTGGAAAATAGTAATGGGTACTGGATCATACTTCTTAACTAGTAATTTCGGGGACGAAATTCTTTTAAGGGGGAGGAATGTGATGACCCGGAATTTTGGACATTTGAAATTGGAATATTTAATAAATTTTAAATATTTAAAAGTTAGATTCTAACTTGAATTTCAAATGCCACTAACTATTGAGCAATTTAATTATTTAATTAATTAATTGGAAATTGGGTAAAATGTTGAATCAGGAATTTTAAGCCTGTTAAAATATAATTTGGAGGATTGTAAAATTTATATTGATAGTACTAAAGATAGTAAAAGTGTTAAAATTGAATTTGGAAGTGTTTTGTTAAGTTTTGAAATTTTATCGTTTAAATCGATATTTAAAAATAGTCTTCTGAGGCGCAGTCTCGGAATTCGATGAAACCATTTCCATTGGATCCGTAATATTGTATTATTATCGGTTTTTAAATTTTGTAGTCTTTGGAGTTGTCGTGTGATCGTACGATATACAAACGCGCTTGAATCTATATCAAAAATTTAATATAATAACTGGGTCTAAAATGCTATCTTCTCCATACGATCGATTTAGGACTCGAAACCTTTTCCATTGCGTTCAAAATAGGGGAATAACATTATAAACGCCTAGCGGCACGCTTCGATAGGAGATCTAAATTTTAATTTTCTAAAACGAGATACTTTAGAAAGAAAATTATAAAAAAATTATAACGGAAAGGAAAGTCAAAGCCCTATGCCCAGTCTTCTAAAGCACGTCATACCCTTCATGTATAACGTACTCGCGCATCCTCCTCTTCCTTTAAAATCGAACTGGCATTCTTTCTCTAAATCGATTTGTGAAATCGACTTATAAGAAAAAAATGGCTGTTCAAAATCTATTTTCCCCTTCTCTTCCTCTTCCCATTCGAAACCAAGCCAAGATCCTCCTCTTTCAAAATCGAATCGGCCTTTCCCTCTCTCGGTCGAAGCCTCCTCCCCAACTCAAATTGAATGAATTCGATTTCGATTTCTAAAAGAAATCGCACAATAGCTATTCGGTGCCTTGATGAGCTCGTGTGCGGCTGTTGAAGGGAGGAGATCGTCGACGAGGCAAGGGAAGCATGGCTAAGGTCGCGTGCACTCGCGTAGAGGGCGGCGGAGCTATGGTTGCGAGGTCGATCAACGTGGGCGCGTACGAGCGGGGTTTGCTCGCTCTCAAGACCTTCGACAGTTGGTTGATTTTAGGAGCGGCGTGACATGTGGGAGACAGGGTTTTTGCGTGGCATGGCAAGTTGGAGGAGTGACGCGGGTGATGGTAAGGATGGAGGTTGTGAACGAGCTTGGTGATAGTCGGCATCATCAGGCGAGGATTTTTCTTTAGATCCATTATTCCAATAATCTGTTAGTTGTTTTTTTTAAAAAGAATAATAATAATGTTATCCCACCTTTTGGTCAAAGCTGGAATATCAACGAATTGGCAAGGAACGGTGGATATCAGGATTGAAAATCGATTGGAAGCAAGGCTGCAATCGATGTCGTTAAAATTTGGCCGATCTCCGATCAGGGCAGAATCGATTGGAGATGATGACGAGGACTAGGGAAGGCTACATTTCAAATTTCAGGTCGATCGGAGATCGTATGCACAAGATATGGATGGATTAAGGTGCGCAAGGCACGTTTCGTATCGATGCATTTCGCATCGATCATCATATAGTGGTTCGAATCGATATCGTTCGTATCGATTGGCACAGGTTCGACTCAGTGAAGTTCGCGTCGATTAGGTTCTGGTTCGACTCGATGACATTCGTATCGGTCGGGATGGAAAGAGATGGTTTGCTCATGCCCGGCGGTTCATATCCATGGAGCAGCGTCTCATTCGTATCGATCAGTGTGGACTCGACTCGATGATTTCGTATCGGTCGGATAAGAAGGCTAGGTGGATATCGACTCGATGGCAACACACCCAGATTGGTAGGCGAGCATGCGTTGGTTTGTTCGAATCGATGTAGTTGTATCGATCACAATGGGAACAGGTGGTGCATTTCGAGTCCATGATCTCGTATCGATCACAGGAGCTCAGTTCGACTCCATTAGGTAAAATCTCGCTCGTATCCATCAGGTAAGGCTTCGCTCGTGTCCATCGTTGTGTTTAGTTTCGTACCCATCTGTTGGCTCTTCATGCATTTTTCGTATCATTCGAATTCACCATTTCGTGTCGATCGATTCAAAGATCGACACGAAATACACTTTTGCAACCGATACGAGGGAACATGGTAATGCGAACAGTTGAGTACGAACGATATGGAGAAGCAGTGGACACGAACAAGCGTGAAGCGTGGATACGTGCGATGAATATCCACGAATCCAGGAAAGAAGCATTCAACTCGGCGCAAAAGATAGAACGGTCCAGGAAACTCGCGCCACGTCACAAGCAAACACGTGCTTCTGATCGATGCGAAGTGGAGGGATACGAAGCAATGGATACAAACTGGACAGCCTTCGAAGAGCACAAGAATGAATCGATCATATCTCCTAAACCGACGATCCAAATGCAACGAAATTTTCACAGCAGCTTGCATACAAGGTAAAGAATGTTCCTGCCAAGTTTCAACCCGATTGGATCAATTTTTGATGGATATGAAATCAATTTGTATCGATCGCAGACCGAGTCGAAACTTGGTGGGATCGGCCGCGTGGGCCCACTCACATGCCAGAAGAAGTCTTCCGAAGTTTGAGCGCGATCTCAGCCTCCTACGCCTATAAATAGCCTCCTGAAGCCTACAGAAAAAAGATCTTTTGGCTGTTCAACGTCCAGACTCTGCCGGATTCAAACTTGCATTCTACCATTGCTATTGTACTCGAATTTCTTCATTGTAACTGCTGTAATCGGCTATAACCAGCAAGGATAATCAATAAAAGATAAAACTTTGGAGTGGACGTAGGCCTGAGATAGCCGAACCACTATAAACATTGTGTTTCTGTGCATTATTTCTGTATTGTTGCTTTGATTAATACTACTGATTTGAATCCATAACTTGGTGCTTTCACGATACTTGGGGTTTGTGACCAATTTTGGCACAAACACTTTGGTGCTTTCACTGAGAAGGACTAGCACTCGCTACATCGGATTGAAGTTTAGATTTGAAAAGGGTGAAGAGTTTAGATTTGAAAGACAATGACTCATCTGACAAGCAGGAGACAAAGAGCTGAGAGAAACCAACCGGAGGGAAGTCAAGAAGCATCCTCCGGAGCTGGAGAAGGACAAGCTTCCATCTACATCACCAGTGATGAAATGGAAGCTATGGCAAATTCATTGCAAGAGAGATTGTTGAAAAGTAAGCAGGACATGATGCAAACCTTCTTTGAACAAATGAGAGCTGAACATAGAACCTTGGACCAACTACGGCGGCTACAAGTGCAGGACAAGGAACTAGGGTCGCGGAACCCAATGGAGGACAGGATACAGAACCGGAAGGCAATCAATGAGGGCTTGGGGGCAGACCAGCAGGATCCAATACTAGAGGACCTTTGGAAGGAGTCAACAGGCTAAAGCCAACGTTGCTGAGCCACATGAAGAATATATACCGGAGTTCCCTCGGGGGGATGGGGGCAATCTCTGACAGACAATATTGGATTAGTGGAGATCATTAGAAAAACCATGCGTGGAGGCTTGACCGATAGAGACTTGGAAGGAGTGAACAGGAGTCCGTTTACTCGGGAAATCAGGATAGCTCAGAATCCACCCAAGTTCAAGCTACCTAGCTTGGAAGTATATGATGGCAAGGCTGATCTGACTGATCACTCGATGAGGTATACTAGACACAAGGAAGTGCTGGGGGCATCGGAAGAAGTGATGGCTCGATGCTTCCCTTTGTACTTGATGGACTTAGCTGCAATGTGGTTTAGGCAGTTGGAGAAAGGATCTATCAAGACTTGGAGGGAATTGGTGGGTAGGTTTTTGGGACCGTTTCAGGTCCATATCAATAGACCAAAGAACTTGATGACGCTAACGTCGGTGAAACAAAGGACGGATGAATCACTTAGAGCTTTTCTAACTTGATTCAATGCGGCAGTTGCTTCGGTGGATCAGCCGGATCCATCAATAGTTTTAATGGCGGCAGTGTCAGGAGTCAGGGAGGATTCGGATTTCAAGGTATCTTTAATACGAGACCCACCACTGGATCTAGGGGAATTCTTTCACGAAGCTGAGAGGTTCCTCCGACAAGAGGATGCATATGCGGACTTAAAGATGAAGGAAGTAAATGCTACTGAGGGTGGAGGACCATCCAGCAAAGGTTCAGATAAAGATAAAGGAAAAAGGAAGTTGGACGATGATTCTGGAAAAGCTAGGAAGCGATGGAAGGATCCAAAGTTTTCTACATACACAGGATTGAACGAGACGCTGAAGCGGATATACATGGAAACCCGGAATCGCCTTCCTTACCGGAAGCCGGCTAGGAGAGAACCATCAGAACGGAAGAGGGCATCAGGAAGGCACTGTCTCTTCCATGATTTGAATGGACATGATACCAATAGCTGCAGGCACTTAAAGGACATAATTGAGGAGCATGTAAGGAATGGACAATTGAGGGAGTATGTTGGGACACGGAATGCAGCGGTGGAGCCGGAGCAGCCACCGCCTACCTCACACCATGATGATGTGAGGCCTAGGAATACATGGAAACCCGGAATCGCCTTCCTTACCGGAAGCCGGCTAGGAGAGAACCATCAGAACGGAAGAGGGCATCAGGAAGGCACAGTCTCTTCCATGATTTGAATGGACATGATACCAACAGCTGCAGGCACTTAAAGGACATAATTGAGGAGCATGTAAGGAATGGACAATTGAGGGAGTATGTTGGGACACGGAATGCAGCGGTGGAGCCGGAGCAGCCACCGCCTACCTCACACCATGATGATGTGAGGCCCAGGAATGATGGTCGATTGGTTATCAATTGACTAGGATAATATGAAATAAGTAACAAGCTACTGGCAAACGGCAAAGTCATTTACACATGTATGGGGACGGAGATAGCCCCTAGTCATGCTCTGAATGGTGATAAACCGCGATGCTATGGTTTGTGAAATTTGTCTTCTGCTTTCGGACTGGACACTGATTTTTCTGGTTTGGTTTTGGAGTTTGGATTGAACTCCTGGTTTTTTTTGCTTTCTGATTTGGATTTTCCTTTGGATGATTGTTTTCGGTTTTGGATGCTGGTTTGGATTTCTGATTTTTTTGGTTTGGTTTGGATTTTGGATTGGATTTTGACTGGGCTTTTGTCTGGTTTTCGATAAACGGTCGTCGGGCATGGTTATGCCTAGCAAGGGGTGAGTCGTTTTGCCCGAACATGGTAAATTGAATCATTCAGGTCATCGAGTATGGACTATGCTCGACAAGGGTCCGGAGAGACCAGGATCCGGCCTAGGACTTAGGCCCTGTATTATCAATTGTTATTTTCAGGCCGCTGAGTATGGACTATGCTCAACAAGGGTCCGGAGTGATCAGGATTCGGCCTAGGACTTAGGCCCCATATTATCGATTATTGTTTCAGGTTATTGAGTATGGACTATGCTCAACAAGGGACCGGAGAGACCGGGATTCGGCTTAGGACTTAAGCCATGGCATTGTACAACGTCCAGGGTCACTGAACCACGGTCGTCAAGTGTGGATTACGTTTGGCAAGAACCCGGAGAGGTTAGCTCAACGTCCAGGGACACTGGACCACGGTCGTTAAGTATGGATTACGCTTGGCAAGAACCCAAAGAGGTTAGCTCAACGTCCAAGGACACTGGACCACGGTCGTCAGGTGTGGATTGCGCTTGGCAAGAACCTGGAGTGGTTATGGATTTGGATATCGACCCGGAGAGGTCCTGGATTCGGTTATCGGCTATTGGATAAGGATGGATTATGACTCGGTTGTCGAGTTCGGATGGATATGGAATTGGCTAAGGCCTTGGTTATTGGATTTGGAATTAGGCATCGACTCTGAACGGTCAAGGATGATATACTCAAACGATATGGCTATGGACTTCGGATATCAGATTCGGAACTATTCAAAACACGCCTTCTTATCACAAGGCATGTTTTGGGGGGCAAATGTTATCCCACCTTTTGGTCAAAGCTGGAATATCAACGAATTGGCAAGGAACGATGGATATCAGGATTGAAAATCGATTGGAAGTAGGGCTGCAATCGATGTCGTTAAAATTTGGCCGAGCTTCGATCAGGGAAGAATCGATTGGAGATGATGATGAGGATTAGGGAAGGCTACATTTCAAATTTCAGGTCGATCGGAGGTTGTATGCATAAGATATGGATGGATTAAGGTGCGCAAGGCACGGTTCGTGTCGATGCATTTCGCATCGATCATCATATAGTGGTTCGAATCGATACCGTTCGTATCGATTGGCACAGGTTCGACTCAGTGAAGTTCGCATCGATTAGGTTCTGGTTCGACTCGATGACATTCGTATCGGTCAGGATGGAAAGAGATTGTTCACGCATGCCCGGCAGTTCGTATCCATGGAGTAGCGTCTCATTCGTATCGATCAGTGTGGACTCGACTCGATGATTTCGTATCGATCGGATAAGAAGGCTAGATGGATATCGACTCGATGGCAACACACCCAGATTGGTAGGCGAGCGTGCGGTGGTTTGTTTGAATCGATGCAGTTCGTATCGATCATAATGGGAACAGGTGGTGCATTTCGAGTCCATGATCTCGTATCGATCACAGAGCTTGGTTCGACTCCATCAAGTAAAATCACTCTCGTATCCATCAGGTAAGGCTTCGCTCGTGTCCATCATTGTGTTTAGTTTCGTACCGATCTGTTGGCCCTTCATGCATTTTTCGTATCGATCGAATTCACCATTTCGTATCGATCAATTCAAAGATCGACACGAAATACACTCCTGCAACCGATACGAGGGAACATGGTAATGCGAACAGTTGAGTACGAACGATATGGAGAAGCAGTGGATACGAACAAGCGTGAAGTGTGGATACGTGCGAAGAATATCTACGAATCCAGGAAAGAAGCATTCAACTCGGCGCACAAGAAGGATCGATCCAGGAAACTCGCGCCACATCACAAGCAAGCACATGCTTCTGATCGATGCGAAGCGGAGGGATACAAAGCAATGGATACGAACTGGACAGCCTTCGAAGAGCACAAGAATGAATCGATCATATCTCCTAAACCGATGATCCAAATGCAACGAAATTTTCACAGCAGCTTGTATACAAGGTAAAGAATGTTCCTACCAAGTTTCATACTGATTGGATCAATTCTTAATGGATACGAAATCAATCCGTATCGATCGCAGATCGAGTCAAAACTTGGTGGGGTCGGTCGCGTGGGCCCACTCACGTGCCCGAAGAAGTCTCCCGAAGTTTGAGCGCGATCTCAGCCTCCTACGCCTATAAATAGCATCCTGAAGCCTATAGAAAAAGGATCGTTTGGCTATTCAACGTCCAGACTCTGCCGGATTCAAACTTGCATTCTACCATTGCTATTGTACTCGAATTTCTTCATTGTCACTGCTGTAATCGACTGTAACCAGCAACGATAATCAATAAAAGATAAAACTTTGGAGTGGACGTAGGCCGGAGATAGCCGAACCACTATAAACATTGTGTTTCTGTGCATTATTTCTAGATTGTTGCTTATTGTTTACGTAGATCTATGATTAATACTACTGTTTTGAATTCGTAACTTGGTGCTTTCACGATACTTGGGGTTTGTGACCAATTTTGGCGTAAACAAATAAAAAAAGAGGCTTTTAAGGAATTTAAAACTTAAATGTTGAAGCAGAAGATAAATTTAAATGCATTTCGTTAATTAAATGTATACATTAGAAAAGTAATATAGAAATTTTAAAGTGTTATATACCTACCTATTTTAATTGTAGGTTTTACAGAGAAAGTTTATACAGATAGATTTTGATGATTAATTTTAGTTACTAAAAATAATCATTAAAGGGGAAAAAAGGTGTGCATTATAAATTTACCAATTTATAAATCAATTATGGAAATAATTTGTTTAACCGGTTAATCAATTATTTTGGGTTACTTAAGATAAGTTAGTAAAGGAAATCAGTTTGAACCAAATCATTTGTTAATTAAATTTTAAAATAGAAGAAATTGTTTGATTTTTTTCAAATATTAATAAATCATTATTAAGTAATTTATAAAATGAGATAAATGGTCCGGTTATTTTGAATATTAATAAAATCATCTAATGATGTACAAGGTCTTTAACCGTGAAGAGACCGAGTCGAGATTGAAGTGGATTGAAAAAATCAAAGGTGAGTTAATCTCACTCTTCTAGATTTTTACTTAAATTTAAATGGTTGAATTTAAATAATTGGTTGAATGATTGGATTGATTTAATATAGTATATTATATAGTAATATATAGTATATATTGGAGTGATTGATTTCCCGCATTATATAGCGGATGAGACCCTATGCGCCGCATAATAGCGGATGATATTATATAAATCCCATATACCGCGATATTCCACCTCGAAGTGGAATTGGTATTATGCTAACATCTGTGGATGCAGGGAAATAGGTTGGAGTGATCCAACTTGATTCCTCAAAATTATTTAGATTATTTAATATTTTGTATTATGAATGTGTGATATGCTGTGATGAATTATATTGATAATTGGAATATTGGTTACCATGGTTTGATTGGACCGGTGCACTGGGTTATCAAAATATATAGAATTGGATTTTTGAAAAGAAATATAAGAGTAAAATTTGGAAGTGAAATAATTATAGAATAAAAATAAGAATGAATTAGAAAGAAATAAAAGTGATATTTAAAAACAGAAGTTAAATTGTAATGTAGAGATTTAAAATAAGTTTTATATAAAAAATTAAATCTGGGATTCAAGTTAGTGAATTTCAGTTTTCAAACAAATATGGCTTTTAAAATTTAAGTTGTTTTAACAACTTGAATGTTAAAGTGCATTTTTAAATTGATTCGAATTTAAAAATGAAATTAGTTTTAAATTCTTTAAACTTCCTTTATAGAATGAGTAATTAATTTATTTAATGAAGTAAATAAATAGGTAGTTAATTACTGGTTGAGATTAATCAAGAGTGATTAATATTTGGTTTAATTTAGATTAGGATGAATTAAAATGTAACTAGAAATCATTAATTTATATAATTAATGATGTAATTAAAGGTTGGTGAATTAAGATTAATTAATCAATAATAAGTGATTCATGAGAAATTAATTAATATAAGTAATTAAGGATTATTGCAATTAATTATAGTTAATTAAATTGTGAAGTAATTAAAGATTATTACTATTTTTGGTTAATAATTATTAATTTGTGTAATTAATTAAAGATAATTACTTGAATGTAATTGAAGGATAATTAATCCAGGGTGATTAATTAAGATGGATAATTAAGGGATGATTAATTAATTGATTTGAAATTAATTAATGTTAAATGAAGGATTCTAAGTGACTGAGGTTAGTAATTTAATTAGAATTAATTAAATTAATTTGGATGTAATCAAGTTTGCTTATGAATGATTGAATGATATTGGATGCCTTGAATGAGACTCGAAGAGACCGGGGTCGGGTATTTGAAAATACCCGAAACCACTTCGAATTTTATAAATTGATATGTGAAATCAACAGTTTGGAATGAAATGATTTAAGTGAATTGGACTATATAATCTAAATTTTGGTACTTAGAAAATTGATGTGTGAAATGAGTGATGTCTATAACAAATTGTGATTTTGTAAATTGATACGAGTTACCCCGGGTTTTATATAAGTTGTATGCTTTGTATTACATGTTAGATGGGTTTACTCACGCTGGTTTCCAGCCTGACCCATGTGTTACTATGATGTAATGCGCGGGTCAGACCGAATATTACAGATTTTCATGTAAGGACGCTCTGAAGCTCAAGAGGCGAGCTGGATGGCAAGAACGTATAAAGTATTTCCGCTGTATTATATTATTTTATATCTGAGATATGATGATTGTATATATCTAGTGTCTGTATATATGTGTAACTCTGATGTACTATAAATGTAATTGACAGATACAGAATTCTTTTGTAAACTGTTATTATTTATTATTATATTTTATCCGCTGCGAATGTGAGTTGTTGGTGTTTCTATTCTTCTTATTCTTCTATCTCTTTCTTCTTCTTCTAACAATCTGGAATTTCAGGATCGAAAATCCGAGTCGTTACATTTACCCACACCTATGCATCAAGACAAGCAGACGATGCTGGCAATATTACATATTAGTGGGATGAGGATGATAAGGCGACTGCTGTATATGTATGCATATTTTAAATCTTATTTTATTAATATCGATAAGTTTAAATCCTATTCTATTACTTTTAACCTGTAATTGTTTTTTATTTTATGCAAAGTTTCAAAAGGCACGGGCAGAGCTGCTTTCAGAATCGGATCGAGTTGACAGTAGAGGAGCAAGATAATATTTTAAACGTTATCATGGATCCGATGCAGCGGAATAGGCGATATGGTTATGGAAACCAAGCGGTAATCTTATAAACATTGCAATGTTATATTTAATAAATTAACCTATAGATACATTATACATATGATGATTTCTACCTGAGTTAAATCTAATATATACGTGATTTACCATCCTGCACCATATCATTTAATAAAATATGCATTTCCTTGTGGTATATGCATTGCTTAAGATCACGTCATTTACGTTTCTATATTTTAAAATATGCATTGCTTAAGAAAATGATTATAATATAAATGTGAACATCTCACATTCTATTTGCAGGTTCGGGCAGCTCAAAAGGCATGTGACCAAGTAGAAATAAAAGAGCTTAGAGCCATGGTTGAGCAGCTGCAAGGGCAGGACCGTCTTCGCGCTATACAAATGGAGTAGCTGAATCAACGTTTAGTGGAGTACGTGCATAGACATGGTTCCTTCCCTTCGTCGTCTGGTGCTTCCAGAGGTGAGGATGATTCTTGAGAGGTATGGTGATTATTGTCTTTGTGGTTGGTTATTGTATATATTAAATTGAGGTGGTGAGGATTGTGTTTGATGGTTATTGTGCATATATTGACTTTATGTTGGTGAGGTTTAACTGTTTGGATTGTATATTTTGACTTGAATATGGATTAGAGTTAGTGTTGGTGAGGATTTTGTTTTTTATGTACATATTAACTTGGAGTTTGGCTTGAATATGTAATGTTTGATGTTAATTTTTGGTTTTTTATATTGTTTGTGGTATAATGTGTTGGATACGTAATATGTGTGTGTGTGTGTGTGTGTGTGTTTTTGTGTGTGTGTGTGTTTGTGTGTGTGTGTGTGTGTGTGAAATGCAGTGGAAATGGAGTGGAAATGGATATATATTGATTATGTGTGGTTGGAAGTTGAATGGCTCGCTATTATAAAAAATTCACCCAGATTAGCAACGGCTACCAACGGCTACAAACGGCTATTTGGTCATTTTATTGCAACGGATTCCAACGGCCTCCATCGGCTTTTTGCCATTGGTAGCCATTGGAAATGCCATGGGAATAGCCTCGTGGCTTTCGTTGGAAGCTGTTGGAAAGCGTGAACGCTCAACGGCTTTTCCAACGGCCGCCAATGGCTGGGAGCCGTTGGAATAGCCCGTCTCTCTTGTAGTGAATGGTAATGATGATGATGATGATGATTAACTAATAGTTATAGTGATAGTACTAAGTTAACTAAGATTTATAAATATTAAATAAGTTCATAAAAATTAACTAAGTATTATAAAAAATTAACTAAGTTAACTTATTTTTATAAAATTTAACAAGTTTAGTATTAAAATTAACAAGTTTAGCATATAAAATTTAACTAAGTATATAAAAATATAAAATATAACTTAAACTTCTATAATAATAATAATTAACTAAGATTTATAATAATAACAATAAGTTAACTTAGATTTATAAATGTTAAATAAGTTTATAAAAATTAGCTAAGTATTCTAAAAATTAACTAAGTTAACTAATTTTATGAATTAACAAGTTTAGTTTATAAAAATTAACTAAGTATATAGAAATATAAAAATATAACTAAATCTTCTATTATAATAATAGCAGTAATAATAATTAACTAAGATTTGTAACAATAATAATAATACTAAGTTAACTAAGATTTATAAATATTGAACAAGTTTATAAAAATTAACTGAGTATTAGAAAATTTTAATTAAGTTAGTGTCTTATGTTTATTTAAATGTTTGTATTTGTTTCTCTTAAGAAATTATGTTAAGATTTATTCTATTAGACATACCATAACCATCACCTAGTTTATGCTAAACCGAAGTTCATGTTTTTTTTATTCTTTGAGGTCAAGATTTTCAGTTTTGTGCATTTGCACAAATTCCTGCTTTGTATTTTTTAGTTGTTGCATATTAGTTATTTACTCAGAATATGGGTATAAATTTTACCGCTCGACTATAACTTGCAGATTATACTCTGCCATGAAGAATATCATGGCATTTCAGGACTTTCATTCTCAATTAGCATTACTTGGTCTACTTCGATGTTTTATTTTGAAGCAATTCCTGATTTATATTGTGATCTTCTTTCTACAAGTCTATTGTTTATGACGAAATATATACATATGTTGTCTTGTACTTAATGTATTACAGGAATCAAGGAACATGCTGAAGGTATGAAGACAAATTTGCTCTCTAGAGATCTTTCCAATTTGAAAGCAATGGTCTTCAAGTTGGGAACGGCAAGGTAAGGGATGTCATTCAAATATTGATTCAAATTATTTATTACACTTTGTACACAATTTCATATAATGTGTATTTGATTATTATCAATTTTCGTATGGTGATTTTGCAGTTGAAAGTTGGTTACATCAAAGATCAGCCTGAAGAAAACATTGTGCCTTTGTCTAATGTTGTATGAAGTTGGTTTGTAAATATTGTCTTTGTTAATGAATTTATGTAATATTTGTTGACGGATATCATGTTCAACATAATTTATGTAAATAATTAATGGTTATTTTTTTATATGTTAGTTTTTAGTTTGATTTGTATATGTTATGTATATTATCTAGTTGAAATATAATAAAATGCAGTTTAGATTAATGATACAGGTGTTTAGATATTACAATGGTACAACAATGGGTGCTATAAAAATAATAGGAACAAAAAATAATGTTTAAATCATGCTGTCAATTCTACGAAAAGATAATGCATATTACTACGATAGTGTTTAAATCATGCTTCAGTTCTATGTAAAGATACTGCATATGACTACGACATTACAAAAATGCTGTGAAAATTAACAACAGCGTTATAATATGCTGACGGAAAACACCATTAACATATTTGAGAGCAAATAGTAAATGTTGTAGAAGATTATTTACAACAGTAAAAGGATGCTTTGAAAAGAGTTTTTAATAGCGTTTATTTTTTTGCTGTTATAAATTTTGTATCTACGACCGCATATCGTTATACAGAGTTTCTAGTAAGGCTATCATAGCATTTTTCAAACGCCGTTAAAAGCATATTTTGGTGTAGTGTGAGATAAAAAAACAATGTAGGAGAGGTACACACATGACATATAAATCAAAAGCAGACACATGGTTATAAAAAATTATGGCAACTTAGAGAACCTAACAAAAAATGTAACAATAGACCACTTAAACACACAAAAACACATGACATAAACATTTTAACATGGAACAATAGGAACAAACATATGTCCTTACATTTTGAAACTACATTTAAACACTTGCTAAAACATACAAAATTGCTAACTTTCATTTTGGCAAAGCAGTACTTGGGCGAATTTATCCCAACAGACATCATGATCATCAAGGCGGGAGGCCCAAAGAAACGGTTACCAAGCTAGGAGATTGGGTATAAACGAGACGATGGATCATGGTCAAGTGGATTCGGATCAGATCCTATTGTTCTAACCAAGGTGCAATTGGTATGATGTGTTGAGGAAGGCCTTGTGAGGTTACGTTCCAAATTTGAAGTCGATCAGAGTTCGTATGCTAGAGTTTTGGGCAACAGAAGAGGGATCAAATCATATTCAGCTCAACAAAACAACTCAGAGATGATTGCTCCATAACTCAACAACCACCAGGAAGATTGAAGTAAAACTTTGGAAAAAGAAGAGGGGACCCTAGGGAGCCTAACATAGGGATCTCATGGCATTTGGAGAAGTTGGAGGGATCGGCATATGTCCCTCGATCGGTACCTATCCCTCTTGGGGATCAGCTAAGCCTAACTTCACAACAAAGATCGATCAATATCTCAACATATACAAATCCAATTGACATGAAACTTAGAGGATAGGCTAATTAGAATATGTGGAACAGCTCATAGGGATTGCATAGTGTTTGGAGAAAGTTAGAAGGAACGGTACCTATCCCTCCTTAGGGAACGGCTATAATCTGCCTTAACATCATATTGCAACAAAGATCGGTTAATAACTCGAGTTCTACTAATCCAATTGAAATGAAACTTAAAGGTTATATATAATACAATAAGGAGAAGCTTCCCTAAGTATCGCATGGTATTTGGAGCAAGTTGGAGCGATCGGTACCTATCCCTCTAGAGGGATTGGCAACAATCAGAACTCAATCAATACTACTTCATGGAAAAAGCAATATCTCACAAATGGTACGTCGGAATTGCATAAAATTTGGGGAGCAAGTAGAAAACACCAAGAAAACCACCAAGAGGGATCGCAATCCATTTGGAGACTAAAATGGCGATCGGTACCGATCCCTCCCCAATGGGCCTAAAAATTTTTGGGTGGCCTTGTCTTGGTTATCCAAACTTTCTGCCAAAATTTCAGCCCAATCCATGCACGTCTTTCCCTATAAATACAGAAAACATGGCATCAGAAAAGTAATCTTTTTTAAGCTTCTCTTTATCTCCAACCTGGGCTACACTCTGTCAATTTTATTCTTAGATTGTGGATTGTAATTGAAAACTAACTTTAGTATAATAAAAAGGATTATTCGAGAGTGGACGTAGGCCAGAGTTAGCGGAACCACTATAAATCTTGTCTCATTTTACTAGCTTTCTAATTGTTTTAATTTTTTTTCTCATTTATTTTTCTTTATATTTATGTGATTGGATTGGATATTGGAGTTTTTGCATAACTGGGTATTGGTGACCAATTTTGACGCCGACAACAATAACTACATAAATACGATTGTAAAACCATGAAAAAAAATCAAAAACCAAGACATGAGTTCAAACATTACAGATTCAACAAATGGTTTTTCACCAAAGAAAACACAAAAAAATATAAGCAAATACAAACCTACTAACCCTAGGCCATAACAAGATCTAACTTTACAATTTCAAGACATGTGGAGAGGATAGACGAGAGCACGAAGATATTTTATTTTATATCTTCTCAAGAAAAAGCATTATGGTCTTTCCAAAAACAATTTGTCGCTTGATTAATTTTCTTTATTGTTTAAAATGGATCGCTTGTTCTTTGAGAATGGCCTATTGGTGGAGATAATCTTGGAAGGATCAATAAATGCAAACTCCTTATCACTATCGGAACTCCAATCAACCTCTTCAGCAATTTCTTGTCGAGTAGTTTGTTACACGGTTGGTTGAGTTTGTAATGAGGATCGGGCTATGTTATCTTGAAAAAATAAGATAAATAAACATTGTGTGGTACAAGAGGCTCCATTTTCGAAGGTAACTTAACAAGGGAAATGGATTTTTGGTCAATCACCTTAGGCAAAGTGAAATCTTGCATACTCTCAACATCAATTTCAAAGTGAAGGAAAATTTTAGTCAAATAAGGTGCAAAGAACATAGAATTTCAAGAGCGGGCATGGGAACTCTTAATCTCGCTGTGAATGATGTTAACCCAATTTAACTTTTTATTCGAATAAATAACATACAAAACCTTGTAATTATTATTGTACATATTCTCGTAGCTACCGGTTATTAGCAAAATAGCGTGGATAATCATTTTATTGAGAATTCTTGGCCGAGAACAAATATCAATGGATGTATTTGATGTTTGTTCTATACAGAATAAATAGCTAGTAGAATTAGAGGAAAAATAACCGTGATCAATATCCTCTAAGTCGTGTCCGGTATTAGCACTATCTAATATTATCCCCAAATCTTTGATAGACAACACAATACCTTTTCCTAGAACCTTGCTCCATAATATTCCTTCATCATCTTCAGGTTTGTAAAAGTTTCCATCCAAGCTTGCGTTGAATATACTTACTAAGAAAGGGTAAAAAAATTCCCTTGTTTTGGTTGGCATTGATTAGAGAAAGGAATTCAAGCTCTTGTGTTATCGCTTCGATTCTAAAGGTTTCAAAATACAATAACTTGTAGAAACTCTCTTGAAACACCTGTTTGTCGTTGAGTTCTTTGAAATGTTTGAGTGCAATTTTGCTATTATTCAGCCAAATTTGAATTCGATTATCGAAAGAAAATTTGAGATGTGTAGGAGTTGATGATGAAGAAGCTTTTCCTCTCATTTTAGTAATCAAATTTTTTTTTTTTGGTGCTATGGATTCGGATAAGAAGCTACTAAAAACTAGGGTTTAGAATTTTGAAAGAGTAAAGTGAAAAATGATAGTGAAAAGATGTCACTATTCTATTTAAAAGAAAAACAGAAAATGTAAATTCAATCGACTAGAGAAAAAGTTCAGTCGACTAAGTCTATAGATTTTGCATTCTAGAATAAAAGGTTTAGTATATCCAACAAAAAATAAGCAAATGATCTTCTAATCCTCCCAGTTTCAGTCGACTGAGCAATATTTCAGTCGATTGAACAAGTGTTTTTTAAGACAGAATGTACATCCTGGTTTAGTTGACTGTTTAATATAATTTAGCCGACTGTTTTTACTTTTGACCTATGTTCAGTCGACTTTGGAAGCTTCTTAGTCGACTAAACAAGGGTTTTTCATTCTCGAGCCTAATTGTCTCTTTAGTCGTCTATTTTATAAATTTTTAGTCAACTATGTATACTTTGTATAAATTGTATATAATTTTAGTCGACTAGGAATCTTATTTAGTCGATTAGATGAATGGAAGTGCTGCATGGTTTTTTTTTTTTGCATTTTTGAAAATGTAATAACAAATAGATACTCTAAACTTCTTTATTTGCATATATATGTATATTTAAAAACTTATTTATAATACATATGTACTTTTATTTCATGTATTTAAAAAAAATATATACACATTTATTACATATATACACACACTTATTTAAAAGCTTCATTTAGTTATATGTTTCACAATGCCACTCGTAAAATTCAAAAAAAAATTAGTTCATCGATGGACTAAGCTATTTTAATGGGCTTCCAATGGTGCGAATGCATTGATTTGTTGGTGATTTTCCACAGAATGCTATAAGCTTTCTTTCGATAAAGCTCAAGCCCTCGCTTTATCTTCTTTGCTTTCAGTAAATCCCATTTTGAAGCCGCTTTGCTTCACCTTGATAGTTTGTTATTTCATCAATGCAGTCATCGACGTTAGTGATTATTTGTACTTCAAATTTAATCGACTGCTTTACCTTCTTGCCTTTTGAAAAATGTCTAATATTTTTAGAGGGGGATGAGGTGATTCTTAAGTACGATGATGTATTATCTGAAGTTGACATTGCTTTTGAAAGTTTTGTTATTTGAAAACCATAGTTTTGTGTTGTAGTTTGAAAACCATATTATGGTTTATATATATACTTGAGTTTCTACAAAAGTTAGTAATTACGAAAACCATGTTTGTTGGCGATAAATTTTTGCCATACAAACTTTTATCATCTTTCTATACATAGAAAAGTTAAATGTTTGCCAACAAATTTTTAGAATTTAAACATGATTCAAACATCGTTTTTGATTAGAATTTGGTTTTACCAGGAGATTTGTAGATACATTTTACATTATACTAATTTTTAGATAAATTTATATTATAAATAAAGATTGATATTTAGAATCATATCAATAATATGATTATGAAATTAATTCATTTAAAGAACAAATGCCTAGATCTCTTTGCAATTTTAAAAAGGTAGATCCACAAGGAGGTTTAGTAAATATATCGGCAATTTGGTTTTTGGTATTAATGAATTCTATAGAAATAATTCCTTTTTTACATTATCTTGAAGAAAATGATGGCGAATATCAGTATGTTTTATTGAGAGTGATTAATAGGATATTTCGATAGATTAATCGCACTCATATTATCATAGTACATAGCGTTGAAACAGTGCCAGCCTATAGTGGAAGATATGGGTGAAATTTCAATTTTTTACCCTATTGGATCTTTATTGGGCCTATGAAGTCTAATTTATTTAGAAAATTTCTAAATTTAATTTAAATAAAATCATATATTTTATTTAAATTTATAAATTATTAATACAATTTATTTAATTCATTTTTAATATATATAAATATACATATGTATATTATGCATATGTGTATGCATGTGCACGTGTAACATGGTATTCTGTGCGAGATACAACATGCCCATATATAGATGTTGAGATTTGCATCGCAACGGACACATTAGCTCATATTATATGTATTGTATATTGTCTAAATATGTGTAAATATTTATACTAATTATATATAAAAACCCAAATGTAAATATATACATATATATATGTAGATTATGAGAAAATATTATAGATATATTTATACATAAATATTATAGTTTTAAATATTAAATAAACATATGTGCGTGCATATATGCAAGATATAATTTTAATTTATATATGTATATATGTATTAAAGTAACATAATCACATATATATAACAATATGTATATATAAATAAAAGTATAATAATTAATGCAACCATTAGTTAGAATAGTTTACATAAACATATAAATTACAAGATTAAAAGTTATAATTTTTTTAAACATTTCATATTGAATACACGACATATCCAAATGTGTGCTCTCCTCTACATTAGAGGATCGCACTTTTCTCTCAAAAATATATGTATGTATATATTATGAATTAATTTGTTAAACGACAGCAAATAAATGATACAAAATATTTATATAATAAATATTCAAATTCTAGAATTTTATAAAATTAGGAATGATAATTTATAGATTACAAAAAAATTTCATATTTTTCTAAGTTTAGTTTCAATTTTTATTAACTAAATACTTTCGGATGAATTAAAAAATGATTTTTTAAAAATAAAAAACTGGTTTAAAAAATATGACAATTTTGACTGAGAGCTTCTATGATAACAAACTAATTTTAGAAAATTTAAAATCGAATTTTGAAACATAATTTATTTTACATCAATTTATTAATTCGAACTATGATTGAATAATAATAAAAATATTAACTAATTACCAAAAAATATTTTCAATCACTAAAAATCATAAATTGATGTAAATATACATTTGAAAAATATTAGTTTAGAAATTTATGAAACGTGGTTACATATATAGTTTAATACAAATCATATAAACAAATTAATTAACATATTAATGTATGTATATGTTAAATAATAAAATTTAATGATTTCAGCAGTGTGTATCGGATCCTTAATGAAAAATTGTTTTTTATAAATAAATACACAAAACCAATCAATATGTGACAACATGAATACCTATAGGAATCTCATCTAAATAACAATAAATAATCACAAAATATGCATATATGTATGTATGTATGTATGTATGTATGTATGTATGTATGTATGTATGTATGTAAATATGTATGCATGCATGCATGCATGTATGTATATGTGTGTGTATGTATGTATGAATAATACACAATTATATAGTGGTTATTCATCATATATAAAACTAAACATTTACCTAAATTTAGTGCCCTTAAGTCCACCTTATAATGACGAGTTTTTCACTTTTGAAACCTTATCGATTCTACAGATTGCTAGCCTTTGAACCACAGACCTTTTACTGTCAAATAGTTACTAATTTTAATTGATTTGATTTGAGTTCTGTTGGAGCTTTAGGAGGAGTAGATCGGCCCAAATGATTGAAATAGGAGGCAACAAAAAAGTCCTTCCAAAGTTAGGTTAGAGTCTCTTTTATAGTGGTTGAATCCGAGAGAAAAGTGATCACATCACTTACCTTTGCTGCCTAATTTTGCCTCTAACATCATGGGCTAATAGTCCATTTAAGCCCAAATAAATATATTTAATTAAATCCAATTGAATTCCTTATCGATATCTTATATCGATCGATATATTTATGACTATTATAAATATATGTACAATTTTTATTCCTCAAATCATATTCAAATTTTATAATTAATATTTCAAAAATATTAATTAGTCTAATTAATCTATAACAATTATAAAGTAATTAAATCATTTTGTTTAAAGAGAATTCAACATTTAAGTTGTGTGACCCTCGGATGTAAATTTGGTCAGCGATTAACGTCGAACTATTCGTATGTTAACATTTAGACGTCACTTAGCAGGTAGTATGAAATTTTGGCCCAATTTATTGCTTACGTAGTTTCGGTAAAATCCAATTACAGTTAACTAAGCATTATCCGGTTTGACATTTATTTACTCCAATTCTCTTCACCAAAACTATATCACTTTGAAGTTATTGAATTTGGCAATGGTCAAAATTTCAGCATCTTCCATATTCCACTCTATAATCTAGCCACAAAGTCCTTGGTTCAATAATAACAATTATTATTAACTAAACTACTCTGCTCAGATATTTTGACTTTGGGTTGACTTGAGTTGACCGATACTAACCATATATAACTAAGGAGATGAATTCTCTCTTGAATAATGCTTCACTTTCAATACTTTCACTCGACTTAACTATAGTCACTTGATGGAAGTCGTGCCATGATTTAACTATAATCAAAGTGGAGCTTTCATATTTAAGATCACGGTATTCAAAGTCGAGAGAATTGTGTAAATCAATCATGTTGATTTTTTCTGTTCGAACTTAGTTATATTAACCGACATAAAACTATCGAGTGAGTCGTTCTATAGTTATCAAATAACTGTTAGTATGTAACCTCTAAGCGCCCTCGACAGTCTGTCCAGAATTTAGAGAGCATTATGCACTCTAGTTTCAACGGATACACCGATATCCAGTCTCCTTGCATTTTTACTAGGAACATTTAAAATAATGTGTTTTATAATATTGTGATATAACACTCATGATTACAACTATTTTTAATCACCATCGCATACACATCATTTATGAATTTTCTATTAAATATATTTTAAACGTGCATTTAAGTATTTATAACATATTATAACTAATATATAACAGAAAGAAAAACATCTTTATTATGAACGAGAATTGATTAGAGAGTTAATTAACTTACAAAAAATTACAGAATTGCTCCTAGTGCATACCCTTAACTCTATCAATATCCTACTAGCACTTGGGGTCCATTACAAAATTTTAATCTCGTCTCTTCAATTAGCTTCTAGAGAGTTGATCGTGCTTGGCCTTTGGCAAATGAATCTGCTATGTTGTCCTTGGTATCTACCCTTTGAATCACGACTTCTTTCTTCTCAATGAATTCTCTAATCAGGTGGAACTTTCAAAAAATATGTCGTGAGTTCTTGTGTACTCTTGATTCCTTTACGATCTATATTACCGCATTGTTATCATAGAACAATGCTATAGGGTTCTTGGTATTGGGAATCACTTCGAGCTCACTCTAAAACTTATGCATCCAAACTGCCTCTTTTGCTGCTCCATTGAGGGCAATGTACTCGGCCTCCATCATGGAATCAACAATTTTTTCTTGCTTAGAATTTTTCCAAATGTCGGCTCCACCATTAAGCATAAAGATATAGTCGGATAATGACTTACTATCATCTATACACTTTGAAACCTCGAATCATTCATAAGGAGGTCTTCATTCCCATATATGAGGAATAAGTCCTTAATATTTCTCAAATACTTAAGCATGCATTTACAGTTATCCAATGTTTTTCTCCGTAATTAGACTGGTATCGACTTACACATCCAAATGCATATGCTACATCTGGGCTAGTACATAGCATGGCATATATTGTGGATCCTATGGCTAAAGTCTAAATAATCCTCTTCATGTGCTTCTTCTCCTCATCAGTATGGGGAACGTCCTTTTTAGAAAGGGAAATTCCAGATTGCATTGGAACATTTCTGTTCGAAAAAAAGAATTTCCATCAATTAGAAAACCATCGAATTATATCGTAATAAAAACCGCAAGCGTATGGCATACAATCAAAATATGTATGCTGGTACGGGTCGATCTCACAAGGAAAACAATAATTTTAAATTCACTTAATCAAATTATTCGACAAGTTTTGCAAAATTTGTTAACTAAAAATTAGAAAAACTAGAGAAAAATTAGAAATAAAATGATGCGATTAAAAGGCAATATAGAGGCAAATCCACTTTCATACTCATATAAATCAACATAATTTAAATTTATAATCTCCCTTTATAAACACATGTAAGTGTAACAACCTTTATCTTGAGGCCTGAAGCTAAGCGCTACAAATACTATAGTCATCCATATTATTAACTTTCGGTGACAAAATATGGTAATGTTAATGGTATCCATAATATCAGAAGCATATGAATATGAACCAAAATCAACAGAGAATAAAACAACTTTTCCGATTACGTTTCAAATCAATAGTTCATATTCAATCACATAATCCTATGATCAATTCCTAGGTTTTGATCAAATATAATTATTACAAGTTACGCCAAGAGCGACGTATGAAGATGCCCACTTGGATGATCAGAGTACTAAATAGACAATAAATCTTAATACAACAAAAAGGAAATAAAACAAAATAACTCCTAAATATAGCTAGCATTGCCTCCTACACGCCTTTGGAAGCATATTCGTCCAACCTACTAAATATGTAAAACTTCAACTCTCAATTTACTCAAATCATATTTTGAGCACCCGAGATTTTGAGGGAATACATAAACTTTGAGTCAGACATAAAGCCTGGTATGAATAATATTATACATCTCGGTTATCTAATATTAAGTAAAACCATGCTACTTAGCGGAATGGGTTTCCCTCACTAATATCCATTTTCAAAACATATCTTTTGCAAATCAATATCCTACGATCAAACTGATTAAAGCAATAATAGCAATATCATATATGCATATAAGCCAAGTAATCAGTGGATGATCTGTCCGAACAATGTAGTTTTGTTTGGCTAATTACTAACCATTGGCTGACCCGGGCCTACCAGACACAATAAATATTCTAATTTCTGTTAGACACGCTCATGGATGGTCTGTCACTGACTTATTTTTCCAAGGGTCAACTGATCCTAATGGTTTTGCGGGCTCACCAGTAAGCTATCTTTACTCCGTATATTCCTTCTATGCATAACATCATTTTAGCTTTACCTATGACAAAGCCCTACACACTAGAATTTTGGACTTATTTTAGCTAGGGGCTATTAGCTAAAGTATAGGGTGCAAGCCTATACCAGCCCCATTTGGTATTCTAATATCCGAGTCATTTACTTAAGGTTAACTATCCCATCAAATTTTTCTTGAAAACATTTCTTTCAAATTGATTCAACCCTTTAAATCATACTTAAATAAGGAAAATATACTCTTTTCTTTACTCAAATCTCTTTGCCATGTTATATATACTTTACTCAAAACAATGTTGATGAAATATATTGGGGTTATCTATTCCTCCAAAGTATGTTAAAACCCTTTTTGACTTAAAAGCTCTTAGGCCAAGGTAAATCAATCGAAACCTTTGCATAGAAACTTTAAAAAACCCTTTCGAATCCATTGAAAGTACCCCTTTCCAATTATATTAACTACTATACCTAAAAATATTAGGCCGAAAGGCCAAAACATACCTTTCGAAACCTTTAAATTAACCTTTCGAAATCATTGAAGGTATCCCTTCAAAAGCTTTATAACCCTTAGACATCTCCTTTTCAAAACAATTCAAACTTGACTTCGTAAGTATTGGAAACCTTCCACTCAAATACTTAAAGTATCTTTTGAAATAATTGTGGAATCTCCTCTTCGAAACCTTCATTATATACATTTCAAAAGCAATAAAATCCTTACTTAAATAAATCTTTCGAAAGCTCCAGGTTCAAATAAATGCTTGTGGAACATAGGTTCGAAACCATTTAAAATCCAATCCATTTGAAACCTATAGATTTAACTTTAAAAAGAAAAAAGGGTGTAAAAGAACTGGTGTGAAAGCGACTCTTTTGAAAGCAATTCCTAAGTAAAAGAAAGTGGATGGTTTCGAAACCATCCCTTTCGAAAGTATGGAGAAGTGGCTTCTTAGTAAAAACGAAAGCACCCATTCGAAACCTTTGTTTGAAGGCAAAAGCTGCCTTAGCTAGGTCAAAAGATAGAATGCGACAACACGGGTTTCGATCCTGTCAAAAGCTTATTTTTAAAAAAAAGTTTGCAACCTCTTTCGAAATCTATATTTAAACCCCTTCGAAAGCATTCTTTTAAAAGCAAGGAAAGCAAGATCTCTTTTGAAAGCAGATCAAAGGCTTTGACCCATTCAAAAGCATTATTTTGACTCTATACCTACTACCTTTCTCCAATCCACTACGTACCAAAGCATTGATACCATGTGTATTGGTTTCAACTAGGTTAGAGGCGTTAGTATAGGGTCGAAAGATGCTGCCGAAAGTGGCGAGACAACAATCCAATACAAAATTGTTTTTTAACCTTTCAAAGTTATATCTTTCTAAATAACTTGCCTTAAGTTCTGCCGAATTTTGTAATTAACAATTTAGAACATTTAGCAAATTGCCCTTTCTCCTTTTATAAACATATAAAACATTTAAGTCCCATACCATAAATAATTTTATATACTTAATAAAATACTTAGGAAAATTCTTCAAAAATTCCCATAAATCACTTTTAATATGTTTTCTAACATATTTCAATTTTTGTCCCAAAGCTAACATATAATAGCTGAAATTAAAGTAAAACCCTATGTACCCATTTTCTTTACTACAAAATTTGTAATAAATCCACAACAACTCATAAAATTATGAAACCCATCTCTAAAATAATGTTTCTGACCTTATATCAAAAACGCAAGCCATTGGATGTAATTTAATAGGTTTTCTAAATCAATTCTTATCATAAAATCTATATGGAATATCACAAATCATCAATAAGCATGTATATCCATTTAAACAATCAAAATATGGAAAATATTTGCATAATAAATTCGGATCCCAACTAAAACCCAAAATCAATAAAATGATATGTAATCTATTCACCTTTAGCTTTTTTGTTAAGGAGTTGAGATTTATTATTTAATTAATTAGCTTAAGCTTCCTTCTAGAAATCTTTCTTATCTTCCCCTTGTTATCTTCTAATGGTTGCCGACCAAAGCTTTGTATTTTGTTTTAGTTTGTGGATGTTGTAAATGAAAGTGGGATAAGGGTTTGGTATATAAGAATATAACCATGAAAAACAAGTCAGGATAAGTGTCTCTAGTTATGCTCTCAGTTTTTCAAATACAGTCTCACTCGTCGTCGCTCCACTAGACTTTAACTAATCTTTCTGTCTTGTTTCTTACCCTCTTCTCATCCCTCGCGACTATACGAACTGGCTTTCTAACTATAGTCATACCTGGTTCCATTACTAAATCATCCAACACAGTCAATGCAAAAGTAGTTTCTAAATATTGAATATACTTCCTTAGATGAGTAACATGAAAATCATCGTGGACTCGTGCCAAACTCTTCGGTAACTCTACTCTATATGCGAGTTTCCCAATCCTTTCTATAATAGGAAATGGTCCAACGAATCTCGATGCCAATTTTCCTGATTTCCTGAATCTGATTACACCTTTTATCGATGATACCTTGACGAAATCATGATCTCCAATAGTGAACTCTAAGTCTTTCAATCTCTTGTCAGCATACACTTCTGCCTAGACTGAGCTTCCTTCATTCTAGCTCGAATTAACTCAATCTTTTTTGCAGCTTCCCTAACCAAATCTACACCAAGAGCTAACTTATCACCGACATTTAAGCAACAAATAGGAGATTTGCATGGCCTTCCATATAAAGCTTCAAACGGTGCCATCCTATACTAGCCTGATAACTATTGTTATATGAAAACTCAACTAAGTGTAGATGATTTTCCCATGATCTCCAAAAGTCTAACACAAAAGCTCTTAACAAATCTTCTAAGACTTTCTTAACTTTTTTTGTTTGCCCATCTGTCTGTGGATGGTAAGCGGTACTCATCTTGAGCTTAGTACCCAAAGTCTTCTGTAGATTCTTCAAGAACTCATTACTGAATAAGGAATCTCTATCACTTACTATACTATTAGAAATTCCATGCAATCTAACTACATTCTTCATAAAAACCTTAGCTAAAATAGGTGCCACCTGGTTGACTTTACTGAATGAAATGGGCACTCTTATCAACCTGTCCACCATGACCCATATACTTTCACTTCCTCGATTTGACCTAGGCAACCCATCTATAAAATCAATTGAAATAGAATCCTATTTCCATACTGGAACATCTAAAGGCTAAAGTAACCGAATTGGTTTCTGATGTTCGGCTTTTACCAGTTGATAGTTCAAACACTGCTTCGCCCATAAGCCTACATCTCTCTTCACACCATCCCAGAAGAAACTCCTCTTCATATCCTGATACATATTAGTTCCTCCCATATGAATGGTGAACTTTAAACGATAGAATTCTTCAAGAACTTCCTTTTTAATTTTCCCACATTTGGAACACATAGTTGTGCTTTCTTCCTCAACCACCCATTCTAGTCAAGAATGAAATCTTTCAACTCATCGCTCTCCGTTCCATTCCTTAATTTTTCGATCCGTTCAGCTAATAGTGGATCCTCTCCTTGTTTAGAAGAAATCCTTTCGATCATCTCCGATCGAACTTATAAACATGACAACATAGCTGTTTCTGTATCAGAATCATTCTGAGATCTCCATTGCACTCTGCATGTAGTCAATGCTTTCAAATCTTTCCACTCAGCTATCATTGCCAATACTGCATTTTTATATTTTCTAATAAGTGCATCTACAACCTTGTTACCTTTTCCTGGTGTGTACCCAATACTAAAGTCATAAGCGGCTAAAAAATCTAACCACCTCTGATGTCTCATATTCAACACTTCTGAGAGAATAGATACTTCGATGACTTGTGATCTGTATACAACACGAATCTTTCTCCTAAAAGGCAATGTCTCCACACCTTCAATGTAAAAATACCACAGCTAATTTTGAATCATGAGTTGGATACCTAACCTCATGCGGTCTAAACTATCGAGAAGCATATGCAATCACTTTACCCCTTTGCATTAACACAGCTACTAATCCTGTTCCACATGAATCCGTATACACTACTAAATCCCAATTCCCTTTTGTAACAAATAACACAAGTGCATTAGTCAATAAGTATTTCAATCTCCGGAATGCTTCCTCGCACTTATCGGTCCAAACCAACTTCACATCCTTACACTTTAGCTTAGTCATCGATGCCGCCATCCGCGAAAAGTCCATTATGAATCTCCGATAATACCCAGCTAATCCAAGAAAGCTCTTTATCTTAGTCGCTGTCTTGGATCTCTTCCAACTATTCACTTCCTCGATCTTAGCCCGATCTACTGACAACCCTTTCTTTGAGACTACGTGACCAAGAAACTTCACTTCTTTCTTTCAGAAATGATACTTCGAAAATTTCTCTATCAGTTGATGCTTCCTCAACGTATCAAGCACCACTCTAAGATGAACTTCATGCACTCTTTCATTTTTAGAGTATATCAAAATGTCGTCTAAGAATACCAATATGAACCTATCCAAGTGCTCTCGAAAAAATCGATTCCAAGTGGTCTAGAAAAACTCGGTTCATCAAATCTACAAAGAATGTCAGCGCATTAGTTAGTCCGAACGACATCACTAACCATTCGTACGATCTATATCGGGTCCTAGACGCCGTCAAAGGAATACTATCCTCGGCTACTCTAAGCTGATGGAATCCTATTGCTAAATCTAACTGGAAAAATATTTTGGCTCCACTCAATTGGTTAACAAATAATCAATTCTATGTAACGGGTATCGATTCTTTTTCGTCTTCTCATTCAACTTACGATAATCGATAAACAAACTTAATGACCCATCTGGTTTCTTTACAAAGACTAAGGCTGCTTGCCAAGGCGAACTGCTTGGTGTAACAAAATTCTTACCTTCTAAATCCACCAACTTCACCTTTAGCTCCCTCATCTCGGTAGGTGTCATTCTACTCGGCAGTCTACTCACTGGTTTTGCTTGTGGTACTAAATCTATCTGAAACTCAATAGCTCGTTTCGACGGTAGTTGTACTACAAGCTCAAAGACATCTGAGAATCCTTTAACAATGAAAACTTGATTCAACTCGTTTTCTATCTCCACAACACCAAATAAAGCATTAACCTCAAAACTAGGATTTTCTACGGAGTATATAATCTGATCCCTAAACTCAGGATGTCTAAGTGATATTTTCCTATCATGACAAAATATCCTAGCACGTATTTACTTAACTCATCCATACCCAGAATAATTCCAAACTCTGTGAAATCAAACACATGCAAACTGCAAGCAAATAGATGACCTAACAATTCAAACTCTAAGTTGTCACATCTCATCCCAAGAGTCACATAACCTCTTATCAGATTCGCAACGCTTAAGGAAGTAACTAGGTATGAGGATTCTAGGTTAAGCTTATCTACCAAACAATGAGATATAAAAGAATGTGATGCACCTGTATCAAATAGAACTCTAATTGACATATCACGAATCAAAAGCGTACCTCCTAACACAGAATTTCCTTTTTGGCCCAAGGTAGCTGGCTCCAATGCAAATACTTTGCCTTTTCCATCCTTGGTTGGCTCCTTGTAGTGGTTTATATAATGTAAAATTTGATTGCAATTGAAGCAACTAATATTCTTCTTCCCGATCACCTTCTTTCAATCTCCCGAGCGATATTCATTGGCGAAATGCCCTTTCTTGTCACATTTATAGGAGATAACCTCCGCCATTCCCTTCTTGCTAGCTCCACTCTTCTAACCTCCCTTCTTATGGAAAAACTTCCTCTTCTGGTTCTGCCCTCCTTAAGCTCCTCTATCTTTATTTCCCTCAAGAAAAGCAAGCATCTTTTCTTTCCTCAAAGCCATCTCAACAACTACATCGCATGGATCTCTAATATGCGATAATGTGGCCGTAGCAAGCTCAGGCTTCAACCCATGAATGAACTTTGCATTCCTCTTAACGACAGTATCAATGTAGCATATCCATATCTCTATAGCTCCTCAAATCTGGTTGCAAACTGAAGCACTGTCATATCTCCCTGTTCCAACTTAGCAAAATTTCTAAGCAGATTAGACTTAGAAATCTCCGACATAAACCTTTCTTCGAACATTCTTCTAAACTCAGCCTAGGTCATAATCTCCACATTAACTCCAATGTAACACTGTTCTACCAATATAGTGCTGCTCCTTATTGCTATCTTGAAGCTAGTCTCCTTTTCTAATCATCATTGAACCTCAAATCAGTAAAAATTCTCTCGTAGTGAAATAATCAATTTTTCACTTCAATTGAGTCCTCTGTCCTATTGAATGACTTTCCTCCCAACCTAGCATAATCTCTACTCAATATAGCATGATTATTAAGCACATAAGCTTCTTGATTTCCTCCTTCAATATTTCCTCCAACTAACCCAGCAGCAACTCCTTCCTGCATCATGTTAATAAAGAACGGATACATATCTCCCATATCAACTTGCGGCATTCCAGCATCCACATTAGCAGCTTGTGCCTGACTGGGATTCCTTCTAGTGTTTGGTCTAGCATTTCCATTAGTTGTGCTACTTCCCCCACCAATGTTAACTCTTCTGCTTCTAACATCCATATCTTACGCCCATAAAATCTGCATTTAGGTCTTTGTAAGATATGAAAGAATAGCCTAAGAAAGATGGAAGATGCAACGACCCGTAAATTTTGGTAGATAAATTTGGTTAAAATAATTTTGTAATTAAATTTAGGAAGAAATTAAAATGTTTATAATTCATACTTAAGTAAATGTAGAAATGAAATGCAACATTTGAAATTAAAGCTAAGTATTAAAAATAAAAATGAAATTACGATGCATTGTAGTAATAGGAATTGTTATTCTAGATTAAGAAATTTAATATAAGAAAACAAATGGGAATATTGTATTAACTAATGCAATGATATAATTAGTGATAATTTAGTGAATCCAATATTATAGTAACCGATGAAGAAATACGTAATTAATGGAAAATTTATACAATCAATGTAGATAAGTAATTTTAATGACTGTTGTAGATAATAAACGTTACCTTAATGGTAATTAATAAAATAACGGGAGTGAGAATCATAAATTAAAGTAACAATTGATGTAATAAAGAATGGAGCCAAGGTAAATTTATTTATTGGATTTAAAAGATATAAATTAATGGGTGAAATCGACAAATTTCAATGTAATTGAATTATAGTAGTTATTGCACAATAAGTGGAAATAAAATAGTTAATACAAATAAAGGTGAATGTAAATGGAATAATATGTAATAAGTGCAATTTGATAGGAATCAATGTTAGTATAAATTTATGAAATAACTACGAACCAATGAATGAACTAAAGTTGTAAAGGTCATAATTGATTGCATTAAATAAATTGGGAATTCAATTTCATTAAAGGTAATTAAATATTATCTTAATGTAAAATTTAGATAATTTTTGAAAGTAATATTAACCCCTTTCAGAATATGACAATTGGTGTAACATTTGGCTTGCAAACATGTATTATAAATTACCTGTTTTATTTGTTGATGGAATTAGAATTTGAAATAAATGGTAATAAAATAAATGAATGTACACTAATGGAAAATGGAATAAGATGTTTAGGGGTTGGCAAAATTTGAGTATAGTAAAATTAATAAAAGGTTAATTAGGTTATAGAGTAGTAATGGACTTAATAAAAGGGATTGGAATGGAAACATACCAATTTATTCAAATTTAATACATATAATAAATGGACTTTTCGTAGCAAATGGAATTTAGTACTACGACGATTAGAACTAAGAGGAATTTGGGAAACATTAAGGGTAATAGTTATGAATCAAATATAATTATACCATAGGATGAAATTGATCAAATAATAATTAGTTGGATAAAAAGGATTGAAGTAAATCAAGTTAATTTATTTGGATAAATTTTTAGTAATTGAGTTTATTGTAAATGAAATTAATTACTACGTTATTTGAAATTTAAGATTGAATGTGAAAATATATTAATGGAATGAAATATTAGACAAGTGTTAACTGTGTTATAGAGTAATAATAGACTCAATTTAAGGGTGGAATTGAATCTAATCAGTTTAATTGGAATTTATAAAAATTGATTGGATTCAATTTATAATAAAAGGATTAATTACAACAAAATGAATTAAATATATAAAATGGTAATTTAGGTGATAGTGAGAATATTTATGTAATAGTTTTGAATCCAAAGTTTAATCCATCTATTTGACTGGAATGAATGGAATAATAATTTATTTATTTAATTAAACGGAATTTTGGGGAATTTTATTTATAATTTGCAAATTTAATGAATTGGGGTTAATATTGAAATTTATAAATTTAACAACTCTAAATTGACACTTAAATTTGTTTAAATTATTGTAAATGATTAAGAAGTTAAAAATGTTGAAATTTGTCAATTATCGAAATAAAATTGAAAATTTGATTTAATTAATTAATTATTAATTTATTTAATTAACGGAAAAATAGCCATTTTGGCCACTGACTCGGATTTGGACGAAATTAGTTTCATCGGATCTGTAAAGGTAAATTATTGTAGGGTTTCAAGTTTCGTAGCGATCGGACTTGTCGTTTGATCGTACGAACGCGAAACGCCTTGAAATCGATTTAATTGAAATCAATTGAAATCAATTTGAAAAATATTGATTTTATCATAACTTCTTCATACGATGGAATTTGGACTTAAATCTTGTTCCATCATGTTTAAAATAGTTCAAAACATCTATTTTGATATATGGGTTTACCCAATTTCATTTCGGGTCAGAACGGGCTTTTTGGGCCACTTTATCGTTAGCGTGCGCGTATTCAACCCGATTCATTTATCATGTTCCAACTTTCTCTATAAATATCCTGCTATAAACCCTAGCCTCCATAATTCTCATTTGTCTGTACGTAAATTCATTCTATTCCTCCTCTTTCTCAATGGCAGACAAAATTCTATATTTCCAGATCCAATTACAAATCAAATCCAAAGCATAAAACTCAAAGTCCTCGGAAAGATTCAAAAAAAATATATGTTGAAGCTCTCGACTAGCGTAATTCACTGGTGGTGTTCGTTTTTTGATTCAGTTTGTCATTTGACCGGTAAAAATCGAAGAAATCTCGACCGACCATCACGCGTCAGTGAAAGTTGTCGGATCGACAACCCCTTTCTGGGTTTTGTAGAGGGGAACGAGGGGAGTTGATCTATGTCGTTCATTCGTGAAGTTAACGGTTGGATTGACGGAAAATTTCGAATTAGGGTTCTAAGTCTTATGGCGACCGGGGGTGGTTTGGGCGAGCGCGACGTCAATGGGGGGCGGCGTGTCGAGGCAGGGTCGACCGAACCCGGGCGCGATCATAGGATGGTGGTGGCGCGTTGAATTTCTATGCGCAATTAGGGTTTGTATCTCGGTTATTCATGCATTGTTTAGGATCCAGGAGTTTGCGCGTGAGCAGGAAGAAACAATGACGTTGCAAGTTGATGAAAGGGTGAGCTTTGTTTTGTTTGTTTTAATTAAATATTGAAATTCATACACACGAATCGCTATATCTTCCACAAACGATATCCAATTCATGCGCAGTTTTCTCCGCTAGGTTCGCATTGGAATTCTAGACATTTGGGCGCTGGTTTGGATGGATTCTGAGATTGTCAAATTTTTGGGTTTAAATTGGATTTAAATTCAAAATGGAGAGTGTTTTAACCCACTCACAACTTCTAAGATTTCTTGTGTTTGTTAAATTCATTTATGATGTAATTTAAAATTTATTTATAGCTGTTTGGCATATATTTCATCATTATCTCAGTTAATTTGCATTTATTTAATTAACTTGTTATTTAATCATTATTGCATATTAACTGCCAGTTAAATTGTTATTTATTTTATTGCATATAAACTGCCAGTTAAACAGTTATAATTTTTTTGAATATAAACTGATAATTGATACCTGTTATTATCACCTGTTATATATTGATGTATTGTTTGAATTTGGATGATGATTGTGATAAATGGTTGATGGTTGATAGTGGATGAATGGATGTTGTACTTATATTGTTATAAACTGCAAGTTATTATGCATTTTCATTTCGTTCGGGATTGCGGTTTGGAATGATATATAACCGTAATTTTTATTTTAAATTACAGATTGAAATGATAAATATCTGTATCACTTGACCATAGGATAGAAATATTTTATACAGACACCGTTGGTCTATATATATAAATATTTTGAAAATGATTTCTATGTTTGGTTAAGGTACGGGTAAATAAATATTAAAATGTTTTATTATATAAATATTATTTTATATATATACATATATAGTTAAATTATTGAATTTAAGCTATGTATAAATTTGTTAAATAAAATAAATAAGTTGAATAATGGAGTTTGATTATTTTACATTATATGGTTAAGTACATGTTAAGATATTGAATATATACAGAGTTTAATGATTTAAATCAATTAAGATTGGAAGGTAAATTGGAAATTTATTTAGAATTGAGCTTATTTAAGAATTAAACTCCATAAGTTGATGTAGAACTTATTAACTTAAAATCTTAAAAGGTATGATATTTATAACCGAATTTTATTCAAGATGAATTAAATGAATATTTCTAGTATAAATAAATTGAGAGAAATATTTAGTTATAGATAATTTGAGTTTATTTAAATGATTATAGATTTATTATGCAAATATTTCAAACTAAATAATAGGACATTTAATCGTTGAATAGAAATTTCCAACCTTAGTTTCTAATTACTAATGCTCAAAGTTTGAAATATATTGAACTGAAGTGGTTTATTGAAACTGAAAGTGAATTTAAAATTTATGGATTTAAAATTAATTTAAAGAGAATAAAATTCTAAAGTCGTGGAAATTATTTACTTTATAAAGTAATTTTAAATTCACACCATTTTTATTTTATATACTGTTGAATATCCAAACCATTTAAGTTTTGAAAGTTATGGTTTTAAAGCTATGGATTTCGATGTGTTATATTTTGAAGAGTTATAATTCAAATGTATGGTTTCGAGAAATTATAAATTGTAAACTGGTATGGTTTTAGAAAAAGCATATATTTGAAAGGATATCATATTGATTTGGTTTTAAAGGAGGAAAATGATATCGTATTTACATGATTTTGAAAAGGGATATTATATTCTGGTTTTAAAGTATAAACTATTTTGAAAAGATCGCGGTGTTATAATAACGTTTGGTTGTTGGAGAGACCGGGATCGGAAGTTGTCATACTCTCTGCCAACTCTGAAAACCACTTTAACAACCGTGTATGCGATGGAGATTCCAGAATGAAGTAGAATGGTTGCGGCGTTTTCTTTGAGGTAAATACGTGGACCCAACTCCCGCGAGTTGGCATAAGGTGGCTAAAACAGGAGCGATTGACGGGTTAATTGAGGTAGCACCTTTGATTGGACACATCCCTTCGATATTATACTTTGACTTTTGGATTGATTCGGTGGCCACTTTTGATTTTTTATTTGGGGGTGTGGCTCGAGGTGGGAGGTAGCTGCGGCTACGCGTTACCACCGACCCGGAAGCATAATTGGTATATCTACCCTGGCATTGCCTAGTTGTGCCGTGTCACCTACCCTATCGCGCCTTGTACAAGTTTCTATTTTTGTCGTACCTATGGAGTATCCTATGGTAGCCTCCCGATCAGCAGGTATTACGGTACTGTATAGACTATCGGCATTATTTGTGTTAAGGGCTATATTGGTAACCCATTAACTCTATTTAAAAATAAGTTTATTTTACAATTAGACACTATTATAATAGCGAAATATACTACATAGTAAATAGTTTAACGGATCCTTAAGAGATGTAAATCCCGAGCATCTCTTGAGTTACTGCACTCATATTTATTTCTGTTGATTTAACTTACATAAGGTCTTTTAGTTCTGACTTGAGTGTTTTGTCTTTTCAATTCGCTCGGGTCAGTCCGAGCGTTTCAGGATTTGAAGATTTTTATTCTAGAGGACGAAGTCGAAGATTTGTAATACTATTATCTACTATATTATTCCACCACACCATTTAATTCCGCTGCATTAATTATTATTAACTGGTATGTGTACTCTGATATTATATTGTACAAATAAAGAAAATCGAATATTTTTGTAAAGCAATTTCATGAACTGTATATTAGATTATTATATTTTATCGTTCCGCTGCAAGATTCTGTTTTTTTTTATTTCTTCCTTCTTTTTCTTATTTACCCCATAACAATCTGCCCTTCCGTATGGTTTGAATTGGCATATGTGTCGATTTAAAGCGTGCGAAAAGGCCGGACGTTACAATCTGTTATCATAGCTTTGGTTTAGCGATAAACCTTAGTTTTGTGGGGTCTGACTCTTTATTAATAGGGTAGTAATACCCTATGGGAGTCGCTGAGTGTATATATATGAGAGAGCGTATTTGTTAGTGTTATAAAAAGGTTTAATATTGTGTTAATTTGTTCCGTTTTGTATTTATAAATTCTGGTTGGTGCATGGGACGCTATGACATCAAGAGGGATTTCTAAACACTTAATAGGACAGACCGACATTGTATTTGGTTTTATTATAGGTGAATGAAATAATTTGCCTATTATATTTTCTATATATATAAATAAAGTAAATTTTTATAAAGGTTATATTTGGTTGTATTTTATTGGTTGTTAGGGAATGAAATTCACAAATAATAGTTGAAATAAGATTTCTAATAAAATAAATGAAATTTGGAAATTTAGAACTTAAGTTCCGGGGTTTTGAAAATTTCTTTAAAATGATTTTGGAATATAGTAATAATATTTGAAGTATTTTCTGATATAAATATTTCAATATAGTTTTAAAGAAATGTTTTTAAAGAAATTTTGGAAAGAAATAAGTTGTACTCCTCGCTCTGTCGTTGGAAAATAATTTCGGTGATGAGTGCACGCATCATCGACTTTCATTTTCGAGTTTCGAAGTGGGAAGGCCATCACAGTAGTTTTACTACGGATTTATTTGGATAAACAGATATAAATTTTAAATTGTTTTAAGTATAATTGGATATATAAATTTTAAGTATAAACCTCTATCTATTATCTTTAAAATGATTTGAAATTAACCCAGTATTTAAATTCTTAAGTCTTAATTAATTAATGGTTTCAGTTATTGTAGTGAATTTGAATGTAAGTAATTAATGATTGAAACCTTTAATTAAAATAAGTGATTTAATGCTAAGTTATAAATGGGGTTGAAAGAAAGTAGAAATTGTAATCTTATAAAACGAAAGATATAATTATTGAACCATTAATTAATTAAAAGAATTGAGAAAAACTTGTATAACTTTCAATTACATTCTTAAAAGCATATATATAACTTACCAAAACATATAAAAAGTTGAAATGTTAATAAGAAAATGTAATAGATATTATACAAGTAATAAATTTGAGGTAATGAAAGTAATTAATGTAATTCTTTAATAAATAGGGATTTGGTGTTGTAGTTATTTTAAACTTAAGTATAATTGAAATAATACTAATTAAATATTATAGAAGACAGGTATTGTGAGTGAGAAAAAAAACTTAAGTAAAAAGTTGAAGTAATTCTATTGGTAAGAAATAAATATAAATTAAAAGATAAATCATTATATAAATGAAATGGAAATCAGACAACTAATAGTATGAATTGAAATTGATAAAAATGAATGTAATCTATTGGTTGAAATTGTTGTTTGTTTGGTTTATGGTTGTTTGGGCAAAGATACTTTAAATTTGTTTGGAGGTATAAATAATCTATTTAGTTTCATCTAAGGCTGTTGAGTAATTGATGCACTTAGTAGTTTATTTTCATTCTGTACAATTTAAAGTTTCGAACCCAAACAACTATTTGATTTGTTTGATATGAATGAATGATTGATGTGGGTTGATTTATATGATGGTTGTATGCTTTGTTGCTAGTGATTGATGTTTGTATGTATTTGTTTGTTATTGATTGAAACAACGCTAAATATTTCATTTTATATAATTATTAACCCTTTTGGATTATATAAGTGAAATACAGGGTATGGAAAAAATTGCTACTGCATTTGGTTTCATAATAATAAGCGTAAATTGCCCGACAAATAGGTACGTTTGGATTACGGTTTATATCATTATTATATTATTTTTCCCGTGTTGGGATATAATATTTTGGAAAATATATGGATATATTGTTATATTTGATATTATATTTTCTCCCGATCCTCTCCGTACAAAGGAGACTCTGCCGAAATTTTCCGTAAATTTTGTACTTAGAAAATATTTTGAAAAATGTTTTCCAAACTTTATTAATTTGAATATGAAAGATTTAATAGTATAAATTGGTATATTTTATTTAAATTAATTAATTTTATGAATTTATTTGTTTATAAATTTAATATTTAAGTAAGATATATAGATTTCTTAATTCTTCTTTTCCCTTCTTTTCCTTTTCGGGGACGAAAAGTTTTGAGTGGAGGAGAGTGTAACGACCCGTAAATTTTGGTAGATAAATTTGGTTAAAGTAATGAGATTTTGTAATTAAATTTAGGAAGAAATTAAAATGTTTATAATTCATATTTAAGTAAATGTAGAAATGAAATGCAACATTTGAAATTAAAGCTAAGTATTAAAAATAAAAATGAAATTACAATGCATTGTAGTAATGGGAATTGTTATTCTAGGCTAAGAAATTTAATATAAGAAAACAAATGGGAATATTGTATTAACTAATGCAATGATATAATTAGTGATAATTTAATGAATCCAATATTATAGTAACCGATGAAGAAATACGTAATTAATGGAAAATTTATACAATCAATGTAGATAAGTAATTTTAATTACTGTTGTAGATAATAAACGTTACCTTAGTGGTAATCAATAAAATAACAGGAGTGAGAATCGTAAATTAAAGTAACAATTGATGTAATAAAGAATGGAGCCAAGGTAAATTTATTTATTGGATTTAAAATCTAAATTAATGGGTGAAATTCACAAATTTCAAAGTAATTGAATTATAGTAGTTATTACACAATAAGTGGAAATAAAATAGTTAATACAAATAAAGATGAATGTAAATGGAATAATACGTAATAAGTGCAATTTGATAGGAATCAATGTTACTATAAATTTATGAAATAACTACGAACCAATAAATGTACTAAAGTTGTAAAGGTCATAATTGATTGAATTAAATAAATTAGGAATTGAATTTCATTAAAGGTAATTAAACATTATCTTAATGTAAAATTTAGATAATTTTTGAAAGTAATATTAACTCCTTTCAGAATATGACAATTGGTGTAACATTTGGCTTGTAAACATATATTAAAAATTACCTGTTTTATTTGTTGATGGAATTAGAATTAGAATTTGAAATAAATGGTAATAAAATAAATAAATGTACACTAATGGAAAAGGATGTTTAGGGGTTGGCAAAATTTGTGTATAGTAAAAGTAATAAAAGGTTAATTAGGTTATAGAATAGTAATGGACTTAATAAAAGGGATTGGAATGGAAACATACCAATTTATTTAAATTTAATACATATAATAAATGGACTTTTCGTAGCAAATGGAATTTAATACTACGACGATTAGAACTAAGAGGAATTTGGGAAACATTAAAGGTAATAGTTATGAATCAAATATAATTATACCATAGGATGAAATTGATAAAATAATAATTGGTTGGATAAAAAGGATTGAAGTAAATCAAGTTAATTTATTTGGATAAATTTTTAGTAATTGAGTTTATTGTGCATGACATTAATTACTACGTTATTTGAAATTTAAGATCGAATGTGAAAATATATTAATGGAATGAAATATGAGACAAGTATTAACTGTGTTATAGAGTAATAATAGACTCAATTTAAGGGTGGAATTGAATCTATTTAGTTTAATTGGAATTTATAAAAATTGATTGGATTCAATTTATAATAAAAGGATTAATTACAATAAAATGAATTAAATATATAAAATGGCAATTTAGATGATAGTGAGAATATTTATGTAATAGTTTTGAATCCAAGGTTTAATCCATCTATTTGACAGGAATGAATGGAATAATAATTTATTTATTTAATTAAACGGAATTTTATTTATAATTTGCAAATTTAATGAATTGGGGTTAATATTGAAATTTATAAATTTAACAACTCTAAATTGACATTTAAATTTGTTTAAATCATTGTAAATGATTAAGAAGCTAAAAATGTTGAAATTTGTCAATTGTCGAAATAAAATTGAAAATGTGATTTAATTAATTAATTATTAATTTATTTAATTAATGGAAAAATAGCCATTTTGTCCACTGACTCGGATTTCAACGAAACTAGTTACATCGGATCTGTAACGGTGAATTATTTAGGGTTTCAAGTTTAATAGCGATCAGACTTGTCGTTTGATCGTACGAATGCGAAACACCTTTAAATCTTTTAATTGAAATCAATTGAAATCATTTTGAAAAATATTGATTTTAGCATAACTTCTTCGTACGATGGAATTTGGACTTGAATCTTGTTCCATCGCGTTTAAAATAGTTTAAAACATTTATTTTGATATATGGGTTCGCCCAATTTCATTTCGGGTCAAACGGGCTTTTTGGGTCACTTTATCGTTAGCGCGTATTCAACCCGATCCATTTGTCATATTCCAACTTTCTCTATACATATCATGCTATAAACCATAGCCTCCATAATTCTCATTTGTCTGTACGTAAGTTCATTCTATTTCTTCTCTTCCTCAATGGCAGACAAAATTCTATATTTCCAGATCCAATTACAAATCAAATCCAAAGCATAAAATCCAAAGTCCTCAGACATAAAAAATATATGTTGAAGCTCTCGACTAGCGTAATTCACTGGTGGTGTTCGTTTTTCGATTCAGTTTGTCGCTTGACCGGTAAAAATCGAAGAAATCTGACCATCCATCACGCGTCAGTGAAAGTTGTCGGATCGACAAACCCTTTCTGGGTTTTGTAGAGGGGACCGTGGGGAGTTGATCTGTGTCGTTCGTTCGTGAAGTTAACGGTTGGATTGTCGGCAAATTTCGAATTAGGGTTCGAAGTCTTGTGGCAGCCGGGGGTGGTTGGGGGAGCGCGACGTCATAGGGGGTGTCGGCGTGTCGAGGCAGGGTCGGCCGAACCCGGGCGTGATCATAGGATGGTGGTGGCGCGTCGAATTTCTGTGTGCAATTTGGGTTTGTATCTCGATTGTGCGTGCGTTGTTTGGGATCCTGGAGTTTGTGCGTGAGCAGGAAGAAATGATGACGTGGCTGGTTGATGAAAGGGTGAGCTTTTTTTTTTAATTAAATATTGAAATTCAAACATACGAATCGCTATATCTTCCACATACGATATCCAATTCACGCGCGGTTTTCTCCGCTAGGTTCGTATTGGAATTCTGGACATTCTATCACTTGTTTGGATGGATTCTGAGACTGTCAAATTTTTGGGTTTTAATTGGATTTAAATTCAATTTAAATTCAAAAAGGTGAGTGTTTTAACCCACTCACAACTTCGAAGATTTCTTGTGTTTGTTAAATTCATTTATGATGTGATTTGAAATTTATTTATAGCTGTTTGGCATATATTTCGTCATTATATTGGTTAATTTGCATTTATTTGATTAACTTGTTATTTAATTCATTATTGCATATTAACTGCCAGTTAAATTGTTATTTATTTTATTGCATATAAAGTGCCAGTTAAAAAGTTATACTTTATTTTTGAATATAAACTAATAGTTGATACCTTTTATTATCATCTGTTGTATATTGATGTATTGTTTGAATTTGGATGATGATTGTGATAAATGGTTGATGGTTGATACTGGACGAATGGATGATGCACTTATATTGTTATAAACTGCAAGTTATTATGCATTTTCATTTCATTCGGGATTGCGGTTTGAAATGATATATAACCGTAATTTTTATTTTAAATTATGGATTGAAATAATAAATATCTGTATCACTTGACCGTAGGATAGAAAATTTTTATACAGACACCGTTGGTCTATATATATAAATATTCTGAAAATGATTTCTATGGTTTGGATAGGATACGGGTAAATAAATAATAAATTTTTTATTATATAAATATTATTTTATATATATACATATATAGTTAAATTATTGAATTTAAGCTACGTATAAATTTGTTAAATAAAATAAATAATTTGAATAATGGAGTTTGATTATTTTACATTATATGGTTAAGTACATGTTAAGATATTGAATATATATAGAGTTTAATGATTTAAATCAATTAAGATTGGAAGGTAAATCGGAAATTTATTTGGAATTGTGCTTATTTAAGAATTAAACTCCATAAGTTGATGTAGAACTTATTAACTTGAAATCTTAAAAGGTATGATATTTATAACTGAATTTTATTCTAAATGAATTAAATGAATATTTCTAGTATAAATAAATTGAGAGAAATATTTAGTTATAGATAATTTGAGTTTATTTAAATGATTATAGATTTATTATGCAAATATTTCAAACTAAATAATAGGACATTTTATTGTTGAATAGAAATTTCCAACCGTAGTTTCTAATTGTTAATACTCAAAGTTTGAAATATATTGAACTGAAGTGGTTTATTGAAACTGAAAGTGATTTTAAAATTTATGGATTTAGACTTAATTTAAAGAGAATAAAATTCTAAAGTCGTGGAAATTATTTACTTTATAAAGTAATTTTAAATTCACACCATCTTTATTTTATATATTGTTGAATATCCAAACCATTTAAGTTTTGAAAGTTATGGTTTTAAAGGTATGGATTTCGAACTGTTATGTTTTAAAGAGTTATAATTCAAATGTATGGTTTCGAGATATTATAAATTGTAAAGTGGTATGGTTTTAGAAAAAGGATATTTTTGAAAGGATATCATATTGATTTGGTTTTATAAGAGGAAAATGATATCGTATTTATATGATTTTGAAAAGGGATATTATATTCTGGTTTTGAAGTATAAACTATTTTCAAAAGACCGCGGTGTTATAATAATGTTTGGTTATTTGAGAGACCGGGATCGGAAGTTGTCATACTCTCTGCCAACTCCGAAAACCACTTTAACAACCGTGTACACGGTAGAGATTCCAGAATGAAGTAGGATGGTGGCGGCGTTTCCTTTGAGGTAAATACGTGAACCCAACTCCCATGAGTTGGCATAAGGTGGCTAAAACAGGAGCGATTGACGGGTTAATTGAGGTAGCACCTTTGATCGGACACATCCCTTCGATATTATACTTTGATTTTTGGATTGATTCGGTTGCCATTTTTGATTTTTTATTTAGGGATGTGGCTCGAGGTGGGCGGTAGCTGCGGCTACGCGTTACCACCGACTCGGAAGCGTAATTGGTATATCTACCCTGGCATTGCCTAGTTGTGCCGTGTCACCTACCCTATCGCGCCTTGTACGAGTGCCGTAGCTATGGAGTATCCTCTGGTAGCCTCCCGATCAGGAGGTATTACGGTACTGTATAGACTATTGGCATTATTTGTGTTAAGGGCTATATGGGTAACCCCTTAATGCTATTTAAAAGTAAGTTTATTTTACAATTAGACACTATTATAATAGCGAAATATACTACATAGTAAATAGTTTAACGGATCCTTAAGAGATGTAAATCCCGAGCATCTCTTGAGTTACTGCACTCATATTTATTTCTGTTGATTTAACTTACATAAGGTCTTTTAGTTCTGACTTGAGTGTTTTGTCTTTTCAATTCGCTCGGGTCAGTCCGAGCGTTTCAGGATTTGAAGATTTTTATTCTAGAGGACGAAGTTGAAGATTTGTAATACTATTATCTACTATATTATTCCACCACACCATTTAATTCCGCTGCATTAATTATTATTATCTGGTATGTATACTCTGATATTGTAATGTATAAGTAAAGAAAATCGAATATTTTTGTAAAGCAATATCATGAACTGTATATTTTATTATTATATTTTATCGTTCCGCTGCAAGATTCTGTTTTGTTTTATTTCTTCCTTCTTTTTCTTATTTACCCCATAACAATCCGCCCTTCCGTATGGTTTGAATTGGCACATGTGTCGATTTAAAGCGTGCGAAAAGGCGGGACGTTACAGAAGAATAAAGATAAAGCGTATACTTATATATAGAAAATAAAAGTACATTCTTATAACTTTATCCCATACCCCAATCTTTTCTCTAATTCCTTAGGATTATATTTTCAAAAATCATTTTAAGTTTGAAATTCCTTTTAAGTTTTCCATAAACTATGCTCCGATACCAAGATGTAACATCCCTTTTCTTGAGGCTCGAAGCTAAGTGCCACAGATGCTGCAGTCATCCATAGTATTAACTTCCAGTAACAAAATATGGTAATGTTGATGGTATCCATAATATCAAAAACACATGAATATGAAATAAAATCGACCAAATTAAAACAACTTTTTTGATTACGTTTCAAATCAATATTTCATATTCAGTCATATAATCCCATAATCGATTCCCAGGTTTTGATCAAATATTATTATTACAAGTTACGCCAAGAGAGACATATGAAGATGCCCCTCTTGGACGATCAGAGTAATAAACAGACAATCAGTCTTAATACAACATAGAGGAAACAAAACAAAATAACTCCTAAATATAGATATCATTGCATCCTGCATGCCTTCAAAAGCTTATTCGTCCAACCTACTAAACTTGTAAAATCTCAACCCTCAATCTACTCAAATCATATTTTGAGCACCCAAGAGTTCAAGGGGAAAGCATAAACTTCGAGTTGGACATAAATCCTGGTGTAAATAATACTATACGTCTCAGTTATCTGATATTAAGTGAGACCATGCCGCTTAGCGAAACGGTTTCCCCTCACTAATATCCCTTTTTGAAACATATCTTTTGCAAATCAAAACTCTAAAATCAAACTAATTAATCAATAATAGCAATATCATATATGCATACAAATCAGGTGATCAATGGGCGATCTATCCAAACAATATAGTTTTTTCTGGCTACTAACCGTTGGCTGACTCGGACCTACCAAACACAATAAATATTCTAACCTCTAATAGACAAACTCTTGGACGATATGTCCCTAACTCACTTCTCCCAGGTCAACTGATCCTAGTGGTCTTGCACGCTCTCCAATAACCTATCTTTACTCTATATACTATTTTATTTATGTAACATCATTTTAGTTTGACATGTGACAAAGCCCCACACACTGGAATTTGGACTTATTTTAGTTGGGGGAGATTAGCTAAAATATAGGGTGTGAACCTATATCAGTCTCATCTGGTATTCTAATATCTGATTCATTTACGTAGGATTAACAAACCCATCAAATTTTCCTTGAAAACATTTCTTCTGATTTAATTCAACCCTTTAAATCATACTTAAACTAGGAAAATATACTCTTTGTTTTACTCAAATCTCTTTGCCATGTTATATATACTTTACTCAAAACAATGTTGATGAGATATAATGCGGATATCTATCCCTCCAAAGTAAGTTAAAACCCTTTTTAATTTAAAAGCTCTTAGGCCATGAGGCCAAGGTAAATAATTTGAAACCTTTACTTAAAAACTTTAAACAATCCTTTCGAATCCATTGAAAGTACCCACTTTCCAAATATATTAACTACTATAACCATAAACACTAGGCCGAAAGGCCAAAACATACCTTTCGAAACCTTTAAATTAACTTTTCGAAATCTTTGAAGGTATCCCTTTAAAACTTTTACTACCCTTAGACATCCCCTTTTCAAAACATTTCAAACTTGCTCTTCGAAAGCATTGGAAACCTTCCATTCAAATATTTAAAGTGCCTTTCAAAATCATTGGGGAATCTCCCCTTCAAAACCTTCATTATATACCTTTGGAAATAAAATCCTTTACTTTAAACAAACCTTTCGAAAGCTCTAAGGCCAAGTAAAGGTTTATGGAATGTAGTTTTGAAACCATTTAAAATCCATTCCATCTGAAACCTATGGGTTTAACTTTCAATAATTTAAAGGGTTTAATAGAACTGGGGGTGAAACAACTCTTTCAAAAACAATTCCTAAGTAAAAGAAAGTGGGTGGCTTTGAAACCATCCTTTTCGAAAGCATGGAGAAGCGGCTTCTTAGTAAAAACGAAAGTACCCTTCCGAAACCATTGTTTGAAGGCAAAAGTGGCCTTAACAAGGTCGAAAGGTAGAATGCGGTAGCAAGGATTTTGATCCTGTCGAAAGCGTATTTTTAATCAAAAGGTTGAAACCTCTTTCAAAAGCTATATTAAAACCCTATCAAAAGCATTCTTTTAAAAGCAAAGGCAAGTGGCATCTCTTTTGAAAGAAAATCAAAGGCTTCGACCCATTCGAAAGCATTTTTTTCACTCTATACCTACCGCCTTTCTCCAATCCACTACGTACCAAAGCATTGCTACCATGTGCATTGGTTTTGACTAGGTTAGAGGCATAGTATGGAGTCGAAAGGTGCGGTCAAAAGTGGCGAGACAATAATCTAATACAATAACTGATTTTTAACCTTTTTAAAGTTATATCTTTCTAAATAGCCTGCCTTAATTGTCAACATTTAATTAGCTGTCAATTTCTTTTCTAAAATATTTTCTAAATGTGCTGCCTAATTCAGTAATTACTAGTTTAAAACATTTAGCAAATTGCCCCTTCTCCTTTTATAAACATATAAAACGTTTAAGTCGCATACCTTAAATAATCTTATATACTTAATAAACTCTTAGGAAAATTCTTCAAAAATTGCCATAAATCATTTTTAATATTTTTTCTAACATATTTAAATTTCTGACCCAAAACTAATATATAATAGCCAAAATTAATTTAAACCTAATTTACCATTTTCTCTACTACAAAATTTATTATAAATCCACAACAACTCAGAAAATTATGAAAACTTGAAACTCATCTCTAATATAATGTTTCTGTCTATATATAAAAAATAAAAGCCATTTGGATGTCATTTAATAGGTTTTCCAAATAAATTCTTATCATAAAATCTATATGAAATAGCATAAATCATCAAAAAGCATATATATCCATTTAAACAATCAAAACATGGCAAATCATTTGCATAATAAATTAGGATCTCATATAAAACCCGAAATCAATAAAATGAGATGTAATCTATTTACCTTTAGCTTGTTTGGTAAGGAGGTTGAGATTTGTTCTTTAAAAGCTTCCTTCTTGAAATCTTGCTTATCTTCCCTTTGTTATCTTCTAATGGTGGCCGGCTAAGCTTTGTATTTAGTTTTAGTTTTTGAATGTTGTAAATGAAAGTGGCATAAAGGTTTAGGGTATAAGAATATAACCTTTTCCTATTTTTCCTTTATCTTACTTTCTTTACTTACTTCGTGTTAAACTTTCATCTGTTCAATTCATTCCTAAGGCATGGCTACCTTTTAAATGTACAAATCCCAATCTCTTAACCACTATAATCTTTACATTATTCTATTTAGTTATTCTAATTAAATCTCCTGAATAATGTTATTTAAAATTAGGGGTGTTATCGTAAGATTAATTTATGTATTTATTATAAATATGATATATTTGTCTTATTAATTAACACAACTTAAAGCATCAAACTTTAATACACTAACCAAAGTTACTTCTCAAATCTCATGAAACTGACTATAATATTAAAAATAAAATATATTTTAAATATGATCTATTTATTTTAAACTAATAACATTAAACATCAAATTTTGATTCTACTTTTAACTTCATGATCAAAATCAATTAGTTAGATGATGATGTAACTTGTTTTTATATTTGATTAAGTATAGTCTATTTGTTACCAACAACATAGGCTATTAAATTCACTAATAAACAACAAACTTCCATTAGCATCAGAATTCCATTAAGCACTAAACAAGAGATCATAAATGAAGTCGTTGTGTTGATTTTGTATGATTCATGAAAACTTCATTACCCCTAAATTGAAGGGGTTTAGCAACTCATTTTCTTAACTCAAAAAAATGTTCGACATAAACAAAAAGGAAGGTAAAACAAAGTAAAGAGAACAAGAGAACTAACTAATATGAATAAAAAGAAAGAACTAAGATACTTGCATGAAATAAAAAAAGAGAGCATAAAGGATGATAAAATAAAAGCATAAGATAAAAGATAATACTAAGAAGCCATTAAAGAAAAGAGAAATTTTATTTATGATTTATGGCTATAACTCATATGCATAAAAAAGAAGATCAATTACATGTACATTTGAGAGTTATTTATACATGTTCTGAAACCTTACTATCTTTTAGGATGCTACCATAATTGCCCTTCACTTAATGTAGCCTTCAAGTAATCATTAAGGTATTACTTAATCCTTACTAACATGTGCTTTTTCCTTTTAATGTTGGTCCATTAGTTTGTAGGTAGGTGGACTCCTACATGTTGCATGAATTCTTTTTTTTCTTCTTTCTTTGGGCTTCCACTACTTGTGCATGCATATGTCCATAAAGCCACTTCCAATTTGTACTCAATTTCCTACAAAGTAAAATTAAAATGCGCAAATAAATTTTTTTAAATTAATACACACACCAAAATTACCATTTTTTCCAAACGTAGATGAGTGAATGATGATTTGAAAAGAGTTTTGTATTTCGGTAAGAACATGTAAAATTACCCTCATATGCCATTTATTTTAATAAACGAAATTAAGTATGAGAGTAAAAATATACATTCTTACGTGCACATCAAATATACCCACAGTTGTCTTTTTATTCATCCTCGAATAAATTAAAACTAGGATAAATCCACTTTCATAGGAAGCAGATTGCATTAAGCGTATGCAACAAGCCATTAAACGTCTAGGTGCCCCTAGTAGGATGAGTGTTGTCTTGTGAGGGTTTTCATTAGATGTTTCCCACAAAATCCAAATGTAATATGGAAAGTTCCAAATGCAAGTTTTATTTACATAGATATGAATGTAAATCTTTATTTACAAAATGAAGAACTTACTTTTTAAATTGACATGAAATACTAATATACAAGTTTTGGTCATCGAAAAGAAATTTCAGTCTTTTACTAATCAAAACATCCAACAAAAATTAAGTTATCATCACAATTGGACCCTATCTTGACTAGTTGTTTCGGTTGATAACATAATGCAACTATGAAATAAATTCATTAATTGGTTGTCAAAGTTTGCAAAGTGGTATCTTCATTTTCTTTTGTAAAACAAGTCAAATCGGTAAAATCAGTATAACGCTTGGCTTTCAATTGCTTACTCTCTCTCTTTAATTGAAAAAATATCAACATTATTATCATTTACATACACCTAACTCGAAAAACCAAGGCCAGCTATACCATCCATGTACTGCTTTATGGGTGTATGTGAGTAGAATACAAAGTGAGGCGAGTGTACATAGTTATGTATGAACACCTGACTCTAGGTGTTTATTATTATTATTATTATTATTATTTATATACACGCGCGCACACACCTAACTTAGGAAACTGAGGCTAGATATACCATTCTTGCACTGCCTTCCGGCCTTACGTGAGAAAAGTACAAAGCGTGGCGGGTGTATAGACTTACGTATGTATACAAACATAGGTTTTTTTTGCTTTTTTGTTTTGAAACTTTTTAAAGAGAAGAGAGAGTTGTGTAAAATCATCTTAGCACCACTTAACTTTAAAGATTAAAAATGTTAATGCATGTGCTTTAAATCAACCACTTTTTGAACGAAGATCACAATTTAGAATAACTTCATAATCATCACATATGGGTCTCCCTATATACTAGTTATACCATAGTTGCTTATAATTTAAACTTTTTTTTTATTATTCTTTTGACTTAATTAATTTTTCAAAAATTTCAATCTTATGACCAAAACTGTATGTTTACTTTATCATGCCTATTAACAAGTAAATTATGATGTAATTTTTTGAAATTAAAATGCAATATTTTTCATTTTTTGAAAAAGGAAAAGAAAAATGTAAAAATCAAAGCATGTAAAAATAAAAATGAGAATCCCCCAAACTTGATTTTGACTATATTCCTACAGTCAATGCATGATATAATGAGTGTAAATGTGATGAATATATGTGTGTGTGTGTGTGTGTGTGTGTATACACAATAAGAGGTTAAAATCCTTACTAGATGTAGTGTGGCTCATGAAGAATCATGAGCTCCTCCACCCAGTCACTTGCAAATTCCAAGTAAGGCTCTAAATGATGATCGTTGACCTTAAAAATCGATCCATTTGTAAGGTTGTCTATTTATATGGCATCGTATGGAAAAATGATAAGTGCCATGCATGGTCCGGTCAATCTCGATTTTAATTTTCCAAGGGATAAATGAAGTTTAGAGTCATCAAAAGAACATTTTGATTTGGGAAAAACATTTTTCTTATGATTGACTTGTCATGAAAAACTTTGGTTTTTTTCCTTGTAAATTTTCGAGTTTTTATACGTGTCCGAATAATTGAGTTGCAATTTTCTATTTCCACCATCCTTTTCAAGATCAAAGTTTATGTTCTTTATTGCGCATAATGATTTACGTTTAAACTTGACTAGTAAGTGGCATGCTTTACCTTATACTAATCGAAATAAGGACATTCCAAGATTAGTTTTAAAAGCAATTATGTAACCCCAATGTGCATTTGTCAATTTTTGAGACCAATCTTTTCAATTTTTGTTAACAGTTTGCTCTAAATTTTGTTTGATTTATCGATTTGAAATTTCGAATCGACCATAATTTTGAGGATGATAAGGAGTGGATAACTTATGGGTTATCGAGTATTTCTTCATTAGAGCTCGGAAAGATTGATTAAAAAAATGAGTTTCGTTATCACTTATTATTATACGAGGTGTGTTAAACCTAGAAAAGATATTTTCTTTTATGAATTTCACAACTTTATGGTCATTTGTTTTACATGGAATGGCTTCAACCCACTAAGAAACATAATCGATGACAAGGAGTGTACAAAATTTTTCGAAAGAGTTAGGAAATGGCACTACAACAAAAAGTGTCTTTTATAGCGGCATATAACCGCTATTAATCACAACCATAGTGGTTTGATAAGCGCTGTATATCGACATGTTATAAAAAACTGTTGAATATTTATAACATAAAATATGCCGCTATGGTTGAGCTTAGTTTTATAACGCAAATTCGCCGTTATGGTACGTTAATTCAATAGCTCATTATAGCCGCTATAATACAGCTAAATCTCAACGGAACTGAAAATCTTTATAACACCATTTTGCCGCTATAAAATATTTATTCAGTAGCTCATTGTAGCCGCTATAATACAACTAAATCTCAACGGAATTGGAAATCTTTATAACACCATTTTGCCGCTATAAAATATTTATTCAATAGCGGTCATTTCACGCTATTAAATCAACATGTTATAGTATTGATAAATTCTTTTACAGCTCATATATGCCGCTATAAAAATCGTAGATACACTTTCCAAGAGCTATGCCTATATATTACATTTTAATAATAGCAATCAAACTAAATCTTCATAAACGAATAAAGATTATAATCAACAAATATAACACAAGAGCATGCTCAGAAAGAAATGTGATATATTTTTCATTACACTGTACAAACATTAAAGCAAGTGCATAACCATTGAATAAAACGTAAGCCTGCAACCAAGTTAACACAGAGAAACAGAAAATAATGTCAATTTAATAAGTGTACAAACATTACAGAGTACAAACATTAAAGCAATCCTTCCAAATATTACATAGTACAAACATTACAGAGTTCCAACATGCAAGATCTGATCTAGTTGCGTACTAAGGACCTTGCTTCCTTCCAAATAAGCCTGCGAAGTTAACACAAAGAAACAGAAAATGTTAAAATAAGTGCATGCTCAGATAGAAATATGATATATATTTTTCATTATAGTGTACAAACGTTAAAGCAAGCGCATGAACTGCATGAACTAGAAACTACAATTGATTATTTCTACTGATCTATTTTCCCAATATGGAAAATAGATTAAAGCAATGTTAACCTCACTTTTCTCAGTTTCAGAAACCATCTGTTGAAGCATTTCTAACACTCCAACATTTTGCCATACATTTCTAACTGCTATTTCTTCAATGCACCCATGAAAATACAACATATCCTTCCACCGCGTGCTCCATACATACCAACATTTTCTGTTATCTATTTTCTGCTACAAGCAGTGTTTGTGTAACTTATATTCAGTATTTATTTTGAATTTTTATCAATTTATCATTTGTTCACCTATAAATGGATATATTACTAATCATAACGATTCAATATATATTTTACTCAAATTTGTTTCATGTAAAAGATCTTTTAATTAGGGTAACTATTACACCAAGAAGAGATGAATATGGTTGTGCTTCATCATGCTGTATCACTACATACATTCAACTGTATCATCTCTACCTCATCCCTGAACTCCAAACAGTCAACTACAAACAAACCACTACAACTGGTACTCCACCAACCAGAATTTAAAGCTAATAACTAAATGTAACAATAAACAAAAAATGAATGGTAAAGACTTACTTAAAATTCATTCCATTACGACGTGCGTAGCAGTCCAAGCTATAAAAGAAGAGAGGGCATCTTCCATGTACTATAATTCAGATGTTTGCCTCCATAGCTCTACTGCTGGCTCTTTTACGATCATTATCCAAACTTTAACTGCATTGTGTCCTAGTGGTTTGAAATGCACCCTTGCATTTGGATCAGTTGACTCCACCCGTCGTAAAGCAACTACTTTCCCATTTCCCGATAAATCCATTAACTTGCATTTATTGTTTGTTCTTGAATTTGCAGTCTGTAAGTTGAAAAAAGAAAAAAATAATGAAGTTGCTAATCATTAAAAAATAGAAACACACAATAAAAATAAAGTACCATAATGTTTTCACCACATCCATAGGCGTAATTGGAGCTGTAGTGTCAACCATCTCAACAACTACTTGCGATTCAGGCCATGCAACCTTCTTACCAACAACATCCGCAATTCGGATCAAACCAGGGGATGGCCTCCACAAAAAAGCTTCTGGATTTAGTGGATCATCTATCCAAACAATCATAGCTGATGGCCCAAGAGGAACATCATTAACAATTTCCTCTGAGATGCTCGAATGTAATCGTCCTAAAGCCACTAATTGCTTGCTCCCTCCCCAATCAAAAATCTTGCATTTTCATTCTAGGCTACTATTTCTACTCTATTAGAGGTAAAAATATTTATTTATTAAATAATGTATATAATAAAATTGCATGTTCATTGTGAAGAATTTTTTTTACCTTATCCTCTTCTTCTTCAATGTGATCGGTTGAATTTAAAACAACTCTATTCTTCGGCCACGCCACAATATTATCCTTTGCTTCCCCAATAAGTGTGAAAGAAGGTGTAGGCCTCCACAGAAAAGCATCAAGCTTGATTGGACAGTCAACTAAAACTATCACGCATCCGGCCCTAAGGGAACATCATTGACAATCTCATTTGGATCGTCTGACACGAATCTTCCTTCAGCAACGATATCTTCATTCCCTCGCCAATCCAATAAATCACACTTCTTCATATGTTTATCAAAGTTGCACTACATTTAAACATAGGAAAATTATGTTACTAATTGAATAAAAAGTTAAAATACAAAGATGTGAAACCAATAAAAAAAATTACTTGAGGTTTTTTTACTTTTGTCCGGCTGTGTCTATTTCTGTCCCACTTCTGTCAAAATAAAAAAACATGTCATTTTGTAAGTCTGGTAATGCAAAATGTTAGCGTGTTCAAGTATGCAAGTATTCAAGTGTATAATGGTTGAAGTGTGCAACTGTTCAAGTGACTGTATGCAAGTGTTCAAGTGTATATGCAAGTGTTCAAGTGTGCAAGCAATTAGTGATCAAAATGTAATGATAATTCTTACCTGATTTTTCTCTAATTGTAGAAATCTATTCTCTAAGTTCAACAATTTATTTTCAAGTTGCAGTGTATGCTTATCCTTAACTTCCGATAAAGCTGCTCTACTAAGACTCATTCCTCTTCCCATCGCTCTAAGTCGACCCGCTCTTTCTTGCCCTAGTACTTGTGCAAGTGCATCTGCTCTATAATTAATTGGCGAGCTCGATTGTGAAACACTTTCAATTTGTTTAATCTTTTCCTACAAAACATGATTAATTGCATATTATTGCAGTTTAAATTAAAACGTAGTATTTAAATTAAATTAGGAAACACACTAAGAAGCTTGCAAATTTATTTTAGCTTGGATTAAATTTGGTGATTGATTTATTTTTTGGGTTGGATGCAGAATGTTCTAGCAGATGCATAATTTTACACTTGATTTGGCAACATGCCAAAACCAATAGAAATATATGACATGCAACATGCCAAAACCAACAGAAATATATGAGATGCATTCAGATGATTAGTCGACTGAGTTTAAGCTAAATTAGCATGAGAATTTAGTCAAAATATGACATGCTCAAAACATTTTTGCAAACAAGGGAGCCAATTCTGTGTATATCACAAATCAACAATATTTTATATTATTTGTATAGGTTATACTACGAAGTAGACTATTTTCAAGCTACACACATACTGTTTTGCTTAAATCTGATATTTGGGAGGGAAGTTAATACTTGAAAAATAATTTTCTTGAAGTTTATAGATCTCTCGAATCTCTCACATATTCAGGAGCTAAAATTTTGCAGACCAAAGGAGCAATATATGAATACATTATACTAAGTTTGCAGAATTAAGGGGAATTCAAACTAAAATACAATAATCCTACAACACGGTATCTCTTTGCTCCATTTTCTTTAAGAAATTAATTAATATTAGCAGCCTCTTGCTATGAAAATTATTAGGCAGTTACAAGGATTTGCCATAATATGAGACTCAAGACCATGTACTATAAAATAAATTTCATCGCATAATTCAATAAAACATAGTGCAGTGTGTTACTTTTATGTCATAGATAGTTAGAATATACACCAGTTGCACAGATTCTTCTCCACACCAAAAGCTGGATCTTACAATATGCTGACAATATTTGTATACAAAAATATATTTAGCGCCACCGTAACAACTTATTGGAACAATATATAGCATTTTAGAGGTTCCTCTAGCGTAATAGCTACTAATGCATTTTAATACATACTAAAAACATTCTTCGTCACTATCATAAATAACCTCTATGACAGCCAACTGCAAATCATTTACAGAAATACTAGAAATTATCATAAAGCTAAACCATACAAAGAGTTCCAACATTTTACAAATTCAAGTGCATGATTACTAATAAACTTAAATGCTGAAATACAGTCAAAACATTAGGAAACTGATGAGGTTTTTTTTATTTGGAACAAGCTAAGATCAAATTAACTCAAGCAATTAGGTGATGCCTAAGTCAGGCGAAGCTTATATATTAAGTTAGTGAATGCTAAACAAGTAAACATGTATCACACAAGTATTTATATATGTACCATAAGTATTTGAAAAGTATGAACTTACTATAGCATCTGCAGCAATCAAATTCACCGGTTCACCATTTTTCTTAGTGTGAGATTTGATCCAAACTTCACTTCTAGGGACAGAAGAGCGATCACCACTTTCGCTTTTCTACATTCAAAAGAACACCAATCAACAAATTTCATTAACTTAAAAGTTTTCATAAATACTGCAGTAAATAAAACTACTATTTTCTTACCAAATCTTCAGCCAGTCGAGCCATTCCTCTACGACTGCATGTGTGTGGCAACTGCCTCTGTCTAATAGCTTTGTTCTTCTCGCTCAAAGCCTAAGATAAGAATCATTTCAATAAATGTAAGAAAGAAAGAAATTTGTTAGTGAACTCGGATTTTGTAAATGAAGTTTCGTATGTAATGATTTCATAGGGAAAAAGATTTCGAAGGACACAAGGTTTTGAAAGCATATAGGTCTGCCAGGTTTTAATATTATCAAGTTTCACATACATTGAGCTTCAAACAGGGTATTATTAGTCTCCAAAATATATCTGCCCCTAAAGTATGTAACTATAAGCGTGAATTCCTAAAATATAAATTTATATATTTAAGGCCTTAGACAGTTTTTTATACAAATTTCTGCTTTTTTTTTTTCAGGTATGAGTATCATATGAAGGAAATTTTGGAGTAATCATTGAACTCATAACAAAGTTCATATTTTTACAGCTTTGAATATAAACGAGTATTTTGTACACAGTGGTTATAAATATATCAAATTTTAAATACAAAATTTAGTATGCATATTAATTTTGTGTCAGAATTCCTTAATTTTGGTTTTGAAGGTTTCGAATATATGGGTATGAAAGATTTACTATATGTCTAAACGTCATATCGCCTGATTTTGGATTACTATACACTAGTTTTAACAATGTCTAGTATATGTAATTTGATATGTACAAATGCCAGTCATCTACTTTTGATTTTGAAAACTGTAAATATGTCATGACTTCAAAATGCATACAGAATATTGTATTTTCATTTGATATGTACACTAGTTTTAATATTTTTTATCTGCATCATTCTTTAATATGTATTTGAAGACTGAAATTTCTCATACCTTGAATTCCGAACTTATTTTCAACTTGATAAACTTCTTCCACTCAATCATACATTTAATGTTAGATGGTTTCAACTGAAGTCTTTCTTCCATAGACTTTGCTTGTACCAACTGCCGAACTAATCTACAATTTGATGCCCGCCAAATACCACTCATTTGTTGAAAAACTACTGTTTTGTGCCAATTTAAATCCAATTTAAACCTTGCCTGCGACAATCAAAATTCGGTGTAAAGTGTTTGAGGTCAGCAATCAATATAAGATTTAATCTTAAAGCAAAAGAGAGTGTCACTTGAATGCTTTCCCATAAAACATCTTTCAATTCGGTACTAAGTTGCTTCCAATTACTTAGTGTAATCGGAACAATTTCTCGTACAAATGGTCCTAAGTAAGAAGATAATTTGACCGACCCCGGTCCTATTGGTTCGCCTGCGGTATTAAATTGAACTTCTATTTGCTCCAAAGAATTGAATGGAAGTCTTCTAACTTTGGTTGGCCCTCTAGGTTTTCTTCTCGGATTTCCTTCCGACTGAACAATGTTGTCTTCAAGTGTTTGTGGGTTGTCTTGTATTTCAGCATTGTTTTCTGGATCGATTTGTACTTGATTTTTTTCTAATGCATGTGGGTTGTCTTCAATAGAAACCTCGTCTTCTACTTGATTGTCTTCAAACAGCTCCTCTCTTGTACGTTTATTCCTATGTTCGTCGATTTCTTTTTGCATGCGACCTCTCTTTTTCACAGCCTCACTCTTCTTCCCTATTTTCTGTATATAAATAATAATTTACAAATTAGATCATAAAAGCCCATAAAATTCTCACTTTCAAAAATATACAGTTTAAATTTTGCTCGAGTTTCATATATGCTCCCATTAAACTTGGTTTTAAATTTTGCTTGAGTTTCAGAACATAAGTAGAAAATGGAACCTGTATAACTACAAATCCTTGACCTTAGACAGAAGATTTTATGCTTCCAAAACCAGTTCACAGAAGTATATACCTGTTCCGAGTACTTAAACTGTATATTTTTGAAAGTGAGAAGTTTCAGATTACACATATGACAGGATTTCAAATGAATATCAAAGTTTGAAAGGATTTTGAAGACATAACAAGAGATATTGAAAAGCATCCACCCTAGGGATAGGAAACAAAAGCATAAGCATAACTACAGATAAACCCTAGACTGAAATTTCTCAAAATGATTTCAGCAACCAGGTTCAGATTGTACTTGATTTATTATTTAGTAGCCGAACAGGAAAATCGCCAAGTAAATTGAACTAAATCCATTATTTAGTAATGAAGCAAGATTTATTATGAGAAAAGTTTGTACTTGATTTTTTTCTAATGCTTGTGGATTGTCTTCGTGATGAATCTCATCGTCTACTTGATTGTCTTCAAGCTGCTTATTTCTTGCACCCTTCTTTTTTTGTTCGTCGATATTTTTTTGCATGTGAGCTCTCGTTATCACATTCCTAATCTTTCTCATTTTGAATTCCAATGAGCAGATCCTGAGCAAAAATGAACAGTTCATGAGTTATTTTGTTATAAAAGAAAATTTAAATGCAAATGACATATTTTAATGCAAATGATGCTGACATGAACAAAAATAAAATATATCAACTTTATGTAATCATAATGAACAACTTATTTATGATGAATATCTTATCAATAGCAAACAGATAAAATGATCAAAGTATTTTCATTTATGCACGGTACAATAAAATATGAAGCAAAAAATTTATATGAAGCAAAAAATTTATTACAACTACAAGTGTGGTCAGTAGAGGTAGGTTTTCATTTGAAGTTTAACGAAATAACAGAGTAGACACAAAAGTTGCATCAACATGACAAACATTTAATCTTATATATACGAATAATTGAAAGTATTATTCTATCCGAGGGTTTGACATAGATGTAAGATATTCATTTATGTCATTTTCATTATTGGTTCAGGAGTATAATAATGACTTGTGATCTTTTTTTTAGCATATAACCACAATGGGAGAAACTGCCTGAAGCAGCGGCTACAACTACAAAGGACTTCCATTTTTGGTGTTCTCGGAAAGGATTTCACTTGAGGGGAAAAATTCAATAAGAGTCACTATATTGTCCTTAACACACCAAACATGAGGGGGAGGCTTTTGAAGAGGAACAGACCATGTCATAGCTGATAGGAGGTACAATTACAGGACGAGGTAACACAATAATTCAAGTGACCAACCTATTCATTTGGAAAAAAGACAAAGGTGATAATGATAATCTATAAGTTAAATTTTCCTACTATGTAACCATCTCCATTCTAGTTAACTATGAAACTTTAGATAGCTAACCAATGTAATGCTACTTCTATATTGAGGACCTACAAATAATCATTGTAATGTTTACAAAAACAATCAATGTTATTATACCAGATGTTGCAAAATTCATTAGTTGGTAAATCTTACTATGTACTGTTGATTTATTATTTAACATTATGCTTATGCAAAATATTTTTTATGTTCAAGAACAGTTATAAAAATGTTTTGAAATCAGTTCTGTTCATTTGACCTAAGAAATAGAACTAAAGTAGTGTTGGTACAGAAATACTTCAAATATCTGCATTTGTAACCTTACTCAGATACTATAATGTACTAAATCTCCAAAGAAAACCTAAGACATAATAAGCAAAATTTTATTCCAAACTCATTGTCTTATGCTAAAAATCATGTGCACAAATTTCGTAACTAAATTGTATAAATAAAGCTCAAAGTTGTGTGCTGTTCTAATTATGAAACTTTTTTCTTGAGGATAAATTAAAAATAAAGCACTGGATCGGTCTTAATTACATGTAATAAGTAAGAAAAATCAATTTGTTTGTGTAAAAAAATTAATTTAGTTGCCAGTATGGATTATGATGACAAAGTTGCACATTTATTATCTATAATTTGCTAATATAAAAATAATCTGAAGATTAATTGTATCAACAAAGCTGAAAATTGTCCACTGTTCTAATCATAAAACTTTTATCTTGAGGATAAACCAAAATAAAGAACTGGATCTATCTTACTTACATGTAATAAGCACGAAAAATCAATTTGTTCGTGTAAAAAAACCAATTTAACTGCTAATATCGAATATGATAAGCTCCAAAGATTGTATCTATAAAACTTCTCTAATTCAGTATTTGAACACAATATCATAACCATTAAAAAATGAAGCAATCTGAAGATTAAAAGCTCATAAAATGAAGAAATCAAGAAAGTGTGCGAGGAGAAAAATTAAAGAGACCTATTGCATTGTTGGCAAAATCGCTGTTGCAAACCAGAATTAAAATCGAAGATTATATCGCTTACCAGAATCAAAATCAAAGATTATATCCAAAACGCGAAGCCCTAGCTTCGACAGATCGGAGCTACACGCAAAGCCCTAGCTTCGAAATCAAAGGAGTTTGCTTTCTTCGACAAAACTTAAGAGGGTTTCTGCTTTCTTTGAATCGCTAACGTAATTTGGAGGAGGGAGCTGCGCGCGCTTTGGAGTCTTCGAATCGCTAACGTAATTTGGAGGAGGGAGATGCGCGCATTTTGGAGGGAGACGGAATGGTTTTGGAGGGAGAGAAAATAATTTGGGAAGTTGGAGGGAGATGTTTTGGGGCAGCGTGTGAAGGGGAAGGGAGATGCGCACGTTACACCTGTAGGGAGAACAAAAATCAACCGGTAACTAGATAATTAAGGGTCAATAATAACGCTTCAGAATAACGCGTTATTAATATCATAAGTCCCATAAATCAACTCCCGAAACATCAAAGACTTCGATCGTAAGGATGGAGGTTAAAGGCATCATGTTTTGTTTGAAGATTTTTCCTCACATTTGATAGTGATCACAAGCTTTATAAAGCTCAAACGCATCTTTGAAAAGTGTAGGCCAATAATGGCCATATTAAAGCACCTTTTTCGTTGTTTTCTTTGGATCGAAATGTCCACCACAAATCTTGGTCATGAGAGAATGAAAGAACATCTTGATTTCGTTATCAGGGATGCATCATCCAATGATTTGGTCAGAACTATGCTTAAAAAAGTATGGGTTGTCCCAATAGAAATATTTCACCGTGGACGAAATTTTATATTTATCTTATTTGGACAAAATGAAGGAGTTTCCTTCGTGACTAAATAGTTCACTATATCTGCAAACCACGAATCGATGGAAACTGAAAAGAGTTGTTCATCGGGAAAGTTCTCGTTGATAGGCAAAGAAGATGGTACGTTTGAAAGATGAGACAAGTTATCAGCTATGACATTGTGGCATCCTTTTTTGTCTTTGATTGTTATCAAATTCTTAGAGTAAAAGGATCCAACAAATCAAATGATATTAAGCATCCTTTTTAGCAAAAAAGGTACCTAAGAGTGGAATGGTCAATATAGACCCTGATGTGTGAGCCTATGAAATAAGGTCAAAACTTTTCTAGTGCAAAAAGTACAACAACAAACTCTTGTTTGGTGGTTGTGCAGTTGAGTTCAATACTGTTCAAAGTTATACTTGCATAATTGATAACGTGAAGGATTTTATTGATGTGTTGTCCTAGGACAGCACCAAACGCAAAGTTCAAGGTCTCGCACATAATTTTAAAAGGAAGATTCCAATTGGGCGATTAGATGATTGGAGCAGAAATGAATTCATTTTTAAGACATTCGAAAGAAGAGACACAATCATAATTGGAATCGAAAAGAATGTCTTTTCCCAAAAGAGTAGTCAAAGGTCGAGCGATTTTGTTTAAGTTTTTATAAAGCATCGGTAAAAAACCGCATGCTCTAAGAATGATCGAATGTCCTTGACAGATTTAGGAATGGAAAGATTTGAAATAACATCGACTTTTTCTTTATCTAACTCAATACCCTTATTTGAAATGATATGTCCGAGGACTATGGCTTGTTTGACCATAAAGTTGCATTTTCCCCAATTCAGAGTTAAATTTTCCGCTTTACATTGATTTAGAACCAACTCAAGATGATATAAGCACTCGGAAAAAGAATCTCCCAAGACAGATAAATCGTCCATAAAAAATTCTAGAAAGCATTTGATCATGTCATAAAAGATGCCAACCATGCATCATGGGAATGTTGTTGGGTTTTACAAAGTCCGAATGGCATACGTTGATAAGCAAAGGTTTCGAAAGAACATATGAAAGTCATTTTTTCTTTATCTTCGGGAGCGATTGAAATTTGGTTATAACTAGAATAACAATCAAGAAAATAGTAGACTTCATCATCAGCTAATCGTTCAAGCTTTTGGTAGATGAAAGAAAGAGGAAAATGATCTTTATTTATTGCAGAATTTTATTTACGATAATCAATTGAAACACGCTAACCCGTTTGAGTACGAGTTGGAATGATTTCATTAGTATCATTTGTAATAACAGTGAGTCCAGGTTTTTTAGGCATGACATGAGTTGGGCTAACCCTTGAACTATCAGAGATGGGATACATAATACCATTATCAAGGAGTTTAAAATTTCTTCTCGAACCGCATCCTTCATTTTGGGTTTAAGTCTTTGTTGTGCATCACGAGTAGGTTTGGCTTCGTAAATTAGTAAATACGATGTTGAACAATTGCAGGACTAATTCTCTTAATATCAGTGATGGACCACCCAATCGCATCTTTGTTTTCCAAAGAATTGAAAAAAGGGATTCTGTTTGGTTAAGAGAAAGGTTAAAGAAATTATGCGGGAAATGTTTCATTTCACTTAAGTTTGCATATTAAGGTGAGATGGAAGAGGTTTGAGCTCTAACCTAGGAGGTTTCCCAATTAAAGAAATCAGTTGAGTTTCAGACGCAACTGTGAGAGGTTTGAAAGGAAGGGTGTCCTCGATCTCATTTAGCATGTCATGAAACAATTGTTCATACTCGGCCTCGCGTTCGTCATTAAGGTCAGTTGTTTCATTTTTGAAGTTTTCTTGAATAAAGCTAACTTCTAATGTTTGTTCAAATGGTTCGTTCGATTGATTTTCTAAATTAAAGATGTTAAGATCTAAAGTCGTATTACCAAAATGAAATTTTCATTGAACCATTTCGACAATTGTTAAAGGCATTTAGAGATGGCTAAGAAAGGTCGTCCTAAAATCAAAGGAATTTGACCTGTTCGATTCCTTACGAGTTGTGTTTCAAGGATGATGAAATCAACTGGAAATATGAATTTCCCAACTTTAATAAGTACACCATCGATCTCTCCTACGGGTTTTTTTATAGTACGATCGACAAATTAAAGGGTAACTTTTGTCGGTTTAAGCCCACCTAAACCTAGTTGTTGATAAACGGAGTATGGATTCAAGTTTACACTCGCATCTAAGTCTAACAAGAATTTATTAATCATCTTTTCCCTTATCGTACACAAGATTATGGGGAAACCAGGATCTTTGTATTTTACAGAAATGGACTGAGACAAGGCTTTGCTTAGACTGGCTGCCAAGAAGACATTTTAGGCACTTGACTATGTTGTTTTTGTGTACACAAGTCCTTTAAAAACATAGCATAAGTTTGGATTTAATTAATTATGTCTAAAAGAGGAATGTTGACCTTGACTTGCTTACACGTTTGTAATTCTTTTTCCATTTGTTTCAAATGTGTCTTAGCACAAAGTCTATGGGGAAATGGAGCTCGCAACTCAGTAGGTCGGTCTACTTGAGTTGTAAAGGATGAGATTTAGAATTGGATTTAATGTTTGGATTGGACTCAGTCGAGGGTAATAGAGACCTAGAAGAAATTTCTAGTGAGTCTTTAAGAAAACTTTTACAAACTCATCCTATGTTTTAATCGAATTCGAGGACAATCCATATAACCATTTCTCGGCGTAATCCGTAAGTGCAAGTAGAATTAACCTAAGTTTTATGCCATCATCGCATAATTATTGAAGTTTTATAGTTGCACAAACTTGTTCAAATTTCGTTAAAAATATGTAAGGATAGTCATGTTCAAATTGCCAAATTTTAGAAGTGTGTTAATGTGACTTGAATGGATATCAAAGTGACTACCCATTGGAGTGGGTAAGGTGATGCAAGAAGGGATGGAAACTCGATTGTGAATTTTTTTGTCTATGAGAGTTCAAGAGGGATTTTCGTTCGCCATCGTTGGAAGATTGTTTGTTCGAGTTAAACGATTAGTCGAGGTGTCACGAGTCTAAAAACTCATGCACAAGGAAAAAGATCAAGAAGAGAAAGAGGTGGAAAACAAGAATAAGAGAGTAAGAATTAAATGATTTTTTTTTTAAACAAGGAAAATTGATTTTTTTTTTTGAATTTTTATTTTACTAAAAAAACATGTTTGAAAGAAAATGTTTGTTTTTTTGTGTTCTTGTTTTTTCTTAACTTTTTTATATATGCATGAAATTAATGCAACTAAATGAATGTAAGGACCTGACTATAAATTTTCCATCCTTAGTAATTCCTAACCCAAAATTGTATAATCACACTTTGACTTAATTCAATAAAATAGTTCTTAGCCAGGTAACAGACATGGGTTATCAGTGCACCACGAATCATCGTAGCGTTGCAACTGAAGGTTTAAGTACGTTCAGAGAAACAATCACTATAATATCTTACGAATCATAGTAATAATTATAAATGATTATTGCTCTGTCGTCGCCTTAGACATCAAGAAATAGTTTGTTAAAAAAAATCAACTTGGCAAAATACAAATGTGGCCTAGATGAGCCCATGACACCCATAACTCCAACGTCTAATCTTTATTATTTAATTCAATTTTCTACAATGAAATGCAATTTGTGGGCCAAAGAAAGGGTAATGAAATTTCCCAACGTATGTGAAGTTGGGTGTTGCCCTTAGGAAAAAAATAAGTATGAAATGATGAAAACAGAAATTAAATGTGCGTTAAACAAGGCAACTACAAATGAAAATTTTATTTTGCTTTTTATAAAATGCAAGCAACCAACAATGCAAGAAAAATAAAAATAGGATATAAGAACACAAACCAATGTTTGCAAAATTATTTACAGTTATATTTAAAAGCAATAATTTTTTTAGCACAATTTTTTTGACAAGCAAAGCAGAGCAGTTTTAGCAAGCGATCTTCTTCTAATGCATACTTAAAAAGAGATGAAAACGAATTTTTTTTCGAGCCAAATATTTTTTTTTCCAACCAAATTACTATAATGAAAACGAAATCAATTTCATTTTTTTAATTACACTAAAAAAATTAACAAGGAGCCTTAGACCAAACAAAATTTTCTAAAACGAACAAAAACAAAACAATTTTTTTCCCAAGGTAATAGAAAATGAAACAAAAGAGTTTACTAAAAAAATTAATCTCAGCCCAACAAACGCTAGCCCAATAAGCAACCGTCTTTCTAGTACCCTACTCCATCTTTGCTAAAAAAATGCTAATTGAAAAATAAAAAAAAGGAGCCGTGGTTGAAAACACGATTAAAGAAAAAGGAAGCACGATCGAACAAGAAAATACGCGAACTGACTAAAAAGGAAGTCGCGAAGTGAAAATCTGGTCGAGGTCCAGGCTGCGGTAGGGTTTGTGGTCACGTGGTGATTATGTATTCATTCAGGTGTTTTGATAGGGAGAAGTAGGCGGAGCAGTTTAGGTGGTTGTTCGAGCTGATTTGCGTAGTTCGAGGTTGTGGATTTGACTGAGGAAGGAAATGGAGGACGTGGATTTTGGTTAAGTTCTATGGATTTTCTTGTTTTGGGTTTGAGATGTTAGTGGTTGCTGGAGTTGTTTATGAGATATCAGTTTGACGAAGACAACGGAACCAGTTGCGGGTTGTATTATAGTGGTTCGAGAAGTAAGGTGGTTCGGAAATTGCATTTTGTTGTGGCTCGAGAAGTAAGGTTGTTGGTTGTGGATTTTTGATCTTGGCGGATTGGTGAATTGCAGTTTGGTTCCTGTAAGTGTTGATGCCTGTTTGTGATCTGGTGATGAGGTGAAGTTGTGTGCAGGATGTTTGAGGAAGTGTGGAAATGTTGTTTTAGTGTGTGAAGGAGTGAATGATTCTCGATTGATGGTGGTGCAGCGAAGTGGTTTGGGTTTTGTGGTTGGTTTGCTGAATATGGTAGAAAGTGGTCATGGGTAGTGTTAGTTGTGGCTGTGTTTTTGTTCGAAGAAGTGAAGATTGGTTTCAGAGGTGATGTTTGGTCATGGAGGAGTTACTGTAATGGTAGGAATGGCGATCAAATGTAGTGGGTGGTCGCTGGTTGAATGTATGGATGAAGGATGTTGGTAATTTTGAGGAGGAAATGATGCGGAGGTTTGTTTGTGAAGAAGGCTGCAGTGATGTTAGATGTTTGCGAAGGGTGATTTTTGGCTGTGGGAGGAGGAGGTTTCAGAGGGGAGGAAGGAATAGGATGTGGTTGGAGTGACTTGTAGGTTGTGGATTGTAGAGGTGCAGGTTATTCTGAACTTGGTGGTGAGGTTGGGGTTGAGTGGGAGGCGTTGAAGTGTGTTGTTGTTGTGATAGAGTGATGTAGGATGATGAGGAATGTTGCAGTGGATGAAGAGGTTGGTTGTCAAAGGAGTTTATGTGGATTAAGTGATACGTTTGGGTTGCGAATTAGCAGTGATGAAGAGTTTGTGGTGGTGGAGTATTGAAGGTTGAGGGAGGTTGTGATAAGCAGTGAAGTGTAAATTGTTGTTTTCTGATGAGGGGAGGAATGTAGGTTGAAGATTGTGCAGAATTTGATGAAGTGGGGAAGTGCAATTCTGGTGATGCAAGGTGTCGGAAGTGTTTTAGGTAGTGGACTAGTAATACGAAAATGTGGTATAACAGAGAATAGTTTTGAGAGTTTTTTTATGAAATAAAACAATGAACAATGACTGTAACATAAAGCAATGGTGCAACAAAATGCAACAAAATTTTATCAATTGCTTCACTCTAGAGAGTGCCAAAATTGCCCTTCACTTTATTTAGCCTTCAAGTAATCATTAAGAAATTAATTAATCCCCACTAACATTTGCTTTTCCTTTTTTATGTTGGTCCATTAGTTAGTGAGTAGGTGGGCTCTTCCATATTTCATGAATTCTTTTGTTTTCTTCTCTCTTTAGGCTTTCATCACTTGTGTATACGTATGTCCATGAAGCCACTTCCAATTTGCACACAATTTCCTATAAAATAAATTTAAAATATGCAAATAAATTTTCTTCAAATTAATTCACACATAAAAATTACTATTATGCCCAAATATAGACGAGTGAATGATGATTTGAAAGGTAAAAATATGTAAAAAAATACCCGCAGGTATGTTTATGGGCGAAAAGGTCTCGCCATAATCAACTTCTTGAATTTGACGAAATCCTTTCGCAAGTAGCCTTGCCTTATAAGTCTCCACTTCTCCATCTACATTTATTTTTTTTAAAAATCTTTTCTCAACCGATGGATTTTATCCCTTCAGGTATGTCGAGCAACGACCAAACTTTGTTTTCGTAGATGGAATCCATCTCAGATTTAATAGCTCCAACCCAAAGTGCAGAGTCTTTACTATGTAGTGCTTATTGGAAAGATAGAGGAGTGCCATCATCTAAGACACAGTCCTTCTAGCCATCCATAAGAAAATCATAGTATCTCTCTAGTGAGCAAGATTCTCTACTAGACCTTCTAATTGGTTGTGTGTTTTCATATACGGGTGAACTTGGTTCTCCCACTGTTTCGGTTTCGATGTTTTTTGTTGAATCTCATTCAAGTCTACAATCTCCCATTAATTTCCTTCGATAGAAATTCCTTTTCTAAAAAGACAACATGTTGAGAAACAATGACTTTTTGTTCCTCAGTGTTATAGAATATATATCTAACTGAGGTTTTAGGATATCTTGTAAATTTACAAAGTACCAATCTTGTCTTTAGTTTACTGGACCAACGTTCTTAACATACGCCGAACAACCCTACACCTTCAAGTGCTTGAGTTGGGGTTTCTTACCATACCACATCTCATATAGTAATTTAGGCACGGATTTAGTGGGTGACAAGTCCAGCATATGCGCTCCAGTTTCTAGCGGATATCTCTAATAGGACAGAAGTAACTCAGCCTTACTCATCATGGAACGAACCATATCCAATAGGGTTCGGTTCCTTCGCTTCAACACATCGTTGTGTTACGAAGTACGTGGTGGAGTAACCTGAGAGATAATCCCATTATCTTTTAAGTATAATTGGAAATCCTGTCCAACATAACATCTTCGATCTGGTCGAAGAATCTTAACCTTATGATCTATTTGGTTTTCTACTACATTTTTATGTTCGATAAATTTCTCATAGATGTCAGATTTGTTCTTCATAATAAATATATATCTTAGTCTTGAGACATCGTCATTGAGGGTAACAAAGTAAGAACTATTATCTTTGGTAATTACAAGTGTGGGGCCGCATACCTTACTATGTATTAACCTTAAGAGTTCATGAACTCTTTCATTGCTCGCACTAAAGGGGTGCTTGGTCATTTTACCTTTAAGACACATCTTGCACGTGTCAAATGATTCAAAATCAATTGCGGTAGAAATCCTTCAGCTTTCAATTTGTGTAGCCATTCATCGCTAATATAACCTGCCTACAATGCCAAAGATAATTATCAATTATGTTGTTAGAAGTATTATTCACATGACATACATAATTATTATTAGTCGCATAAATGTCATTTTGAAGAATAACATTATAGACTTTATTTCCATTCAAACTAATGTTCATAACATTACTTGCATAATGAAACATATATCTAGTCTCAAGCAATCTAGAAACGGAAATAATCCCACAAATAAAGTATTTTAATAAACATCAATTATTTAATACTAATACTAATCCACTAGGCAAAACTAAATGATAATCGCGTACTGTAGTTGCATCTACTATAGATCCATCAACAACTTGGAGCATCATTTCTCCTTTTGTCACGTGATGCCAGTTCCTAAGCCCTTATAACAAATTATCTATATGAGTACCAGATCCAGTATCTAAAACCCAGTGTAGTTTATTGATTGCGAAACAATTTTGAATCATAAATATACCTAATTAAGTCGTTTGCTGATTATGCTTCTTTTCCCCCAACAATCTTCAAGTAGTCAGGACAATTCCTTTTTAATTACATTTCTTGTGGCAGTTGGTGATATTCACACTTGTCATTGGACTTCTTAGTTTTTTTTCTTACCTTCTCTTTTCCGCTTTTTCGAACTCTTCGAAGATGATGCGCTACCATTTACAACACTTATGACACCTTGATCTTTAGATGTAGACTTGGCTGACCTCAACTTATTGAGGAGATCCACGAGGTTTACATTTAATTGGTTCAGGTTATAATTCAGTACAAATGGTTCATACTGAGAAGTAAGGGAACCGATGATCAAGTCTACTTGTAATTCATTGCTTATTTGTACATCCAATTGTGAAAGTCAATCAATATAGCCCTTCATCATTAGCACGTAATCATCCACTTTTTATCCCTTGGTCATTTTGGTACTGCATAGCTTCATCGAAAGCTCTTACCGTACGAAACATGATCATTGACCAAACAGGGCTTTGAGACTATCAAATATCCCAAAGACAGACACCTTTTCATGCTACCTCTGCAATATCTTGTCTAATGTGGACAACACGAAAACTTAGGCGATTCCTAGGTCCAACACCCATTTTTCATAAGCAAGTCAAAGTTCGTGGCACGCATACATCGGCGGCTTGTTCTTTAGGTTCGCAGTAATAGCATTCCAAAGGCGCCCGTAAGTCAATGCTATTTTAATTGCCCTTGACCGGTCGGTATAATTATTTCGTCCAATCAATCGCTTACCTTCGTTAAACAGTTTTAGAGTTGTCATTTTTTGCAAATTTAAGTGGTAGGTTATTAGGAAAAATCATGGTAGATATTCTTAAAATATTAGAAAGGTTAAACTTTATGTTTTGTTTTACTAATAAGCTCCCACTAGCTTTTTATGTTTCGCCAAACTCAAGTCAAATCATAGAAGTCTTTCGACTTCACTAGTAGGTGTTAGGACTCGTCCGTCTTGGAATTCTCACAACGAGTATGCTCAACAAGTCAAAGATCTACGGATGATGGATAACTCCTTAATGATTATATCATATACAGTTCCTAACCCTCGGGTGCCTTGTCCTAATTTTGATTCAACCTTGAGTCTGCTCAACAGATCAAAATTATTCACTTGTACCTACCATATCGATGGCCTAAGCATAGTAAATGTAGCTTAAGTCTTCTCAACAAATATGTACAGTTATCTTACCTCATCTATTCAATTTATTAATAATACTACACATAACACCCCTAGTTTGAGTCTACTCAACAACTAAGGAGTATGAAAGTAATTTATTAATACATATATGGTATAGGATAATATTATATTGAGAATTCATAATCTTTATGCCTCGTGAGTCAAGTATCAAACACATCAAAAATCACGGTTTACGTATGTATTTATTCCTTAAGTTTATTTTGGGTTTCTTTAATGTTCCACCTTTAGTTTATATATTCATATTATATAAGTTTTATTATTATTTAATAACTTTTATATTTCATATTACTTATATAATAGTATTATGTATAATACTATATTAATTAAATCTTATTTAACTAATTTTCATTAATTAACATTTTAAATTATTTTATACCGATATAACATTTATTTAATATTTGTTATGTACTATAACCTTTATAGTATAAAACATATATCATATACATGCGTATATTATTAAATTAACCTTTTAATTAAATTATTTAATTAAATTATTTTAGCTATATTATTTTAATTTCAAAAATCATAATTTATACATACATGCATATTTATGACATCTTGAACATTTTAAAATATCGTAAAATATATCATAATATATATTACATGCCGATACATTTTATTAATTAATTTAATTAATTAATCATATTAATAAATCTACAAATTTCGAATTTTATTTTTTTATTATTTTTTCAAACATTTTGAAAAGCTTTATTATATTATAACTTTTATAATGCTATATGTATCATTTTATATTTAACTTTTAAATTTAAAATTTAAAATCACATATATTTTAAATTTTCAAAAGAAATAAAAAATAGTCCAAGGCCCAATTCAAATTAGACCTCTTCTATTAGGAGCAACCTATGGGCTCACATGTTTTTTTGGGCCAGGTTGGTAAAGAGGTAGGACAGAGTACTTGATTATCCAAATCCAATCCTTCGACACTACCTTTCTGCACACTACTATTTGGGTTGTGAGCTTAATGGTTAACCCTAACATGGTTAATCTAGACCACATATGCTATTGGGCTCTAATACCATTATGGAAACTATGTCAACCCACAATGGAAGATATGATTGAATTTCAAATTTTTATCCTATTGGATTCTTATTGGGCCTAAGAATTCTGATTTATTTAGAATATTTCTAAATTTAATTTAAATAAAATCACATATTTCATAATTTATAAATTATCGACATAAATTTATTTAATTTGTTTTTAGTTTATATATAAATATCCACATGTATCTTATACATATATGTATATGTGTGCATGTGTAATATGATATTCCATGCAAGATATAACAGCCTTTATATAAATATTGTGATTTATATCACAACAAACATGTTAGCTCATTCGATATTTTATGTTGTCCAAATATGTGTATATATTATACTAATTATATATAGAAACCCAAGTGTATACACACACACATACACACACACATATATATATACACGTTTGTGTATATGTATATTATGGGAAAATATTATAGATATACTTATACATAAAATATTATAGTGTTAAATATTAAGTAAACATATGTGTGTGTGCAAAGTTTAATTTTTTTATTAATTTTTTATAAAATACACACACGCACACACATTTATAGATATGCATTTGTTAAAATAACATAATTACATATATATAACAATATGTATATATAAATATAAGTATAATAATTAATGTAAATATGAGTTAGAATAATTTATATAAATATATAGATAATAAAATTAAAAATTATAATTTTGTAAACGTTTTAGATCGAATACACAGTAGATACAAATTTTATTATAACTTTTTATATTAATATATATATATTATGAATTAATTAGTTAAACAACAATAAATAAATGATAGAAAATAATTATATAATAAATATTTCAAATTTGAAAATTCTAGAAAATCAGGAATAGTATTATATTATATGAAATTTTCTTGTAAATTGACAAGTCAATTTTTATTTTTTATTAATTAGATACTTTCGGCCAAATATAAAAATGATTTTTTTTTAAAAATGTAAAAAATGGATTAAAGAATATGATTTTTTGACTAAGAGCTTTATGATGACAAATTAATTTTATAAAATTTAAAATCGAAATTTTGAAACATAGTATTTTTATATTAATTCATTAATCCATATAATAATTAAATAATAAAAAAACATTAGATAATTACCAAAAAATTATTTTCAGCTATTAAAAATTATAATTGATGTAAATATACAATTGAAAAATGTTATTTTAGAAATCTATGAGACATAGTTATATGATTTAATACAAATCATATAAATAAATTAATTATCATATTAATATATGTATATATTAACCAATAAAATATAATGATTTCGGTTGTGTTCATCAGATCCTTCATGAAAAAAATTATTTTTCTATAAACATATACACATAATTAATCAATATGTGAAATTACCAATAGCTATAGGAATCTCACCTAATTAACAATATAATAATCACAATATATATATAAGTATGTATGTATGTATGAACAATATACAGTTATATAGAGGTTATGCTTCATATATAAAACTAAACACTTACTTAAAACCAATGCTTTTAAGTCCACCTTGTAATGATGGGTTCTTCTTTTTTGAAACCTTTTCGATTCTACAGATTGTTAGTCCTGAAACCACAGATCCTTTGCTATTAAATAGCTGTTAATTTGAATTGATTTGATTTGAGTTTTGTTGGAACTTTAGAAGGTGTAGTTTGGCCAAAATGGTGGAGATAGGAGGCAGCAAAAAGGTCCTTCCAAAATTAGGGTTAGAGTATCTTTTATACTGGTTGTATCAGAGATAAAAGTGGACCACATTACTTATATTTTCTTACACAATCTTAACCATCCATTTCTTTTGGCTGCCCCTTGTACTATATATTTGCTGCCAAATTTTTTCCCTAAAATCATGGACTAATATCCCTTTTAAGCTCAAATAATATATTTAATTAAATCAAATTTAATTCCTTATCGATATCCCGTTTCGAACGATATATTTATAACTATTATAAATATATACAATAGTTTTTGTTTCTCAAATCATATTTAAACTTTATAATTAATATTTCATAAATATTAATTAATTTTTAACAATTGTAAAGTAATTAAATAATTTGCTTTAAAGAGTATTCATCATTTCGATTGTGTGACCCTTGGGTGTGAATTTGATCAGCGATTAACATTGAACTATTCGTTTGTAACGTTCGCACGTTGTTATCCGGCCTTTTGACTAGGCAATGTTTTGACTAACTGGATGAATCGAACTTGGGGATATCAAGGCAGGAAGCCTAGAGAGATAGTCTATGATTCCAAAAACCAAGCACATACATAATCGTAGGAAAAGCCAAAACAACCCAAACCAAGGTGTTAATGAATTCACCCAAGTTAAGGGTCAGTATCTACCCCATCCCATAGGTCAGTATTGAGTCCTATGTCCACCTTAGGTGGGCCTTATCTTCTGCCTATATATCTTGCTCAATGCCAAAAGCATATTTCCAATGTTAATTTGTTGATTCAGTGCAATTCTCCATCGACCTCCACGAACACTTAAAACTACAACTCTATTCTTCTATATCTCCATCATTTGGACCCAAAAGCAGGCTAATATTGGTGCAAACCACTATGGAATCATGAAGCTAACAACAAGACGAGTTAAGATGAAGACTTGAAGATAACTAATATGGCCATCTTAGGTATCAGTACTGACTCCTGCCTATGGATCGGTACCGACCCCTACTTCCTTATAAAGTAGCACCTACTTTTGTGGTATAATTTGTCTAAATCATGGATAACAACCAGAGGATATTTTATGCGAGATATTAGGCTCCCTACCTCTATAAATAGGAGTGTAGGGCTCATTTTTTAAGGGCATTTTAGCTCAAGCTTACCTACTCTATATTCTTGTAATTCTGAAAATCCGAGTGTCAGAATTGTAGCAACTTTTGAGAACTTCTGCCTCCAATTTAGATACAAGTAATAAAATCTAAAAGTTGACGTTGGCCTTACTTTGCCGATCCACTAAAAACGGTTGTGTCTTGTTTATCTCTCATTTCCATTTCTTTATATTTTCTTGTATAAATAAACTTCTGAGTGTTTATGCCATTTCTGGTTCAAACATTTTGGTGTTTTCATTAAGAGACTTGGATTCTCAGGCTAATTGAATCCATCATCTACTATTGGATTTCCTACATCGAAGAGAAAGATTCAATTTCTCTACCTTTCAATTCTAAACTCAGATTTGCAAAGATCCACTATAAGATTTCTACTATGGCCCCATCAATAAGAGACCATTCTACTAACTCCAGGGAAACTATTGAAGCTGAGTTTAGAGTCCTCAACAAGGAGATGGAGTTGTTTAACCTACTCAAATGGAGATATAGACTCCAACTGATGTCGTGACCAGAATGGAGATATATAGGATGATGCAGCCGATTGAAGATATATTCCAGGCTGATTAGAATGAGATGAAGTAGATGAGTCTGATTACCGTTGTTTAGTCGAACCTGTTGAACCGGATACTTGAAGGATATGGTCAGGAGACTTGTTAGAAAAAATTATTTTTGGCATAATAGTGAATGGGATACTTCTCCTAGTCTTAAGCCGTTTGCAAAAAACATTCTATCTAGGAGATACCATCGGAGATTCGCAATGCTAAATATACCGTTGTATGGAGGTATATGAAACATAGGTAGCACTTGATAAGATATGAATGGCATATGCATTTAGTCAGAGCTTTCGATGCCATGAAGTGCTATTGTTTCTCAATTTTCATAGAAGGAGTAGCTATGAAGTGGTTCACTCGACTTCCCCCAAAGTCCATATCGTATTTCGTTGAGTTATCGAAGAAGTTCATAGAACAATTCCATTTACACACTACACGTCCAACGCATGTGATATTTTTGCCCAACCTCTTCCAAGCTAAGGGAGAGTCGTCGAAGGATTTCTTGAATTGATTCCATACAGCCGTGACAAAAGTTATAGATCTAAAGGATGACAAAGTGCGATGGTGTTGATCGGGTGGATTCTTCTCAATATGGAGTTCGATGAATGGTTGGAAAGGAAGCCCCCTATCGACAATGGATGCTTTCTATAGAAAGCTAATGAGTACTTAGGCTTGGAGGAAACACGCAAGCATCCCTAGAGGACTAGCGTTGGGAATTTAAACGAAATAATACAATGCAATGTTGTTGTAAATAAATCTAGAGGAAGCTCAGGAAATGTAGATGTAAATGTCGGTAACCAAATAATAATCGTAAGTAGAATGATAATGGGGCTTAGAAGAAGAAACCGGATATCAGGAATCGAATTAGGACTCCTAAGTATGACAACTATATCGAAATGAACAACTCAATAGAGAATATCAATCTAGCAACTCAAAACACCGAGCATTATAGAAACCCGGCTCCAAGGGAGTCAATTGCGAAGGAGAGAAAGTCAAGAAAGTTTTGTAGATTTCATGAAACTCACGGTCACAATACCAATGACTGCAGACATCTGTGGGATATCATTAAGTAGTTGATTCGTAAGAAAATGTTACAACAATATGTAAAAGCCCGATAGGATGGTGAGCATGGGAACTTTAACACCCCCAGGTCGTCTTCCCAACAGGGGCAAACTAAGCCTGGTGCTGATGCATTCAAGTTGTCAAAAAATAAGTTGGTAATTAATATATTACCGGTGGGCCAAACCCAGCCAATAAGAGTTTTGCTGAAATCGACATATAAGTTGGTGCAATAAAACATGCGGAAAGTGAAAGTCGCTTCGCTATTGAAGATAGGACTTCGGCAAACCAACGCAAAAATGATGACTGGCGATATTTTTTTTTCCTAATAGATATGCCGATAGAGTGGAAGCTCCACCAATTAACCCACTCATGATCACAGCCAGGATCAGTACAAATATTGTTCGGAAGGTGCTTGCTAACTGTGGGAGTTCAGTCAATATCTTGTTTAAGAAAGCATATGATCAAATGATGTTGGAGGCGAAGGGAGAAAAGAAAAAAATATGGAGGGGACCTTCTACTTTAAGGCTTTGGATGCATAGCAACTATAACCTGAGCCAGAGCTCTATCATTCCAGTCGGTTCCACAATGATGTGGACAGACGTAAATAGCTAGAAAGTAGAAGAGCAAGTCCTATTAAGTTGGCAGTCATAGTCAGCCAAAATGATCCAAATCGGGTCCTAAAGGTCGGATTGTAGCTCAATGCAAGAGTAATGAAGGAGTTGGTTGGATTTCTCAAGGAAAATCGGGATCTGTTGCCTGGACACACTTGGATATGTATGGGATCTCACCAGAGGTAGATAGCCATGCATTAAATATAAATCTCAAATGCAGTTTATGAAATAGAAACACTGCATCTTGGGTCCAAAGAGATTCGTCGCACTAAAAGAAGGGGTAGATAGGATGAAGGACAACAGCTTCATCTGGTGATGCCTTATACCCAGAGGGGGTATCTAACCCTATCTTGGTGAGAAAAGCGAACGAGAATGAGGAAATGCATCGACTATTTTGATTTGAATAAGGCATGCCTAAAAGATTCCCGCTCCCAAGGATCAATCAGTTGGTGGATTCAATAGCTGGACATGAATTACTTCATTTATGGATGTATACTCTAAATACAACCAAATTCCCATGTACGTCCCAGATTGGAAAAACACTAGCTTCATAACTGACTCGAATTGTATTGTCAACTGATCATTCTCTTTGGCTTAAAAGATGCAAGGACAACTTACGAAAGGCTTATAAACCATATATTTAAAGACCATATTGGATGCTCGACGGAAATCAACGCGGATGACATACTTGTGAAGTCATGACATTCGACAAACCATGTTGATGATCTGGAAGAGATATTTGGCATCCTATGAAAGTATGGGATGAAAATCAATCCTTTGAAATGCTCTTTTGTATGTCAGGGAAATTCTTTGGCTTCACTGTGAACTCCCGTAGGTTTGAAGCCAACCCCGAGAAGATCAAGGCATTAAGAAAGATCGAAGCCCCAAAGTCGATGTGACGACCGCCCATGACTCCCGCACCAAAACAAGGAAATAATGCGCTGAAAGGCGTGCCAGGCAGCCATGAACGACAGTCAGGGAAAAACAAAACAAAAGAATCTCTATCGCATAACTCACAGCGCATGGATAAAATACAATAGAGAAATATAATATAGTGAAGCTCCATAGAACAGAACATCATCATATAAGCATCACAGTAGTTTTGTACAACCATCTACTCAAATCCATACATGAAAGCCTCACTACAAATCACTCAACCAAATACAGCAGCGGATACCCAGTACATATAGTAAGAAAACTAATATGCAAAGCCTCCTGCTCGTCTTCGTCATCTTCAGCGTAGAACTCCTAGCACAGCACCTGTCACCTGCTACCTAGTCTGCCCATCCCAAACATGGATGAACAGCCCAAGGTAATAAGAGGAGACATAAAACCTTGAGTCAGACAAAGTCTTAGTGAGCAGTAAATTAACTATCAAACATACCAAAAGAGCATAAGGAATAAAAGGAATAGGAACTAAACCATCCCACTCCACCTCTTCTCACAGTGATAGCCCCCAGACACACACTAAGGAGAAGCAATCATAGCATAGCAGGTAATTAAAATAAAGCAATAATCACTCGAGTCAAGGACGATGTTTTCCAAATACAAACCCCCAAGGCCTAAACCAAGATCAGATAAGCACCCAGAAAACACCGCACTTGAGACCGAATGATAGTACAACCAAACATCCATGACTCTGGCTATCACTGTATCATTGCCTTGATATCACCGTTAGTTGAATGACCACCTGTCAAGGGCTAATGGTAACCCCGGTTCTAGCCATAACTCCGCACGTCGTCGCAGCCCGTGCCTAGGAATTTTCGCAACTACCCAGAGTACTAGCACGTCGTCGCAGCCCGTGCCTGGAACGTCGTCGCAGCCCGTTCCAACGTACCCTTGCTTTGAGCATGCTAGAACCTTCAACAACGATAAGATCTTAGCCTCCTAGTCATCCTCCTCGACGACTATTTCCATACTAGCTCAAGCGCCTCTCAAGCTAACCATTATCACCAACTCGGATCGCATCACCGAGTAATCAACATAACTTTGCACGTCGTCGCAGCCCGTGCTTGGAACGTCTTCGTGACCCGTCCCATCACAACATATGTCTTGCCTCATCACATCATAGCAAAGTCTCTCTTCTTGGAACGTCATCATGACCCGTCCCATTCCAACATCACACCTTGCTTTATCGCATCATAGCAAAGTCCCATCTCAATCATGCTTTGCCTTCTCGTATCATGGCAAGATCCCACATCCTCGAATCCATCCATATGAGCTTCCACATCCGCTTCATATGCTACAGGCAGCTTCCACATTCAAGAGCTTTTCCACCTAGCTTTTGAATCATCTCGAACCATCTTGTTCCAAATCAACCACTAGCTAACTTGAAACAATCCAAATCATTCATCAATACAAACAATCAAGCATTCAACAAGATTTAATAAGCAATATCAACAAAAATGGCAATATCATAAATAAATGAGCATAAGTCCAACATGCATGATTCATAGGTTTTTAGCATAGATCTATCAAATATAAAACATGGGTTTTGTCTCTAATACTTGTTAAACAAATATGCATAGGTAAACATCTTCAAAAATGATGGATCTACATGCAGACTTAAGGACAATGCGAGAAAATGCTATTTCAAACACATAAACTAGCTACCAATCCACTACACTCCTTTGGGTCCGCGTGAGAGATAACTACCACTCACCAAATCACCCAAACACTACAAAAACTACACACTTCAGATCTGGACAGCAAGGACTTGGGCTTGATCCGGAGAAATTTCACTTGAAACGGTGAAATCTAGCCTCTTCGGATGAAAATCTTCAACTTTGGCTCTTGATCTTTGATCTTGATCTTCAATCTTCAATGGATGTTAGCACTTGATAGAAATAGAGAAAGAAGTGAAGAAAATACTGTAGTCGAGTCTTCAAAATGGCAGCACTTCGTCGCTTCAAAAACCGGTGCCAAAAAGTGAGCCAAACCCCTCTATTTATAGGCTGGAAACTCCTTAGGTCGTCGCCCCTTAGGTCGTCCCCGACCTAACTATGAGTCGTTGCCGACTCATCAGCCCCTACGACCTACGACCTAACCAACACAACATACAACCAAGGCCGACTTACGACTTAACCCAGACGCGACCTAAAACACAGGCCGACCTAACGACTCAACGCACTGCCGCATTTCCTAAGTCCTAGGTCGCCTGACGACTTAACTAGCATGCCGACCTACGACCTAAGACCCTGCCGACTCAACTCCTTGCCGACCTAACACAAAGTCGGTCACGACCTAAAAAGCCTCCGACCTAAAATACTGCCGCGTTCCCCAAGTCTTAAGTCGTATGACGACTTAACTATGACACACACGACTCAAGACCCCACGACCTAACTCACTGCCGACTCACTACCTAACTTAGGTCGTTTACGACCTAAGTCTGAACAGTACTCACGCGACCTAACAAACCAGACCGACTCAACGACCTAAGCCCCCCAACGACTCAACGTGCCTGCTGACCTATCCCCCTAGCGTCCTAACGCTAGCCCTTAGGTCGTTGAACGACCTAACTCTAAGTCGCTAACTCGGCGACTTCCTTAAGTCGCTGCCTACTAACACGCTAACCCCTTAACTCGGCAAACCTTATGAGTCGTAACTCGTTGACTCGGCCACTTCCTAAGGTCGTCTACGACTTACTATAGGTCGGTCACCATCACTAAGTCGCCTAACTTTTAGGTCGTTACTTCTATAACTCGGCAACTCTTAGGTCGGTGAATTTCTTATCTCGGCCAACACTCCAACCCGTAACCCCTCCTTGAGTCGGTCCCCTATGAGTCGGTCACGACTCATCCCTTAGCTCGGCAATGCTCATGAGTCGGTCACAACTCATACTCCACCCGGGTTAACTTCTAAACGACTCAAGCTAGAGGCAACACAAACAACACTATCGACCTGCAAATTCTACGATCTATCGACACGTAAAATACGGGTCGTTACATTCTCTCCCCCTTAGGAATTTCGCCCCCGAAATTCCAAGCAAACAATCAGAAATCAAAGATATTCCGCATGCCTACCATCCAAAGCAATCAACAAACCATGCAACCAATTCTAGCCTAGCATGCAGAATTCTAAGACTCAGAACAAGCTACAAATTCATGAGATGTCACGACACTTTAGGGCCATACCTCGAAGAGTCCGGGATGAGCTGCCTTCATCCTCTCTTCCTCCTCCCATGTACAGTCGTTAACATCATCACTCCATTGTACCTTGAGCAACGTAATCGTCTTCCTCCTAAGCTGTTTCGTATCGGTTTCAACAATACGAAGCGGCTTACGAGGTCTCGAAACAACTGGATAAACCTCCAAGTCTTCACAGCTATCAGCAGAAACCACAGTAGTTGGGTCGTGCACATACTTCCGTAGATAAGATACATGAAAAACATTGTGCACACCCGCCATCTTTTCCGGTAACTCCAATCTATAAGCGAGCTTTCCAATTCGCTCGATAATCGGGAATGGTCCAACAAATCTCGGAGTTAACTTTCCTTTCTTTCCGAATCTAATGACACTCTTCAGAGGAGAAATCTTCACAAAAACCATATCACCTACGTCGAATTCCAAATCCTTACGACGATTATCGGCATAACTTTTCTGACGATCTTGGGCTGCCTTCATTCGTTGCCGAATGATCTCTATACAATCTGAAGTCTGTCGAATCATCTCTGGCCCAAGTATCAGCTTTTCTCCAGCTTCCAACCAACATGTCGGAGAGTTACACGGTCTTCCATATAATGCCTCATATGGTGCCATACCAATGCTCGACTGATAACTGTTATTATAAGCAAACTCCACCAAATGAAGGTGATCCTCCCATGATCCTCCGAAGTCCAAAACACAAGCTCTAAGGAGATCTTCCAAAACTCGGTTGACTCTCTCAGTCTGACCATCTGTTTGAGGGTGATAAGCTGTACTCAAACACAACTCAGTTCCCAAAACTTCCTGGAAGCTCTTCCAAAATCCACTAGTGAACAACGGATCTCGATCGCTCACTATACTCTTCGGAACACCATGGAATCGAACAATCCACTTCACATACAACTCAGCCAACTTCGATGCAGTCCTAGTCGATCGAACAGGAATGAACCTTGCACTTTTAGTCAAACGATCTACGATGACCCAAATCCCTTCATTCCCTGTCCTGGTTCTAGGTAGACCATCAATAAAATCCATCGACACTTGCTCCCACTTCCATGTAGGAACTTCTAATGGCTGAAGTAATCCACTGGGCTTCTTCTGCTCAGCTTTCACTAACTGGCAATTCATACACTTGGAAATAAAACTTCCAACATCCTTCTTCATACCTTCCCAGTAGTAAGCTCTCTTCATATCCCGATACATCTTATTACCACCTGGATGAATTGTCAACTTCGAGTGATGACTTTCCCTTAGAACTTCATCTCTCAATCCATCCACATCGGGAACAACCAATCTTCCTTGCTTTCGAAGCCAACCCTCTCGATCGACCTCGAATCCCTTATCCTTCTCTGGAGTTAATCCAGCTTCCAAATCTCGGATAATCCTGACAAGCTTATCATCTCTCTTTTGGCTCTCACCAATCCTTTCCACCAGAGTAGGCCTTATCGATAAGTTTGCCAACATCTCAGGTTCCAACTCGCATCTAGGCCTGAAATCAAACTCAGCCAAATACTCGAGACTCCTCCACTCTGAAAACATGGCTCCCAAACCTGCATGTCTTCGACTTAACGCATCAGCCACTGCGTTACCTTTTCCCGGAGTATAGGCTATACCAAAATCATAAGATGCTAGAAACTCTAACCACCTTTGCTGTCGAAGATTCAAATCCTTTTGGGAGAACAGATACTTCAACGACTTATGATCTGTAAACAACTCAAATCTAACCCCCAATAGGTAGTGTCTCCACATCTTCAAAGCAAACACAATCGCCGCTAACTCCAAATCATGAGTTGGATAGTTCCTTTCATGCGGCTTCAGTTGTCGACTAGCATACGCAACAACTTTATCCTTCTGCATTAGCACTGCTCCAAGTCCAGTACCACATGCATCGGTGTAAACCACCATCTCATCATTCCCACTTGGAATAGTCAAAACAGGAGCACTCGTCAGTCGCTCTTTTAGGATTTCAAAAGCTTGCTCACACTTAGCATCCCATCTGAACACTTGGTTCTTTTTCGTCAATCCTGTTAACGGTGCAGCTATCTTGGAAAAGTCTTTGATAAACCGACGATAATATCCTGCTAATCCAAGAAAACTTCTCACATCAGATGCATTCTTAGGCCTAACCCAATCCTGGATCGCTGCCACCTTAGCGGGATCAACCGCTATTCCATTTCCAGAAATAACATGACCTAAGAACCTCACTTCATTCTTCCAGAAGTGACACTTCGAAAACTTAGCCTTCAGCTGATGTTTCCTCAAAATTTCCAAAACAATCCTCAAGTGCGTCTTGTGCTCTCCCTCAGTTCTGGAATAAATCAAAATATCATCAACGAACACAAGCACGAACTTATTCAACTGATCTCTGAATACTCTATTCATAAGATCCACAAAATATGCTGGCGCGTTAGTCAACCCAAATGGCATTACCAGCCACTCATAAAATCCGGACGGTGTCCTGAAAGCAGTCTTCGGCACACTATCCTTCGCCACTCTCAATTGGTGAAATCCCGTTGCCAAATCCATCTGAGAAAACACCTTAGCCTCGTGAAGCTGATCAAACAAGTCATCTATTCTCGGTAATGGATACTTGTTCTTCTTAGTCACCTTATTCAGCTCACGATAATCAACACACAACCTCAACGATCCATCCGCTTTGGTTGCAAACACAACGGGCGCACCCCATTCGGACACACTTCTCCGAATGAATCCTTTCCGCAAAAGGTCATCAACCTGCACCTTCAGCTCTTGCTGCTCCCTCGGTGCCATCCGCCTAAGAGGCATCACAACAGGTCTGGCTCCCTCAACTAGATCGATACGAAACTCGATCTCCCTATGCGGCGGCAACCCTTTGACTTCCTCAAAGACATCACCAAACTCATTCACAATAGGCACTGATGACAGTCCATCCCGTGGAACAACTAGCGAATACATGAAGCTCATGAAGACGCCTTCTTCATGCTTACATCGTATCACAACCTTTCGCCCTTCCACATTCCCGATTGTCACCTCAAGCCTCTCACAATCAATCCTAGCCGCATACTTCCTAAGCCAGTCCATACCCAAAATAATTCCGAACCCCGCAAAGTTCAGAACAAAGCAATCACAAACAAACGAGCAATCATGACTCGACACAACTAGACCACGGCATAACATACACAAACATGACGAACCCCCTACCGGATTAGTCACAACCAATGGCCTATCAACAATATCCGGTTTCATACCTAACCGGCTTACCAAATCATCACAAACAAAAGAATGCGACGCTCCAGTATCAAACAACACTCTAACTGGAACACCACAAATAGAAAGAGTACCTTGAACCACCACACTCTTCCCCTTTTCTTCAGCAGTCGGAGCTTTTGAAGACGACGGCACAACTCCCAAAGCATAAGCTTGCACAACTTGCCTGTCCTTCCTCGGTTCTGGACAATCCTTCCTGAAATGCCCTGGCTTATCACAGTTATGGCACTTCGCCGGCGCCTTTGGATTCCTACAATCCTTGGAGAGATGGCCCTTCTTCTGACAATTATAGCAGGTCACTTCGCCCTTTGGCTTCTTCTGGCCATCCTTACTCTTCTGCTGCTGCTGCTTCCTCTTCCTATTCCCACTCTGCTGTGGTTTAGATCCTTCCCTGGTTACAGCAACAACAGAATTTTCCTTAGGGAACAAACTCTCATGCCTAAGGGCTTTCTCCACCAGCTTCTCAAATGGATCGTCCAAGTGATCCACTAACTGCCTCCCAAGATAAGCATCCAGACCAGTCACAAACTTCTCGTTCTTCTGGTAGGGAGAATCAATATACGATCTGGCATACTTAGACAAAGCTTCGAACTCGGAAATATACTCAAGAACTGGTCTCCCACCTTGCTTGAGCTCTACAAACCTCTTGTACAAAACAGACTTCTGAGCCGTAGAGATGAACTTAGCTTCAAATCTAACTCGGAATTGCTCCCAAGTAATCTCTTCTTCTGGTGTATCTATAGTGATAGAATTCCACCAATCAGCAGCTCTTCCCTGAAGCTGTCTCGATGCAAGCTTCCTCTTAGTTGCATCCTCAATCCCTAGATCACCAAAAATCCTTCGGCAAGCATCCATCCATCTCTGCACTTCAATAGTAGACTCCGTCCCTAAGAAAGCTTTTCCTCCAAGAGAAGTATAATCCTTACAAAGCTTGGCAAAATCCACCGGTCTCGGAGTTTGGACTTGAACTCCAACATCAACAGTAGGCCCTGGAACGGGCATCCTCCTCATAATCGAAGTCATCATCGCTTCGAACATAGCCCCATAATCTGCAGCTCCTTCTGTAGCATGGCCTTCCCTAGCAGCTGGTCTTCCTCTACGACTCATTCTTAATATCTGTAAAAAGAATGATTAGAACACCTTAAGAAACAACTGCATAAGGAGTTCAAATCCTTCTAAGCTACTATATTATATATAGTAATCATCCATCAAAATACAATTACGTCTCTCTTACGTAATTACGCCAGCGAGCGTTGGCTGAAATCGATTAACCAAAGCTCTGATACCAAATGTGACGACCGCCCATGACTCCCGCACCAAAACAAGGAAATAATGCGCTGAAAGGCGTGCCAGGCAGCCATGAACGACAGTCAGGGAAAAACAAAACAAAAGAATCTCTATCGCATAACTCACAGCGCATGGATAAAATACAATAGAGAAATATAATATAGTGAAGCTCCATAGAACAGAACATCATCATATAAGCATCACAGTAGTTTTGTACAACCATCTACTCAAATCCATACATGAAAGCCTCACTACAAATCACTCAACCAAATACAGCAGCGGATACCCAGTACATATAGTAAGAAAACTAATATGCAAAGCCTCCTGCTCGTCTTCGTCATCTTCAGCGTAGAACTCCTAGCACAGCACCTGTCACCTGCTACCTAGTCTGCCCATCCCAAACATGGATGAACAGCCCAAGGTAATAAGAGGAGACATAAAACCTTGAGTCAGACAAAGTCTTAGTGAGCAGTAAATTAACTATCAAACATACCAAAAGAGCATAAGGAATAAAAGGAATAGGAACTAAACCATCCCACTCCACCTCTTCTCACAGTGATAGCCCCCAGACACACACTAAGGAGAAGCAATCATAGCATAGCAGGTAATTAAAATAAAGCAATAATCACTCGAGTCAAGGACGATGTTTTCCAAATACAAACCCCCAAGGCCTAAACCAAGATCAGATAAGCACCCAGAAAACACCGCACTTGAGACCGAATGATAGTACAACCAAACATCCATGACTCTGGCTATCACTGTATCATTGCCTTGATATCACCGTTAGTTGAATGACCACCTGTCAAGGGCTAATGGTAACCCCGGTTCTAGCCATAACTCCGCACGTCGTCGCAGCCCGTGCCTAGGAATTTTCGCAACTACCCAGAGTACTAGCACGTCGTCGCAGCCCGTGCCTGGAACGTCGTCGCAGCCCGTTCCAACGTACCCTTGCTTTGAGCATGCTAGAACCTTCAACAACGATAAGATCTTAGCCTCCTAGTCATCCTCCTCGACGACTATTTCCATACTAGCTCAAGCGCCTCTCAAGCTAACCATTATCACCAACTCGGATCGCATCACCGAGTAATCAACATAACTTTGCACGTCGTCGCAGCCCGTGCTTGGAACGTCTTCGTGACCCGTCCCATCACAACATATGTCTTGCCTCATCACATCATAGCAAAGTCTCTCTTCTTGGAACGTCATCATGACCCGTCCCATTCCAACATCACACCTTGCTTTATCGCATCATAGCAAAGTCCCATCTCAATCATGCTTTGCCTTCTCGTATCATGGCAAGATCCCACATCCTCGAATCCATCCATATGAGCTTCCACATCCGCTTCATATGCTACAGGCAGCTTCCACATTCAAGAGCTTTTCCACCTAGCTTTTGAATCATCTCGAACCATCTTGTTCCAAATCAACCACTAGCTAACTTGAAACAATCCAAATCATTCATCAATACAAACAATCAAGCATTCAACAAGATTTAATAAGCAATATCAACAAAAATGGCAATATCATAAATAAATGAGCATAAGTCCAACATGCATGATTCATAGGTTTTTAGCATAGATCTATCAAATATAAAACATGGGTTTTGTCTCTAATACTTGTTAAACAAATATGCATAGGTAAACATCTTCAAAAATGATGGATCTACATGCAGACTTAAGGACAATGCGAGAAAATGCTATTTCAAACACATAAACTAGCTACCAATCCACTACACTCCTTTGGGTCCGCGTGAGAGATAACTACCACTCACCAAATCACCCAAACACTACAAAAACTACACACTTCAGATCTGGACAGCAAGGACTTGGGCTTGATCCGGAGAAATTTCACTTGAAACGGTGAAATCTAGCCTCTTCGGATGAAAATCTTCAACTTTGGCTCTTGATCTTTGATCTTGATCTTCAATCTTCAATGGATGTTAGCACTTGATAGAAATAGAGAAAGAAGTGAAGAAAATACTGTAGTCGAGTCTTCAAAATGGCAGCACTTCGTCGCTTCAAAAACCGGTGCCAAAAAGTGAGCCAAACCCCTCTATTTATAGGCTGGAAACTCCTTAGGTCGTCGCCCCTTAGGTCGTCCCCGACCTAACTATGAGTCGTTGCCGACTCATCAGCCCCTACGACCTACGACCTAACCAACACAACATACAACCAAGGCCGACTTACGACTTAACCCAGACGCGACCTAAAACACAGGCCGACCTAACGACTCAACGCACTGCCGCATTTCCTAAGTCCTAGGTCGCCTGACGACTTAACTAGCATGCCGACCTACGACCTAAGACCCTGCCGACTCAACTCCTTGCCGACCTAACACAAAGTCGGTCACGACCTAAAAAGCCTCCGACCTAAAATACTGCCGCGTTCCCCAAGTCTTAAGTCGTATGACGACTTAACTATGACACACACGACTCAAGACCCCACGACCTAACTCACTGCCGACTCACTACCTAACTTAGGTCGTTTACGACCTAAGTCTGAACAGTACTCACGCGACCTAACAAACCAGACCGACTCAACGACCTAAGCCCCCCAACGACTCAACGTGCCTGCTGACCTATCCCCCTAGCGTCCTAACGCTAGCCCTTAGGTCGTTGAACGACCTAACTCTAAGTCGCTAACTCGGCGACTTCCTTAAGTCGCTGCCTACTAACACGCTAACCCCTTAACTCGGCAAACCTTATGAGTCGTAACTCGTTGACTCGGCCACTTCCTAAGGTCGTCTACGACTTACTATAGGTCGGTCACCATCACTAAGTCGCCTAACTTTTAGGTCGTTACTTCTATAACTCGGCAACTCTTAGGTCGGTGAATTTCTTATCTCGGCCAACACTCCAACCCGTAACCCCTCCTTGAGTCGGTCCCCTATGAGTCGGTCACGACTCATCCCTTAGCTCGGCAATGCTCATGAGTCGGTCACAACTCATACTCCACCCGGGTTAACTTCTAAACGACTCAAGCTAGAGGCAACACAAACAACACTATCGACCTGCAAATTCTACGATCTATCGACACGTAAAATACGGGTCGTTACAGTCGATCAAGGAGGTCCAAAGTTATTGGGAAGTCGACGTCCAGAGTCGGCTCATTTCCAGAGCCATAGATAAATGCATCCCATTCTTCGAGGTGATTAAGAAGAGAAAGAGGAACTTCGAATATAATCACGATTATAAAGAAGACTTCCAAGCTCTGGCGGATCACTTGGAGAGACCCACATCCTTTCGAAGTTGGTGGATGACGAAGACTTGTTTGTATACTTGGCGGTGTCAGCGCATGCTTTGATCGTCGCACTTGTATGTTAGGAATCACGCATCCAACGACCTATCTATTACGTTAGTAAGCGGTTGATAGACGTAGAATGAAACTACACGAAGATAGAAAAGCTCTCATATTGCCTTTTGATCATTTCAAGAAAACTCCGCCCTTATTTCTAGGCTCATTTGATCAAAGTTTATACTGACCAGCCTTTGCGACAAGTCTTGCAATGACTTAAGCTTCTAAAAGACTGTTGAATTCACTGCACCAGATGATCCTTTGGAGAGTAGTGGTGAGAGAGAAATTGGATGGAAGATGCACAAAGATGGTGCATCAAATGAATGTTGTTTTGGTGCTAGAGTTATACTTTTAGTCTTGAAGAACACTCGATCTGCTATGCCTTGAAGCTCTACTTTTCGGAAACAAACAATGAAGCTGAATATGAGGCCTTGAATGCAAGACTTAAGATTGCCAAAGAGCTAGGATTGAAGACTTTACACATTTTCTACAACTCCCAGCTGGTGATTTTTCAAGTTCAGAAAGAGTTCCAAGAAAAAGGAGTGAGACTTGCTCCTCATCTAAATGAGTGCTTGAGCCGCTCACTGATGTTGAACATTATACAATCACAATATTCCCACAGAGGAGAATGATAAGACTGATTCACTGGCTAAATAGGCTAGTTTTAAAGATGCGCAGCTCATAATCTTAGTTCCGATGGAAATGCTTTCAGATTCAAGCATCGACCAGATGGATGTCGATTAGATCTTAGTGACCAAGCCTGAAAGAGTGTTATGATTAATACCAATTTAGAGATCATTTGTATAGAGGAATCCTTTCGGAGATAAGGAATGAACGACGAAAGATCCTTTGACAAGCTTTAAGGTATATCATGCAAAAAGGAGTACTTTATAGGGAGTGTTTCTTTGTCCCCAAACTTCGGTGTGTCGCTTATGATGAGGATAAGCAGATCCTAAGAGAGGTTTGCGAAGGAGCCTATGGCGACCACACCAGAGGCAAACCTTAATGAAGAAGATTTTTTCCAAGGACACTTCTGGCCAACTATCAAATGGGACGCGGCTGATTACACACGAAAGTGTGATAAGTGACAGAGATTTAATAAAATACATAGAGCCCCACCGATGGAGATTACTCCAATAGTGAGTCCTTGGCCATTTGCAGTCTAGGAAATTGATATCATCGGTGTGTTGTTTATATCTAATGGTGGTACGAAGTATGCCACCATTGTAGTTGCTTACTTTACCAAGTGGGTTGAGGCAGAGCTGTTGGCCATGATGACAAAATAAAATAATAAACTTTGTTGTCCAAAATATCATATGTCGTTTTGGAGTTCCATAGGCAATCGTTACGGACAATGGAACGTAATTCGGCAATACGAAGTTCAAAGATTTCTGCCGTCGGCATTGCATAAGGAGGAGATTTAGTGTGGTGCAAATCCTCAGATGAATGGACATGTTGAAGCTGGGACTAAGATTATTAAGTACATTCTTAAGACGCGGTTGGAAAAGGGCCAGGAAAAGTGGGTCATGAACTTCCATTAGTACTATGGGCTTATTGAACAACTATCAAGTCTACGACTGGCCACTCTCCATTCGCCCTAGCTTACGGCTTAGAGGAGGTGATTCCGATTGAACTGGAGGTACCTTATCATCAAGTGATTCACTACAATACATGGACTAATTGGAAACTCTTGTTAGAGTCTCTTGACAAGATCGATGAGAAGCATGATGCAGGTGAGTTGAGGGCAGCCGCGCATCATTACCAAATGACATGATATTACAACACTAAAGTCGGGAATCACACCTTCATAGTTGGCGATCTAGTTCTCAAATGAATCTTCCCTGCCCATGGAAACTTGGGCCTGACCTAGAAAGGTCCGTATGCAATAGAGTAGAAGCTTGGAGATGGAACTTTCAGGTTTGCGACGATAGATGGGATTTTTCTTCCGAGGGCATGGAATAACAAGCACTTAGGATACTATTTCACTTACAAATAAATTCATGAATTATTGGCTGGGGCCGTTTAATAAGATAGATTATGTCATTTCCCATCTTTTATGGAATAAAATGGCTTTTCAAGACCAAGACTCTATCTGTCCATTACTTAACAGTTGTGACTTTACCAACTCAAATGAATCTGCATGTGAATAATGCAAGTGTGCTGGTACCCAGAGTTAGGTGCCAACCAAAACTTCTCTGGTTTATGATCGAATCTTTGAAGTTCTTCTTGGTATCTGGAGATAGATACCAACTAACTCTTATCCTCGAATTAAGGGTCGGAGTATAGACTCAACGGATGTGATCCAACAATCCATCAACTATCTCTCGCTCCTTTTGTAATGGAAAGAGTATATGCTAAAACGGATATGGCTCGACCATCTGTCAACTAACTTTTGTCCTCGTATTGGGGTTAGGAGTATAAAATAAATGGATGTGACCTGACCATCCATCATCCAAATCTTATCCTTGGACATGGGGTAGGAGTATAAACTAAATGGACTTGACCCAATGTCCATCACCCAACTCTTGTCCTTGTACTAGGGGTAAGAGTTTAAACTAAATGGAAATGAACCAACCGTCCATCAACCAACTCTTTTCCTCGGATTGGGGGTAGGATTATAAACTCAAACCGGATGTGACATAACCGTTCGTACACTAACTCTCATCCTTAATGTAGAGAAAGGAGTATTGTAACATCCCCCACTAGGAAGCCAAAAATTAATGGCTACTGATGTTGCAGTAATCCATAGTTATTAATTCTTGGTGACAAAATGCGGTAAGTTAGATACATTGATATAATAGAAACACAAGAATATTAAAAAAATTAAAATCATAAAACAGATTTCTCATTCAACTTGAACCATAACTAAAAATTAACTAAGCACTCGAAAATTTAAGGGAAAAATATAAACTTCAAGTCAGACAAAAAGCCTGTTGTGAACAATAACCTACCATCTCGAACCATATAGATATCTAGTGAGACCACACCGCTTAGTAGAATGGGTTTCCCCTCATTGGTATCTTAAGTCAATTTATAATAACCATATACTATGCACCTGCATCCACAATGGCTAAATATATCATGATGATATGAAAACATAAAATATATTCTAGATTTCTCTTCCCCATTCATTTGATTATCTGTCTCTGTTATAGTTTCTAGGGTCACTATTAACCTATTAATTTTCATGGGCTAACTAATAACCTATTCAAAACTTATGGATTATCTGCTCGGTTTCATAGTTTTCATATGTTAACTATGAACCTATTGATCTCTGTCAATAATTTAATCCGGATATAGTTTTCATGGTAACATTATGAACTTGTTGGCCCCTGCCAATAATAATTTCCGTACATAGTTTTCATGGGCTTACTATGACACAGTCTAAACTAAAAACTCTTTGATCAGTCTTTGGGCATCCTATGTTTAGGTTTACCTGACCTCCTTGATGCAATTCTACTCATATAGGAGTTAACTCGATATATATTCACTGTTGGGTCAACCTAACTGGTTATTTTGCCCTTAGCACCCTAAAATGCAGTCATAGGTTAATTACAGGTGAATATGCTTATAGGAGAAGCAAACATGATAACCGACCATAGCATAATAATATAAACATCTTTGGTTTAATATCCTTGTAATCCTTTTCAAATGAAACATAGTTATTACCTTTAACCTGTTATTTTTATCAAAGAGAGCTTCTTCAAAAACTCCAAAGTTAAATGCCATTTCAAAGCTATTCAAATTGCCATGTGTTTATGTTAAAAATTAAGATTGGGTTCCCTGTTTTGAAATCTAAGGCTTTCTAAAACTTAGGCCTTTTCATTCGAAACCATTAAAACTTACCTTTCGAAAGTATTCAAACCATCCTTTCAAAACATTTAAAGATATACCTTTTGAAAGACTCAAAACATTCCTTTTGAAAGCATTGAAGTATTCCTTTCGAAACCATTGAAACATTCCTTTTTAAAGCATTGAATCTTATCTTTCAAAACCACTTTATTCAATTAGAATTTATAGAAGCACAGCCTCGAAATCATATAAAAGAATCTCTTTCAAAATCATTGGGTTTAACCTTAAATATAACTTCTGGGTCAAACTGAACATAAGTGAAGGTAACCCGTTCAAAAACATTAATCTCCAAGTAAAAGAATTTAGGGAACAGATGGCTTCCAAACCACCCTTTTGAAAGCAATGATCTTTAAGTAAAATAATCGAGGAAAAAAGATTGCTTCAAAATGACCTTTCGACGCCATTGCCTTCGAAACTTTTAATGTAAGTGACTATATGGACCCTTCCAAAAGCATTGGAATGTGGCTTAAATATTAATAAAACAAAAGCTTCCTTTTTGAACTCATTGTTATAAGGCTACAAAGAAAAGCGGCCTTTAACCAATTTGAAAGGTATAAAGTGGCAGCTAGGCTTCGACTAGGTTCAAAAGCAACTACCCTTTCGAAATCTCCTTTTTAAAACTAAATAAGTGGAAACTCATTCAAAAGCTTTCCTTAAAACAGAAGGAGGAAAGCTTTTCGAAAGCTCTTTTCTAAAATAAAAGCAGGCTAACTGTTTCGAAAGCTATTATAATTGGATTCAACCCCTTTGGAAGAATCATTATAAAAAGAAGCAATTAAAGGTTAATAAGAATAGCTTCTGCCCCTTCGAAATCTAGGTTTTGACACTGTCCTTTCTGCCTTTCACCAATTCACTATGTATCAATGGCTTGATACCATGTGTTTTGGTTTCGAATGGGTTCATAAGCAGAGGTATGTGTCGAAACCATCAAATAGAAGGGGCGAAGTAATAAATTTAGGGAAAATTGATTTTTAGCCTTTAAAAGAAGTTTCTTTTCACCTACTTTCGTTATTTGTAAAAATATGGTCGGTTGCCAAATCCTTTACCAAAATCCTTTTCTAAAATATATACCAAATTCATCAATTGATAATTAAAAATATTTTAGCACTAAAGCCTTTCCCCTTAACAAAATAGTTAAGACATCTTAGTCTCAAACTTAATTACTTTAAATTCCATAGTAAACGACTTAAGAAAATTCCCCAAAATTTATCATAATTCACTTTTAATATTTTTTTATAACATATATATAAATTTCAGACCCAAAATCAATATATAATTGCCGCAAATAATTTAAACGCAAATTGTCTATTTCTTTCACTCGAAAATTCATAATAAGTTATCCATAGCTTGGAATATTATGAAAATTTAAAACATCTCCAAAATAATCTTCTACATTACATATTCAAACCTTATGACATTCAAAACCCATTTTACATGATCTTAACCTTAAAATCAAATTATACCTTTACATAAAATACTTGTTTAAATCAAACATGGCATATAATCAAAGCATATCATCATTCAAATCACCCAAACGGTTTTAAAACATTAAATCCTAAGTTAAAATGTTCATTAAAACATATATGCGGTCGTTTAGATTATATTTCACCTTGTTTGTATAAGGAACTTGAGATTTTCTCTTGTTTTAATCTCCCTAGCTCGAATCTTTGCTTCTAATGATTTTTGAACTCCTTTTCTCTTAAGGTTATGGTCAACCTTGGTCTCCTTTTTTTGTTTTACGAAAGTATGATAATGTGAATGAGGTAAGGGTTTAGGGGTTATGGGGTTATATACCGCTATTCCCATAATACCATTGCATTATTCTCTTGAGTAGCTAACTTATAAAGCCATTTTATAAATCCATTCTTATGATATAACTTTAGTTAAGGCACAACCTCTATTTAGTTTCAAACCCCAGTCCCCTTATTACTCTAGTCTTTACATTATTCTATTTAATTTATCTAATTAAATCTCTTGAATAATGTTATTTAAAATTAGGGGTGTTACAGCCCACCACCCCCCCCCCCGGTTAAAGAATTTCGTCCTCGAAATTCAGCAAGGAACAAATACTAATCATAACAATCATTTGTAACATCCCATAACTACCATACTAGCATATGTGACTAGCAAACAGTCTATATGCAGCAAACATAGAACATACCCCTACAACAGATCAGGATAAGTACCCCTAATCCTGTCTTCTGTCTCCCTTGTATAGTCCTTCTCATTGTCGCTCCACTGAACTTTCAGCAACTTGATTGTCTTCTTAACCTCTTATCATCTCTCGCTACAACCCAGACTGGTTGTCTAATAAAAGTCAAATTCGATTCTACTATTAAATCTTCCAACACAGTTGGAGGAATAGTAGTCTTTGGATCATGCACATACTTATGAAGATAAGATGCATGAAACAAATTTTTCTTTAGTTTCCAACCCAGACTGGTTGTCTAACAAAAGTCAAATTCGATTCTATGTTTCCTCTTTTACCAGATCTACTCCTAAGACTAATTTGTCTTTAGTTTCCAACCAACATGCTGTTGGATTGCATGGCCTTCCATACAAAGCATCGAAAGATGACATTCCTATACTAGTTTGATAATTGTTATTATAGGAAAACTCAACTAAATGTAGGTGATCTATCCAAGATCCACCAAAGTCTAACACACAAGCTCTTAACAAGTCCTCGAATACCTTGTTGACTCTCTCTATATGCCCATCTATCTGAGTGTGATAATCAGTACCCTTCTTGAGCATGGAACCTAAAACATCCTTTATACTCTTCCAGAACTCACTAGTAAACAATGTATCTCTATCACTTACTATATTACTAGAAATTCCATGCAGTCTAACTATGTCCTTCATAAACAATTTAGCTAAAACAGGCGCCGTCCTGGTTGACTTGATCAGAATGAAATGGACACTCTTGGTCAACCTATCCAATATGACCCATATACTTTCATTTCCTCGACTTGACCTTGGCATCCCATCTATAAAATACATGGATATCGAATCCAATGTCCAAACTGGTATCTCCAGAGGTTGAAGCAATCCACTCGGCTTCTGATGCTCGGTCTTCACTGGTTGACAGTTCATACACTGCCTTACCCATAATCCAACCTCCTTCTTCATACCTTCCCAGTAGAAACTCCTCTTCATATCCTGATACAACTTGCTTTTCCCAGGATGAATCGTAAATTTGGATCGATCACATTCCTTACGAACTTCTTTCCTTAAGAACTTAACATTTGGAATACACAACCGTCCCTTCTTTCTCAACCATCCCCTCTGGTTAAGATTAAAATCCTTTAAATCATCAATCTCCAACCCAACCTTAAGGCTTCTGATCTTCTCGACCAATAATGGGTCTTCTTTCGGCTTAGAAGCAATCCTTTTGGTCAGTATTGGTCAAACTTCCAAGCAAGATACAATGGCAGTGCTCTGACTAGAACTAGCAGTCGATCTTAAATGTCACGCTACAAATAGTCAAAGCCTCTAGATCCTTCCATTTTGTTAACATTGCTAACACCACATTTTGATATTTTCTGCTAAGAGCATCCGCTACCTTATTTCCTTTTCCAAGTGTATACTCTATACCAAAATTATAAGCCATTAAAAACTCTATCCATCTCTATTGTCTCATATTCAACCCTTCTGAGAGAATAAATACCTTAAGGACTTATAATCTACGTATAACTCAAATCTCTCCTCTAAGAGATAATTTCTACATACTTCAATGCGAATATCACCACCGACAACTCTAAATCATGAGTATAATATCTCACTTCATGCGGTCTAAGCCGTCGTGAACCATAGGTAATAACTTTACCTTTCTGCATCAACACAGCCACTAATCCGGTTCCACATGCATCAGTATACACTACTAATCCTTGGTTTCCATCTAGAACTACTAGCAAGGCAAGTTGGTTAACAAGTGATTTAACTTAAGGAATGCTTCCACACATTTGTTAGACCAAATAAACTTCACGTCCTTGCTAGTTAGCTTGGTCAAAGGCGCTTCTATCCACTAGAAATCCTAAATGAATCTCCGATAATAGCTAACAAGTCCAAGTAAACTTCTAACCTCAGTCACTATCACCGGTCTCTTCTAATTATTAACAGATTCGATCTTATCCGGATTAACTTATAAACCCTTCTCTGAAACCATGTGACCAAGTAATTTAAATTCTTTCATCCAAAAATGACACTTTGAAAACTTCGCTTTTAGCTGATGCTGCCTTGGCATCTCAAGCACTATTCTAAGATGAACTTCATGGTCTTTTTCATCCTTAGAGTATATTAAATGTCATCTATGAATACCAATCCAATACAAACATATTCAAGTGTTCTCGAAAAATTTGGTTCATCGAATCCACAAAGAAAGTTGGGGCATTCGTTAGCTCGAATGGCATTACTAACCACTTATACGAATCATACCTTGTTCGGAACGCCGTCAACTAAATAGTGTCCTCTTCCACTCTTAGTTGATGGAAAGATGTTTCAAAATACAGTTGGGAAAATAATCGATACACACCATTAACGACCCATCTGGTTTCTTTACGAACACCGTGGCTGCTCCCCAAGGCGAACTGCTTGGTCTAATGAAATTCTTCCCTTCTAAACCTACTAGCTGTACCTTCAATTCCTTCATCTCGGTCGGTGTCATCTTGCTAGGTGGTCTATTTACAGGTTCTTCTTCTGGCACAAGATTTATCCGAAACTCAACGGCTCGTTTCGTTGGTAATCCTATGATTGGCTCAAAAAGTATGCAAACTCTCTTACTACTAAAACTTGATTCAACTCGCCTTCTACTTCCTTTGCATCCAGTGAAGCATAAGCACTTGAGTCTAATTTCTCCGTCGAATATATAATTTGGTTATTACTATTAGGGTGTCTTAGCAATATTTCCCTATCTTGGAAAAATATCCAAGCATCATATTTACCTCACCAATCCATACCTGAAATTATTCCAAATCCTACAAAATCAAAAACAGACAAACTGCATGTGAATTAATGACCTAACAAATCAAGTTCTAACTGGTCACATCTCATCCCTTGAGTTGCATATCCTCCTATCGAATTCACCACCCTTAAGGAAGTAACAAGGTATGAGGATTCTAAACATATCATATCTACCAAACACTGAGATATAAATGAATGCGATGCAATGGTGCCAAACATTACTTTAACCGACATACTTTGAATCAAAAGCATACCTTCCATATAGTATTTCCTTTCTTAGCAGCAGATGGTCTAGTAAACGATGATCCTAAAGTGAAGACTTTTCCCTTGTCCATTCTGATCGGTTCTGGACACTGATTCTTATAATGCCCGATATGGTCGTAGTTAAAGCACTTAACTCCTTTCTTGTCTACAGCCATCTGCTCTTTTCTAGTTCGACGTTCATGTGCATAATGTTCCTTCTTATCACACTTAAAGCGAACTAGATTAGCCTTCGCCTTCTTGGAAGCTTCTCCCTTTTGGGTCCCTTTCTTCTTAAACAATTTCTCTTCTCTCCCTGAAAGCCTTGGGTTCTAACCTGCTTCTCCTACCCATAAGTAGAAAGCATCTCTTCATTCTGGATTGCCATCTCTACAACAGTAGTACTTAGATCATGAAGATGTAGCATTGTCACCCTAGCAATCTGGGTCTTAACCCTCGAATAAACTTCTCATTTATTTTGATGACGGCGTCAATAGTAGCATATCCGTATCTGGACAGCTCATCAAACTTCGTAGCATACTCTACCACTGACATCTCACCCTACACTAAGTCCATGAAATTTCTCAACAATACCGACTTGGCAATGTTAGATAGAAACTTCTCTTTGAATCTTCTTCAAAATTCTGCCCAAGTCAACTCTTCCCTGGGAACTCCCACAGTCACACTATTCCACCAATGAAGTGCTGCTCCCTGCAACTATATAGAGGCAATTCTCCTTTTCTGCTCATCATTTAATCCCAAGTCAGCGAAGAGCCTTTCATAATGTAGAAGCCAATTCTCTACTTCTATAGCCTCCTCTATTCCCAAAAACGGTTTTCCACCAAGACTGGCATAACCCCTGCTCAATTTAGCATAGTTGTTGCCAACTAGGGCCACGATATTAGATCCTCCAACATTCCCCGCATTACCCCAACTACTCCTACCGGTGCTCCAACTTGCATCAGATTGACAAAGAACTGATACATCATCCCCATATTTACTAGCAGATTTCCAACACCTACGTTGGCATTTCCATTTGGATTAGCATTTGTTTGTTGACCTAGGTTCCTCTTGGTATTGGGTCAAGCATTTCCATTGGTTGTGGTGCTTCCTCCACCAAGATTTCCTCTTCCATTTCCTACCTCCATACCTTCCTTTCTCGTAAATCTTCATACAAGCCTTACTAAGATACAAAAGAATGATTTAAGAGAGAGGGGAGTACGTACTTATAGATATATACAGTAAATACAAGTACTTACGATAGCATAAACCCAAACCCTGGTCTCATTTTCTACTTCATTAGATTATGTTTTGAAAATCTTTTATGTTTAAATTTATTTTTAAATTTACATAAACCTATTCTCTGATGCAAACTTGTAACATCCCCCACTTGGAGGCCCAAAACTAATGGCTAGGAATGCTGCAACATCCATAGTTATCAATTCTCGGTGACCAAATGCGGCAATGTTTAGATACATTGATATAATAGAAATACATGAATATGAAGAAAAAAATTAAAGTCATAAAATAGATTTCTCATTCAACTTTAAATCACATTTCAAATTCATTACATAATCCCAATTAGTGAACCACGTTCAAAGAAATATATTTATTACAAAATACGCCAAGAGCGACATGTGAAATGCCCTCTTGGTTGATCAGAGCCTAAATATAGGCAAATACACAACTTTTCCATTACAACCAAAACACAGTGGAATCAAACAAAAAGAATTCCTAATAACTAGCTTACCGCTTGCACCTCTCCGGAAGCTTATTCACCAAAAGGAGAACTTGAAAACCTTGACTCTCAAACTACTCAAAATCAATTGAGCACTCGAGAGTTTAAGAAGAAAACATAAACTTCGTGTCAGACAAAAAGCCTGGTATGAATAATAATCTACCATCTCGAACCATATAGATATCTAGTGATACCATGCCGTTAAGCGGAACGGTTTTTCCCCTCACTAATACCTTAACTTAGTTTATGATAACCATAGACGATGCGCCTGCATCCACAATGGTTGAGACACAACATAATAAAATGTATCATGATGATATGAAAATATGCAATATATTCTGGATTTCCCTGCCCAATTCATTTGACTATTTGTCTCGGTTATAGTTTCTAGGGTCAATATTAACCTATTAGTTTTCACAGGCTGACTAATAATTTGTTCAAAGCTTACAGACTATCTGCTTGGTTTCATAGTTTTCATGTTTTCACTAAGAACCTAGTGGTATCTACAAATAACTTCATCCAATTATAGTTTCCGTGGGCTTACAATTAACCTACTGGGTTCTCCAATAACTTCTCTCATATCATAGTTTTCATATGCTTACTATGAAACTGCTGATCTTTGTCAATAATTTAATTCGGATATAGTTTTCATGGGATCACTAAGAACCTATTGGCCCCTGCCAATAATAATTTCCATACATAGTTTTCATTGGCTTACTATGAACCAGTCTAAACTAAGAACTCTTTGATCAGTCTTTAAGCATCCTATGTTTTTGTTTACCTGACCTCCTGGATGCAATTCTACTCATACAGGAGTTAACTCAATATATATTCACTATTACGTCAATCTATCTCTAGTTCACAAGGAAGGATTGCCATATGAATGCAAATTCAGAAAGTTTGTTTAAGTATTGGAGTTGAACAACAACAAAACTTAAACAAAATTCCCTCTTTCTTCTTCTTCTACCCTCACCACTACCCAAACCATGACCGTTGACATTAGTTTTCATCTATGTCCAAGATCAACAGTGGCCAAACAATCACGTTTAGGTCGATCCCCTACTTACCGAATTATACATGATTTAGGGATTCAAGAATTGTTTCAGTTTCAATTGTAATACAGAATTCAACCTTATGGGTCGGTGTTGGAGGGTGATTGGAATTCAGTTACGGTGAGGTGACTAAGGCTGAGTTAGAGTGATGTGGGCCAGTGGTAGCATTCTTAAGGGTAGATAATGGTGAAATTTGGCTCAAATGCAAAATTTTGGAAATAGTGGTTTCGAGCTTTGGGGCATGTAGAAAATGAGAAAGTGAGAGAACGAAGTTGAAGTGGGACAATTTTTATAACCCCAAACCTAGAAGCGAAGTTTTACAATATGATTTCATAAAAATCCAAGTCTAGTGTCGATACCGACCCCACTCTATGGGTCGTTGCCGAGTCCTAAAGTAAAAAAAAAACATGTGGATCTATGTTAGTACCTGCGCATGTGATCGATCATATACTACATTCCTACATAATTAAGAATGTCCATGTGAACATGTGTACGTGTGCGTGTGTGTCTATATATCCAATAACCGACAATCAGAATCAACGAGAATCAAATTCAAACCCGAGAAGTCCATGGAAGGAGTCAATTTAAAATTGTCAAGTTGATAATGATAGATTATGGGAATACGTTCCATATTTATAATCTCGAAAGTTGGTAAAGCATCATGGCGAATGACTATGGCATAACTTTTCACAACAACGATTCATAGGAAGAATAACATTATTCGAAACACGGAGTGGAGTTCATAATAGTAACTCTAACTTGTCCCGATTCAAAGCGTATCACGTTTGAAACAAGATGAACTTTAGGTGGGCAAGTGTTTTCCCGCCTTTTGACTAGGAAATGTTTAGACGGACTGGACAAATCAAACTTAGGGGTATCAAAGCAAGAAGGCCAGAGAGATAGCCTAGGATTCCAAAAACCAAGCACAGACAGAATCAGCAAAATTCAAAACAACCCAAACCAAGGCAACAACTAATTCACCCAAGTTAGGGGTCGGTACCTACCCTACCCTATCTCTACCTCAGGTAGGCCTCATCTTCTGCCTGCATGCCTTGCTCGATGCCAAAAGCCTATTTCTAATGTTGATTTGTTTATTCAATGCAATCCTCTATCGATCTCCGCGAACACTTGAAACTGAAACTTTGTTCTTCAATAGCTCCATTATTTGGACCCAAAAACAAGCTAATATTTGTGCAAACAACTATTGAATCACGAAGCAAACAACGAGATAAGTCAATACGAAAACTTGAAGACAACTAAAATGACCATCTTAGGGATCGATACCGGCACCTACCTATGGATCGGTACTAATCCCTACTTCCAAATGATGTGGCATCTACTTTTATAGGAGAATTGTTCTAAATCATGGATAACGGCTTGGAGATATCTTGTGCGAGATATTAGGCTCCCTAACTCCATAAATAGGAGGGTAGGGCCCATTTTTAAGGAATTTTTTGGCTCTAGTTCTCTACTTTATATTTTTGTAATTCAAAATCTATGTGTTGGAGCAGTACTTACCCCTAAGAACTTCCGCCTCTAAGTCAGATATATATGCAAAAAATCTTAATAGACATAGGCCTTGATTGCCGAACCACTATAAACAATTGTGTCATGTTGATTTCTTATTTTCAATTACGTTTCTTCATTTTTTATTTTCTACATAAACTTCTGGGTGGTTGTACCATTTCTGGTTCAAACACACGTAACTTAGGAGGTGTTGTGGCATTTGGCCAAACTTATCGCTTACTTAGTTTTGGTAAAAATCTAATTTTAGTTAATTAAGCATTATATGATTGCGACGTTTATTTACACCAATTATCTTCGTTAAAACTATATCACTTTGGACTTACTGAATCTGGTAATGGTTAAAATTCCAACATCGTCCATATTCAACTCTATAGTCCAAACAAAATGTCCTTGTTTTAATAATAACAATTACTGTTAATCGAACTGCTCTAGCATGAGATTTTGACTTTAGGTTGACTTGAGTTGACTGTAATACTACTTCATATAACCGAGGAGACGAATCCTCTCTTGAATAGTGCCATGCTTTGACTATAATCACAGTAGAGCTTTTATACTGAAAAGTCACAGTATTCTCAAATCGAAAGAACTATGTAAATCAATCACGTCGATATTTTCTTCTTGATCTTAGTTATATTAACCAATAGAAATCTATTGAGTTTGTCGTTCAATAGTTATCAGATAACTATTAGTACGTATCCTCTAGGTGCCCCCAGTAGTAATGATTAATAAACTACCTAACATTTGAAAAGCATTACATATTCTAGTTTCAACCAATACACCAATATCCAATCTCGATGTATCTTGACTAGAAACATTTAAAATATGTGTTTATAATAATGTGATACATTACTCAGGATTACAACTATTTGTAATTACTACTACAAACACAACATATATGGATTTTATATTAAATAAATTTTAAGTAAGCATTTAATTATTTATAACATACTATAACAAATATATAACAAAACGAAAAACACCTTTATTATGAACGGGAATTGATGGCAGAGTTAATTAATTTGCAGTAAATTACAGAATTGTCCATTGAGCATACCCTTAACTTTATCATATAGGATATTTTGTTACTATTTTTCCAAAATCTCTGAGAGTTTATTGTATGCATATGACTTATGCACATGCCAAGGCAGCTAAAATATATTCAGCTTCACATGTCGATAGCGAAACACAATTTTGTTTCTTACTAAACCATCAAACCAAAGATTGATCAACACAGTGACAAGTGTCACTCGTACTCTTTCGATCAGTTTTGCAACCACCGAAATCAACATCACCATACAAGACTAATTATAATAACATCCTCTGCTTTGAGGCCCAAAAATAAGCGCTTCTAATGTTATTGATATGATTAACATATTGCATTTATCAACGGAGAATAATACTATTGATGACTGCAGCATCAATAGCGCTTATTTTCGGACTCCAAAATGGGTGATGTTACACTAATTCGAAAGAGCTGCCTTTTGGATAAAAGAGCCCATAATCTTTGATGTTGGTTAAGTAATGAAAAATTCATTTTATGGGTGGTTGGTGTGAGTACTTAGGCTGTGAATGAAATCTTGCACATATACAAACACTCATCGTTATGTCAGATCTACTAGCAATAAGATATAGTGGTGATCCTATCATACTACGATAAAATTTAGGATCGAAATCTTTTCCGCTCCCATCTTTATCTAAACGAATACTTTTGCTCATGAGAGTTGGTTTACCGACGTGTTTTCCATTCCAAATTGTTTTAACTACTCTATACAATAATTTTCTTGATAGGTAAAGATTCCATTTTCTAATTTTTGATTTGTAGACCCAAGAAGAAATTTAATTCTCCCATACTGTGAAATTTTAAATTCGTTTTACATAATATTCGCAAAAATCAATGCATAGATTTTCATTCGTAGATCCAAATATTATACGATCAACATAAAGTTGAATAACTAATCTATAATCATTTTCCTTTAATAAATAATGTAGTGTCTATTTCACCAATTTGAAAACCAGAATTTACCAAATGATTTTTAAGTCTATCGTACCAAGCACGGGGTGGTTGTTTTAGACCATATAATGCCTTTTTAAGTTTGAAAACATGATATGGGAATTTTTCATGAACAAATAGTGGTGGTTGTTTTGTAGGATCAATTTCACCCTAGAGGGGGGGGGGGTTGAATAGGGTGATACTATTATTTATCAAAATTTATTGCGGAAGTACATAAAATTAATTTCAACATTGATATAGTAGAATAATAGTAGCACAAATAATAGCAGAATATTAAAAGCAGAAAATAAAACACACAGAATTACCCAGCTTCGATAAAAACCTGCCAACGTGCTGCCCCCATGGTTTATACTAGAAATTAAGTGGTCTGACGCTTACACATGTAAACTCGCGACAACCGCTATCGACTAACCTAACTCTACGCTCAAAGCCCTACCATAACTCAGCCACTAAGTTGCGAATTCTAAAACTACACCACCGTAGTTCGTTCCCTAGTCACACGACTAGATTTTACAACTATCTAAAAGAAAAATACAACTTTAAAAATAGTTTAAAGCAATAACCCTAGTTTAAATTAAAGCCCACTAGAAAACCGGCATGAACAAAAATTTCCCTTTTTTCCCTTTTATATTATTCGGCCCGTTCCTTTGTGTTTGTGATAATGGTTGTCTTGTTTCTTTACTTGTTCGTTCCTCTTCTACTTTGCTCGAAAATTAGGGCTTTTGACAAATTGAAGAAGCCGACTTTATTGATCGACTAAGTGGATGTTCTCGTGATTGCTTAGACGATCGATTCTTCACTTTGCACACGATTGCCCCAATTTGATCGAGTACGACTAAAATGGTATGTGATTTATTCTTTTTGCTTTACTGGTTGCTTGCTTGAACTTGATTGATTTGGTAGCCAATGATGAGATAGGTTTAAATAGGGTTCTATTCCTTAAAATATAGTTTGAATAAATTTTTGAATTCGTCAATAACTTTAAGCTGGCCGTTCAATTTAATTTGAATATTGGTGATTAAACTTGACTTATTCGATTTGTATATTATTGTTGCTTGATTATCATGGCTTGTTGGATTCTAACTTGTTCGTTTTCTTAGTCACCGCAGCTTCGACTTTGCTGATAATCTGGATGTTTTGATTTCTATTATTTTCTGTTTTGACTATAACTTGTTCAAACTCTACCTTGATTGACTTGCAGCTTGATTCGCTGTTGTATTGTGACTCAAGTAAACACTTGTTTGATTTGAAACTGTTCTTGGTTCAAAAATACTGCTTTGATTTTGAACTTGTACACTATGTTATTGTCTATTGACTGTGGTTACTTTGAAACTGCTACCTTGATTTGAAACTGCTAATTAACTTCGACCACTTTGAAATTTTTGTGACAATTTGACTTGTTTATTGTCTTGGTCACCATGGCGACATGCCATGATTTTCTTACTTGCTTGCGTATTTAGCTGACTCCATTATATCCCATATTTCTACTATTAGTTTGGTCATGTGTGTGCTTCGTTCTCCGACCATATGTGCTATGCTCTGGTTGCTGCATTGTCATCTCAATTTTGTATGGTTCGAGCCAATGCAGTTTTGTTTCTCTTGAATGCTTGATATGTTATTATTTGAGTTGTCACCATATATGTACATACATACATATGTATGTGTGTGTGTATATGTGCTGTTGCAGTCCTCTTTGTTGTATATCATCATGCTTGTGTTTGCAGTCTTCGAGTCGTCATGTAGTCCACTTTGGAGTTGTATTCTTGCTTGAATATTGAACTTCTTCATATTGCCATTTTATTTACTGCTCTGGTCGTCTGCACTATTGCTTGTCTTGATACATGTCCTTATGTATATTGCATCACTGTATCTTGTGAAGCTTTGCTCGATTTAATACTCTGTTGGTCTAGTTCACTTTTGCCTTTTGATCTACTCATTGTTGTGGTCTTGTAATTGTGTAAATACCCTGTATTTTGTAATTATTTTAATTGAATATTGATTTAACTTTATTTTACTTACTTAGTTTAGATAATTTTGTTATTTCAAATATAAACTTTGATTTTGATATGAATTATCATTCCAAACATGACTAAATAGAATAATTTCCAAAATAATGAATTTTTGTCAACTTTGACTTTTAACTTAAAAAATTGAAAGTTTGAAAATTTGAATTTTATTATCTATTATGAGTGTAAATAAATTTTTGAGAACACCGCTTTTCGTTTCGCTGAAATCTGATTTATAATGCGAAAGTTATGCCTTCTTAACTATTGTGTGAAATCTGTTGTATTTAACAAAATTGTTTATTTTAAATTTTATAAATAATATTTTATTTGGTCATGTAATGTTCTAATTTGTGTTTTATGGGTAAATAACATGCTATGTATATATTTTGGTTTTAAAACATTTTAAAAGTGTAATTGACATTTTCCAGTGTCAGTTGTATTTTTTTTAGAATTTCTAGTTTCCAGTTTTAATTAATTAAAGAAATTCATTATCTATTTTTCAATTTTCTCAAGATCTTATTTATTATCATTCCCACTTTATTTTGTTCCTCATTTATTTAATTTATTTAAATTTTTATTTGTTTAGAGTGAAATAGAAATTTTCTAAGACCAGTGATATTTCGTTTGTAATTTTCAAGTCCTGTTTCCAATTTTTAAACAATTTCTTCAGTTCTTTTTCTATTTTCTCCAATTTAATTATTTATTTTCTTTTAGAAATGATAAATGAAGTATTTTATATCAAAATTTTGTTTTATAATATTTTTAAACGAAGTATATATTTTTTCTAAAGCTTGTGATGATTTATTTGCAATTTTTGAACCCTGTTTTCAAATTTTAAGCAATTTCTTTAATTCGTTTTCTACTTTCCTAAATTTATTTATTTATTTTCTTTTTATTTTATTTTGTTTTCAGTTCTGGAATTCATTTACTTATTTTTAGTTGTTTTTATTTGACTTAAAAAAAACGAAAGGTGAAGAGACTTAACTTTGAAAACCTAAGACTTTTCATGTACCAAGACCTTTCATTTGCTCATGACTTCTCAATTTCTCTTTGGCCGTACACTACCTGATCTTTGGCCATGAGTTTTTACTTGTAATTCACGTGACAAACCATCATTCTTCATCTCATTTGCATGGCAAAAAGAAATGGTAATGGCCTCCTCTTCTTTTCTATATTTTTCTATTTTTTTCTTCTTTTTTCTATATTTTGCCTTGTTTTCTTGCCTTGTTTGATCGGCCTCCACTCCATAGCCACGGCCACCACCTCCTACACATCATCCCTGCCATCACCACCAGATACTCCTCTGATCTTGACCATAGTTGTGCCCTCCATGGTGACCAAACCCCTCAAAATCCAACCTAAAGCCATAAAAACATGTTATTTGACCATTACTGGCTCATCCACTTCAACCACCACCCTAACCACCACCATAGCCACCGCCGCCACCTCTGACCTGACCACCACATGCCCCTCCAACCACTGTCTAGTCATGGTTCACCTATAGGCCGAGCCCACTCTCCATGGCCGAACCACTTTGATGACCAAAAACCACTATATTGTCTAAAACTCTTCACATTTCCATGTTGTAACCTCCTCCATCATTTAGGCCTTAGTCCGTGCATTCCTAGGCTTGTACCCAAGCCAAACCTTGTCAAAACCTGACCATATGACATCCCTAGGCCGTGCATAGCATACGAGAAAGCAAGGCAAAAGATTGTGTATTCATATCTCTTTTTATTTAAAAGTTATTTCATTTCAATATGGTATTGTATTTATAAATTGTTTTGATTTTGTTTGGGTTGTAACACAAGAGTTGTAGCATTAGATCTCGCTCCACTCAAAGTCCATAGTCTTGTCAGTTAACTTTTGATTCCATTGTGTTATTGTTTTTGCAATCCCTAACATTTAGAGGTGAATAAATCTCACCTGACATTTATAATTATGCAAATGTGAAGCGACAACAATTGAATGCGTAGAATGATATATTACGTTCTAACTGCCTATGATTATTTATATATGATGTTGAACCTGTTAATTTACATATCATCTCATCTGTTACGGTTATATGTTGTTAACTTTTCATTTATATCTGTTCACACTGCAAGTTCCATGTAGATTAGAAATCACTATGGGTTGAAATGATACATACCCGAACGGACTAAGGAGTAGGGAAAAATCGTTATAGGCTGAAACGATAAGCCTGAATGGTTTTTAATTATTTATTTTGACTTGGGACTGTGGGTTTGAAATGATAGAACCTGGATTTTTCTTTTTAAATTGCGGATTGAAATGATATATATCTGTATCACTTGACCTAGGTTAGAAAACTATATATAGGCCCGTGGTTGTTTTATATAGTATTTTGGAATATTTTTAATATTTTCAATAGTGAATAATTATGAAAATTTGATTTAAATTGGATTTTTAATGGTTAAAAAAAATTTGGATTCTTCTAGAAGTTAAAAATGTAATTTAAGTGAATGGTAAAAGTGAATTTTTGAAATATAACTTAAATTTGAAAATTTGGACTTTGGCTTTAAAAATGACATTTAAATTATATAAATAAAATTTTAAGTTGTTTAAAATGTAAATTTATGATAATTGATTTAAATATATTTTAAAATGTTTTAAATAAAGGATTTATGACTTTTGGATAAGTGGAAAATGTTAGATAAATAAATGGTTAAGTTGAATTTTGGAAATATAACTTAAGTTTAGAAATTTGGAGTTTGGTTAAAAATGATATTTAAGTTATATAAATAAAATGGAAATTTAATTTAATTTGGAAAATGGTAAATATGATAATTTGATTTAAATTTGAATTTAAGTGATTTATTAAAATATTGTTGATTTTTCTATGAATTTAAATGATTAAATAAATGAATGCTTAAATGTGTAATTTTAAAATACAACTTGACTTGGAAATGTGAAATTTGGTTTAATTAAAGGTTTTAGTTCAATGAAATCAATTGGAAATTTAGCCTAATTTGTGAAATGGAAATTTAAAAATGTAAGTGTTAATAAATTGCATATGTGAAGGAAAGGAAATTGTACACTTGAATTTGTTAAGTAAATTTATTGAAAAATTGATTTATTTATAAGAAATTTATTTTATAAAAATCATGTGTTAAAGGTATGTTAATAAACATTTTTGAATGTTAAAATATGATTTTATAATGTTTAAATGGTTTAAATTGAAGTTTATTGTTTTTGGAAATTGAATATTTAATTTGAAAGTAAAATAACTCCACTTTTAAATGGTTTGAATGAGTTAATTTAATTGGAATATACTATTTAAAGGTGATTTGAAAGGATAATAAATGAATCTTATCTTGAATTTAGAAGGTATTTAAAGTTGAATATTTGGATTTGAACTTATAAAATGATTTGAAAATGAAGTTCTGAAAGATATGATATTTTGATATTAAAACGATTTCAAAAATGAAGAAGATATGATATTTTGATATTAAATGATTGAAAAATGAAGTTTTGGAAGATATGATATTTTGATATTAAATGATTTGAAAAATGAAGTTTTGGAAGATATGATATTTTGATATTAAATGATTTGAAAAATGAAGTTTTGGAAGATATGATATTTTGATATTAAATGATTTGAAAATGAAGTTATGAAAGATATGATATTTTGATATTAAAATGATTTGAAAATGAAGTTCTCAAAAGATATGATATTTTCACATTAAAATGATTTGGAAATGAAGTTTTGAAAGGATATGATATTTAATGTATTAAAATATTTTGAAAGGAAGTTCTGAAAGGATATGATAATTTAATATATTGAAATGGTTAGGAATGACTTGATATTTAGTTTGATAAATAATTGAATTTGAAAGATATGGTATGTTGATATATTAAAATGGTTTGGAAATGATTTAATCTTTATTTTGATAAAGATTTGGATTGAAATGATATTTTATTTGAAGTATAAAATATTATTTTAAGTTATAACCACGGGTTATAATAACGATTGGTTGGCAAAGAGACTGGGATAAGATATGGGCATAGTCTCTGTCGATACCGAAAACCACTTTGACAACCGTGTACGCGGTGGAGATCCTAGAATGAAGTAGGATGGTGGCGACGTTCTTGAGGTATATTACGTGGACCCAACTCCCGTGAGTTAGCATAAGGTGGCTAAAACAAGAGCGGTCTCGGGCCAGTTGAGGTCGCACCTCGTAGCGGATGCATTTCTTCGATACCATTCTATTACTTGTGATTGTTTGGACGTCCCACCTATTTTTGGGAATGTGTTCCACGGTGGGCGTATGTGGATGCTGCGTTACCATCAGCCTGAGTGTCGTAATTGGTATAACTACCCTGGCATTGCCTTGTGTGCCGTGTCACCTACCGTATCGAGCATTTACTACGAGTTTGGTTTTCTCCCGTAGCCCATGCGTATCTTCTCATAGTCTCCCGATCAGGAGATATGCAGATATTGGATAGACTACTGGGACTATAACGTGTCTGGGGCTATATGGGTAACCCCGTGATGCTATTTTAAAGTAAGTTTATTTTACTATACACATTATTATAAAAGCGCAATATTACTACATAGTAAATAGTTTGATGGATCCTTAGAGGATGGGCGGTCCCAAGCATCCTTTAAGTTACTTGTACTTTAAGTACAGTTCACTTGAGTTGGTTTACATTGTATAAGTATGTATGTCTGAATCGAACGTTTGTATTTTTTTATTTACGCTCAGGTCAGCCTGAGTATTCACAGATTTGGATTTCCACTTTTTGGAGATTGAAATCGCTGGAGATTATCTACTTGTCTAGTTTTATCTTTTTCAGTCTGTTGTTCCTTTTATAGACTTCTATGTATTGAGACTTCTGTTGCACTCTATTTCTACTATTGTATCTTATGTAACTCTGATATATTTACATAGTAGCTTTATGAACTACTATTTCTACTACTTCCATTGCACTATTATTACTTTGTGTCTGTGATCTGTGATTTCATTTACTGTATATTCTTAGATTTGCCAAATTTTTATTTACAACGCGATATTTTGAGAAATTCAAGTCCGACATGTGCGGATGCGAATGGTTGAAAATATCCGGTTGTTACACTTGGTATGAGAGCTTTGGCTTTGAGGTAAAACTTAGAATATAAGGTAAATTATTTACAGAATCACTTTCCTTTGAGATTGAATCTTTGCACTTTGATTCGAATTTCCTTCGAATTTTTGGAACGTTCCCTATGGTTCCAAAAATCCATTCGTGTTCCTCACTATTCATCTTCTTTTGATTCTGGAGTGTCCCATAACTCCGCTTCGAATGATCTTTTTTGTGAGTCGGTGGTCTCGCCAATTTCAAATTGAATTGTAAAGGGGGAAACTCCTTTACAGTTAGCATCGATTCACTAGAGACTTATATCTATCCTTGGTTTAGATGCTAATATCTTTTGTTATTCCAAACTCTAACTCTTGAGATCGAATGTAGATTTACCCAGAAAATCCACATTGATCTTATTCTTTAAGTCACGGTTGACCCGGTTAAGGTTGCCCTCGATTTACTTAAGCTTACCCATCTCCCTACTATGTTATTTAATCATCTTGTATTTTGTTCCCAATCTATTGTTCCAAATATTTTGAATTGTACTTGTAAATCTATGTTTTGTTTTATATATTGTGTTGTTTGAGTTGTTGATGTTGATTTGGGTTTCCGATCGATTCTTCTGATCAACGCTATCGATAGGATTTCTAAAACACTTTAACAGAACAAACTGACACAATATTATTTTAAAATTTGGTTAATGAAATAAATTTTGATATATAAGTAAATTTATGGAACTTAATAAAATTGATTTAAATTGATTATTTGAAATGATAATGCTTGATTTATCATTTATTGTTCTATAAATGAATTTACAAATAGTTGTTTATAAATTTTTTTGGAAACTGAAATGAATTTAAAACAAGAAATTTGAGAATTTAATTTCCGATGTTTCAAACCTTGTGTTTAAGTTTTAAAGTATATTAATTAAAGCATTTTCAAATAGGAATATGTTTCCAAAGAATTTTATAGTTTAAAAATCAATGTTCGTCTCTTTGTCGCTGGGAAATTATTTTGGTGATGACTACAACATCATCGAGATTCATTTTCGAGTTTCGAGGTGAAGAGACAGCTCTCTAGTCTTGCTACAACTTTGTTTTGGGAAATCAAATTGATTTGGATTTCTAAAATAGGACTTAATTTATAATATATATAGATATATGATATAAATTTGATTTGATAAATTATATATATACATTTATTTATCTCCAAATGGTTTGAAGAAATCAAAAATTTAATTCTTAAATTTTATTTTTAATGAATAATTTAAATTATAAAAAGAAAATAAAAATTTTGGATGAATATTCAAGCATGAAATGATTTAATTGGAAAGTTTTATTTGTATAATACAATTGCATTCAATTATAACTTACCTTAATTTCAGAAGTTAACAATGTAATTGGATAATATACAATATAAAAAGATTTTATAAATAAAATTTGAGTGGTTATAATAAATGTTATACACTTAAATTTTAGTTATAAAACGTTTAATAGTGGAAATAGAATAAAAGGTAAATTGAATAATTTATAATATAAAATAATGTTAAAATAACTAAGAATTAAATAAAGCAATTATAATAAGTGTAAGTATATTTAACATAAGTGATAAATATATTGAGAGGAATAAATTTAATTTTTATTAGGAATAAAGAATAATTAAATTTATTAAGTACATTATGAGTATAATAAATGATTATTTTTTTCAAACCCATGGGTTTAAAACTGTTAGTTTAAGATGATTGGATGATAAGATAATGAAGTTTGAGATAGTTAAGATTTATTTAACTTGTGTAAAAATTTATTTTCTATTTAAGTTGAAATTTCCATGGTTTCAAATTTATTTCCTTATTTTATTTTTCAAACTATCTTTCGGTTGTCCTTATTATCCTTATCTTGCTACAGACTGGTATAGACATCTTTCTATAACCTTTGATAATCTTTGGTACTCATTTTGAATCCTTTTTTTCGTGCTTGTGTTGTTAATTCTGGAGAATCTTGGAAAGATCATCTCCACCTTGTTAAACTTACCCATAACAACAGTTATCAGGTATAATCTCAATCTTTTTGTCACCTTGTCTTAATCTCATTTCATTTCTATCTTTTCCGTGCTTTCCCGTACCTCATTCCTTTTTGGGGATGAAAAGTTTTGAGTGGGGGAGATTGTAACAACCTTGTATTTTGTAAATATTTTAATTGAATTTTGATTTAACTTTATTTTATTTATTATATTTAGATAATTTTGTTATTTCAAATATAAACTTTGATTTCGATATGAATTATCATTCCAAACATGACTAAATAGAATAATTTCCAAAATAATGAATTTTAGTCAACTTTGACTTTTAACTTAAAGAATTGAAAGTTTGAAAATTTTAATTTTATTATTTATTATGAAAGTAAATAAAATTTTAAAAACACTGCTTTTTGTTTCGTTGAAATCTAATCTATAATGTGAAAGTTGTACCTTTTTAACTATTGTGTAAAATTTGTTGTATTTAACAAAATTGTTTATTTTAAATTTTATCCATAATATTTTATTTGCTCAAGTAATGTTCTAATTTATGTTTATATGGGTAAATAACATGTTATGTATATATTTTGGTGTTAAAACATTTTAAAAGTGTAATTGACATTTTCCAGTGTCAGTTGTATTTTTTTTACAATTTCTAATTTCCAGTTTTAATTAATTAAAGAAATTCTTTATTTATTTTTCTATTTTCTCAAGATCTTTTTTTATTCTCATTCCCACTTTATTTTGTTCCTCGTTTATTTTATTTATTTGACTTTTTATTTGTTTAGAGTGAAATAAAAATTTTCTAAGACCAGTGATATTTTATTTGTAATTTTAATGTCCTATTTCCAATTTTTAAACAATTTCTTTAGTTCTTTTTCTATTTTCTCCAATTTAATTATTTATTTCCTTTTAGAAATGATAAATGATGTATTTTATTTCAAAATTTTGTTTTATAATATTTTTAAATAAAGTATATATTTTTTCTAAAGCTTGTGATGATTTATTTGTAATTTTTGAACCCTGTTTTCAAATTTTAAGCAATTTCTTTAATACGTTTTCTACTTTCCTAAATTTATTTATTTTCTTTTCATTTTATTTTGTTTTCAGTTCTGTAATTCATTATTTTTTTATTTGACTTAAAGAAATGGAAATGTGAAGAGACTTAACTTTGAAAACTTAAGACTTTTCATGTACCAAGACCTTTCATTTGCTCATGACTTCTCAATTTCTCTTTGGCCGTACACTACCTGATCTTTAACCGTGAGTTTCTACTTGCAATTCACGTGAGAAACCATCGTTCTTCATCTCATTTGCATGATAAAAAGAAATGGTAATGACCTCCTCTTCCTTTCTATCTTTTTCTATTTTTTTCTTGTTCTTTTTTCTATATTTTGCCTTGTTTTCTTGCCTTGTTTGATCGGCCTCCACTCCATAGCCACGATCACCACCTCCTACACATCTTCCCTTCCATCACTACTAGCTACTTCTCTGATCTTGACCATGTCTGTGCCCTCAATGGTGACCAAACCCCTCAAAATCCAACCTAAAGCCATAAAAACATGTTATTTGACCACTACTTGCTCATCCACTTCAACCATCACCCTAACCACCACCATAGCCGCCGCCACACCCTCTAACCTGACCACCACACACCCCTCCGGCCACTGTCCAGTCATGGTGCACACACAGGCCGAGCCCACTCTCCATGGCCGAACCACTTTGATGACCAAAAACCACTATATAGCCTAAAACTCATCACATTTCCATATTGTAACCTCCTCCATCATTTAGGCCTTAGGACGTGCATTCCTAGGCTTGTACCCGAGCCAAACCTTGTCAAAACCCGACCTTATGACATCCCTAGGCCGTTCATAGCATATGAGAAAGCAAGGCAGAAGACTTTGTATTCATATCTCTTTTTATTTAAAAGTTTTCATTTCAATATGGTATTGTATTTATAAATTGCTTTGATTTTGTTTGGGTTATAACACAAGAGTTGTAGCATTGGATCTCACTCCACTCAAAGTCCATAGTCTTGTCAGTTAGCTTTTGATTCCGTTATGTTATGGGTTTTCCAATCTCCAGCATATAGAGGTGAGTAAATCTCACCTGACATTTATACTTATGCAAATGTGAAGCGACAACAATTGAATGCATAGAATGATATATTATGTTAAAACTGCCTATGATTATTTATATATGATGTTAAACCGTTAATTTACATATCATCTCATCTGTTATTGTTATATGTTGTTAATTGTTCATTTATATCTGTTCACACTGCAAGTTCCCTGTAGATTAGAAATCACTATGGGTTGAAATGATAGATACCGAATGGACTTTAGAATAGGGAAAAATCGTTATGGGCTGAAATGATAAGCCTGAACGGTTTTTAATTATTTATTTTGACTTGGGACTGCGGGTTTGAAATGATAGAACATGGATTTTTCTTTTTAAATTGCGGATTGAAATGATATATATCCGTATCACTTGACCTAGGTTAGAAAACATATACAGGCCCGTGGTTATTTATAAAGTATTTTGGAATATTTTAGATATTTTTATTAGTGAATAATTACGAAAATTTGATATAAATTGGATTTTTAATGTTTAAATATAAAAATTTGGATTCTTCTAGAAGTTAAAAATGTAATTTAAGTGAATGCTAAAAGCGAATTTTTGAGATATAACTTAAATTTTGAAATTTGGACTTTGGCTTTTAAAATGACATTTAAATTATATAAATAAAATTTTAAGGGGTTTAAAATGTAAATTTATGATAATTTGATTTAAATAGAATTTAAAGTGTTTTAAATAAAGGATTTATGATTTTTTTATAAGTGGAAAATGTTAAATAAATAAATGGTTAAGTTGAATTTTGGAAATATAACTTAAGTTTAGAAATTTAGAGTTTGGTTAAAAATGATGTTTAAGTTATATAAATAAAATGGAAATTTAATTTAATTTCGAAAATGGTAAATATGATAATTTGATTTAAATTTGAATTTAAGTGATTTATTAAAGTATTATTGATTTTTCTATGAATTTAAATGGTTAATTAAATGAATGCTTAAATGTGTAATTTTAAAATACTACTTGACTTGGAAATGTGAAATTTGGTTTAATTAAAGGTTTTAGTTAAATGAAATCAATTGGAAATTTAGTCTAATTTGTGAAATGGAAATTTAAAAATGTAAATGTTAATAAATTGCATATGTGAAGGAAAGGAAATTGTACACTTGAATTTCTTAAGTAAATTTATTGAAAATTTGATTTATTTATAAGAAATTTATTTTATAAAAATCATGTGTTAAAGGTATGTTAATAAACATTTTTGATGATAAAATATGATTCTATAATGTTTAAATGTTTTAAATTGAAGTTTATTATTTTTGGAAATTGAATACTTAATTTGAAAGTATAATAACTCCACTTTTAAATGGTTTGAAAGAGTTAATTTAATTAGAATATAAACTATTTAAAGGTGATTTGAAAGGATAATAAATGAATCTTATCTTGAATTTAGAAGGTATTTAAAGTTGAATATTTGGATTTGAACTTATAAAATGATTTGAAAATGAAGTTCTGAAAGATATGATATTTTGATATTAAAATGATTTTAAAAATGAAGTTTGTGAAGATATGATATTTTGATATTAAATGATTTGAAAAATGAAGTTTTGGAAGATATGATATTTTGATATTAAATGATTGAAAAATGAAGTTTTGGAAGATATGATATTTTGATATTAAATGATTTGAAAAATGAAGTTTTGGAAGATATGATATTTTGATATTAAATGATTTGAAAATGAAGTTCTGAAAGATATGATATTTTGATATTAAAATGATTTGAAAATGAAGTTCTGAAAAGATATGATATTTTGACATTAAAATGGTTTGGAAATGAAGTTTTGAAAGGATATGATATTTAATTTATTAAAATGTTTTGAAAGGTAGTTTTGAAAGGATATGATAATTTAATATATTGAAATGGTTAGGAATGACTTGATATTTATTTTGATAAATAATTGAATTTGAAAGATATGGCATGTTGATATATTGAAATTGTTTGGAAATGATTTAATCTTTATTTTGATAAAGATTTGGACTGAAATGATATTTTATTTGAAGTATAAAATATTATTTTAAGCTATAACCACTGGTTATAATAATGATTGGCCGGCAAAGAGACCAGGATCGGATATGGGCATACTCTCTGTCGATACCGAAAACCACTTTGACAACCGTGTACGCGGTGGAAATTCCAGAATGAAGTAGGATGGTGGCGACGTTCTTGAGGTATATTACATGGACCCAACTCCCGTGAGTTGGCATAAGGTCGCCAAAACTGGAGCGGTCTCGGGCCAGTTGAGGTCGCACCTCGTAGTGGGCGCATCTCGATACCATTCTATTACTTGTGATTGTTTAGGCGCCCCTCCGAATTTTGGGAATGTGTTCTGCAGTGGGCGTATATGGTACTGCGTTACCACCAGCCCGAGTGTCATAATTGGTATATCCACCCTGGCATTGCCTTGTGTGCCATGTCACCTACCATATCGAGCCTTTACTACGAGTTTGGTTTTCTCCCATAGCCTATGTGTATCTTCTCATAGTCTCCCGATCAGGAGATATGTAGATATTGGATGGACTACTGGTACTATTACGTGTCTGGGGCTATATGGTTAACCCCGTGATGCTATTTTAAAGTAAGTTTATTTTACTATAAACATTATTATAATAGCACTACATAGTAAATAGTTTGAGGGATCCTTACAGGATGGGCAGTCCTGAGCATCCTTTAAGTTACTTGTACTTTTACTATAGTTCACTTGAGTTGGTTTACATTGTATAAGTATGTATGTCCTAACTCGAATGTTTGTATTTTTTTTATTTATGCTCGGGTCAGCCTGAGTATTCACAGATTTGGATTTCCACTTTCTAGGGATTGGAATCGCTAGAGATTATCTACTTGTCTAGTTTTATCTTTTTCAGTCTGTTGTTCCTTTTCAGCTCTTGCATTAGTAGACTTCTATGTATTGAGACTTCTGTTGTACTTTATTTCTACTGTTGTATCTTATGTAACGTTGATATATTTACATAGTAGCTTCACGAACTACTATTTCTTTTACTTCCGCTGCACTATTATTACTTTGTGTATGTGATCTGTGATTTTATTAACTGTATATTCTGAGATTTACCAAATTTTTATTTACAACGCGGTATTTTGAGCAATTCAAGTCCAACATGTGCGGATGCGAATGGTTGAAAATATCCGGTTGTTACAAATTGATTCCATATGCTTTGTTTGCATATTGTCTGGTTGCCTCAAGTACATATGTATTTGATGCTTGCTGCTGCTCTGTACTGTATGTGGTCATTGAAGGTTGTCTTGGTTCAACTGAGTTTTCATGTACTGTATGTGGTCATTGAAGGTTGTTGTTTTGTTCTTGTCTGCTGCCTGGTCGACACTTGCAATTTTTTTGCACTACATTACTACAACCATATTTTCACTTCTGTCCTTGGTAGCCTTTGGTATTTTTTCGACTTTATATAGTTTGCACCTTTGTTGTCTTCACTAGTTCATTCTTGAACTTTTGTTAGTGCACTTGATATACGGTTGCTTCGATCTAGTTTGCACTTGCTTCCATGTTGCCAGGCTTGCTTTGTTCTGGTTGAAGTTGTTTTAGTTGTCTTGACCATTTTTTTGAACTTGCACCTGTGTTGAATCCAACTTATAACTAGGATTTGACCTTGTGCTCTTGTCGTGACTTTATTTGTAGTGCACTTGAGTTGTACCTGGCTTTTGATTGGGTTTGACCTTGTGCTCACCTGTTCCTGTAATTTTATCAAGTGTACATTGATGTGCACGGCCTTGTGGCATGTACAGTGCTACACTGTGCATGTCACAGGTTGTTCGTGTATGATGAATTCAAAAATTAAATGATGACGAACAACCCAAATAACTGAGGCAAATAGCTTTTTCAAAAAAAAATTATTTTACACTGCGTAAATATTTCTTTTTCAATTTTACTGCGCCAGTGTTTTTTTGCCGATAATTCAGATGCTGGATTCAATCTGGAATAGAGTTGAAGATAAATACGAGTAAATGAGTGAGATGTTATGAGGTGCAAATATAAATGGAAAATTGTGATGTAATCAAAGTTGTATTGTACTTGAAATTGTATATAAATAGTGAGAGCTCAAATTTATACTACTCAAAATTGTAATAAAATATTTGTTTGAATAAAATATGTTTGAATTTAAATTCTGAGTTATTTATTTTATTTTACAAATATTTATTTAAATATGTGAAAAATATGAAAAATAAAATTGTAAATTAACAAATACATTTAAATGAATATATATACATACGCACATATATATATGTTTGTTATCATCAAACAAAAATCATATACTCGCTTATTCAACAATCTCCCCCTTTTGATGATAAAAAACATATATTTAAGATTTTGAATTTAGTAAATGTATTTAATCATTCAATTTTCTCCCTCTATTTGAATGCTTCATGTATTTGATCATTCAATTTGTTCTCCCTATTTGAATGCTCCCTCTCTACAAAAAGCTCCCCCTTCATATATGCATGTAAATAAATAAAAATATGCAAATGAGCCTAGATGCATGTAGTAAATACAAAATAAAATATTTGACCTTTATTTGTCAAAATCTTAACCTTTCTTGTGACGCCCCACCTCAATACCGACGCTAGCCAAGAACATTACGGTGTAATGCTGTCAACTAGCACGGAGAATAAGGCTCTTGAGGAGCGACCATCCGTGTAATTGCTTTGTGTGAGCACCAATATGTTAGATAGTACAAGGAAGTCCGACATGCCGATACAAACTCAAGGCTACTACATAGTGGCTATATATATATTCTTCGGAAACAAACATAGGAATAAACATATCAAAGTTTATACTTAAAAAGATCGCAAACGTCATTTTGAACTCAATGGGAGTGGTCTCGAGTCCTAATTTGACTGTTTGCAAAAAGTAATTTTTTCGGACAAAAATCCGACTAACGAAGAAATATTTAAATAAAATATTTAAATACTCAATCGTAAAATATGCGGGTTGTTACATTTCTCTCCCCCTTTTGTTATCAGCAAAAGAGTAATAGTGTTAGAAAAATAGAGATAAAGTAATAGACATTAATACTATATTAATACCCAATCAAGTATAAATATTAAATTTCAATAAAAAAAGCAAACAAAAATTGCAAATACTCTGCTAAGCGGATATTCCACTTTAGAATGATAGGGATGATGTCATCATATAAAACCATATAGTTGTGTCTATTTACGGTATATTTATATCAGGAATTTGAATATTTACTAAACATGCATAACCGTTAGGACTTTTAAATGAGATTAGTAGTATTCTTAATTTTTTTTTAAAATTAATTTCAAGCATCTTCTAAACACGCATAACCGTAAGGACTTTTAAATGAGATTAGAATCAACTTATCTATTTAATCAATCAAATTTAATATGCGTTCCATACATGCATAACCGTGAGGATTTTTAAATGAGCATGAAAGCACATAATCAAAAACTCCAAGTAATTCATCCATGTATAACCATGAGGACTTTTAAATGAGAGTGAATACTTCAGATGTTTTTATTTCTTAAAAAATATAATAAAGTACCACATACTGACAAACTATATTGAATTTTGATGAGTGATGGTCGATAATAATATGATAGAAATAGAGATGGTCATGGAATTTCTACACATCAAAAAGTTTTTATAACGCTTGTTTAAATTTCTAAAGAAATTTACGTAATATACTGTCTCAATTTATAATATATGATCAATACCAACACTCGACACTTTTTCAATCACTATTTATCTTTTCGATAACTAGTAGGGAGTTAGATTAGTTAATGTAATCATTTAAGATCAAATTCAAAAATAATTATGAAATTTTGTAGAAATGACTAGTCTAAAACAAGATCAACAAAATGATTTTCTGGAAGGGGTTTTATAAAAGAAAAATGTCTGCTAATTGAAAATTATTTGAAATGAAAAGCATGCATATATTTTCTTTGAAAATGATGCAACTATTGAATCTCTCAACATAAATCACGTTCCACCAGTAGTTTTTCTATCAACTAGATCACCAGTTTTATCTACATCCGAATTTCTCATAGACTCAAGATTATCATTAAATTGATGTCATAGACAAGACCGAAGTGTGCAACAAAATAGCTTAAAATATTTTTAACAGCTTTTAAATGGAATTGAATTGAATCCGTGCGAATAAACAAATAGTGACCATAGTGTCAGATCAAGAAACAAATATATCCATGTGTATCATGATTAATCATCAACATCATCATTAATTCAAACAAAACTATATGAACTAGTTCAAGAATGAAATGATGATTAGTTAACATTTTTGCACAAATAAAAAAAAAATAAGAACAAGTCAAATAAGAACATATCAAATGAATCAGAATCAAAATCAACATTTATTTTATTATCACATAACTGACTGATTAGATTATGATTCATATTTTCATATTAAATATATCGTTCAAAATAAGTATACCGTTACCTCTTTTACCTTTACGATAATTTTTCATTGTTGTCCATTGTGACTCTGTCGTCACTGTATTAGGCTAAGAAACTTTGATTTGTTGCCCGTTGTGTGTCTGAAAAAGACAGAATCCACATGCACTGTTGTTGTTCCTTAGCCTGCTACCATACCTACATGATAAAAGCTTTTTGTGACCTATTTGTTTTTATAGGTCCATGGTTGTTAGCGGCAAATGATTTTGAAAAATATGTTTGTGGAGACCCAAAACTATTTATATTTGTTACTTTTGGCACCCAGATTTGTTTGACTTTAAGGGATTTTATATTCGTGCCATTTGGAACCCTAATTGGAATGGTTTTCACATGTTTGGGTCTATACCAGCAAATATTCTGATTGTGTCCAGTTTTTTCACATATTGTGCATTTTGAATTGACATGACTAATTTTATTTCTATCACGTTCCTATTGATTATACCCGAGTCCTTGTCTAACCGTATTAACAGTTTGTTTTTCTAATAGCATATTTAACGATCTTTCACTTTTTGAAAATTTTATTAAAGTAGTAGAAAGTTGTTGGACTTGTGTTTTGAGAGATTCATTTTCGTTTAATAAATGTGTGCACTTTTTAATAGAATTCTCTCCCCTTTTATTTTCCCTTTCTTTTAAAATCAGAATTTCATTTTCAAGTGATTTGATTTTAATTTTTGATTTTTTAATTTCTTTTCCATGTGATGGAAACTTATCGCACTTAGGGCTCTTGCTTTGATAGTTTTTAACCAATTGACGAAGTTGTTTATTTAAATCCATCAAAGTATCTCTTTGTGACTCATTTTTATTGTATTTCTATCTAAGTTGTTTGAAACAACCATTTACTTCGTGAAAATATATAAGCAACTCAGGATGAGTAAGTTTTGATACCTTGCTTGGCTCGTCATCATCACTATCAATTATATCACCTCGAAGGCACAAATTTGCTTTTTCACTCTCACTGCTAGTACTTTTATTGTCATCACTTTTATTCCACGTGGCTGCAAAACTTCTCTTTTTGGATTTATTTTCTTAGTCGAGTTGATTTAGAGGACAATTTGGCTTGATGTGGCCAGGTTTATTGCACTTATGATAGATGATCTCCCGCTCTTCTGGGTTGTCTAGAACTTTAACTATTCTGCTTTTCAGTTGTTGATTTAGAGCTGGATTTTCACATTTGCAATTCCATCTTTGAATTTCGTTATTATCAGCTCCAGCTCAGCTGCTCCATCCTCATCATCATCATCACTTTCCATTGTTCCTTTGAGAGCTATTGATTTCTTTCGATTATCACGTCTTTCACATTCTTCCTTGAATTTCATTTTTGGTTCATAAATTGTGTGATTTTCGACGAGTTCTTCAACTTTAGTATGTTTCAAGTCCTTTGATTCTTAAATACCAGTGACTTTGGCTTCAAAATTTCAAGGGAGGACTCTGAAATTTTTTGCACTATCTCCAACTCTGAGTATGATTTTTCGAGAGCTTTTGATTTGTATACAATATTGGAAAGCCTTCCATACATCTCTTTGATATTTTCTTCCTAGGCAATTGTGAAATTCTCAAATTCGCTACTCAGCATCGCAAGGCGAGATTCCTTGACTTGAGATGTTCCTTCATGAGTCACTTCAAGTGTGTTCCATATTTCCTGTGACGTTAAATAATGTTAGACACGATTAAATTCAATTTGATCTAATGAACAAATAATAGAATTCATAGCTTTGGCATTCGCATTCTGTAATTTATTTTCAAGATCCATCCATTAATTATAACGACCCGAAATTTCGATCTCGAAATTTCCAGATAGTTAAGAAAAGAAAGAAAAAGAAGAAGAAAAAGGAACAAGTCACAGAAACCTCACATTTGCAGCGGATCAAAATATAATATAACATAAAAAAGGGTTTTACAAAGAAGAATCATCATTAGTATAATTATATTTTTATACATCAGAGTTACAACCATATCAATACACCGGACAGTTTAAAAACACATGTCCAAGCCAACTATACTATACACAGCAGTAAACACTCCATACGTTCCAGCCATCCAGCTCACCTCCTGAGCTCTAGAACGTCCTTACCTGAAAATCTATAATACTCGGTCTGACCCGAGCATTACATCAAAGTAACACCCGGGTCAGGCTGGAAACCAGCATGAGTAAACTCATCTAACATGGAATACAAAAGTGTACATCTCATATAAACCCGGGGTACTTATATCAAATTACAACTTCACACGTTGCTATAGACATCACTTATTTCACAAAGCATTTCTAAGTGCCAGAACTTAGATTATATGGTCCAATTCACTTAAATCATTCCATTACACCCTATTGACTTCGGGTATCAATTTGTAAAGAATCGAAGTGGTTTCGGGTATTAACTAATACCCGACTCCGGACTCTTCGAATTCAGTTCATCATAACACAAATTATTCAAGTGAAATGCAATTCAACTTTAAATAAAGATGTCACCTTTACTCAGAAATTCATCATTGACAAATAACCACATTATCATTGCCCACCCAAACACATCATATCACGAACCATTTCATATCAGGGGTATCAATCAATTCAGGGCATTTAAACAATCACTTAATCATACATAAGCAAGATAAACCAATCACACCATCCCGAATAGATCTAATTAACCATAATTGAATTAAATCAATTACCTTAAAGTCCTACTTATTAATTAATTACAACCCAATTGATTTACCATCCCATAATCATTCATCTTTAATTACATTAAGATTATCATCATTATCTAATTACGTCCATTAAGTAATTACTCCTACCACATTCCATGAATGATTATCCTTAATTAATTGCATCCATTAATCAACCCAAATTACTCATAAACAGTAATTACCCCTCAGTAATTACTTACTTAAGTAATTAACCCCTTACTTAATTATTAATCCGTTTTGATTAATTACTCCAAGTAATCTATCCTTAATTACTTCTACAAAGTACCCTTAATTACTCCCCATTAATTAATTCCTTTTAGTTTATTACATCCTGTAATTTGTGAATTTCTTCACTAAATCTCATCAAGTATTTATATTTAATTAATCTGCAAGAGATTACCTTTAATTAATCATCAAATTACTTTCAATCGGGTAATCCATCACTTAATTACCCTTAAACCCAGTTAATAAACCTTAATTGCAGATTAATTATTCTTGAACCAATAATTAATAAACCTTAATTATTGATTAACAACTTAATCACAAATTAGATATTCCTTAATTACCAGTTAATTAATCATTAGTCATTAAGTTACTTAATTATGTATCTACTAATCATTCGTTAATTAACTTTATGTAGTTAACTAAAATTTATCAATCACATAATCATTAATTAGGTAATCTCTAATTACAATTATAAACTAATTATTCTTAACTACTTTCTAAAAAATAATTAATTAATATTAATTATTCATCTTAATTAACATTTAAAAGAAATCCTTTTTAACTTTGAATACCAATTTATTATTTTAACTACAAACTTAGTGTTAATTTACTTTATACTTAACTTAAAGTAATTACTTAATTAAAATAAGAAGAATTTAAAAAATCATTAAGCATTAATTAAGATAATTAAAACTTGTATTAAAGTTTTAACATAAATCTGTTAAACACTTATTAAGTTTACAGTATTTAAATCTTGATGAAAACCTTTTCACTTAACTTTATGCTTTAAATTAACATACTGTAGTTTGAGGAAACCCAAGACTTCCCCTGGTTAAATCTCGAATAGCACTTCGAGTTACCCACCTATATCACCCGAGTCATCTCTCTCGTCCTCTCACGTCCATCTTCTTCTTCCTATATTTTTTTATAGTTAAGGTTTAAACTTAAGTATAAAATTAAAGCATCAAGTAACTCACTCTCGTACTCGACCAAAACCCAAAGCAACAACTTCATTTACTCGTGCATCTTCAAAAACCAAACCCAGATCATCAATCGTGCACGCGACTCACCGCGCACTTCCACATGCTGCCAACACACCTCCGACGCCCGAGATGATCACCCACAAATCGACTCTCGATCACTCCATCGATTGAACCAACTAAACCCCTGTACAGACTCGAAAATAAAAATTTGACCAATTCGAGCTTCCAGACCTTAATGCTCCGGTATAAATTTCCACGTTTTGGCGACGTTAACCACCCTAGACTCTCGAAACTCCGGTCATGACAACCCTAGTCTCCACGCTATCACCCCTTTGCATACCATGCCGCTCGATCACCCAAAGGAGGCGAAATCACTTCGTCTCCGACCATGTTTAAAATCGCGAGTTAAACCCTATTTTTGCCTCGATCCATCACTTTCTACAATAGAAAAATAAATGAATATTTTCCTGACTTCGTAGATCGTCAAACTAGCCTCTTCACAAGTTTCAACATCTAAAATTTGTTGGATTAATAGAAATTGATAGAAATGTAGTTTTTGTTCATCTGTAAACTGCTCGTAAATTTCTAAACTAAAAATTTTCATTCTTGCTTTAAAAATCCTATTTTTGAATGTATATTCCAGATATAAAATCAAAATATCAATTTAAGATATTAGAATTTTAATCAATATGGTTACTTTTTTTTACTGTAAACTTTGAATTTGCAGTATCCATATTCTCTGTCAACCTTCCAAACAAAACTCCAAGCCCTGATTTCAGTATAAACAAACTTATTAAATTTAGATTCCTAAGTTTAAAGTGTTTTGCAAGCATAAGGATTAAAAATTCCTACTGTACTTTGCTCTGTACCAAATACATGGAAGAACAGGTGATAAAGGATTTCCAAAGCAACAAAAGATTTACAGAATTGTTTATTTAATCCATACCGCAACAACATATCAAAAAAAACAAATACACAAGTTAAAACAGATATTTACTCACTTGAATCACTTTGAACAGAGAATGATTCTGGTTGAAACTGCAGTTTGGCCCTGTAAATCTGTTTTGCCTTGATATTGAATGAGGTTTGAGTTCGTAATTAAAGATGATGATTATTGTTTTTTTCCTTTTTCCTATCTCAATTTTTGTTTCTCAGGCATATTCTATTTACTAATCACAGCCGTCACTCATACAACAACTATATCACTGCAAAATTTCAACTTGCATGTCAAAAAATCAATACCAGATTTAATCTTTGCAACACAATTTGTTTACTCACCTCTTTGAAAGAAGAACAGAGGGGACCAGAAGTTTTTTAAAATCTAGAAATTTAGTTGAGATGATCTGCATGCTTTGATTCTTGATCTGAGTTGATGCATTGATCTTTGTTTTGAAGCTGCTTTCTTTCTGATTTGATGATTTGAAACAGTTTGATCTGTATCTTGTTTCAGGTTTAAATCTTTGATTCTCTCTTTTTTTTTCTTTTTTTTTCCAGGTTTCAGTCTGTTAAGTTTTTGACTTGAAAGAGAACATAATAGAGAATGTAATGCAGGAAAATTCGTAACTTGATTTTGTGAACTTTAAGCAAAAGAAATGTTGACATTTGTATTATTAGCTAGCTATTTAATTTACAAACGTTAATATATGGTCCAATTTTCTTACACTTGTCTTTTATTCATGCACCAAATTTAACTTTAAAATGTTAATAAAATTTCCATATTCTATTTATCTTATGTTTAAATATTATATATGTTTTAAATGTATGTTAAAATTTGTAAAATACATGTGTTAGTGATTTTTAATATACTTATATATTTTAAATTTTCAAAATAAAATTTCCAAAATCATAATATAAATATACACACTTCATATTCTTATATATGTATAGACTTAAAGTTTTCAACACTACAAAATTTACGTTTACCTATTGATGAAATTTATTAATTCGCTATCATTTTCAGATATTGTAATACAATATTTATTATAGTTCCAAATCCATATATATGCATTTTTAATTAGTAGAATTATTATTCAATTCACAAATTATTATATTAATAAGTTTATTTCTGCTAATAACCAATTAATTCAGATATCCCAAAATCCGGGTTATCACATTCCTCCCCCCTTTGAGTCTTTTCGTCCTCGAAAAGGAACGAAGCCAAAATTTTATTAAAATGCTTCTATCGGAAAAATTATTCTTTGACCATTTTTAAAACATTTTGAAAATCTATATAATATTATAAAATAGTTTTTATGAAAATACTTTTTATAACCTGATGTTTTAACCAGTCCATCCTTGTTCTCACAGAAATTCGGTCATACATTGATCCGGCGTACGACTGAAAATCTATAAGTACTTAGTAGACCCGTTTTCAACATCCAGTGAAAATACTTGAAAAAAATAATTTTAATTAAATATTGAAAACAGTTTTTGAAAATAGAGGATATATCTTTGGTGAGAATGCTCTGGAAATCATCACCCCCATCCATGGTCGCAGTTACATTCCAGTGTTATGTTGCCGTCACAGCAAAAGTCCATGTAACTACAGGCTCTCCGCGGCCTCTCGATTATGCCATGGATCCCACACGACAGATCGCAGTTACACTCCAGGTTTACGTTGCCATCACAGCAAAAGTCCATGTAACTGCAGGCTCTCTGCGGCCTCTGATTTTTGCTGTCGAAATGAAACTTCTCCACTCCTACATAGGTCGCAGTCTACCGATATAAAATCAAACGCAAACTGTTGGCTCTCAGCGGCATACACGACTTTCGCTATGTAACTCTACTCATAATCCCCAGGAACTAGTTTTGTCCGAACTCCTCACAGGATCAACTTTAGAACCCCCCCTTGGGGCTCAAGACAACACCACCCGGTGGCACTCCTGAGAAGTTCGTTTCAAAGGAGCGCCTTTTTCCCCAGAGTCATCATCAAAACATTTTATACTATACACATATATTATCTTCAAATCATACACATACTATGATCTCATACAAAGCTCCTTCATACAAAATCGATTATTCCAAAATCGAGAAATCTCAAACTAGGCTTTCCAAATTCCCATGTTGATTTTACCCAGAAATCAAGAGCCTCTCTGAATCCACAGGTTCCCAAAACCTTTTCCAAAATCCTCATATGATCCTTTATATATATATTCAGATATATATAATCTTTAAAAATTTGGATCATTTCAAAACTTGTATAAAACTCCTTTTATACTTCAAACATTTTCAAAAACCCTTTTCTTTTGGCAAAAGTTTCAACAAGGGGAGTTTCATTTTATAAAACAAAGATATTTAACTTTGGTTACTCAAAATCAAATATTCAAATTTGATTACTCCTTTCAATATCATTTTCATTCGAATCCGTACGATGTACACATATCATCTGTACGCTATACCAATCTGATCGCTCACTTGACCACAAAATTTCACTTCCGAACTAGTATCGTCCACCCGACTTCCTAGTGCGGACACAGATCTGGTTTCTTGATCAGAAACCGTCATTCTCCTTGCATAGTCATAACTATGATAGAGAATATCCAGAACCAATCAACAATCCATATCCAGGTTCGTCGTCGAAAATCGAGCGGGAAAATCCCAACTCGGATCGATATAACTATCTCGAAATTCTATGCTCGAATCTGGATCAAATCACTATGCGAATAGAATAATATATGTACACCCTACGTATTTATCTTTATTAGTTATTATCCAAATCAATTCCATTTCTATTTACATTCACTTTGATTTTCATTCACTTACTCGCAATAGCTTCAATCCATTTGGATTATCACCCCTATTCTTATCTCAAATGGGTATTTAACCAATAACAGTTTGAACTCCGACCAGTTTATTTAGAAAATAGCTTGAAAATTTTAAAAATAAATAAGTAGTTGGAAAATAATTACTAGTTCGTAAAATAGGTGTGAAATAGTTCAGTAATTGTAAAATAATTGGAAAATAGTTAAATAGTTATAGAAATTTTAAATATTTGCAAAATAGCTATAAAATAGTAATTAGTTTATAAAACAGTTGGAAAATCGTTAAATAGCTTCAAAATAATTGTAAAACAAGTAAAATATAGTTTGGCTTTTATAAGAAAGGTTGTATATATAATGAATAGCTTGGAAAAATAGGTTTATATTAAAACAATTTATATTAAAAATAGTCCAGAGTCAAAACTTCTCACTTCCCAATCTCTATTTTCATCAATTCAATTTAAATTTCCCCGTCCATTTAAATTGACCTAATTCCATTTTAAATAACTTCAATTTCCATTGAAATTGATTCAACCCCAATTCAAGTTGAATTAACCTCAGTTTCTTTCCAAATTTAACTTTATTCAACTTTGATTTCCAATTCCATTAATTCAAATAAATTTCAATTGAACTAGTTTCAATTTCAATTCATTTCAACTCCAGTTTGAATTAATCCCAATTTCAAATTCCATTTCCAAATCAAGTTGAATTATTCTTGAGTTCCTTCCAAATTCAATTTAAATTCCATTTGAATTTAAAACTATTCAACTTTAATTACAATTCCAAATTATTCAAATCAATTCGGACTAATTTCAAATTGAACCCACTTCAATTTCAAATTGTTTCAACTTATCCAATTCAATTTGAACTAATTTCAATTCAAATTTAAACAATCTCGAATTATATAAATCCGAGTTAAATTCACTAAGGTTGGTTTAACCCTTTAAACCAAGTTAACCTTTATTTAAAGCTTTTAAACAGTTTAATTTTCAGATTCAATCATCTAGGTTTTCAGTTCAAAGTAATTCCAAATCCTTAATTTTAAATTTAAGTTAAATTTTATTTATCTCTATACTGGATATATTACCACAATCCATTTCTTCATTTTTTTAAACAAATCAATTCACTTAATCCAGTCAATCTTACCCAATTTGAATTTCCATTTCAAATTCTAAACTTCACATTAACAATCTTCCCATATATAAGTTCAAAAACTTAGCACTTCGGGTATCACATCTTATTCCAAATTCAAAACTCACCATTTAGAGTTTATTTCAAACCACCTTTGATATTATGTATATCCACATATATACATATTAATTTCTTTTACATACCAAGTTATACTTTAAAATTTTAAACCACCTTTGGTTTTTAATTCAAAACAAATTTCTTTAAATTTTCAAATAGCTCTTGTTTGAAATAGGACCATTTCATTCAAATGCATTAAATAATACTATTTATTATTTCTTTTAATAATTTGAAAACAAATTTCAAATGTTTTTAAACCTTAAGATTCAAACTTCACAATTTAGATCAACTTCATTTTCAATTTATATCCCATACTTATCTAAATGGTTTACTTCCTTAAAACATTTCATTTGGCTTACTCATTTATACACATTATATTATTAATCACAACAGTTATTTATGATAATAGCCAAGATTATCATATCTGGAAACCAATTCATTATTACCTTATTCTGAAATACTTCTCCAATTCAAGATTTCAATTTCAGTTTGATTGTATTATATTACTTCTTAATTTAATTCCAAAAATTTAACAACCAATTCCCTTAATATTTATTAGAAAGAAATATTGCTTTATATATCAAAATATATTCTTATATAAAATCATTTAAATTCTTTACTTAAGAAAATAACAAGTATGCTCTCATATATATACATATATATATATACTCATCTCATCCTAGGGTACCACTTACCCTATCCTTAATGAGTAATCCCACCAGAGCCAAGGTTCTCGCTTAACCTTCAGCTCTGGTACCAAATGTAACGACCTAGAAATTTCAATCCCGAAATTTCCAGATAGTTAAGAAAAGAAAGAAAGAAAAAGAAGAAGAAAACAGGAACAAGTCATAGAAACCTCACATTCGCAGCGGATCAAAATATAATATAACATGAAAAAAACGGTTTTACAAAGAAGAATCATCATTAGTACAATTATATTTTTATACATCAGAGTTACAACCATATCAATACACCGGACAGCTTAAAAACACATGTCCAAGTCAACTATACTATACACAGCAGTAAACACTCCATACGTTCCAGCCATCCAGCTCGCCTCCTGAGCTCCAGAACGTCCTTACCTGAAAATCTGGAATACTCGGTCTGACCCGAGCATTACATCAAAGTAACACCCGGGTGAGGCTGGAAACCAGCGTGAGTAAACTCATCTAACATGGAATACAAAAGTGTACATCTCATATAAACCCGGGGTTCTTATATCAAATTACAACTTCACACGTTGCTATAGACATCACTTATTTCACAAAGCAATTTCTAAGTGCCAGAACTTAGATTATATGGTCCAATTCACTTAAATCATTCCATTACACCCTATTGATTTCAGGTATCAATTTGTATAGAATCGAAGTTGTTTCGGGCATTAACTAATACCCGACTACGGTCTCTTCGAATTCAGTTCATCATAACACAAATTATTCAAGTGAAATGCAATTCAACTTTAAATAAAGATGTCACCTTTACTCAGCAATTCATCATTGATAAATAACCACATTATCATTGCCCACCCAAACACATCATATCACGAAACATTTCATATCAGGGTATCAATCAACTCATGGCATTTAAACAATCACTTAATCATACATAAGCAAGATAAACCAATCACACCATCCCGAATAGATCTAATTAACCATAATTGAATTAAATCAATCACCTTAAAGTCCTGCTTATTAATTAATTACAACCCAATTGATTTACCATCCCATAACCATTCATCTTTAGTTACATTAAGATTATCATCATTATCTAATTACTTCCATTAAGTAATTATACCTACCACATTCCATGAATGATTATCCTTAATTAATTGCATCCATTAATCAACCCAAATTACTCATAAAGAGTAATTACCCCTCTGTAATTACTTACTTAAGTAATTAACCCCTTACTTAATTATTAATCCTTTTTGATTAATTACTCCAAGTAATCTATCTTAATTACTTCTACTAAGTAATTACCCTTAATTACTTCCCATTAATTAATTCCTTTTAGTTTATTACATCCTGTAATTTGTGAATTTCTTCACTAAATCTCATCAAGTATTTATATTTAATTAATCTGCAAGAGATTACCTTTAATTAATCATCAAATTAATTTCAATCGGGTAATACATCACTTAGTTACCCTTAAACCCAGTTAATAAACCTTAATTGCAGATTAATTATTTTTTAACCAATAATTAATAAACCTTAATTATTGATTAACAACTTAATCACAAATTATATATTCCTTAATTACTAGTTAATTAATCATTAGTCATTAAGTTACTTAATTATGCATCTACTAATCATTCGTTAATTAACTTTATGTAGTTAACTACAAATTTATTAATCACATAATCATTAATTTGCTAATCTCTAATTACAATTATAAACTAATTATTCTTAATTACTTTCTAAAAAATAATTAATTAATATTAATTATTCATCTTAATTAACATTTAAAAGAAATCCTTTTTAACTTTGAAAACCAATTTATTATTTTAACTACAAACTTAGTGTTATTTTACTTTATACTTAACTTAAAGTAATTACTTAATTAAAATAATAAGAATTTAAAACATCATTACGCATTAATTAAGATAATTAAAACTTGCATTAAAGTTTTAACATAAATCTGTTAAACACTTATTAAGTTTACAGTATTTAAATCATGATGAAAATATTTTCACTTAACTTTACGCTTTAAATTAACATACTGCAGTTTGAGGAAACCCGAGACTTTCCCAGGTTAAATCTCGAATAGCACTTTGAGTTACCCACCTATATCACCCGAGTCATCTCTCTCGTCCTCTCGTGTCCATCTTCTTCTTCCTATATTTTTTTGTTGTTGTTAAGGTTTAAACTTAAGTATAAAATTAAAGCATCGGGTAACTCACTCTCGTACTCGACCTAAACCCGAAGCAACAACTTCGTTTACTCGTGCATCTTCAAAAACCAAACCCAGATCATCAATCATGCACGCGACTCACCGTGCACTTGCACACGCCGCCGACACACCTCCGACGCCTGAGATGATCACCCACAAATCGACTCTCGATCACTCCATCGATCGAACCAACTAAACCCGTGTACTTTGCTCTGTACCAAATATATGGAAGAACAGGTGATAAAGGATTTCCAGAGCAACAGAAAATTTGCAGAATTGTTTATTTAATCCATACCGCAACCACATGTCAAAAAAACAAATACACTAGTTAAAACAGATATTTACTCACTTGAATCACTTTGAATAGAGAATGATTCTGGTTGAAACTGCAATTTGACCCTGTAAATCTGTTTTGCCTTGATATTGAATGAGGTTTGAGTTTGTAATTAAAGATGATGATTTTTTTTCCTATTTCCTATCTCAGTTTTTGTTTCTCGGGCATATTCTATTTATAATCACAGCCATCACTCATACAACAACTATATCACTGCAAAATTTCATCTTACATGTCAAAAAATCAATACCAGATTTAATCTTTGCAACACAATTTGTTTACTCACCTCTTTGAAAGGAGAACAATGGGGCCTGGAAGTTTTTTAAAATCTGGAAATTTAGTTGAGATGATCTGCATGCTTTGATTCTTGATCTGAGTTGATGCATTGATCTTTGTTTTAAAGCTGCTTTCTTTCTGATTTGATGATTTGAAACAGTTTGAACTGTATCTTGTTTCAGGTTTAAATCTTTGATTCTCTCTTTTTTTTTCTTTTTTTTTTCCAAGTTTCAGTCTTCTAAGTTTTTGACTTGAAAGAGAACAGAATAGAGAAAGTAATGCAGGGAAATTCGTAACTTGATTTTGTGAAATTTGAGCAAAAGAAATATTGACACTTGTATTATTAGCTAGCTATTTAATTTACAAATGTTAATACATGATCCAATTTTCTTACACTTGTCTTTTATTCATGCACCAAATTTAACTTTTAAATGTTAATAAAATTTCCATATTCTGTTTATCTTATGTTTAAATATTATATATGTTTTAAATGTATGTTAAAATTTGTAAAGATACATGTATTAGTGATTTTTAATATACTTATATATTTTAATTTTTCAAAATAAAATTTCCAAATCATAATATAAATATACACACTTCATATTCTTATATATGTATATACTTAAAGTTTTCAACACTACAAAATTTACGTTTATCTATTGATGAAATTTATTAATTTGCTATCATTTTCAGATATTGTAATACAATATTTATTATAGCTCCCAAAATCCGGGTTATCACATTAATCCATCGGTTTATCTGTTTCTCGATTATCTACAACTATAGTTGGTGCTCTATAACCTGTCTCAACAATATTCCATGCAGCAATGGTTTTCAGAAAGATGTTCATTTTATTTTTCCAGCATGCATATTCACCATTGAACATTGGTGGTCTAACTATGGACCGACCCTTGGTATAAGCATTATTAAAAATAGCCATTTTAAAAATTCAAAATTTTAAAATAAAAATCGATTTTTGAGAAAAAATGGAATCATTTAAACAAAAATTCACTTCTGTTCCTCACTCTGATACCGCTTGTAGGATCGATTTCATTCTAGATGGTGGGTAAATAGGGCGATACTATTATTTATAAAAAATTTATACGGAAGTATGCAAAGTTAATTTCAACACAGATATAGTAGAATAATAGCAGCACAGATAATATCAGAATATTAAAATCAGAAAATAGAACACACAGATTTACCCAGCTTTGGCAAAACCCTTCCTACTTGCTGCCCCTAAGATTTCTACTAGAAATTAAGTAGTCAGACACTTATACACATAAACTCGCGAGAACAACTATCGACTAACCTAAATCCACACTCAATACTCTACCATAACTCAGCCACTGAGTTGCGAATTCTCGTACTACACCACCATAGTTCGTCCCTTAGTCACACGACTACACTTTACAACTGTTTAAAATAAAAATACAACTTTAAAAACAATTTAAAACAATAAACCCTAATTTAAATTAAAGCCTACTTGAAAACCGGCCCAAACAAAAATTTCCTTTTTTCTTTTTATATTATTCGACTCTTTCCTTTGCATTTATGATAATGGCTGTCTTGTTTCATTACTCGTCCATTCCTCTCCTCCTTAGCTCGAAAATTAGGGATTTGATGAATTGAAGAAGCCGACTTTGTTGATCGACCGAGTGGATGTTCTCGTGATTGCATAGACGATCGATTCTTCACTTTCCACAGGCTGCTCCACTTTGATCGAGTTCGACTAAAATGGTATGTGATCTGTTCTTTTTACTTTACTGGTTAGCTTGCTTGAACTCAATTGATTTGGTAGAAGATGATGAGATGGGTTTAAATAGGGTTCTATTCCCTAAAATATCGTTCGAATAAATTTTTGAATTCATCTATTACTTTAAACTCGGCCATTCGATTTAAGTTGAATGTTGGTGATTAAACTTGACTTGTTCAATTCGTATATTATTGTTGCTTGATTATCAAGGCTTGTTGGATTCTTGATCGTTTTCTTGGCCACCACAGCCCTGACTTTGCTAATAATCTGGAAGTTTTGAATTTTATTATTTTCTGTTTTTGACTGTAACTTGATCAAACTCTACCTTGGTTGACTTGCAGCTTGATTTGCTGTTGTATCGTGACTCAAATAAATACTTGTTCGATTTGAAACTATCCTTGGTTCAATACTACTGCTTTGATTTTGAACTTGTACACCGTGTTATCCTCTATTGACTTTGGTTACTTTAAAACCACTAATTGACTTTGACCACTTTGAAATTTTCTGTGACAATTTGACTTGTTTACGGTCTTGGTCACCATGGATACATGCCTTGATTTTTTGACTTACTTGCATATTTAGTTGCCTCCATTGTATCACATATTTCCACTATAAGTCCGGTCATGTGTGTGCTTGGTTCTCTGACAATATGTGCTATGCTCTGGTTATTGCAATGTCATCTCAGTTTTGTATGGTTTGAGCCAGTGCAGCTCTGTTTCTCTTGAACGCTTTAATATGTTATTATTTGTGTTTTCACCCATACATACATGTGTATGTGTGCGTATATATGTGTTGTTGCAGTCCCCTTTGTTGTATATCATCATGCTTGTGTATACAGTCTTCGAGTTATCATGTAGTCAGCTTCGGAGGTGTATTCTTGCTTGATTATTGAACTACTTCATATTGCCATTTTATTTACTACTCAGGTCTACACTATTGCTTGTTTTGATTCATGTCCTTATGTATATTGCATCACTGTATCCTATGAAGCTTTGCTCGACTTGATACTCTGTTGGTCTAGTTCACTTTTACCTTTTGATATATTCATTGTTGTGGTCTTGTAATTGATTCCATATGCTTTTTTTTCATATTTTCTGGTTGCCTCAAGTACATATGTAATTGATGCCTACTACTGCTCTGTACATGCATTGATATGAGCTTGTGCATGTGCATGTGTTGTTTTGGTTCGGTTGAGTTTCCATGTACTGTGATTGCATCGCACTTGAGTTGTACCTGGCTTTTGATTGGGTTTGACCTTGTGCTCACCTGTCCTTGTAATTTTATCAAGTGTACATAGGTGTGCACGGCCTTGTGGCATGTACAGTGATACCCTGTGCATGTCATAGGTTGTTCGTGTATGATGAATTCAAAAATTAAACAACGAATAATCCAAATAACTGAGGCAATCAAAAGCATATTTTATTTTACACTGCATAAATATTTCTTTCTCAATTTTACCGTGTCGGGTTTTTTTTGCAGATAATACAGATGTTGGATTCAATCTGGAATAGAGTTGATGATAAATACGAGTGAATGAGTGAAATGTAGTGAGGTGCAAATGTAAATGGAAAATTGTGATGTAATCAAAGTTGTATTGTAATTGAAATTTTATATATATAGTACGATGTCAAATTTGTACTATAAAAATATATTTGTTTGAATAAAATATTTGTTTGAATTTAAATTCTGAGTTATTTATTTTATGTAGCAAATATTTGTTTAAATATGTGAAAGATATGAAAAATAAAATAGTACATTAACAAATACATTTAAATGAATATATATATATATATATATATGTTTATTATCATGAAACAAAAATCATATACTCGCATATTCAGCATGTTCAACATATACGCTTTCTTTAATAAAATCGTTTAAAATGGAATTTGGACATCCATTTGTTATAATTTGAAATTGTGGTGACATGCAAAAGTAAGTAAATTTCATATGACTTCTAATCGAGCTACATGATCAAATATCTCTCTATAGTCAATTCATTTTTCTTGATTATACCCTTGAGCTATTAAACTAGCTTTATTACGAATTATATTTCCATTTTCATCGGCTTTACTTTTATATATCTTCTAATGCAGATTGATCATTCGATCTGGGAAAACATTCCAAACTTTATTACATTCAAATTGGTTTAATTCCTCTTGCATTGCCAATATCCAAAAATCAGTTTTAGCAGCTTCTGTATAATTTTTCGGTTTAGTGTTATAAATAAATGCTATATGGCTCATTTGATCTAATTGACTTCTAGCTGTAACTCTAGTGCTTACCTCACCAATTATATTTTCTATTGATTGGACTTTTAAAATTCTAGCTGGTGATCTCAAAACATCATTGTCATTATTATTTGAATTTATATTTTCATTCTCATTACTCGTATTATTTTCCAGGACAAGAGTTTGATTTATTTCTAATATTTCTTCATTTTCATTATAACTTTTATTTTTAAAATCTTCATCAAAAGAGATATGTATACTCTCATCAATGGTATTGGTTCATTTTTCAAAAACTCTATAGGTTTTGTTTTGTTTCGAATATCCAATAAAAATTCCTTCATTGACTTTCGAATCGAATTTTCCTAACTAATCTTTAGTGCTCAACATAAAACGTTTTAATTTAAAAATTTTAAAAGTATGAGACTTTCGGTTCTTTCTAAAGAACGTTTAATAAGAGGTATTTTTAGTCATGCTCTTAATGATACACGATTAAGAAAGTAGCAAGTATTAGCTATAACTTCGGCGCAAAAATTCTTTAGTAAGTCACTACTACTAAGCAATGTTCATCCACAATCTTGTGGAGTACGATTTTTTGTTTTAACTACACCATTTTGTTGTGGTGTGCATAAAAAAGAAAAATCAAGACTAATAATTTTTCTATTACAAAAATTTTCAAAAAATTAATTTTCAAACTCATCTCCACGATCCCTTAATATATTTTTAATTTTCAAATCTCTTAAATTTTGAATTCTTTTAGAAAATATTTTAAACTTTTCAAAAGTATCGCTTTTATGTTTTAAAAATACGGTCCAAGTAAATCTCAAATAATCATCAAAAATTACAAAAACACATTTATTATGATTTATTGATCGTACTTGAATAGGACCGTATAAATCTAAATGGAGTAGTTATAGTGGTTGTTTTGATGATATTTACTTCTCGAATTTAATAGAGGTTTTCTTCAATTTTCCATATTGACAAGCATCACATAAATTTTTAACTATAAATTTTATTTTTAATAATCCTCTAACTTGTTCATTTTTATCTAGTTTATTAATATATTTAAGATTATTGTGACAAAACCATTTTGGCCTAGCCCAGGAACATTGTGATTGGTGACCAGACATAAGCCATTATCATGTTTAATATTCATATTTAAAATATAGATGTTATGTTTTCTTATTTTTTCAAAAATCAAAATTTTACTTTGATAAAAATTGTTGCATTTATCCTTTTTGAAATTAATTTTAATACCTTTGTTACACATCAAGCTTATAATCAAAAGTTTGTGTTTTAAATTTTATACTAAAAACGCATTATAAATTATAGGAGAGGTGGATATATCGACATTGATGACGTCTCCAATTCCAACTACAAATCCCTTTGAATTATCTACGAATGTTTCTGTACTTTCATCGATATATGTTATATTAGATAACATATTTGCGTTTCATTTATTTGGAGCATCCACTATCAAGCATTCATTTCTTCTCATTTTTGTTTTGGGTATTTGCAAAAGAATAAGAGTTTTATTGATACCCACTTCCTACGTTAGGGTCGTACATGTTAGTAGAAGAAGGTAGCCTTACCCAAGAAGGTTTGGGAGCTTTAGAAATATAGTTACAATTATAAACAGCATTTACTAGCTAGTCATCCATATGTTTCTGCCTAATTAATTTATTACTATTTCAGGAATCAAAATTTTTAATATTTTCGAATTTGAATTAACTATTTATCACAATCTTCTAATTTTTTAAACTTAGTATACAAAGTATTATGTTTCATATAACTTTGTTTAGCTTTAAACCAAGTCCATTACTGTTGCCAAAAGGTTTTGAGATTTTTGCTTAGTATACAAAGTAATTTGTTTCAATTTTTGCTTTAGTTCAACAATTCCATTTCTAGTCGAGTCTAGACTAGATTTTAACTCACAAACTTCATTGTTTGGCTTATCAATCTTGATTTTACTAGCTTTAATCTCATTGGTTAAAGTAGCATTTTAGATGATAAGTTTTCACAAAAAAATTGTGAAATTACTACTCCCACCTCTAGAATACTTTTCTCATCTTGTAATAAACCAATTTCTAGTTTAGCTCTACTTAACTTTCATATATTCTCCTTATAAATTTTTATAAATGTCTAAGTTTACCATCTAATTCGATACTTATTTCCAAAATCTCATTATAAGAAAGTTCATGACTTATTCTGCAGTGATGGCTTTGAAACAAATGTTTGCTTGTTTCGAGTGATTGTCACTATCATTTTTTGAAGAATCCGACTCACCCCTTGTAACCTAGAAGGCCTTTCTCTTTTTCTTGAACTTTTCAAATTTGTTATTCTTCTTGTCATTGCTTAGTTGCGGAAAGTCTTTCTTTATATGGCCAAATTTGTCACACCCATAGCACTTGATTGATGCCAGGTTAGATGAGTTAGTTTAATTGCCACACCTATAGAAGAATCTGAATCATCGCATAAAACCTAGAAGCCCTTTCTCTTCTTCTTAAACTTTTCAAATTTGTTCTTATTCCTGTCGTTATTTATTTGCGGACATACTTTCTTCATATGGCTAAATTTTTCATACCCATATTTGGTAGACATTGGGTTAGACGAGTTAGTTGAATTACCACTATTTTGAGCACTTGTGGACTTCTTGAATTTGGTTTAATTTTTTGCAATAAATATGATCTTATCATTGTCCATATCCGAGTCATCGGCATTAGCTTGGAAGGCTATACCCTTTTTCTTCTGATTTTGCTCTTTCCTTGTGTGCCAATTAGCTTCGTACGACATCAAATTTCCTATTAGTTCTTCAACTTTGAGTTGAGAAAGAACGTTAGCTTCTTCCATAGCTAAAACTTTTCATTCTCATTCAATGGTTAATGAATTCAAAATACGAGAAACAAGATCATATTCTATAAAAGTAACTCTTAGAGCCATGAGATCACATCGAGTTATTTGAATCTAGCATACATATCTACATTGGTCTCACTTGCTTTCATTGTGAATAATGATAACTAGTTCTGTAGAATAGATATTTTAGTTTATTTTACTTTATTCATGCCTTCATGAGTGACTTGAAGTATACGCTGGATATCACATACAATTTTACATAGCATAACTCTAAAGAACTCATTTTTATCAAGTGAAGAAAATATGATGTTTATAGCTTTGCATTGTTGGTTGTTGCGGTCTTTTGAGAATCTATCCAAGTATTCATTTCATGTGTAGGAGCTTTATACATAGTTTGGTATCTTACCAGACTTCAACACCGTTAGCTTTCGTAAAGATTCTCATACATGTAGACTAGTAAGCATAGCCTATCCAATGAATAGTAAGGGACGTGCAGTTGACTAGCCTTTGATTAATTACCCTTTTTATATTTTAAAAATAACCTTTTTTATATTTTAATTAACTACCCAAATTAATTACCCTTTGATTAATTAATTACTTTAATTACATTCAATAATTATCCATCAATAAATCACCTTAATTAATCACACAAAGTGACTAACCTTTAATTATTATATGATCAAATAAATCACCTTGTTTAATTAATTACCTTGATAAATTATCAATTTAATTAACCATCCTTAAATACATTAAGTAATTAATCATTTAATCACTTAAAACCTTTAAATTAAATTAAGGATTAAAATACTTCATTCTTTAATTATTTACTTAATCACAATATTAAGTCTATTTAAAAATAAAATTTCAAAACAAAAGTTATATGAAATGGCCCGACTTTCTTCCCACGGAAAATCGCACCATTAATAAGAAAGAAAGGGATAGAAAAGAGAATAGAAAGAAGAGAAGAAAGAAACAACATCAGAATCTAAACAGCGGAATGAATAAATTATATTAATAACATAAACATTACATTGTTTACAACCATTATCAGAGTTACACAAATATACATCACATACTAGACAGTTATAAACACCTTTCTAGTTATACAACTCTATACACCACAAGAAACTACTCAGAGAAAACTATACAGCGGAATACTATATAAATCTACACGCAGAAGCCTCCTACTCCATTTACTCCTCCATAATTCGTCAAAGCTAAACTGAATCCTAAACTGAATCCCTTGGCTACTCGTAAAAATTTGAGTACCCAAGAGTTTATGAAAAACAAAAATAAACTCCGAGTCATACATGGGTCTGGTGTGAGTAACAGGTTAAAGTTGCTTAACTTTCAAAAACCTTTTAAAAAGAAAGATATCACGTAAGACTTTCCACACATAAACATGGAAAAGTTTTTACCTTACGCTAACCAAAACATTTGATAGGAAATCCGATGATATTATAATAGGTCTAGGGTTTTCAAATAAATAAGAAATAGCCGAAATTGTTACATTCATTAAATTCCAGCTACTAGCCACAAATGTAGGTAATACAATCAAAACCGTTGGTACTTATCGGATTTTGGATTCCATACAATGGCAGGGCTACTGGGGTACCGCCCGTCACAGTACGTGGCCTAGATCACCGTACCGAGGAGTACACCCGCTCCCTTGCAATCCAGGGCCGGACCCATTCCTTGCTGAACAGTTCCGAACAAGATAACCCCGACGGTTGGAGCTCAAAACCTTCCACATAGCCGAAATAAAAAGGGACCTCTAGACAGGGGTAAATCTCACTCTTAAGTGGGTGCTACCCACGAAGCCTTGCTGCACCTTCCATGTTTTAGCCATTCCCGGTTGATGAGGCTTGAGGTTTCGATTACCTTTAGTGAACACATCACTTAGAATGCTCATCGTCTACCTGATGATGTTCTGAAAGCATTCAATCCATACAAGTTCGTTCTGGGTTCGAACTAAAGCGAAAGCATTATCTCGTTACACTCATGTTGGAATCACCCTAAGAGTTAACGACGATAACCCTTGCACTCTGAACCACCATCTCGAACCTATAAGTACTATTCCGTCAACTCATTACGGAATCACCCACAAAGTTATATTGACGTATAGTCCTTACGCCTCTAGTCTTCACAAAGCTCCACTTTGATTCACGACCTAACGTTTAATTGGAATCGATGTGGCTTTCGGATATCCAAATATGGAAACCTGATCCCGGTCTCATCGAAATCCAACGCGTGTCTTTTAGGTCCAAGTTGTTTAAGGTTTAAAACAATTCAATTATCTATATACACACAGATAGATAACTCACAAATCACAATTGATAATCAACATTATCAAATAACAGGTAATCCACATTATCAATATCAAAATAAATAATCCATATATCACCATCACAATAGATAATCTAAGTTATCATCACAATGCAACCAAGCATTCATACTACACAATAATACTTACCTCATTTCTGAGATCTCAAAGCATCCAAGACAATCAATATCACCCATACATACATAAGCAATGATTTATTCATCACAATATAATTAATTTAGAACGAATTAAATTAACTATCTCCATCTCTAATTAATTTAAAGTGAATTAAATTAATTACTTCATTTTTAATTAATTTAATATAAATTAAACTAATTACTTCTTCAATATATATCTTGCTTACTCAAACATCTAATTGACTAAAATCAATTAATTAATCATTCAAAATTAATCGCTTCAATTAACCATCCTTTGATTAATTATCCTCAATTACATTCATGTAATTATCCTTAATTAATTTCATAAATTAATTATTCTTAACCAAATAGTAATTAACATTTAATTACTTCAATTAATTAATTAACTATAATTAATTACATTAATTCTTAATTAATTATATTAATTAATTACCTTTAATTATTTATTATTGATTAATTAATCATAATTATTCATCTTTAATTACATCATTAATTATAATAATTAATGATCCTTAATTATATTTAAATAAAATTATCTTCCTAAATTAATTACCTCAAGTAATTAACTCATAATTATTAATCTCCAGATTAATTACATTAAGTAATTAACTAACTTAATTACTTTATTAAACCAAATTAATTATTCCTTAATTAATTTCTTAATTAATTCCTTGATTAATTTCTAAATAAGTAATCCAAATTACCTCATTCTTAAATATATCCACTTAATTACAACCTGTAATTATTAATAAATTACTTAACTAAGTAATTTCTAAATCATTAATTACATAAAGTAATTATTTATAAAACCCAAGTGTTTAAAATTAATTAAACTTAATTAGTTAAAATAAACAATCATATTTAACTAAATTAGTTACATTAATTAATTAATTTCTAAATTACTTCATTAAGTAATTACTCTTAAAAATTCACAAATGATTATTATTAAATTAATTAATCTAATTAATTATAAAAATTAAACATATTAATTAATTATTAAATAATCCTGGTTAATGACCTTCATTAACGATTGTCTAATTATTTTTATTAAGTAATTAACTTAGATTAATTACAACCTTTAATTATCCATTAATTAAAGTTAATTATTTAATTAATTAATCTTAATTTAAAACTTAATTACTTAATTAAAAATTCTTTTATCATTAATTAAATAATCTAATAAAATGCGACGACCCGATTTTCTATTCCCAGAAAATTGCATTATCAATTAAGAAAGAAAGGGATAGAAGAAGAAAAGGAAGAAGAGGAAGAAGAAACAACACTAGAATCCCAACAGCGGAACGAATAAATTATATTAATAACATAAATATTTACATAATATACAATATCAATCAGAGTTACACAACATACACATCACATATACTAGACAGTTCTAAACACCTGTCTAGTATTTTCAATATTCGTCAAAGCCAACCTGAATCCCTTGGCTACTCGTAAAAATTTGAGTGCCCAAGAGTTTAAGAAAAACAAAGATAAAATCCGGGTCAGACATGGGTCTTGTGTGAGTAACAGGTTAAGGTTGCTTAGCTTTAAAAACTTTTGAAAAGAAAGGTATCACGTAAGACTTCCCACACATAAACATGGAAAAGTTTTTACTTTACGATAACCAAAACATTTGATAGGAAATCCGATGATATTATAATAGTGTATAGGATTTTCAAATAAAATACAGAAATAGCTGGAATGCTTACATCTCATGTTCCAACATAGTTGGGCACAACTAATACGTACGACACTTATTGGATTTTGGATTCCATACAATGGCAGGGCTACTGGGGTACCGCCCATCACAGTACGTGGCCTAGATCACCGTACCGAGGAGTACGCCTTCTCCCCTGCAACATAAGGCCGGGTCCATTCCTTACTGAATAGTTCCAAACAAGACAACCCCGGCAGTTGTTATAATCAACTGCCCATACAGCCGAATATAAAGGGACTTCTAGACAGGGGTAAATCTCGCTCTCCAGTGGGGGCTACCCACGAAGCCTTGCTTCACCTCCCCTATTTTAGCCATCCCGGTTGATGAGGCTTGAGGCTACGATTACCTTTAGAGAACACATCTCTTAGAATGCTCATCGTCCACCTAACGATGTTCTGAAAGCATTCAATCCATACAAGTTCGTTCCGGGTTCGAACGAAACCGAAGGCATTATCTCGTTACACTCATTACGGAATCACCCACAGAGTTAACGACGATAATCCTTGCACTCTGAATCACTATCTCGAACCTATAAGTACTATTCCATCAAACTCATTACGGAATCACCCACAGAGTTATACTGACGTATAGTTCTTACACCTCGAGTCTTCACTTGCTCCACTTAGATTCACGACCTAACGTTAATTAGAATCGATATGGTTTTCGGATATCCAAATATGGAAACCCGATCCCGGTCTCATCGAAATCCAAAACGTGTCTTTTAGGTCCAAGTTGTTTTGAAGTTTAAAACAATTTGATTCAATATTATCTATATACACACAGATAGATAATTCTCAACATCATAATAGATAATCAATATTAACATCACATCAGATAATCTATATTATCAACTCAAACAGATAATTCATATTATCAACTCAACGCAACCATAGCATCCAAATCGCACAACATCATTTATCTCATAACTGAGATCTCAACCATTCAGGGTAATAAATATCAATCATCATTCATAAGCAAAGACTTATTAAATCACTATCCTATAATTAATTTAAAACGAATTAAATTAATTACATCTTCCTTAATTCATTTAAAATAAATTAAATTAATTACTTATCCATATAAATCTTGCTTACACGTCAATTAATTATAAATCAATTAATTAATTACTCTTAACAAGTTACCCTAATTAATCATCTTGATTAATTATCCTTTAATTACATTCAAGTAATTAACCTTTAATTAATTTCATAAATTAATTATCCCAAACCAGATTCAGTAATTAACCTGTAATTACTTTATTAATTAATTAATTATGGTTAATTACATTAACCCTTAATTAATTACATTAATTAATTCCCTCATTGATTAATTGTTCTTATTAACCAATCCCTAATTATATCATTAATTATATAAATTAATGATCACAAATTATTTTATTTAATGACCCTATTAAATTAATTATTAATTATCCCTATTGATCAATCATTCTTGATTAATCACATTAAGTAATTAACTTAATCAATTTTATTTTAATTATCTTTAAATAACTTAATTATTAAACCCAAAATTAATTACACTAAATAATTTATTATGAATTACTTATCTTAAGTAATTAAACACACTAATAATAATTACACAAAGTAATTAATTCCAAAAACTCCTCCATCATTCAAGTATCCTTCAATTAAATTACATTAAGTAATTTATCTTCTTAATTACTTCACTAAGTAATTATTCATTTTTAATTATATTGGTAATTACTTCCCAAATCAATCAGTGATTAATTTAAATTAATTAAACTTATTAATTAACTTAATTAATCAAAAATAAAATTTATTGATTACAATTAGTAATAAATTTTCTTAATTACTTTCATTAAGTATTTACACTTAAATAATTCTCAAATGATTATTTTTAAACTAATTAATACAATTACTCATTAAAATTAATTACATTAATTAATTATAAAATAATACTAAGCTAATGACCTTCATTAACCAATAACAAACCTTTAATTTCTTTTCCAAGGTAATTAATTTAATTAATCAATATTAATTCTTAATTTTTAAAACTCATTAATAAATTTCTAATTATTAAATTAATCAAGTAATAATTAAAAACTTAATTAATTATTAATTACTTGATTAATTAATTCAATTCATTAATTAAATTAATCAAATCTTATTTAGTTAATTTCTAAATCACACTTTAATCAAGTTTAATTAACTTACTTAATCCTTTTAATTAATTAAATAAAACCCTTAATTATTTAATTAACTAACCTAATTATTAATTAAATAAATTAATTAAAATCTTTATCACCTTGATCAAATATATAAATTATTATGTTTAAAACAATGAAAATCATTAATCTCATTAGTGATTAAATTATCATTATTAAAGTAATTTAAAAACAAATTGCTTTTAAATTTTCCTAAATTCCATTTTAAATTAAAACTAAAATGAAATCAAATTTAAACAAGATTCAATTATTTAACACTTTTTTATTTCATATTAAAGAATTACTTAAGGTATTTTATAAATAGTTTAACCCATAATCAATTTAAATAAATTTAAATTGTACTTTAAATATATTTAAGTGATTTTAAAACATTTAAATTCAAAATCTTATTTCATTTCAAACTAGAATTCAAATCATGCTTCAGATTCAGATTCAAAAATTTAAATTTAAAATCCTATTTTAAATTTCATTACATATGTTATAAAATTCTAAAATATTCAACTTGATTATTACATTTGAATTTATAACTTATTTTTATTTGAAACTTTCTGATTCAACATCAAATTTGAATTCAGGATTTCAAATTCAGATTTGACTTAGAAATTTAAATCTTGTTTTAAAATCTTATTTTTAGATTTAAAAATCATTTTATAAAATACTGCACAGGTTTTATTATTTTGTTAAATACTTTATTTTATTTCTGCAAATTTATTCAATATTTGGAATTCAAATCTATTTGAATTCATAATTTAATCTTGCTTCAAAACTTGTTTTAAATAAGACTTTGCTTCTCTTTTTTTTTAAATTTAATAACCTGAAGCAGTTCAGGTTTCAAGAACAACCCTACAACTAAAACTACCCGAGTTCAACCCTATCTTACTTCGAGTCACCCATACTCCAACTTCGAGCAAAAACTGAAATGACCCGAGCACCTAATCTTCACCATATTCCAGAAGCCAAATCTCCTCCATATGATCGTTGTGCACATGCACATAGCCAAGGGAAACTTTCCGATCATCAGTAATGATCATCTCCATCCACCATCTACCCTTGAATCCACTTGAACACCTAAGCATCAGAGAACTCCATTTCACCAAAAATCAAATGCTAACCCCACTTCTAAAACCAGGAAACCACAATGCAACCCAAACCCCTCACCTGTCAACGGCGAATTCACCTCCCTCCGACCATCGTTCAAGCTACAATTCCGGCCACATCCTACTCTATGGCCCAGCAACCGATCCCCAGAGTTGCTAAACGCTCGACCAATCCTAGTGGCTATGATGTTCGAATTCCTTTCTTGTTAAAAACTTAGGGTTACAGAACAAAAACCCTTATCACTGCTAATCCCAAACATTATCCATTAAGTTGATAATTTTCCTGAAATACTTAAACTCTCAACAACAATCAAAAGAAATTTCAAACTCCCAAAGTCCAAAAATCAACAGCATTTCCCAAATTCAACCTTTTAGTTCATCACAGAACTGCTCCCAAAATCCTCAATTAAAAATTGTGATACTAGTTTCAAAAATCATGTTTTTATTTATATATCCAGTTTACAATACTAAATTAGAAATTTAACAGTTGGTGTTTTACCTTATTTTAAAAAAATGTTTTGCTGTATTATTGTTTGCAGAGGCAAACAGACTCCATTATTAATTTTCTTAAAATTTAAACATGATTCCATGTTGAATCACAATCTTGTTTGATAATCAAGTTTTTATCAAATCAAGATCAACTAAATAAGGGATTTATATTTCATTCAGGGCCTAGGAACATCACAAAGTAAAATATTTATATAAACACAGCATACATTCAGTAATAATCATATCAAATTTTCACCTGTATATTTATTCATTTCAGATATAATAACATGCAACCAGATTTTGTTAAAAGAAAATTTAGAAGTTACTCACCAGTAACTCAGGAGAACAGAGCACCATAGATTTAGAAAACCCTTTTTGAGTCCTGTCTTTTGATTACTTAAATTTTTGAAAAAAAATGCAAACTTCATTAATTCCAAATTTGTAACGAGTCGGATTTTGCCCGCTCAAAAATCGACATCCATACTTCAAATCGCACTCGAATGTCATAGATTCGACCGTTCAAATCCGATTCGCCGGAGCTTATAACAATCATTAAGTAAACAACACAGCGGAATAAAAGAACAATACATTGATATACAGCTTTGATACAATATCTGATACAACAGATGATCCAATAGATATCAATATACATCAGAGATATGATACAATAAAATAGCAGCGGGAAAGAAAACGATAGATAACATCTAGCAGTGGAACAATATAACTCTAAAATAGTCTTCAAGGAAGAACTCCAAAAATAACTGCAACTCCATTTCCAAGAATCAATCCAGCAGAAGCTCGAACTCCCAATAACATATCACCAAGCTAACCAAGACTGGTGCGATCCAAAGACTGAACTAACTCCAGATAATCCACTATATCTAACTATCTGTAAAACCCAACTCTAGACTGCTCGTGTAGAAAATAATGAGCACCCAGAGTTTAGGAAATAAAACAATAAACTCCGGATCAGTCATGGGACTGGTGTGAGCAACAAAAACAGTTTATCTTTTAAAACATTCAAAGAAATATTTTTAAATTCAATTCGCAATGCTTTTAAAAGATGAGACTACCATAAGACCTCCCGCCACACACACAATGCAAACGCAGACTTGGAGGAGATTTCTTCTTATGTTAGTCAAAGATGCTTGATACGTATTAAAAAGAAACATTTGATATTATTACTAGTGCATAGTGTAGAAAAAATCATTTCGAAAGTAGAATATAAATCTTAGCCAGCATAGGTACCATTATATTATGCCTACTATAGCTACCATATTAGATGGCAGGTTCTACAACTAAAACCGTACAAGTCTCGTATTGTTTCTTTGGATTTCCAACAAATGGTCAGGCCAAGGAACTTCCCATTGCCACATGAGAATGCCTCTGGAAAGACATCCCCGAGAACCAAATCGGAACTCTGCCAACACAAGGCCGGGTTACCCCTAACTGGGTAACTACTGACACGAGCACGCCATTCCCCGATGGTAAACGACCTTTCTCACGGGATCCCGAAAACCAACAACCACAAAGTAATAAATTTGTAGTAACCACATAGGTTAAATATCTGGGCTCCATACCATGATACCACCTCTATCCAGAAGGAAATGTACATACCCTAAAGGGTGCTACCCCTCATAACCTTGCTGCTTCTTTCCTGTTTTGACCATTCACGGGGAGTGAGGCTCGACGAAGTCACGTCCACAAAAACATACTTTATACAAAAGCCATGCTTTGGGTCAACAAATGATCAACACAATGATCACCAAGATAGACGATCAAATAAATGATCCTACCACAATAATCAACACAATGATCATTTCAGCATCACTCAGCATATCACATTACCAAATTGGGAATATATCGCTGATAACTTCAACTATATAACCTCTGAGCTCGTACGTCTCAGAGAAGGGTGTTAAGCTAAAAGAATAAATTCTCCGCCACCACAGAAATATATTTGAAAGAAATCGGCTTTACATCTCAACTTGTAATGTCAGACACACAATCCATACAAGTCTGTTCCGGGCTCGAACAGAACCGAAGGCACTTACAAAGAAGTCCTTGCAACCCGGATATTCACAATCCCGATCGGATTTTCCCATCACTTAGGGAGTTTCTATACCAGGAGCGACTCAGTGCAGAGACAATCGATAGGTCATCCTATCGCTTTCGCAAATACCCGGTCTTCATCACCGGTCTTCAAATGTTATCCATAACGACCTATCACATATTCGGAATGGGTTATACGACACAAAGGTCCTTTCCCGGTTAAACCGAATAGTGAGCGAAATAGTTCAAAAACATATGGATATTGGGATTTCAATTAAGTCACAACTTAATAATTCAAACTTTCTTTCAAATGGTTTAACAAATTACCATTTTCAATCTTTAAACAAAAAGATTTATTTTCACAACCTTTAACGGTTTAAACAATTTTCACATTTAAATCTTTTAAACAAAAGATTCATTCACATATTTTCCAAATGAATTTTCATTTCAATTTGATTTAACTCGTTAAATCTTTAAATCAAAGATTTAACTTATAGCCTTCAAAACAATTTCATTTCAATTTGATTTAAACAAATCATCAATTTAAATCTGTTAAAAATAAACAGATTTAATTCATAGCTTTCAAAAAGAATTCATTCATAACTTAGGAAAATCATTTCTCTATTCAATCTTGCAATTCCCCTAATTAACTGGAATCTCAGTTCTTATCTAAAAGTGTTTATCATTTGAAAACAACAGTTTTCATTTTGGAAATCCGATTCATTTATACGAGTTGAAATCCTTGAGTTAAATTCAAATTCCCAAAAATAATACTTTAAAAATGGTTTGACTCATAATGACTAGTATAATATCATTAATCCCTAATTTCAAATTACAGAATTCAATTTCAAGTATTGAATTTAAATTTAAATCAACTTATTTAAATTCCAAAACTTAATCAAGTAATTTAAAAATAATAAATTCTATTTTGAAATTCCGTTCCAAAAGCTTTTCATATTTATTCCGATTCCATTTCCAAAACATTTGAATTTAAAAATTCAAATTTAACTATTTCAAAAATCTGCGACTTAATCGATTTCCTCGTGAAATCCATAATTGTGTGTGTATGGTGTGGTCCAGGGTTTAATCACAATAGTGCAACATCATTTCAATCATCACTGATTAAACACAGAAATAATATTGATAAGCGATATAAAACTTATAACGCTCATCGTCCATTCACAGATTCACAGATAATATACAAATGCAACTAAATATACATTGTTCAATCTACAGAACAAAATATCACACATCAGATAGGATAATCAATTCAAGGCTTTTCATACAATACAATCATTCATAAGCCAGGTCACGTATTCAATAGTCATTTATAAGCAGGATTTATAAATTATTTATCCTAATTAATTCAATTTATTTCCAATAAATTACTTATGAGTTAATTTACCAATTCTGATTTATTAATCATTCGATATCAATTAATTTATCAAATACTTTAATAAATTAAATTATCCTTAATTTATCTTATTCATAAATCTAATCTTTAAACCAATTTCATAATTAAGTAACCCTTTAATTCATTATTTTAAGAAATAATATACAAATGTAAATAAATGAATAAATCATTTTAATTTCTTTCCATTAAGCAATCATCTCGTAACCCTAAATCATTAATTTCAAATTAATCTTTATCATTTAAATAAATTTACTTTAATAAATCTTTAATTAATATTAATAAATCTCATTTATAAATAAATCCTTAATTAACCTCTATTTGATTTATTATCCTTAATTAATCATAATAAGTAATTATTTCTGATTGCTTCCATCATGTAATTTACAATTTACAATATATAATTGATTATCTAAATTAATTTATCTAATTCGTTATCAAAATTAATCATATTAAGTAATACTTAATTATCCTTAGTTAATCATCTTTATTTACTAATAACAGTTCTTAATTACTTTTAATTAATCTCTAATTTTAAATAAATCTAAATCATAAATTTATAAATTAAATAAATGAGTCTTTAATTAATTATCATATAAATTACATCACTTAATGCCTTAATTGTTTCTAATATAAAATCAATTCCTTTATTAATGATTTCATTAATCATTCGAGTGTATTTTAAACTTATATTTAAAATTTAAAATTTAATTTTCCTTTTTAAAACTTTAAGTTCAAAGTTCTATTTGAATCTAACTTAAATCTGATTTAACTTTACTCATATATAGTTTGCAAATTCATTTAAATTTGGTTTAAATTTCAATTTGCAAACAGTTTTTAAACAAAACTGCAACTCTGTTAAACCAACCCGAGCCAAACGAAGATGACTTCGAGTCTAACACCCTAGTGCTTCGGGCCAAACATGAAAATACTCGAGTAAAAACTCGAGTCACTTATTCTGCTTCATCCCCAAACTAACAAAATTACAGACCATCAGAGCAACCGTGCTCGTGCACGTGCACATGGACGCGGCGGTGCTCCGGTCACCTCCGATGGCTTCCACGCATCAGCCAGCATCCACGCAATCACCTCCGACCACCCAAATTTCCTCACGCGCGCAAAATCGAATTTGAGTTGTACAACTCAAACCTGGAACTCGAACTGCAAACGAAAGCCCAACCTGTCAACGTTTCCCCCATGACGCTCCGACCACCAACGACCTTCCACCTCCGGCCACAGCTTCGCCTACGACCAAGCCACCAACACCTAAAACCCCGAAGCACTCGACGCTTCGATGCGTACGAACCGACCCCAAACAATTACCCAGTCAAAAATTAGGTCTAGGAAAAAGAACCCATCACCGTCGCCACCTCGTTCACTTGCAACCCCAACCAATATTTTTCCTAGGGCCACTGATCACCCCTCCACCTCCAGGAGGAAGCTCGACCACCACGACTCCATAGATCATCAGAGTTCGGCCAAAACTCAATTTCCAGGAAATCCCCAAATTCACATCCAATGCCTCACTTTAAATCGTGATTTTGATTTCAAAAATCACAACTTTCCAGGCCAAATCAATTTATGTATTTGAATCAGAGAATTGTATAAATTGATTTTTAACATGTTTATAAAAGTTTACAGTAAATCTGGATTTCCAGGACGATACTACTTTGTTTTTAACTTAAACAAGTTTTTAAATTAAACTCTATGGTTTAACTAACATGTTTCATTAAATACTTAAATCCAAATATAGATTGGATCAAGAGATATTGATTTTCAAATAAGCCTTTAGCTTGAAATTTTGGTAACAGAATGTTACAGGGAATGCAAATACACATATACACACATTCATATATCAATATGCAGAGAGGTAGCCAAACACTTATATATATAGGAAGCACATACTTTCCAGACCACTACATAAACAAGAGTCTACTCAAAGATTTTTAAAGGTGTAAGGTTACTCACTGTATTTCCAGAGGAAGAAGAAGACAGAGCTTCTCTACTTGAAACAGACTGTTGAATCTTCAAGCTGAAACCCCCTTTTCTTTTGATCTCTGGTTTGAAGTCATTTGTTTTGATTTATATTGTTATTTAAATTTTGAATCTTTGTTTAAGTATGAAGTAATATTTACTTCAGATTTTAGCTTCAAGGAACGAGCTGATGAAAATATATAGGAGAGCAAGTTTATAAGTTGATGTATATATAAAAGAGGAGTTGTACAGGTTGATTATTGTTCTATGCAAGGTGATGTTACCTTCTCTTTGTACTATAAGCATGGTTGAAGATGCTTTGTTCAATAATTATGTATGTACAGTTTATATATGTGCTTGTTTGAGTTGAGATGAAAGCTTTATTACTTTTCTTTGTACTTCTTTATTTCAGCCTGCATTTTCTTGCCTGCATATACTCTTGCATGTTGACTTGCTGATTTCATGCTTTATACTTTTTAAATCATGTTGTTAAATTTTATTCTAGTGCCATCACTTCTTATTTATTTCTTTGCTTTGTTTTGTTTCTTATATTTGTTTAGGCCTTGTTACTTAGTACTTTGCATATTTATTCTCTTTAGTTTTGTTTTATACTTATTGTTTTTGTTTTATATTTGTTTTATACACTTTCATATTAATTCTTTTTTGCTTTTGCTTATTTATATTTTAATTTGTTTTGTCTTCTATTTTAAAATGAAAAAAATAAATAAATTTCTATAAATGTTGTGTTGTTATGCTTTACTCACTTTACTTTGTTTCTTCCTTACTTTATATTTGAATTGCATACTTATATATTTGTTTGTAATTTATTTCATTTTAAATTCACAAATCCTAGTTTTCTTTAAAAATATATATATATTTAAATCTGAAATAACCATTTCTATCTATAAAAATCCATTTGTATAAATATTATACTATTAATATTGTTTAAATACAACTCATTATTTAATTAAAACAATTTATAAAAGAAACTATCTTTATTTTGATAAATAACATATTTTTATTTGCTCTTATTCTTGCATTTTAAATTTACTTCTATTTTTAGTTTAAATAATTATCATAAATTTTACTTTAAAATTTATTGTTTTATATTTCTCTATATATACACATATATTTTATATAACTCAAATTATCATTATTTATAAATTTTTAAATCAATTTATCTATTTATTTTTATACTTGTGTCCAAAGTATATTATTTACTTTTCAAAATCATTTATATAAGAATTTATTTAAAATCCAATATATATATATATATATTCACATATATACAAAATTTCAAATCCATATGACTATATATATATATTCTATTTGAATCGAGGAAACTCGCTTCCATTTATATTTAATTCTATAATTTTTATTCAAAATTTCCTTTAATTATCAATTTAAATTAAATTAAAATCTAGGGTCGTTACAGACTTCCCCCCTTAAAAGAATTTCGTCCTCGAAATTCGCAGGCACGAAAACAATACAGAGATAGACGAAAGATAGAAGAAATATCTTTTCAAATCAAACTGGATATCAATTTTGCATTTGCTCACCAAATCAGAATATCAACAACAGATACAAGAAATTATAATAGAATTTCAATTTTTGTTTTAAACAAAATCGTTTTATCGATACAATTCAATTTATTCTTCATATTCTACTAATCAATTTAATTCAATTAAAATTTCCAATTTATTTAAAATTTCCAATTTCTAATTCATTTATTAGAGTTTAAATCGAAAAGCCGATAAGAAATCGATGAAGTACGAAGTAATAATTTTCTGCAACGATTCGTAAGGCCACCATCACACCGAAACTTCTTTTTGTAGCTGGTATGAAGCAATCCAAAGAATTTGGAAACGAATCAAAGAAAATTGATAGAGAAAGTTATTTCCACTGTTGTTACAGAGTATTGACCAATTATAGTCGCATTCCCTGTCCCCTATCTCATTCTCTTCTTGCACTCATACTTACTATCAGTGGATAGTAAAAGAATTTACTGAGGCATTCAAACGGATATCTTAAGGATTACTCATTCTAGGATTTACTTCATCCTATCTCTAATGAGCTACTTAATGTGTTACACTCCTGAGCTAAAGTTTAACCCTTAGCTCTGATACCAAATGTAACGAGTCGGATTTTGCCCGCTCAAAAATCGACATCCATACTTCAAATCGTACTCGAATGTCATAGATTCGACCGTTCAAATCCGATTCGCCGGAGCTTATAACAATCATTAAGTAAACAACACAGCGGAATAAAAGAACAATACATTGATATACAGCTTTGATACAATATCTGATACAACAGATGATCCAATAGATATCAATATACATCAGAGATATGATACAATAAAATAGCAGCGGGAAAGAAAACGATAGATAACATCTAGCAGCGGAACAATATAACTCTAAAATAGTCTTCAAGGAAGAACTCCAAAAATAACTGCAACTCCATTTCCAAGAATCAATCCAGCAGAAGCTCGAACTCCCAATAACATATCACCAAGCTAACCAAGACTGGTGCGATCCAAAGACTTAACTAACTCCAGATAATCCACTATATCTAACTATCTGTAAAACCCAACTCTAGACTGCTCGTGTAGAAAATAATGAGCACCCAGAGTTTAGGAAATAAAACAATAAACTCCGGATCAGTCATGGGACTGGTGTGAGCAACAAAAACAGTATATCTTTTAAAACATTCAAAGAAATATTTTTAAATTCAATTCGCAATGCTTTTAAAAGATGAGACTACCATAAGACCTCCCGCCACACACACAATGCAAACGCAGACTTGGAGGAGATTTCTTCTTATGTTAGTCAAAGATGCTTGATACGTATTAAAAAGAAACATTTGATATTATTACTAGTGCATAGTGTAGAACAAATCATTTCGAAAGTAGAATATAAATCTTAGCCAGCATAGGTACCATTATATTATGCCTACTATAGCTACCATATTAGATGGCAGGTTCTACAACTAAAACCGTACAAGTCTCGTATTGTTTCTTTGGATTTCCAACAAATGGTCAGGCCAAGGAACTTCCCATTGCCACATGAGAATGCCTCTGGAAAGACATCCCCGAGAACCAAACTGGAACTCTGCCAACACAAGGCCGGGTTACCCCTAACTGGGTAACTACTGACACGAGCACGCCATTCCCCGATGGTAAACGACCTTTCTCACGGGATCCCGAAAACCAACAACCACAAAGTAATAAATTTGTAGTAACCACATAGGTTAAATATCTGGGCTCCATACCATGATACCACCTCTATCCAGAAGGAAATGTACATACCCTAAAGGGTGCTACCCCTCATAACCTTGCTGCTTCTTTCCTGTTTTGACCATTCACGGGGTGTGAGGCTCGACGAAGTCACGTCCACAAAAACATACTTTATACAAAAGCCATGCTTTGGGTCAACAAATGATCAACACAATGATCACCAAGATAGACGATCAAATAAATGATCCTATCACAATAATCAACACAATGATCATTTCAGCATCACTCAGCATATCACATTACCAAATTGGGAATATATCGCTGATAACTTCAACTATATAACCTCTGAGCTCGTACGTCTCAGAGAAGGGTGTTAAGCTAAAAGAATAAATTCTCCGCCACCACAGAAATATATTTGAAAGAAATCGGCTTTACATCTCAACTTGTAATGTCAGACACACAATCCATACAAGTCTGTTCCGGGCTCGAACAGAACCGAAGGCACTTACAAAGAAGTCCTTGCAACCCGGATATTCACAATCCCGATCGGATTTTCCCATCACTTAGGGAGTTTCTATACCAGGAGCGACCCAGTGCAGAGACAATCGATAGGTCATCCTATCGCTTTCGCAAATACCCGGTCTTCATCACCGGTCTTCAAATGCTATCCATAACGACCTATCACATATTCGGAATGGGTTATACGACACAAAGGTCCTTTCCCGGTTAAACCGAATAGTGAGCGAAATAGTTCAAAAACATATGGATATTGGGATTTCAATTAAGTCACAACTTAATAATTCAAACTTTCTTTCAAATGGTTTAACAAATTACCATTTTCAATCTTTAAACAAAAAGATTTATTTTCACAACCTTTAACGGTTTAAACAATTTTCACATTTAAATCTTTTAAACAAAAGATTCATTCACATATTTTCCAAATCAATTTTCATTTCAATTTGATTTAACTCGTTAAATCTTTAAATCAAAGATTTAACTTATAGCCTTCAAAACAATTTCATTTCAATTTGATTTAAACAAATCATCAATTTAAATCTGTTAAAAATAAACAGATTTAATTCATAGCTTTCAAAAAGAATTCATTCATAACTTAGGAAAATCATTTCTCTATTCAATCTTGCAATTCCCCTAATTAACTGGAATCTCAGTTCTTATCTAAAAGTGTTTATCATTTGAAAACAACAGTTTTCATTTTGGAAATCTGATTCATTTATACGAGTTGAAATCCTTGAGTTAAATTCAAATTCCCAAAAATAATACTTTAAAAATGGTTTGACTCATAATGACTAGTATAATATCATTAATCCCTAATTTCAAATTACAGAATTCAATTTCAAGTATTGAATTTAAATTTAAATCAACTTATTTAAATTCCAAAACTTAATCAAGTAATTTAAAAATAATAAATTCTATTTTGAAATTCCATTCCAAAAGCTTTTCATATTTATTCCGATTCCATTTCCAAAACATTTGAATTTAAAAATTCAAATTTAACTATTTCAAAAATCTGCGACTTAATCGATTTCCTCGTGAAATCCATAATTGTGTGTGTATGGTGTGGTCCAGGGTTTAATCACAATAGTGCAACATCATTTCAATCATCACTGATTAAACACAGAAATAATATTGATAAGCGATATAAAACTTATAACGCTCATCGTCCATTCACAGATTCACAGATAATATACAAATGCAACTAAATATACATTGTTCAATCTACAGAACAAAATATCACACATCAGATAGGATAATCAATTCAAGGCTTTTCATACAATACAATCATTCATAAGCCAGGTCACGTATTCAATAGTCATTTATAAGCAGGATTTATAAATTATTTATCCTAATTAATTCAATTTATTTCCAATAAATTACTTATGAGTTAATTTACCAATTCTGATTTATTAATCATTCGATATCAATTAATTTATCAAATACTTTAATAAATTAAATTATCCTTAATTTATCTTATTCATAAATCTAATCTTTAAACCAATTTCATAATTAAGTAACCCTTTAATTCATTATTTTAAGAAATAATATACAAATGTAAATAAATGAATAAATCATTTTAATTTCTTTCCATTAAGCAATCATCTCGTAACCCTAAATCATTAATTTCAAATTAATCTTTATCATTTAAATAAATTTACTTTAATAAATCTTTAATTAATATTAATAAATCTCATTTATAAATAAATCCTTAATTAACCTCTATTTGATTTATTATCCTTAATTAATCATAATAAGTAATTATTTCTGATTGCTTCCATCATGTAATTTACAATTTACAATATATAATTGATTATCTAAATTAATTTATCTAATTCGTTATCAAAATTAATCATATTAAGTAATACTTAATTATCCTTAGTTAATCATCTTTATTTACTAATAACAGTTCTTAATTACTTTTAATTAATCTCTAATTTTAAATAAATCTAAATCATAAATTTATAAATTAAATAAATGAGTCTTTAATTAATTATCATATAAATTACATCACTTAATGCCTTAATTGTTTCTAATATAAAATCAATTCCTTTATTAATGATTTCATTAATCATTCGAGTGTATTTTAAACTTATATTTAAAATTTAAAATTTAATTTTCCTTTTTAAAACTTTAAGATTCAAAGTTCTATTTGAATCTAACTTAAATCTGATTTAACTTTACTCATATATAGTTTGCAAATTCATTTAAATTTGGTTTAAATTTCAATTTGCAAACAGTTTTTAAACAAAACTGCAACTCTGTTAAACCAACCCGAGCCAAACGAAGATGACTTCGAGTCTAACACCCTAGTGCTTCGGGCCAAACATGAAAATACTCGAGTAAAAACTCGAGTCACTTATTCTGCTTCATCCCCAAACTAACAAAATTACAGACCATCAGAGCAACCGTGCTCGTGCACGTGCACATGGACGCGGCGGTGCTCCGGTCACCTCCGATGGCTTCCACGCATCAGCCAGCATCCACGCAATCACCTCCGACCACCCAAATTTCCTCACGCGCGCAAAATCGAATTTGAGTTGTACAACTCAAACTTGGAACTCGAACTGCAAACGAAAGCCCAACCTGTCAACGTTTCCCCCACGACGCTCCGACCACCAACGACCTTCCACCTCCGGCCACATCTTCGCCTATGACCAAGCCACCAACACCTAAAACCCCGAAGCACTCGACGCTTCGATGCGTACGAACCGACCCCAAACAATTACCCAGTCAAAAATTAGGTCTAGGAAAAAGAACCCATCACCGTCGCCACCTCGTTCACTTGCAACCCCAACCAATATTTTTCCTAGGGCCACTGATCACCCCTCCACCTCCAGGAGGAAGCTCGACCACCACGACTCCATAGATCATCAGAGTTCGGCCAAAACTCAATTTCCAGGAAATCCCCAAATTCACATCCAATGCCTCACTTTAAATCGTGATTTTGATTTCAAAAATCACAACTTTCCAGGCCAAATCAATTTATGTATTTGAATCAGAGAATTGTATAAATTGATTTTTAACATGTTTATAAAAGTTTACAGTAAATCTGGATTTCCAGGACGATACTACTTTGTTTTTAACTTAAACAAGTTTTTAAATTAAACTCTATGGTTTAACTAACATGTTTCATTAAATACTTAAATCCAAATATAGATTGGATCAAGAGATATTGATTTTCAAATAAGCCTTTAGCTTGAAATTTTGGTAACAGAATGTTACAGGGAATGCAAATACACATATACACACATTCATATATCAATATGCAGAGAGGTTGCCAAACACTTATATATATAGGAAGCACATACTTTCCAGACCACTACATAAACAAGAGTCTACTCAAAGATTTTTAAAGGTGTAAGGTTACTCACTGTATTTCCAGAGGAAGAAGAAGACAGAGCTTCTCTACTTGAAACAGACTGTTGAATCTTCAAGCTGAAACCCCCTTTTCTTTTGATCTCTGGTTTGAAGTCATTTGTTTTGATTTATATTGTTATTTAAATTTTGAATCTTTGTTTAAGTATGAAGTAATATTTACTTCAGATTTTAGCTTCAAGGAACGAGCTGATGAAAATATATAGGAGAGCAAGTTTATAAGTTGATGTATATATAAAAGAGGAGTTGTACAGGTTGATTATTGTTCTATGCAAGGTGATGTTACCTTCTCTTTGTACTATAAGCATGGTTGAAGATGCTTTGTTCAATAATTATGTATGTACAGTTTATATATGTGCTTGTTTGAGTTGAGATGAAAGCTTTATTACTTTTCTTTGTACTTCTTTATTTCAGCCTGCATTTTCTTGCCTGCATATACTCTTGCATGTTGACTTGCTGTTTTCATGCTTTATACTTTTTAAATCATGTTGTTAAATTTTATTCTAGTGCCATCACTTCTTATTTATTTCTTTGCTTTGTTTTGTTTCTTATATTTGTTTAGGCCTTGTTACTTAGTACTTTGCATATTTATTCTCTTTAGTTTTGTTTTATACTTATTGTTTTTGTTTTATATTTGTTTTATACACTTTCATATTAATTCTTTTTTGCTTTTGCTTATTTATATTTTAATTTGTTTTGTCTTCTATTTTAAAATGAAAAAAATAAATAAATTTCTATAAATGTTGTGTTGTTATGCTTTAATCACTTTACTTTGTTTCTTCCTTACATTATATTTGAATTGCATACTTATATATTTGTTTGTAATTTATTTCATTTTAAATTCACAAATCCTAGTTTTCTTTAAAAATATATATATATTTAAATCTGAAATAACCATTTCTATCTATAAAAATCCATTTGTATAAATATTATACTATTAATATTGTTTAAATACAACTCATTATTTAATTAAAACAATTTATAAAAGAAACTATCTTTATTTTGATAAATAACATATTTTTATTTGCTCTTATTCTTGCATTTTAAATTTACTTCTATTTTTAGTTTAAATAATTATCATAAATTTTACTTTAAAATTTATTGTTTTATATTTCTCTATATATACACATATATTTTATATAACTCAAATTATCATTATTTATAAATTTTTAAATCAATTTATCTATTTATTTTTATACTTGTGTCCATAGTATATTATTTACTTTTCAAAATCATTTATATAAGAATTTATTTAAAATCCAATATATATATATTCACATATATACAAAATTTCAAATCCATATGACTATATATATATATTCTATTTGAATCGAGGAAACTCGCTTCCATTTATATTTAATTCTATAATTTTTATTCAAAATTTCCTTTAATTATCAATTTAAATTAAATTAAAATCTAGGGTCGTTACAAAATTTCTTGCATTTGAATTCCTGACCAATATAGATGCATGCAGGTCATTTTGATTTGCTCAAATTTGCAGTGATCTTCAGGTAAAATGCAGACTTGATTATGCAGAAATTTCCAGGTTTGATATCCTGGTTGATTGATTTTTAAAATGCAGTTGATCTTCCAGAGATGCATATGCAGTTGCATGTAGATTTGATTATGAATTGCAGATTTTGTTTTTTGAGGGATTTCAGATTTTTAAGTGAAGTGTTTTCTTTGATTCAACTAGCATTTGATTTTTAAAAGAAAATAAAGAAAAGTGGAAAATGTTTTAAAAGGCTGAAAATACTTTAATGAAGAAAAGATCAAATGACACTTGTCATTTTGTTTGCTTACCATTAACACATGTAGTCTTAGATTTGTTAAATACTTAACACTTGTCTTTATTTAATTAAGTTATATTTTTAAATGTTTAAAAAGAGTTTTCTTTATTTATTTTATGTTTAAATGAATATATATGATTTTATTAATTTTAGAAAATGTAAATAAAATAATTTATAAATTAAAACTTACACAAATATTTCAAAGAATCAATTAATTTGAATTTCAAAATAAAATTTCAAATCAAATTAAACTTTTGAAATCAAAATTAAAATCAATTTGTTCAATTTAAAAATGAAGACTCTATTTCATTATTTTTATTCTTCTTTATATTTATGAAAAATAGTACATTTATTAATATGGCTTAAAAATAACAATTTTATATGATTTATAAAGAAATTATAAATCACTTTTATTATTAAATGAATTTAAATCATAGGCTATTTATATTTAGACTTATATAAAATATACTCAAATCATATTACTCAAATAATATTTAAAAAGAAATAAAATCAACTTTTATTTAAATTTAAAACAAAAATTAAGCTAAGACAAATTTTAAACAATTTAATATTTATTTTAAAAATTATCAAACCATATAATTACTAGTTTAAATAGATTTTTTTAAAAGCCTAATATTAATTTAAAACATAATTTCCTAATTACTAGATATATTACTAGAATTTAAAAACAAAACTTTATTTATTTATTAAATTCCAAAACAAAGATTATCTATAATATATATATATATATACACAAATATATATATACACATTATAATATTAAACATTTATTTTAGCCTTTAAAAGGTAAATCACTAATTAAATATTTATTTATTCTGATTATTAAACCAAATCATATTATTAATCAATATAGTCAATATCAATTTAATTTTATATAAAGATTATTAAATTGATATTGTCAAAAATTCTGGGATATCACATTTCTTCCCCCTTAAAAGAATTTCGTCCCCGAAATTTAAAACAAAAGTAATTTAATAACCTATTCAAGATTTTAATTTTTAAAGCACAAGCATATATCAAACATATGCTAACAACCATAGCAATCAATTCATCCAATCAAACAAAATTAACTATCCAGACAAAATTCTGGATAGAGTTTCCTCGAGTTTCCCAAGTAAACACCGGGATACTCGCTCTATAAAACCCAAACAATCAACATTACTGAGCTACAGAACTCCTACTATCTATATCTATAACTGAACAAGACATCAGACTATAGGCAAGTCTGACTCAACCACGAAATCTCCCAAAACAGCTGATTCCAAAACCAGAAATAGATCATACACGTACTCCCTCAGAGATACGTGAAACACATCGAATTCCAGTTGTCCAAACTAGCAATTCAATCCAAAAAATTAAAAACTTATCCAAAACAAAACATAGAAGAAATCCAAAATATCTCGGAGCTAGCTTACCCAATCTTACCAAAATTTATAGCTCCTAAAAACTGAGAAAACTTATTCAAAATCAGATCACCGACTTCAGATCCACAAAATCCTTCGGACGATCTCGGGTTGCCTACCTCCTTCCTAATCTGCTCAATCCTCGTTGATGTCTCAAGAAATAAACTGAACCAAATCCAATCCACCAGAATAATCTTCCACGATCAATTAAGATCAAGAACAACTTCCACCCACAACCATCAGAAGAAAACAAACTTCTCCTATCCGAAAAAGAAAAGCAGATGCACTCCCAAACTGCTTCCGCTGCACAACTCTGATCTGGAGCAGAAAAGAATGCTGATGAAAAACACAAGCACAACAAAACCAAGAAGATCTCAGATAACCCAGAGAAAACTCAGAAGTTCCTCAAAACTTGAGTTGCTTCAACAAACTCCATCTCAAGAAACCAACCTTCAACTAGTTGAACCACCAGTACCAATGAATCTCTAGATGAAGACAAACTCTGACTTCTCTGAAAATAGTCAGAAAAATCTCCAACAATCCAAGAGAACACTCAACTATCGCAAGTCACTTTGGCAATCAACTCAATCTAATTCCAAAGAAAACTGTTCTCTCTTTACCAATCGGAACAGCTTATGCTGGTCTTACCAATCCATTGAAGAAATGGATTCACTCAGCTGCTTCTAAACTCCTTCTCCAGAAAACTGCTAAGCCAGAAAATTCTGCCGACACACTGAAAACTCCGAGCCGCACTGCTGACACCAATGCCAAAGAATTCCCAATCCAAATCTTTTTGAGAAACTCGGACTTCAAACTAAACAGAAACACCTTGCTAAACTCATCCACAACACCGAAGCAGACCTACTCCTTAAACTTGTTTTTAAAGAAATTATCTTCAAAAACATCCATAGTCACTGCATCTCATCACGCAGCTACTATTCCAGAGATATCAAGATATCATCACTTGCTTCTGCTCAGCTAATAGATCCAAACTCTACTCATCCTACTTCAAAGATGAACTCCGAACCTTAACAGGTTACCTACAGAGATCAATGAAGTCCTTACACTAAGCTACAAAGCTTACTCGAGATGGTATTAGGTCTACAGTCTCGACAAATACACTTCCAACCTCAAACATTCAAACTCCAACCAATCGGTAGTTGTGTTATACACACCACTACCTTATCTACCTTTAAACTTATATTGGAAAACGCGAACAGGTAACCCAACAGATAGGTAGAAATAAATATATATAAATATATTAAAAATTACAAATACGCTCTCTCAAGATAGACACCACTCCAGAGCCTAGGTATTCACTCAACCTGGCTCTGATACCAGCTGTGACGACTCGATTTTCTATTCCTAGAAAATCGCATCATCAATTAAGAAATAAAGGGATAGAAGAAGAAAAGAAAGAAGAGGAAGAAGAAACAACACTAGATTCTCAATAGCGGAACGAATAAATTATATTAATAACATAAGTATTTACATAATATACAATATCAATCAGAGTTACACAACATACACATCACATATACTAGACAGTTATAAACATCTGTCTAGTATTTACATCTCAATACAAACACAACACAGAGAAAACACAGCGGAAACTATATATCTATAACGCAGAAGCCTCCTTCTCCATTGCTCTTCCAATATTCGTCAAAACCAACCTGAATCCCTTGGCTACTCGTAAAAATTTGAGTACCCAAGAGTTTAAGAAAAACAAAGATAAACTCCGGGTCAGACATGGGTCTGGTGTGAGTAACAGGTTAAGGTTGCTTAACTTTAAATACTTTTGAAAAGAAAGGTATCACGTAAGACTTCCCACACATAAACATGGAAAAGTATTTACCTTGCGCTAATCAAAACATTTGATAGGAAATCTGATGATATTATAATAGTGTCTAGGGTTTTCAAATAAAATACAGAAATAGCTAGAATGCTTACATCTCACATTCCAACATAGTTCGACACAACTAATATGTACGGCACCTATTGGATTTTGGATTCCATACAATGGCAGGGCTACTGGGGTACCGCCCGTCACAGTACGTGGCCTAGATCACCGTACCGAGGAGTACGCCTGCTCCCCTGCAACACAAGGCCGGAACCATTCCTTACTGAATAGTTCCAAACAAGACAACCCCGGCAGTTGTTGCAATCAACTTCCCACACAGCCGAATATAAAGGGACTTCTAGACAGGGGTAAATCTCGCTCTCTAGTGGGGGCTACCCACGAAGCCTTGCTGCACCTCCCCTATTTTAGCCATTCCCGGTTGATGGGGCTTGAGGCTACGATTACCATTAGAGACACATCTCTTAGAATGCTCATCGTCCACCTGACGATGTTCTGAAAACATTCAATCCATACAAGTTCGTTCTGGGTTCGAACGAAACCGAAGGAATTATCTCGTTACATTCATTACGGAATCACCCACAGAGTTAACAACGATAACCCTTGCACTCTGAATCACCATCTCGAACCTATAAGTACTATTCCGTCAAACTCATTACGGAATCACCCACAGAGTTATACTGACGTATAGTCCTTACACCTCGAGTCTTCACTTGCTCCACTTAGATTCACGACCTAACGTTAATTGGAATCGATGTAGTTTTCGGATATCCAAATATGGAAACCCGATCCCGGTCTCATCGAAATCCAAAACGTGTCTTTTAGGTCCAAGTTGTTTTAAAGTTAAAACAATTTGATTCAATATTATCTATATACACACAGATAGACAATTCTCAACATCATAATAGATAATCAATATTAACATCACATCAGATAATCTATATTATCAACTCAAGCAGATAATTCATATTATCAACTCAATGCAACCATAGCATCCAAATCACACAACATCATTTATCTCATAACTGAGATCTCAACCACTCAGGGTAATAAATATCAATCATCATTCATAAGCAAAGACTTATTAAATCACCATCCTATAATTAATTTAAAATGAATTAAATTAATTACATCTTCGTTAATTAATTTAAAATAAATTAAATTAATTACTTATCCATATAAATCTTGCTTACACATCAATTAATTATAAATCAATTAATTAATTACTCTTAACAAGTTACCCTAATTAATCATCTTGATTAACTATCCTTTAATTACATTCAAGTAATTAACCTCTAATTAATTTCATAAATTAATTATCCCAAACCAGATTCAGTAATTAACCTATAATTACTTTATTTATTAATTAATTATAATTAATTACATTAACCCTTAATTAATTACATTAATTAATTCCTTCATTGATTAATTGTTCTTATTAACCAATCCTTAATTATATCATTAATTATATAAATTAATGATCACAAATTATTTTATTTAATTACCCTATTAAATTAATTATCAATTATCCCAATTGATCAATCATTCTTGATTAATCACATTAAGTAATTAACTTAATCAATTTTATTTTAATTATCTTTAAATAACTTAATTATCAAACCCAAAATTAATTACACTAAATAATTTATTATGAATTACTTATCTTAAGTAATCAAACACACTAATAATAATTACACAAAGCAATTAATTCCAAAAACTCCTCCATCATTCAAGTATCCTTCAATTAAATTACATCAAGTAATTTATCTTCTTAATTACTTCACTAAGTAATTATTCATTTTTAATTACATTGGTAATTACTTCCCAAATCAATCAGTGATTAATTTAAATTAATTAAACTTAATTAATTAACTTAATTAATCAAAAATAAAATTTATTAATTATAATTAGCAATAAATTTTCTTAATTACTTTCATTAAGTATTTACACTTAAATAATTCTCAAATGATTATTTTTAAACTAATTAATACAATTAATCACTAAAATTAATTACATTAATTAATTATAAAATAATACTAAGCTAATGACCTTCATTAACCAATAACAAAACTTTAATTACTTTTCCAAGGTAATTAATTGAATTAATCAATACTAATTCTTAATTTATAACTCATTAATAAATTTCTAATTATTAAATTAATCAAGTGATAATTAAAAAATTAATTAATTATTAATTACTTGATTAATTAATTCAATTCATTAATTAAATTAATCAAATCTTATTTAATTAATTTCTAAATCACACTTTAATACAGTTTAATTAACTTACTTAATCCTTTTAATTAATTAAATAAAACCCTTAATTATTTAATTAATTAACCTAATTATTAATTAATTAAATTAATTAAAATCTTAATCACCTTGATCAAATATATAAATTATTAAGTTCAAAACAATGAAAATCATTAATCTCATTAATGATTAAATTATCATTATTAAAGTAATTTAAAAACAAATTGCTTTTTAATTTTCCTAAATTCCATTTTAAATTAAAACTAAAATGAAATCAAATTTAAACAAGATTCAATTATTTAACACTTTTTTATTTCATATTAAAGAATTACTTAAGGTATTTTATAAATAGTTTAACCCATAATCAATTTAAATAAATTTAAATTGTACTTTAAATATATTCAAGTGATTTTGAAACATTTAAATTCAAAATCTTATTTCATTTCAAACTAGAATTCAAATCATGCTTCAGATTCAGATTCAAAAATTTAAATTTAAAATTCTATTTTAAATTTCATTACATATGTTATAAAATTCTAAAAATATTCAACTTGATTATTACATTTGAATTTATAACTTATTTTTATTTGAAACTTTCAGATTCAACTTCAAATTTGAATTCAGGATTTCAAATTCAGATTTGACTTAAAAATTTAAATCTTGTTTTAAAATCTTATTTTTAGATTTAAAAATCATTTTATAAAATACTGCACAGGTTTTATTATTTTGTTAAATACTTTATTTTATTTCTGCAAATTTATTCAAAATCTGGAATTCAAATCTATTTGAATTCATAATTTAATCCTACTTCAAAACTTGTTTTAAATCAGGCTTTGCTTCTTTTTTTTTTTTAAATTTAATAACCTGAAGCAGTTCAGGTTTCAGGAACATCCCTGCAACTAAAACTACCCGAGTTCAACCCTATCTTACTTCGAGTCACCCATACTCCAACTTCGAGCAAAAACTGAAATGACCTGAGCACCTAATCTTCACCATATTCCAGAAGCCAAATCTCCTCCATATGACCACTGTGCACATCCACATAGCCATGGGCAACTTTCCGATCATCGGTGATGATCATCCCCATCCACCATCCAACCTTGAACCCACTTGAACACCTAAGCATCAGAGAACTCCATTTCACCAAAAATCAAAAGCTAACCCCACTTCTAAAACCTGGAAACCACAGTGCAACCCAAACCTGTGACGCCCCACCTCTATACCCATGGTAGCCAAGGACACTACTGGGTAATGTCGTCAACTAACACAGAGAATAGGGCTGGATAGGAGCGACCATCTATAGCCTTCCTCTAACTATCTATTGAATACATCGACAATAATCATACCGAACAGATCAACATATCCAATGAATACTTAAAACAAAACCATAGGTGGTTGTAGGATCTATCAAAGCAGAATATAACAACTCAAATGTAATATACATCACAGAACAGTAGATCATCATATACACATATACATATACATACCAGAGTATACAAACTAATACGCGTCAAGTGGTATAGCAAACCACAATATACAGACGAATCAAAAGAATACACATCAGAGTTACAACAAAAGGACTACACAAAAAGCTTTAACAAAATGGAACAAGCTGAATAGTCCATGCGGAAGCAAAATAGGCTAAGTCCAAAAGCACCTAACCTGAAACATCTCGGTCTGACCCGAGTATAAAATACACGGGTCAGTCTAGCTAAACAAATCAGTTAGATAAACTGAAAAATAATAAACCTGCAAGGTTACAAGGTATAGCAAATATCTCTAAAAGAGATAACAAAATCATCTAACAAAAGATGAATCATATTATAATAAAACAAGCCTCATATCATAGGCAACATAGATAAACAAAGGATACAAATATCCCAAATCAAGCCAAAAAGGCAAATAACAAATGCCAATAAGGTATACAAGTTCCACAAGGTAATCGCTACATATCATGCGGCTCAAAAAGACCAACACCGAAGGGCGATACCAAGGGAATATACATATCAATGAAACATCATAAAATTGCTCGAGCTTAGTACTGTACAAACAAGGATCCATGAGCCCGAAGACTCCAAACCCAATATCACCCATGCGCTCATAACGACCAACATCGGAAGCGATAATAAAGGGCAACCCAATATCACCCATGCGGCTCATAACGACCAACATCGGAAGCGATACTAAAGGGCAACAAACCCGAAGGCAACATACCCGAAGGCAACAAACCGTAGTGGTGAAGGTCGAAGACCCAGTACTAGACACCACAATTGGCGGAATGTGTCATAACTCTCAAAAAGGAATCCGAAAAGTGGTAACGTGAGTCCCATAACCACTCGTTCGCACTAAACGGTTTACTATCCGTTAGTTAATTTCACACTCAAAGCAATACAAAGTTCACCTCATATCATCGGTAAACCAAACCCGAAGGTTAAAACGATCAATTGAATAGGTCGGGAATTAATCGGAAGGATAAATGCACAGATTCATGGTCCGTGTTGTGCCCAACCATTTAATCACCCTTTCACTCCGCTCGAAGTGCGAAATTGTGTATGTGCGTTTTAAATAGAATTTAAGAATTGGAGAAGGAAATTTTTAATACGATTTAGAGGGATTATTTATTAAAACTCATGAATGAAGTCAAAAATAAGTTATCAAAGCCAAAGATGCAATGACAACCACTAAAAACCAACTTGAATCGATAAAATTTGGAAAACTAATCAAAATGAGCAAAAATAGGCAAAACAACAAAATAGGAGCAGGTCGGTCGACCGGACTACAGGGCTCGGTCGGCTGGCCAGAAGCAGAAAAATTGCTCGGAGTAGCAAGTCAGTCGACCGGCTACAGGGCTCGGTCGGCCGAACTGTAAATTTCTGCAGTTCCTGCCCTTTCTCATCGAATTGCAAACACTTCCAAAACGCAACAGGTCGAGCAATGGGCCTAAGGAGCTTTAGCCAATAGATACCCCAGCTCCATTAGCTCTCCGATTCGCCACCAAAAACATGCTCAAACATCAAAGTTAGTATCTTTAAAGAATTGAACCCAAACACTCAAAATTTGGATATTAACCAATTCAATCCAAACCAAAAGCAAGTGCATATGAACAAGTGCTAGGAATTCATACCCAACATATATGAAATCAAGAGAGGTAGATGTGAGTTCAAAACTCTCCCTCTTACACCCAAACAAAGATATATATATATATATATAAGCATAGATGTGAGATTAAAATCTCACCTTTTGTCCCAAAACAAAGAAGAAGAAGCTCAAACACAAGAAGGAGATTAGCCACTCTTCACTCTAACTCTACAAGCTTCAATCTAAGAATAAAACACATATTTCCCAAAGTTAGGTTTAGGGAACTTTCTGAAATTGAAGAGGAGAAGAGTTGGAGAAGATGAAGAGGAGGCTTACCAATAGCTTCACTTTGATTTTGGAGCAAGATTTCAAGTTGCAAAAGGAAACTAGGGCTTGGAATTTCTAATTCCCATTCTCTTCCCCTATTTTTAGTTTTTAGCTTAAGTTTTATTAAATGAATTAAGTGTGGAGAGGAGAGGGACTGAGTTAGGGTTAATTAGATAGTTAGTGGGCTGAACCCAACCCAAAGCCCAACTTGAAAAGGTAGCAAAATTCAACTTACTTCAAACATATCAAGCTTATACTCAAAAAGGTCGCAAACGCCATTTTGGACTCAATGGAAATGGTTTCGAGTCCTAATTCGGCCGTTTGCAAAAAGTAACATATCGGACCAAAAATCTGACTAAGGACACTATATTTAAATAAAACATTTAAATATAAAATCATTAAATATGCGGGTTGTTACAATTCTCCCCTCCTTACAAAATTGCGTCCCCGCAATTCCTTGAGACGATATTTGTAACAACTACATACATACAAAATTCAAAAGAAAAGGAAATAAGCTTGAGGTGAAAAGATATTCTCACCGTTGCCAAGCGAAGATAGAAAACCCGGATAAGATCGCTCGATATACTCTCTGGTTTCCCAAGTACAGTCATTGGGACTAGCGGACCATTGAACTTTAACGAGCGGCACGTCCTTGTTTTGAAGGTGACGCACCTCCGTGTCAAGTACGCGAATAGGTTGCTGTACAAAAGATAAGTCCGGTGAGACCTCAAGCTCTTGCAAATTAGGAGAATCAATAACAGAATCCGACTCTCGAAGACACTTCCGAAGTTGCGAGACATGAAACACGTCATGAATGCCAGATAAATGAGCTGGAAGTGAAACTCTATAAGCCACAGGGCCAATACGTTCAGTAATAGAAAATGGTCCTATATAGCGAGGAACCAATTTCCCAGTCATACTGAAACGCATAACCCCTTTCAAAGGAGAAACACGAATAAAAACAAGATCACTAATCGAGAACTCGAGAGGCTTCCTACGGCTATCCGCGTAGGATTTCTGGCGACTCTGTGCCTCTTTCATTCTCAACCGAATAAGATCAATCTTCTCGGAAGAATCACGAACAAAATCTGGACCAAGAATAAGCTTCTCTCCAGATTCCAACCAACATGAAGGAGATCGACATGGCCTTCCGTATAAGGCTTCGAAAGGAGCCATACCGATACTAGACTGAAAACTATTGTTGGAGGAGAATTCTACAAGAGGTAGGTGATCCTCCCAACTACCACCGAAATCAAAAATACAAATACGGAGAAGATATTCCAAGATACGATTCACCCGTTCAGTCTGTCCGTCAGACTGCGGATGATAAGCTGTGCTAAAATTAAGCTTTGTTCCCAAATCTTGTTGAAGACTCTTCCAAAAATGACTCGTGAATAAAGGATCACGATCACTCACGATAGAACTAGGAACACCGTGAAGTCTCACGATTTCCTTGACATACAACCTAGCCAAAAGAGAAGCAGTCCTATTAGACTTAATCGGGATACAATGAGCAGACTTGGTGAGGCGATCAACTACAACCCAATTGCTAGAATGGCCCGATCTCGAACGAGGTAGGCCATCAATGAAATCTATAGAAATCTGATCCCATTTCCACAATGGAATCTCTAGAGGATGAAGAAGACCCGAATGACACTGATGTTCGGCCTTAACATGCTGACAAGTTATGCAATTACTCACATAACCCGCCACATCGCGCTTCATGCCTTCCCAATAATAAAGACGATGCATGTCCGCATACATCTTACTACTACCAGGATGAATGGTATACTTAGAACGGTGACAATCATCAAGAATGTCATGCCTAAGCGCAAAATCAGAAGACACAAAAAGACGGTTCTTCTTGCGAAGACACCCATGAGAATCAATGCTGAAATCCCACAACGCCTCATCATAGGGTCCAGACTCACAAAGCTGAATAAGATGCAACAAACCAGGATCACGCCGCTGAGCATCGGCAATACGATCCAACAAAATAGGTCGAGCTCCCAAACTACACAATATAATAGGAGAATCAAAAGATGAACCTCGATCACGAATTTCACAAAAAGATAGAGTCTCAAGAATATCCCATTCGGCAAGCATCATCGAAACAACAGCCGAATGTTTGCGACTAAGCACATCAGCAACACGATTACCCTTTCCAGGGGTATACTGGATATCAAAGTCATATGAAGCAAGAAACTCGAGCCAACGTTGTTGTCTCATATTGAGTTCCTTCTGAGTGAACAAATACTTCAAGGATTTATGATCGGTATAGAGAATGAAGCGCTCACACAATAAATAGTGTCGCCAAATCTTCAAGGCGAAGACGATGGCAGCTAACTCAAGATCATGAGTGGCATAGCGAACTTCATTCGGACGCAGTTGCCTAGAAGCATAAGCAACTACCCGATCCTTCTACATAAGAACAGCACCGAGACCACTACCACAAGCATCAGTGTAGACAACAAGATCGTGATTCCCCTCGGGAACCACCAAAATAGGAGCATTAGTGAGAAGTTCCTTCAATGTCAGAAAGGAAGCTTCACACTTGTCGGACCAAATAAAACGAATGCCTTTCCGAGTAAGGCTGGTGAGAGGAAGAACAACACGGGAAAAATCCTTAATGAACCGATGGTAATAACCCGCTAATCCAAGGAAACTACGAATCTCATGAACATTCTCAGGCCTCTTCCAATTCTGGATGGCTTCGATCTTTAGGGGATCGACAGAAATGCCGTCGGAAGATACAACATGGCCTAAGAACTTAATCTTATTCTCCCAAAAATGGCACTTGGAGAATTTGGCTCTAAGATGATGATGACGGAGAGTACCGAAGACAATTCTCAAGTGATTAGCATGCTCAGCATCAGACTTAGAATAAACAAGGATATCATCAATGAAGACAAGGACGAACTTATCGAGATATTCCCGGAATACCCGATTCATAAGATCAACAAAGAAAGCAGGAGCGTTCGTCAAACCGAACGGCATAACGAGCCACTCAAAAGAACCATACCGAGTGCGGAAAGCGGTAAGAGGTATGCTATCCTCCGTGACTCGTAACTGATGAAAACCTGTGGCAAGGTCAAGCTGAGAAAAGACCTTAGCACCACTCAATAGATCGAACATATCATCGATCCTAGGCAATGGATACCTATTCCTGATGGTTAACTCGTTAAGCTTGCGATAGTCAATGCAAAGTCTAAGAGTTCCATCAGACTTCTTCATGAATACGATCGCGGATCCCCACGGAGAAAAACTGGACTGAATCAACTACTTGGACTCAAGCTGTAAAAGCTTCTTCTTGAGTTCCTCATTTTCCTTTGTAGACATCCTCGTGGGAGGACGACTAACTGGCTGCGCGCCTGGAATGAGATCAATGCGGAACTCAATTGCCCGCTTGGGTGGCAAACCCGAAACAGGCTCAAAAACATCAGAAAAGTCACAAGCAATAGGAACACGAGATATATCATCACCATCTCGCGAATCAAGAGAATATAAAGCCATTTTGGAATTATTCACATCCCGAAGAATAAGAGATAGCTGAGTAGGCGAATCCGGATGTCGAAGATACAAAATTCTCTCCGAACAAATAATCCTGGCATCATATCTCACTAGCCAGTCCATTCCCAAAATCAAATCAAATCCCAGACAAGAAATAACGTGTAGATTCGCACGAAAAGAAAAGCCACATAAAACAATCTCAACATCATCACAAAGCATACTAAGAGTCGCGGATCCCCCAATAGGATTCGCAATCCTTAAAGAAGTAACCAAACAAGAAACATCCAAAGATAAATCATCAATGAGCTTCTTCGATATGAAGGAACGTGAAGCACCCGTATCGAAAAGAACTCGTATACTATGATCATGAAATAAAATAGAACCTTCCAAAATAGATGGAGATATACCTTTGGGCTGAGAGGGACCTTCAGAAGCCTTGGCAGCATAAAGCTTGCTCGACTTGGCACCAGCTAGAATAGTAGGGCAAGCTGAATCGTGATGACCTTCCTTCTTGCAATAACGGCAAAAGAGAAGCTTAGGACAAGCTCAAATAATATGATCAGGAGAACCACAATTGAAACACTTTCGAATGAAAGGTGTTCCAATAGACTGAGGCTGAGAACTAGAACTACCAGTCTTCTTCTTCTTAGAAGGAAAAGGCTTCTTCTGAAATGGAAACGGCCTCTCGTTGGGGTTCTTGGAAACCTCAACATCAACATCACTATCACACTCCTTCTCGACGGTCTCGAGATGAAGCGCAGAATCAACCAACTCCTCAAAAGAAAGCTTAAGCTGGAGCAACAAAGACTTCTTAAGATACTTCTTAAGACCAGAAACAAACTTCAAATTCTTCTTATAAGAAGTGCTAATGAATTTAAGACCATACTTAGATAAAGCCTCGAATGATGCAACATACTCAGAAACAGAAGATTTCCCTTGCTTCAACTCAAGGAAGCGATGGGTCAATAAAACTTTTTCAGATTCAGGAATGAACTTGAGTTCAAATCGCTCTCGAAACTGAGTCCAAGAAAGAGTAGACTCATCAATCTCGGCTACAAGAAGCTCATACAAATCAAGAGCACACTCTTGTATTAAGCTAGAAGTTACAAGAACTCTATCATGGTCAGAAAGATCCATACGAGAGAAGATACGCTCGCACGTGCGAAACCAAGCTTGGACCTCAAGAACAGACTCGGAGCCCTTAAACGGCTTTCCTCCAAGATGAGAAAAATCACTACACCGACGTGAAAAGGCAGACTTGCGAGGTGGAGAAAATCGAGGAGGAACTGGAGGCTGAGTGCTCCTAAACAATTCCAAAAACTGATCGGCAGACATATAAACGCCATTCGGATGTGAGCCATGGATTGCCCAGCATCCGAACGTCGTCCCCTGCCTCTTCCAGCCATATGCTGAAAGTATGATAAGAACAAGATTAATAACAAGGTAGATACTTCAATACGGAATACTACGGAATAAAATGCATTCCTAGACGTATTCCCCAAATTCTATCTAACCTTTGATGGTAAAAGGAATAGAAAGGCACGATGATTCAAAGATTTGTATCACTTATATACTTTGATGTACCAGAATATGTGCATCTATTCCGTGTTTATCATATTTTGTACTGAACTCAGCTTTGATACCACGCTGTGACGCCCCACCTCTATACCCACGCTAGCCAAGGACACTACAGGGTAATGCCGTCAACTAACACGGAGAATAAGGCTGGATAGGAGCGACCATCTATAGCCTTGCTCTAACTATCTATTGAATACATCGACAATAATTATTCCAAACAGATCGACATATCCAATGAATACTTAAAACAAAACCATAGGTGGTTTTAGGATCTATCAGAACAGAATATAACAACTCAAATGTAATATACATCACAGAACAGTAGATCATCATATACACATATACAGATACATACCAGAGTATACAAACTAATACACGTCAAGTGGTATAGCAAACCACGATATACAGACGAATCAAAAGAATACACATCAGAGTTACAACAAAAGGACTAAACAAAAAGCTTTAACAAAATGGAACAAGCTGAATAGTCCATGCGGAAGCAAAATAGGCTAAGTCCAAAAGCACCTAACCTGAAACATCTCAGTCTGACCCGAGTATAAAATACACGGGTCAGTCTAGCTAAACAAATCAGTTAGATAAACTGAACAACAATAAAACTGCAAGGTTACAAGGTATAGAAAATATCTCTAAAAGAGATAACAAAATCATCTAACAAAAGATGAATCATATTATAATAAAACAAGCCTCATATCGTAGGCAACATAGATAAATAAAGGATACAAATATCCCAAATCGAGCTAAAAAGGCAAATAACAAATGCCAATAAGGTATACAAGTTCCACAAGGTAATCGCTACATATCATGCGGCTCAAAAAGACCAACACCGAAGGGCGATACCAAGGGAATATACATATCAATGAAACATCAGAAAATTGCTCGAGCTTAGTACTGTACAAACAAGGATCCATGAGCCCGAAGACTCCAAACCCAATATCACCCATGCGGCTCATAACGACCAACATCGGAAGCGATACTAAAGGGCAACCCAATATCACCCATGCGGCTCATGACGACCAACATCGGAAGCGATACTAAAGTGCAACAAACCCGAAGGCACAAACCCAAAGGCAACATACCCGAAGGCAACAAACAGTAGTGGTGAAGTCGAAGACCCAGTACTGGACACCACTAACTGGCGGAATGTGTCATAACTCTCCAAAAGGAATCCGAAAAGTGATAACGTGAGTCCCATAACCACTCGTTCGCACTAAATGGTTTACTATCCGTTAGTTAATTTCACACTCAAAACAGTACAAAGTTCACCTCGTATCATCGGTAAACCAAACCCGAAGGTTAAAACGATCAATTGAATAGGTCGGGAATTAATCGGAAGGATAAACGCACAGATTCATGGTCCGTGTTTTTCCCAACCATTTAATCACCCTTCCACTCCGCTCGAAGTGCGAAATTGTGCATGTGCGTTTTAAATAGAATTTAAGAATTGGAGAAGGAACTTTTTAATACGATTTAGAGGGATTATTTATTAAAATCCGTGAATGAAGTCAAAAATAAGTTATCAAAGCCAAAGATGCAATGACAACCACTAAAAACCAACTTGAATAGATAAAATTTGGAAAACTAATCAAAATGACCAAAAATAGGCAAAACAGCAAAATAGGAGCAGGTCGTTCGACCGGACTACAGGGCTCGGTCGGCTGGCCAGAAGTAGAAAAATTGCTCGGAGTAGCAGGTCGATCGACCGACTACAGGGCTCGGTTGGCCGAACTGCAAATTTCTGCAGTTCCTGCCCTTTCTCATCGAATTGCAAACACTTTCAAAACGCAACCGGTCGAGCAATGGGCCTAAGGGGCTTTAGCCAATAGATACCCCAGCTCCATTAGCTCTCCGATTCTCCACCAAAAACATGCTCAAACACCAAAGTTAGTATCTTTAAAGAATTGAACCCAAACACTCAAAATTTGGATATTAACCAATTCAATCCAAACCAAAATCAAGTGCATATGAACAAGTGCTAGGAATTCATGCCCAACATAAATGATATCAAGAGAGGTAGATGTGAGTTCAAAACTCACCCTCTTACACCCAAACAAAGATATATATATATATATATATATATATATATATATATATATATATATATATAAGCATAGATGTGAGATAAAAATGTCTCCTTTTATCCCAAAACAAAGAAGAAGAAGCTCAAACACAAGAAGGAGATTAGCCACTCTTCACTCTAACTCTACAAGCTTCAATCTAAGAATAAAACACATATTTCCCAAAGTTAGGTTTAAGAAACTTTTTGAAATTGAAGAGGAGAAGAGTTGGAGAAGATGAAGAGGAGGCTTACCAATAGCTTCACTTTGATTTTGGAGCAAGATTTCAAGTTGCAAAAGGAAACTAGGGCTTGGAATTTCTAATTACCATTCTCTTCCCCTATTTTTAGTTTTTAGCTTAAGTTTTATGAAATGAATTAAGTGTGGAGAGGAGAGGGACTGAGTTAGGGTTAATTAGATAGTTAGTGGGCTGAACCCAACCCAAAGCCCAACTAGAAAAAGTAGCAAAATTCAACTTACTCCAAACATATCAAAGCTTATACTCAAAAAGGTCGCAAACACCATTTTGGACTCAATAGAAATGGTTTCGAGTCCTAATTCGGCCGTTTGCAAAAAGTAACATTTCAGACCAAAAATCCGACTAACGACACTATATTTAAATAAAACATTTAAATATAAAATCGTTAAATATGCGGGTTGTACCCCTCACCTGTCAACGGTGAATTCACCTCCCTCCGACCATCGTTCAAGCTACAATTGTGACCACTTCCTCCTCTATGGCCCAGCAACCAATCCCCAGAGTTGCTAAACACTCGATCAATCCTAGTGGCTATGATGTTTGAATTCCTTTCTTGTTAAAAACTTAGGGTTATAGAACAAAAACCCCTATCACTGCTAATCCCAAAAATTATCCATTAAGTTAATAATTTTCCTGACATACTTAAACTCTCAACAACAATCAGAAGAAATTTCAAACTCCAAAAATCCAAAAATCAACATCATTTCCCAAATTCAACCTTTCAGTTCATCACAGAACTGCTCCCAAAATCCTCAATTAAAAATTGTGATACTAGTTTCAAAAATCATGTTTTTATTTATATATCCAGTTTACAATACTAAATTAGAAATTTAACAGTTGGTGTTTTACCTTATTTTAAAAAAAATGTTTTGTTGTATTATTGTTTGCAGAGGCAAACAGACTCCATTATTAATTTTCTTAAAATTTAAACATGATTCCATGTTGAATCACAATCTTGTTTGATAATCAAGTTTTTATCAAATCAAGATCAAGTAAATAAGGGATTTATATTTCATTCAGGGCCTAGGAACATCACAAAGTAAAATATTTATAAAAACACAACATACATTCAGTAATAATCATGTCAAATTTTCACATGTATACTTATTCATTTCAGATATAATAACATGCAACCAGATTTTTTTAAAAGAAAATTTAGAAGTTACTCACCAGCAACTCAAGAGAACAGAGCACCATAGATTTAGAAAACCCTTTTTGAGCCCTGTCTTTTGATTGCTTAAATTTTTGAAAAAAAAAATGCAAACTTCATTAGTTCCAGATTGCTTGCATTTGAATTCCTGACCAATATAGATGCATGCAGGTCATTTTGATTTGCTCAAATTTGCAGTGATCTTCAGGTAAAATGCAGACTTGATTATGCAGAAATTTTCAGGTTTGATATCCTGGTTGATTGATTTTTAAAATGCAGTTGATCTTCAAGAGATGCATATGCAGTTGCATGTAGATTTGATTATGAATTGCAGATTTTGTTTTTGAGGGATTTCAGATTTTTAAGTGAAGTGTTTTCTTTGATTCAACTAGCATTTGATTTTTAAAAGAAAATAAAGAAAAGTGGAAAATGTTTTAAAAGGCTAAAAATACTTTAATAAAGAAAAGATCAAATGACACTTGCCATTTTGTTTGTTTTACCATTAACACATGTGGTCTTAGATTTGTTAAATACTTAACACTTGTCTTTGTTTAATTAAGTTATATTTTTAAATGTTTAAAAAAAGTTTTCTTTAATTTGTTTATGTTTAAATGAATATATATGATTTTCTTATTTTTAGAAAATGTAAATAAAACAATTTATAAATTAAAACTTACACAAATATTTTAAAGAATCAATTAATTTGAATTTCAAAATAAAATTTCAAATCAAATTAAACTTTTGAAATCAAAATTAAAATCAATTTATTCAATTTAAAAATGAAGACTCTATTTCCTTATTTTAATTCTTCTTTATATTTATGAAAAATAGTACATTTATTAATATGGCTTAAAAATAACAATTTTATATGATTTATAAAGAAATTATAAATCACTTTTATTATTAAATGAATTTAAATCATAGGCTATTTATATTTAGACTTATATAAAATATACACAAATCATATTACTCAAATAATATTTAAAAATAAATAAAATCAACTTTTATTAAAATTTAAAACAAAAATTAAGCTAAGACAAATTTTAAACAATTTAATATTTATTTTAAATATTATCAAACCATATAATTACTTGTTTAAATAGATTTTTTAAAAGCCTAATATTAATTTAAAACATAATTTCCTAATTACTAGATATATTATTAGAATTTAAAAACAAAACTTTATTTATTTATTCAATTCCAAAACAAAGATTTTCTATAATATATATATATATATATACAAATATATATATACATTATAATTTAAAACATTTATTTTAGCCTTTAAAAGGTAAATCACTAATTAAATATTTATTTATTCTGATTATTAAACCAAATCATATTATTAATCAATATTGTCAATATCAATTTAATTTTATATAAAGATTATTAAATTGATATTGTCAAAAATTCCGAGATATCACATTAAATATCTTAATTACAAATTAATTAACTCTTAATCAATATTTATTTATCCCTAATTAATTAATTAATTAATTAATTAATTATTCCTTAATTACCTTATTAATTAAATTAATTTCAAAACATTTATCTTAACTTAATTTTTAAGATAAAACATTTCTTAATTATGTTTAAAAACAAATTTATTTGAAACAAATTACTTTTGATCTTACTTTTAAATTTCATTTCAAATGCCACATTTAAATTGAAAATAATTTAAACTTAATCAAAGTTAAACAATTTTTTTTAAAAAAAATTCAAGACAAATAAGTGCTTGTCAAATATAAGAAATTCATAAGGTTTGAAACTATATTCATTTTTAAATTTAATAATTTAAACTTAACATACAAATTTGATTAAACCTTCAAATCTTGAAATTCTTTTTTTTTCAAAAACTGAAGTTCTTATTAACTTTTTATTTCCAGATTTAAATCTAAATTTAAACTTGCACATATTCTTTTTTAATAATAATAACTTCATTTCTAAAAAGTTCAAACCACTTACTAAAATAAAATAGTTAATTAATTTCAAGTTTTAAACATTTATTTTTATTTAAAATTGAGATTTTAAATTAAACTTGAATTCTAAAATTCATACTTGAATTTAAACATGATTTAAATTTCTTAACATTTAAAAGATTCAGGGTTTACAAATTTTTAAACCCAGATGCTACAGGTTTATTAAAACCTGTAAAGCAAAAACACCTGAACCCCACAAAATTTCCTTCGAGTTCTCAACCCAACTTCTCCAATTAAACCACTCCATCACTTCAAGTCAAAACCAGGGTTTACCCGAGTCACTTTTCTGCTATAACCAAATATCACCAGTAACTCATCGCAGTGCGTATGCAGGGTGACCACCGCCTCCACTGATCATCAGAGAAGATCTAACTACCCCAGAAACACCCCTACACCCAAATGACAATATCAGATAGAACCATAAATCAACAAAGCAAATTCAAACCCCCCATTCCTAAACCTGGAAAAATGTTACAGGTTTCTGCTCAAAACCTGTCAACGGCCATCATAGGCCGCTCCGACCACCTGAAGATCCACCTCTCCGGCCATGAACCCATCCACACACCTACTACCCATTTCCCAAATATCAAAGCACTCGATTCATTCTTCTTCCCGAAATGCATGATTCTTCACACCTTTCCCAAAACTAGGGTTTAAAAATTAAAATTCAAACTGCATCAAATCTAACAAATTTTAATCACTTCTCTGATTTTTCTCAGAATCTCGTATACCAACTTCTCCACTCAGAAGAATCCCAGAACTTCTCAATTCATAAATCAATAGAATTTGCTAAAATCCATTTTTAGTTCAAGAGCCAACTGCAGTGTAAGCCAAATTCTAAAAATCCTAAAACTTGATTTAAAAATCAAGTTTCAATTAATACTATTGTTTACTGATACTGAAATACAAAATTAACTTGTTTAACTTTGGTAAGAATTCACATACATGGATGTTTCTGGTTTTACAGAGGCAATATCCTATACATTAACTTACTTAAAACTTTTAAATATTAACTTTAATAAAATAAACAACTATACTTTAAATATTTCATCATTTCAGAAGCTAAATTAAAAGATAGTTGTTTTAGATGATGTTTTTGCTAGACAAATCCATGAAACAGAATAGGAAATTAATTCAAACACATGCACACATATCATCTTCCTACCAGATTTTCAAAAATACACAAACAGTATTTGTTTATATCAAATATTAACATGCAACCTATTTTAAATTTTTAACTTTAAAAAAAAAAGTTACTCACCTTTAATTAAAAGATGCAGACCCTCTGTTTTGACCTCTTTTGAATTTTGCAGAAATAAAAATATGCAGGCAGGATCTTTGTTTTAAAATCTGAGTTGTAATTTTGTTGAAATCTGAATGCTTCATGTTTCCAGCCTAAAATATTTGCATGAAGATGCACTTTTGAACAGCTTCAAATCAAGCTTCAATTTGAGGTTGTGCAGAGATAAAATGCAGACAGATTTGTTCATCTCCAAGTTTATAAAAAGAATGCAGATCTATTTGATTTTGAGGAAGTGGAATATGAAAATTTTAGCATAGTTTTGGGGTTTTCTGATTAGGATTTGAACATGCAAATTTAATTTTCGATGAGGAGTTCTGATATGGAGATGCTTTGAAGTTTACTGATTTTAAACTTTGGAGTTTTCTTTTGAATATGCAACGTCAGATTTATGCATTGAACATGATTTTGAAGAGGTGTCTAAAATTTCTCTTTGATTAAGGAAATGGAAAAAAAATAAGTATGAATGAAGATGCAAGCTTATATAAATGAATTTTCAGTTTTATCAAATAAAAGAAAAATTAAAAAAAATTACACTTGTACAAATTTTATACATTTGTCAATTGTTATGATAATCTTTAAACACTTGTTAAAAGAATGTTTAAAAATGCAACACATGTCTCTTTAAAAGTGATTAGTATTAAATTTACAAATTAATGTGTGTATTATCTTAATTTTCATTTTGTTAGTTTATATTTGAATATGTGTATAAATTTATAAATAAAAACAAACCATGTTAATAAATAAAACTTATACATATATAAAAAAAATTAAAACAATTAACATTTATACTTGGAATTTTAAATTCAAATTAAATTCAAAATCAAATATTTTCAAATCAAGTTTATGTATATAAATTTAATTTAAAATAACAACTACAAATTTTATTTAAATCCTATTTATAAAAACAATACACTATTAATATTATTTTTATAAATATCTTATTATTACATTAAAATCATCTTAAAAAAATATTTTTATGAATAAAATATCTATTTTATTAAGCCATAAAACCTTTTGTTGAATTTATTCTAAATTTAAAACTCAAGCCAATTTAATTTAACATTTTAATATTCTTCTTATCAATTTTAAAATCATATATTTATTTATTATATAGTTTTAAAAACTTAATACTTATTTAAATCAAAATTTCTAAATTATAATATATAGGTTAGAATTTTAAAACATGATTCACTTATTACTTTTAAACCAAAATCATTTATTCAATAACTTTGAAAAGCTAATAAAAACAAATTTTCCAAACTACTGCAAATATTAAAACTAGAAAATATACTTTACTTATTAAAATTAAAACAATGCTAATCTACTCAGAATATAAACCATATATTTATATTGTAAATAGAAATCAATTTAATATTTTTAAAAGATAAAATAACCAATTGAATATTTATTAAAGAAGATTATTAAATCTATTTGAATTATTATTAACAAAATATCAATATCAATTTAATTTTTAATACAGATTATTAAATTGATATTGTTAAAAATTCCGGGATATTACAATCCTTCCCCCTTAAAATAATTTCGTCCTCGAAATTTAAAACAAAGGTTATTTAATAATCTCGTTAAATTTTAAAATACAAGCATATATCAAACATCTGCTAACAACCATAGCAACCAATCAAACCAATTAAATTATCCAGTCAAATTCTGCATAGAATTTCTTCGAATTTCCCCAAGTATATATACCGGGATACTCGCTCTATAGAATCCAAACAAATAATACTATGAAGCTATAAAAGCTCCTATTCATCTATATCTATACACTAGACAAAATATCAGACTACAAACGAGTCTGACTCAACAACCAAAATCCCAAAATTGCTGGTTCCAAAACCAGAGATAGATCATACACGTAATCCCTCAGAGATACGTGAAACTCATCGAATCCCAGTTATCCAAACTGGCAATCAAATCTTGTAGATCAATCTCTTAACCTTTAAGATTACAGTAAAGAATCCAAAACTCTTCAGAGCTAGCTTCCCAGCCTTACTCAAACTTATAGATCCTTTTGATCGGAGAAAACTTATCCAAATCAAATCTCCGACTTCAGAGTCCAAATTCCTTCGTCTCTAATCCACAAAACTCTTCGGACGATCCTGAGCTGCCTACAACTTTACTGATCAGCTCAACCTTTACTGATGCTTCTAGAAACAAACTAGACCAATCAACTCAACAAAATGATCTCCTCAAGATCAACCAAAACCAAGAACTCAAATCCTACTTCTCAACATCATAAGACAACAACTCACTTCTCCTGTCCGGGAAAAGAAAAGCAGATGCACTTCCAAACTGCTTCCGCTGCTCAACTCTGATCCGAAGTAGAAGAGAATGCTTGAAGAAGAACACAAGCACAAATAGGACAACACACCGAGAGATATGGTTTAACAAATCCATAGGAAAAATTCAGAAGTTCCTCCAAAACTCTGAGCTGCTACACCAAATCAATACTCCTGGTACCATTCTTCTATTAAGTTGAACCACCGGTCCACTCCTGCAATTCCAGTCAATAAGAAAGATAAATCTCCAGATGCGGACAAAACTCTGACTTTCTGAAGGCATTCAAAAAAATCAAATAACCCAAGAGAACATTCAAACAATCGCAAGTCACTTTTGCGATCCACCAAACCAAATCCAAGGAAAACTGTTCTCCCTTAACCAAACAGCACAGCTTAAACTTAATTAGCCAACCCATCGAAGAAACGGGTCCACTTAACTGCTTCTGAACTCCACTTCAGAAAAACTGCTAAGACAAAAGATCTCTTGACAACACCGAGAACATTCCAAGCTGCACTGCTGCCATAAATGCCAAAGAATTCCAAATCAAAGTTCTTCGAGAAACTCGGACTTCAAACCAAACAGAAACACCAGCTGAACACAGCCACAACACTGAAGCAGACTCACCTCCTTAACTTGTTCCAAAGAAAACATCTTCGGGAACATCCATAGTCACTGCATCTCATCACGCAGCTACTATTCCCTGAGGTATCCAAAATACCATTACTCACTTTTGCCCAACCGACAGATCCAAACACTCCTCATCCAACTTCAGAAATAGACTCTGAACCTTAACAGGTTTCCTTCAGAGATCAATGAAGTTCTTCGTCACTACAGAACTCACTCGAGACAGTATTAGGTCTACAGTCTCGAGAGATACACTTCCAACCTCAGCATTCAAACTCCAACCAACGGTAGTCGTGTTACACACACCACTACCCCATCTACCCTTATAACTTATATTGGAAAACCTGAACAGGTAACCCAGCAGATAGATAGAAATATATATATATATATATATATATATATATATATAGTTATATATATAGTTATATATAAAAATTACAAGTACGCTCTCTCAAGAAAGACATCTCTACAGAGCCTAGGTATTCACTCAACCTAGTGCTCTGATACCAAATGAAACGGCCCGACTTTCTTCCCACAGAAAATCGCACCATTAATAAGAAAGAAAGGATAGAAAAGAGAATAGAAAGAAGAGAAGAAAGAAACAACATCGAAATCTAAATAGCGGAACGAATAAATTATATTAATAACATAAACATTACATAGTTTACAACCATTATTAGAGTTACACAGATATACATCACATACTAGACAATTATAAACACCTGTCTAGTTATACAACTCTATACAGCACAAGAAACTGCTCAGAGAAAACTACACAGCGGAATACTATATATATCTACACATAGAAGCCTCCTGCTCCATTTGCTCCTCCGTAATTCGTCAAAGCTAACCTGAATCCTATCCTAAATCCCTTGGCTACTCGTAAAAATTTGACTACCCAAGAGTTTATGAAAAACAAAAATAAACTCCGGGTCAGACATGGGTCTGGTGTGAGTAATAGGTTAAAGTTGCCTAACTTTCAAAAACCTTTTGAAAAGAAAGGTAACACGTAAGACTTTCCACACAAAAACATGGAAAAGTTTTTACCATACGCTAACCAAAACATTTGATAGGAAATCCGATGATATTATAATAGGTCTAGGGTTTTCAAATAAATAAGAAATAGCCAAAATTGTTACATTCATTAAATTCCAACTACTAGCCACAAAAGTGGGTAATACAATCAAAACCGTTGGCACTTATTGGATTTTGGATTCCATACAATGGCAGGGCTACTGGGGTACCGCCCGTCATAGTACGTGGCCTAGATCACCGTACCGAGGAGTACGCCCGCTCCCCTGCAACACAAAGCCGGACCCATTCTTTACTAAAAAGTTCCGAACAAGATAACCCCGACGGTTGGAGCTCAAAACCGTCCACACAGCCGAAATAAAAAGGGACATCTAGATAGGGGTAAATCTCACTCTCAAGTGGGGGCTACCCACGAAGCCTTGCTGTACCTCCACTGTTTTAGCCATTCCCGGTTGATGAGGCTTGAGGCTATGATTACCTTTAGTGAACACATCACTTAGAATGCTCATCGTCCACTTGACGATGTTCTGAAAGCATTCAATCCATACAAGTTCGTTCCGGATTCGAACGAAACCGAAGGCATTATCTCGTTACACTCATGTTGGAATCACCCTCAGAGTTAACGACGATAACCCTTGCACTCTGAACCACCATCTCGAACCTATAAGTACTATTCCGTCAACTCATTGCGGAATCACCCACAGAGTTATACTGACGTATAGTCCTTACACCTCGAGTCTTCATAAAGCTCCACTTTGATTCACGACCTAACGTGTAATTGGAATCGATGTGGTTTTCGGATATCCAAATATGGAAACCCGATCCCGGTCTCATCGAAATCCAAAGCGTGCCTTTTAGGTCCAAGTTGTTTAAGGTTTAAAACAATTCAATTATCTATATACACACAGTTAGATAACTCACAAATCATAATTGATAATCAACATTATCAAATAACAGGTAATCCACATTATCAATATCAAAATAGATAATCCATATATCACCATCACAATAGATAATCTAAGTTATCTTCACAATGCAACCAAGCATTCATACTACACAATAATACTTATCAAATTTCTGAGATCTCAAAGCATCCAAGACAATCAATGTCACCCATACATACATAAGCAATGATTTACTCATCATAATATAATTAATTTAAAATGAATTAAATTAACTATCTCCATCTCTAATTAATTTAAAGTGAATTAAATTAATTACTTCATTTTTAATTAATTTAATATAAATTAAATTAATTACTTGTTCAATATATATCTTGCTTACTCAAACAATTAATTGATTAAAATCAATTAATTAATCATTCAAAATTAATCACATCAATTAACCATCCTTTGATTAATTATCCTCAGTTACATTCATGTAATTATCCTTAATTAATTTCATAAATTAATTATTCTTAACCAAATAGTAATTAACATTTAATTACTTCAATTAGTTAATTAACTATAATTAATTACATTAATTCTTAATTAATTATATTAATTAATTACCTTTAATTATTTATTATTGATTAATTAATCATCTTTAATTACATCATTAATTATAATAATTAATGATCCTTAATTATATTTAAATAAAATTATCTTCCTAAATTAATTACCTTAAGTAATTAACTCATAATTATTAATCTCCAGATTAATTACATTCAGTAATTAACTAACTTAATTACTTTATTAAACCAAATTAATTGTTCCTTATTTAATTTCTTAATTAATTCCTTGATTAATTTCTAAATAACTAATCCAAATTACCTCATGTTTTAAACATCTCCACTTAATTAAAACCTGTAATTATTAATAAATTACTTAACTAAGTAATTTCCAAATCATTAATTACATAAAGTAATTATTTATAAAACCCAAGTGTTTAAAACTAATTAATCTTAATTAATTAAAATAAACAATCATATTCAACTAAATTAATTAAATTAATTAATTAATTTCTAAATTACTTCATTAAGTAGTTACTCTCAAAAATTCACAAATGATTATTATTAAATTAATTGATCTAATTAATTATAAAAATTAAACATATTAATTAATTATTAAATAATCCTGGTTAATGACCTTCATTAACCATTCTGTAATTATTTTTATTAAGTAATTAACTTAGATTAATTACAACCTTTAATTATCCATTAATTAAAGTTAATTATTTAATTAATTAATCTTAATTTAAAACTTAATTACTTAATTAAAAATTCTTTTATCATTAATTAAATAATCTAATTAAAGATCTTAATTACAAATTAATTAACTCTTAATCAATATTTATTTATCCCTAATCAATTAATTAATTAACTAATTATTCCTTAATTACCTTATTAATTAAATTAATTTCAAAACATTTATCTTAACTTAATTTTTAAGATAAAACATTTCTTAATTATGTTTATAAACAAATTTATTTGAAACAAATTACTTTTGATCTTACTTTTAAATTTCATTTCAAATACCATACTTAAATTGAAAATAATTTAAACTTAATCAAAGTTAAACAAATTTTTTTTTAAAACTTCAAGACAAACCAGTGCTTGTCAAATATAAGAAATTCATAAGGTTTGAAACTATATTCATTTTTAAATTTAATAATTTAAACTTAACATACAAATTTGATTAAACCTTCAACTCTTGAAATTCTTTTTATTTCAAAAACTGAAGTTCTTGTTAAATTTTTATTTTCAGATTTAAATCTAAATTTAAACTTGCTCATATTCTTCTTTAATAATAATAACTTCATTTCTAAAAAGTTCAAACCACTTACTAAAATAAAGTAGTTAATTAAGTTCAAGTTTTTTAACTTTTATTTTTATTTAAAATTGAATTTTAAATTAAACTTGAATTCTAAAATTCATACTTGAATTTAAACATGATCTAATTTTTTCTTAACATTTAAAAGATTCAAGGTTTACAAATTTTTAAACCCAGATGCTACAGGTTTATTAAAACCTGTAAAGCAAAAACACCTGAACCCCACAAAATCTGCTTCGAGTTCTCAACCCAACTTCTCCGAGGAAACCACTCAATCACTTCGAGTCAAAACCAGGGTTTACCAGAGTAACTTTTCTGCTATAACCAAACATCACCAGTAACTCATCGTCGTGCATATGCACGGCGACCACCGACTCCACTGATCATCAGAGATGATCTAACTACCCCCAGAAACACCCCTACACCCAAATGACAACATCAGATAGAACCATAAATCAACAAAGCAAATTCAAACCCCCCATTCCTAAACGTGGAAAAATGTTACAGGTTTCCGCTCAAAACCTGTCAACGGCCATCATACGCCACTCCGACCACCTGAAGATCCACCTCTCCGGCCATGAACCCATCCACACACCTACTAGCCATTTCCCAAATATCGAAGCACTCGATCCATTCTTCTTCCCGAAATGCCTGATTCTTCACACCTTTCTCAAAACTAGGGTTTAAAAATTAAAATTCAAACTACATCAAATCTAACAAATTTTAATCACTTCTCTGATTTTTCTCAGAATCTCCTATACCTACTTCTCCACTCAGAAGAATCCCAGAACTTCTCAATTCATAAATCAATAGAATTTGCTAAAATCCATTTTTAGTTCAAGAGCCAATTGAAGTGTAAGCCAAATTCTAAAAATCCTAAAACTTGATTTAAAAATCAAGTTTCAATTAATACTATTGTTTACTGATACTGAAATACAAAATTAACTTGTTTAACTTTGGTAGGAATTCACATGCATGGATGTTTCTGGTTTTATAGAGGCAATATCCTGTACATTAACTTAATTAAAACTTTTAAATATTAACTTTAAGAAAATAAACAACTATACTTTAAATATTTCATCATTTCAGAAGCTAAATTAAAAAATAGTTGTTTTAGATGATATTTTTGCCAGACAAGTCCATGAAACAGAACAGGAAATCAATTCAAACACATGCACACATATCATCTTCCTACCAGATTTTCAAAAATACACAAACAGTATTTGTTTATATCAAATATTTAACATGCAACCTATTTTAAATTTTTAACTTTTAAAAAAAAAGTTACTCACCTTTAATTAAAAGATGCAGACCCTCTGTTTTGACCTCTTTTGAATTTTGCAGAAATAAAAATATGCAGGCAGGATCTTTGTTTTAAAATCTGAGTTGTAATTTTGTTGAAATCTGAATGCTTCATGTTTCCAGCTTAAAATACTTGCATGCAGATGCTCTTTTGAATAGCTTCAAATCAGGCTTCAATTTGAGGATGTGCAGAGATAAAATGCAGACAGATTTGTTCATCTCCAAGTTTATAAAAAGAATGCAGATCTATTTGATTTTGAGGAAGTGGAATATGTAGATTTTAGCATGGTTTTGGGGTTTTCTGATTTAGATTTGAACATGCAAATTTAACTTTTGATGAGGAGTTTTGATATGGAGATGCTTTGAAGTTTACTGATTTTAAACTTTGGTGTTTTCTTTTGAATATGCAGTGTCAGATTTATGCATTGAACATGATTTTGAATAGGTGTCTAAAATTTCTCTTTGATTAAGGAAATGGAAAAAAAATAAGTATGAATGAAGATGCAAGCTTATATAAATGAATTTTCAGATTTATCAAATAAAAGAAAAATTAAAACAAAATTTTACACTTGTACAAATTTTGTACATTTGTCAATTGTTATGATAATCTTTAAACACTTGTTAAAAGAATGTTTAAAAATGCAACACATGTCTCTTTAAAAGTGATTAGTTGTGACGACCCGGAATTTTCTAGCAATATCAATTTAATAATCTGCATTAAATATTAAATTGATTTGATATACTTTTGTCAATTAAATCTGAATTGATACTTTTCTTTTAATAAATATCTAACTGGTAAATTTTATCTGTTAGAAATTAATTGTTTGTTTTCTATTTATATATGTATATAATTGTATACATTGTAAATAGATGAATTTGTTTTAAAATTTAATTAATAAAATATGTTTAAATACTAAATTATATTTAGTGAATTATAAATTGTGTTTTATTTAATATAAACTTTTCAAAGAGATAAATAAATACAGGATTTTCAATACATAAGTAAATGTTTAAATAGTTTAAAAACTTATTTTAATTTAAGTTTAAATTTAATTTACTAACAAAAAGATTTGTTTACTTTTCTTTTTAGTATGGTTTGATTTAAAATATGAATTTAAAATGATATATGAGTTTTCATATAATTTTGTCAAACAATACATTAATATACATTAATAAATATGTAGCTTATAATAAAAAGATAATTTATTCTATTTATCATTTCAAATTGATCATGTGTTTTATAATATAAAATGAAATGTATAAATAAAAAATACAAGATACAAGATAAATTGGAAAAGAGATATAAGTTAGTACATTAGTTAAATTAAAAGAACATAACAACATTCACATGCATTTTAAAATATAACAGGACAACAAATAAAACTAGAAAACAAATAAGTTTTTAAGTTTGTAAACTATCACATATGAACTGCAGTATATACATATAAGTATATGTTTAAAGCATCTAGATAAATATGCAGGCCAATGAGCAAATATATATATATGTGCAGGCCAAATTGTATGAAACAAAGCAAATGACAGTAATAAGAATACACATGTCTTACACAAACAAAATGAAAGATATAAAAATTTCTATGTGTGCAGGCTAAAAAATACACAACTGTATATGTGAAGCTTGTGAAGGAAGATATTGTTAAATATCTTTAAGCTAACAAACAAAACTAATTAATGTAGAAACCCTTTTAGTACACTAAGCATTTATATCAGCCTACCATTTGAATAAATATCTCTGGTAAGGAAAATCTGTACAATACAAGATTGTATGCAATACTGTCACTATTTCATGAAACATAATTATAACCCTGTTTTTTTCTTTTTCTATATGTTAGCTTCATATCAGTTCGAACTAAGGAAAAAAAAAGTAAACTTCATTTCAAACTAAAACATGAAAGTAAAACTATTTCAAACTCAACAAAGCTTCAGGTAAACAACAATCAAAATTCAGTTCTACTGAGAAATCAAAGGGGGGGTTCAACCTGTAAATTTGCAAGCCTGTTGAAAAGCAAATAAGGCTCTGTTCTTTTCTGTTTCAGGTGAGTAACACTTTAACATTTACTTAAGTTTAAATTCTGATGCATGCCAATCTTTGAATGCTTAAATAAAATGGTGTGGACAATTATATACTCATTTTCTCTGGATATTTGTAAGATGGAGTTCTGCATATCTCAAGCCTGCATACTATGTTTTTATTTGCTGTGAGTAATATTTTTGTCAAACTCAAATAAAAAAAATGGTTGCTTTATTTATTTCTGAAATAAGTTTGTATGTGTACATGTTTGAGAGTATCTCAGTGTATGTTTGGATGTGTGATGCATTTGGGTATGTGATGCATATATAATACCTGAAGAAACACCTCTGTTCTAAAAATTTTCAAACCCATATTGGATTAAAAATCCTTTCTGCTTGATCCATTTATTTTTATGACATAGGATCAAAACAAGATTTGATTGTTAGGTTATAAAAGAGATGTTAAAAATTTATGTAAGCTTAACAAAATTTAAACTTGCTCTGAAAGGATAATAAAGACAGTGAAACTCAAATTTTGATAAAACCCAAACCTCAAAAATTCTTAGTTCAGGCATATAAACTAAAACATTAAACAAAAACATGATTTTTAAGGCCTGAATCAGAATTTTTAGGTAAAGCTTGGAGGAGCAGTTTGTACTTTATTGTTTTAGGCATTTTGAGTTGCTGTGTACGAACGCGTGGATGGGGGAGGTCGTGACTGGAACTGGAGATGCGGGGGTGATCGTGGGGTCTGGGAAAAATAGTGGGTGACGGCGAATTGGGTCGTGGAAGCGTCGGCATGGATTTTAAGTTCCTAAACCTAATTATACTGTGCTTTGAAGTTTTGATCGACGCGGCCATTTCAGGCGACCGAGTGCTACCGGGTTTTGCAGGGAGGTTGAGGGGAGTTGGTTGATGACGTAACCGGAGTTTGGTGGCCTCCGGTGGTGGAGGCACTGCGCGCGTGCCGTTGACAGGTTTGAGGGAGGTGAGGTCGTGTGTTTTTTCCAGGTTTAGTTTCTTGTTTCCATTTTCTCGCATGTGCCTGGGAAGAAACTCGAAGCGGGTTACGTTTTTACTCGGGAAAGTGTCGCGTGTTACTCGAAGCAATGCAGGGGGTGCTCAGTAGAATTGTTCAGTGTTTTGTTTTTACAACCTGTAACAGTTTTTCAACTGTTTGATGAATTTTGTCTTAAATTTAACTCTAAGCCAAGTTTAATTTTAAATCAATGTTTAAGACAGGAATTTAAGTTAGTTTTGAAATAATAAAGTTTTCAAAATTTAAATTTATGTTAATAACTTAAAAAGTGCTTAATGCAAGTGTATTCAAGGAGTTGAATTCAAAAATGAAATATAGAATGTTAAGAAAGTATTAGATAAGTTAACTCCAAAGGAAGTCAGGACTTAGGTATGTAATTCCAGACTTGAAACTAAATTAAAGTTTTATAATTTAAAATTGATCAAATAAGTTTAATGCTATTAAATATGTAAGTTTAAAAAAAAAAAGGGTTTTGAAATAAATGTTTCAAACATATTGGAATTGAAAATATAATCAATAATGAAAATGGTTTGCTTTAATTCATGAAGTTTTAGAATTTATGTGCATCAACCTTTAAGTTAATTAGGTAGAATAATTAATAATAGATATTAATTAATCTAGTAATTATAGTGTAAAAGTAGTAATTAAGTTAATTAATAAATTAATTAACTAATATGTGATTTAGAACTATAGGTTAGTTTCTTTTAAATTAATAATGGTTAATTACTTCATAATTAATAATTAATATAAGCTGATTATGTAAGAAGGAAATAATTAAATAATTATTAATGAAGTTCATTAACCAGATTATGTTATAATTAATTAATATGATTGATTTTGTAATAAAATAATTAGATTAATTAATTCAATAGATAAAATGAAATTATTTATTTGAAAAGTAATTGAGAAATTAATTACTTATTAATGGTGTAAATTAATTTGAGTTAATTAATTTAGTTTAATTAACTGATACTTTGGAATTGAATTACTTAGAGGAGTAATTGAAGAATAATTACGGGATGTAATTAACTGGATAATATTGTTAATGGAAGTAATTGAGAATATCATTACTTAAAAATAAATCAAGAGATTAATTGAGCTTGATATTGGGAAGTAATTAAATTAGAATGATTAATTACTGAATATATTAATCAAGAGGATTACTATTTGAAATTTGAAGGTATGTATTAACAAATGAAAATGTAAATTAGAAATCATTAATTAAAATAATTAATGATGTGAATTAGAGAAATTGATTTATTTGAGAATAATAAATCAACAAGATAATTAAATGGAAATAAATCAATATAAGTGTAATTAATGGAGCATAATTACTCAGAATAGTAATTGGATGATCATTACTTGATGAAGTTAATACAAGATGATTTGTAAGTAGAGTAATTTGGGTAATTTCTTTTGTAATTAATCAAAGGATTAATTTATGGAAATAATTAAACATGGAATGATTAATAAGTAATTAAGAGAAATTAATTACTGGTTTGTTATTAATCAAAAGTGATTAATAGTTGTGTTAAGAAAAGATTAATCACTTAATTAATTTAAATAAGTAATTGAATATAAATTGAAGATCATTAATTACTATAATTAATGATGTAATTAAGAATTGTTTAATTAAGGAATAATTAATAGGAAAGTAACTAAATGTTAAATTGCTATGAATGATTTATAATAATTCATTTTAATTAAACAAAGACTAAATTATTCTTGTAATTAGAGAATGATTTAGTAATTTGATTTATAATCAATTATTGATTATGAGAGCAGGATTTGTGAAATGAGAAATTAATTTAATTTATTTTAAATTAATAAAAAATGGAAGTAGTTAATTTAATTCATTTTTAAATTAATTATAGCTTGTGATTCATAAATCATTGCTGATGGATGATATTGATATTTCATTGTTTGATTGTGATCTCAGAAATGAGTTGGATGATGTCTATGTGATATGGATGTATGTTTTAAGTATGATAATAGATAATTATCTGTTTGGATGATGATATTAGTTATCTGTTTATGATGATGATGTGATTATCTGTTATCAAATGTGAATTATCTATCTGTGCATATTGATGATATTGAATTCACTGTTAAGACTAAATAGACAACTTGGCCCTAAAAGACACGCTTTGGATTTCGATGAGACCGGGATCGGGTTTTCCGCATTAGGAACATCCGAAAACCACATCGTTTCCAAATTTACGTTAGGTCGTGAATCTGAAGTGAAGATGAAGGTTCAGAATGCAAGGGTTATCGTCGTTAACTCTAAGGGTGATTCCAAAATGAGTGTAACGAGATGATGCCTTCGGTTTCGTTCGAACCCGGAACGAACTTGTATGTATTGAATGCTTTCAACACATCGTCAGGCGGACGATGAGCATTCTAAGAAATATGTTCTATGAAGGTAATCGTAACCTCAAGCCTCATCAACCGGGAATGGCTAAAACAGGGGAGGTGCAACAAGGTTAGGTGGGTCATGCCCAAGCAGGACAAGGATATTCCCCTGTCTAGATGTCCCTTTTTATTCGGCTTAGTGGGCGGTTGGTCTGCAGCCAACTGCGGGGTGTATCTTGTTCGGGACTGTTCAGTAAGGAATGGTTCCGGCCTTGTGTTGCAGGGGATGAAGGGAGTAGTCCTCGGTACGGTGATCTAGGCCCCGTACTGTGACGGGCGGTACCCCAGTAGCCCTGCCATTGTACGGAATCCAAAATCCAATAAGTGCCGTACGAATTAGTTATGCCCAACTATGTTGGAATGTGAGATGTAAGCATTTCAGCTATTTCTGTATTTTACTTGAAAACCCTAGACACTATTATAATATCACTGGATTTCCTATAAAATGTTTTGGTTAGCGTAAGGTAAAAACTTTTCCATGTTTATGTGTGGGAAGTCTTACGTGATACCTTTTGTTTTCAAAAGATTTTCAAAATTAAGCAACTTTAACCTGTTACTCATACCAGACCCATGTCTGACCCGAAGTTTATTTTTGTTTTTCATAAACTCTCGGGTACCCAAATTTTTACGGGTAGCCAAGGGATTCAGGTTTAGCTTTGACGAATTCTGGAGGAGCAATGGAGCAGGAGGCTTCAGCGTTTTAGATATATTTAGTTCCGCTGTGTGGTATCTCTGTGATGTATTGTGTATTGAGTTGTATTAACTAGACAGGTGTTATAACTGTCTAGTATGTGATGTATTATCTGTATAGCTCTGATTGATGTATATATTATCTAAATACTTATGTAATTAATATATTTTATTCGTTCCGCTGTGAGATTCTGATGTTGTTGTTCTTTCTTCTCTATCTTTTCTATTTTCTCACCTCTTTCTTTCTTATTAACGATGCTACTTCCTGGGAGTAGGAAGTGGGGTCGTTACGGTGGTATCAGAGCGCTAGGTTGAGTGAATACCTAGGCTCTTAAGTGATTTCTTTCCTAAGAGAGCGTATTTGTAATTTTAATATATATATATATATATATATATATATATATATATATATATATATATATATATTTTCATCTATTTGTTGGATTACCTGTTCGGGTTTTCCAATATAAGCATAAGAATAGATTGAGTAGTGGTGTGTGTAACACGACTACCTGTGGTTGGAAGTATATTTGACGAGACTGTAGACCTAATACCGTCTCGAGTAAATTTGTGGTGTAAGGATTTCACCTAATCTCTTGAGGAAACCTGTTAAGATTTGGAGTCCATTTTTGTAGCACAAGAGTGGATGAGTAGATTTGGATTTTGTCAGTTGAGCTGAAGCTAGGAATATTATCTGGGTAACTCAAGAAGTAGTAGTTGTATGTTGAGATGCAGTAGCGATGGATTGTTTCCGAAGAAGTTCTCAAGGATCTTTGGATAAGGAAATGTGTCTGCCTTAGTTTTGAGGTTGAGTCCAGCTGAATGTTGTGTTTGGCTTTGAGGCCTGAGTTTTTCGAGGAATTTTGGGTTATGGAGTTTTGACATCAGTAGCAGTGTTGCAGCTCAGATTGTTCTGCCGGCACGCGAGGAAGTCATTTGTCAGCAGTTCTTTAGAAGTGAAGTTCAGAACCAGTTTGTGAATCCATTTCTTCAATGGATTGGCTAGATTAGTTTAAGCTGTTCAGATAGGTAAGGAGAGCAGTTTTCCTTGGATATTAACCTGAGTGGATCGCAAAAGTGACTTGCGATGGTAAAGTATTCTCTGGGATGTCAGAAATATTTTTCTGAATATCTTTGAAGAAGTCGGTGGTTTGCCTTAGCATCTGCGGAGTTGAGCTTGGTATCGACTGGATTTCAGAAGTAGTGCCGATAGTTCAGCTTAGTAATAGAATGGGTTCTAGAGTGAGGAATTGGTAAAGCGACTCAAGTTTTGGAGGAATTTCTGAGTTTTATTTTGGATCTGTTGAACCATATTTTTGTCATGTGTTGTCCAGTTATGCTTATGTGCATCATTAGCATTTTCATCTACTCTAGATCAGAGTTGAGCAGCGGAAGCAGTTGGGAGTGCATTTGTTTTTCTTTTCTGGGAAAGAGAGGATGTTTTCTACTGATGATAGTAGAGGTTGAGTTCTTGGTTTTGGTTGGTTTTAAGGAAATTATTCTACTGGATTGTTTTTGGATTCAGATTGTTTTAAGAGTTATCAGCGAAGGTTGAACTGATCAGTAAGTTGAAGGCAGCTTTGGATTGTCAGAAGTACTTTGTAACGACCCAGAATTTTGAATAATTTAATTTGGAAATATTTAATTAATTTTAAATATTTAAATGATGGTTTGAATTGAATTTTCAATATAACTTTGAATTTGGCGATTAAATTATAGAATTTAATCTATTGAGAGTTGAATAAAAATTTGAATCTAAAATTTCAAGCTGATTAAAATTATTTCAAAGGCTTGTAAAATTCATATTGATAATACTGAAGATAATAGAAGCTTCAGAATTGAAATTGAAAGTGAATTGTTCAGTTTTGAAATTAAATCGTTTGAATCGATATTTAAAAATAGCCTTCCGAGGCACAGTCTCGGAATTCGACGAAACCAGTTCCATTGGGTCCGTAATATTGAATTATTCTCGGATTTCAAATTTCGTATTTTTCGGAGTTGATATGTGAGCACACGACGCGTAAACGCATTGGAATTTAATCGAATTCAATTTGAATTTTAATTTTTAAAATTAGTCAACGATAGCATCCCCAATTTTATGCCTAAAAACACGCAGAAGATCACGCTAGGGATCGTGCAAGCATGCCTCTCCTCTGATAAATCACGTTCTCTCCCCCTTCACTGTCGTTAAAAATCAAAAGAAGAAAAAAAAAATGGCCGAAGCCCTTTCTCGTGAATTCACTAAATCTCGCGCCTCACTCTCTCTCCCTCATTCGACCTTCAGCAAATAAAAAAAAAGAAGAAGAGAGAAATGGGGGGGCGATCGGCAACTGAAATCTCACACACGAGGTGGTTCGCGAGCCGAGCAAGCGATGCAGACGAACATGGAGATGGCGGCGAGCTCGATTGCAAGGCGCGGCACGAGGCATCGGCTAGGGCACGAGCGGCGAATCGAGGTCAGGCGGCGCGAGATGGAGTGGGGACGAGGGGGACTCGACAGCGCGGCGATTGGGGGCTCGGGTTTCTGTTACTCGGTGGCGACGAGGAAGTAGGGTCCTCGGGGTAGCGTACGTAAAGAGGAATTGGTGGAGGCGCGACAAGTATTTGGAATCGCGATGTTCGTGTAGGCGAGCGAGGTGGTCACGATAGCAGCGGCGACGAGAAGCTCGAGTTCGAGCTGATTTCACAGTAAGGTATTATTTTTATTTATTTTAATTTATAAAATTATGTGAGTAAAACGTATAGAAAAAATTATATACACAGTAAAAAAAAAATGCAGTTTTAAAATATATAAAGTTATTTAGGAAATATATGTATAACTTTTACAGTAAAAGCAGAAAAAAATTCTCACTGTCTATTTATTAGCAGAAAATAAAATATATAAAGATTTGATCTTGAATCTATGAACATTGTTTTATAAGTATATGTATACATATGTAGTTTGAAAAGGAAAGAATATTTAATAATTACATTAAGGTGATTAATTCGTTAATAAGATTTATTTGATTTGTTTAGTTACAAAAAAATAAATTATTAATGGAAATTTAGTTTGAATTAAACTTTTGGTCAATTAAATATAGCGAATGAAAATTAATTATGTGATTTGTCCAAAGATTATATAAAATAAAGATTGGAATTTATAAGGAATAGTTTTGAATTTAATTTTTTGTTAAATCAAAATATTAAAAAGAAATTGTTTGAAAGCCAAAAACAATTTATTAAAAAGAGAATTTAGTTTAAAATTTAAATTTTTAGTTAAACAAATTTATTTAAGAAGAGATTGATATAAAGATATTAATTTAAAGTGAAATGATTAGTTAAGTTGTTATCAAATAAATAGTTTACGATAATAAATTTGTTTTATCTATTGTAGTTAATAAAAAGAAAATTTTTAGTTAAAAAATTGAATTTATAATTGATTTAGTTATTAAAGAAGAATTTGGTTAATTAAATTTAATTTTTAGTTAAAATAAATTTATTTAAGAAGAGATTGGTTTAAATAAAACTATTGATTAATTAAACAATCAAGAATGAAAATTTAATTTATTCGATTGATTCGAATGTTAATAAATTGTGCATAATATTTATACAAGGTATAAATCAAGAAAATCGATTCAAGATGGAGAATGGATTGCTAATAAAAGCAAAGGTGAGAACTTCTCACTCAAAAAAAATTTTGTTATTTATTTAAATTTTAAATAGTTAGATTTAAAATTTGCTTGACTGTGTTGATTGAATGATTGAATGATGATTGTTATATATGTATTGGATGTGAATAGACCCTATACGCCGTTAGTAAGCGGAGGTTATTTATTACACACATATACCGCGATATTCCACCTTGAAGTGGAATTGGTATTATATTATATATATAGCAATATATATATTGGCATATGTATATATTGCAGTTGATTGATTTCCCGCATTTGTATAGCGGATGAGACCCTATTGCGCCGTTAGTAAGCGGATAATATTTATAAAATCCCGTATACCGCGATATTCCGTCTTGAAATGGAATGGTATTGTGCTAATGTCTGTGGATGCAGGGAAACAGGTTGGAGGGATCCAACTGGATTCCTCACAAATATTTATTTGATTTCATATATTGTGATATTTGATTGTTTATCATGGATGATATATGATATTTGAAAGTCGTGATTTACTATCGATGTGTTGCATCATCGAATCCAATTTTTGAAGTTAAAACAACGATTTTAATTTCTAAGGTGATTTTTGGAAATATACGTTATAAATTATTTTTGGAATTGATTCATCTTAAATAAATAAACGTTATAATTTTAATATTATAAAAAATTATGATTTTTGAGAAATACAGTTAAAAGTTGATTTTTGAAAATATGGGATTAGTGAGTTTATAAAATAGTTTGAACTGGGATTTCTGAATTTATTATAAGAAGTTTAAAATAGGATTTATAAAATTTTTATTTTATAAATCAGAATGATGAAATTATAAAAGAATTTAAAGATGTTTAAAGTAATAATATAAGTTGATTTATATTAAAAGATTTATAAATTGATATTTATAAATTTAGAATATCTTGAATTATAAAACGAGCTTTCATAAATGATAGGATGATTTGTAAATGGATTTCATAAAGGAATGAAATCTATAGAATTTATCAAATTTGATTATTTTATAAATCAAAATGATAAATTATAAAGGAGTTGAAAGACGTTTTAAAATAGTAATATAAATTGTTTTATATTAAAAAGATTTATAAATTGATACTTATAAATTAAAAATATTAGAATTATGAAACGAGCTTTTACAAGTATTAGAATGAATTGTAAATGAATTTCATAAATTGAAATTATAGAATTATAACGGTGAAGTTATAAATGGAATTTTATAAACAATAGGTTTATAAAATTAGTAAAGTTATTTAAAAGAATAGATTTTGGATAAATAAATGAATCTTATAAGTTATAAGATTTATAAAATTTATGAAGTTTAAAGAAACAATTTTGTGAACAAATAAATTATAAGTATTTAACTTATAATATGAAATTTTAGTATATCATTGAGATATGAAATTGAATAGATTTATAAAGGAAATTTATAAAAGGAAGTTGTTGTAAAAATAAATAGAAATGGAATTTATAAACATTGTTTTATAAATTCGCAACGACTTATTTTGATAAGTAAAATTGTTGTAATTTGTTAATGGAATCATATTCATGTTTAGACAGTGAATAATCCTTTAAAATAGAATGAATAGAAGTGATGAAATTTATTAACAAGGTATATTCACGTTTTTGAATAGTGAATAATATGTTAAAGAAATGTTTTGAATGTGATGTTTTAAATAGAATTAAAACGATCGAAAGATGTTTTAAAATATATTAACTATCGAAACCATAGATTTCAACATTCATTGTTGAAATAGACGTTTTCGAGAAATAGAAGGAAATGGTAGATTATAACACTGTTGTTATAATAAATGATTTCCGAAAGGAAATGTTTTGTATAGTATTGGGATTTATATATCTATTTTAATTTCGAATCCCTATACTAGTGATTTTGGGTTGTCGTAACGATGTTTTACGCAACATTCGTTTTGGCCCAAATAAATATGGTTAAGTGAATGATTTCCTTAAAGAATGAAATATATACTTAATTTCGATTAGGGTATATTAAATATTTTCTGAGTATAGAAAATAAAAAGATCTGTGAATTACTTATTTTTAATAAGTATAGAAATGCTTTTCCAATATTAAGTGAATATTTGGAATTTTTCTTTTTAAAGATAAATTGAAAATGAATATTAGAAATCGAATGGAAATCGTATATTCATAAATATTTTGGAATGTAAATTCAATATGGAATTTACAAATGAAATTTGGAAAATGAGTTTAAAAATAAATATTGATTTATTTTTAAAGAATGGAGAATGTATATCTTATAAAGATATTTTTGGGAAATAAATAATTTGGAAAATTATTTGGAATCTGGTGATGTTGGCATATCTATTGATAGTTCAATAACCGACTATCAATATTTACCTTTAAATAGGTATTTGTTGTGAATTGCTTGAATTTGAATGCCACACTTATTTTAAAAAAAAAATAAGCGCTCACTATTCGGGTTAACCGGGAAAGGACCTTGGGGTCGTATAACCCATTCCGAATATGTGATACGTCGTTATGAATTGCATTCGAAGATCGGTGTTGAAGACCGGATATTTTCGAAAGCGAAAGGGTTTCTTGTTGATTGTCTCTGCACTGGCTGATCCCCGGTATTGAGATCTCCATATGTGATGGGAAATCCGAACGTGATTAGAGATTATTCGGATTGCAAGGACTTCTTTGTAAGTGCCTTTGGTTCTGTTCGAGCCCGGAACAGACTTGTATGGATTGTGTGTCTGACATTACAAATTGAGATGGAAAGACGATTTCTTTCAAATATATTTCTGTTGGTGGCTGAGAATTTATTCTCTTAGCTTAACACCCTTCTCTGAGACGTATGAGCTCAGAGGCTATATAGTTGAAGTTATCAGCGATATATTCCCAATTTGGTAATGTGACATGCTGAGTGTTGCTGTGAAATGATCATTGTGTTGATTTTTTGTGATAGGATCTTTTATTGGATCGTCTATCCTAGTGATCATTTCTATGATCATTTGTTTGACCCAAAGCATGGCTTTTGTATAAAGTATGTTTTTGTGGACGTGACTTCGTCGAGCCTCACACCCCGGAATGGTCAAAACAGGAAAGATGCGGCAAGGTTATGAGGGGTAGCTCCCTTTAGGGTGTGTGCATTTCCTTCTGGAAAAGGGTGGTGTCATGGTATGGAGCCCAGATGCTTACTCATGTTGAAACACTTTTTATTATGGTGTGATGTTGATTAGAGAGCTCTCGGATAAAGGTCCCAAAGGACCGGGGGATGGCATGCTCGTGTCAGTAGTTACCCAGTTAGGGGTAACCCGGCCTTGTGTTGGCAGAGATCCGGTTTGGTTCTCGGGGATGTCCATCCAGAGGCATTCTCATGTGGCAATGGGAAGTTCCTTGGCCTGACCATTCGTTGGAAATCCAAAGAAACAATACGAGACTTGTACGGTTTTAGTTGTAGAACCTGCCATTTAAAATGGTAGCTATAGTAGGCATAATATAATGGTACCTATGCTGGCTAAGATTTATATTCTACTTTCGAAATATTCTCTACACTATGCACTAGTAATAATATCAAATGTTCTTTTTAATGCGTATCAAGCATTTTTGACTAACATAAGAAGAAATCTTCCCCAAGTCTGCGTTTGCATTGTGTGTGTGGCGGGAGGTCGTATGATAGTCCCATTTTTAAAAGCATTGCGAATTGATTTTTAAAAATATTCCTCTATTTTAATTTTAAAGAAAAATAAACTGTTTTGAGTTCTCGCACCAGTCACATGACTGACTTGGAGTTTATTGTTTTCCTTCCTAAACTCTGGGTGCCCACCAATTTCCACACGGGCAGTCAAGAGTTAGGTTTATCAGGATATTCTGGAATTCAGGAGTTGCTGGAGGCAAGATGGATAGCATGGCGTAATACTAGTATAGTATTTCCTTTTCCGCTGTTGTTGTTGTTATTGTACACTCTGATGATATGATGTGATGTAATGTAATAACTGATATAGTTCTTTGTTTAAAGATTATTCATTTATCTATTATATGTTGTTCCGCTGCGAATTGTGAGATTCTGATGTTGTTCTGTTATTTTCTGTTCTGTTCTATTTTCTATTTTCTATTCTCTCTTCTTTCCTCTCTTCTTTTTCTTTTCTTCTTTCTTAAAAACTATAAGGGTTCGTATTTTCGTTCACCTTGAGTTAATCAATGGAGATTAGTGTCTATTCAAGGAGTACGGATTTACGGTTCTTTACATTTGGTATCAGAGCGTATGGTTAAGCGACAACCATGGTTTTGTTGGGTATTACTCGTTAGAGATAGAGTCAGCAGTACTCTAGAATGAGTTTGAGTGTAATAATAGATATGAGCGCGTATTTGTTAGTGAATATAAAATTGTTTTTGAATCGGGTAAATAAAGTAATTTTGCCCAAAACTATTTTGTATAGAAAAGAAATGATTTTCTATGAATTATTATAGTATATGGCTGCATGATTGTTAGGAAGTGATAATATTGAATTATTAGTATATGGAATTAAATAAAATAAAATGGATTGAATTCAAGTAAATTAACTTGATAATTTATTCATTTGTGAAATAATTTCAAATGAATATGAATATGGAATGTGAATAAAGATTGAATAAAGATGGTATGTGAATTGATCGTAAGCAATAAAATTGAATTCCCTTTGTTAGTAATTAAGTAAATTCGAGATGAATTGAATATAGAAATTGAAAATTAAAATGAATTAGTGAATGAAACTAATTTAGAATAGTAATATGAATTACTAAATGAAAGTTAATCGTTAGAATTCAATGTTTGGAATTGAGAATTGAATTCGAATGGAATTGAAATTGTGAATTGAAATTTAATGAATTGAAATTGAAATGTGAAATTGAATGGGAATGGATATGTAACTCCAATAGTGAAGTAAAAATGTATAAGAAGCATATATTGAATATTTTGAAATGGAATGTGCAAATTGATATTTGAATGTTGGAATTGGATACTACTACTAGCAGGTTATACAGGTATATTAAAAGGAATAGGAATTGGGATTTTGATTTCAAAGATAAAATTGAATTGCTCAACAAAAAGGTACGTATTTCAATTTCAGTATGAGATTTGATGACTTTCTTCTCTAGCCACTTGGCTTTTCTCTTTTCTTTTTGATTCTGAGGGGCCGTGGTGCCATTTTGTAGTCGTACCGAGCTAGCCGGGCAAAGGAGACGCTAGCGAAATTTTTCGAAAATTTAGGGTGTTAGAAAAAATTTGAGAAATTTTGGAAGTTTGGAATTTGAATTTGAATTTAAATTTAAATTGTTAGGAGAACAATGTTGTTTGAAACCTATAATTGAAGTTGGAAAGCTAGTTGAAACGATAATGAATCTCTAATAAAAAGATTTAGGTTAGTAAGTTGATAAAACTATTGGATTGTGAAAAATGATGGACGGGATAAGGGCATTCTTCTTAACTTGTAATTTCGGGACGAAATTCTTTTAAGGGGGGAAGATTGTAACGACCCAGAATTTTGAATAATTTAATTTGGAAATATTTAATTAATTTTAAATATTTAAATGATGGTTTGAATTGAATTTTCAATATAACTTTGAATTTGGCGATTAAATTATAGAATTTAATCTATTGAGAGTTGAATAAAAATTTGAATCTAAAATTTTAAGCTGATTAAAATTATTTCAAAGGCTTGTAAAATTCATATTGATAATACTGAAGATAATAGAAGCTTCAGAATTGAAATTGAAAGTGAATTGTTCAGTTTTGAAATTAAATCGTTTGAATCGATATTTAAAAATAGCCTTCCGAGGCACAGTCTCGGAATTCGACGAAACCAGTTCCATTGGGTCCGTAATATTGAATTATTCTCGGATTTTAAATTTCGTATTTTTCGGAGTTGATATGTGAGCACACGACGCGTAAACGCATTGGAATTTAATCGAATTCAATTTGAATTTTAATTTTTAAAATTAGTCAACGATAGCATCCCCAATTTTATGCCTAAAAACACGCAGAAGATCACGCTAGGGATCGTGCAAGCATGCCTCTCCTCTGATAAATCACGTTCTCTCCCCCTTCACTCTCGTTAAAAATCAAAAGAAGAAAAAAAAAATGGCCAAAGCCCTTTCTCGTGAATTCACTAAATCTCGCGCCTCACTCTCTCTCCCTCATTCGACCTTCAGCAAATAAAAAAAAAAAAAAAGAGAAATGGGGGGGCGATCGGCAACTGAAATCGCACACACGAGGTGGTTCGCGAGCCGAGCAAGCGATGCAGACGAACATGGAGATGGCGGCGAGCTCGATTGCAAGGCGCGGCACGAGGCATCGGCTAGGGCACGAGCAGCGAATCGAGGTCAGGCGGCGCGAGATGGAGTGGGGACGAGGGGGACTCGACAGCGCGGCGATTGGGGGCTCGGGTTTCTGTTACTCGGTGGCGACGAGGAAGTGGGGTCCTCGGGGTAGCGTACGTAAAGAGGAATTGGTGGAGGCGCGACAAGTATTTGGAATCGCGATGTTCGTGTAGGCGAGCGAGGTGGTCGCGATAGCAGCGGCGACGAGAAGCTCGAGTTCGAGCTGATTTCACAGTAAGGTATTATTTTTATTTATTTTTATTTATAAAATTATGTGAGTAAAACGTATAGAAAAAAATATATACACAGTAAAAAAAAAATGCAGTTTTAAAATATATAAAGTTATTTAGGAAATATATGTATAACTTTTACAGTAAAAGCAGAAAAAAATTCTCACTGTCTATTTATTAGCAGAAAATAAAATATATAAAGATTTGATCTTGAATCTATGAACATTGTTTTATAAGTATATGTATACATATGTAGTTTGAAAAGGAAAGAATATTTAATAATTACATTAAGGTGATTAATTCGTTAATAAGATTTATTTGATTTGTTTAGTTACAAAAAAATAAATTATTAATGGAAATTTAGTTTGAATTAAACTTTTGGTCAATTAAATATAGCGAATGAAAATTAATTATGTGATTTGTCCAAAGATTATATAAAATGAAGATTGGAATTTATAAGGAATAGTTTTGAATTTAATTTTTTGTTAAATCAAAATATTAAAAAGAAATTGTTTGAAAGCCAAAAACAATTTATTAAAAAGAGAATTTAGTTTAAAATTTAAATTTTTAGTTAAACAAATTTATTTAAGAAGAGATTGATATAAAGATATTAATTTAAAGTGAAATGATTAGTTAAGTTGTTATCAAATAAATAGTTTACGATAATAAATTTGTTTTATCTATTGTAGTTAATAAAAAGAAAATTTTTAGTTAAAAAATTGAATTTATAATTGATTTAGTTATTAAAGAAGAATTTGGTTAATTTAATTTAATTTTTAGTTAAAATAAATTTATTTAAGAAGAGATTGGTTTGAATAAAACTATTGATTAATTAAACAATCAAGAATGAAAATTTAATTTATTCGATTGATTCGAATGTTAATAAATTGTGCATAATATTTATACAAGGTATAAATCAAGAAAATCGATTCAAGATGGAGAATGGATTGCTAATAAAAGCAAAGGTGAGAACTTCTCACTCAAAAGGAATTTTGTTATTTATTTAAATTTTAAATAGTTAGATTTAAAATTTGCTTGACTGTGTTGATTGAATGATTGAATGATGATTGTTATATATGTATTGGATGTGAATAGACCCTATACGCCGTTAGTAAGCGGAGGTTATTTATTACACACATATACCGCGATATTCCACCTTGAAGTGGAATTGGTATTATATTATATATATAGCAATATATATATATATTGGCATATGTATATATTGCAGTTGATTGATTTCCCGCATTTGTATAGCGGATGAGACCCTATTGCGCCGCTAGTAAGCGGATAATATTTATAAAATCCCATATACCGCGATATTCCATCTTGAAATGGAATGGTATTGTGCTAATGTCTGTGGATGCAGGGAAACAGGTTGGAGGGATCCAACTGGATTCCTCACAAATATTTATTTGATTTCATATATTGTGATATTTGATTGTTTATCATGGATGATATATGATATTTGAAAGTCGTGATTTACTATCGATGTGTTGCATCATCGAATCCAATTTTTGAAGTTAAAACAACGATTTTAATTTCTATGGTGATTTTTGGAAATATACGTTATAAATTATTTTTGGAATTGATTCATCTTAAATAAATAAACGTTATAATTTTAATATTATAAAAAATTATGATTTTTGAGAAATACAGTTAAAAGTTGATTTTTGAACATATGGGATTAGTGAGTTTATAAAATAGTTTGAACTGGGATTTCTGAATTTATTATAAGAAGTTTAAAATAGGATTTATAAAATTTTTATTTTATAAATCAGAATGATGAAATTATAAAAGAATTTAAAGATGTTTAAAGTAATAATATAAATTGATTTATATCAAAAGATTTATAAATTGATATTTATAAATTTAGAATATCTTGAATTATAAAACGAGCTTTCATAAATGATAGGATGATTTGTAAATGGATTTCATAAAGGAATGAAATCTATAGAATTTATCAAATTTGATTATTTTATAAATCAAAATGATAAATTATAAAGGAGTTGAAAGACGTTTTAAAATAGTAATATAAATTGTTTTATATTAAAAAGATTTATAAATTGATATTTATAAATTAAAAATATTGGAATTATAAAACGAGCTTTTACAAGTATTAGAATGAATTGTAAATGAATTTCATAAATTGAAATTATAGAATTATAACGGTGAAGTTATAAATGGAATTTTATAAACAATAGGTTTATAAAATTAGTAAAGTTATTTAAAAGAATAGATTTTGGATAAATAAATGAATCTTATAAGTTATAAGATTTATAAAATTTATGAAGTTTAAAGAAACAATTTTGTAAACAAATAAATTATAAGTATTTAACTTATAATATGAAATTTTAGTATATCATTGAGATATGAAATTGAATAGATTTATAAAGGAAATTTATAAAAGGAAGTTGTTGTAAAAATAAATAGAAATGGAATTTATAAACATTGTTTTATAAATTCGCAACGACTTATTTTGATAAGTAAAATTGTTGTAATTTGTTGATGGAATTATATTCATGTTTAGACAGTGAATAATCCTTTAAAATAGAATGAATAGAAGTGATGAAATTTATTAACAAGGTATATTCACGTTTTTGAATAGTGAATAATATGTTAAAGAAATGTTTTGAATGTGATGTTTTAAATAGAATTAAAACGATCGAAAGATGTTTTAAAATATATTAACTATCGAAACCATAGATTTCAACATTCATTGTTGAAATAGACGTTTTCGAGAAATAGAAGGAAATGGTAGATTATAACACTATTGTTATAATAAATGATTTCCGAAAGGAAATGTTTTTTATAGTATTGGGATTTATATATCTATTTTAATTTCGAATCCCTATATTAGTGATTTTGGGTTGTCGTAACGATGTTTTACGCAACATTCGTTTTGGCCCAAATAAATATGGTTAAGTGAATGATTTCCTTAAAGAATGAAATATATACTTAATTTCGATTAGGGTATATTAAATATTTTCTGAGTATAGAAAATAAAAAGATCTGTGAATTACTTATTTTTAATAAGTATAGAAATGCTTTTCCAATATTAAGTGAATATTTGGAATTTATCTTTTTAAAGATAGATTGAAAATGAATATTAGAAATCGAATGGAAATCGTATATTCATAAATATTTTGGAATGTAAATTCAATATGGAATTTATAAATGAAATTTGGAAAATGAGTTTAAAAATAAATATTGATTTATTTTTAAAGAATGGAGAATGTATATCTTATAAAGATATTTTTGGGAAATAAATAATTTGGAAAATTATTTGGAATCTGGTGATGTTGGCATATCTATTGATAGTTCAATAACCGACTATCAATATTTACCTTTAAATAGGTATTTGTTGTGAATTGCTTGAATTTGAATGCCACACTTATTTTTAAAAAAAAATAAGCGCTCACTATTCGGGTTAACCGGGAAAGGACCTTGGGGTCGTATAACCCATTCCGAATATGTGATACGTCGTTATGAATTGCATTCGAAGATCGGTGTTGAAGACCGGATATTTTCGAAAGCGAATGGGTTTCTTGTTGATTGTCTCTGCACTGGCTGATCCCCGGTATTGAGATCTCCATATGAGATGGGAAATCCGAACGTGATTAGAGATTATTCGGATTGCAAGGACTTCTTTGTAAGTGCCTTCGGTTCTGTTCGAGCCCGGAACAGACTTGTATGGATTGTGTGCCTGACATTACAAATTGAGATGTAAAGCCGATTTCTTTCAAATATATTTCTGTTGGTGGCGGAGAATTTATTCTCTTAGCTTAACACCCTTCGCTGAGACGTATGAGCTCAGAGGTTATATAGTTGAAGTTATCAGCGATATATTCCCAATTTGGTAATGTGACATGCTGAGTGTTGCTGTGAAATGATCATTGTGTTGATTTTTTGTGATAGGATCTTTTATTGGATCGTCTATCCTAGTGATCATTTCTATGATCATTTGTTTGACCCAAAGCATGGCTTTTGTATAAAGTATGTTTTTGTGGACGTGACTTCGTCGAGCCTCACACCCCGGAATGGTCAAAACAGGAAAGATGCGGCAAGGTTATGAGGGGTAGCTCCCTTTAGGGTGTGTGCATTTCCTTCTGGAAAAGGGTGGTGTCATGGTATGGAGCCCAGATACTTACTCATGTTGAAACACTTTTTATTATGGTGTGATGTTGATTAGAGAGCTCTCGGATAAAGGTCCCAAAGGACCGGGGGATGGCATGCTCGTGTCAGTAGTTACCCAGTTAGGGGTAACCCGGCCTTGTGTTGGCAGAGATCCGGTTTGGTTCTCGGGGATGTCCATCCAGAGGCATTCTCATGTGGCAATGGGAAGTTCCTTGGCCTGACCATTCGTTGGAAATCCAAAGAAACAATAGGAGACTTGTACGGTTTTAGTTGTAGAACCTGCCATTTAAAATGGTAGCTATAGTAGGCATAATATAATGGTACCTATGCTGGCTAAGATTTATATTCTACTTTCGAAATATTCTCTACACTATGCACTAGTAATAATATCAAATGTTCTTTTTAATGCGTATCAAGCATTTTTGACTAACATAAGAAGAAATCTTCCCCAAGTCTGCGTTTGCATTGTGTGTGTGGCGGGAGGTCTTATGGTAGTCCCATTTTTAAAAGCATTGCGAATTGATTTTTAAAAATATTCCTCTATTTTAATTTTAAAGAAAAATAAACTGTTTTGAGTTCTCGCACCAGTCACATGACTGACTTGGAGTTTATTGTTTTCCTTCCTAAACTCTGGGTGCCCACCAATTTCCACACGGGCAGTCAAGAGTTAGGTTTATCAGGATATTCTGGAATTCAGGAGTTGCTGGAGGCAAGATGGATAGCATGGCGTAATACTAGTATAGTATTTCCTTTTCCGTTGTTGTTGTTGTTATTGTACACTCTGATGATATGATGTGATGTAATGTAATAACTGATATAGTTCTTTGTTTAAAGATTATTCATTTATCTATTATATGTTGTTCCGCTGCGAATTGTGAGATTCTGATGTTGTTCTGTTATTTTCTGTTCTGTTCTATTTTCTGTTTTCTATTCTCTCTTCTTTCCTCTCTTCTTTTTCTTTTCTTCTTTCTTAAAAACCATAAGGGTTCGTATTTTCGTTCACCTTGAGTTAATCAATGGAGATTAGTGTCTATTCAAGGAGTACGGATTTACGGTTCTTTACATACTTGGTGGATAAGTGACGGAGGAATTTGGATTTGGGAGTCGGAGATTTCATTTTGGATGGATTTTCTCTGATCCAAAGGAGTTCTATAGATTAGTAGTATAGACTATTTAGATTCTATAAACTGAGTATTCCGGTTTTATACTAGGAAACTCTAGGGATCTCTATCCAAAATTTTGTCTGGATAATTAGCTTTGTTGATTGAGTTGATTGGTTGTGATGATTGTTAGCATGGGATTGATATATGCTTATGGTTTAAAATTAAATAAAATCTTAAATATATTATTAAATTACCTTTGCTTTTAAATTTCGGGGATGAAATTCTTTTAAGGAGGGAGGAATGCGACGACCCGGAATTTTCTAGCAATATCAATTTAATAATCTGCATTAAATATTAAATTGATGTGATATACTTTTGTTAATTAAATCGGAATTTATACTTTTCTTTTAATAAATATCTAACTGGTAAATTTTATCTGTTAGAAATTAATTGTTTGTTTTCTATTTATATATGTATATAATTGTATACATTGTAAATAGATGAATTTGTTTTAAAATTTAATTAATAAAATATGTTTAAATACTAAATTATATTTAGTGAATTATAAATTGTGTTTTATTTAATATAAACTTTTCAAAGAGATAAATAAATACAGGATTTTCAATACATAAGTAAATGTTTAAATAGTTTAAAAACTTATTTTAATTTAAGTTTAAATTTAATTTACTAACAAAAAGATTTGTTTACTTTTCTTTTTAGTATGGTTTGATTTAAAATATGAATTTAAAATGATATATGAGTTTTCATATAATTTTGTCAAACAATACATTAATATACATTAATAAATATGTAGCTTATAATAAAAAGATAATTTATTCTATTTATCATTTCAAATTGATCATGTGTTTTATAATATAAAATGAAATGTATAAATAAAAAATACAAGATACAAGATAAATTGGAAAAGAGATATAAGTTAGTACATTAGTTAAATTAAAAGAACATAACAACATTCATATGCATTTTAAAATATAACAGGACAACAAATAAAACTAGAAAACAAATAAGTTTTTAAGTTTGTAAACTATCACATATGAACTGCAGTATATACATATAAGTATATGTTTAAAGCATCTAGATAAATATGCAGGCCAATGAGCAAATATATATATATGTGCAGGCCAAATTGTATGAAACAAAGCAAATGACAGTAATAAGAATACACATGTCTTACACAAACAAAATGAAAGATATAAAAATTTCTATGTGTGCAGGCTAAAAAAATACACAACTGTATATGTGAAGCTTGTGAAGGAAGATATTGTTAAATATCTTTAAGCTAACAAACAAAACTAATTAATGTAAAAACCCTTTTAGTACACTAAGCATTTATATCAGCCTACCTTTTGAATAAATATCTCTGGTAAGGAAAATCTGTACAATACAAGATTGTATGCAATACTGTCACTATTTCATGAAACATAATTATAGCCCTGTTTTTTTCTTTTTCTATATGTTAGCTTCATATCAGTTCGAACTAAGGAAAAACAAAAGTAAACTTCATTTCAAACTAAAACATGAAAGTAAAACTATTTCAAACTCAACAAAGCTTCAGGTAAACAACAATCAAAATTCAGTTCTACTGAGAAATCAAAGGGGGGGTTCAACCTGTAAATTTGCAAGCCTGTTGAAAAGAAAATAAGGCTCTGTTCTTTTCTGTTTCAGGTGAGTAACACTTTAACATTTACTTAAGTTTAAATTCTGATGCATGCCAATCTTTGAATGCTTAAATAAAATGGTGTGAACAATTATATACTCATTTTCTCTGGATATTTGTAAGATGGAGTTCTGCATATCTCAAGCCTGCATACTGTGTTTTTATTTGCTGTGAGTAATATTTTTGTCAAACTCAAATAAAAAAAAAAATGGTTGCTTTATTTATTTCTGAAATAAGTTTGTATGTGTACATGTTTGAGAGTATCTCAGTGTATGTTTGGATGTGTGATGCATTTGGGTATGTGATGCATATATAATACCTGAAGAAACACCTCTGTTCTAAAAAATTTCAAACCCATATTGGATTAAAAATCCTTTCTGCTTGATCCATTTATTTTTATGACTTAGGATCAAAACAAGATTTGATTGTTAGGTTATAAAAGAGATGTTAAAAATTTATGTAAGCTTAACAAAATTTAAACTTGCTCTGAAAGGATAATAAAGACAGTGAAACTCAAATTTTGATAAAACCCAAACCTCAAAAATTCTTAGTTCAGGCATATAAACTAAAACATTAAACAAAAACATGATTTTTAAGGCCTGAATCAGAATTTTTAGGTAAAGCTTGGAGGAGCAGTTTGTACTTTATTGTTTGAGGCATTTTGAGTTGCTGTGTACGAACGCATGGATGGGGGAGGTCGTGACTGGAACTGGAGATGCGGGGGTGATCGTGGGGTCTGGGAAAAATAGTGGGTGACGGCGAATTGGGTTGTGGAAGCGTCGGCATGGATTTTAAGTTCCTAAACCTAATTATACTGTGCTTTGAAGTTTTGATCGACGCGGCCATTTCAGGCGACCGAGTGCTACCGGGTTTTGCAGGGAGGTTGAGGGGAGGTGGTTGATGACGTAATCGGAGTTTGGTGGCCTCCGGTGGTGGAGGCACTGCGCACGTGCCGTTGACAGGTTTGAGGGAGGTGAGGTCGTGTGTTTTTTCCAGGTTTAGTTTCTTGTTTCCATTTTCTCGCGTGCGCCTGGGAAGAAACTCGAAGCGGGTTACGTTTTTACTCGGGAAAGTGTCGCGTGTTACTCGAAGCAACGCAGGGGGTGCTCGGTAGAATTGTTCAGTGTTTTGTTTTTACAACCTGTAACAGTTTTTCAACTGTTTGATGAATTTTGTCTTAAATTTAACTCTAAGCCAAGTTTAATTTTAAATCAATGTTTAAGACAGGAATTTAAGTTAGTTTTGAAATAATAAAGTTTTCAAAATTTAAATTTATGTTAATAACTTAAAAAGTGCTTAATGCAAGTGTATTCAAGGAGTTGAATTCAAAAATGAAATATAGAATGTTAAGAAAGTATTAGATAAGTTAACTCCAAAGGAAGTCAGGACTTAGGTATGTAATTCCAGACTTGAAATTAACTTAAAGTTTTATAATTTAAAATTGATTCAAATAAGTTTAATGCTATTAAATATGTAAGTTTAAAAAAAAAGGGTTTTGAAATAAATGTTTCAAACATATTGGAATTGAAAATATAATCAATAATGAAAATGGTTTGCTTTAATTCATGAAGTTTTAGAATTTATGTGCATCAACCTTTAAGTTAATTAGGTAGAATAATTAATAATAGATATTAATTAATCTAGTAATTATAGTGTAAAAGTAGTAATTAAGTTAATTAATAAATTAATTAACTAATATGTGATTTAGAACTATAGATTAGTTTCTTTTAAATTAATAATGGTTAATTACTTCATAATTAATAATTAATATAAGCTGATTATGTAAGAAGGAAATAATTAAATAATTATTAATGAAGTTCATTAACCAGATTATGTTATAATTAATTAATATGATTGATTTTGTAATAAAATAATTAGATTAATTAATTCAATAGATAAAATGAAATTATTTATTTGAAAAGTAATTGAGAAATTAATTACTTATTAATGGTGTAAATTAATTTGAGTTAATTAATTTAGTTTAATTAACTGATACTTTGGAATTGAATTACTTAGAGGAGTAATTGAAGAATAATTACGGGATGTAATTAACTGGATAATATTGTTAATGGAAGTAATTGAGAATATCATTACTTAAAAATAAATCAAGAGATTAATTGAGCTTGATATTGGGAAGTAATTAAATTAGAATGATTAATTACTGAATATATTAATCAAGAGGATTACTATTTGAAATTTGAAGGTATGTATTAACAAATGAAAATGTAAATTAGAAATCATTAATTAAAATAATTAATGATGTGAATTAGAGAAATTGATTTATTTGAGAATAATAAATCAACAAGATAATTAAATGGAAATAAATCAATATAAGTGTAATTAATGGAGCATAATTACTCAGAATAGTAATTGGATGATCATTACTTGATGAAGTTAATACAAGATGATTTGTAAGTAGAGTAATTTGAGTAATTTCTTTTGTAATTAATCAAAGGATTAATTTATGGAAATAATTAAACATGGAATGATTAATAAGTAATTAAGAGAAATTAATTACTGGTTTGTTATTAATCAAAAGTGATTAATAGTTGTGTTAAGAAAAGATTAATCACTTAATTAATTTAAATAAGTAATTGAATATAAATTGAAGATCATTAATTACTATAATTAATGATGTAATTAAGAATTGTTTAATTAAGGAATAATTAATAGGAAAGTAATTAAATGCTAAATTGCTATGAATGATTTATAATAATTCATTTTAATTAAACAAAGACTAAATTATTCTTGTAATTAGAGAATGATTTAGTAATTTGATTTATAATCAATTATTGATTATGAGAGCAGGATTTGTGAAATGAGAAATTAATTTAATTTATTTTAAATTAATTAAAAATGGAAGTAGTTAATTTAATTCATTTTTAAATTAATTATAGCTTGTGATTCATAAATCATTGCTGATGGATGATATTGATATTTCATTGTTTGATTGTGATCTCAGAAATGAGTTGGATGATGTCTATGTGATATGGATGTATGTTTTAAGTATGATAATAGATAATTATCTGTTTGGATGATGATATTAGTTATCTGTTTATGATGATGATGTGATTATCTGTTATGAAATGTGAATTATCTATCTGTGCATATTGATGATATTGAATTCACTGTTAAGACTAAATAGACAACTTGGCCCTAAAAGACACGCTTTGGATTTCGATGAGACCGGGATCGGGTTTTCCGCATTAGGAACATCCGAAAACCACATCGTTTCCAAATTTACGTTAGGTCATGAATCTGAAGTGAAGATGAAGGTTCAGAATGCAAGGGTTATCGTCGTTAACTCTGAGGGTGATTCCAAAATGAGTGTAACGAGATGATGCCTTCGGTTTCGTTCGAACCCGGAACGAACTTGTATGGATTGAATGCTTTCAACACATCGTCAGGCGGACGATGAGCATTCTAAGAAATATGTTCTATAAAGGTAATCGTAACCTCAAGCCTCATCAACCGGGAATGGCTAAAACAGGGGAGGTGCAGCAAGGTTAGGTGGGTCATGCCCAAGCAGGACAAGGATATTCCCCTGTCTAGATGTCCCTTTTTATTCGGCTTAGTGGGCGGTTGGTCTGCAGCCAACTTAGGGGTGTATCTTGTTCGGGACTGTTCAGTAAGGAATGGTTCCGGCCTTGTGTTGCAGGGGATGAAGGGAGTAATCCTCGGTACGGTGATCTAGACCCCGTACTGTGACGGGCGGTACCCCAGTAGCCCTGCCATTGTATGGAATCCAAAATCCAATAAGTGCCGTACGAATTAGTTGTGCCCAACTATGTTGGAATGTGAGATGTAAGCATTTCAGCTATTTCTGTATTTTACTTGAAAACCCTAGACACTATTATAATATCACTGGATTTCCTATAAAATGTTTTGGTTAGCGTAAGGTAAAAACTTTTCCATGTTTATGTGTGGGAAGTCTTACGTGATACCTTTTGTTTTCAAAAGATTTTCAAAATTAAGCAACTTTAACCTGTTACTCATACCAGACCCATGTCTGACCCGAAGTTTATTTTTGTTTTTCATAAACTCTCGGGTACCCAAATTTTTACGGGTAGCCAAGGGATTCAGGTTTAGCTTTGACGAATTCTGGAGGAGCAATGGAGCAGGAGGCTTCAGCGTTTTAGATATATTTAGTTCCGCTGTGTGGTATCTCTGTGATGTATTGTGTATTGAGTTGTATTAACTAGACAGGTGTTATAACTGTCTAGTATGTGATGTATTATCTGTATAGCTCTGATTGATGTATATATTATGTAAATACTTATGTAATTAATATATTTTATTCGTTCCGCTGTGAGATTCTGATGTTGTTGTTCTTTCTTCTCTATCTTTTCTATTTTCTCACCTCTTTCTTTCTTATTAACGATGCTACTTCCTGGGAGTAGGAAGTGGGGTCGTTACATTAGTATTAAATTTACAAATTAATGTGTGTATTATCTTAATTTTAATTTTGTGAGTTTATATTTAAATATGTGTATAAATTTATAAATAAAAACAAACCATGTTAATAAATAAAACTTATACATATATAAAAAAATTAAAACAATTAACATTTATACTTGGAATTTTAAATTCAAATTAAATTCAAAATCAAATATTTTCAAATCAAGTTATGTGTATAAATTTAATTTAAAATAACAACTACAAATTTTATTCAAATCCTGTTTATAAAAACAATACACTATTAATATTATTTTTATAAATATCTTATTATTACATTAAAATCATCTTAAAAAAATTATCAATAAAATATCTATTTTGCTAAGCCATAAAACCTTTTGTTGAATTTATTCAAAATTTAAAACTCAAGCCAATTTAATTTAACATTTTAATATTCTTCTTATCAATTTTAAAATCATATATTTATTTATTAGATAGTTTTAAAAACTTAATACTTATTTAAATCAAAATTTCTAAATTATAATGTATATATTAGAATTTGAAAACATGTTTCACTTAGTACTTTTAAACCAAAATCATTTATTTAATAACTTTGAAAAGCAAATAAAAACAAAATTTCCAAATTACGGCAAATATTAAAACTAGAAAATATGCTTTACTTATTAAAATTAAAACAATGCTAATCTACTCAGAATATAAACCATATATTTATATTGTAAATAGAAATCAATTTAGTATTTTTAAAAGATAAAATAACCAATTGAATATTTATTAAAGAAGATTATTAAAATTAACAAAATATCAATATCAATTTAATTTTTCATGCAGATTATTAAATTGATATTGTTAAAAATTCCGGGATATTACATTATATATATATATGTATATATATATATTAAACTCTTTCAAACTTAGTAAAAAAATATTTTAAAACCTTTAACTAAGTTTCTAACTTAAATAAAACAAGTTTTATTGAAAAACATTGATCGGGAAAACATTTAAACTTTATTAAATTTAAATTTTTAAAACTGGACAATCTCTTGTTTTAAAACTTTCCCTCATTCCAAAAATCCAAGCCACACCCACGAAATCTCGAACACAACTTCGAGTCGAGTCCTCCCTCTTTTACTTCGAGATATAACCTTAACAACTTCGAGTCGAACCCGATGATTTCCTTTCTTCCCCGAAATTCAACACACATGACATCTATGGTATCTCGTGCGCCTACACAAGCATTCGCCGGCATTCTAGCCGTTATTGCCACCTTCAACAGCTCGACGACGACATGTACAAAAGCTATGACCACTCATATCATCGAGTTCGACTGAGAATCAAAAACGAGGTTCTCAATCACCACCTGGAAATCAACTCTATCAATGAAATTGGCTCGCCTCTTCACCTTCGACGATCTAAACTCACGCCATCTAGTCCAAAGCTTCGCCATACAACGATACTTTGATTCAACCTATACCGGTCCTGTCTGATGCTACAACGTTGATAAACTAGTCTCGATTTCTCCTCAACCGGAATGGGTTTTTAAACCCTAAAATTCATTCGTCCCGCCACTATAGTGGCTTAAAAATCTCGCGACCATTTTTAACTCATCCCCCATCACTTCATGCTCCTTTGGTCAGAACCCCGAGACCCAAAATTCAGTTGATCACCAGATTTCTTCAAAAGCTCGTTTCCCGTTCAACTCAATCTTTCTCCTCAATCCTATCATTAAAAATCAAAGATATTTGTACTAAAATTCATTATTTGATAACACTAATCCCATTCTGGAATCAAAATACGAAATTAAATTTTTTGATTCCTTGATGTAAAAGTAAAGTTACAGTAAATTTTATATTATTGAAATGATTATTCAATATAAATCTCTAAAACCATTTTTAACATTTGTGTTACTTTGTTACAATCATCTTGCTATCAGGAATTTTAGTTTGAATTCGATTTAATTGAATTTTAAATCTTGATTTTTTAAAACCTATAAACTAAAAATAGAATTAGATATATATGTACAGACATACAACCACTATATATATAGACACACACACATATATAAACACATTCACATTCATGCAACTATCTTACTTCAGAAATCAATCACAGGCATTTTAGCTATAAATTGAAGGTTTTAAACTAAAAATGTGCTCACCTGGATTGGGAAAGAACAACGAAGTTTGCCTGGAAATGATTTGTTAGAAAAATCTGGAATTTGATTTAACACTGAAGTGAACTTGAGTGTTGTTTGAACTTGGATTTGAGTCTGGTACTTGATGTTGCATTTGCCTCAAACTTGAATCAGGTTGAAGTTGCTTGAATTGAATTTTGATTGTTGTTTTGAAATTTGAACCTGAATACTTTGATCCAGATTTAAGACATTGAATTGCTTTGCTTTGATTTGGTTTAACTATTTTGAAATGATCTTACTTTCAGGCTCTGATTTGAGTTGCTTTATGAATCAGGTTGAATATGAGATGATATTGCTTCTTTTCTATTTTCATTTTGGGTTTGAATTGCCTGAGATTTTCTAGATTTTGATTTTTTTTATCTTTATTTTGATTTTTCATTTCCAGATTTTTGAAATGTTTTTGACTTTGAGGCTCTGAATCCTGCTTGTTTTCAGATCTTTGAAACGCTTCTGGATGTTGAACTTCTTCCATGTTCTGAAAAACTGATGTTGTTATTCAGGTCAGATTCAATTTGAAGATGGTATTTGATTGAAATTTTTTTTCTTTCCAGATTTAATTTTTTTAAGATGATCCTTTGCAACCTGATCTTATTCCAGGTTTGAAAATGAAGATGAGAAAAATTTTGAACTGAGGTAAGTAACCAGGTTTCCATTTTTTTCATATTATTTATATTTTTTTATTAAATTTTCTTGAATGATTTCAATTTGCCACTTGCACTTTTTTTTCTAACACTTATAATGATATTTATTTTTTCTTCTTACACTTGTTAGAGTAAATGAACACTTGTAATAAGATTGAGATTATTAATTTACAAATGTCATTTTTTTGATTAAATTGTGTTTAAGTTCTTACTTTACTTTATATAATCCTTATATTTTAAAAAAAATGTCTTTAAACCATTGAGTATTTTTATTTCATATCTTAACATATGTTTATGTTTTCAATATTTATGTTTTTTTATCTTCTTTTATATTTACAATTGCACAAATTAAATTTATCTCAATTTTTTTATTACAATCTTAATTTAGCTTAATATATATATTTTTATATTTTCATTCATACATTTTCTATCATTTATATTTACACAACTTTTAAAAGTGAATGATTTAGAAATGTTAATTATAAACTAAATAAAAATAACATATATATAAGAATTAAATTTAGAATAGTCGTTTGAAAATTCCTACATTAATCTCAAATCATGTCTTCCAAACATAAATACATTTAAAATTAGAAAACAAATTTCTATTAAATTTAAAATATAGAATTTTAAATCCTAATTCATTTTTTAAATATTTTATTTTTTAAATTCTATTCATATTTATTGGATTTTCAAATCAGTTTCTTTATTTACAATCTTATATATATTTATCCTAAATTTTCAAATTAATCCATAATTAAATTTATAATTAATATATTATTCAAAATATTTATTTCTGAATTTCCAATTAGAAATTCTATTTAAAATCATATTTATATATATATTTATATTAGTAAACAAACAAATATCTTTTTTATTTGGAAAATACCAAATTAATTCATAATTTAATTTCAAAAATTAAAATAATTTCCAATTTTAATTTGCTTGAAAAACAAAAATGTTACAGATTCCCCCTTAAGAAAATTTCGTCCCCGAAATTTGCCAGGGAGACAACAAAGATGGATACATAAAGATAGAGAATCGACTCATCAATCAAACTGAGTATCTATTCTGCATTTAGCTTACAAAATCAGAATATCACCAATAATTATGAGAACAAATTCATTCAATATCTCACAAGATACTCGGGTCACCAGATCTACAAAAAAACATATCGGAACCCAGTAAAATAGAAAAATGGATACTCAACTTAGGTCGCAATATCCCAAAGTATACGCCCGATTGTCCCTTATTGGACTGGGATCCACACAAGAGATTATAATAGTATTTCAAATTTGGTTTTAATCGAAATCGTTTTATCGATACAAATTAATTTTAATTTTGTTAACCAATTTTTTTTAAATAGAATTTTAAATTCATTAAGGTTAAAAACAGGAAGATTGATAAGAGACCGATGAAGAGAACATGAAATAGGTACTTATCTACACGATTTGCAAGGCCACCATCAAACCAAAGTTCTCCCTCGAGCTGCCACGAAGCAATCAAAGAACTGAATTTGAACGATGATAAAAAGAGACTGATAGAGAAAAGATTGTTTACTTATTGTTGCAGGGTATTGACCATTTGTAGTGGTACTCCCCTGTCCCCTATCTCATCCTCTTCTTGCATTCATACTCACTATCAATGGATAGTAAGAGAATTTATTGAGGCACACGAACGGATATCTTAGGAACATACTCATTCTAGGGTATACTTCACCCTACCTCTAGTGAGTTACCTAATGTGTTATACTCCTGAGCTAAAGTTCCAACCTTCAGCTCTGATACCAAAATATCACGACCCGAGTTTCAGCATTCGAAAATCGACACCCGTACTTTACTTGTACTTGAATGCCATAGATTCAACCGTTGATATTCGAATCGTGCCGGAGCTGATAATGCATTAAGTATAACAACACAGAAGAAGAAAAGAGTAAGGAATATCATTGATACAACAATGGATACAATATCTGATATAATATAGTACAACAATATTAGAGACAATAACAACAGCAGAAAAGATAACAATGAAAGAGATAACTCCAATATGATCTCCAACAAAGAGTGAATCCATGATCTACATCTCCAATCCAAAGCTCTAAGGCTCCCTGGCAAATAGCTCACAAACCAAAATCTCGAATCACCATCATTTCTGAACCTAGCAAACTTGGATCCCGATGTGATTGGCAAATTCCAAAGGCTGAAAGCTATTGAATCTACTCCTACTATTTGATTATCTGGAAAAATCCAATGTTAGGCTGCCCGTGTCGAAAATTTTGGGCACCCAGAGTTTAGATAGGGAAAAATAAACTCCAGGTCAGTCACGGGAATGGTATGAGCAAACAAAAACTGTTTTTTTTTTAAAACTAACAACAAAAGAATTTAAAACATTGAAAACCGCAATGGTTTTTTTGGAAAATGAAACTACCATAAGGCCTCCCGGCACACACACCATGCAATCGCACACTTGGGGAAGATTTCTCCTTATGATAGTCAAACATGCTTACTACGCAAAATCCTTTTGATATTATTATTAGCGCGTAGTGGAAAACATTTCGAAAGTATAATAGTAATCTTAGCCAGCATAGGTACCATTATACTGTGCCTACTATAGCTACCATTTTAGAATGGCAGGTTATACAACTGAAATCGTAAAGGGCGTGTATTGGTGATTGGATTTCCAATAAATGGTCAGGCTAAGGAACTTCCTATTACCACATAGGAACTCCTCTTGAGGGACACCTCGAGAACCTACCCGGTTCTTTACCAACACAGGGCTGGTTTACCCCCTTCCCGAGAGTAACACCTAAGATATGACATCCCCAGTCATTTGCGACCTTTATCTGAGAGCTCTCAACGACAAAGCAACAATCACACAGTAATAGATTTACAGTGTCCACGTGAGTTATCTATCTGGGCTCCATACCATGATACCACCCTTTTCCAAAAGGAATGGACACACTCGAGGGGCGCGACCCCTACAACCTTGCTGCATCCTTCCTGTTTCGACCATTTCCGAGGTGTGAGGTCCTGATGCAGTCTCGTCCACAAAGCTACGCTTTTCACAAAGCCATGCTTTGATCAACAAATGATCAGCACCACTTCGTATGCCACATTACCAAATTGGGAATGTATCACTAGTAACCATCAACTACATAACCTCTGAGCTCGTACGTCTCAGAGAAGGGTGTTAAGCTAAGAGAATAAATCTCCACCACCAAACATAAATGTATTTGATAGAAACCAGCTTTACATCTCAAAGTGTAATGTCAGACACACATCCATACAAGTCTGTTCCGTGTTCGAACAGAACCGAAGGCACTTCCAAAGAAGCCCTTTGCAATCCGGGTATTCACAATCTCGATTGGACTCCCCATCACATATGGAGATCTCTATACCAGCGTGACTCAGTGTAGAGACATTCGACGGGTTATCTTTTCGTTCTCAAAAATACCCGGTCTTCACCACCGGTCTTCAATGTTATCCATATCGTCGTATCATTATTCGAAATTGGTTATATGACACAAGGTCCTCTCCCGGCTAAACCAAATAATGAGCGCTACATTTAAAAACCATATGGATAATGGGATCTCAGTTAAGTCACAACTTATTACCCAAAACAAATGGTTTAAATAAATTACCATTTTCAAATCTTTTAAAAAAATTCACTTCATAAAGCTCACCCATTTTTCACAAAGATCCATTCACATTCTCTCAAGACAATTTCCCTTTCAAATTGGATTAACTCATCCAATCTTTAAATTAAAGACTCAATTTATAGCTTTCAAAACTATTTCCAAAGATTCATTTATAACTTGGAAAACCATTTTCATTTTAAGCTTGAAGTCCTTTTAACACAAATTGAAAATTCTTTCCTTATACGAAAGCTTTTATTATTTGAAAACAAGTAGTTTTCGTTTTGGAAAAATCTGATTTCATTTATACAATTTAAAGTCCTTGGGTTAAATTCAAATTCCCAAAACAATACTTTTAAAATGGTTTAAACCCATATAAACACACCTACAACTTGTATAACCTTTTTAAACCATAATTTCTAAATATAGAATTTAATTTCAAACCTTGAATTTAAATTCAAATCAAATTATTCAAAATAACTTTCATCTTCCAAATTCCTTTTCAAAAGCTTTTCACTTTTAACCCAATTCCATTTCCAAAACCATTTGGATTCAAAACAATTCAACTTTTAAAACCATTTCAAAAATCTGTGACTAAACCATTTTCCTCGTGCAATCCATATTTGTGTGTGTGGTGTAGTCCAAGCGTTTTACACAATAATGCAACATCATTCAGTCATCACAGATTCAAGCATATCAATATCGATAAGCGGTATATTGCTATAACGCTTATCTTCCATACACAGATTCACAGATAAATAATATACATTTATCAAAGATAAATAATATACATTTATCACAGATAAAATAAATTACATTCACCACAGCTTGAATTAAAATAATTCATATCACAAAGCATCACATAGTAGAGATATCAAACAATATCAAGCATTCAATACAATTCAAACATCCATAAGTAAGGTTAATTTATCATATGATTAATTGAAATGAGATTAATCCTAATCCAAGTTAATTAACATTAGTTAATTACAATTATTTTTACTAATTAAAATTTAATCATTTACTAATTAACCTTAATAAATAAATCAATTAACTTTTAATTATTTGATTATCCTTTAAATTAATTTCTTTAATTAATTTATTGAACCTTAATTATTTACCATTTAATTAATTACAATAAGTGATTATTCCAAATTAATTTTTATTAATTAATTAACCTTTAATCAATTAATTATCCGTAAGTAATTACCCCTTCATTACTTATATTAACAAATCATTAATTACTTAATTAAATTTAAAAGATAACCCTTTTTATATTTTAATTAATTACCTAAATTAATTACCATTTGATTAATTAGTTACTTTAATTACATTCAATAATTATCCATTAATAAATCACCTTAATTAATCACACAAAGTAATTAACCTTTAATTATTAAATGATTAAATAAATCATATTGTTTAATTAATTACCTTGATAAATTATCCATTTAACTAACGATCCTTTAATACATTAAGTAATTAATCATTTAATCACTTAAAACCTTTAAATTAAATTAAGGATTTAAATACTTCATTCTTTAATTATTTACTTAATTACAATATTAAGTTTATTTAAAAATAAACTTTCAAAGGTTATATATATATATTAAACTCTTTCAAACTTAGTAAAAAAATATCTTTTAAAACCTTTAGTTAAGTTTCTAACTTAAATAAAACATGTTTTATTGAAAACATTAATCAGGAAAACATTTAAACTTGATTAAATTTAAAATTTTAAAACAGGACAATCTCTTGTTTTAAAACTTGCCCTCGTTCTAAAAACTCGAGCCACACCCACGAAATCCCGAACGCAACTTCGAGTTGAGTCCTCCCTCTTTTACTTCGAGATATACCCTTAACAACTTCGAGTCGAACCCGATGATTTCCTTCCTTCCCCAAAATTCAACACACTGGACATCTATTATATCTCGTGCACCTACACAAGCGTTCGTCGGCGTTCTGGCCGTTCCTGCCACCTTCAACTGCTTGATGACGGCATATACAAAAGCTATGACCACTCAGATCATCGAGTTCAATTGAGAATCGAAAACGAGGTTCTCGATCACCACCTGGAAATCAACTCTATCAATGAAATTGGCTCGCCTCTTCACCTCCGACGATCTGAACTCGCGCCCCCTAGTCTAAAGCTTCCCTATACAACGTTACTTCGACTCAAACTATACCAGTCCTGCCCGATGCTCCAACTTTGATGAACTAGTCTCGATTTCTCGTCAACCAGAATAGGTTCTTAAACCCTAAAATTCCTTCGTCCAGCCACCATAGTGGCTTAAAAATCTCACGACCATTTTTACCTCGTCCCCCATCACTTCATGCTCCTTTGGTCAGAACCCCGAGACCTAAAATTCAGTTGATCACCAGATTTCGCCAAAAGCTCGTTTCTCGTTCAGCTCAATCTTTCTCACCAATCCCATCATTAAAAATCGAGATATTTGTACTAAAATTCATTATTTGATAACACTAATCCCATTATGGAATCAAAACACGAAACTAAATTTATTGATTCCTTGATTTAAAAATAAATTAACAGTAAATTTTATATTATTGAAATGATTATTCAATATAAATATCTAAAACCATTTTGAACATTTGTGTTACTTTGTTGCAATCATCTTCCTTTAAGGAATTTTAGTTTGAATTCGATTGATGGAAGAGATATTGAATTTTATATCTTGATTTTTTTAGAACCTGTAAAATGAAAACAGAATTACAGATATATGTACGGACATACAACCACTTCATGTGTATATATGTACACACACACACACATATAAACACATTCACATTCATGCAACTATCTTGCTTCAGAAATCAATCACAGGCATTTTAGTTATAGATTGAAGGTTTTAAACTAAAAATTTACTCACCTGGATTGGGAAAGAACATAGGAGTTTGCCTGGAAATGATTTGTTTGAAAAATCTGGAATTTGATTTAACACTGAAGTGAACTTGAGTGTTGTTTGAACTTGGATTTGAGTCTGGTACTTCATGTTGCATTTGCATGCCTCAGACTTAAATCAGGTTAAAGTTGCTTGAATTGAATTTTAATTGTTGTTTTGAAGTTTGAACCTGAATGCTTTGATCCAGATTGAAGACATTGAATTGCTTTGCTTTGATTTGGTTTAACTGGTTTGAAATTATCTTACTTTCATGCTTTGATTTGAGTTGCTTTATTAATCAGGTTAAATATGAGATGATATTGCTTCTTTTCTGTTTTCGTTCTGGGTTTGAAATGCCTAAGATTTTCCAGATTTTGATTTTTGTTTTGATCTTCATTTTTATTTTTCATTTCCATATTTTTGAAATGTTCTTGACTTTGAGGCTCTGAATCCTTCTTGTTTTCCAGATCTTAGAAATGCTTTTGGATATTGAACTTCTTCCAAGTTCTGAAATATTGATGTTGTAACTCAGGTCTGATTCAAGTTGAAGATGGTATTTGATTGAAATTTTTTTGTCTTCCCAGATTGAATTTTTTTGAGATGATCCTTTAGGTTTGAAATTGAAGATGAGAGAAATTTTCAACCGAGGTAAGTAACCAGGTTTCTAATTTTTTCATATTTTTTTATATTAAATCTTCTTGAATGAATTCAATTTGCCACTTGCACTTTTTTTTCGAGCACTTACGATGATATTTATTTTTCTTCTTACACTTGTTAGAGTAAATGAACAATTGTAATATGAACGAGAATATTAATTTATAAATGTCATTTTTTATTTAAATTGTGTTTAAGTCCTTATTTATTTTAATTTATATAATCCTTTTGTTTTTAAAAAATGTCTTTAAACCATTGAGTATTTTTATTTCATATCTTTACATATGTTTATGTTTTCAATATTTATGCTTTTTTATCTTCTTATATATTTACATTTGCACAAATTAAATTTATCTCATTTTTTTTATTATAATCTTAATTTAGCTTAATATATATATATATATATATATATATATATATATATATATATATATATATATATATATATTTTCATTCATAAATTTTTTATCAATTATATTTACATAACTTTTAAAAGAGAATGATTTAAAAAATTTAATTATAAACAAAATAAAAATCACATATATATATATATATATAAGAATTAAATTTCGAATAGTCTTTTGAAAATTCATACATTTATCTCAAATCATGTCTTCGAAATATAAATACATTTAAAATTAGAAAACAAATTTGTATTAAATTTAAAATATGGAATTTTAAATCCTAGTCCATTTTTAAGATATTTTATTTTTAAAATTCTATTCATATTTATTCAATTTTCAAATCAATTTCTTTATTTACAATCTTATATATATTTATCCCAAATTTTCATATTAATCCATAATTAAATTTATAATTAATATATTGTTCAAAATATTTAATTCTGAATTTCCAATTAGAAATTCTATTTAAAATCATATTTATATATATATATATATATATATTTATATTAATAAACAAACAAACATCTATTTAATTTGGAAAATACCAAATTAATTCACGATTTAATTTCAAAAATTAAAATAATTTCAAATTTGAATTTGCTTTGAAAACAGGAATGTTACAGATTCCCCCTTAAGAAAATTTGTTCCTCAAAATTTGCCAGGGAGACAACAAAAATGGATACACAAAGATAGAGAATTGACTCATCAATCAAACTGAATAGCTATTCCACATTTGGCTTACCAAATCAGAATATCACCAATAATTATGAGAACAAACTCGTTCAATATCTCACAAGATATTCGGGTCACCAAATCTACGAATAACATATCGAAACCCAATAAAATAGACAAATGGATACTCAACTTAGGTCGGAATATCCCAAAGTATACGCACGCTTGTCCCTTAATGGACTTGGATCCACATAAGAGATTACAATAGTATTTAAAATTTGGTTTTAATCGAAATCGTTTTATCGATAAAAATTAATTTAACTTCATATTTTGTTAACCAATTTATTTTAAATTTAAATTTAAATTTATTAAGGTTAAAATGGGAAGATTGATAAGAAACCGATGAAGAGAACATGAATTAGGTACTTATCTGCACGATTTGCAAGGCCACCATCACAACAAAGCTTCTCCCTCGAGCTGCCATGAAGCAGTCAAGAATTGAAATTGAAAGATGATCGAAAGAGACTGATAGTGAAAAGATTATTTCCTTGTTGTTGCAGGGTATTGACCATTTGTAGTGGCACTCCCCTATCCCCTATCTTGTCCTCTTCATGCACTCATACTCACTATCAATGGACAGTGAGAGAATTTTCTAAGGCACACGAACGGATATCATAAGGATATACTCATTCTATGGTATACTTCACCCTATCTCTAATGAGTTACCTAATGTGTTATACTCCTGAGCAAAAGTTTCAACCTTCAGCTCTGATACCAAAATGTCACGACCCGAATTTCAGCGTTCGAAAATCGACACCCGTACTTCACTTGTACTTAAATGCCGCAGATTTAACTGTTGAAATTCGACTCGTGTCGGAGCTTATAACGCATTAAGTATAACAACACAGTGGAAGAAAAGAGTAATGAATATCATTGATACAACAATGGTACAATATCTAATACAATATGGTACAGCAATATCAGAGACAATAACAACAGCGGAAACGATAACAACGAAGAGATAACTCCAATATGATCTCCAATAAAAAGCGAATCCATAATCTACATCTCCAATCCAAAGCACTAAGGCTCCCTGGCAAATTGCTCACAAACCAAAAGCTCGAATCACCATCATTGCCGAACCTAGCAAACTCGGATCCCAATGCGATTGCCAAATTCCAAAGGCTGAAACCTATCGAATCTATGCCTACTATTTGATTATCTAAAAAAATCCAACTCTAGACTGCCCGTGTGGAAAATTGTGGGCACCCAAAGTTTAGATAGGGAACAATAAACTCCAGGTCAGTCATGGGACTGTTATGTGCAAATAAAAACAGTTTTATTTAAAGCTAACGACAAAAGAATTTAAAACATTGGAAACCACAATGCTTTTTTGGAAAATGAAACTACCATAAGGCCTCCCGGCACACACACCATACAATCGCACACTTAGGGGAGATTTCTCCTTATGATAGTCAAACATGCTTACTACGCAAAATCCTTTTGATATTATTATTAGTGCATAGTGGAAAACATTTTGAAAGTATAATATTAATCTTAGCCAGCATAGGTACCATTATAGTATGCCTACTATAGTTACCATTTAAGAATGGCAGGTTATACAACTACAATCGTAAAGGGCGCGTATTGGTGATTGGATTTCCAACTAATGGTCGGGCTAATGAACTTCCTATTACCACATGGAAACGCCTCTAGAGGGATGCCACGAGAACCTACCCGGTTCTCTGCCAACACAAGGCCGGTTTACCCCCTTCATGGAGTAACACCTAAGATATGCCATCCCCGATCGTTTGCGACCTTTAACCGAGAGCTCTCAACCACAAAGCAACAATCACACAGTAATAGATTTACAGTGTCCACATGAGTTAAGTATCTGGGCTCCATACCATGATACCACCCTTTTCTAGAAGGAATGGACATACCCTAGGGGCGCGACCCCTACAACCTTGCTGCATCCTTCCTGTTTCGACCATTTCCGGGGTGTGAGGTCCTGATGCAGTCTCGTCCACAAAGCTATGCTTTTCACAAAGCCTAGCTTTGTTCAACAAATGATCAGTAGCACTTCATATGCCACAATACCGAATTGGGAGTGCATCACTAGTAACCATCAACTATATAACCTCTGAGCTCGTACGTCTCCGAGAAGGGTATTAGGCTAAGAGAATAAATCTCCGCCACCAAACAGAGATGTATACGATAGAAACCAGCTTTACATCTCAAAGTGTAATGTCAAACACACATCCATACAACTCTGTTCCGGGTTCGAACAGAACCGAAGGCACTTCCAAAGAAGCCCTTCCAATCCGGGTATTCACAGTCCCGATCGTACTACCAATCACATATGGAGATCCCTATACCGGAGCGACTCAGTGCAGAGACATTCGACGGGTTATCCTATCATTTTGGGAAAAAAACCCGATCTTCACCACCGGTCTTCAAATGTTTTCCATATCGTCGTATCATTATTCGAAATGGGTTATATGACACAAGGTCCTTTCCCGGCTAAACCGAATAATGAGCGCAATATTTAGAAACCATATGGATAATGGGATCTCAATTAAGTCACAACTTATTACCTAAACAAATGGTTTTAACAAATTACCATTTTCAAATCTTTTAAAAAATTCACTTCACAAAGTTCACCTTTTTTCACAAAGATTCAATCACATTCTTTCAAAAAAATTCCCTTTCAAATTGGATTAACTCATCCATTCTTTAAATTAAAGACTCAATTTATAACTTTCAAAACTATTTCCAAAGATTCATTTATAACTTGGAAAACCATTTTCATTTTAAACTTGAAGTCCTTTTAAAACAAATTGGAAATTCTTTCCTTATATGAAAGCTTTTATTATTTGAAAACAAATAGTTTTCATTTTGGAAAAATCCGATTTCATTTATACAAGTTAAAGTCCTTGGGTTAAATTCAAACTCCTAAAACAATACTTTTAAAATGGCTTAAACCCATATAAACACATCTATAACTTGTATAACCTTTTTAAACTATAATTTCTAAACATAGAATTTAATTTCAAATCTTGAATTCAAATTCAAATCAAATTATTTAAATTCAAAAATTTATCAAATTATTCCAAATAACTTTCTTCTTCAAAATTCCTTTTCAAAAGCTTTTCACTATTAACCCAATTCCATTTCCAAAACCATTTGGATTTAAAACAATTCAACTTTTAAAACCATTTCAAAAATCTATGACTTAACCAATTTCCTCGTGCAATCCATATTTGTGTATGTGTGGTGTAGTCCAGGGGTTTTACACTATAGTGCAACATCATTCAATCATCACATATTCTAGCATATCAATATCGATAAGCGGTATATTTCTATAACGCTTATCTTCCATACACAGATTCATAGATAAATAATATACATTTATCACAGAGAAATAATTTACATTTATCACAGATAAATAATATACATTTATCATAGATAAAATAAATTACATTCATCATAGCTTGAATTAAAACAATTCATATCACGAAGCATCACATAGTAGAGATATCAAACAATTTCGAGCATTCAATGCAATTCAAACAAACATAAATAAGGTTAGTTTATCATTTGATTAATTGAAACCACATTAATCCTAATCCAGGTTAATTAACATTAGTTAATTACAATTATTTTTATTAATTAAACTTTAATCATTATTAATTAACCTTAATAAATAAATCAGTTAACTTTTAATTATTTGATTATCCTTTAAATTAATTTCTTTAATTAATTTATTAACCCTTAATTAATTACCATTTAATTAATTACAATAACTGATTATTCCTAATTAATTTTTATTAATTAATTAAACTTTAATTAATTAATTATCCTCAATTAATTACCCCTTAATTACTTATATGAATAAATCGTTAATTACTTAATAAAATTTAAAAGATAACCCTTTTAATATTTAATTAATTACTTTAATTACATTCAATAATTATCCATTAATAAATCACCTTAATTGATCACACAAGGTTATTATGTAATATCCCAGAATTTCGGAGAATTTAAAAGGAGATAATCTCTTAAATAAATCATTTAAAATTGATAAAACTATATCTTCAAATATAAATAATCAAAATAAAATTTATGTGATGTTTTTTTTTAAATTTAGAAATCATTTGATTTTAAATGGAATTATTTAATTTGTGTTATTTTATAAATTTGATTTTTGATAAGTTTGACATTTTAATTTAATAAGTATTGTTTAAAGATATGTTTACTTAAAAATTTACTTTAAAATTAGAATTCAACATTTCTTAATTTAAAAATGTGTTTGTTTAATTTGATAAAAAAATATTTGATTTGAAATTTAAATTGAATTTGAATTTTTATATTTGAAATTTTAATGGGAATTTGTAATTTAAAAAGGAAGGTATATTTTGAAATACATTTGTATATAAGAGATTTATGAATAAAGTTTTATTTTAAAAATAAGTTTTGTTTTTGAATTAATTTAAAACAAAAGAATTTTATTTATATAAATTTGGAAAATATTTATTTAATAGTAGATAAATACAAAAGCATTTAAATTAACTTGTAAATGTGGATTTAATAACTTTATGATATTTTATTTGGGATCTAATTAGTTTATATCTTATTTTTCTTGAAAGTTTTATTTTTATAAAAAAGAAAATGGATTTATAAATTTATAAAAGCATTCATAAATTAGTAAAATATCTACATATTAAGAAAATAGATAATAAAGGGTTTTAAAAATCATTTAAAAATATTTTAAAATATATGGGTGACATGTGTTCAATTTTAAAACATTATAGGATACATGTGTTAAGAGATTAATCTTGGGTTATGACAAATGTAATCAAGTTAACAAGTGTCCGCTTTTCCTTAATTTTCTTTTTTTTCGTTTCTTTAAATTTTATTTAACCTTAAAACTTATTCTATAAAATCCTATTTTCTTCTTCCTTCATTTTCTTTGAATTCAAACAAGAATCCATGGCCACAACATTCAATCTGAAACCTGAAATTCTTTCCTAAGCCTGAAACAGAAATGCATATCTCCTCAAACCCTTCATTTCCAAGCCTGCATGTTGTTCTTATCAAAACTGAAACCTATTCAAATCTTCATTTTCAAGAAAAAATCCCTGAAACCAGAAATAAACAGATCTGTAGCAAAGCTTCACCCAAATCTTCAAGATCATCCTCAAAGATCTGCAGTATTCTATCATGCATGTAGTAAGCTTCAATTGCATGCCTGAGATCAAAATTCAAAAATGCAACCTGCCAACCAATTTTAAAGCTTCAATGTGATCTGAAAAGCAACTCATTTTCAAAGGCTTTGAGCATCACCATGGTTTCTGGAAATTGCAACAACAAGTTTTCAAAAACAAATGGGGGTTTTCATTCCTGTTCCAAATTCTGTGCTAAGTCATAACGAGGTGAGTAAACAACTAACTTAAAATTTTAAGTAGGTTAATAAATTGTTGTTTAATAATTTCTGTGATAATAAAGTTGTTTGTGATGATGCTGCATATATTTAGGAATGAGTTATTGAATGGGCATGTTAATTTCTTTTTGTTTTTTGAAAACTGCAGTGTGTAATAAATACAAATCTAGTTGTACTTCTCTAGTTAGATTTCTTGATTTAGATGATCAAGCATAGGGTGTTCAACAGCAAGATTTAAATTCTTAAATATAAAAAAAAAGGGTTTCATTTGATGATGCCTGCATCTAGAAGAAGGAATGAAAAAGGATCTGCATTTTGAAATTTAGTTCTCTGTTCATTCATGTTTACAGAGTTCTTATAAATAACAAATTCAAGCTTTTTATATATATAAAACTTTGAAACTTTGGATTTAAAAACAATTAATCTAAATCTTATGTAGAATATAATTTGTTACTTAAGTAATATTGATACTTGTATGTTTGGGAAATAGTTTAAATTCTTTAATCATGAAAGTGTTAATGTTTCTGCAGGCCAGTAAATTGATTTGCCTCTATACATTCATGTTTACAGAAATTTTTATAAATAAACAAATTCAAGCTTTTTATATATATAAAACTTTGAAACTTTGGGATTTAAAATAATTTAGTTAAGTGTAAATTCATCTAGCTTAGGGAATTATGTTTAAACAAGTTAAGTTTTAAAAATCTACCTATAGACTTAAGTTTGCAGTGGAAACTTATATCATGAAACAAATAAAATTTTGAATTTTATTAATTCATGCGTATATATAGAATCATCACTTAAGATTATGATTTTTAGTACAAAAATTCAGATTTTTAAAATAGCATTGAGAGTGGAATTTGGGTTTTACTGGAAGTATGTATTTAGGTGATTTCTGGAGGATGGAGCAAGTAGGTGGATCGGGGCTGCTACTGAAGATGGAGGTCGTCACGGAGTTTTGGGGAAAATTAGTGGTCGAGGTTGTAAGGGGCGGTGGCGACAGCGATGGCCGGAATTCGGTTTTAATCCCTAATTTTTACTGAGTTGGATTTTGGTTTCTCGCCGTAAGCACCATTGATCGAGTGCTCTGAATTTTTTCCTGGACGAAGCAAATGGGCTTGGCAAGAGATGGTCGGCGTCGTGAATTTTATGGTGACCGGAGCTTGGTGGTCGAAGGTGGTTTATGTGAGGTTTTCTGGGTATGGGTTCTGCAGAATATCCAGAATTTGATTCGAAAGGAGTTTGTGTGCTTTAGTGGTCGATTTGGGATGCAGTGGTGTTGAGAGGGTTGCTGGAGGCGGTGGCGTTGGTCGATGGTGACCAATGGTGGCATGCATGTGCACGTGTTTGTGGTTGGTATCAGCGAGCTTAGATTCGTTGGGAAATCTCGAAGTGTCATTCGAGTTTGGGTGGGAAAGACTCGAAGTGTTCCCGGGTGTGTTTGGTGGGAGATCTGTGTCTTTGCAACTGTAATTAAATCAATGTTAAAAAAAAGAAATGGAAGAAGAAAACTCGGGTTTTGACCCGAGTAGGTAACGGGTTCGACCCGAAGCTGGATATAAAACAGTTTTTAAAAGATTTTAAAAAGGTTTAAAAACTTGCTTTTGAAATTTAGGAATTGTAAATTAGTTAAAACTTTATATAAATTACTTGATGTATTTAGTAAATGTTTTATTTAACATATTTTAAGATGTTTTCAAGTTTTGTTAAATTTAAACATTTTTAGAAAGTTTGAATGATTTTGAAAACGAGTTTTGAAAGATAATTTTAGTGGTTTATATAAAGGCAAGTTTTAAATTCAAGTTGAAAATTTAATTTAACTTAATAACTTTAAGTTATTAATAATTTTAATTTATTAAGCTAAAAGGTTGTTTAGCTTAAACTTTGTTTAAAATTTAATTAAGTAAGAATAGTTGTATAACAAAGATTATTATGTGTTAAATCAATTAAAGCTTTTTATAAGGTAAATGTTTATCTTAATTAAGGTTTTAAATATCTTAATTTTGATTTAGTTAATTTGAAGAAGTAAGTTTAATTGATTAGTTAAGAATAAAGTATTAATTAGGAAACTAATTAAGGGAAAATGATTTACTTGGTTAATAAATGGCTAAGAATTAAAGATTAATTAAATGGTTATTTAAAGATCATTAACTAGATTTTTAATTTATGGTTAAGGATTCATTAATCAAGTAATTAAATGAAATTAAACTTAATTAATCATGTGGTTAAGATTTATTAACTAAGAATTTAATAAGTTGTTAATTAAGTATAAGGGTTACTTAATTAGTATTTAAGAAATGTTCAATTTGTAATTTTATTAATTAATAATTAGAGTCTTATTGATTAATAATTAGATAATAATTAATCAGTAATTAAGGATTGATTAAGAAGCTGTTAAATGGTAATTAATTGATTAATCAATTGTAATTAAGGATTAATCAAATGATAATTAAGGATTGATTATCTATTAATTAAAGATGGGTAACAGTTAATTAAATGGTGATTAAGGAGTGAGTAATCTGTAATTAAGTTCTTAATTAATAATTGATAATTAGGTTTAGTAATTAATAATTAAGAGATAATAATTGGTTGATTATTAATTAATTAATTAATTATAAAAGTAATTATGGATTAATTAAATTTTATTAGAAGATAATTAATTGGTTAATTATTAATTATTTAATTAATTAATTATAAAAGTAATTATGGATTAATTAAATTGTATTAAGAGATATTGATTAATAATTAAGGTTATTAATCGATAGTTGATGGATAATTAATCAATTAATTAAAAGTTATTTAATTGATTATGAAAGTAATTAAGGATTAATTACTTTGTATTAAAGGAAATTAATTAATAATTAGGCTTTATTAATTGATGATTAAAGGATAATTAATCTGGAATTGAGGATTGATTAATTGATTAATTAAGTTAATCAAGGAGTGATTAATTAATTAAGGTAGTGATTAATGATGATTGTATAAGCAAGATTTAGGGGTTGATTCTTAAGGGATTAATTTAAGAAATTAAATTAATTATGATATGAATTGATAATACTTGTTTATGGATGATTGGTTGTTGAATGTCTGGATTGGATGATGGATTGATATCTATTGATGATATGCGTTGTGACATTCTGTGAGATGATATAGGTTATATCAATGACAAATGTGTGATATTTATCTATGTTAATGCTGTGTGATTTCAAAGCATTTAATTGTATTGAATTGTTTAAACCTTTAAACAACTTGACCTTAAAAGACACGCATTTGGATTTCGATGAGACCGGGATCGGGTTTCCATAATTGGATATCCGAAAACCACATCGATCCAAATTAACGATAGGTCGTGAATCACTTGTGAAGAGTGAAGACTCGAGGTGTAAGAACTATACGTCAGTATAACTCTGGAGGTGATTCTGTAATGAGTTTGACGGAACTAGTTCTTATAGGTTCGAGATGGTGATTTAGAGTGCAAGGGTTATTGTCGTTAACTCTGAGGGTGATTCCAAAATGAGTGTAACGAGATAATGCCTTCGGTTTCGTTCGAACCCGGAACGAACTTGTATGGATTGAATGCTATCAGAACATCGTCAGGTGGACGATGAGCATTCTAAGAGATGTGTTCTCTAAAGGTACTCGTAGCCTCAAGCCTCGTCAACCGGGAATGACTAAAACAGGGGAGGTGCAGCAAGGCTGCGTGGGTAGCCCCCACTTGAGAGCAAGGTTTACCCCTTTCTAGATGTCCCTTTTTATTTCGGATGTGTGGGGCGATTGCTAGCTAGAATCGCCGGGGTGGTCTTGTTCGGGACTGTTCAGTAAGGAATGGTCCCGGCCTTCTGTTGCAGGGGAGCGGGCGTACTCCTCGGTACGGTGATCTAGGCCACGTACTGTGACGGGCGGTACCCCAGTAGCCCTGCCATTGTATGGAATCCATAATCCAATAAGTACCAACGGTTTTGATTGTATTACCCACTTTTGTGGCTAGTAGCTGGAATTTAATGAATGTAACGATTTCGGCTATTTCATATTTATTTGAAAACCCTAGACACTATTATAATATCATCAGATTTCCTATCAAATATTTTAGTTAGCGTAAGGTAAAAGCTTTTCCATGTTTATGTGTGGAAAGTCTTACGTGATACCTTTCTTTCAAAAGGTTTTTAAAAATTAATCAACTTTAACCCGTTTACTTACACCAGACCCATGTCTGACCCGGAGTTTATTCTGTTTTTCTTAAACTCTTGGGTACTCAAATTTTTACGAGTAGCTAAGGGATTCAGGTCTGCTTTGACGAATACTGGAGGATTTATGGAACAGGAGGCTTCAACGCTTGTAGTTATATGGTGTTTTCCTTTGTGTTGTATCTCTGTGATATATGTGTTGCATTTGACTTGTATAATAGACAGACTTGTATAACTGTCTATTCTGTGTTGTTGTATCTGAGTAACTCTGATATGTAATAGACTATGTAATAGTTATGTTATATATTATATTTTGTTTCGTTCCGCTGTGAGATTTTGATTTTGTTGATTTCTTTTCTTCTATCTATTCTATTTCTACCTCTTTCTTTCTTAAGAATGTTGCGTCTTTCTGTGGAATGGAAGGCGGGTCGTTTCACTTGGTATCAGAGCATAGGTTGAGATAATATCTAGGCTCTGGAGTAGTGTCTATCTTAAGAGCGCGTATTTGTAATTTTTATATAACTATATACTTATATAAATTTGTTGGGTATCTGTTCGGATTTCCAACATGAGTTCTAGAGGAATTTATCTATCTATCTTTGATTGTTTAGCCCTCCTACCTTTGTATCTATCCCTATAGATGGATAGCTAAGATAGATCAGATCTGTGGAAGCTTAAGATTTTCTTATCTTCCCCATAGTTTTTCTAGAGACCTTTTGTTTGATCTTGTTTGGATATTGTTTGGTGGTATGGTAGTGAGCTGTTTGATGTAAGAAGCAAGGATTGTATCTTTGGAAGTTGAGTTGAGAAGAATTGCAAAAGTGATTTGCGATGATGCTGGGATTCTTTTGAGTCATCTTCTACATGGAGTGAGGCATCTCCAGGAGGTGTAGAGTCCATTGGGTGGTCAGTGATTTTCCGGATGTTTCGAAGGAGCAGAGATTTTTCCTCATCGGGAAATAGAGATTGGAATCGTCTTTGGTTTCAGAAGTAGTGTCTGTGGTTCAGCCTAGTTTTTCCCAGTGGGAGTTCAACTGTTGTTTTGTGTCCTAGACTGATAAATCTTTTTAGATTCTGTGTGAATTGATGAATCGAGCTTTTGTGATGTGTGGTATAAGTTGTTCTTGTTTTCATCAATGTTTTTCTGGTCTACTCCAAGTCCGAAGAGGAGAGCTGGCGACATTTGGAGTTAGTGTTAGAGGCTTTGAGGAAGCATTTTGTTTTGGTGATGGTATTTCTGTAGATCCAGCCTAGATAGTTACTATTCAAGAGTGGAAGCAACCGCAGTTTTCTGGTTAGGCAGAATTCTACAGGAGTAAAAGTAGACCCGAGTCTGAAGAGATTTTCTCGGATTTGAAGGCAAGGCTGACTAGTGTGCCTGTTCTAGCTATCCCGGATGGCAAGAATAAGTTTTGGATCTGCTCGGACATTTGTGTGTGTCTGAGTAGGATGAAGTGAGGCAATGATGGCCAGTGTTCCAAGTGTTGAAATGGATTGGTCTAGAGAACATGGAGGATCATCGAAAGGATTTGTGTTCCGAATTCTTAGATTTTGAAGCAAGAACTTTTGGCAGGGAGTCATCGCTCCAGATTTGTGTCCAGCCAGGTGTTCAAAGATATATGGATATGAAGAGAATCTTCTAATGGCCAAGTACGAAGTAGGAAGTTTCTTCTTTCATCTTTGGATGTGCGATCTGTCAGCAAGTGTTGGTGATCAACAGAAGACCGCCGGTTTGTTGCCTTTGGAGGTTTCGAAGTGGAAGTTCCAGTGGGAAGTGATTTCTTTGGATTTCTTCGAAGGTTTGCCAAGGTTTAAAGAGGGAATTATAGGAATATGGGTGATTGTGAATCAGTTAACCAAGAACTCCCATTTTATTCTGGTTGAGGCAATCCATACTATAGCATCTTTGGTTGAGTTTTTCTTGAGAGTTTGTCTGACTACTTAGTGTTTCAGTCAGCAATGTTAGCAATTGTGATCTTATCGTCTCCAACTAGTTTTGGTTTGTGAGGTATCTGCGATGAAGGAGCTTATCAGGAGAAGTTTAGTGTTGTAGTCTTTAGGATGAACTGCCAGTTTGGATGACTGGAATTCACATTGTTTTTCATGTATCTCTTCTGAGGAGATACGTGAACGATCTATCTTTTGTTGTGGAGTTAGGATTTCAGAGTTTGTCTTGGAAAACTCTGAATAGTTTTAGGAAGACTTATCTGGATTTATGTCCGGATAGCTAGGATTGTTTGATTGAATGAATTGGTTGTTTGAGTAAACTGTTTGTTTGGATAAATTGTTGTTGGTTGATAATGATTGGCTGATAGGAATGCTTGAATGATTTAAATGAAATAAAAGATTTTGGATTATCTTTATTTTAAATTTCACGGACGAAATTCTTTTAAGGGGGAAGGAATGTAATATCCCAGAATTTCGGAGAATTTAAAAGGAGATAATCTCTTAAATAAATCATTTAAAATTGATAAAACTATATCTTCAAATATAAATAATCAAAATAAAATTTATGTGATGTTTTTTTAAAATTTAGAAATCATTTGATTTTAAAAGGAATTATTTAATTTGTGTTATTTTGTAAATTTGATTTTTGATAAGTTTGACATTTTAATTTAATAAGTATTGTTTAAAGATATGTTTACTTAAAAATTTACTTTAAAATTAGAATTCAATATTTCTTAATTTAAAAATGTGTTTGTTTAATTTGATAAAAACATATTTGATTTGAAATTTAAATTTAAATTGAATTTGAATTTTTATATTTGAAATTTGAATGGGAATTTGTAATTTAAAAAGGAAGGTATATTTTGAAATACATTTGTATATAAGAGATTTATGAATAAAGTTTTATTTTAAAAATAAGTTTTTTTTTTGAATTAATTTAAAACAAAAGAATTTTATTTATATAAATTTGGAAAATATTTATTTAATAGTAGATAAATACAAAAGCATTTAAATTAACTTGTAAAAGTGGATTTAATAATTTTATGATATTTTATTTGGGATCTAATTAGTTTATATCTTATTTTTCTCGAAAGTTTTATTTTTATAAAAAAGAAAATGGATTTATAAATTTATAAAAGCATTCGTAAATTAGTAAAATATCTACATATTAAGAAAATTGATAATAAAAGGTTTTAAAAATCATTTAAAAATATTTTAAAGTCTATGAGTGACATGTGTTCAATTTTAAAACATTATAGGATACATGTGTTAAGAGATTAATCTTGGGTTATGACAAATGTAATCAAGTTAACCAGTGTCTTCTTTTTCTTAATTTTCTTTTTTTTTTCGTTTCTTTAAATTTTGTTTAACCTTAAAACTCATTCTATAAAATCCTATTTTCTTCTTCCTTCATTTTCTTTGAATTCAAACAAGAATCCATGGCAACAACATTCAATCTGAAACCTGAAATTCTTTCCTAAGCCTGAAACAGAAATGCATATCTCCTCAAACTCTTCATTTCCAAGCCTGCATGTTGTTCTTATCAAAACTGAAACCTATTCAAATCTTCATTTTCAAGAAAAATTCCCTGAAACCAGAAATAAACAGATTTGTAGCAAATCTTCACCCAAATCTTCAAGATCCTCCTCAAAGATCTGCAGTATTCTATCATGCATGTAGTAAGCTTCAATTGCATGCCTGAGATCAAAATTCAGAAATGAAACCTGCTAACCAATTTTAAAGCTTTAATGTAATCTGAAAAGCAACTCATTTTCAAAGGCTTTGAGCATCACCATGGTTTCTGGAAATTGCAACAACAAGTTTTCAAAAACAAATGGGGGTTTTCATTCCTGTTCCAAATTCTGTGCTAAGTCATAATGAGCTGAGTAAACAACTAACTTAAAATTTTAAGTAGGTTAATAAATTGTTGTTTAATAATTTCTGTGATAATAAAGTTGTTTGTGATGATGCTGCATATATTTAGGAATGAGTTATTGAATGGGCATGTTAATTTCTTTTTCTTTTTGAAAACTGCAGTGTGTAATAAATACAAATCAAGTTGTACTTCTCTAGTTAGATTTCTTGATTTAGATGATCAAGCATAGGGTGTTCAACAACAAGATTTAAATTGTTAAATATAAAAAAAAAGGTTTCATTTGACGATTCCTGCATCTGGAAGAAGGAATGAAATAGGATCTGCATTTTGAAATTTAGTTCTCTGTTCATTCATGTTTACAGAGTTCTTATAAATAACAAATTCAAGATTTTTACATATATAAAACTTTGAAACTTTGGATTTAAAAACAATTAATCTAAATCTTATGTAGAATATAATTTGTTACTTAAGTAATATTGATACTTGTATGTTTGGGAAATAGTTTAAATTCTGTAATCATGAAAGTGTTAATGTTTCTACAGGCCAGTAAATTGATTTGCCTCTGTACATTCATGTTTATAGAAATTTTTATAAATAAAAAAATTCAAGCTTTTTATATATATAAAACTTTGAAACTTTGGGATTTAAAACAATTTAGTTAAGTGTAAATTCATGTAGCTTAGGGAATTATGTTTAAACAAGTTAAGTTTTAAAAATCTACCTGTAGACTTAAGTTTGCAGTGGAAACTTATATCATGAAACAAATAAAATTTTGAATTTTATTAATTCATGTGTATATATTGAATCATCACTCAAGATTATGATTTTTAGTACAAAAATCCAGATTTTAAAAATAGCATTGAGAGTGGAATTTGGGTTTTACTGGAAGTATGTATTTGGGTGATTTCTGGAGGATGGAGCAAGTAGGTGGATCGGGGCTGCTACTGAAGATGGAGGTCGTCACAGAGTTTTGGGGAAAATTAGTGGTCGAGGTTGTAAGGGGCGGTGGCGATGGCGATGGCCGGAATTGGGTATTATGCCCTAATTTTTACTGAGTTGGATTTGGGTTTCTCGCCGTAAGCACCATTGATCGAGTGCTCTGAATTTTTGCCTGGACGTAGAGAATGGGCTTGGCAAGAGATGGTCGGCGTCGTGAATTTTATGGTGACCGGAGCTTGGCGGTCTGAGGTGGTTTATGTGAGGTTGTTTGGGTATGGGTTCTGTAGAATATCCAGAATTTGATTCGAGAGGAGTTTGTGTGCTTTAGAGGTCGATTTGGGATGCAGTGGTGTTGAGAGGTTTGCTAGAGGCGGTGGCGTTGGTCGGTGGTGACCAACAGTGGCGTGCATGTGCACGTATTGGTGGTTGGTATCAGCGAGCTTAGATTCGTGGGGAAATCTCGAAGTGTCATTCAAGTTTGGGTGGGAAAGACTCGAAGTGTCCTCGGGTGTGTTTGGTGGGAGATCTGTGTCTTTGCAACTGTAATTAAATCAATGTTAAAAAAAAAGAAATGGAAGAAGAAAACTCGGGTTTTGACCTGAGTAGGTAACGGGTTCGACCCGAAGCTGGATATAAAACAGTTTTTAAAAGATTTTAGAAAGGTTTAAAAACTTGCTTTTGAAATTTAGGAATTGTAAATTAGTTAAAACTTTATATAAATTACTTGATGTATTTAGTAAATGTTTTATTTAACATATTTTAAGATGTTTTCAAGTTTTGTTAAATTTAAACATTTTTAGAAAGTTTGAATGATTTTGAAAACGAGTTTTGAAAGATAATTTTAGTGGTTTATTTAAAGACAAGTTTTAAATTCAAGTTGAAATTTTAATTTAACTTAATAACTTTAAGTTATTAATAATTTTAATTTATTAAGCTAAAAGGTTGTTTAGCTTAAACTTTGTTTAAAATTTAATTAAGTAAGAATAGTTGTATAACAAAGATTATTAATGTGTTAAATCAATTAAAGCTTTTTATAAGGTAAATGTTTATCTTAATTAAGGTTTTCAATATCTTAATTTTGATTTAGTTAATTTGAAGAAGTAAGTTTAATTGATTAGTTAAGAATAAAGTATTAATTAGGAAACTAATTAAGGGAAAATGATTTACTTGGTTAATAAATGGCTACGAATTAAAGATTAATTAATTTAAGATTAATTAAATGGTTATTTGAAGATCATTCACTAGATTTTTAATTTATGATTAAGGATTCATTAATCAAGTAATTAGGTGAAATTAAACTTAATTAATCATGTGGTTAAGATTTATTAACTAAGAAATTAATAAGTTGTTAATTAAGTATAAGGGTTACTTAATTAGTATTTAAGAAATGTTCAACTTGTAATTTTATTAATTAATAATTAGAGTCTTATTGATTAATAATTAGATAATCATTAATCGGTAATTAAGGATTAATTAAGAAGCTGTTAAATGGTAATTAATTGATTAATCAATTGTAATTAAGGATTAATCAAATGATAATTAAGGATTGATTATCTATTAATTAAAGATGGGTTAACAGTTAATTAAAGGTTAATTAAATGGTGATTAAGGAGTGAGTAATCTGCAATTAAGTTCTTAATTAATAATTAGGTTTATTAATTAATAATTAAGAGATAATTAATTGGTTAATTATTAATTAATTAATTAATTAATTATAAAAGTAATTATGGATTAATTAAATTGTATTAAGAGATAATTAATTGGTTAATTATTAATTAATTAATTATAAAAGTAATTATGGATTAATTAAATTGTATTAAGAAATATTGATTAATAATTAAGGTTATTAATATATAGTGATTGATTATTAATCAGTTAATTAAAAGTTAATTAATTGATTATGAAAGTAATTAAGGATTAATTACTTTGTATTAAAGGAAATTAATTAATAATTAGGCTTTATTAATTGATGATTAAAGGATAATTAATCTGGAATTAAGGATTGATTAATTGATTAATTAAGTTAATCAAGGAGTGATTAATTAATTAAGGTAGTGATTAATGAATGATTGTATAAGCAAGATTTAGGGGTTGATTCTTAAGGGATTAATTTAAGAAATTAAATTAATTATGATATGAATTGATAATACTTGTTTATGGATGATTGGTTGTTGAATGTCTGGATTGGATGATGGATTGATATCTATTGATGATATGTGTTGTGACATTCTGTGAGATGATATAGGTTATATCAATGATAAATGTGTGATATTTATCTATGTTAATGCTGTGTGATTTCAAAGCATTTAATTGTATTGAATTGTTTAAACCTTTAAACAACTTGACCTTAAAAGACACGCATTTGGATTTCGATGAGACCGGGATCGGGTTTCCATAATTGGATATCCGAAAACCACATCGATCCAAATTAACGATAGGTCATGAATCACTTGTGAAGAGTGAAGACTCGAGGTGTAAGAACTATACGTCAGTATAACTCTGGAGGTGATTCCGTAATGAGTTTGACGGAACTAGTTCTTATAGGTTCGAGATGGTGATTTAGAGTGCAAGGGTTATTGTCGTTAACTCTGAGGGTGATTCCAAAATGAGTGTAACGAGATAATGCCTTCGGTTTCGTTCGAACCCGGAATGAACTTGTATGGATTGAATGCTATCAGAACATCGTCAGGTGGACGATGAGCATTCTAAGAGATGTGTTCTCTAAAGGTACTCGTAGCCTCAAGCCTCGTCAACCGGGAATGACTAAAACAGGGGAGGTGCAGCAAGGCTGCGTGGGTAGCCCCCACTTGAGAGCAAGGTTTACCCCTTTCTAGATGTCCCTTTTTATTTCGGATGTATGGGGCGAGTGCTAGCTAGAATCGCCGGGGTGGTCTTGTTCGGGACTGTTCAGTAAGGAATGGTCCCGGCCTTCTGTTGCAGGGGAGCGGGCGTACTCCTCGGTACGGTGATCTAGGCCACGTACTGTGACGGGCGGTACCCCAGTAGCCCTGCCATTGTATGGAATCCATAATCTAATAAGTACCTACGGTTTTGATTGTATTACCCACTTTTGTGGCTATTAGCTGGAATTTAATGAATGTAACGATTTCGGCTATTTCATATTTATTTGAAAACCCTAGGCACTATTATAATATCATCGGATTTCCTATCAAATGTTTTGGTTAGCGTAAGGTAAAAACTTTTCCATGTTTATGTGTGGAAAGTCTTACGTGATACCTTTCTTTCAAAAGGTTTTTAAAAATTAAACAACTTTAACCCGTTTACTCACACCAGACCCATGTCTGACCCGGAGTTTATTCTGTTTTTCTTAAACCCTTGGGTACTCAAATATTTACGTGTATCCAAGGGATTCAGGTCTGCTTTGATGAATACTGGAGGAGTTATGGAGCAGGTGGCTTCAGCGCTTGTAGTTATATGGTGTTTTCCACTGTGTTGTGTCTCTATGATATATGTGTTGCATTTGAGTTGTATAATAGACAGACTTGTATAACCGTCTATTCTGTGTTGTTGTATCTGAGTAACTCTGATATGTAATAGACTATGTAATAGTTATGTTATATATTATATTTTGTTTTGTTCCGCTGTGAGATTCTGATTTTGTTGATTTCTTTTCTTCTATCTATTCTATTTCTACCTCTTTCTTTCTTAAGAATGTTGCGTCTTTCTGTGGAATGGAAGGCGGGTCGTTTCAGATTAACCGTTAATTATTAAATGATTAAATAAATCACCTTGTTTAATTAATTACCTTGATAAATTATCCATTTAATTAACCATCCTTCAATACATTAAGTAATTAATCATTTAATCACTTAAAACCTTTAAATTAAGGATTAAAATACTTCATTCTTTAATTATTTACTTAATCACGGTATTAAGTTTATTTAAAAATAAACTTTCGAAACAAAGGTTATATAGACACACACACACACAGATATATATATATATATATATATATATATATATATATTAAACTCTTTCAAACTTAGTTAATTTTTTTTAAAACCTTTAATTAAGTTTCTAACTTAAATAAAACATGTTTTATTGAAAAACATTGATCATAAAAACATTTATACTAGACTAAATTTAAATTTTAAAAAATGGACAATCTCTTGTTTTAAAATTTGCCCTCGTTCCAAAAATCCGAGCCACACCCACGAAATCCCAAACACAACTTCGAGTCGAGTCTTCCCTCTTTTACTTCGAGATGTACCTTTAACAACTTCGAGTGGAACCCAATGATTTCCTTTCGTCCCCAAAATTCAACACACCTGACATCTATGATATCTCATGCATCTACACGAATGTTCGCTGGCGTTCTAGCCGTTCCTGCCACCTTCAACAGCTCGATGATGACATATACAAAAGCATGACCACTCAGATCATCGAGTTCGACTAAGAATCGAAAATGAGGTTTCGATCACCATTTGGAAATCAACTCTATCAATGAAATTGTCTCACCTCTTCACCTCCGACGGTCTGAACTCACGCCACCTACTCTAAAGCTTCGCCATACAATGATACTTCGATTCAACATGTAACGATCCTGTCCGATGCTCCAACGTTGATAAACTAGTCTTGATTTCTCGTCAACCAGAATCGGTTCTTAAACCCTAAAATTCCTTCGTCCGGACACCATATTGTCTTAAAAATCTCATGACCATTTTTACCTCGTCACCAATCACTTCATGCTACTTTGGTCAGAACCCCGAGACCCCAAATTCACTTGATCACCAGATTTCTCCAAAAGCTCGTTTCCCGTTCAACTCAATCTTTCTCATCAATCCCATCATTAAAAATCGAGAGATTTGTACTAAAATTCATTATTTGATAACACTAATCCCATTATGGGAATCAAAACACGAAATTAAATTTATAGATTCCTTGATTTAAAAATAAATTTATAGTAAATTTTATATTATCGAAATGATTATTCAATATATATCACTAAAACCATTTTTAACATTTGTGATACTTTGTTACAATCATCTTCCTTTCAGGAATTTTAGTTTGAATTCGATTGATGGAAGAGATATTGAATTTTAAATCACGATTTTTTAAGAACCTATAAACTGAAAATAGAATTACAGATAGATGTACAGACATACAACCACTTCATATATATACATATATAAACACATTCACATTCATGCTACTATCTTGCTTCATAAATCAATCACAGGCATTTTAGTTATAGATTGAAGGTTTTAAACTAAAAATTTGCTCACCTGGATTAGGAAAGAACGGAGAAGTTTGCCTGGAAATGATTTGTTCGAAAAATCTAGAATTTGATTTAACACTGAAGTGAACTTGAGTGTTATTTGAACTTGGATTTGAGTCTGGTACTTGATGTTGCATTTGCATGCCTCAGACTTGAATCAGGTTGAAGTTGCTTGAATTGAATTTTGATTGTTGTTTTGAAATTTGAACCTGAATGCTTTGATCCAGATTGATGACATTGTATTGCTTTGCTTTGATTTGGTTTAAGTGGTTTGAAATGATCTTACTTTCAGGATTTTCTTTGAGTTACTTTATGAATCAGGTTGAATATGAGACTATATTGCTTCTTTTTTGTTTTCATTCTGGGTTTGAAATGCCTGAGATTTTACAGATTTTGATTTTTATTTTGAACTTTACTTTGATTTTTAATTTCCAGATTTTTGAAATGTTTTTGACTTTGAGGCTCTGAATCCTGCTTGTTTTCTAGATCTTTGAAATTCTTCTGGATATTGAACTTCTTCCAAGTTCTGAAAAACTGATGTTGTTATTCAGGTCTGATTCAAGTTGAAGATGGTATTTTATGGAATTTTTTTCTTTCCAGATTGAATTTTTTTTGAGATGATCCATTGCAACCTAATCTTGTTCCAGGTTTAAAATGAAGATGAGAGAAATTTTGAACTGAGGTAAGTAACCAGGTTTCCATTTTTTTTCATATTATTTGTATTTTTTTTATTAAATCTTCTTGAATGAATTCAATTTGCCATTGCACTTTTTTTTCTAACACTTGCAATGATATTTATTTTTCTCCTTACACTTGTTAGAGTAAATGAACACTAGTAATATGAATGAGATTATTAATTTACAAATGTCATTTTTTGATTAAATTGTGTTCAAGTCCTTACTTTATTTTAATTTATATAATCCTTATGTTTGAAAAAAAATGTCTTTAAACCCTTGAGTATTTTTGTTTCATATCTTCACATATGTTTATGTTTTCAATATTTATGTTTTTTATCTTCTTATATATTTACATTTGCATAAATTAAATTTACCTCAGCTGTTTTTTTATTACAATCTTAATTTAGCTATATATATATATATATATATATATATATTCATTAATACATTTTCTATCATTTATATTTACACAACTTTTAAAAGAGAATGATTTAAAAATCTTAATTACAAACTAAATAAAAATCACACACACACACATATATATATATATAAGAATTAAATTTAGAATAATCTTTTGAAAATTCATACATTAATCTCAGATCATGTCTTCCAAATATAAATACATTTAAAATTAGAAAACAAATTACTATTAAATTTAAAATATAGAATTTTAAATCCTAATTCATTTTTAAGTTATTTTATTTTTAAAATTCTATTCATATTTATTGAATTTTCAAATAAATTTCTTTATTTACAATCTTATATATATTTATCCCAAAATTTCAAATTAATCCACAATTAAATTTATAATTAATATATTATTCAAAATATTTATTTATGAATTTCCAATTAGAAATTCTATTTAAAATCATATATATATATATATTTATATTAATAAACAAAAAAAATATCTATTTAATTTGGAAAATACCAAATTAATTCACAATTTAATTTCAAAAATTAAAATAATTTCCAATTAGAATTTTCTTTAAAAACAGGAATGTTACCGATTCCTTCCTTTTAAGAAAATTTTATCCCCAAAATTTGCCAAGGAGACAACAAAGATGGATACACAAAGATAGAGAATTGACTAATCAATCAAACTGAATATCTATTCTGCATTTGGCTTACCAAATCAGAATATCACCAACAATTATGAGAACAAACTCATTCAATATCTCACAAGATACTCGGGTCACCAGATCTACGAATAACATATCAGAACCAAATAAAATAGATAAATGGATACTCAACTTAGGTCGAAATATCCTAAAGTATACGCCTACTTGTCCCTTATGGGACTTGGATCCACATAAGAGATTACAATAGTATTTCAAATTTGGTTTAATCGATATCGTTTTATCGATACAAATTAATTTAATTTCATATTTTGTTAACCAATTGATTTTAAATAGAATTTTAAATTCATTAAGGTTAAAAACGGGAAGATTGATAAGAAACCGATGAAGAGAACTTGAAATAGGTACTTATCTACACGATTTGCAAGACCACCATCACACCGAAGCTTCTCCCTCGAGCTGCCATGAAGCAATCAAAGAATTGAAATTGAACATCAAAAGAGACTAATAGAGAAAAGATTATTTCCTTGTTGTTGCAGGGTATTGACCATTTGTAGTGGTACTCCCCTGTCCCCTGTCTCGTCCTCTTCTTGCACTCAGACTCACTATCAATGGATAGTAAGAGAATTTACTAAGGCACAATAATGAATATCTTAGGGATATACTCATTCTAGGGTACACTTCACCCTAACTTTAATGAGTTACCTAATGTGCTATACTCGTGAGCTAAAGTTTCGACCTTCAGCTCTGATACCAAAATGTCACGACCTGAATTTCAGCATTCGAAAATCAACACCCATACTTAACTTGTACTCGAATGCCGCAAATTCAACCGTTGAAATTCGACTTGTGCCGGAGCTTATAACACATTAACTATAACAACACAGCGGAAGAAAAGAGTAATGAATATCGTTGATACAACAATGGATACAATATCTGATACAACATGGTACAATAATATCAGAGACAATAACAAGAGCGGAAGAGATAACTCCAATATGATGTCCAATAAAGAGTGAATCCATAATCTACATCTCCAATCCAAAGCTTTAAGGCTCCCTGGCAAATAGCTCACAAACCAAAAGCTCGAATCACCATCATTGCCGAACCTAGCAAACTTGGATCCCGATGCGATTTCCAAATTCGAAAGGCTGAAAGCTATCAAGTCTACTCCTACTATTTGATTATCTGAAAAAAAATCCAATTCTAGACTGCCCGTGTGGAAAATTGTGGGCACCCAGAGTTTAGATAGGGAACAAGTTTTCTTTAAAACTAACAACAAAAGAATTTAAAATTTTGAAAGCCGCAATGCTTTTTTTGGAAAAAGAAAGTACCATAAGGCCTCCCGACACACACACCATGCAATCGCACACTTAGGGGAGATTTCTCCTTATGATAGTCAAACATGCTTGCTACGCAAAATCCTTTTGATATTATTATTAATGCATAGTGGAAAACATTTCGAAAGTATAATATTAATCTTAGCCAGCATTGGTACCATTATACTATGCCTACTATAGCTACCATTTAAGAATGGCAGGTTATACAACTGCAATCATAAAGGGCGCGTCCAACAATGGTTAGGCTAAGGAGATTCCTATTGCCATATGGGAATGCCTTTGGAGGGACGTCCCGAGAACCTACCTGGTTCTCTGCCAACACAAGGCCGGTTTACCCCCTTTTCGGGAGTAACACCTAAGATATGCCATCACCGATCGTTTGCGACCTTTATCCGAGAGCTCTCAACCACAACGCAACAATCACACAGTAATCGGTTTGTAGTTTCCACATGAGTTAAGTATCTAGGCTCCATACCATGATACCACCCTTTTACAGAAGGAATGGACATACCCTAGGGGCGCGACCCATGCAACCTTGCTGCATCCTTCCTATTTCGACCATTTCCGGGGTGTGAGGTCCTGAAGCAGTCTCGTCCACAAAGCTACGCTTTTCACAAAGCCATGCTTTGATCAGCAAATGATCAGCACCATTTCGTATGCCACATTACAAAATTGGGAATGTATCACTAGTAACCATCAACTACATAACCTTTGAGCTCGTACGTCTCAGAGATGGGTGTTAAGCTAAGAGAATAAATCTCCGCATCAAACAGAAATGTATTTGATAGAAACCAGCTTTACATCTCAAAGTGTAATGTCAGACACACATCCACACAAGTCTGTTCCAGGTTCGAACAGAACCGAAGGCACTTCCAAAGAAGCCCTTGCAATCCGGGCATTCACAATGCCGATCAGACTCCCCATCACATATGGAGATCTCTATACTGGCACGACTCAGTGTAGAGACATTCGATGGGTTATCCTTTCGTTCTCGAAAATACCCGGTCTTTACCGTCGGTCTTCAAATGCTATCCATATCGTCGTATCATTATTCAGAATGTGTTATATGACATAAGGTCCTCTCTCGGCTAAACCGAATAATGAGCGCAATATTTAAAAACCATATGGATAATGGGATCACAGTTAAGTCACAACTTATTACCCAAAACAAATGGTTTAAACAAATTACCATTTTCAAATATTTAAAAAAAAAATCACTTCACAAAGTTAACCCATTTTTCACAAAGATCCATTCACATTCTTTCAAAACAATTTCCCTTTCAAATTGGATTAATTCATCCAATCTTTAAATTAAAGACTCAATTTATATCTTTTAAAACTATTTACAAAGATTCATTTATAACTTGGAAAACTATTTTCATTTTAAACTTGGTGTCCTTTTAACACAAATTGGAAATTCTTTCCTTAAATGAATGTTTTATTATTTGAAAACAAATATTTTTCATTTTGGAAAAATACGATTTCATTTATGCAAGTTAAAGTCCTTGGGTTAAATTCAAATTCCCAAAACAATACTTTTAAAATGGTTTAAACCCATATAAACACATCTATAACTTGTATAACCTTTTTAAACCATAATTTCTAAACATAGAATTTAATTTCAAATCTTGAATTTAAATTCAAATCAAATTATTCAAATTCAAAACTTTATAAAATTATTCCAAATAACTTTCATCTTCAAAATTCCTTTTCAAAAGCTTTTCACTTTTAACCCAATTCCATTTCCCAAACCATTTGGATTCAAAACAATTCAAATTTTAAAACCATTTTAAAAATCTGTGGCTTAACCAATTTCCTCGTGCAATCCATATTTGTGTGTGGTGTAGTCCACGGGTTTTACACAATAATGCAACATCATTCAATCATCACAGATTCAAGCATATCAATATCGATAAGCGGTATATTCCTATAACGCTTATCTTCGATACACAGATTCGTAGATAAATAATATACATTTATCGCAGATAAAATAAATTACATTCATCACAGCTTGAATTAAAACAATTCATATCACAAAGCATCATATAGTAGAGCTATCAAACAATTTCGAGCATTCAATACAATTAAAACATCCATAAGTAAGGTTAATTTATCATCTGATTAATTGAAACCAGATTAATCACTAATCCAGGTTAATTAACATTAGTTAATTAAAATTATTTTTACTAATTAAACTTTAGTCATTTATTAATTAACTTTAATAAATGAATCAATTAAATTTTAATTATTTGATAATCCTTTAAATTAATTTCTTTAATTAATTTATTAACCCTTAATTAATTACCATTTAATTAATTACAATAAGTGATTATTCCTAGTTAATTTTTATTAATTAATTAATCTTTAATTAATTAATTATCCTCAAGTAATTACCCCTTAATTACTTACATGAATAAATCATTAATTACTTAATTAAATTTGAAAGATAACCCTTTTTATATTTTAATTAATTACCCAAAATATTTACCCTTTGATTAATTAACCACTTTAAGTACATTCAGTAATTATCCATTAATAAATTACCTTAATTAATCACACAAAGTGATTAACCTTTAATTGTTAAATGATTAAATAAATCACCTTGTTTAATTAATTACCTTGATAAATTATCCATTTAATTAACCGTCCTTTAATACATTTAGTAATTAATCATTTAATCACTTAAAACCTTTAAATTAAATTAAGTACCTCATTCTTTAATGATTTACTTAATCATAATATTAAGTTTATTTAAAAATAAACTTTCAGAACCAAGGTTATATATATATATATATTAAACTCTTTCAAACTTAGTAAAACAAATATCTTTTAAAACCTTTAATTAAGTTTCTAACTTAAATAAAACAGGTTTTATTTAAAAACATTGATCAGGAAAACATTTAAACTTGATTAAATTAAAAATTTTAAAACTGGACAACCACTTGTTTTAAAACATGCCCTTGTTCCAAAAACCCGAGCCACACCCACGAAATCCTGAACATAACTTCGATTCGAGCCCTCCCAATTTACTTCGAGATATACCCTTAACAACTTCTAGTCGAACCCGATGATTTCAATTCTTCCCCAAAATTCAACACACCTGACATCTATGATATCTCGTGCACTTACACAAGCATTCACCGGTGTTCTGGCCGTTCCTACCAGCTTCAACAGCTCGACGATGACATATACAAAAGCCATGACCACTCAAATCAATGAGTTCGACTGAGAATCAAAAACAAGGTTCTCGATCACCACCTGGAAATCAACTCTATCAATGAAATTGGCACGCCTCTTCAGCTCCGATGATCTAAACTCATGCCACCTAGTCTAAAGCTTCGCCATACAACGGTACTTCGATTCAACCTGTATCGGTCCTGTCCGGTGCCCCAACGTTGATAAACTATCTCGATTTCTCATCAACCAGAATGGGTTCTTAAACCCTAAAATTCCTTCGTCTGGCCACCATAGTGGCTTAAAAATCTCGCAACCATTTTTACCTCGTCCCCCATCACTTCATGCTCCTTTGGTCAGAACCCCGAGACCCAAAATTCACTTGATCACCAGGTTTCGCCAAAAGCTCATTTCCCGTTCAACTTAAACTTTCTCATTAATCCCATCATTAAAAATCGAGATATTTGTACTAAAATTCATTATTTGATAACACTAATCCCATTATGGAATCAAAACACGAAATTAAATTTATTGATTCCTTGATTTAAAAATAAATTTACAGTAAATTTTATATTATTGAAATGATTATTCAATATAAATCTCTAAAACAATTTTTAACATTTGTGTTACTTTGTTACAATCATCTTCCTTTCAGGAATTTAAGTTTGAATCCGATTGATGGAAGAGATATTGAATTTTAAATCTTGATTTTTTTAGAAACTATAAACTGAAAACAGAATTACAGATATATGTACAGACATACAACCACTTCATATATATATATATATATACATATATAAACACATTCATATTCATGTAACTATCTTGCTTCAGAAATCAATCACAGGCATTTTAGTTATAGATTGAAGGTTTTAAACTAAAAATTTGATCACCTGGATTGGAAAAGAATAGAGAAGTTTGCCTGGAAATGGTTTGTTTGAAAAATATGGAATTTGATTTAACACTGAAGTGAACTCGAATGTTGTTTGAACTTGGATTTGAGTCTGGTACTTGATGTTGCGTTTGCATGCCTCAGACTTGAACCAGGTTGAAGTTGCTTGAATTGAATTTTGATTGTTGTTTTGAAATTTGAACCTAAATGCTTTGATCCAGATTGAAGACATTGAATTGCTTTGCTTTGATTTGGTTTAATTGGTTTGAAACGATCTTAATTTCAAGCTTTAATTTGAGTTGCTTTATGACTCTGGTTGAATATGAGATGATATCGCTTCTTTTCTGTTTTCATTCTGGGTTTGACATACCTGAGACTTTCCAGATATTGATTTTTGTTTTGATCTTTATATTGATTTTTCATTTCCAGATTTTTGAATTTTTTTGGATTTTGAGGCTCTGTATCCTGCTTGTTTTCAGATCTTTGAAATGCTTCTGGATGTTGAACTTCTTCCAAGTTCTGAAAAACTGATGTTGTTACTCAGGTCTGATTCAAGTTGAAGATGGTATTTGATTGAATTTTTTTTTCTTTCCATATTGAATTTTGTTTGAGATGATCCCTTGCAATCTGATCTTATTCCAGGTTTGAAAATGAAGATGAGAGAAATTTTGAACTGAGTTAAGTAACCAGGTTTCCATCTTTTCATATTATTTAAAAAAAATTATTAAATCTTCTTGAATGAATTCAATTTGCCACTTGCACTTTTTTTCTAGCACTTGTAATGACATTTATTTTTCTTCTTACACTTGTTAGGGTAAATGAACACTTGTAATATGAATGAGATTGTTAATTTACAAATGTCATTTTTTTTATTAAATTGTGTTTAAGTCCTTACTTTATTTTAATTTGTATAATCCTTATATTTAAAAAAAATGTCTTTAAACCCTTGAGTATTTTTATTTCATATCTTCATATATGTTTATGTTTTCAATATTTATGTTTTTTATCTTCTTATATATATACACTTTTGCACAAATTAAATTTATCTCAATTTTTTTATTACAATCTTAATTTAGCTTAATATATATATATATATATATATATATATATATATATTATATTTTCATTCATTCATTTTCTCTCGTTTATATTTACACCACTTTTAAAAGAGAATGATTTAAAAATCTAAATTATAAACTAAATAAAAATCACATTAGTCTTTTGAAAATTCCTACATTAATCTTAAATCTTGTCTTCCAAATATAAATACAATTAAAATTAGAAAACAAATTTTGTATTAAATTTAAAATATAGAATTTTAAATCCTAATTCATTTTTAAGATATTTTATTTTTTTAAATCTATTCATATTTATTAAATTTTTAAATCAATTTATTTATTTACAATCTTATATATATTTATCCCAAATTTTCAAATTAATCCACAATTAAATTTATAATTAATATGTTATTCAAAATATTTATTTCTGAATTTCCTGTTAGAAATTCTATTTAAAATCATATTTGTGTATATATATATTTATATTAATAAACAAACAAATATCTATTTAATTTGAAAAATACCATTAATTTCAAAAATTAAAATAATTTCCAATTTGAATTTTCTTTAAAAACAGGAATGTTACACATTATTATTCGCAGAGATGCCCTTGAACGATCGCAACCACTCGAAGTGGCATTTTAGAAAATAGCTGTTACAAAGTCATCAGTTGACTGAGAATAAAATGTAAATCTACTAAATATAGAAGATAACTAATGCGGTAAATTTAAAATCAGTTGTACAACAAAATGTCCTTGTTCAGTCAATTAAAAATATTTTCAATTGATTGAAAATATTTTCAGTCGACTAAACTATATAAAACTGTTTTCTATATAGGTAGTCCATTTTAATTTTTGTTTAATTCTTTGATCTTTTAAAAAAATTATATGCAGGTGTGCGTGCATATGAACTACCCGTAGATTTATAAGCAAATTTAAAACCAAATACATACATTTGACTTGACGATCCATATAATTCCTTAAGTTTTTGATATGTAGATGAACCATTTTCTTTTCTCCATGAATCTATAATCAAGATCTTCTAATGCTTGCATAATATTATATTCCAGATAAACATAGTGATATAATTGTCATCATTAAAACGTACAAACAGGGCTCTGACGGACGTGTCATTTAGTTCTTCTAGCATTTCGATGTTCGTTTCTTTAGTTGATTCTAATTTATTTTTGAAAGAACTGTTAAAAATGATTCTAGAAACTCAGTGTTTATTGGTGTAGGTCCAAGATTTTCTAGCGACGTTGAATTCTTTTGTTTATATCTGATGATTTATTGTATCAAAAATGAATATAAAGTTACTATTCTTAAAAATGACAGGGAGCATGTTAGTATTTTTTACAAGAATGTTTTTCATTTCATGTTCAATATGTCTTAAATTTAGTCTTCTGATGTAACATGACACTTCTATATCCATACTATCAAAGGGTATTACAAGTCAATATTGTTTAATAAGGTGCTCTAAAATAATTGGCAATGCATCATATATTTGAAAAGAAACACATTCACATTGTTTTGAATAATGTTATATTAAGTATCTTAGGAAGCTTGTGCTACAAATTTCAAATTGTATCCCTAAGTTTCACTTTTGATGCTTTGAATATTTATACAACCTGCACTGTATAAAATGACTGTTGGCATAGTTATCCTACAGTGCATACACTGTAAATTACACAGTTATTCAAAAGTTGATCAAATATAATATGGACAACGCAATGGGCTTTATCTAAGATCCAAAGTTTAAGTAAATTCAAATTTTGATAAGCATAAATCTGCTTTTCTAAAAAACCATACTTTACCATACAAATACCTCTTCTTCAGATCACCTTCCATAAATGTTCTGAAGACCAAACTACGAGTCAAACCGCGACGACTAAGGTTCAAGGTTCCGACCGGTCAAACCGTCCGAACTGTGCATTTATTATTATTTAATTTATACATGTTAAAATTTAATTAAATGAAAGCATAAACATGACAACTATAACTGTACAATTAGCATTACATATATGATGCCAGCGACATAATTTTATCCTGCATACACAAGAAAAATGGTATGATAGTTTTGAATTTTAATGAACAAATAAACAGAAACCCACTACCAAATATGTTCTGTCGATTGAAACACAACAAATAAGGCTACAAATGACATATAAAACTGTAAAACATTGTTTATGTTTCAGAAGAACATGAAAATGATAATATCATAATATAATAGCATAGTTGCCAGTAGCAGTTCACAAGCTATTAGCATAGAACACTTTATATTGCATTGAACATTGTCTATATTTCACATAAGATTAAAACAATGGTAGTCAAAATATAATAACATGATACCAATTCATACTACCTTCATAACACAAATATAGAACACACACATGATTTTTGAACCAACTGTAATCTAACAGTGCTTAACTTCATGTGAAACACCAAACTTACACATAGACTTCAACTTTTTAAACCCATAACAAAAGCGCACACCCATGCAAATTGTAACAATCCACCCACATCCTTACATATTTGTTGTCCATAACGATGGTTTTTTGTTATTACCTCTGGCTTCATCGACTTCTCGAAACATTATAGTATAAGATATCAGTGGATCAAAGTTAAAAGTTTCTACACCATTGTTTATTTGTTGTAAACAGATTCATCGCCAACAACATCATCAACATTCACTCTGCTACCATCGTTCTCATGGGTATCAACCTCAGTATCATCCAACGACACTTCTAAATCATCATTGTTATCTACTTGAGTATTCGCAATGTAGTCTGCAAAATGTAACGCACACATGAACAATTAACTAATATATTAAAAATAATAATATAGATGAATAATTTGACAAAATGAATAAAAAGTTTACCCTCCTTCATTATACAAAGCATTAATCTCATCAATCATCAATAATGGAGTTCCTCTTCCACCACTCATGTAAAGACCCGATTCTTCGACTCACGAAAGTCAACATCAATACATCCACTGTATCAACTGCCGAACAATCGAATGCCGGAAAACCGAACCCTTAGGGTTTAAGAAGAAGAAAAAGGTAGAAGAATAAAATAGAACGGAAACAGAACAACAGAAACAATAACATAATCTCACACTCGCAGCGGAACAACATATAATAGATAAATGAAAAATCTTTAATTCATAAGAACTGTACATTTATACATTACGTCATATCATCATCAGAGTGTACAACACCAATATACAACACAACTGGACAATGGACAGTTATACAAACATGTCCTTACAAGTGAATTTACAGCGGAAAGATAATATCATATATAAGTAATACGTCTCGCTATTATCGTATGCCTACTATAGCTACCATGTGAATTTACAACCGGACAATGGACCATTAACGTATGCCTACTATAGCTACCATGTTCAATAGTAGGTTACCGCCACATTCCATGGCAGGTTATACAACTGAAACCGTACAAGGTTCGTACTGTAACGTCCCGCCTTTTCGCACGCTTTAAATCGATACACGTGCCGATCCAAACCATATGAAAGGGCGGATTGTTATGGGGTAAATCAGAAAAACAAGAAAGAAATAAAAAGAAAACAGAATCTCACAGCGGAAGGGTAAAATATAATAATAAATATACAGTTCATAAAACCGTTTACAAAACATTTAATTCTTCTTTATACAATAAATATCAGAGTTCACATACCAATATAACAATGCAGCGGAACAATATGAGTGTAGTGGAATATAATAAATAATAACAATATTTCGCTATTATAATAGTGTCTATTTGTAAAGTAAACTAACTTTTAAATAGTGTTAAAGGGTTACCAATATAGCCCTTAACACAAAATATATTCTCATAGTCTATACAGTACCGTAATCTCCCTCGTACTGGGCGTCGTCAGAGGGCACTCCGTGGGTATGGTACAAAACAAAATCGTATAAGGCGCGCTAGGGTAGGTGACACGGCACAACTAGGCAATGCTAGGGTAGATATACCAATTGCTATCTGAGCTGGTGGTAACGCATAACCGCAGCTACCGCCCACCTCGAACAAACTCCCCCAAAATCAAGAAAAATAAGGATGGCCATCGAATTAATCCAAAGTCAGAGTCTAGTATCGAAGAGGAGTGTCCGATAAAGGGCGCTAACCCCCTTGGCCCGAGAATCGCTCCTGTTCTAGCCACCTTATGCCAACTCACGGGAGTTGGGTCCACGTATTTACCTTATAGGAAATGCCGCCACCAACATGCTTCATTATGGAATCTCCACCGCGTACACGGTTGTTAAAGTGGTTTTCGGGGTTGGTAGAGAGTATGTATGAAAACTTCCAATCCCGGTCTCTTTAACAACCAAACGTTATTATAACACCGCGGTCTTTTCAAAATAATTTATACTTTAAAACCAGAATATAATATCCCTTTTTAAAACCATATAAATACGATATCATTTATATTTTTAAAACCCAAATCAATATGATATCATTTATATTTTATAAATATCCCTTTCTTTTCCAAAATCATACTGCTTTAAAATTTATAATATTTGGAAACCAAACATTTGAATTATAACTTTCAAAACATAATACTTCGAAATTCACGGCTTTAAAACCATAACTTCTAAAACTTAAACGGTTTGGATATTCAACAGTACATGGAATAAAATAGTTAAATTTAAAATTTCTTTATAAAGTAAAATTTTCCACGGCTTTTACAAATTTTATTCACTTTAAATTCAGTCTACACCCATAACTTTTAAATTCACTTTCAGTTTAAATAAACACTTCGATTTCAATATTTCAAACTTTGAGTATTTAATAAATTTCAAAACTAAGGTTGGCAATTTCCATTCAACAATTCATTGCCCTATTATTTAGCTTTGAAATGTTTACATAATAGTTCCATAACCATTTAAAATAAAGCTCAATTTATTAACACTAAATATTTCCTTCCATTTATCTAGAATTATTCATTTAATTTATCTTGAATAAAAATCCAGATACTAATATCATACCTTTTAAAATTTCAAGTTTAATAAGTTTTTACATCAACTTATGGAGTTTAATTTTTAAATAAGCTCAATTCCAAATAAATTTCCAATTTATCTTCCAATCTTAATTGGTTTTAAAACAGTAAAACTCTATATATATACCATATCTTAAACCTGTACTTGACCACATACTATAAATTATCAAACTCCGTTATTCAACGTATTTATTTTATTTAACAGATTTATATATATAGCTTAAATTCAAAGATTTAACTATATATGTATATATATAAGATAATATTTATATAATATCAGAATTTAATATTTATTAAACCGTATCCTATCCAAACCACAGAAATCATTCCAAAAATAATTTTATATATATACCACGGTGCCTGTATAAAATTTTCTATCCTATGGTCAAGTGATACATATATTTATCATTTCAATCCGCAATTTAAAAATAAAAATGCAGTTGTATATCATTTCAAACCGCAATCCCGAATGTGATGAAAATGCGTAATAACATGCAGTTAATATAAATAAACATCCATTCATCCATTAAAATCATACATCCATTTATCCCATCACCATCCAAATTCAAACAATCACATCAATAAATAATAATTCATTACTGACAGTTAATTTTTCAATAATGAGTAAATAACTGTTTAACTGTAGTTTATATGCAATAATAAATAAATTTAACTAGTAATTTATATGTAAAAAAAATTTAACTAAAATTTTAACTGTCAGTTTTAAATGCAATGAATAAATAAATTAACAATTAACTGAAAATTTTAAATGCAATAATGAATTAAATAATGCGTAAATTAATTGAATGCAATTTAACTGAGAAAATGATGAAATATATGCCAAACAGCTATAAATAAAATTTTAAACATATCATAAATAAATTTAACAAACATAAGAAATTTTAGAAATTGCGAGTGGGTTAAAACACTCACCTTTTGAATTTAAATCGAATTTAAATTCAATTTAAACTCAAAAATTTGACAGTCTCTGAATCCGTCCAAACCAGCATCATCAAGTCCGGAATTCCAATATGAACCTAGCGGAGAAAACCGCGTGTGAAATTGAATTCGTAAGTTATTAACATAAGAACGTTTAAGTTTGAATTTACATAAAATAAAATAAAAAGCACCACTCACTCACAAACACGTCATCTCCCTCCCATCTTTCATCACGTAAACGACTCCATCAGGAGATCACCGAACCCTAGCCGCCACTGCATACGCAATTTTTGCCAACACCTCGCCGCGCTACGCAACCATCCACCCTCGTCATGTCCTTCCCCATCAACGGCTGACCCCACCTATACGCGCGCAGCTACTCCGATCGACCGAAGACCATCCTCCACCTTGTGAAACCCACGGCTAGATCTGGCGAATTTCGACTACCTTAAAGTGGACAAAAACCATGGATCGAAAGCCTATAATCCCCTCTACGCAACTGCACCACCCGATCGTCGTAAGATCGACGTTCCACCGTTAATCCACCACGATGGCATACGAACAACCAGGAAGAAAACCTTGATTTTCGAACAAATCGAAACCCGAATCGAAAAACGAATTGCACGATTGAATTACGCTCGTCGAGAGCATTAACATATATTTTTTTGAGATATTTCTGAGGACTTTGAATTTTTTACTTTTGATTTTGAATTGTAATTGGATCTAGGGTTTGCATCCATTGAGGAAGAGGAGGGGCTGATGAAATTTTACGCGCAGATAAATGAGAATAGACGGAGGCTAGGGTTTAGCAGGGTATTTATAGATAAAGTTGAAAAATAGATGGATCGGGTTGATAGATATACGTGCTACAGCTAACGTGGCCCAAAAAGCCCGTTCTGACAGCGGAACGAAATTGGGTAAACCCATATATCAAAATAGGTGTTTTAAAATATTTTAAACACGATGGAAAAAGTTTCACGTCCAAATTCCGTCGTATGAAGAAGTTATGCTGAAATCAATATTTTCAAATCGATTTCAAATCGATTTCAATTAAATTTGATTTCAAGGTGTTTCGCGTTCGTACGATCAAACGACAAGTCCGATCGCTACGAAACTTGAAACCCTACAATGATTCACCGTTACGGTTCCGATAAAACTGGTTTCGTCGAAATCCGAGTCCGTGACCAAAATGGCTATTTTTATATTAGTTAAATTTAAAATAAATTAATTAAATCAAATTTCCTATTTAAATTTTGAAATTGACAATCTTTATTACTTTTACTTTCTTAATCCTTCACATTAATTTAAACCAAATCTAGATGTAAATTTAGAGTTAACAAATTTATTCATTTCAGCGTTAAATTTTAATTTCATTATATTCACAAATTATAAATTAAATTTGCAAAAAATTCTTTTTATTTGACTTTCATTCAATTTTTCAATCTATTAGTATCCAATAGATGAGACTACCATTGGGTTCATACTTAATTACGTAAATATCTTCAAATTTCATCTAAATTTATAATTCCATAGTGTCTAAATATCAAATTTCATTTATTTGAAATAAACCCAATCACAAAAATTTACATTCAATTTAAATGAATCAATCTTGATTTACACTACTACATCAACCAATAGTTATATTATAAATGGAATTGACAAAAATTTCAAATGTTCCTTCAATTAACGTAAATGTAATAATTATTTTTATTTATTGCAATTAATTACCAGTTAAAATTTTATATACTAAATAGATGGTAAATCTTAAAATACTTGTTATCAATAACATTCAATTTTCACTTAAAAGCTATTATTAATCGGCCAAATGTTGCTATTTGATTGAGACCTAATTCAATGCATTAATGAATGGGTAAATGATTTAAGTTTTGCACTATTGCCACAATTTCATTAATACACATTAAAGTTTATTAGTTCTAATTGACTCCCATTTAATTTATTACAATAATTTCTACCATAAATCTAATTGCCCTATTATGGATAGTATTTCATTATTGGATCGATTATCAATTTATGGGAATACTTATTACTGGCATACTTCTTATTACATTAACAATTATCATCTTATTCCAATATTCAATTAACATAGAAATAAATTTCATCCACTTACAAATAAATGCAATTATTACATATTTCCTTCCAATTAATTTAAAATTGATTTGATTTAATCGCCAAATATATATTCATAAATTACTTTACATACACCCTTCCATTACTATATTAAAAATCACCAAGTAACGTTTATTATCGAAACAACATTAAGTAAAATTTCTTACCTACATTGATTGTATACGTTTCCCATTAATTGCGTATTACTTCATCGGTTATTATAACATTGAATTCATTAAATTATCACTAATTTCATCGTTGCATTAGTTAATACAATCTTCCCATTTGCTTTCTTATATTAGACTTTAACCAAGTATAACAAGCTACATTATTTCAACTAATTTCCATTTCCTTTCTTCTTTTTTTGTTTTATGTTATTGTTAATTTTTATTACAATTGCTCTTTTAAATTCTAACACTCACTTTATTATCAATTATAAGATTTTCGTTTCTTTCTACATTAAATTACAAAAATCTTATAATTTAACCAAATTAAATCATCGAAATTTATGGGTCGTTACACTCTCCCCCACTCCGCGAAAAGGAAAAAAGAAGGGAAAAGAAAAACTTATAAATTAATATCTATTATTCAAAACGTTAAATTTATAAACAATTAGATTTTCAAAATAAAATATACAAATTTACAATCATTATATCCTTTTTATACTTAAATTATTGAAGTTTGGAAAACATTTTCAAAAAAATATTTTCCAAGTCAAAAATTTATGAAATTTTTTGGCAGAGTCTCCTTTGTACGGAGAGGCTCGGGAGAAAATATAATATCAAAATAACAATATATAACATACATTTCCCAAAATAATATATATCCCAACACGGGAAAGCAATATAAAATATCGCTATAAAACCGTAATCAGAGAATGTACCTATTTGTCGGGCAATATACGCTTAATTATGAAACCAAATGCAGTAGCAATCGCTTCCATAACCTGTATTTCACTTATATAATCCAAGAGAGTTAATAATTATATAGAATGAAATATTCAGCGTTGTTTTCAAACACCAACTAACAATCAATACATACAACAATCACCAATTTCAACAACAGTATACACAACAAATACAAATCAACCATTCAAGCAAAACAAAACAAATAGTTGTTTGGGTTCAAAACTTTAAATTGTACGGAATGAAAAATAAACTATCAAGTGCATCATTAACTCAACAGTCTTAGATAAAACAAAATGGATTATTCATACATCCCAACAGAATTAATGTTTCCTTACCCAACAAACACAAACCACAACAAACAACAATTCCAACAATAGATTAAGTCTATTCTTATTTATTCCATTCATACATTTGTTGTTTGATTCCTTTCATTCATATAATGTTTTATCCTTTTATTTTCATTTATTTCTTTCAATTTTATTTAGAAATAACTTCAACTTATTTACTTAAGTTTAAAATTTCTCTTTATAATATTACATTCATTTATTTTCACTTATTACTTATAATTATTCATTTCCAATATCTCAGGTCATGCCAGTTTCCTTTTTTTTCATTATAATTATTCATTCATTTATTGCATGCCCTCATTTATTTACTTAAGTTTATAATCATCTATTTGTAATACTTACCTTTAATTATATTTACTTATAGTAAAATTTCAATTAAAACTTAAGTTTATAACATTTATTCTCATTTATAATAGCAAATTCATTGAATACTTCATTACCTACTTTTATTTGTACAATTTCCATTACATTTCTTATTAAACATTTCAACTTTTTATATTTGGTAAGTTATATATGTTAAAGAAAATGCAAATGAACTTATACAAGTTTTATCTCATCCTTTAATTAAATTTAATGTTTAATAATATTACTCTTTATTTCATATGGTACAAATTAAAATTTCCCTTTAATGCCACTAATAACCTAGCATTAAATCTCTTATTTTATTTAGGGTTTCAATTATTAGTTAAATTCTGTTTCACTACATTAATTAAGCTATAAATAAATGGAAACTTAAGAATTAAATACCAGGTTTAATTTCAAATTATTTTAAAATAATAGATAAATATACCTACAACTCATCTATATCCAAGTATATTTAAAACAAATTAAAATTTACTTATGTTTATCAAAATAAATCTGTAGTAAAACTACTACAGTGGCCTTCCCACTTCGAAACTCGAAAATGAATGTCGATGATGCGTGCACTCATCACAGAATTTTTTTCCAACAACAAAGAGGGGAGTACAACTTATTTCTTTCCTGAATTTCTTTAAAACCATACTTTCAAATTATATTGAAATATTTATATCAGAAAATATTTCCAAATACTATTATTATATTTTCAAAACCTTTGAAAGCAATTTTTCAAAATCCCGGACTTAAGTTCAAAAATTTCCAAATTTTATTGATTTTATTTTCAATCTTATTTTACCTATTATTTATAAATTTTATTACTAAAAACCAATATATAATCTTTATAAAAATTTATTTTATATATAGAAAATATAATAGGCAAAATTATTTCATTCGCCTATAGTAAAAACAAATATTATGTCGGTCTGTCCTATTAAGTGTTTAAAAATTCCTATTGATGTCACACCGTCCCATGCACCAACCAGAATTTATAAATACAAAACGGAACAGATTAACACAATATTAAAACCTTTTATAATACTAACAAATACGCTCTCTCATATATATACGCTCAGCGACTCCCATAGGGTATTACTACCCTATTAGTAAAGAGTCAAACCCCACACAGCTAAGGTTTATCGCTAAGCCAAAGCTCCGATACCAACTGTAACGGGCGCGCCAGTGGGGTAACGCCCACCGTAGCATACATTGGTACCTGTGTTCTGCCTTTACGGCCAGCCTCTCGACTGCATCACCAACCCCCACGGGGACATGTAGGAGTAAGAGTCAACCGTTCGCTACCAAACCAGGAAGCGAGAACCCCCTATCATGTTGCACCCTCCAAGTGCAATGGCAGACACACATGCCAATTCAAACCATACGAAAGGGCAGATTGTTATGGGGTAAATCAGAAAACCAAGAAAGAAATAAAAAGAAAACAGAATCTCATAGCGGAAGGGTAAAATATAATAATAAATATACAGTTCATAAAACTGTTTACAAAACATTTAATTCTTCTTTATACAATAAATATCAGGGTTCACATACCAATATAACAATGCAGCGGAACAATATGAGTGTAGTGGAATATAATAAATAATAATAATAGAAATCTTCGTCTTCGTCCTCCAGAGCTAAATCTTCAAATATTGAAACGCTCGGACTGACCCGAGCGGATTTGAAAAGACAAAAACACCTGAGTCAAAACTAAAAGATCTTATGTGAGTTAAATTAATAGAAATAAATATGAGTGCAGTAACTCAAAAGATGCTCGGGATTCACATCTCTTAAGGATCCGTTAAACTATTTACTATGTAGTATATTTCGCTATTATAATTGTAACGCCCCGCTTTTTCGTACGCTTTGAATCGACACACGTGCCAATTCAAACCATATGGAATGGCGGATTGTTATGGGGTAAATAAGAAAAAACAGGGAAAAAAAAACAAAATAGAATCTCACAGCGGAAGGATAAAATATAATAATAAATGTACAGTTCGTGAACTGTTTACAAACATTTGATTCTTCTTTATACAATATATATCAGAGTTCACATACCAATCATAATCAATGCAGCGGAATTAAATAGTGTAGTGGAATATAGTTAATAATAGTAGTAGAAATCTCCGTCTTCGTCCTCCAGATCTAAAGTCTTCGATCTTGAAACGCTCGGACTGACCCGAGCGAATTTGAAAAGACAAAAACACTCGAGTCAGAACTAAAAGATCTTATTTGAGTTAAATTAACAGAAATAAATATGAGTGCAGTAACTCAAGACATGCTCGGGATTTACATCTCCTAAGGATCCGTTAAACTATTTACTACGTAGTATATTGCGCTATTATAATAGTGTCTATTTATAAAATAAACTTACTTTTAAATAGCGTAAGGGGGTACATATATAGCCCTTAACACAAAATATATTCCCATAGTCTATACAGTACCGTAATCTCCCACGTACTGGGCGTCGTCAGAGGGCACTCCATAGGTATGGTACAAAGCCAAAATCGTATAAGGCGCGCTAGGGTAGGTGACACGGCACAACTAGGCAATGCCAGGGTAGATATACCAATTACGCATCCGGGTCGGTGGTAATGCATAGCCGCAGCTACCGCCCACCTCGAGCCACACCCCCAAAGCAAAGAAATCAAAAACGGCCACCGAATCAATCCAAAAGTCAAAGTATAATATCGAAGGGATGTGTCCAATCAAAGGTGCTACCTTATTAACAGTCAATCGCTGATGTTTTAGCCACCTTATGCCAACTCACGGGAGTTGGGTCCACGTATTTACCTTACAGGAAACACCGCCACCAACCTACTTCATTCTGAAATCTCCACCACGTACACGGTCGTTAAAGTGATTTTCGGAGTTGGCAGAGAGTATGACAACTTCCGATCCCGGTTTCTTCAACAACCAAACGTTATTATAACACCGCGGTCTTAAAAATAGTGTATACTTTAAAACCAGAATATAATTATCCGTTTCAAAACCCATAAATATGATATCATTTCCATTTCCAAACAATTCATTTTGATATTATTTTTATAAAACCCAAATCAATAATATCATTTTATTTCAAATATGTTTCCTTTCCAAAATCATACTACTTTTTTTTAAAAAAAAATTAATATCTGGAAACTGGACATTTGAATTATAACTTTCAAAACATAATACTGCGAAATTCATAGCTTTAAAACCATAACTTCTGAAACTTGAATGGTTTGGATATTCAACAGTATATAGAATAAAATAGTTGATTTTATATTAGTTTATAAAATAATTTCAGCAACTTCACAATTTATCCATTTAAAATTTTAGGTCTAAACCCCATAATTTAGATTCACCTTTAGTTTCAATAAAACACTTCGATTTCAATATTTTCAAAATTCGAGTATTTAATAATTTCAAAACTAAGGTTGGAATTTATATTCAACAATTTATTATCCTATTATTTAGTTTTGAACAGTCATAAAATAACTCCATAAAGAAACTCAAATTTCTAACAATTTAATATTTCCTTCAATTTAATTGTACTAGAAATATTCATTTAATTTATCTTGAATAAAAATCCAGTTATAAATATCATACCCTTTTTTTCCAAGCTTTGATAAATTTTACATCAACTTATGGAGTGAATTTTTTTAAAAATAAGTTCCATTCAAATAAATTCCAAATTTTGCCTTCCAATCTTAATTGATTTAAATCATTAAACTCCATTATTTAACTTATTTATTTTATTTAACAATTTCATAGCTTAAATTCAATAATTTAACTACGTGTGTATATAAAATAAGATTTTATATAAGATCGAAATTTAATATTTATTAAACCGTATTCTATCCAAACCATAAAATCATTTTAAAAATAATTATATATATATACTGTGATGACCGCCCATGACTCCCACACCAAAACAATGGAATAGTGCGCTGAAAGGCGTGCCAGGTAGCCATGGACGATAGTCAGGGTAAAATAAAACAGCAAACTCTATCGTACAACTCACAGCGCATGGATAAAATACAATAGAGAAATATATAGTGAAGCTCCATAACAGAAAAATCATCATATAAGCATCGTAGTAGTTTTATACAAACATGAATCATCCATACATCAAAGCCTCACTACAAACACTCAATCAGATATAACAGCGGAACACCCAGTACATATAGTAAGAAAACTAGTATGCAAAGCCTCCTGCTCGTCTTCGTCATCATCAGCGTAGATCTCTAAGAACAGCACCTGTCACCTGCTACCTAGTCTGCCCATCCCGACATGGATGAACAGCCCAAGGTAATAAGAGGAGACATAAAACCTTGAGTCAGACAAAGTCTTAGTGAGCGGTAAATCAACTATCAAACATACCAAAAGAGCATAAAGGATAAAAGGAATAGGAACCAAACCATCCCACTCCACCTCTTTCTACAGTGATAGCCCCCAGACACACACCAAGGAGAAGTAAGCATAACACAGCAGACAATTAAGGTAAAGTAATAATCACTCGAGTCAAGGGCGATGTTTTCCAAATACAAACCCCCAAGGCCTAAACCAAGATCAGATAAGCACCTAGAAAATACCGCTCTTGAGACCGAATGATGATACAACCAAACGTCCAAACATCCATGACTCTGACTATCACTGTTATCCTTGCTTCGATTTCACCGTTGATTAAATGACCATCCGTCAAGGGCTAATGGTAACCCCGGTTCCAGACATAACTCCGCACACTGCCTTGTGCCTAGGACTTATCTACTTTGCCCAGAGTACTCGACTACCTACCTGTAGTCTTTTGGTTGTCCCGACTACCTACCTGTAGTCGTTATGGGCACCCCATGTACTCTTGCTTTTGAGCATGCTAGAACCTTCAACAACGATGAGATCCAAGCCTCCTAGTCATCCTCCTTGACGACTATCCTCATACTAGCTCAAGCTACCTCTCGAGCAATCCATTATCAACCAACTCGAACCATCCCTCGAGTTATCAACATGCTTGGAATGATCCCTGCCTGGATTACGCCAAGTCTACATCACATCATACTTCGCTTTATTACACCATAGCAAAGTCTCAACTCAACAACATGGTTTGCCTCATCGCATTATGGCAAAGTTCCATCTCAACATCATTCAATCCATACATATGAGCTTCCACATCCGCCACATATGCCTTTAGCAGCTTTCACCATTCAAGAGCCTCTTCTGTAGCTTTTGAATCATCTTTGACCATACTTGTCCAAATCTATCAACTAGATAGCTCATTCACAACAATCAATCAAGGCAAACATTAATCCAAACAAATAAGTATTCAATTAAGATCTAATTAGGCATTCATAACTACAATGGCAATTTCGTAAATAAATGAGCATAGAACTAACATACATGAATCATGGGTTTTTAGCATAGATCTAGCAAATATAAAACATGGGTTTTGTTTCTATAACTTAATAAATGAGCTTGCATAGGTAAACATCTTCACAAACAATGGATCTATACTTGGATCTAAGGAAAATGCACAAAATCACTATCTACAACACTCCAACAAACCACCAATCCAATATACTCCTTTGGGTCCGCGTGAGAGATAACTACCACTCACCAAATCACTCAAACACCTCAAAAACTAAACACTTCAGATCTGGACAGCGAAGATCAAGGCTTGATCCGGCGAAATCTCGCTTCAATCGATGATATCTAGCTCGAACGGATGAAGATCTTCAACTTTGGCTCTTGGATCTTCGATCTTGATCATGGATGTTAGAACTAGATTGGAATGGAGAAAAGAAGATGAAGAAATGTTGTAGTCGAGTTCCCAAAATGGCAGCACTTCGTCGCTTCAAAAACCGGTGCCAAAAAGTGAGCCAAACCCCTCTATTTATAGGCTGAAACCACTATGAGTCGTTGCCCCTTAGGTCGTTGCCGACCCACCCCTTGAGTCATCCCCGACTCTACATCATGCCGACTCAACAAAACACGGGGCCTCACGTCTAACCTGTACGCGACTCACCCCAGACACGACTCAACATCCTTAACCCGTGTACGACCTACCAATAGCCGACTCAACAATACACACACGACTCAGCTATAATGCCGACTCACGACTCAATAGAGACTCCGACCCAACAACTCACTCTTATGGCCGACCTAACCCCTAGCCGACCTAAGCCTCTACCGACTCAACGAAGCCACAACTTATCCCTAAGTCGTTCATACGACTCAGCGACTTACCATGAGTCGTTCAACGACCTAACTAGTATGCGACTCATCGCCCCAGCTACCTAACGACTTACGACTCATAGCATACACGACTCAAAACACCTTACGACCTATGACTTCGACCATACGTCTCAACTTACTATCCTATAAGTCGTTTACCACTGAGTCGGCCCAAACCTTAACTCGGCAACTGCTATACCATTCTAACCCTTAAGTCGTTACTATCTCTTAGGTCGGTCATCACTTATCTCGGCCAACACCTTAAGCCGCTACCTCTATGAGTCGGCCACCCTATGAGTCGCCTAAATTCCTTGAGTCGGTCCCCCATGAGTCGTCTACGACTCAAGACTCAAACTCCCATGACCCGTTAACGACTCAAAGCCTTGCTTACTCAATCACGAGGTAACTTTCTAACCGACTCAGGCTAGAGATAACACAAACAACACTAACGACTTGTAAATTCTACGATTTATCGACACGTAAAATACGGGTCGTTACATTCTCTCCCCCTTAGGAATTTCGCCCCCGAAATTCCAAGCAATCAACAGCAATCAAAATTATTCCGCATGCCTACCATCCATAGCAACCAACGAATCATGCAACCAATTCTAGCCTAGCGTGCAGAATTCTAAGACTTAGAACAAGCTACAAATTCATGAGATGTCACGACACTTTAGGGCCATACCTTGAAGAGTCCGGGATGAGCTGCCTTCATCCTCTCTTCCTCCTCCCACGTACAGTCGTTAACATCATCACTCCATTGTACCTTGAGCAGCGTAATCGTCTTCCTCCTAAGCTGTTTCGTATCGGTTTCAACAATACGAAGCGGCTTACGAGGTCTTCTAAACACTGGATCAACCTTCAAGTCTTCACAGCTATCAGCAGAAACCACCGTAGTTGGGTCATGCACATACTTCCGTAGATAAGATACATGAAAATCATTGTGCACACCCGCCATCTTTTCTGGTAACTCCAATCTATAAGCGAGCTTTCCAATTCGCTCAATAATCGGGAATGGTCCAACAAATCTCAGAGTTAACTTTCCTTTCCTCCCGAATCTAATAGCACTCTTCAATGGAGAAATCTTCACAAAAACCATCTCACCTACGTCGAATTCCAAATCCTTACGATGATTATCGGCATAACTTTTCTGACGATCTTGGGCTGCCTTCATTCGTTGCCGAATGATCTCTATACAATCCGAAGTCTGTCGAATCATCTCTGGCCCAAGTATCAGTTTTTCTCCGGTTTCCAACCAACATGTCGGAGAGTTACACGGTCTTCCATATAATGCCTCATATGGTGCCATACCAATACTCGACTGATAACTGTTATTATATGCAAACTCCACCAAATGAAGATGATCTTCCCATGATCCTCCGAAGTCCAAAACACAAGCTCTGAGAAGATCTTCCAAAACTCGGTTAACTCTCTCAGTCTGACCATCTGTTTGAGGGTGATAAGCTGTACTCAAACACAACTCAGTTCCCAAAACTTCCTGGAAGCTCTTCCAAAATCTACTAGTGAACAATGGGTCTCGATCGCTCACTATACTCTTCGGAATACCATGGAATCGAACTATCCACTTAACATACAATTCAGCCAACTTCGATGCAGTCCTAGTCGATCGAACAGGAATGAACCTTGCACTCTTTGTCAAACGATCTATTATGACCCAAATCCCTTCATTCCCTGCCCTGGTTCTAGGTAGACCATCGATAAAATCCATCGACACTTGCTCCCACTTCCATGTAGGAACCTCTAACGGCTGAAGTAATCCACTGGGCTTCTTCTGCTCAGCTTTCACCAACTGGCAGTTCATACACTTGGAAATAAAATTCCCAACATCTTTCTTCATGCCTTCCCAGTAGTAAGTTCTCTTCATATCCCGATACATCTTATTTCCACCTGGATGAATTGTCAACTTCGAGTGATGACCTTCCCTCAGAACTTCATCTCTCAATCCATCAATGTCAGGAACAACCAATCGTCCTTGCTTCCGAAGCCAACCCTCTCGATCGACCTCGAATCTCTTATCCTTCTCTGGGTCCAATCCGGATTCCAAATCTCGGATAATCTTGACAAGCTTATCATCTCTCTTTTGGCTCTCGCCAATCCTTTCCACAAGAGTAGGTCTTATCTAAGTTTGCCAACATCTCAGGTTCCAATTCACATCTAGGCCTGAAGTCAAATCCAGCCAAATACTCGAGACTCTTCCATTCTGAAAACATGGCTCCCAAACCTGCATGTCTTCGACTTAACGCATCAGCCACTGCGTTACCTTTTCCCGGAGTATAGGCTATACCAAAATCATAAGATGCCAGAAACTCTAGCCACCGTTGCTGTCGAAGATTCAAATCCTATTGGGAGAACAGATACTTCAACGACTTATGATCTGTAAACAACTCGAATCTAACTCCCAATAGATAATGTCTCCACATCTTCAAAGCAAACACAATCGCCGCTAACTCCAAATCATGAGTCGGATAATTCCTTTCATGCGGCTTCAGTTGTCGACTTGCATACGCAACAACTTTATCCTTCTGCATTAGCATTGCTCCAAGTCCAGAGCCACATGCATCGGTGTAAACCACCATCTCTTCATTCCCACTTGGAATAGTCAAAACAGGAGCACTTGTCAGTCGCTCTTTCAGGATTACGAAAGCTTGCTCACACTTGTCATCCCATCTGAACACTTGGTTCTTCTTCGTCAATCCTGTCAATGGTGCAGCTATCTTGGAAAAGTCTTTGATAAACCGACGATAATATCCTGCTAATCCAAGAAAACTCCTCACATCAGATGCATTCTTAGGTCTAACCCAATCCTAGATTGCTGCCACCTTAGCGGGATCAACCGCTATTCCATTTCCAGAGATAACATGGCCTAAGAACCTCACTTCACTCTTCCAGAAGTGACACTTCGAAAACTTAGCCTTCAGCTGATGTTTCCGCAAGATTTCCAAAACAATTCTCAAGTGCGTCTTGTGCTCTTCCTCAGTTCTGGAGTAAACCAAAATATCATCCACGAACACAAGCACGAACTTATTCAACTGATCTCTGAATACTCTATTCATAAGATCCACAAAATATGCTGGTGCGTTAGTCAACCCAAACGGCATTACCAGCCACTCATAAAACCCGGATGGTGTCCTAAAAGCAGTCTTCGGCACACTATCCTTCGCCACTCTCAATTGGTGAAATCCCGTTGCCAAATCCATCTGAGAAAACACCTTAGCCTCGTGAAGCTGATCAAACAAGTCATCTATTCTCGGCAATGGATACTTGTTCTTTTTAGTCAACTTATTTAGCTCACGATAATCCACACACAACCTCAACGATCCATCCGCTTTGGTTGCGAACACAACTGGTGCACCCCATTCGGACACACTTCTCCGAATGAATCCTTTCTGCAAAAGGTCATCAGCCTGCACCTTCAACTCTAACTGCTCCCTAGGCGCCATCCGCCTAAGAGGCATCACAACAGGTCCGGCTCCCTCAACTAGATCGATACGAAACTCGATCTCCCTATGCAGCGGTAACCCTTTGACTTCGTCAAAGACATCCTCAAATCCATTTACAATAGGCACTGATGACAGTCCATCCCGTGGAACAACCAGCGAATACATGAAGCTCATGAGGACGCCTTCCTCATGCTTACATCGTATCACAACCTTTCGCCCTTCCACATTCCCGACTGTCACCTCAAGCCTCTCACAATCAATCCTTGCCGCATACTTCTTGAGCCAGTCCATACCCAAAATAATTCCGAACCCCGCAAAGTTCAGAACAAAGCAATCACAATCAAACGAGCAATCATGACTCGACACAACCAGACCACGGCATATCATACACAAACATGACGAACCCCCAACCGGATTAGTCACAACCAATGGCCTATCAACAATATCCGGTTTCAAACCTAACCGGCCTACCAAATCATTACAAACAAAAGAATGCGACGCTCCAGTATCAAACAACACTCTAACTGGAACACCACAGATAGAAAGAGTACCTTGAACCACCACACTCTTCCCCTTCTCTTCAGCAGTAGGAGCTTTTGAAGATGACGGCACAACTCCCAAAGCATAAGCTTGCACAATTTGCCTATCTTTCCTTGGCTCTGGGCAATCCTTCTTGATATGTCCCAGCTTATCACAGTTATAACACTTTCCCGGCACCTTGGGATTCTTACAATCTTTGTAAAGATGGCCCTTCTGTTGGCAGTTATAACAAGTCACTTCGCCTTTCGGCTTCTTCTGGCCATCCTTACCCTTCTGCTGCTGCTGCTTCCTCCTCATATTGCCATTCTGGTGTGGTTTAGATCCTTCCCTGGTTACAGCAACAACAGAACTTTCCTTAGGAAACAAACTCTCATGCCTAAGGGCTTTCTCCACAAGCTTCTCAAATGGATCGTCCAGATGATCCACCAACTGCCTCCCAAGATAAGCATCCAATACAGTCACAAACTTCTCATTCTTCTGATAAGGAGAATCAATATACGATCTAGCATACTTGGACAAAGCTTCGAACTCAGAAATATACTCAAGAACTGGTCTCCCACCTTGCTTGAGCTCTACAAACCTCTTGAACAAAACAGACTTCTGAGTCGTAGAGATGAACTTGGCTTCAAATCTAACTTGGAATTGCTCCCAAGTGATCTCTTCTTCTGGAGTATCGATGGTGATAGAATTCCACCAATCAGCAGCTCTTCCCTGAAGCTGTCTCGATGCAAGCTTCCTCTTAGTTGCATCCTCAATCCCTAAGTCACCAAAGATTCTTCGACATGCATCAATCCATCTCTGCACCTCAATGGTCGACTCCGTCCCCAAGAAAGCTTTTCCTCCAAGAGCAGTATAATCCTTACAAAGCTTAGCAAAATCCACCGGCCTTGGAGCTTGGACTTGAACTCCCACATCCACTGATGATCCCGAAGCTGGTATCCTTCTCATGATCGAAGTCATCATCGCTTCGAACATAGTTCCATAATCAACAGCCCCTTCATCAGCACGGCCTTCCCTTGCAGCTGGTCTCCCTCTTCGACTCATCCTTAATATCTGCAATAAGAATGATTAGAACACCTTAAGAAACAACTGCATAAGGAGTTCAAATCCTTCTAAGCTACTATATTATACATAGTAGTTATCCATCAAAATACAATTACGTCTCTCATACGTAGTTACGTCAGCGAGCGTTGGCTAAAATCGATTAACCAAAGCTCTGATACCAAATGTGACGACCGCCCATGACTCCCGCACCAAAACAATGGAATAGTGCGCTGAAAGGCGTGCCAGGTAGCCATGGACGATAGTCAGGGTAAAATAAAACAGCAAACTCTATCGTACAACTCACAGCGCATGGATAAAATACAATAGAGAAATATATAGTGAAGCTCCATAACAGAAAAATCATCATATAAGCATCGTAGTAGTTTTATACAAACATGAATCATCCATACATCAAAGCCTCACTACAAACACTCAATCAGATATAACAGCGGAACACCCAGTACATATAGTAAGAAAACTAGTATGCAAAGCCTCCTGCTCGTCTTCGTCATCATCAGCGTAGATCTCTAAGAACAGCACCTGTCACCTGCTACCTAGTCTGCCCATCCCGACATGGATGAACAACCCAAGGTAATAAGAGGAGACATAAAACCTTGAGTCAGACAAAGTCTTAGTGAGCGGTAAATCAACTATCAAACATACCAAAAGAGCATAAAGGATAAAAGGAATAGGAACCAAACCATCCCACTCCACCTCTTTCTACAGTGATAGCCCCCAGACACACACCAAGGAGAAGTAAGCATAACACAGCAGACAATTAAGGTAAAGTAATAATCACTCGAGTCAAGGGCGATGTTTTCCAAATACAAACCCCCAAGGCCTAAACCAAGATCAGATAAGCACCTAGAAAATACCGCTCTTGAGACCGAATGATGATACAACCAAACGTCCAAACATCCATGACTCTGACTATCACTGTTATCCTTGCTTCGATTTCACCGTTGATTAAATGACCATCCGTCAAGGGCTAATGGTAACCCCGGTTCCAGACATAACTCCGCACACTGCCTTGTGCCTAGGACTTATCTACTTTGCCCAGAGTACTCGACTACCTACCTGTAGTCTTTTGGTTGTCCCGACTACCTACCTGTAGTCGTTATGGGCAGCCCATGTACTCTTGCTTTTGAGCATGCTAGAACCTTCAACAACGATGAGATCCAAGCCTCCTAGTCATCCTCCTTGACGACTATCCTCATACTAGCTCAAGATACCTCTCGAGCAATCCATTATCAACCAACTCGAACCATCCCTCGAGTTATCAACATGCTTGGAATGATCCCTGCCTGGATTACGCCAAGTCTGCATCACATCATACTTCGCTTTATTACACCATAGCAAAGTCTCAACTCAACAACATGGTTTGCCTCATCGCATCATGGCAAAGTTCCATCTCAACATCATTCAATCCATACATATGAGCTTCCACATCCGCCACATATGCCTTTAGCAGCTTTCACCATTCAAGAGCCTCTTCTGTAGCTTTTGAATCATCTTTGACCATACTTGTCCAAATCTATCAACTAGATAGCTCATTCACAACAATCAATCAAGGCAAACATTAATCCAAACAAATAAGTATTCAATTAAGATCTAATTAGGCATTCATAACTACAATGGCAATTTCGTAAATAAATGAGCATAGAACTAACATACATGAATCATGGGTTTTTAGCACAGATCTAGCAAATATAAAACATGGGTTTTGTTTCTATAACTTAATAAATGAGCTTGCATAGGTAAACATCTTCACAAACAATGGATCTATACTTGGATCTAAGGAAAATGCACAAAATCACTATCTACAACACTCCAACAAACCACCAATCCAATATACTCCTTTGGGTCCGCGTGAGAGATAACTACCACTCACCAAATCACTCAAACACCTCAAAAGCTAAACACTTCAGATCTGGACAGCGAAGATCAAGGCTTGATCCGGCGAAATCTCGCTTCAATCGATGATATCTAGCTCGAACGGATGAAGATCTTCAACTTTGGCTCTTGGATCTTCGATCTTGATCATGGATGTTAGAACTAGATTGGAATGGAGAAAAGAAGATGAAGAAATGTTGTAGTCGAGTTCCCAAAATGGCAGCACTTCGTCGCTTCAAAAACCGGTGCCAAAAAGTGAGCCAAACCCCTCTATTTATAGGCTGAAACCACTATGAGTCGTTGCCCCTTAGGTCGTTGCCGACCCACCCCTTGAGTCGTCCCCGACTCAACATCATGCCGACTCAACAAAACACGGGGCCTCACGTCTAACCTGTACGCGACTCACCCCAGACACGACTCAACATCCTTAACCCGTGTACGACCTACCAATAGCCGACTCAACAATACACACACGACTCAGCTATAATGCCGACTCACGACTCAACAGAGACTCCGACCCAACAACTCACTCTTATGGCCGACCTAACCCCTAGCCGACCTAAGCCTCTACCGACTCAACGAAGCCACAACTTATCCCTAAGTCGTTCATACGACTCAGCGACTTACCATGAGTCGTTCAACGACCTAACTAGTATGCGACTCATCGCCCCAGCTACCTAACGACTTACGACTCATAGCATACACGACTCAAAACACCTTACGACCTATGACTTCGACCATACGTCTCAACTTACTATCCTATAAGTCGTTTACCACTGAGTCGGCCCAAACCTTAACTCGGCAACTGCTATACCATTCTAACCCTTAAGTCGTTACTATCTCTTAGGTCGGTCATCACTTATCTCGGCCAACACCTTAAGCCGCTACCTCTATGAGTCGGCCACCCTATGAGTCGCCTAAATTCCTTGAGTCGGTCCCCCATGAGTCGTCTACGACTCAAGACTCAAACTCCCATGACCCGTTAACGACTCAAAGCCTTGCTTACTCAATCACGAGGTAACTTTCTAACCGACTCAGGCTAGAGATAACACAAACAACACTAACGACTTGTAAATTCTACGATTTATCGACACGTAAAATACGGGTCGTTACATATACCGCGGTTCCTGTATATAATTTTCTATCCTATGGTCAAGTGATACGGATATTTATCATTTCAATCCGTAATTTAAAAAAATAAAATTGTGGTCGTATATCATTTCAAACTGCAATCTCGAATGATATGAAACTGCACAATACATTGCAGTTTATACAAAATAAGAAAAATAGCATCATTCATCCAAATATCAACCATCAACCATTTTTCCAATCATCATCTAATTTAAACAAACATCAATATAGAGCCTATAAAATATAACAGGTAATAAATAAAACGTATTAACCAACAGTTTATATTCAATAATAAATTTAATAACTGTTTAACTAGCAGTTTATATGCAAATAAATACATTATAACTGTCAATTTATATGCAAAAATAAAATTAATTAACAGTTAAACTAAATAAATGAGATTTAACTGAGATGATGAATAAAACATGCCAAACAGTCACAAATAAATTTCTATTCATATCCTAAATCAATTTAAGGAACATAAGAAAATTTTGAAATTGTGAGTGGGTTAAAACACTCACCTTTTGAATTTAAATCGAATTTAAATCCGATTTAAACCCAAAAATTTGACAGTCTTCAAATTCATCCAAACCAGTGTCAAAAGGTCCGGAATTTCATTTCAATCCTAACAAAACAAATCTCACGTGAAATGGAATCCGTATTGGAAAGTTATTCGGGTTAGATCGAGATGATTTTCAATTAAAACAAATAAAGAAAATAAGAATTTTAAAATCATAATCACCCCTCTCATCAGCTCACGTGTTCACCCTCCCTCCTGAAAATGCGTCCTTCTTCTTTACTGGAACCGAACGCACGCACCCCACTTTTGACCGTGCTTTGACCGGCCGCCGCCCTCAACCCATACCATGCCACGAACACCGACCACCACCATCCTTTTCGTCACGACGAGCCGCACCCCCCAGCACCCTTCGCTTCACCTCTGGCCACCCATAACGCCACGCGCCGCCGCCACTTTAGAACCCTAATCGAATTATTTCGACGAATCTAACCGTTAACTCGACAAACGGCCATCATGGATGAGCTACGCACGATCATCTCCCTCCATCTATGTCGACAATTTGACGATCCATCATCGTTGATCACGCCGTGATGAACGGCCGAAACAAAAGGTAAAATTCCTTGTCAAACCACAACCCAAATCGAAAAACGAATACCACCAGGGGATTACACTCATCGAGATCATCAACATATAATTTTTTGGAACTTTTCTGAGGACTTTGAATTTTTGACTTTGAATTTGGTTTGGAACTATGTTTGGATCTAAGGTTTGCATCCATTGGAAAGGAGGAGTTGAGGAAAAATGAATGCACAAACAAAAGAGAATAGATGGAGGCTAGGGTTTATAACTGGGTTTATATAGGTAGGTTAGAAATAGAGCAGATGGATCGGGTCGGATATACGTGCTAACGCTAACGTGGCCCAAAAAGCCCGTTCTGACTCCGGAACGAAATTGGGTCAACCCATATATCAAAATAGGTGTTTTAAAATATTCTAAACGCGATGGAAAAAGTTTCATCACCAAATTCGATCGTATGAAGAAGTTATGCTGAAATCAATATTTTCAAATTAATTTCAAATTGATTCCAATTGATCGATTTCAAGGCGTTTCGCGTTCGTACGATCAAACGACAAGTCCGATCGCTACAAAACTTGAAACCCTACAATAATTCACTGATACGGATCCGATGAAACTAGTTTCGTCGAAATCCGAGTCCGTGACCCAAATGGCTATTTTTTATATTAATTAAATAAATTTAAAATAAATTAATTAAATCAAATTTCGCGTTAAAAATCCTGAAATTTGCAATCCTTATGACTCTATAAAATTTCCAACATTTACAATGATTTAACAATTTTTAAAAATCACTTTACTAAAGATTAACTAATAGAAATCTTCAATTTCATAAAATTCACAATTATAGATAAATTACCGAAATTTCCATTAAATTGAATTTACCCATAATTATTACATTCATAATTCAAATAGAAGGGTTTACAATTGGATTTAAAATAATTACATAAATATTTCCCAATTTTCAACTTAATTTTCAAATTAACGTAATAATTATATATTTGATTTTATTCATTTGCAATAAATCCAACTGTTACAAATTAATAAATTAACTCACGATGCAACTTCTAATTCTATCATGCTTGCTGACCCTTCCTGGGATCGATCGTTTATCTACTGTTCTGATGATGTGGTTTATGACCCTAGACTTGCTCTCCGTTTCCGCCCTTTTGCTGGTCTTTCTGGGTCTGCCCCTTTGAGCTCTTCTTTGGTGACTTCAGTTGTTGGTGATTCTCCCTCCAAGGAGGAGTGCTAGGTTTATATGTTATTTTAGTTATCGTGACATTGCTGTCATGTACCTGTGCTGTATTTTCTATTTCCTTTAGTAGTTAAGGTGCTTATACCTTGCTCCTGTACTTCAATTTTTATTACGTTCGTAATAAAAAGTGGACGGTCCACTATAAAACCGGCTGGCCTTGCCAAAATAAATTAACTCACGATAAAAATCCAAATTCTATAATTCATAAATTTTATCGCTTGATTTACTTATAAATTTATAATTCTTTAACCAAATTCCCATCTCAAATTTTTAAGTGTAAATTATTTCACCAATTATAGTATTTATTTCAATTTCTTAAAATAATCCTTTTATTACACTTTGAATCCAATTTAATTTAATAAGTTTCCAATTAAGCGGATTAGATTCAATTTCAACCTTTTACTTACACTTAAGTTTAGGTTATATTTAATTTATAACGTATTACTTCCCTAGTTATTACTTTACATCTTCCCGTATTAATTTCACAATAAATCATAATTATTAGAGTAACGCTTAAAATAAATACGATCCTATAATTACTCAACGTTTAAACGAACGTTATTTCATTTTCCATTGGTGTAACATTTATTTATTTTATTATCACTTATTACAATTTCTAATTCCATTAACAAATAAGTAGGTAACTTATAATATATGTTACAAGAATTGAATTAATCACTATTCATTATTATTGACTTTAATTTAGCACTAATTACCTTGCATTAACATTGTTACTAAAAATCCCTATCCAATTGCAATTAATATTCTAATAAGTACGCTTACTCTTTCCGTTATGTTATAAATTATCAACAAAGAAACGTTTATTACTTTCAACAACATTGTAATTACTAATTACCTACATTGATTGTACACGTTTTCCATTATTATCATTTATTAGAATTCTATTCAACTTTCCATCTTATGCATATAGTTAACCTTTCTATTGATTTTACCTTCAAATTTTCAGTTATTTTCTTAACTTACAAAAGGCAATGATTAATTACATTTCATCGCTATTAATTAAATGCATTGGTAACGAACTATAGTTGTCACCATTATACAATTTATAGCATTTGTAATTTATTCTCTACAACAATTATTTCAACAACTCTTATTAAATACATTTATTCCAATTTCCGTTTCAACGTTTTTATTACAAAATCAATTAAATACTTTCCTTTCTCGCATTAAATTATACACTTGTATAATCCTTTCCACTATTCATTATTTAGAATTCTATTTAAGTTTCAATCTCTTGTAATAACTCATTTATTATACATTCGCATACCAATAAACAAGGTTCCAATAAAAAGGATTTATTCAATTCACCTTATATACAGGTACAATACTTACCATTTTATTTATTGAAATTTTATTCATATTACAAATAAAGGCTTTAGTTAACATTCATATATTTTATTTAGCCTTCATTTCAATATAAATTTCCCCCTTTATTATTTCTATTAAAAATCAATTAAAAATCCTATTAGATTAACAAATTAAATTGTCGAAATTTGCGGGTCGTTACACTCTCCCCCACTCAAAACTTTTCGTCCCCGAAAAGGAAAAGAAGGGAAACGAAGAACTAAGAAATCAATATACTTATTCGAACATTAACTTTATAAGCAATTAAATTTTTAAAATTAATTAATTTAGATAAAATATCTCAATTTATAACCATTAAATCTTTTTTTTTGTTTTTTTACTAAGGTTTGGAAAACATTTTTAAAATATTTCTAAGTTCACAATTTACGGAAAATTTTGGCAGAGTCTCCTTTGTACGGAGAGGCGCGAGAGAAAATAAAATATTAAATATAACAAAATATCACATATAATACCCAAAATATTATATCCCAACACGGGAAAATATATAAAATATCGCTATAAACCGTAATCCGAAAACGTACCTATTTGTCGGGCAATTTACGCTTAATTTATGGAAGCAAAAGCAGTAGCAATTGCTTCCATAACCTGCATTTTCACTTATAAACTCCAAAGGGTTAACAATTTATATAAAGTGGTATATTTATGTGGTTTCAATCACTAACAACAAATCAATACAACAACCATCAATTTCAACAAACAGCATACCCAACAAATACAAAACAACCATTCAACCAAACAAACAAATAGTTGTTCGGGTTCAAAACTTTTAAAGTGTACGGAATGAAGAATAAACCATCAAGTGCATCATTTACTCAACAGCCTAGAGAAACTAAATAGGTTATATTTTTCATCCAAACAATTTTGAATCTCCTTACCCAAACAACCATAACCAAAAAACAACAATTCCATCTAACAATTCAAATTAACTTATTATTAATTTTATTTCATACATTAGTTGTTTAATCCCTTCTTTCATTCACTCAGTGATTCTTTTCATTCATATACGGTTTATCTTTTTTTTTATTTTCATTTATTTCTTTCAATTTTATTTAGAAATAACTTCAACCCTTTTTCTTAAGTTTACAATTTCTCTTTATTATATTACATTCATTTATAATTGCATGACCTCATCTTTTTACCCTTTAACTACTTAAGTTTATAATCATCTATTGTCATACTTACCTTTCATTATATTTACTTGGTAAAATTTCAATTATAACTTGAGTTTATAACATTAAATTCTCATTTAATAGCAATTTCATTGAATACTTTCATTATTTCGAATTTCTACTTGTATAATATTCTATTACAATCTCTTATTAAACATTTCAACTTTTAATATTTGGTAAGTTATATATATGTTATTTAAGGGTGTAATTTGAAAGTTATACAAGTTTGTTTCATTACCTTTTTATTAATTCATTGTTCAATAAATTTTTATCTTTTCCTTATAAGTTACAATTTCAACTTCCTTTTTATTCCTTCATAACTTAGCCTTAAATTTCTTACCTAAATTAGAGGTTTCAATTATTAATTTCTTACCTTTCATTTCACTACACTAATTGAAACAATTAATTAATGGAAATTTAAGAATTTAATAACGGGTTAAAATTTCAATTTATTTTAAAACAGTATATAAATATATTCTTCAATTTATATGTCACTAATTATATTTAAAACAATTCAAAATTTATATATTTTCCAAAATGAATCTACAGTAAAACTACTACAGTGGCCTTCCCTCTTCGAAACTCGAAAATGAAAGTCGATGATGCGGCCGCCATGACCGAAATTATTTTCCAGCGACAGAGAGGAAATTACAAAACTTATTTTCTCCAAAATCTTCTTTAAAAAAATTTCTTCGAATTTTATTGAAATATTTATATCAGAAAATACTTATAAACAATATTATTATATTCCAAAATTTATTCGAAAGAAATTTCAAAACCCCAGGAACTTAAGTTCTACATTTCCAAATTTCATTTATTTTATTTTTAAATCTTATTTCTTTTATTATTTACACTTTATTACCTAACAACCAATCTATTGCAGCCAAATATAGATATCATTTGAGAAATTTTATTTTATATATAGAAAATATAATAGGAAAAAAATTTCATTCACTCTATTAAAAACAAATACTATGTTGGTCTGTCCTATTAAATGTTTAGAAATCCCTATTGATGTCATAACGTCCCATGCATCAACCAGAATTTATAAATACAAAACGGAAAAGATTAACACACTATTAAAACTTTTTATTAACACTAACACATACGCTCTCTCATATATATACTCTCAGTGACTCCCATAAGGTATTACCACCCTATTAATAAAGAGTCTGACCCCACAAAGCTAAGGTTTATCGCTAAAGCAAAGCTCTAATACCAGATGTAACGTCCTGCCTTTTCCCACGCTTTAAATCGACACACGTGCCAATTCAAACCATACGAAAGGGCGGATTGTTAAGGGGTAAATAGGAAAAAAACAGGGAAAGAAAAACAAAATAGAATCTCACAGCGGAAGGATAAAATATAATAATAAATGTACATTTCGTGAACTGTTTACAAACATTTGATTCTTCTTTATATAATAAATATCAGAGTTCACATACCAATCATAATCAATGCAGCGGAATTAAATAGTGCAGTGGAATATAGTTAATAATAGTAGTAGAAATCTCCGTCTTCGTCCTCCAGATCTAAAGTCTTCGATCCTGAAACGCTCGGACTGACCCAAGCGAATTTGAAAAGACAAAAACACTCGAGTCAGAAATAAAAGATCTTATATGAGTTAAATTAACAGAAATAAATATGATTCCAGTAACTCAAGAGATGCTCGGGATTTACATCTCCTAAGGATCCGTTAAACTATTTACTATGTAGTATATTGCGCTATTATAGTAGTGTCTATTTATAAAATAAACTAACTTTCAAATAGCGTTAAGGGGTTACCCAAATAGCCCTTAACACAAAATATATTCCCATAGTCTATACAGTACCGTAATCTCCCCCGTATTGGGCGTCGTTAGAGGGTACTCCATAGGTATGGTACAAATCCAAAATCGTTTAAGGCGCGCTAGGGTAGGTGACACGGCACAACTAGGCAATGCCAGGGTAGATACAGCAATTCCGCTTCCGGGTCGTTGGAAACGCATAGCCGCAGTGTGACGCCCCGCCTCTATACCCACGCTTACCAAGAACACTACGGTGTAATGCTGTCAACTAGCACGGAGAATAAGGCTGTTGAGGAGCGGCCATCCGTAGTTAGGCCTTACACTAGGATTGGTTATATCGATAGGAGTGGTATATATATATATTCTTTCATTTTTAATCTCTGATTTATTTACTGCCAACGACATACCCCAATTCCAGTATAAAACGAACTACGATGGTTCGTAATAGTTTTGGACAAAAGAATATATAGTAACACAGATAATATAAATGAGGAACACAGATAAAAACGAGAGTCTCATATATATAATAACTAATGTCAGTTACAATACATTTGACACAATACATATGATACAACTACCACAGTCGACTCAGGAAGTTACATATACAAGTACATTAACGTATATAATATACATGAATACATATTCTTCCTATACAATTACACTGACTACTATAAATGTCGGCGACTACTCCAAAAGATATGAAAGGTCTTCATAGCTCTAGCAGCAACCCAAAGAAGAATATCTACAACCTGTAATAACTCGGTCTGACCCGAGTATTAAATTCAAAAGAAAATAATACACGGGTCAGTCTAATTCAAACTCAGTTATTAATGCACAGAAGCAATAATAATTAAATAAAATTTGACGTCAGTCACAATAAATTTACCTATCCGATTCTTAAATGAGGAAATCAGATAACGGTAAATATAGCACATAACGGTGTTAACCAACAAATCAACAAATTTCAAATTATTAAATTGGACACACGAAACAATACAAACAATTAAAACATCAATTAAAACGTCAACATGGGTAGGGCTGCAGTACATGCACGCGTGTACTACTTCGCCACTACGGCATATGGAAATACGCAAAAGATCCATAAATCAAAAGCAATTAGAATATCAATAAAAACACTACCGTGTGGCTGCAGTACACGCTTGCGTGCACTGCCTTGCCACTAAAGTGATGATGTACACAAAAGATCAACGAACCAAAATCAATAAAGGTTCAAATAATTGAAATATCAATTAAAATGTCAATACTGTATGGCTGCAGTACACGCTCGCGTGCACTGCCTCGCCACTACAGTATATGATGTATGCAAAAGATCAGGAAATTCACAATGAAAGTCCACAAACAAGCACAAGGTCAAACCTAAAATACCGGATTCAACACAAGTACAATTCAAAATGCAAATAATTCTCGAGTAAAACCAAGGCACAGTACACAATAGTGGCACAGCACTCAAAAACTGCATATACAACCAAATGAAGACAGCAAGTCCAACTGAAATGCAAACTATATCAAAAGTGATACAGTGACAATGTAGATGCAACAGGTGTGTGGTATAATGCACAAGCGAGGCTAAGGCATAGTGCACTAAAGGAATACTTCAAAGCTGAGCCGAAGACAAAATAAATCATCAGTCAATGGTAATGCAATGCAAACTGTCGCAAAGCAATACCAGCTACAACATGAACGACTACTCTTACATCAATGCAGACTCGCATCAAGCTACAACTAGTGAAACAAAATACCTGACTACATGAAGCAGCATAGCAGTCCATATCAAGGCACGAATCAGATAAGTAAGAAAACTGTGATACGAGAGACGTGTGCTAGCATAATCTCAGCAAATTATGTAGCGCACAGATGTCATGAACTAGAGTGACAATGCATACTACAAATCTGGGTAAAATAGATGTACATTCACATGTATAAAACTAACATGCAGGGATATAAAACTAACAATGTACACAGTGGTCAATATATCTATCCAGACTTCAATGTATTTACATGAAGGCTGTGCCGAGGTTAGGTAATGGTTATCAAAGCCCAAAGTGAACAATGCAAGCGCAACTAAATGAACACAGTGAAGTACTACCCAATGCAACAATATGAATGGTCCCATGTTGATAAGCAAACGAATAATGCGGTGGACACCAGTGATGCAATCAACTACTACTCCAGTGTTCAGCAAATGTATATTGAGGGATATTTCAACTGGTGTGACGACCCGCAAATCCGTACTCCTTGAATATACAATAATCTCCGTAGATTAATTCAAGATGAACAGAAATACGAATTATCAATGTTTTAAGAAAAAGGAAAAGAAGAAGAAGAGAGAAGAAGATAAGATAGAGAAAAAGATAGAGAAAATAGAACGGAATAGAAAACAACAGAACAACAACAGAATCTCACAATTCGCAGCGGAACAACATATAATAGATAAATGAATAATCTTTAAACAAAGAACTATATCAGTTATTACATTACATCACATTTCATTACTTCATATCATCAGAGTGTACAACAACAACAACATCTAACAGTGCAGCGGAAAAAGAAATACTATATACTAGTAATACGCCATGCCATCCAGCTTGCCTCCAGCAATCCCAGAATATCCAGAATATCCTGATAAACCTTAACTCTTGACTGCCCGTGTGGAAATTTGTGGGCACCCAGAGTTTAGGAAGGAAAACAATAAACTCCGAGCCAGTCATGTGACAGGTGTGAGAACTCAAAACAGTTTATTTATCTTTAAAATCAAAATAGAGGAATATTTTTTAAGTTAATTCGCAATGCTTTTAAAAATGAGACTACCATAAGGCCTCCCGCACACACACACAATGCAAATGCAGATTCGGAGGAGATTTCTCCTTATGATAGTCAAAGATGCTTGATACGTATTAAAAAGAACATTTGATATTATTATTAGTGCATAGTGTAGGAAAAATTCACTTCGAAAGTAGAATATAAATCTTAGCCAACATAGACATTTCGAACTACACTATAGCTACCATCCAAACAGTGGTGACCACCATAAGTGAATGGCAGGTTCTACAACTAATACCGTACAGGGTTTCGTATTGGGAATTGGATTTCCAACGAATGATCAGGCCAAGGAACTTCCTATTGCCACATGAGAATGCCTCCGGATGGACATCCCCGAGAACCAAACCGGATCTCTACCAACACAGGGCCGGGTTACCCCTAACTGAGTAACAACTGACCGAATATGCCATCCCCCGGTCCTTTGGGACCTTTCACCGAGCGCTCGCAATCAATTCACACAATCATAAAGTGTTTTCAACATGAGTAAGTATCTGGGCTCCATACCATGATACCACCCTTTTCCAGAAGGAAATGCACATATCTTAAAGGGCGCTACCCCTCATAACCTTGCTGCATCTTTCCTGTTTTGACCATTCCCGAGGTGTGAGGCTCGACGAAGTCACGCCCACAAAAACATACTTTATACAAAAGCCATGCTTTGGGTCAACAAATGATCATAGAAATGATCACCAAGATAGACGATCAAATAAACGATCCTATCACAAATAATCAACACAATGATCATTTACAGCAACACTCAGCATGTCACATTACCAAATTTTGAATATATCGCTGATAACCTTCAACTACATAACCTCTGAGCTCGTACGTCTCAGAGAAGGGTGTTAAGCTAAAAGAATAAATTCTCCGCCACCAACAGAAATATATTTGAATGAAATCGGCTTTATATCTCAATTTGTAATGTCAGACATACAATCCATACAAGTCTGTTCCGGGCTCGAACAAAACCGAAGGCACTTACAAAGAAGTCCTTGCAATCCGGATAATCTCTAATCACCTCCGGACTTCCCATCACATAGGGAGTCTCTATACCGTAGCTACTCGGTGCAAAGACAATCGACGAGTTGTCCTTTCGCTTTCAAAAAGATCCGGTCTTCAACACCGGTCTTCAAATGCAATTCATAACGACGTATCACATATTCGGAATGGGTTATACGACCCCATGGTCCTTTCCCGGTTAACCCGAATAGTGAGCGCTTATTCAAAAATAAGTGTGGCATTCAAATTCAACAAATCACAACAATTACCCATTCAAAGGGAAATATTGATAGTCGGTTATTGAACTATCAATGGACATGCACACATCACCAGTTTCCAAATAATTTTCCAAATTATTTATTTTCCAAAATATCTTTACAAGATATATAATTTCACACTTCAAAAATAAATCAATATTTATTTTTAAACAAATTTCCCCATTCTTTTATAAATTCCATAGTGAATTTTCATTCTAAAATATTCATGAATATACGACTTCAATTTGATTTCTAATATTCATTTTCAATTTATCTTCAAAAAGATAAATTCAAAATATTCACTTAATATTCAAAAACATTTCCATACTTACTTATTCATAAGTAATTCACAAATTTTATTTTCAACACTTGGAAAATATTCAATATACTTAAATCGAGATTAAGTATATATTTCATTCTTTAAGGAAATCATGCTCTTAAACATATTTATTTGGGCCAAAACGAATGTTGCGTAAAACATCGTTACGACAACCCAAAATCACTAGCATAGGGATTCGAAATTAATATAGATATATAAATCCCAATACTATACAAAACATTTCCTTTCGGAAATTATTTACTATAACAACAGTGTTATAGTCCACCATTTCCTTCTATTTCTCGAAAACGTCTATTTCAACAATAAATGTTGAAATCTATGGTTTCGAATCTCAACACAATTAAAAACATCATTAGATCGTTTTAATTCTATTTAAAACATCACATTCTAAACATTTTCTTTAACATATTATTCACTATTCAAAAACGTGAATATACTAAGTTAACAATTTTCATCCTTTTATTCATTTTATTTTAAAGGATTATTCACAGTCAAAAATGTGAATATAACTCCATTAACAAGTTACAACAATTTACTTATCAAAATAAGTCATTGCGAATTTATAAAACAACGTTTATAAATTCCTTTTCTATTTATCTTATAAAACTTCTTTTTATAAATTCCTTTATTAACCTATTCCAGTTTATAACTCAATTATAAACTAAAAGTTCATATTATAAGTTAAATACTTATAAAATGATTATTTTACAAAATCGTTCTTTTAAAGACTTTCCAAATCACAAATCTTATAACTTATAAGATTCATTTATTTAACCAAATCTATTTTATAAGATTCATTTATTTAACCAAATCTATTCTTCAAATAACTTCACCAAATTTATAAATCTTACTATTTATAAATTTCATTTATAACTTCACCATTTATAATTCTATAAATTCCATTCACTTATGAAATCCATTTTCACTTCATTCAAACACTTATAAAAACTCGTTTTATAATTTCAATATTTCAATTTATAAATATCCATTTATACATCTCTTAATATAATTCAATTTATATTATTCTTTTAAAACGTCTTTAAATTCCTTTATAATTTTATCCTTTTTGATTTACAAAATAATCAATTTTATAAATCCTATATTTAAACTTTTTACAATACATTCAGAAATCCAATTTAAACTATTTTATAAAATCATAAATCCCATATTTTCAAAAATCACTTTAACTATATTTCTCAAAATCATAATTTTTATAACTTTAAAAATTATACGTTTATTTATTTAAAATGGATAAATTCCCAAAAATATTTTAATAAACGTATACTTTCAAAAATCACTTTAAAAATCATTTTAAAATTCCAAAATTTGGTTCAATGATGCTACACACCAAATAGTCAATCACGACAACAACGATATCACATATCGTATATGATAATCAACGAATATCAAAATATCCATAATCAAATAAATACTGTTGAGGAATCCAGTTGGATCCCTCCAACCTGTTTTCCTGCATCCAAAAACATTAGCACAATACCAATTTCGCTCCAGTACGAAATTATCACGGTATATGGGATTTAAAATATTATCCGCTTAATAGACGGCGCAATAGGGTCTCATCCGCTAAACAAATGCGGGAAATCAACAACTCCAATATATACATATGCCAATATATGTATATTGCTATTATATATAATACCAATTTCACTGTTTATGAAATATTCGCGGTATATGTTTTTAATAAATAACATCCGCTTACTAACGGCGCATAATGTCTATTTTAACAATCAATAGATAACAATCATCATTCAAACATGCATTCAAATATTTTAAATCTAACTATTTAAAATAAAAATCGAAACTGATTCAATTGAGTGAGAAGTTCTCACCTTGATTTCAATTCCGTTTTAGCGATTTATTTCGAATAAAATTAAACGGACGTTTAATTTTACCCGAAATTCTCACTAACTCCAAACGACTCCAATCCAATTCCATCGCGTAGTGCTCGTCCATACGATTCCAATGCTTCCTGTTTCATAATTTTTCGACCTCGCAGCAAAAAGTTATAGCATTTACAGGTTAATACAAATTTTTATTTTAATTTACAACATAATTTATAAAATTTTAAACCTAGAACTAACACATGCCGTAGGATCCACCTCCATCAGATCTTAGCCGCATGACGCAACCTCTCCTTCTCCCTCCCAAACGCGTGAACCTCCCTGTATAGCCGAACCCATTTCTTGAATCTAGGGTTTAAATTTACAACTCCAACACTCGACGAAACTTCATCATACCCTCACCATCTTGAAGCCCTCCGCTTGCTCTAGGTTCGGCCTCAAGCTCATAGAGCTCGGTCACCTATGTTGCACGCAATTCAAGGCCGAACGGCCGGTCTTCATCGCCAAAATCCCATCGATTTACTCAACAAAACTCGGTCATAGCCGTTCAACTTGAAGCTCTCATCGAGCTCGATGATTCATTAGTTGAAAGTTTCTGATGATTGTGAGTAGATTTGAAGAAATTTGGAGGGGAAGGTGGGAAGATTTCGGCCCTTGAATGTGAAGATGGCGGCTGCAGTTTTCATTAGGGTTTAGATAATTTTTTTTTTATTTGTGAGAGGGGTGTTGGTCTATTTATAGGAATTTGAACGAACACTATTCATCCGGAAATTCCAAACTCCAATTTACGCGCCGAAACCAGCATTTCTAGGGTTTACCCCGCGTTTCGGACACAATGGAACAGGTTTCGGAAGCTAATTCGGACATCTGTGCGAGTTATGGCAATAAACGTTCAATTTAAATTAAACTGATTTAATCGATTTTCTAGGCGTTTTAATTTGTACCGGACAAACGGTAAATCCAATTGACACGAAATTTGAAACCTTACAATAATATCACATTACGGATCCGATGAAACTGGTATCGTCGAAATCCGAGACTTTTTGAAAAATGGCTATTTTAACTCGCCAAATTAAAATTAAAAATAATTCGATGCGTTTCGAGCTGCCACGATCAAACGATAACTCCGATTGCTACGAAAATTGAAATCCAGTAATAACTAACTATTACGGATCCAATGGAACTGGTATCGTTCAATTCTGAGAATGTTCAAAAATTGACTATTTTCACTAGTCGATTAAATATTAAAATATTCAATTTTCACAAATTAACTTTTAATTCGATTTTAAAAGTTCTAAAATATCGTTCTAACTCCAACATGATAAAATAAAATTTTACAAATCATTTTCAATCATATTTAACCCAATTTTCAATTATTTCCATAATTTAACATATTAAATTATCGATTTAATTATCCAATTAAATCCAATAATTCAAATAAAAATTTATTCGACTTATAAATTCACTTATTAATATTTAAAATTAATTAAATATTCAAATTTTAATTACTTAAAATTCCTGGGTCGTTACAATCTTTCCCCCTTAAAAGAATTTCGTCCTCGAAATTATTAAGTAAGAAAAGTTACAGAATTTATTAACTTTCCCAAAATCCATAGTTAAACTTCTTACAATACTTTACTAAGTTTTCAAATCATACTTAGTTATCTTTTCAAAAACAATTACTATTTTTTAACTTTCAACTCCAAATCAAAATTTAAGTTTTCAAAATTTTTCCAATTTTCTCAAATTTTTCCTAAAGCCTTAAATTTTCGGAAAAATTCGCCATAGTCTCCTTTGCGCGGCTCGATCCGAAAAAAAAATGACAGTATATATATCACAAATATACATCTCATCAAGTAATGAGGCATCCCGCAGGGAAAAAAGTATAAAAGTACGATATTTAATCCGAGATATGTACCTTATATTTTTATTAGCAAGCATATACGGCTAATATAGCGCGAAAGCGAGCTCCAAATGCGAAGCAAACGCGATCCGCACCTATTAAACACTCAACAAACAACATGAGAACGTGCATATATGAAAATAGTATCGATATACAACATATAGCAACATAATAACTATATATGCCAACATAGCAAATGAAGTAAAAGCAACAAATGCAAACATCAACCAACTATCATCCAACTAACATCCATAACCAATAAATATTCATTCATATTCTCATTAATATTCAATGAAATAGGGTTTTCAATTTAATCACTTTTGATTCATTAACAGTGGATGTTTTTACTAACATTCATTTTCAATTAGTTTATATTCACTAATCCATATTCAAGTTGGTTCACTTCCAAATCAAATTCAAATCTACTTAAGATTCACTTAACTTCCAATTGGATTTCAATTACTTTAACTTCCAATTTCATTAACACTTAATGAATTATATACAATCAATCAACTAACAACCATATAACAATCAATGTATATTAATTACAACCAAATTCCTTCGCTTATAATTGGTTTAATTAAATTGATTTTCATTTAATTATTCAACTTTCAATAACATTAGATTTTAATGAATTAACACTTATATTCATTTTTTCCATATCAACAAAATTTACATTTAATTGATTAACATTTAATCCATTCATTCAATTCAATTTCTAAAGTTTAATTTCATTTTAAATAACTCAAGTTCATATTTATCACTTCACTTTATTATTTTACTTTGATCTCTTAAGTTATATTCCATTTAACTTTAAATTCATTTTTTATTTTACAGCTCATACTCATAAATATATTCATATAGTTTCACTTCTCATATATATAAGTTTATTTCTCAATTGTAAATCACTTTAATTATAATTCAATTCTTATAATTCTTTTTGCTTATACAATTACTCTTTTACTTTGATTATTCAAACAACTAAACAATCCACTTATATACACTTTAATAATTCTGAAAAATTATTTCTTTATATATAAAATATAATCAAGGTAAAATTATTTCATTTACCCAATTTTAAACAATATTGTATCGAATTGTTCTATTCAAGTGTTTAGAAACCCCTTCGGCATAGTCTTGCGGACCACGCTGACGAAAGTTCATATGCCACTCAATAAACCAATCATCACAATATAAAACAATTTCATATTCATTAACAAATACGCTCTCATAGCTATTATTACACTCAAACTCATTCTAGAGTACTACTGACTCTATATCTAATGAGTAATACCCAACAGAACCATGGTTGTCGCTTAACCATATGCTCTGATACCACCTGTAACGTCCCGGAAATTTTCGACTTTCGAAAATTCAACATCGATACTCACTTTATCGACTGCCGAGAAATCGAAGGCCGGAAACCCGAAATGTTATGGTTTAAGAAAAAGAAAAGGGAAGAAGAGGAGAGAAAGAAGGTAGAAAATAGAGAGGAAAGGAAATAGAAAATAGAACGGAATAGAAAACAACAGAACAACAACAGAATCTCACAATTCGCAGCGGAACAACATATAATAGATAAATGAATAATCTTTAAACAAAGAACTATATCAGTTATTACATTACATCACATTTCATTACTTCATATCATCAGAGTGTACAACAACAACAACATCTAACAGTGCAGCGGAAAAAGAAATACTATATACTAGTAATACGCCATGCCATCCAGCTTGCCTCCAGCAATCCCATAATATCCAGAATATCCTGATAAACCTTAACTCTTGACTGCCCGTGTGGAAATTGGTGGGCACCCAGAGTTTAGGAAGGAAAACAATAAACTCCGAGTCAGTCATGTGACTGGTGTAAGAACTCAAAACAGTTTATTTATCTTTAAAATCAAAATAGAGGAATATTTTTTAAGTTAATTCGCAATGCTTTTAAAAATGAGACTACCATAAGGCCTCCCGCACACACACACAATGCAAATGCAGATTCGGAAGAGATTTCTCCTTATGATAGTCAAAGATGCTTGATACGTATTAAAAAGAACATTTGATATTATTATTAGTGCATAGTGTAGGAAAAATTCACTTCGAAAGTAGAATATAAATCTTAGCCAACATAGACATTTCGAACTATGCCTACTATAGATACCATCCAAACAGTGGTGACCACCATAAGTGAATGGCAGGTTCTACAACTAATACCGTACAGGGTTTCGTATTGGGAATTGGATTTCCAACGAATGATCAGGCCAAGGAACTTCCTATTGCCACATGAGAATGCCTCTGGATGGACATCCCCGAGAACCAAACCGGATCTCTATCAACACAGGGCCGGGTTACCCCTAACTGAGTAACAACTGACCGAATATGCCATCCCCCGGTCCTTTGGGACCTTTCACCGAGCGCTCGCAATCAATTCACACAATCATAAAGTGTTTTCAACATGAGTAAGTATCTGGGCTCCATACCATGATACCACCCTTTTCCAGAAGGAAATGCACATATCCTAAAGTGCGCTACCCCTCATAACCTTGCTGCATCTTTCCTGTTTTGACCATTCCCGAGGTGTGAGGCTCGACGAAGTCACGCCCACAAAAACATACTTTATACAAAAGCCATGCTTTGGGTCAACAAATGATCATAGAAATGATCACCAAGATAGACGATCAAATAAACGATCCTATCACAAATAATCAACACAATGATCATTTACAGCAACACTCAGCATGTCACATTACCAAATTTTGAATATATCGCTGATAACCTTCAACTACATAACCTCTGAGCTCGTACGTCTCAGAGAAGGGTGTTAAGCTAAAAGAATAAATTCTCCGCCACCAACAGAAATATATTTGAATGAAATCGGCTTTATATCTCAATTTGTAATGTCAGACATACAATCCATACAAGTCTGTTCCGGGCTCGAACAAAACCGAAGGCACTTACAAAGAAGTCCTTGCAATCCGGATAATCTCTAATCACGTCCGGACTTCCCATCACATAGGGAGTCTCTATACCGTAGCTACTCGGTGCAAAGACAATCGACGAGTTGTCCTTTCGCTTTCAAAAAGATCCGGTCTTCAACACCGGTCTTCAAATGCAATTCATAACGACGTATCACATATTCGGAATGGGTTATACGACCCCATGGCCCTTTCCCGGTTAACCCGAATAGTGAGCGCTTATTCAAAAATAAGTGTGGCATTCAAATTCAACAAATCACAACAATTACCCATTCAAAGGGAAATATTGATAGTCGGTTATTGAACTATCAATGGACATGCACACATCACCAGTTTCCAAATAATTTTCCAAATTATTTATTTTCCAAAATATCTTTACAAGATATATAATTTCACACTTCAAAAATAAATCAATATTTATTTTTAAACAAATTTCCCCATTCTTTTATAAATTCCATAGTGAATTTTCATTCTAAAATATTCATGAATATACGACTTCAATTTGATTTCTAATATTCATTTTCAATTTATCTTCAAAAAGATAAATTCAAAATATTCACTTAATATTGAAAAACATTTCCATACTTACTTATTCATAAGTAATTCACAAATTTTATTTTCAACACTTGGAAAATATTCAATATACTTAAATCGAGATTAAGTATATATTTCATTCTTTAAGGAAATCATGCTCTTAAACATATTTATTTGGGCCAAAACGAATGTTGCGTAAAACATCGTTACGACAACCCAAAATCACTAGCATAGGGATTCGAAATTAATATTGATATATAAATCCCAATACTATACAAAACATTTCCTTTCGGAAATTATTTACTATAACAACAGTGTTATAGTCCACCATTTCCTTCTATTTCTCGAAAACGTCTATTTTAACAATAAATGTTGAAATCTATGGTTTCGAATCTCAACACAATTAAAAACATCATTAGATCGTTTTAATTCTATTTAAAACATCACATTCTAAACATTTTCTTTAACATATTATTCACTATTCAAAAACGTGAATATACTACGTTAACAATTTTCATCCTTTTATTCATTTTATTTTAAAGGATTATTCACAGTCAAAAATGTGAATGTAACTCCATTAACAAGTTACAACAATTTACTTATCAAAATAAGTCATTGCGAATTTATAAAACAACGTTTATAAATTCCTTTTCTATTTATCTTATAAAACTTCTTTTTATAAATTCCTTTATTAACCTATTCCAGTTTATAACTCAATTATAAACTAAAAGTTCATATTATAAGTTAAATACTTATAAAACGATTATTTTACAAAATCGTTCTTTTAAAGACTTTCCAAATCATAAATCTTATAACTTATAAGATTCATTTATTTAACCAAATCTATTCTTCAAATAACTTCACAAAATTTATAAATCTTACTATTTATAAATTTCATTTATAACTTCACCATTTATAATTCTATAAATTCCATTCACTTATGAAATCCATTTTCACTTCATTCAAACACTTATAAAAACTCGTTTTATAATTTCAATATTTCAATTTATAAATATCTATTTATACATCTCTTAATATAATTCAATTTATATTATTCTTTTAAAACGTCTTTAAATTCCTTTATAATTTTATCCTTTTTGATTTACAAAATAATCAATTTTATAAATCCTATATTTAAACTTTTTACAATACATTCAGAAGTCCAATTTAAACTATTTTATAAAATCATAAATCCCATATTTTCAAAAATCACTTTAACTATATTTCTCAAAATCATAATTTTTATAACTTTAAAAATTATACGTTTATTTATTTAAAATGGATAAATTCCCAAAAATATTTTAATAAACGTATACTTTCGAAAATCACTTTAAAAATCATTTTAAAATTCCAAAATTTGGTTCAATGATGCTACACACCAAATAGTCAATCACGACAACAACGATATCACATATCGTATATGATAATCAACGACTATCAAAATATCCATAATCAAATAAATACTGTTGAGGAATCCAGTTGGATCCCTCCAACCTGTTTTCCTGCATCCAAAAACATTAGCACAATACCAATTTCGCTCCAGTACGAAATTATCGCGGTATATGGGATTTAAAATATTATCCGCTTAATAGACGGCGCAATAGGGTCTCATCCGCTAAACAAATGCGGGAAATCAACAACTCCAATATATACATATGCCAATATATGTATATTGCTATTATATATAATACCAATTTCACTGTTTATGAAATATTCGCGGTATATGTTTTTAATAAATAACATCCGCTTACTAACGGCGCATAATGTCTATTTTAACAATCAATAGATAACAATCATCATTCAAACATGCATTCAAATATTTTAAATCTAACTATTTAAAATAAAAATCGAAACTGATTCGATTGAGTGAGAAGTTCTCACATTGATTTCAATTCCGTTTTAGCGATTTATTTCGAATAAAATTAAACGGACGTTTAATTTTACCCAAAATTCTCACTAACTCCAAACGACTCCAATCCAATTCCATCGCGTAGTGCTCGTCCATACGATTCCAACGCTTCCTGTTTCATAATTTTTCGACCTCGCAGCAAAAAGTTATAGCATTTACAAGTTAATACAAATTTTTATTTTAATTTACAACATAATTTATAAAATTTCAAACCTAGATCTAACACATGCTGTAGGATCCACCTCCATCAGATCTTAGCCGCATGATGCAACCTCTCCTTCTCCCTCCCAAACGCGTGAACCTCCCTGTATAGCCGAACCCATTTCTTGAATCTAGGGTTTAAATTTACAACTCCAACACTCGACGAAACTTCATCATACCCTCACCATCTTGAAGCCCTCTGCTTGCTCTAGGTTCGGCCTCAAGCTCGTATAGCTCAGTCACCTATGTTGCACGCAATTCAAGGCCGAACGGCCGGTCTTCATGGCCAAAATCCCATCGATTTACTCAACAAAACTCGATCATAGCCGTTCAACTTGAAGCTCTCATCGAGCTCGATGATTCATTAGTTGAAAGTTTCTGATGATTGTGAGTAGATTTGAAGAAATTTGGAGGGGAAGGTGGGAAGATTTCGGCCCTTGAATGTGAAGATGGCAGCTGCAGTTTTCATTAGGGTTTAGATATATATTTTTTTATTTATGAGAGGGGTGTTGGTCTATTTATAGGAATTTGAACGAACACTATTCATCCGGAAATTCCAAACTCCAATTTACGCGCCGAAACTAGCGTTTCTAGGGTTTACCCTGCGTTCCGGACACAATGGAACAGGTTTCGGAAGCTAATTCGGACATCTGTGCGAGTTATGGCAATAAACGTTCAATTTAAATTAAACCGATTTAATCGATTTTCTAGGCGTTTTAATTTGTACCTGACAAACGGTAAATCCAATTGACACGAAATTTGAAACCTTACAATAATATCACATTACGGATCCAATGAAATTGGTTTCGTCGAAATCCGAGACTTTTTGAAAAATGGCTATTTTAACTCGCCAAATTAAAATTAAAAATAATTCGATGCGTTTCGAGCTGCCACGATCAAACGATAACTCCGATTGCTACGAAAATTGAAATCCAGTAATAACTAACTATTACGGATCCAATGGAACTGGTTTCGTTCAATTCTGAGACTGTTCAAAAATTGACTATTTTCACTAGTCGATTAAATATTAAAATATTCAATTTTCACAAATTAACTTTTAATTCGATTTTAAAAGTTCTAAAATATCGTTCTAACTCCAACATGATAAAATAAAATTTTACAAATCATTTTCAATCATATTTAACCCAATTTTCAATTATTTCCATAATTTAACATATTAAATTATCGATTTATTTATCCAATTAAATCCAATAATTCAAATAAAAATTTATTCGACTTATAAATTCACTTATTAATATTTAAAATTAATTAAATATTCAAATTTTAATTACTTAAAATTCCTGGGTCGTTACAACTGGAGTTACAACATCAATGTTACATCATCAACGAACTCCTCAACGACTAAAATGGACAATGAAATTAATGACAATACTGCATGTACTTGTAAAAAAAATCCCAGGCAGATATAGTAGCAGTGAAAATGCATTGTCTTTTTGTTCAAAGATACGACTTGCACAACATCAAGCAAAATCAATTCATAGCCGATGACAGCAGGAACACAATCAACATCGTCCAAATCATTAGGAATCAAAACCCAGTCAAAAATCATCATTCATCGAAACAGAATAGACTGCCGAAGCGAAGTCAAACAACAATCAGGCGAACACAAGAAAATAGGAATTTGAATCGAGTAAAACAGTGGTTAAAAATTAGATGTGAGTGAATAAAAAATCACTCACATGAAATCAATGCAACAAAAGCAGCCAAAGTTCCCCTTTTTAGTCCAAACGAACTCGATCAACAATCAGCAGCTGGAAGCATCTCAAACTCGACCAAATTTGAAGCAGCGACGATCACAAATCAAGCGGCCGCAAGCACCATAAGAGACGAGCAACGATCAAACAATTGAAAGTGGCATCTCCGATTTTTATACAAAGCCCTATTTTCGATCGGACGAAGAAAAGGGACGGGGCCGCCACCATTTTATTTTCTTTCGTTCGTATGTTTTGAGGTTTGCGAAGAGAAATGAAAATAGAGGGGGAAATTCGGGTTTGCCTTTGTGTTTAGGGTTTTCCACTGAAAATTAAGCAAAGATAGGAGCCGGTTTATATAAATTAAAATGGAACGGGCCGAAATAATAAAGATAGAGGAAAGAGGGTTATTGGGCCAAGGTTCGATTGAAAGCCCGAATAAATCTCTAGCATCCAAGCAACATCGACTGACTGAATTTAAAAGAATTTCATCTCGATTAAACACTACCCAAAGCAATAAGCCATCGCCATTAAACATTTAACGATGATTATAAATTGGTGAAAAATCTCGGGTTGTTACAGACTCCCCTCCTTAAAGATATTGCATCCTCGCAATCATAAGGAATAAATGAACAAGTGGTAACAACCATAAAGAACATCATCACAAGATGAAGGAATTCGAAATAGGAAGTTCACCATAAAGAGCATGAAAGAGTAAGCCTGAACGTGTTTGCTCGATGAATTCTCTGGATTCCTAAGTGCAATCCTTAGGATTTGAGAACCATTGAACTTCCGCATGAAAAACATCTTTATTTCGAAGGTGCTACACCCCCGAAGCAAAGATGTGAATAGAAGGTTGCTCAAATGTCAAATAGGCAAAACTTCCATTTCTTCAATAACACTGGGCTCAAGAATAAAAATCGGAAATCCCTAAGGCATTTTTGTAATTGGAAGACGTGGGAAAACGTCATGAATAGCAGAAAATTGAGCCGGCACAATGGCGTAGTACAATATAAACACCAAAGATATCTTTTAATTGCATAAAAGAAATTCACAAATTCTCTACAAAATTTAATTATCAAATAGATAATCAGAAAACAACAAAACTGAATAAATGCAATTATCAGCAATATTCAATTATCAATTAGATAATTAGAATTCAAAAAACAGCAATATCTAATTATCAATACGATAATAAGAAAATAGCAAAACCTAATTATCAACATAGATAGTTAGAAAACAAAATTCGCAAATCGCAAAACTGCAAATATCTAGTTATCCAACAGATAAATAGAAAACACAAACTTTATAATCAGTAAAATCTAACTATCAACAGAGATAGATAGAAAACAGCAATTCAATATAATCAATATAATCTAGAATCAATTAGAGACTAGAAAATCTTATAATCAGCAAAATTAGCAATTACCTAATTATCAAAACGATAATCAGAAATCTCAAATCATCAAATATTTAATTATCACAATTGATAATCAAATATCAAATCACAAATATTTAATTATCAAAAATGATAATTAAATCTCAAATATCTAATTATCACGAGCGATAATCAGAAACAACAAATATCTTATTATCAAAAACGATAAATCAGAAATCACAAATATCCGACTATCAAAAACGATAATCAGAAATCACAAATATCCGATTATCAAAAACGATAATCAGAAACCATAAATATCCGATTATCAAAAACGATAATCAGAAATCACAAATATCCGATTATCAAAACGATAATCAGAAATCACAAATATTTCAATTAACGAGTCCGGAATTATCCGAAATAGCAAACACACATGTCCCATGACCACGAGTTTTACTAAATCGTTTAATTCTCTTCATCGTTTCCTTGAAAGTGCAAAATCGTGTATTCCAAAAATAACATTTCACATTTTCAAACGGACAAGTCCGGAATTAAACGATTCGGTAAAAGAAAGGGGTCATAGTCCTCGATTTTTCTGAAACGTTTAAATCGCTTCCTCATTCTTTTGAAAGCGCAAACTGTAAAACTTCTGAAAACAATTTTCATTTATTTTATAAAAGTAATAATTTACATTCTCAAATGAACAAGTCCGGAATTAAGTGAATCAGCAAAAGAAAGGGGTCATAGTCCTCGATTTTGCTGAAACGTTTAAATCGCTTCCTCATTCTTTTGAAAGCGTAAAATGTAAAGATTTTGAAAACAATTTTTATTTTGAAACAATTTTTTTTAAAACACGTGATTAAAACATCAACATTGGTAGCAACTTCGACAAGGAAATTGCACTTCTCAAAATACCGTAAAAGCGGACAACAAAATCAGCATTGCGGGATAACCGCCTGAAAATCCATTTTAAAATTGACGGTTACTGTAGTCAAAGCGACAATAATTTTTATACGTCAAAATGTCATCAAAATAATGGGCATCAAAATATAATACCAATGAATTTTCATTCATCAAAAATGTCACAAGAATCTTCTCAAAGATAGAAAGGGGTATCATACCCTAAACTTGTACTCATAACAAGTCAATGACATACAAATTCACCAATGCACAAAAATTGATAAAACTTATCAATAGAAATCACGAAAATTGGTGAAGCACAAATTCTATAAATCATCACAAGAAATCCAGAAAACACAAATTCTAGAAATCTACACAAGACATCCAGAAATCACAGAAAAAGGGAAAGAGGACTATCACATGACGGTCCGAAGACCATGGGGAGCTACCCCATATGGGCGAGTCGGAATCACCCAGATGAGGTCTAGGCTAACCAAAAAGCAAAAAGGTATGTGTGAGTGGAATCACACAAATGGTGTCTAACCTAACCTCGCAAATAAAAAGGTATGTGTGAGCAGAATCACACAAATGGTGCCTAGGCTAACTAAAAAGCAAAAACGTATGTGTGAGTGGAATCACACAAATGGTGTCTAGCCTAACCTCGCAACAAAAAGGTAGGTGTGAGTGGAATCACACAAATGGTGTCTAGACTAACCTTGCGGACAAAGAGATATGTGTGAGTCGGAATCACACCCATGAGGTCTAGTCTAACCTTGCAAACAAAGAGACGTCGCACAATTGCTAGTCAAAATCATAAAAGGGGAAGACCTATCACAAAATGGGAGCATGAAAACTTACCAACCGGTATCACAAAACGAGACGCTATCTCATGGTGGCCAACCATTAAATTTTGACACACTAATGGTCAGAAGACCGTGGGGCGCTACCCCACATATGTGACGGCGAAACATCACACAAATGTGATGGCGAAACATCACAAGAGCGGGGTCTAGTCTCCCTCGCAGACAAGAGACATCGCATGGTTGCTAGTCTAAATCACAAAAATGATTGTCATGATCATAAAGAAGTGTCAATTACACTAAGTTACTAAATATAAAAGTTTAGCTTCATGTCCCATAACCACTCGCTTAACTTAAATATTTACAAACAAACAGTAAATCTTCACTAGAAAATTGTCACAAGAGGTTCAATCGAACAAGTCCAAGAATTAACCGACGAAGTGAACGCAAGCGCTTCATACCACTTGTTTTGCTAAGACGTTTAATTAGATTTCTCATACGAGTGAAATAAAGGTTTGTATATACTAATAGATTGGAAAACGGTTTAGGAAAAGAGTTTGGTATTGAAAATAGAGTTGTCATTTTGATAAAAGAGTTTTGATATTTACTACTAGTATTGAAACCTTTATATTTTTAAAGTGACAAATCACAAAAATGATTATAGAAACAATCAATCACAAGAATTCACATACAAAGATGTGAAGAGAATCCAAAGAAATCGACACCGAATCCTTCAAAAAGTATGTTCACAACAATCCCGAAGAAAATGTCATCAAAGTTGCTAATAAATTATAGCAACAAATCGGGGAATTAACAAGAATCGATTAAATTTGGAAACCAAATCAATTCACCAAAATTCACATTCGAAGACATGAATAAAATCCAAAGAATTCGATTCCAAATCCATCAAAGTAGAAATACCCAAAAATTCTATAAATAGAAGTTATCAAAGTCGACAAAGGTGATAACAACTAATCGGAAAAGAAGAATCGATTGAAAAAAAACAAAGCAGAACGAGCATAAATGCATAAATGACTTCAACAAAAATAAAAATCAAGTCAATGTCGAAGTCAACAATTAATGGCCACAGTCGAGTACAAAACGAATCAACATCATCATCAAAGAATTCAACGGCAAAAAATGTCAGAGTCTTGGAAATCAAGAAATTAGCAATTTCACAAAAACAATGTGACCGAAATCGAATGGAAATCGAGCCGAGGAAAACACAAGATATCATGTTCAAAATCGCTGAGATTCGAACTAGATATGAGTGAAAAAACAAAATCACTCAATTTGCAACTGGTCGAGCTATTTTTCGTCACAGTGTAACAGGTACACAATGACACCCATAGCATAGCACAAAAGTGGAATAAAGTCCAGAGGTCAAAATAACTTTAATTGGCCAAATTCAAATTAAATCAACATCAGCTAAATCAATACAAAGCCGAAAAAACAAGAACAAAATCCTCATCATCAAAAACCCAACTTGAGTTCGCAAAGCGAACGGAGGTCGAAGCCAAAATACTTTCACGAAACCAAAATCAAATGCGCATAAATAAGCGTTAGGAATTCATACCTAACAAGCAAAGATAATCGTAGGCAAAGATGAGAGATAAAACGTCGACAAATAGTTGTAACACATGTTCCATCTATGTTATGTTTTATATTATGTCCATAAACCCCAGGCTCCGATACCAAGACGTGACGCCCCGCCTCTATACCCACGCTTGCCAAGAACACTACGGTGTAATGCCGTCAACTAGCGCGGAGAATAAGGATGTTGAGGAGCGGCCATCCGTAGTTAGGCCTTAAACTATGATTGGTTATATCGATAGGAGTGGTATATATATATATATATATATATATATATATATATTCTTTCATTTTTAATCTCTGATTTGCTTACTCCCATCGACATACCCCAATTCCAGTACAAAACGAACTACGATGGTTCGTAATAGTTTAGGACAAAAAAATAATAATAACACAGATAATATAAATGCGGAACACAGATAAAAACGAAAGTCTCATATATATAATAACTGATGTCAGTTACAATACATTTGACACAATACATACGATACAACTACCACAGTCGACTCAGGAAGTTACATATACAAGTATATTAACGTATATAATATACATGAATACATATTCTTCCTATACAATTACACTGACTACTATAAATGACGATGACTACTCCAAAAGATATGAAGGACTTCATAGCTCTAGCAGCAACCCAAAGCAGAATATCTACAACCTGTAAAAACTCGGTCTGACCCGAGTATTAAATTCAAAAGAAAATAATACACGGGTCAGTCTAATTCAAACTCAGTTATTAATGCACAGAAGCAATAATAATTAAATAAAAATTTGACGACAGTCACAATAAATTTACCTATCCGATTCTTAAATAAGAAAATCGGATAACGGTAAATATAGCACATAACGGTGTTAACCAACAAATCAACAAATTCAAATTATTGAATTGGACACACGAAACAATACAAATAATTAAAACATCAATTAAAACGTCAACATAGGTAGGGCTGCAGTACACGCACGGGTGTACTGCCTTGCCACTTCGGCATATGGAAATATGCAAAAGATCCATAAATCAAAAGCAATTAGAATATCAATAAAAGCACTACCGTGTGGCTGCAGTACACGCTTGCGTGCACTGCCTTGCCACTACAGTGATGATGTACAAAAAAGATCAACGAACCAAAATCAATGAAGGTTTAAATAATTGAAATATCAATTAAAATGTTAATGCTGTATGGCTGCAGTACACGCTCGCGTGCACTGCCTCACCACTACAGTATATGATGTATGCAAAAGATCAGGAAATTCACAATGAAAGTCCACAAACAAGCACAAGGTCGAACCCAAAATACCGGATTCAACACAAGTACAATTCAAAATGCAAATAATTCTCGAGTAAAACCAAGGCACAATACACAATAGTGGCACAACACTCAAAAACTGCATATACAACCAAATGAGGACAGCAAGTCCAACTGAAATGCAAACTATATCAAAAGTGATGCAGTGACAATGTAGATGCAACAAGTGTGTGGCATAATGCACAAGCGAGGCTAAGGCATAGTGCACCAAAGGAATACTTCAAAGCTGTGCCGAAGACAAAATAAATCATCAGTCAATGGTGATGCAATGCAAACTGTCGCAAAGCAATACCAGCTACAACCTGAATGACTACTCTTACATCAATGAAGCTCACATCAAGCTACAACTAGTGAAACAAAATACCTGACTACATGAAGTAGCGTAGCAGTCTATATCAAGGCACGAATCAGATAAGTAAGAAAACTATGATACGAGAGACGTGTGCAAGCATAGTCTCAGCAAATTATGTAGCACACAGATGTCATGAACTAGAGTAACAATGCATACTACAAATCTAGGTAAAATGGATGTACATTCACATGTATAAAATTAACATGCAAGGATATAAAACAAACAATGTACACAGTTGTAACGACCCACTATTTTCCACTATTCAAATCGACAATAATCCACACATGCCAGACTTGAATAGTACAAAATAACAGATTGTAAAATTTTTTGGAGCAAATAAAAATCAAATCACAGAATCACAGATACAAAACATCAGAATATCTCGCAGCGGAAATTAAATACCATAGTAGTTCATGAAGCTACTATCACAAAGTCTCAAAACCAAATACAAAATACATAATATCTGACTGAAAGTAAATACGACATCAAATCCCAAATACAAAGAAGTCCACTAATACAAAGCTGACAACAGAACAACAGAACTGAAATATAGATAACTAGATAAGCTGATAAATCTCCAGCGATTCCAGACCTCCAGAGAGTGGGAATCCAAATCTGTGAATAAACTCAGGCTGACCCGAGCGTAAATAAAAAGCAAACACTCGAGTCAGGACATACATACTTATCCAGTGTAAACCAACTCAAGTGAACTGTCGTAAAGGTACAAATAACTTAGAAGATGCCTGGGACCGCTCATCCTCTAAGGATCCGTCAAAATATTTACTATATAGTATATTGCGCTATTATAATAATGTCTAACAGTAAAATAAACATACTTTTAAATAGCGTTAAGGCTTTACATTTTCCACCTTAACACAATTAATGCCAATAGTCTATACAGTACCTGCATATCTCCTGATTGGGAGACTATGAGAAGATACTGCATAGGTACGACACAAATAGAAACTCGTAGTAAAGGCTCGGTATGGTAGGTGACACGACACACAAGGCAATGCCAGGGTAGATATACCAATTACGCACACGGGCTGGTGGTAACGACGCAGCCACATACGCCCACCTCGGAACACATTCCCAAAATCGGAGGGCGGCCACCAAACAATCACAAGTAATAGAATGGTATCGAAGAAATGCATCCGATAAGAGGTGCTACCTCAGCTGGCCCGAGATCGCTCCTGTTTTAGCCACCTTATGCCAACTCACGGGAGTTGGGTCCACGTAACATACCACAAGAACGTCGTCACCATCATACTTCATTCTGGAATCTCCACCGCGTACACGGTTAGTCAAAGTGGTTTCGGTATCGACAGAGAGTATGTTCATATCCGATCCCGGTCTCTTTGCCAACCAATCGTTATTATAACCCGTGGTTATAATTTTGAAATAATACTTTACTTCGAATGAAAACATCATTTCAAAACTCAATTCTTTATCCAATAAAGATTTAATCATTCCCAAAAATCATGTCAATATTTCAAAACAACATATCTTTTCAAATTTCCCTTTTTTTAAATCATTATTAAATTCGAATGCAAATTATCAAACTTAATATCCTTTTAAAGTTCAGAGATAACATTCATTTATTTCAATTTGAACTTCTCTTTAAAATGATTCATTTCCAATTTAATTTATTCATTAAGATCATTTTAAAAGTGGTCTTATTGTTCTTTCATTTGAAGTATTCAATTTCCAAAGTTTCAAACCATTCAGAGTTCGTTTACTAAGTCAAAAACCATAATTATAGAAATTTCAGACTTTTACAGCATTTAGAAAAAAGCTGTTATAAGTTATATAAGAAAACATTTTTATTCAGCAAAGACAGCACTTAAAACTGCTGTTAAAAACTCAGTTTTTAGTTGAATTATAGTTCAAAACAGAAAAGACAGCATTTCAGAAGTGCTGCGGTAGTTCAGATTTCAAAACAAAGGTTTAAATTGATTTCAGCAAACACAGCAGACCACTACAGCATTTCCAGAGAATGCTATAATAGGCCTGAGTCCAATATTAGCCTATAAATTCAATTACAGCAACTACAGCATTTCAGAAATGCTGTAATAGCTCTATTTACACTATTTTTAGTTCAATTCAGAAACCATAGCATTTCTGAATGCTATTAAAAGTGATTTCCAGAATTTAGTGTATTTTCAGCAAATAATAAACTTCATTTTAAATCCTTTAAATATTTCAAAATCATATTTTTGACAATAAAAATGTTCATTAACATATTATTTATATACAATAAATTTCTTATTATTAAATCCAATTTTCAACAGATTCCTTTAATAAATTCAAGTGTAAAATTCCAATTCTTCACATTTTTAAATAAACAACTTAACACTTAAATTTTCTCCATTTTTTTTTTCAAATAAATTTAATTTCCATTTTTTATTTATATAACTTAATTTATTTAAATAAAATTCCAATTTTCCACTTAAGTTATATTTCAAAAATTCAATGCAACTATTCATTTTTCCCAACATTTTAACTTATAGAAAATTCCAAATTTCTATAATTAATAAATAAAAGTCCAATTTAAATCAAATTTTCATATATTTACAATTTAAAAATATTTAAAATTCCAGAAAAACTTTTATAAAATAACCACGGATCTGTATATAGTTTTCTAACCTAGGTCAAGTGATACGGATATGTATCATTTCAATCCGCAGTTTAAAATAAAAATCTGGGTTCTATCATTTCAAACCCGCAATCCCAAGTCAAAATAAATAATTTAAAAACCGTTCAGGCCTATCATTTCAGCCCATAACGATTTTTTCTTATTCTAAAGTCCGTTTGGGTATGTATCATTTCAACCCATAGTGATTTCTAATCTACAGGGAACTTGCAGTGTGATAAGCATATATATAAGAACAGTTTAACAATATACAATAGTAACAGGTGATGTGACATGTAACAGGTGATATGACATATAATTTAACATGTTAACATCATATATATATATATATATATATATATATATAAAATCACATGGCAGTTATAACATCATAACTATTTTTCTACACATTCAGTTGTGGTTGTTTTACAACTGCATAAGTATATAATTGTCGTGTGAGATTTACTCAACTCTAATTGCTGAATATTTCCAAACCAAAGGCACAAATAGACAATAAGGCACGATGACACAACTAAGGACTTGAGTGGAGGTTGAATCCAAGCTACAACTCTTGTGTACAACCCAAAATAAACAAACAAAACAACACAATTCAATATGACTATAACATGCAATAACTTTGAAATAAAAGAGAAACGGATTGCCAAACTTTTGCCTTGCTTCCTCAAACCTTTGTCACGGCCTAGGGTATGTTTTGTTTCAGATTTGGTAAAGTTTTGGTTCAGGTTTATGGCTAGCATGGGTCGGGTTCATGGAAAAACAAGATGGAGTTTTATACATGAGGCGGTGAATGGTTTTTAGGCAAAAAGTGTAGTTTTTGTTAGGCTAGGTGGCTCGGCCATGGGAAGTATGCTCGGCCTAAGGGTGCATCATGACAGGATAGAGGTGGAAGGGGGGTGTGGTGGTCAGGTCAGTGGTGGTGGTGGCGGCTATGGTGGTGATTTGAGTGGTGGATGAAGGGAATGAGGCAACAATGGTCAAAAACATTGTTTTTAGGCATGTAGGTTGCAATTTGAAGGTTTTGGTCACCATAGATGGCTCGGCCATGGTCATGGCTGGTGGAGTAGATGGTGTTGGAGGCATGGAAGAGATATAGGAGTTTGTGGCTGCGGCTATGGAGAAGAGGCCGATCCAAACTAGAAGAGAAACAAGGCAAAAATTTAGAGAAAACAAGGAGAAAAGTAGGAAAAAGAAAGGGAAGCCATTACCAGAACTTATTGAAGCCGTGAGAAACAAATGAAGATGGATTTTTTTTTCACGTGAAAACCTAATGAGATGATGGCTACACTAGGGTTTTACACGGCTAAGGCAATTAATTGAGGAGTTTAAGGAAATGAAAGGTTTGAGCAAATAAAAGGGCTTAGGTTTCAAAGTGATTTACAATCTTCCATATTCCTTTCCTTCTAAATCTTTATATAAACAAAATTCCAGGAGAAAATACTTTACAAACCGAAATCAATTAGAAATATGAGGTAACAAATAGTATAATTTGAAAAAATATATAAAATAATGAAGAAAATGCCTTAAAAATACCAAACAGTGTTCTAAAATTATGAATAAATCACTGTTAGTCTTGGAAAATTATACATTTCATTATAAAATTATTATGAAGTGGAAGCTTGAATTAAATTAATTTATTTATCATTTTCAAAATAAAATAGAAAATTAAATTGGAGAAAAATAGAAAAAGGAATAAAGAAATTGTTTAAAAAATAGCAAGCAGGATATAAAAATTACAAGAAAATTACCAATGGCTTTGGAAAGTAATTTACATCATTTTAAAAATATTATAAGACAAAATTTGAAATAAAATGATTTTTAAAACATTTTCAAAGTGAAATAAATAATTAAATTCATGGAAAATATCAAAAGGATTAAAGAAATTGCTAAAAAAATGGAAACATAACCTGAAAAATTCAAATAAATTACCATTAATTCTAGAAAAATTTCTACTTCACTATAAAAATAATTTAAAACAAATAAAATAAATTTCAAAAATATTGGGTTGTTACTCTCCCCCACTCAAACCTTTTTGTCCTCGAAAAGAACGAAAACTAGGAAACAAAAATGAAATCAAGATAGAAAAATAAAATAGTACCTGGAATAAACAATTCCGGATTTGAAGCACGAATGCTCTCCTCCGTCTTCCAAGTACAGTCACGATCATCCGTACTCCATTGTACTTTGACTAGACTAACAGATTTCCTTCTTAGCTGCTTCGTACCTCTATCGACAATACGAAGTGGCTTCCTCTCGACAGTGAGATTTGGCTCAATATCCAAGCTGTCAAGAGCAGAAGGCTGAACAACCAAAGATGGGTCATGGAGATACCGGCGAAGATGTGAGACGTGGAATACATCATGCACTCTAGAAAGCTTCTCAGGTAACTCCAGACGATAAGCCAAGGAACCAACTCTTTTCAAAATGCGGAAAGGACCAATGAATCTGGGAGAAAGTTTCCCTCTACGACCAAAATGAATGACATTCCTCAAGGGAGAGACCTTAAGGAAAACCATATCGCCAACAGCAAACTCAAGCTTCCGCCTTCGCCTATCAGCATACTTCTTCTGCCTATCCTGAGCAACCCTCAACCTTCTCTTAATCTCCTCGACTCTCTCAGAAGCTTCCAGAATCATATCAAGACCAAGAATCAGACGATTACCGGATTCAATCCAGCAAGATGGGGATTGACAAGGTCGTCCATATAAAGCAGCAAATGGAGACATTTTGATACTGGCCTGAATTCAAAGATAGAAAGGGAATAGATAAAATATTAAGATGAACCTGAAACAGAAGATAAGATTATACCAGATAACTATTATTGTAGGTGAATTCGACAAGATGCAGATGATCTTCCCAAGATCCACCATAATCAAGCACACAAGCACGAAGAAGATCTTCGAGTATCTGATTCACCCTTTCCGTTTGACCGTCAGTCTGCGGATGGTAAGCAGTGCTCAGATTCAGATGAGTACCCAAAGATTCCTGAAAAGCTTTCCAGAACTGGCTGGTAAAGATAGGATCACGATCACAAACAATACTGAGAGGAACACCATGGAGACGAACAATCTCCCTCATGTAGATCTCAGACAAGCTAGAAGCGGAACGGGTTGACTTGACCGGAATAAAATGAGCAGATTTGGTCAGCCTATCCGCAATAACCCAGATACTCTCATTGCCCTTCCTAGACCTCGGCAATCCATCAATGAAATCCATGGAAACCTGTTTCCACTTCCAGTCGGGAATCTCAAGAGGCTGCAACAAACCAGGAGTCTTCTGATGATCGGCCTTGACTTGCTGACAAGTCGCACACCTACTAACAAAGATAGAGACATCCCTCTTCATCCCTCTCCACCAATAAAGCTTCTTCATATCCTGATACATCTTTGTCACGCCGGGATGGATAGAAAGTCTGGATCAATGATTCTCCCGAAGTAACTCCTACCTCAAACCATCTACATTCGGGATACAAATCATACCATTAATCCTCAAAACCCCTCTATCATCGATCTGAGCTCCACTACTACCACTACTACTGCCACCAACTCTGTTACGAACACTCTCCTTAATAAGCCTAAGTATCCTATCCTCATCCTGCTTAGCCTTGATACGATCCAAAAGAGGAGAAGAAGAAACAACAAGCTGACACAACAATACCTTCTTCCGACTCAGAGCATCGGCCACAACATTAGCTTTACCGTGAGTATAGCTAATATCAATGTCGTAAGAAGCCAAAAACTCAAGCCAACGAACTTGCCTCTGATTCAAATCCTTCTGGGTGAAGATATATCTCAGAGATTGATGATCGGTGAAAAGCTCAAACTTGGTTCCAAGCAAATGATGCCTCCAAAGCTTCAAAGCAAAGACAACAGCAAGCAACTCTAAATCATGGGCGGCATAATTAGCTTCATGGGTTTTCAGCTGACGGCTGGCATAGGCAATGACCTTACCATCCTGTATGAGAACAGCACCCAATCCTTCACGACAAGCATCAGTATATACCGTCAATCCTTCACTTCCGTTCGGTACTGTAAGAACTGGTGCGGAAGTTAGCTTGCTCTTTAACTCAGCGAATGCAGCTTCACACTTCTTATCCCAGATAAAATTTTCATTCTTACGAGTTAAAGCAGTGAGCGGTGTAGAAATCCGAGCAAAATTCTCGATGAATCTCCGGTAATAACTGGCAAGGCCTAGAAAACTACGAATATCAGTCGAAGTCTTAGGAGTTTCCCAATCCTGAAACAGAATAGGGAAAAATAAAAACCACAGAAGAGATAGAATAATTAAATGATAAAGGAAAAGAGAAAGAAGGAAAGACTTACATTGATCGCAGCGATCTTGGCTGGATCAACAGAAACTCCATTACCAGAAACAATATGTCCGAGAAACCGGACTTCATCCTTCCAGAAATGGCATTTAGAAAATTTAGTCTTCAATTGATGGCTTCTAAGAATCTCTAGAACAGATTTCAAGTGTGACCCATGCTCTGCCTTGGTCTTAGAAAAGACAAGGATATCATCAACAAAGACTAGAACAAATTTATTAAGAACATCTCGAAAAACACGATTCATCAAATCAACAAAGAAAGCAGGAGCATTAGTTAAACCAAAAGGCATGACTAACCATTCGAAAAAACCATTCTCTGTATGGAAAGCAATCTTAGGAATACTTTCCTCAGCGACTCTGAGCTGGTGAAAACCTGTGGCAAGATCAAGCTGAGAGAAACAAGTAGCACCATAAAGCTGATCAAACATGTCATTGATGCGAGGCATTAGATATCTGTTTTTCATAGTGAAGCTTGTTTAACTCCCTAGTCAACACACATCCTAAGAGAACCATCTGACTTGGTGACAAAAACCACCGCTGCTCCCCATTCGGAATGACTGGGTCTGATTAGACCTTTGGAGAATAAGTCCTCAATTTGGTTTGCTAACTCAACCTTCTCACAAGGTGCCATTCTTCTAGGAGGAAGAACAACTGGTCGAGCTCCAGGAATAAGGTCAATGCGGAAATCTATCTTCCACTTAGGAGGCAAAGTGGTGACTTCACCAAAAACATCTGGAAAGAGTTTGACCACACGGGTCGAATGAAGATCACCAGAAGCAGAATCTAGAGAATAAATAAAACTGCCAGCAAAATCCTGAGGCATGCGGCACTGAATAAAAAAGGAATTACCCAGATCATCCTCAAGATAAACAGACCGGGCTTTACAAGAGATGTGAGCATTATGCCTACCAAGCCAATCACTACCAAGCAACAAATCAAAAGCATCGAAGCCCAAAACATAGAAATCACCACTGAAACAATGATCAGAATAAAGAAGCTTCACTTGTTTACAAATCCTATTAAGGTTTGCGGGACCCCCAATTGGATTTGAAACACATAAGGATTCAGAAACATACTCAGGAGAAAGTAGATGCTCAAACTTATCACACAAATCAACAGATATAAAACTGTGGGATGCACCAGTATTAAACAGAACACGAACAGGATGCTGAAATAAAGAAAAGGAACCCTGGAGCGTACCTTGGTCATCACTAGGAGCTGAAGGAGCAGGTGCTGGAGAAGAGGCAGAGGTGACAGCAAATATACCAAAAGGCTTACCCCTCTGTTGGGCAGGGCAATCCTTCCTAAAATGGCCAGGCCGGAGACAGATGTGGCAAAGCTCACGCCTAGCTGGCTGAGCAGGTGGAGGAATGGCAGCACCAACACTAGTAGGACAACTATTCGCATAGTGCCCTTTCTGGTCACACTTAAAGCAGGTGATGGAGGAAAGGTCAACTGGCTGCCTCTGAGATGGAGCAGATGCTGAAGATCCCAAACCCGGATTCTTGAGCCAATTCTTCTTCTGTTGCTAGAAACTAAGCTTCCTCTTCTTAGAATTTGCAGAAGAAGTCTGAGATGATGGAGCACCAACTGAAGTAGGATCCTTAGAAGTAGGGTTCTCATAACGAAGAGCCATATCCATAAGCTAGTTAAAGGTGCCATGAACATGAGAAATGAGAAGATTGTAGTACTCGGGACGAGCACCAGCAATAAACTTCTCGTTCTTCTTCAGAGGAGTGTCTATGAGACCAGGTCCGAACTTAGAAAGTTCGTTAAACTTCCTCTCGTACTCTGAAAAAGAGATGCTTCCCTGCTTGAGGTCCATGAACTCTCTATAAAGCTGGGATTTCCCCGCCTCTGGCATCCACTTAGCAATGAAATCTTCCCTGAGAAGAATGATAGATAAGCTTAGACAAGGCACGAAAAGATACAAAACGGAATTCAAAGAGACACAAGAAGATACCTGAACTGTTCCCAAGTAAGATCAGCCTCAATGGTGTTAGTCGTAACCGACTCCCACCAATCTTGGGCAGCCTCCTGCAACTGCCATGCGGCTAACTGACGCTTCTGGGCATCAGTAATATCAAGACCAGTAAATATCCTCTCGATACTCCTCAGCCATTCCCGAGCCTCAATGATAGATTCGGAACCAGTGAACTTGGTTCCTCCAAGCTGAGTAAATTCTTTGCAAAGAACCGTGAAACGGACAGGAGCTGGGGCTGGAACTGGGACAGCACCAAGACCCTGACCTCTAGCATTCCTACGATTCATCCTGAAAATTCAAGAATGAATATTAGGACACGGGTAGAGATAAGATAAAGATAAGATAAGACAAAATAAATTCACTTGGAAGAACATTCTAATTACATAAATTTCTAACAAGGTAGATACGAAAGGAAAGGAGTCAGAAAATTTTCTTTTAAAACAAGAAAAAGTTTATATCGAAATAATCTTTGAAAAACCTTTTAAAAATCATTTTATACTTTGAAAATACGTTCTCTCACAAAGAAATGATTCTGAAGTTGATTTCACTCATTCTAGGATATTTCTACCCTATCTCTAATGAGTTTTTGCTCCGTAGGCTATGGTTTGCCTAAAATCAAAGCTCTGATACCAACTGTAATGACCCACTATTTTCCACTATTCAAATCGACAATAATCCACACATGCCAGACTTGAATAGTACAAAATAACAGATTGTAAAAAAATTTGGAGCAAATAAAAATCAAATCACAGAATCATAGACACAGAACATCAGAATATCTCGCAGCGGAAATTAAATACCATAGTAGTTCATGAAGTTACTATCACAAAGTCTCAAAACCAAATACAAAATACATAATATCTGACTGAAAGTAAATACGACATCAAATCCCAAATACAAAGAAGTCCACTAATACAAAGCTGACAACAGAACAACAGAACCGAAATATAGATAACTAGATAAGCTGATAAATCTCCAACGATTCCAGACCTCCAGAGAGTGGGAATCCAAATCTATGAATAAACTCAGGATGACCCGAGCGTAAATAAAAAGCAAACACTCGAGTCAGGACATACATACTTATCCAGTATAAACCAACTCAAGTGAACTGTAGTAAAGGTACAAATAACTTAGAAGATGCCTGGGACCGCCCATCCTCTAAGGATCCATTAAAATATTTACTATATAGTATATTGCGCTATTATAATAATGTCTAACAGTAAAATAAACATACTTTTAAATAGCGTTAAGGCTTTACATTTTCCACCTTAACACAATTAATGCCAATAGTCTATACAGTACCTGCATATCTCCTGATCGGGAGACTATGAGAAGATACTGCATAGGTACGACACAGATAGAAACTCGTAGTAAAGGCTCGGTATGGTAGGTGACACGGCACACAAGGCAATGCCAGCGTAGATATACCAATTACGCACACGGGCTGGTGGTAACGCAGCAGCCACATACGCCCACCTCGGAACAAATTCCCAAAATCGGAGGGTGGCCACCAAACAATCACAAGTAATAGAATGGTATCGAAGAAATGCGTCCGATAAGAGGTGCTACCTCAGCTGGCCCGAGATCGCTCATGTTTTAGCCACCTTATGCCAACTCACGGGAGTTGGGTCCACGTAACATACCACAAGAACGTCGTCACCATCTTACTTCATTCTGGAATCTCCACCGCGTACACGGTTAGTCAAAGTGGTTTCGGTATCGACAAAGAGTATGTCCATATCCGATCCCGGTCTCTTTGCCAACCAATCATTATTATAACCCGTGGTTATAATTTTGAAATAATACTTTACTTCAAATGAAAACATCATTTCAAAACTCAATTCTTAATCCAATAAAGATTTAATCATTCCCAAAAATCATGTCAATATTTCAAAACAACATATCTTTTCAAATTTCCCTTTTTTTAAATCATTATTAAATTCGAATGCAAATTATCAAACTTAATACCCTTTTAAAGTTCAAAGATAACATTCATTTTTTTATTTTTATTTTTTGAATAAGGATCAAACACTTTATTGATAATGTCAAAACATTATATACACAGTATATACATAATAAATAGATGGACGCTTATGCGACCCGTATACTCATAACCAATGCCCTAAATTCTTTGCGAAAACCTAGCAACTCATGGCGGCTCATTCTCTCTACCAGGCAATCTTTCTTCTCTTTCATCGATAGTGATAATACTATCAGTGCATCTAGACAATCTCGAGCTCTCAGTTTCATTATCTTCTCTATCAATCATGTATCTTGAGGATGATGCTATATTTGGGAAGTTGGGGTTTTCGGTCAAGGTAATGTCAACTCGCAGAGGTAAAATCTCCCATTTCTGAATGATATCATTAGCGTTAATCATGCTTTAACTGAAAAACTTGGATCTATTAATGATAATGTCACGAACATTGGATTTTATGGTATTACAGACCGTGATTTTGTCTATCTTTTCATTGTTAAAAATGATAGAATTCCTGTTTTTCCAAATGAACCAAACAGAGGAGCTAAGCGCAGCTATTATGATGTCTTTCTTTATGCTGTTAGCTGCAAATTTCTGAGTTATATATGCAATGGCATCTGTGATTGAAATATGAACATTTCTATGCGTTATAGGGTCCCCCATCATGGTTCTAATCCAACACCACACGTGCTTAGAAAAAGAACAGTTGAAAAATAGATGCTTACATGTTTCTACTTCCCTTTTGCACAAAACACAAATATTATCTTCAGTCATTCCTTGCAATTGTAGTTTGTCCTTTGTGGGTAGGAAGCTGAATATAGCTCTGTATAAGCATACATTCATTTATTTCAATTTGAACTTCTCTTTAAAATGATTCATTTCCAATTTAATTTATTCATTATGATCATTTTAAAAGTGGACTTATTGTTCTTTCATTTGAAGTATTCAATTTCCAAAGTTTCAAACTATTCAGAGTTCGTTTACTAAGTCAAAAACCATAATTATAGAAATTTCAGCCTTTTACAACATTTAGAAAAAAGCTGTTATAAGTTATATATGAAAACATTTTTATTCAGCAAAGACAGCACTTAAAACTGCTGTTAAAAACTCAGTTTTTAGTTGAATTATAGTTCAAAACAGAAAAGACAGCATTTCAGAAGTGCTGCGGTAGTTCAGATTTCAAAACAAAGGTTTAAATTGATTTCAGCAAACACAGCAGACCACTACAGCATTTCAAGAGAATGCTATAATAGGCCTGAGTCCAATATTAGCCTATAAATTCAATTACACTAACTACAGCATTTCAGAAATGCTGTAATAGCTCTATTTACACTATTTTTAGTTCAATTCAGAAACCATAGCATTTCTGAATGCTATTAAAAGTGATTTCCAGAATTTAGTGTATTTCCAGCAAATAATAAACTTCATTTTAAATCCTTTAAATATTTCAAAATCATATTTTTGACAATAAAAATGTTCATTAACATATTATTTATATACAATAAATTTCTTATTATTAAATCCAATTTTCAACAGATTCCTTTAATAAATTCAAGTGTAAAATTCCAATTCTTCACATTTTTAAATAAACAACTTAACACTTAAATTTTCTCCATTTTTTTTTCAAATAAATTTAATTTCCATTTTTTATTTATATAACTTAATTTATTTAAATAGAATTCCAATTTTCCACTTAAGTTATATTTCAAAAATTCAATGCAACTATTCATTTTTCCCAACATTTTAACTTATAGAAAATTCCAAATTTCTATAATTAATAAATAAAAATCCAATTTAAATCAAATTTTCATATATTTACAATTTAAAAATATTTAAAATTCCAGAAAAACATTTATAAAATAACCACGGATCTGTATATAGTTTTCTAACCTAGGTCAAGTGATACGGATATGTATCATTTCAATCCGCAGTTTAAAATAAAAATCCGGGTTCTCACATTTCAAACCCGCAATCCCAAGTCAAAATAAATAATTTAAAAACCGTTCAGGCCTATCATTTCAGCCCATAACGATTTTTCCTTATTCTAAAGTCCGTTCGTGTATGTATCATTTCAACCCATAGTGATTTCTAATCTACAGCGAACTTGCAGTGTGATAAGCATATATATAAGAACAGTTTAACAATATACAATAGTAACAGGTGATGTGACATGTAATAGGTGATATGACATATAATTTAACATATTAACATCATATATATAAAATATCACATGGCAGTTATAACATCATAACTATTTTTCTACACATTCAGTTGTGGTTGTTTTACAACTGCATAAGTATATAATTGTCGTGTGAGATTTACTCACCTCTAATTGCTGAATATTTCCAAACCAAAGGCACAAATAGATAATAAGGCACGATGACACAACTACAGACTTGAGTGGAGGTTGAATCCAAGCTACAACTCTTGTGTACAACCAAAAATAAACAAACAAAACAACACAATTCAATATGACTATAACATGCAATAACTTTGAAATAAAAGAGAAACGGATTGCCAAACTTTTGCCTTGCTTCCTCAAACCTTTGTCACGGCCTAGGGTATGTTTTGTTTCAGATTTGGTAAAGTTTTGGTTCAGGTTTATGGCTAGCATGGGTCGGGTTCATGGCAAAACAAGATGGAGTTTTATACGTGAGGCGGTGAATGGTTTTTAGGCAAAAAGTGGAGTTTTTGTTAGGCTAGGTGGCTCGACCATGGGAAGTATGCTTGGCCTAAGGGTGCATCATGACTGGATAGAGGTGGAAGGGGTGTGTGTTGGTCAGGTCAGTGGTGGCGGCGGCGGCTATGGTGGTGATTTGAGTGGTGGATGAAGGGAATGAGGCAACAATGGTCAAAAACATTGTTTTTAGGCATGTAGGTTGCAATTTGAAGGTTTTAGTCACCATAGATGGCTCGGCCATGGTCATGGCTGGTGGAGTAGATGGTGTTGGAGGCATGGAAGAGATGTAGCAGTTTGTGGCTGCGGCTATGGAGAAGAGGCCGATCCAAACTAGAAGAGAAACAAGGAAATTTTTTAGAGAAAACAAGGAGAAAAGTAAGAAAAAGAAAGGGAAGCCATTACCAGATCTTATTGAAGCCGTGAGAAAAAAATGAAGATGGATTATTTTTCACGTGAAAACCTAATGAGATGACGGCTACACTAGGGTTTTACACGGCTAAGGCAATTAATTGAGGAGTTTAAGGAAATGAAGGGTTTGGGCAAATAAAGGGCTTACGTTTAAAAGTGATTTACAATCTTCCATATTCCTTTCCTTCTAAATTTTTATATAAAAAAAATTCTAGGAGAAAATACTTTACAAACCGAAATCAATTAGAAATATAAGGTAACAAATAGTATAATTTGAAAAAAATATAAAATAATGAAGAAAATGCCTTAAAAATACCAAACAGTGTTCTAAAATTGTGAATAAATCACTGTTAGTCTTGGAAAATTATACATTTCATTATAAAATTATTATGAAATGGAAACTTGAATTAAATTAATTTATTTATCATTTTCAAAATAAAATAGAAAATGAAATTGGAGAAAAATAGAAAAAGGAATAAAGAAATTGTTTAAAAAATAGCAAGCAGGACATAAAAATTACAAGAAAATTACCAATGGCTTTGGAAAGTTATTTACATCATTTTAAAAATATTATAAGACAAAATTTGAAATAAAATGATTTTTAAAACATTTTCAAAGTGAAATAAATAATTAAATTCATGGAAAATATCAAAAGAATTAAAGAAATTGCTAAAAAAATAGGAAACAGAACCTGAAAAGTTCAAATAAATTACCATTAATTCTAGAAAAATTTATACTTCACTATAAAAATAACTTAAAACAAATAAAATAAATTTCAAAAATATTGGGTTGTTACAACAGTGGTCAATATATCTACCCAGACTTCAATGTATTTGCATGAAGGCTGTGCCGAGGTTAGGTAATGGTTATCAAAGCCCAAAGTGAACAATGCAAGCGCAACTAAATAAACACAGTGAAGTACTACCCAATGCAACAATATGAATGGTCCCAGGTTGATAAGCAAACGAAGAATGCGGTGGACCCCAGTGATGCAATCAACTACTACTCCAGTGTTCAGCGAATGTATATTGAGGGATATTTCAACTGGAGTTACAACATCAATGTTACATCATCAACGAACTCCTCAACGACTAAAATGGACAATGAAATTAATGACAATACTGCATGTACTTGTAAAAAAATCCCAGGCAGATATAGTAGCAATGAAAATGCATTGCCCTTTTGTTCAAAGATACGACTTGCACAACATCAAGCAAAATCAATTCAAAGCCGATGACAGCAGGAACACAATCAACATCGTCCAAATCATTAGGAATCAAAACCCAGTCAAAAATCATCATTCATCGAAACAAAATAGACTGCCGAAGCGAAGTCAAACAACAATCAGACGAACACAAAATGAATAGGAATTTGAATCGAGTAAAATAGTGGTTAAAAATTTGATGTGAGTGAATAAAAAGTCACTGTAACGACCCGTGTAAATTCGATGTTTAAATGAATTAAATTTATAAGATTTTTATTTAAATTTAGAAAGGAATAAAAATCTTATTTATTTATATGAAAGAGAATGTTGAAATTTGATGTATCAAGGGTAATTAAAAATTTACAAATTTAATTATATATTGCAATTAATTGTAATTGTGGAAATTGTCGCATTTGGATATAAATATTAAAATGAAGGCTAAAATAAATTTTGTAAATGGTGACTTAAAACCTATAAAATCCAAATGAATTAGGTAGGAAAAAGATTCTTACCTAGATATAAAATTTAATATGAGAAATTTATGAAAGCATTAATTTGATTTAATGCAATAAAAGATTGTAAACGGTAATTGGAATAAATTAAGGAATCATATTGGTGCAAGTTAATAATTTATGACTTGGATGAAATTCCAATTCAATTAAATCATTTAAATGTTGTGATTTGATTTTAAATATGAAGAAAAATAAATGTAAGGATTTGGTTAATATATATGATATTCATTCAGGGTATTGAATAAAAATTGGAAATCCAATTGTAATTAATGATAATAACGTTGGTATTAGTTAATAAATTTAATTTTAATGCAATACCCATAAATGAATGAAATGAAATGAATAAATGTAAATGCATTCTAGGTTATTTATCAAATAAAGGAAGATATTAAAATTTATTAATGTAATATAACATTGATTAACCGTAAATGGGAATAAATTTAAAGAATTATGTTAATGCAAGTGGATCATTTATAAACTTAAATGAAACATTCAATTTAATAGAGTTATTCGAATGTTATGACTTATTTTAAAGGTAAAAATTGGATTTAATTGAAATTTGTTATATTTGGTTTAAATAGGAAAGGAGTATACAAAAGTAACTGTGAATAGTGAAGTCGCAACTGTAAATGGAAGAAATTGAAATAAGGGGCAGTAAACATTGAATAAATTAATAGGAATAAATGCCAACATTGAATTGTTATAAATGTAATTAAATATTTTAAGTGTGTGAAACGTTAAGATAAGGGTTAAGAGTTGTCGGAATGGGTTTATTATAATAATAATAAAGTGTGAATAAAAATTTGATTGGTTATATTAATTGAAGGAAATTCAAATTCGTTTGGAAATGTAAATGGAATAAATGAAGTTATGCAGTAATGAATGAATAAATAAAAATATTGCAATAAAATAGGAAACTGACATAACATTTATAAATGATAACGAACATTGGTAAGGAATAAATGAGAACAATTGAAATAAAACTTAAAGGTAATTAAAAGTTGAATAGTTACCATTGTAAGATACCTATTTGGGTAGTTGATAAACTTTAATGTGAAATGGATTGAAAACTTTTGGCCAAATTTGGGTAGTTAGCATATTTTTGATTTGTCATTATAGTTTCTTAATTCTATAATATGCAATCAATGTTAACTTTATTTTAATACGACGTTTTGGGTGATTTAAGAAGTGAAAAACCAAGATTTATTTATTTATTTGAAATTTGAAATCCAATTTGTGGATTTATTGCAAATAAGTGAAATTAATGTTTAACTATTACGTTAAGAGGGTCTAATAAATTAAAATGGGAAATCAATAGGGATTAATCTAATTTAGGGTTACATTAATATAAATTTGGGTAAAAAGGTGTTGGACCAAGGAAATAATATTAATTGGTTTTAGAAACCTTAATTTAAAATTTGTGGTAGACAAGATTTCACGTCATAACCATTTATACAAATCCAGGATGTATGTAGAAGTATTAATGGAATAAAACGGAAACAAATGTTGAATAAAAAGAATAAGAATCAACATTTATTTATTTAATTGGATTTAACTATGATAGTATGATTTATTGCCATTAAATGAAAATTTTGTATATAGAATATTGCCTAAAAGGAAAAGTAGATGAAATCTAAAGAAATAAACGAAGACAATAGTGAACTAATGAAAAATTTCCTCTCTTTGATAATAATAGACTGAATAACAGAATGAAAATGAAATTTTTAAAAATTTCATTTACAAATTCTAAAAGTTTGTTTATAGAGTAGAGTTGGTCCATTCATTCCCTTTCTAGTTAATAATTGTCACACTTTTTTTTTTCATTGTTTCCTCATTTGTTTCATTACTCATTTCCATTTACATGGTCTAAAGCCTTTTCGTTTCATCAACGTTACATACTTTTCATATTTTTTATTTCTTTCTTTCACCTCTTTTAATATCTACCATTTTTATTGGGTTGTTCATATTTTTACTTTATTTCAATTCCTACTTTGTTTATATTTAGCTTTATTAGCTTTTCACTAGTTTCATTCCTCATTCTTGTAGCTTCATTTCATTTTTAAAATTTCATCTTCTATAGCTTCATTTGTTTTGTCACTCCTCACCTTCCTCCTTCTTTTTTTCATGTTTCTTCTTCAAATCACCTTTCTCTCTTTTTTTTTCCTCTTTCTTCTTCTTATTCTTCGAATCTTCTTCTTTTTCAAAGATTCCTTTTCTTTCTTTTTTGTTCTTCTTCTTCTTTAAATTTTTTTTTCTCTTTTAAACCTTCTCTTCTTTCCATGTATTTTTCTTCAAATCCAGATTTATATAATCTTCTCTTCAAAACTTTCTATAAAAAAAAATATTAATATAGCATGGAAACAAAACAAAATGAGAAAGTAGTTGCAGATCCAAATCTGGCTAAGCAAAAAGGTATGCAATACTAAGAATTCCATTGCAAGTTAAATAAAATATATAATGTGATATATAATTTTTTTTCTTTCTTTTTTTTGAAATTTCAATCACCATTAATGCGTATAACTTTCTCCTACGAACTCTGATTCACTCGAGCTTTTCTCCACTAGGTTCGTATTGGAATTCCAGACATTTAGACACTGGTTTGAACGTATTCAGAGACCGTCGAATTTTTGGGTTTAAATCGGATTTAAAATTCGATATAGATCTCAAAGGTGAGTGTTTTAATCCACTCACAACTTCTAGAATTTCTTGTGCTTGTTAAATTAATTTTATATATGAGTAGAAATTTATTTATGACTGTTTGGCATGATTTATTCGTCATCTCAGTTAAATCGCATTTATTTGATTTAACTGTTAATTAATTTTATTTATTGCATATAATTTGACAATTAGAATTTATTTATTTGCATATTAACTACCTATCATAGTTATATTTATTTTTTATTTCGCATTAACTGCCAGTTAAATTTACATTTATTTTGCACATAAACTGTTAGTTTAACAGTAGTTAAATTTATATAAACTGTTAGTTAATACATGTTATTTATTACCTGTATAATTTATATGCTCTATATTGATGTTGTTTAAATTGGATGTTGATTGTAAGAAAATGGCTGATGATTGATATCTGGATGAATGGATGTTGTATTTTATATCGTATAAACTGCAAGTTATCGTGCATTCATTCATTCGGGATTGCGGTTTGAAATGATATACAACTGCATTTTTATTTTAAATTACGGATTGAAATGATAAACATCCGCATCACTTGACCATAGGGTAGAAAATTTTATACAGGCACCGCGGTAAATATATAAAATTATTTTTGGAAATGTTTTACTATGGTTTTGTAAAGCTATATATATATATGGTTTATGGGATATTGATTTGGTTATTTATATATATATATATATATAGTAAATTTTTGATTTTTAAGCTTTGTATAAATTTGATTTGAAGTATAAAATTAAGTTTGATTTTCGATATCAAATACGATTAAGAATTTATTTAAAATTAAATTTCTGGAGTTTTAATGACTTGAAAAAAAAGAGTAAGGTTGGAAGATGAATATTAAGTTAAATTGAAACTAAATGAAAAGTTAGAATTTTTAAAGGATATGATTTTTGTAACTTGATTTCTGTGTAAAGTGATTTGAATGAATATCAGGTTGATTTAAATGAATATATCAAGTTTAATAAATTGAAAGATTATCCAATTATGTGAAGTTATAAGTTTTACTTAAAGTATATTGAATTCATTAAGTAAACATTTCAAGCCTAAAAAATGAAGTAATTGAATTTGATATATATGGGATGGTCAAATGAGTTTGTTTTTGAAATGGTGTAATATTTAAAGCTTTGAAACGTAAAAATTTAAAATGGTATTTGGAAGTTTAAATCGATATTTGGAATTGATTTGTGAAATGTAAAGAAGCAATTTTGTTTTATAAAAGTAATTTAATATTTAACCATTTGAGAGATGGAATTTGTTCCAAAGTTATGGTTTTCAAGGTAGTATAATTTGGAAATATTATATTCAAGAGTTTTGATTTCTAAATATTTTACTTTGAAACCACTATGATTTTTGGAAAGAATATATTGGAAAATAAAGATGATATCATATTGTTTTGGGTTTTAAAAGGAAATGATATCATATTTATATGGTTTTGAAATGGATATTATATTCTGGTTTTAAAAGTATAAATTATTTTAAAGGACCGCGGTGTTATAATAACGTTTGGTTATTGAAGAGACCGGGATCGGAAGTTATCATACTCTCTACCAACTCCGAAAACCACTTTAACAACCGTGTACGCGGTGGAGATTCCAGAATGAAGTAGGTTGGTGGAGGCGTTTCCCGCAAGGTAAATACGTGGACCCGACTCCCGTGAGTTGGCATAAGGTGGCTAAAACAGGAGCGATTCTCGGGCCAATGAGGTCATTCCTCTGATCGGACACTCCTCTTCAATATTATATACTTTGACTTTGGATTGATTCAGTGGCCACTTTTACTTTGATTTTTGGGGGAGTTTGTTTCGAGGTGGGCGGTAGCTGCGGCTACGCGTTTCCATCAGCCCGGATAGCAATTGGTATATCTACCCTGGCATTGCTTAGTTGTGCCGTGTCACCTACCCTATCGCGCCTTGTACGAGTTTGGTTTTCTTCCGTAGCCCGTGTGGTATCCTCTGGTGGCTTCCCGATCAGGAGGGACTATGATATTGGATGGACTACTGGGACTATTACGTGTTAAGGGCTATATGGGTAACCCCTTAATGCTAAGAAAAAAGTAAGTTTATTTTACAATTAGACACTATTATAATAGCGCAATATACTACATAGTAAATAGTTTAACGGATCCTTAGGAGATGTAAATCCCGAGCATCTCTTGAGTTACTGCACTCATATTTATTTCTGTTGATTTAACTTACGTAAGATCTTTTAGTTCTGACTCGAGTGTTTTGTCTTTTCAATTCGCTCGAGTCAGTCCGAGCGTTTCAGGATTTAAAGATTTAGCTCTGGAGGACGAAGACGAAGATTTGTATTACTATTATCTAGTATATTATTCCACTACAACATTTAATTCCGCTGCATTGATATTTTGGTATGTGAACTCTGATATTTATTGTATAAAGAAGAAGCAAATGTTTTGTAAACAGTTTTATGAACTACATATTGATTATTATATTTTATCCTTCCGCTGTGAGATTCTGTTTCCTTTTTTTCTCCTCTCTATTTTTCTTATTTACCCCATAACAATCCGCCCTTCCGTATGGTTTGAGTTGGCACGTGTGTCGATTTATAGCGAGCGAAAAGGCGGGATGTTACATCTGGTATCAGAGCTTTGGTTTAGCGATAAACCATAGCTTTGTGGGGTTTGACTCTTTACTAATAGGGTAATACCCTATGGGAGTCGCTGAGTGTATATATATGAGAGGGCGTATTTGTTACTGTTATAAAAAGATTTTAATATTGTGTTAATCTGTTTTGTTTTGTATTTATGAATTCTGTGTAACGCCCCACCTCTATACCCATGCTAGCCAAGAACACTACGGTGTAATGCTGTCAACTAGCGCGGAGAATAAGGCTATTGAGGAGCGGTCATACGTAGTCAGGCCTTACACTAGTATTGCTTATCTCGACAGGAGTGGTATATAAATATATATATTCTTTCATTTTTCATCTCTGATTTATTTTCTCCCATTGACATACCCCAATTCAAGTATAAAACGAACTACGATGGTTCATAATAGTTTAGGACAAAATATAAAATAATAACACAGATAATATGTGCGGAACACAAATGAAACAGAAAGTCTCATATATATATATATATATATATATATATATATATAATAACTGATGTCGGTTACAATACATTTGACACGGTACATATGATATAACTACAACAGTCGACTCAAGAAGTTACATATACAAGTACATCAACGTATATAATATACATGAATACATATCTTCCAATACAATTATACTGACTACTATAAATGACGACGACTACTCCAAAAGATATGAAAGAACTTCATAGCTCTAGGAGCAACCCAAAGCAGAATATCTACAACCTGAAATAACTCGGGTCTGACCCGAGTATTAAATTCAAAAGAAAATAATACATGGGTCAGTCTAATTCAAACTCAGTTATTAGTGCACAGAAGCGATAATAATTAAATAATGAATAGACGACAGTCATAATAAATTTCGTCTATCCGATCCTTAAACAAAGAAATCGGATAACGATGAATATAACACGTAACAGTGTTAAACAACAAATCAGCAAATTAAACCAAATCAGAATACAATTCAGAATATTGAATTGAATAAACCAAACAGTTCAAACCATTGAAATATCAATTAAAATATTAATTCGAGTAGGGCTGCAGTACACGCACGCGTGCACTGCCTCGCCACTACATCATATGGGATATGCAAAAAGATCAATAAATCAAAACAAGATAGAATAACATAAACGCCATACCGTGTGGCTGCAGTTCACGGTTGCGTGCATTGCCTTGCCACTATAGTGATGTCGTGCCCAAATACTCAATACCATGTGGCTGTAGTTCACGCTTGCGTGCACTGCCTTGCCACAACAGCGATGATGTACACAAAAGAATTCAAGTAATTAAAATAATAATTCATAAAGTCGATACTGTGTGGCTGCAGTGCACGCACGCGTGCACTGCCTCGCCACAACAGCATATACAGAAATAGCAACAAGGCACATAGGCCAATTCACAAGAATTCACAATCAAACACAAGGTCAAACCCGAATTTAAAACTGGATTCAACTCAGGTGAAATTTCGGAAAATAAACAAAATGCAAAGGTCAATACTGCAGGGGTCAAGTCACGGCTATTCGGACTCAACACAACTGCAAACAAAAATGTAACAGCAGCCACCACACGAATAAAACAATTCATGTTCCAAAATACAAAGTGATCAAGGCATGAACCAGACAAGTGCTCAAGGGATGCAGCTCACAAGCAACTAAAACCAAGGATATAAAATAAAGCATCTCAATATCCAAACAAGTTTGGAAATCACTTACAACTGAACCAAGCACAATTACAAATGCACAGCAAAATGAAAACCATGCATCAATGAAATCACAATGAAACTGCAGTGGTAACATATACAAAGCAGTGTGCAACTCGAAGTACAAAATGACCAAACAAGTGCACCACTGAGCTATGAAAATGAAACACGGTGGCAACACTGGAAATACAAGCAACATCAATAAACCAAAGTGCAGACCAACCTGAAGTACAAGTGCAGGCAAGTGCACAACTTCACAACAATCAAGGCAATGCACAAATGCAAGAGACTCATGCAACATGACAAGTAATCAGTGAAGTCACAATGACTATGCAGTGGACATAAATGCAATGAAGTTGTACAAAAATGTCCAGAGACAGTGAACAAGCCAGAGGTATGAAACAAGGTTGCAAGCATATGAAATGCAGACAACAAGTGTACAACAGTGTCAAGTTGCAAACAGTTCAAAGCTTCAACAAATTAGAACAGCCATACATGAAGTAGTAAATGCAGAGAGCTACATCAACTACAAGCCCAATGTGACAGCAAACACAAATGGAATGCAACAGTGAACTTCAGTATGGAAATGAGACAGGTCAAGCAATGGTGTATCAAAAATGCAAAATAGGATGATTAACAACTCGAAGCAATTGACACAAACAGCAGGCAGTGACAGTAAGGAATGTATGCAACAATACAAACATGGAATGGAATGCAACTACAAGGCATGAAACCATAGTGAAACAGATCAAGTGACAACATGAAGCAGTGAAAATTCAAATGATCAAAGTGCAACAGAGAAACATACGATGTATGTATACAAATGGTCAAGTTGATGGAAGAAAATTGAACAACAGTATCAATGACAAATGCATCACATATACAACATCAAAGTGCAACCGGACAATAGCAATGCAGCTACAAACAAGTAGAGATGAAACTGTGAAATGCTCAAGTGAAATTTAGGTCAATACCAACAGAGAAAATGGCCAGAGATGAAGCTCACAGTGACCGGAAAACCAAAGCAATAAATCACAGTGAAGTCAACAAGGAACCACACGAAAACAAATATTGACCGAGATTAAAAGAGGAAAGTTCGTTGCCGTGGGACTCAAGACGAAATCAATTTCAAAAATAAAGTGCGTATCTGTATTCTTTGAAATAGCCAAAGTAATCAAAAAATGGAATGTTTTAATGCCGTACGAAACAAGTAAATCGAACGTTTCATAATCAAAGCCGTGCGCATCAGGCAATCGAAAATTAGGAAAGTGTAAATGAATACGAACAAATTCAAGTATAAGCCAGCATATCAAATATGAATCAATTCATATGAGGAATGGCCAGAGTCGATGCTCACAGGGATGAGCACAACGATAGCTGAAGCCGTGGCAGTCACGAAGTAATACACAGCTTACCAAATAAACAAAGTAGGATGAAACATCAACCTCAAAACAAAAATCGAACATATGAAGCATATCAATTGAGATGAATTAGATGTGAGCAATAGAAATTACTCACCTTGTCGACGAATTGGAGCATCACAGAGACGAGCAAAGCCAAGAACAACCGAGGGAAGACGAACGAAGTTCGAACCCTAATTTGGATCGAAAGAAAGCAACGCAAAACAGTGAATTAATCATCAGAGAACAACCGCGAGCAACGAGCAAAACAAATCAGAGGAATCGAATATTGAAAAGCCCCAATTAAGATCGCAAGAGCCGAAGCCCTAAATTCAGATCGAACAAAGAATACAACAGAGGGCCGCCATTTTTCTACACGAGTCAAAAGAAAGGTCGGGTTGAATAATGAATATCAAAGGGACGGCCTTCAATTTAACACGGCACCAAGTAAATGAAAACGTGGGCCAATATTCAACATTTAAGGTCCAACAACACTTAATCCATTTTTAAACGAACTACAAAAGGATTTTCACTCGATTGAAAACTTCAATTGGTAATTAGCGAAAATATTAATCGTTTAATGTCGATTATAAATTGGTGGAAAAATTCGGGTTGTTACATTCTGGTTGGTGCATGGGACGCTGTGACATCAATAGGGATTTCTAAACACTTAATAGGACAGACCGGCATAATATTTGTTTTAATATAGGTGAATGAAATAATTTTACCTATTATATTTTCTATAAAATAATTTTTCAAATAATATCTATATTTGGCTGTCATAGATTGGTTGTTAGGAATAAGATATATAAATAATAGATAGAAATAAGATTTAAAAATATAAAGTAAATGAAATTTGGGAAATTTAGAACTTAAGATCCGGGGTTTTGAAATTTCTTTCAAATAAATTTTGGAATATAATAATATTGTGTATAAGTATTTTCTGATATAAATATTTTAATATAATTCGGGAGAATTGTTTTAAAGAAGATTTTTGAGAAAATAAGTTGTACTTTCCTCTCTGTCGCTGGAAAATAAATTCGGTGATGGCGGCCGCATCATCGACTTTCATTTTCGAGTTTCGAAGGGGAAATGCCACTGTAGTAGTTTTGCTGCAGATTCATTTTTGAAAAATATATAAGTTTTGAATTGTTTTAAATATAATTAGAGATATATAAGTTGTAAAAAATATATTTATCTATTATTTAAAATAATTTGAAATTTAACCCGGTATTAAATTCTTAAATTCCCGTTAATTAATTATTTCAATTATTGTAGTAAAATGAAAGGTAAGTAATTAATAAAATTGAAACCTCTAGAATTTAGGTAAGAGATTTAATGCCAAGTTATAAAGGAAATAAAAGGAAATTTGAAATTGTGACATATGAAACGAAGAGTAATATTGTTGAATATTAAATTTAATTAAAGGATGAGATAAAACTTGCATAAGTTCATTTGCATTTTCTTTAACATATATAACTTACCAAATATAAAAGTTGAAATGTTTAATAAGAAATGTAATAGAAATTTGTACAAGTAAAAGTAGGTAAGGAGAGTATTCAATGAAATTGATGTCAAATGAGGATTTAATGTTATAAACTTAAGTCTTAATTGAAATTTTACTATAAGTGAATATAATTAAAAGTAAGTATGTCAAATAGATGATTATAAACTTAAGTAATTAAGTAATAAATCAATGAGGACATGCAATAATAAATGAATGAATAATTATAACATAATAAAAGAAACGGGCATGACCCGAGTCAATGGAATTGAATAATTGTAAGTAATAAGAAGGAAAAAAAATGAAGCAAACATTTAACTAGTAAATGTATATTAAAACGATAAATCATTGTATAAGTAAAAAGAAAATCAAGCAACAAAGGTAAGAAATAAAACTTAATAATAAGAAAGTTGATTTGAATTGTGTTGTTTGGTTTATGGTTGTTGGGGTAAGGATACTTTAGATTTGTATGGATGTGTGAATAACCTATTTAGTTTTATCTAAGACTGTTGAGTAAATGATACTCTAGTAGTTATTCTTCATTCCGTACAATTTAAAAAGTTTCGAACCCGAACGACTATTTGTTTGTTTGGTTGAATGGTTGCTTTGAATTTGTTGTGTATGCTGCTGTTAAAATTGATGGTTGTTGCATTGTTTTGTTATTAGTGATGGAAACCACTTAAATATTTCACTTTATATAAATTGTTAACCCTTTTGGATTTTATAAGTTAAATGCAGGTTATGGAAGTAATTGCTACTACTTTTTTTTTGAACTGGTACTTTATATACAACAAATCAATGGGACAATGTAACAGCCCGCAAATCCGTACCTCTTGAGTCAACACTATTCTACCTAAATCAACTCAAGTTGTACAGAAATACGAACCATTTGGGTTAAAGAAGAAGAGGTAGAAGAAGAGAAAACAAAATCAACATCAGAATCTAACCATCGCAGCGGAATAAAATATAATAGATAATAAATAATCTTTACACAAAAACAAATATATCTGTTTACATACATTACATCATCAGAATTAAATCAGCCACAGCTCACATCAATAACATACAATGGATACACAACAACTCAACAACGGAAATAAATATATATACAAGTATGAGAATACGTATCGTCATCCAGCTCGTCTCCTGAGCTCCACAGCATCATATCCTGTATTCTATAATACTCGGTCTGACCCGAGCATTACAGTTAAATAATACCCGAGTCAGTCTGGAATACCAGCGTGAGAAAATCACACCCAATTGATTATTAAAGTTTTAAAAATCCTTTGAAAACAAAAGCATCTCGTAAGACCATGCCACAAATAAACATGTCGGGTTTTTACCTTACGATAGCCAAAACAATTTTTATAGAAATCCTCTGATATTATAATAGGGTCTATTTACAAATGCTTATAAAATAGCCGAAATTGTTACATGATTAAATTCCAGCTACTAGCCACATAAGTGGGTAATACAAACAAAACTCGTACAAAGCTCGTAGGGAGAATGGATTTCCAACAATGACTAGGCACTGGGGTACCACCTGTCACAGTACGGGGCCTAGATCACCGTACCGAGGACTACTCCCTTCATCCCCTGCAACACAAGGCCGGAACCATTCCTTACTGAACAGTCCCGAACAAGATAAACCCCGTGGTTGGCGCGACCAACCACCCACTAAGCCGAAAGATATATAAGGGACATCTAGACAGGGGAATTATCTTGTCCTGCTTGGGCATGACCCACCTAACCTTGCTGCATATCCCCTGATTTTCAGTCATTCCCATTTGATGAGGCTTGAGGCTAAGCGTTACCTTTTTAGAATGTTTTCACTTAGAATGCCCATCGCCCACCTGATGATGTTTCGCAAGCATTCGTCCATACAAGTCCGTCCCGGGTTCGAACGGAACCGAAGGCACTACTCCTACTACATCCATTTGAAAATATCCTCAGGATTAGTAGCGACTAGCCCTTGCACTTCACTACTCCATCTTCGACTTCGGACACGTTTTTCGCACGAAACGTATAAACCGAATCGAAGTGGTTTTCGAGAAATTAATCTCGATCCCGGTCTCTTCGAACGATCAACGTATTTGTCCAATATTGATAGTCGGTTATTTAACTATCAATTATATTCACAAAACAACCATCAACCAATAAATAATTTTCCAAACTATTTATAAATCTCAAAAATATCTTCACGAGATATATTGCTATTTTCAATCCTTTGAAAACAGTTTCAAAAACTATCTTCCTTTCTCAGAATCATTTCTCAAATAGTTTCTATTTCCACTGGAATTGCCAAGCACAAAACTTAGATTTTTAAAATAATTTAAAAACAATTTACTTTAAATATACTTTTAAACGTTTAAGTTAGAACTACTTCAATAATTACTAAAAATACTTACTATATGATTTTTAATAATAAGGTTACTTTATAAAATATAAACTAGGTTTTCACGTTTAAATATAAAATACTAAGTCACTTTTAAATAGTTATTTCAATAATAGATTTGAAAAATATTTACTTAAGAATTTTAAACATTCATAAATAATAAATTTTCTAGAATATGATTTTTTTTTAAGACCATATTAAAACTTTTATCTTATATTTAAAATTTCTTTAAAAGCGTACTTGGCTATCCAGGGAAATATACTTCTTTCCACATTCTTCTTGAAATTCCAATTTCAAACACCTGAATCAATTTACAAATTGATTTCAAATTGATTCTATTTTATCTCAAAAACCATTAATTTCAAATTTTATTTCTTACTTATTATTTAACATACTTTAACTGAAAACACAAGTTTTAGATTTTTCAGATTACTTCTTAACCCTTTTAAATAAATTTAGACTTTGAATTTTAACACAATTCTTTATTTCTTTAATTGATATAACTTAAGTTTACAATTCATCAATTTCGTTTTATTCAAAATTCCATTTCTCTTCATACTCGAAGTTATTTAGTATTATTTTCATATTACTTCTATTTCTTTTCAATTCATTCTTAATTTATTCAAACTTTATATAATTATTTCGCTTACAAATTTACTTTTACTTTTTCCTTTCTTTTTTTTATTTCTTTTCAACAATCCAATTCATATAATTTGGTAGTTCATTGTACCCAAATATCCAATCGAACCATAACAGTCAATATCCCAATATAACTCATCATAAGATATTAAATAATCGCAACAGAGAATATTGAATGATTTAAATAAATGTGAGGGGTCCAGTTGGATCCCTCCAACCTGTTTTCCCTGCATCCACAAATGTTAGCACCATATAATAGGCCAATTCCAAAATATCGTACTATATCACATCACTCAATTCATCCATCCAAACAATTATTTAAATTTAAACATTTTAAAATTTAAAATTTTAAACTGAGTGAGATTAACTCACCTTTGATTTTGTATTTGCCATTCACTTCAATATTCCCTTGGTTTTCTTGATCCTTGACCTTGAGTAAATATTATATTATTCATTAATATTTGAAATAATCAAGCAATTTTATTATTATTTATTAACATTTTGAAATAACTTGAACCGTTTATTTCCTTTTATAAATTTAATCAACCGATGATTTTATTTTTAACAGCTATTTATTTATTTTAAACTGATTTTCTTTGATGCTATATACGTATATATTTTTATGCAAATAATCATCGGTTTTCAAAAATCTATATATACATATAAACATCCGAATACTTTAAAATTCCTACTTGTATATATATATATATTTTTTTTAAAAATCATGTCTGTATGAATTTTCTTTTCTTCTTCTTTTTTTTTATTTTTTTATTTTAAAACTAACTGTTATTATTTATATATATATATATAACAAATTAATAATAATCTGTAATTAACATAGTTACTGAGATAATTTAAGAAATTACCCCAAAACATCAAGCGATTCCACCTTCCCATGCCCTAGTTCTCGCGCCGCCATCACTAGCCAACGAACACTTCGCCTTCCTCTAACTCGCAAGCAACGCCGACCCTCCAGATCGACACGGCCATCAACCCAGACTCGCAACCCATTATCACCTTACCCACGTCCTCCCTCAAGCTCGCTGTCGCCCTGTCTAAACCCAGCTCGGAAATTGAATTGCGACTTCGCTGCTCTCTCGACTTGGATCGAGATGTACTTAGGAAGAAGATTAAAGAGGAACGGGACTTAAAATTGGGAAGTATTCATTCGATTTAAACGAAGGAGGAAAGGGGATTGGGTTTCGTGAGGATTGGGTTTCGTGAATACTGAGAAGATGAGGGAGGGGCGAAAACTCAAGTCTCGTTTCATATATATTTTTTCTCTAAAGCTTCTCGGCTGATTGATTATTTAAAAAGGGGAAGAGGAACGCAGAGGAGAATGAAGCGTACACTACACGATAGGGGACCGTGATTTGAACTAAAGGAAAAGCTGATGAGAGAGAGACAGATGTGACAGGAATTCGGCTGTAGATATTAAAAGAGAAGCGTGTTTTAAGACGACACCAATTGGCATTGATTCGACCAACTAAAGTTTTATTAAATTTTCAATGCGTTTACCTATCGTACGCTCACACAACATTTTCAATCAATGCGAAATTTGAAATCCGATAATAATTCAATATTACGGACCCAATGGAACTGGTTTCGTCGAATTCCGAGACTGTCCCTCGGAAGGCTATTTTTAAATTCAATTTAAACAATAATATTTTAAAACTGAACAAACCACTGTAAATTTCAATTTTACAACTTTTATTATTTTCAGTGCTATCAATATAAAATTTTCAAAATTGAACAATTCAGTGTTACACTCAATTTTAACACTTCTATTATATTCAATGTTATCAATATAAATTATAGCCTTCAAATTATGTTTTTAACAGGCTTAAAATCTCAGGTTCAACATTTTATTCAAATTCAAGTTATTTAATTCGATAATTAATTATCAAATAAATTGTGATATCCGAAATTCAATTGAAAATTATCCTATTGAATATTTAAAATCGATTAAATATTCCAATTTAAATTGCTTAAAAATTCCGGGTCGTCACATTCCTTCCCCCTTAAAAGAATTTCGTCCCCGAAATTACTAATTAGGAAGAATGATTCAATACCCGTTTACTTTTCCTAAAACCAATCAGTTCTTAACAATTCAACATCTTACCATCTATCTTTTACAAAAGACCCTTATTATTTTTATTAACTTCCCAAATCCTCCCAAGGTTTCAAACTATACTATTTTTTTAACCATTTAAGTTTCAATTTAAAAAACCAAATTTTGAATTATCAAAATTTCTCAAAATTTTTCTAACTCCCTAAATTCCCGAAAAATTTCGCCAGCGTCTCCTTTGCGCGGCTGACTCGGTACAACTACAAAATGGCTCTACAGCCTCCCAAATCCAAAAAGAAAACAAAACGCCAAGTGACTCAATCCAAATCCCAATCAAATTTCATACCAAATTTAAATACATACCTTTTTGTCGAGCATTTCAAATTTATCTTTTGAAATCCATCCAATTCTATTTTTCCTTTAGATTACCTGCATATCCTGCTTAATACTAATATCCAATCACAATATCCCAAATATTTTATCAACTTTCTTACCAATGTCAATATTTATTAATCCAAATATCGACTTAGAAAGTATTTGTGATATTCCATTTCCAATTAAGAATGCACCATTTCATACTTAAGCTAGTATAAGTATTTTATGTTTTCTTATATTTATTTCACTCCGACCTTAGTTTATATCTATTTCTATTCAAATCAATTCTTTCATTTCCATATGAATTCAATTTATTTTTAGCACTAAATATATAAATCTTGTTTTTCATTTATAACTAAGTTATGTCATTATTTTAGTTAATTTCATTTACTAATTCAGTTTAGTTTCTAATTTGAATTCGCTAGTCGTTAACACAAATTTTCCAAAGTTTTTCTAAAATTTTCTAACTCCCAAAATTTCTGAAAATTTTTGGCAGAGTTCCCTTTGTACGGAGGAGCTTTTGCAATTTAACAAAAGAGATAAATATATATACATCGACCCACACGGTCGGAAAAACCAAAAACAGTTCATATTTCCTATTTGTATTGTGTAGGCGTACCTTATTTAGCATTTTAAGCAAGCGGCTAATTATTTTTAGCAAATAGCACTACCAAATCCAGCCACACGGCTCCTAGGTACCTGTACTTACTCAATTTAAACATGTAAGTGCCAAATATATGAAGTTTAACATATTTAACTTACGTTAAAACATATGATTTCCAAAAAGAAATTTACACCAAACATTTTCCGCAAGCAATCTATATAGCTTCCATGCTACTTCAACTATTTCAATCAATTTACAACCCATTTTCATTCAATCCGAATTGTTTTCGATCCATTCGTATACAACTTCATCAATTTGAATGGTTTAAAACTCAATCACTTACATTAATTTATTTTTAAGCAAACTGAACTCATATTTAGTTTAATTGCCCTCAAAATCAATTTATTTCACTTCTATCAACTCATAAAATTTTAATTACTTCCACTTACATCCAATGATAATTTATTCTTTGTAATTTGACAAGATGTATGTGAATAAATAAGTATTTATGTTTATCACCAATTTAGATGGATTTTAACTCAATTTATTCATAATTCTATTCCATTAGAAAATTTATTCACAATCCATATATTCTCAGTTCCATTGCATTTAAATTTTATTAACCAAAATTAGTTCATTCAAAACCATTAATAATTTAGGTACATCTCCATTACCAATTAAATTTTCCTTCTTATTTTAATTCATTCACATCCATTCATTTATATTTAAAACCATTCCGTAATTGTTTATTCCAAACTATTTTATTTAGCTCAAAAACAATCCAAGCTATTTCATTTAATAACCATTCCTCAACTTATTTAAACCAACACTTCCTTTGGTTCTTAGTTATCCCATCCATTCACTTAAATCATTTCTAATAAACTCGAAACATTCTATTTTCCTTATTGTCTCAAGTTATTTCCATCCCTTACTAATTTAGATGGTTTACAATTATTTATTTAAGCATTTTCATTCCATTAAATATTATCGGCAACACACCGAATTTTATTTCAATTAAAATTTATTCTTACTTGATTTAAGTCCAATTTACTATTATTAAACTTAATTTTAAGTTGAATGCAATTCAACTCATTTCCATTTTTTTTTCTTTATTTTAGCTTAAGTTTATTCACTCCAATTTTATACTTAAGCCCATCTATTTTCCAGTAAATCTCCCCTTTTTTTTTTCTTCTTTCTATTCTTAAGCTCAATTTCTTTTTACAATTAAATTTCTCTTTTCAATTTAATTTGATTCTATCTTAATCCAATCTCATTTCAAACTACAAATTTATTTGATTAGTTATAATAAAATTTAACTTTTCAGATTTAACCCATTCAATTTATTCTCTGGCTATTTCCAAGTTATCTTCACTTATGGATTTTATTTGCACATTCAAACATTGCTATTTTAATCCATTTACATTTTTATCCGATACACTTCAATTATATTTAATTTGTTAACACTTCAAGCTAAAATTTCAATTTAATAACTCTAGTTCTGATTCAATTATTCACTTTCAATTTACCATCCAATTTATTTACTCATAATTCAGCTTCATTCTCAATTACTTTCACTTCATCATCAATTTGAGTCAATTTTAATTTATAATTTGAGTTTATTTCCAACTTCATCATAAACTCACAATTCAATCTCATTAACTAATTTATTATCCAATTAGTTCTCCCCTTATTCATAATCCAACACTTGAATTTTTATTCCAAATATCACTCCATTTAATATTCTTAAATTCAATATTTATTTTATACTTCAAGTTTGGATCCTCATTTCATTTTTCAATTTATCAAAATATTGATTTTGGGCATTGTATTCCATTTTCAATTTAATAAGTCACAACTTATTATTTTATACAATTCCATTAATCATAAGCTGGAATATATTCATCTTTTATTTTTAACTCAAGCCTCCTATTTATTTATAGCCCAAGCATATTTTATTTCCATGGATCTTTAATTCTTTTATAAGTTATTCTGGTTTATTTATTTCAATCCAATCCTTATCCAACTTATTTCTCATTTATTCAGGTAAGAATTTAATTTCCTTAATTAATTCAATTGAATTCTCATCCCAACTCAATTTTACTTAACTCGGATTTATTTAACTCACTTCGATTTCAACTTAATTTGAATATAATTGGATATTAACTTCAGCCCATCCAATTAATTTCAATCTAGTTATATTTTTATTTCATCAATCCAAGTTAATTTCATTTTAACTCTTCACTTTAGATTCACATTCCACTATCCAAAGCTTAAATTTCTTCCGGATTCAAAAATCATTTCCATTTATAAACTTACAACTTATCTTATCGGGATTTTTTTTTTCCGGCTTTGGTTTCAAATCATTTTGAAATCTCCAACATATCAAAATCACACTTCTCAAAAATTTTAAACCAATCCTGGATTTTATTTCCAACAAATTTCTTTTGAGATTTTCAAAAACAACCAGCTTTTTTTTTTGACAGCAATCCGTCACTTAGAAATTCGAAAATGAATACCGATGATGCGGCCGTCATCATCAGAATTATTTTCCAATAATCCAAGTGATTTCAATGCTATATCAGTTTCAAAATCCATTTAAAACAAATTTCCATTCAGAAATATCTCCAAAACAATAATGCTATTATTTATTTCCAAAACACTTCCAAATTTTCGGGATTTAAATTTCGAAATCCTGCTTAAATCAAATTTTTTTCTATAATTCATCTGCATAGCTTTTGTTCATACAAATTCTTATTTGATTTTATTTCAATTCATAAATTTCATCTATAATTCATATTTAAAAATTTCATTCTATAATGAATTTATCCCTTAAATATTAGTTATATTTCAATTTCTATTTAAATTTTTACCTAACAATGATAATTCTTTAATATTATCATTTCTAACATCCAAGCAACCATATATTAGCTAAGATAGTTTACAAAACTTTTATTTATATCAAAATATATTTTTGGGTAAAATTATTTCATTCACCCATATTTAAAACAATATCGTGTCGATTGCTCTATTCAAGTGTTTAGAAACCCCTTCGATACAGTTGCGCAGACTGTGTCGACGAAGGTTCATATGCCACTCAATAAATCAATCAACACAATATTAAAACAATTTATATTCACTAACAAATACGCGCTCATATCTATTAATACGCTCAAACTCATTTTAGAGTACTATAGACTCTAATTTAAATGAGAAATTCCCACCAGAGCCAAGGTTATCACCAACCTATGCTCTGATACCAAGTGTAATAGCCCGCAAATCCGTACCTCTTGAGTCAACACTATTCTACCTAAATCAACTCAAGTTGTACAGAAATACGAACCATTTGGGTTAAAGAAGAAGAGGTAGAAGAAGAGAAAACAAAATCAACATCAGAATCTAACCATCGCAGCGGAATAAAATATAATAGATAATAAATAATCTTTACACAAAAACAAATATATCTGTTTACATACATTACATCATCAGAATTAAATCAGCCACAGCTCACATCAATAACATACAATGGATACACAACAACTCAACAACGGAAATATATATATATACAAGTATGAGAATACGTATCGTCATCCAGCTCGTCTCCTGAGCTCCACAGCATCATATCCTGTATTCTATAATACTCGGTCTGACCCGAGCATTACAGTTAAATAATACCCGAGTCAGTCTGGAATACCAGCGTGAGAAAATCACACCCAATTGATTATTAAAGTTTTAAAAATCCTTTGAAAACAAAAGCATCTCGTAAGACCACGCCACAAATAAACATGTCGGGTTTTTACCTTACGATAGCTAAAACAATTTTTATAGAAATCCTCTGATATTATAATAGGGTCTATTTACAAATACTTATAAAATAGCCGAAATTGTTACATGATTAAATTCCAGCTACTAGCCACATAAGTGGGTAATACAAACAAAACTCGTACAAAGCTCGTAGGGAGAATGGATTTCCAACAATGACTAGGCACTGGGGTACCACCTGTCACAGTACGGGGCCTAGATCACCGTACCGAGGACTACTCCCTTCATCCCCTGCAACACAAGGCCGGAACCATTCCTTACTGAACAGTCCCGAACAAGATAAACCCCGTGGTTGGCGCGACTAACCACCCACTAAGCCGAAAGATATATAAGGGACATCTAGACAGGGGAATTATCTTGTCCTGCTTGGGCATGACCCACCTAACCTTGCTGCATATCCCCTGATTTTCAGTCATTCCCATTTGATGAGGCTTGAGGCTAAGCGTTACCTTTTTAGAATGTTTTCACTTAGAATTCCCATCGCCCACCTGACGATGTTTCGCAAGCATTCGTCCATACAAGTCCGTCCCGGGTTCGAACGGAACCGAAGGCACTACTCCTACTACATCCATTTGAAAATATCCTCAGGATTAGTAGCGACTAGCCCTTGCACTTCACTACTCCATCTTCGACTTCGGACACGTTTTTCGCACGAAACGTATAAACCGAATCGAAGTGGTTTTCGAGAAATTAATCTCGATCCCGGTCTCTTCGAAACGATCAACGTATTTGTCCAATATTGATAGTCGGTTATTTAACTATCAATTATATTCACAAAACAACCATCAACCAATAAATAATTTTCCAAACTATTTATAAATCTCAAAAATATCTTCACGAGATATATTGCTATTTTCAATCCTTTGAAAACAGTTTCAAAAACTATCTTCCTTTCTCAGAATCATTTCTCAAATAGTTTCTATTTCCACTGGAATTGCCAAGCACAAAACTTAGATTTTTAAAATAATTTAAAAACAATTTACTTTAAATATACTTTTAAACGTTTAAGTTAGAACTACTTCAATAATTACTAAAAATACTTACTATATGATTTTTAATAATAAGGTTACTTTATAAAATATAAACTAGGTTTTCACGTTTAAATATAAAATACTAAGTCACTTTTAAATAGTTATTTCAATAATAGATTTGAAAAATATTTACTTAAGAATTTTAAACATTCATAAATAATAAATTTTCTAGAATATGGTTTTTTTTTTTAAGACCATATTAAAACTTTTATCTTATATTTAAAATTTCTTTAAAAACGTACTTGGCTATCCAGGGAAATATACTTCTTTCCACATTCTTCTTGAAATTCCAATTTCAAACACCTGAATCAATTTACAAATTGATTTCAAATTGATTCTATTTTATCTCAAAAACCATTAATTTCAAATTTTATTTCTTACTTATTATTTAACATACTTTAACTGAAAACACAAGTTTTAGATTTTTCAGATTACTTCTTAACCCTTTTAAATAAATTTAGACTTTGAATTTTAACACAATTCTTTATTTCTTTAATTGATATAACTTAAGTTTACAATTCATCAATTTCGTTTTATTCAAAATTCCATTTCTCTTCATACTCGAAGTTATTTAGTATTATTTTCATATTACTTCTATTTCTTTTCAATTCATTCTTAATTTATTCAAACTTTATATAATTATTTCGCTTACAAATTTACTTTTACTTTTTCCTTTTTTTTTTATTTCTTTTCAACAATCCAATTCATATAATTTGGTAGTTCATTGTACCCAAATATCCAATCGAACCATAACAGTCAATATCCCAATATAACTCATCATAAGATATTAAATAATCGCAACAGAGAATATTGAATGATTTAAATAAATGTGAAGGGTCCAGTTGGATCCCTCCAACCTGTTTTCCCTGCATCCACAAATGTTAGCACCATATAATAGGCCAATTCCAAAATATCATACTATATCACATCACTCTAAACATTTTAAAATTTAAAATTTTAAACTGAGTGAGATTAACTCACCTTTGATTTTGTATTTGCCATTCACTTCAATATTCCCTTGGTTTTCTTAATCCTTGACCTTGAGTAAATATTATATTACTCATTAATATTTGAAATAATCAAGCAATTTTATTATTATTTATTAACATTTTGAAATAACTTGAACCGTTTATTTCCTTTTATAAATTTAATCAACCAATGATTTTATTTTTAACAGCTATTTATTTATTTTAAACTGATTTTCTTTGATGCTATATATGTATATATTTTTATGCAAATAATCATCGGTTTTCAAAAATCTATATATACATATAAACATCCGAATACTTTAAAATTCCTACTTGTATATATATATTATTTTTTTAAAAATCATGTCTGTATGAATTTTCTTTTCTTCTTGTTTTTTTTTTATTTTTTTATTTTAAAACTAACTGTTATTATTTATATATATATATATATATAACAAATTAATAATAATCTGTAATTAACATAGTTACTGAGATAATTTAAGAAATTACCCCAAAACATTAAGCGATTCCACCTTCCCACGCCCTAGTTTTCGCGCCGCCATCACTAGCCAACGAACACTTCGCCTTCCTCTAACTCGCAAGCAACGCCGACCCTCCAGATCGACACGGCCATCAACCCAGACTCGCAACCCATTATCACCTTACCCACGTCCTCCCTCAAGCTCGCTGTCGCCCTGTCTAAACCCAGCTCGGAAATTGAATTGCGACTTCGCTGCTCGCTCGACTTGGATCGAGATGTACTTAGGAAGAAGATTAAAGAGGAACGGGACTTAAAATTGGGAAGTATTCATTCGATTTAAACGAAGGAGGAAAGGGGATTGGGTTTCGTGAGGATTGGGTTTCGTGAATACTGAGAAGATGAGGGAGGGGCGAAAACTCAAGTCTCGTTTCATATATATTTTTTCTCTAAAGCTTCTCGACTGATTGATTATTTAAAAAGGGGAAGAGGAACGCAGAGGAGAATGAAGCGTACACTACACGATAGGGGACCGTGATTTGAACTAAAGGAAAAGCTGATGAGAGAGAGACAAATGTGACAGGAATTCGGCTGTAGATATTAAAAGAGAAGCGTGTTTTAAGACGACACCAATTGGCATTGATTCGACCAACTAAAGTTTTATTAAATTTTCAATGCGTTTACCTATCGTACGCTCACACAACATTTTCAATCAATGCGAAATTTGAAATCCGATAATAATTCAATATTACGGACCCAATGGAACTGGTTTCGTCGAATTCCGAGACTGTCCCTCGGAAGGCTATTTTTAAATTCAATTTAAACAATAATATTTTAAAACTGAACAAACCACTGTAAATTTCAATTTTACAACTTTTATTATTTTCAGTGCTATCAATATAAAATTTTCAAAATTGAACAATTCAGTGTTACACTCAATTTTAACACTTCTATTATATTCAATGTTATCAATATAAATTATAGCCTTCAAATTATGTTTTTAACAGGCTTAAAATCTCAGGTTCAACATTTTATTCAAATTCAAGTTATTTAATTCGATAATTAATTATCAAATAAATTGTGATATCCGAAATTCAATTGAAAATTATCCTATTGAATATTTAAAATCGATTAAATATTCCAATTTAAATTGCTTAAAAATTCCGGGTCGTCACAGACAACATATCCCATGTCAAATAAACGTTCGAAAGCAAGTTTCGAACTTATGACATCCTGCACCAAGCCGAATCAATTAACCACTTGGACAATGGTGCTTGTCTTGCTACTACTTTTGGTTCCATAAATTAAGCGTAATTTGTCCGACAAATAAGTACGTTTCGAATTACGGTTTATAGCGCTATTTTATACATTTTTCCGTGTAAGGATATATATTATTTTTGGAAAATATTGTTGTATATTGTTATATTTTATTTTCTCCCGAGCCTCCCCGTACAAAGGAGACTCTGCCAAAATTTTTCGAAAAATCTGGACTTAGAAATTATTTTGAAATGTTTTTCCAAACCTTATTTATTTAAGTATAAAAAGATATAATGATTTTAAAATGGGTATATTTTATTTAAAGTAATAAATTTTGTAAATTATTGTTTATAAGTTAAATATTTTGAATAAGATGTATTGTTATTTAGTTCTTCTTTTCCCTTCTTTTCCTTTTCGGGGACGAAAAGTTTTGAGTGGGGGAGAGGGTAACGACCCGTGTAAATTCGATGTTTAAATGAATTAAATTTATAAGATTTTTATTTAAATTTAGAAAGGAATAAAAATCTTATTTATTTATATGAAAGAGAATGTTGAAATTTGATGCATCAAGGGTAATTAAAAATTTACAAATTTAATTATATATTGCAATTAATTGTAATAGTGGAAATTGTCGCATTTGGATATAAATATTAAAATGAAGGCTAAAATAAATTTTGTAAATGGTGACTTAAAACCTATAAAATCCAAATGAATTAGGTAGGAAAAAGATTCTTACCTGGATATAAAATTTAATATGAGAAATTTATGAAAGTATTAATTTGATTTAATGCAATAAAAGATTGTAAACGGTAATTGGAATAAATTAAGGAATCATATTGGTGTAAGTTAATAATTTATGACTTGGATGAAATTCCAATTCAATTAAATCATTTAAATGTTGTGATTTGATTTTAAATATGAAGAAAAACAAATGTAAGGATTTGGTTAATATTTATGTTATTCATTCAGGGTATTGAATAAAAATTGGAAATCCAATTGTAATTAATGATAATAACATTGGTATTAGTTAATAAATTTAATTTTAATGCAATACCCATAAATGAATGAAATGAAATGAATAAATGTAAATGCATTCTAGGTTATTTATCAAATAAAGGAATATATTAAAATTTATTAATGTAATATAACATTGATTAACCGTAAATGGGAATAAATTTAAAGAATTATGTTAATGCAAGTGGATCATTTATAAACTTAAATGAAACATTCCAATTTAATAGAGTTATTCGAATGTTATGACTTATTTTAAAGGTAAAAATTGGATTTAATTGGAATTTGTTATATTTGGTTTAAATAGGAAATAAGTATACAAAAGTAACTGTGAATAGTGAAGTCGCAACTGTAAATGGATGAAATTGAAATAAGGGGCAGTAAACATTGAATAAATTAATAGGAATAAATGCCAACATTGAATTGTTATAAATGTAATTAAATATTTCAAGTGTGTGAAACGTAAAGATAAGGGTTAAGAGTTGTTGGAATGGGTATATTATAATAATAACAAAGTGTGAATAAAAATTTGATTGGTTATATTAATTGAAGGGAATTCAAATTTGTTCGGAAATGTAAATGGAATAAATGAAATTATGCAGTAATGAATGAATGAATAAAAATATTGCAATAAAATAGGAAACTGACATAACATTTATAAATGATAACGAACATTGGTAAGGAATAAATGAGAACAATTGAAATAAAACTTAAAGGTAATTAAAAGTTGAATAGTTACCATTGTAAGATACCTATTTGGGTAGTTGATAAACTTTAATGTGAAATGGATTGAAAACTTTTGGCCAAATTTGGGTAGTTATCATAGTTTTGATTTGTCATTGTAGTTTCTTAATTCTATAAGATGCAATCAATGTTAACTTTATTTTAATACGACGTTTTGAGTGATTTAAGAAGTGAAAAACCAAGATTTATTTATTTTTTTGAAATTTGAAATCCAATTTGTGGATTTATTGCAAATAAGTGAAATTAATGTTTAACTATTACGTTAAGAGGGTCTAATAAATTAAAAGGGGAAATCAATAGGGATTAATCTAATTTAAGGTTATATTAATATAAATTTGGGTAAAAAGGTGTTGGACTAAGGAAATAATATGAATTGGTTTTAGAAACCTTAATTTAAAATGTGAGGTAGACAAGATTTCACGTCATAACCATTTATACAAATCCAGGATGTATGTAGAAGTATTAATGGAATAAAACGGAAAAAAATGTTGAATAAAAAGAATAAGAATCAACATTTATTTATTTATTTGGATTTAACTACGATAGTATGATTTATTGCCATTAAATGAAAATTTAATATATAGAATATTGCCTAAAAGGAAAAGTAGATGAAAGCTAAAGAAATAAACGAAGACAATAGTGAACTAATGAAAAATTTCCTCTCTTTATTAATAATAGACTGAATAACAGAATGAAAATGAAATTTTTGAAAATTTAATTTACAAATTCTAAAAGTATGTTTATAGAGTAGAGTTGGTCCATTCATTCCCTTTCTAATTAATAATTGTCACACTTTTTTTTTCATTGTTTCCTCATTTGTTTCATTACTCATTTCCATTTACATGGTCTAAAGCCTTTTCGTTTCATGAATGTCACATACTTTTCATATTTTTTATTTATTTCTTTCACCTCTTTTAATATCTACCATTTTTATTGGGTTGTTCATATTTTTACTTTATTTCAATTCCTACTTTGTTTATATTTAGCTATATTAGCTTTTCGCTAGTTTCATTCCTCATTCTTGTAGCTTCATTTCATTTTTAAAATTTCATCTTCTATAGCTTCATTTTTTTTGTCACCCTTCACCTTCCTCCTTATTTTTTTCATGTTTCTTCTTCAAATCACCTTTCTCTCTTTTTTTTTCCAAAGTTTTTTTTCCTCTTTCTTCTTCTTATTCTTCGGATCTTCTTCTTTTTCAAGGTTTCCTTTTCTTTCTTTTTTGTTCTTCTTCTTCTTTAAATTTTTTTTTCTCTTTTAAACCTTCTCTTCTTTCCATGTCTTTTTCTTCAAATCCAGATTTATATAATCTTCTCTTCAAAACTTCCTATAAAAATATATATTAATATAGCAAGGAAACAAAACAAAATGAGAAAGTAGTTGTAGGTCCAAATCTGGCTAAGCAAAAAGGTATGCAATACTAAGAATTCCATTGCAAGTTAAATAAAATATATGATGTGATATATAATTTTTTTTCTTTCTTTTTTTTGAAATTTCAATCACCATTAATGCATATAACTTTCTCCTACGAACTCAGTTTCACTCGCGCTTTTCTTCGCTAGGTTCGTATTGGAATTCTAGACATTTAGACGCTGGTTTGAACGAATTCTGAGACCGTCGAATTTTTGGGTTTAAATCGGATTTAAAATTCGATTTAGATCTCAAAGGTGAGTGTTTTAACCCACTCACAACTTCTAGAATTTCTTGTGTTTGTTAAATTAATTTTATATATGAGTAGAAATTTATTTATGACTGTTTGGCATGATTTATTCTTCATCTCAGTTAAATCGCATTTATTTGATTTAACTGTTAACTAATTTTATTTATTGCATATAATTTGACTATTAGAATTTATTTACTTGCATATTAACTGCCTGTCATAGTTATATTTATTTTTTATTTCGCATTAACTTCCAGTTAAATTTACATTTATTTTGCACATAAACTGTTAGTTTAACAGTAGTTAAATTTATATAAACTGTTAGTTAATACATGTTATTTATTGCCTGTATAATTTATATGCTCTATATTGATGTTGTTTAAATTGGATGATGATTGTAATAAAATGGTTGATGATTGATATCTGGATGAATGGATGTTGTATTTTATATCGTATAAACTGCAAATTATCGTGCATTTCATTCATTCGGGATTGCGGTTTGAAATGATATACAACCGCATTTTTATTTTAAATTACGGATTGAAATGATAAACATCCGTATCACTTAACCATAGGGTAGAAAATTTTATACAGGCACCGCGGTAAATATATAAAATTATTTTTGGAAATGTTTTACTATGGTTTTGTAAAGCTATATATATATATATATATATATATATATGTATATATATATGGTTTATGGGATATTGATTTGGTTATTTATATATATATAGTAAATTTTCGGTTTTTAAGCTTTGTATAAATTTGATTTGAAGTATAAAATAAAGTTTGATTTTCGATATCAAATACGATTAAGAATTTATTTAAAATTAAATTTCTGGAGTTTTAATGACTTAAAAAAAAGAGTAAGGTTGGAAGATGAATATTAAGTTAAATTGAAACTAAATGAAAAGTTAGAATTTTTAAAGGATATGATTTTTGTAACTTGATTTCTGTGTAAAGTGATTTGAATGAATATCAGGTTGATTTAAATGAATATATCAAGTTTAATAAATTGAAAGATTATCCAATTATGTGAAGTTATAAGTTTTACTTAAAGTATATTGAATTCATTAAGTAAACATTTCAAGTCTAAAAAATGAAGTAATTGAATTTGATATATATGGGATGGTCAAATGAGTTTGTTTTTGAAATGGTGTAATATTTAAAGCTTTGAAACATAAAAATTTAAAATGATATTTTGAAGTTTAAATCGATATTTTGAATTGATCTGTGAAATGTAAAGAAGCTATTTTGTTTTATGAAAGTAATTTAATATTTAACCATTTGAGAGATGGAATTTGTTTCAAAGTTATGGTTTTCAAGGTAGTATAATTTGGAAATATTATATTCAAGAGTTTTGATTTCTAAATATTTTACTTTGAAACCACTATGATTTTTGGAAAGAATATATTGGAAAATAAAGATGATATCATATTGTTTTGGGTTTAAAAAGGAAATGATATCATACTTATATGGTTTTGAAATGGATATTATATTCTGGTTTTAAAAGTATAAATTATTTTAAAGGACCGCGGTGTTATAATAACGTTTGGTTGTTGAAGATACCGGGATCGGAAGTTGTCATACTCTCTGCCAACTCCGAAAACCACTTTAACAACCGTGTACGCGGTGGAGATTCCAGAATGAAGTAGGTTGGTGGAGGCGTTTCCTGCAAGGTAAATACGTGGACCCGACTCCCGTGAGTTGGCATAAGGTGGCTAAAACAGGAGCGATTCTCGGGCCAATGAGGTCATTCCTATGATCGGATATTCCTCTTTGATATTGTACTTTGACTTTGGATTGATTCAGTGGCCACTTTTACTTTGATTTTTGGGGGAGTTTGTTTCGAGGTGGGCGATAGCTGCGGCTACGCGTTTCCATCAGCCTAGATAGCAATTGGTATATCTATCCTGGCATTGCCTAGTTGTGCCGTGTCACCTACCCTATCGCGCCTTGTACGAGTTTGGTTTTCTCCCGTAGCCCGTGTGGTATCCTCTGGTGGCTTCCCGATCAGGAGGGACTATGATATTGGATGGACTACTGGGACTATTACGTGTTAAGGGCTATATGGGTAACCCCTTAATGCTAAGAAAAAAGTAAGTTTATTTTACAATTAGACACTATTATAATAGCGCAATATACCACATAGTAAATAGTTTAACAGATCCTTAGGAGATGTAAATCCCGAGCATCTCTTGAGTTACTGCACTCATATTTACTTCTGTTGATTTAACTTACGTAAGATCTTTTAGTTCTGACTCGAGTGTTTTGTCTTTTCAATTCGCCCGGGTCAGTCCGAGCGTTTCAGGATTTGAAGATTTAGCTCTGGAGGACGAAGATGAAGATTTGTATTACTATTATCTAGTATATTATTCCACTACAACATTTAATTCCGCTGCATTGATATTTTGGTATGTGAACTCTGATATTTATTGTATAAAGAAGAAGCAAATGTTTTGTAAACAGTTTTATGAACTACATATTGATTATTATATTTTATCCTTCCGCTGTGAGATTCTGTTTTCTTTTTTTTCTGTTCTCTATTTTTCTTATTTACCCCATAACAATCCACCCTTCCGTATGGTTTGAGTTGGCACGTTTGTCGATTTATAGCGTGCGAAAAGGCGGGACATTACAATCACTCACATGAAATCAACACAACAAAAGCAGCCAAAGTTCCCCTTTTTAGTCTGAACGAACTCGATCAACAACCAGCAGCTGGAAGCATCTCAAACTCGACCAAATTTGAAGCAGCAACGATCACAAATCAAGCGGCCGCAAGCACCATAAGAGACGAGCAACGATCAAACAATTGAAAGTGGCATCTCCGATTTTTATACAAAGCCCTAATTTTCGATTGAACGAAGAAAAGGGACGGGGCCGCCACCATTTTATTTTCTTTCGTTCGTATGTTTTTAGGTTTGCGAAGAGAAATGAAAATAGAGGGGGAAATTCTGGTTTGCCTTTGTGTTTAGGGTTTGCCACTGAAAATTGAGCAAAGATAGGAACCGGGCTATATAAATTAAAATGGAACAGGCCGAAATAATAAAGATAGAGGAAAAAGGGTTGTTGGGCCAAGGTTCGATTGATAGCCCGAATCAATCTCTAGCATCCAAGCAACATCGACTGACTGAGCAAGATAAATTGGCAAAACCAAACGATTATTTTAAAGCCCACAAATCTTTAAAAGAATTTCATATCGATTAAACACTACCCAAAGCAATAAGCCATCGCCATTAAACATTTAACGATGATTATAAATTGGTGAAAAATCTCTGGTTGTTACACGCAGCTACTGCCCACCTCGAGCCACACCCCCAAATCAAAGAAATCAAAAGTGGCCACCGAATCAATCTAAAAGTCAAAGTATAATATCGAAGGGATGTGTCCGATCAAAGGTGCTACCTTATTAACACGTCAATCGCTCCTGTTTTAGCCACCTTATGCCAACTCACGGGAGTTGGGTCCACGTATTTACCTTACAGGAAACGCCGCCACCAACCTACTTCATTCTGGAATCTCCACCGCGTACACGGTTGTTAAAGTGGTTTTCGGAGTTGGCAAAGAGTATGACAACTTCCGATCCCGGTTTCTTCAACAACCAAACGTTATTATAACTCCGCGGTCTTAAAAATAGTATATACTTTAAAACTAGAATATAATTATCCATTTCAAAATCCATAAATAGATATCATTTCTATTTCCAAACAATTCATTTTGATATTATTTTTATAAAACCCAAATCAATAATATCATTTTATTTCAAATATGTTTCCTTTCCAAAATCATACTACTTTTTTTTAGAAAAAAAAAATAATATATGGAAACTGGACATTTGAATTACAACTTTCAAAACATAATGCTGCGAAATTCATAGCTTTAAAACCATAACTTCTGAAACTTGAATGGTTTGGATATTCAACAGTATATAGAATAAAATAGTTGATTTTATATTACTTTTTAAAATAATTTCAGCAACTTCACAATTTATCCATCAAAAATTTTAGGTCTAAACCCCATGATTTAGATTCACCTTTAGTTTCAATAAAACACTTCGATTTCAATATTTTCAAACTTTGAGTATTTAATAATTTCAAAACTAAGGTTGGAATTTATATTCAACAATTTATTACCCTATTATTTAGTTTTGAACAGTCACAAAATAAATCCATAAAGTAAAACTCAAATTTCTAACAATTTAATATTTCCCTCAATTTAATTGTTCTAGAAATATTCATTTAATTTATCTTGAATAAAAATCCAGTTATAAATATCATACCCTTTTTTTTCCAAGCTTTGATAAGTTTTACATCAACTTATGGAGTGAATTTTTTTTTAAATAAGTTCCATTCAAATAAATTCCAAATTTTACCTTCCAATCATAATTGATTTAAATCATTAAACTCCATTATTTAACTTATTTATTTTATTTAACAATTTCATAGCTTAAATTCAATAATTTAACTATGTATGTATATAAAATAAGATTTTATATAAGATCAAAATTTAATATTTATTAAACCGTATCCTATCCAAACCATAAACTCATTTTAAAAATAATTATATATATATATATATATATATATATATATATATATATATATATACCGCGGTGCCTGTATATAATTTTCTATCCTATGGTCAGGTGATACGGATATTTATCATTTCAATCCGCAATGTAAAAAAATAAAAATGCGGTTGTATATCATTTCAAACCGCAATCCCGAATGAGATGAAACTGCATAATATCTTGCAGTTTATACAAAATAAGAAAAATAGCATCCATTCATCCAAATATCAATCATCAACCATTTTTCCAATCATCATCTAATTTAAACAAACATCAATGTAGAGCCTATAAAATATAACAGGAAATAAATAAAAGGTATTAACCAACAGTTTATATTCAATAATAAATTTAATAACTGTTTAACTAGCAGTTTATATGCAAATAAATATATTATAACTGTCAATTTATATGCAAAAATAAAATTAATTAACAGTTAAACTAAATAAATGCGATTTAACTAAGATGATGAATAAAACATGCCAAACGGTCATAAATAAATTTCTACTCATATCCTAAATCAATTTAACGAACATAAGAAATTTTAGAAATTGTGAGTGGGTTAAAACACTCACCTTTTGAATTTAAATCGAATTTAAATCTGATTTAAACCCAAAAATTTGACAGTCTTCGAATTCTTCCAAACCAATGTCAAAAGGTCAGGAATTTCATTTCGATCCTAACAAAAAAAATCTCACGTGAAAAAGAGTCCGCATTGGAAAGTTATTCGGGTTAGATCGAGATGATTTTTCAATTAAAACAAATAAAGAAAATAAGAATTTTAAAATACAATCACCACTCTCATCAGCTCACGTGTTCACCCTCACTCCTGAAAATGCGCCCTTCTTCTTTACTGGAACCGAACGCACGCACCCCACTTTTGACCATGCTTTGACCGGCCGCCGCCCTCAACCCAGACCATGCCACGAACGCCGACCACCACCATCCTTCTCGTCACGACGAGCCATACCCCCCAGCACCCTTCGCTTCACCTCCGGCCACCCCTAACGCCACGCGCCGCCGCCACTTTAGAACCCTAATCGAATTATTTCGACGAATCTAACCGTTAACTGGACAAACGACCGCATGGATGAGCTACGCACGATCATCTCCCTCCATCTATGTCGTCAATTTGACGATCCATCATTGTTGATCATGCCGTGATGAACGGCCGAAACAAAAGGAAAAATTCCTGGTCAAACCACAACCCAAATCAAAAAACGAATACCACCAGGGGATTACACTCATCGAGATCATCAACATATAATTATTTGGAATTTTCTGAGGACTTTGAATTTTTGACTTTGAATTTGGTTTGGAACTATGTTTGGATCTAGGGTTTGCATCCGTTGGAAAGGAGGAGTTGAGGAAAAATGAACGCACAAACAAATGAGAATAGATGGAGGCTAGGGTTTATAACTGGGTTTATATAGGTAGGTTAGAAATAGAGTAGATGGATCGGGTCGGATATACGTGTTAACGCTAACGTGGCCCAAAAAGCCCGTTCTAACTCCGGAACGAAATTGGGTCAACCCATATATCAAAATAGGTGTTTCAAAATATTCTGAACGCGATGGAAAAAGTTTCACATCCAAATTCGATCGTATGAAGAAGTTATGCTGAAATCAATATTTTCAAATTGATTTCAAATTGATTCCAATTAATCGATTTCAAGGCGTTTCGCGTTCGTACGATCAAATGACAAGTCCGATTGAGAACCCCAAATTGGCCTAGGGTTTCGAAAATTTGAACTTTGACCGAGATTTTCTAGCTGAAACGAGCATCAATTGCAGAAATAAACACTACCTGTAGATTCGTGTCGATGAAATCTACAACATATATTTTTTTTTGGAATTTTTCTGAGAAATTTAAATTTTTGACTTTGGATTTGATTTTTGAAATTGAACATGGATCTAGGGTTTCTAGCCATTGGAAGAAGAGAAGGAACTGATGAAATGAAAGCACAAACAAATGAGAATAGATGGGTTAGGGTTTATAACTGGGTTTATATAGGTAGGTTAGAGATTTAAATAGATGGATCAGATAAACAAACGTGCTAACGCTAACGTGGCCCAAAAAGCCCGTTTTGACCCCGGGACGAAATTGGGTAAACCCATATATCAAAATAGGTATTTTAAAATATTCTGAACGCGATGGAAAAAGTTTCACGTCCAAATTCGATCGTATGCAGAAGTTATGCTGAAAACAATATTTTCAAATTGATTTCAAATTGATTTCAATTAAATCGATTTCAAGGCGTTTCGCGTTCGTACGATCAAATGACAAGTCCGATCGCAACGAAACTTGAAACCCTATAATAATTCACTGATACAGATCCGATGAAACTGGTTTCGTCGAAATCCGAGTCCGTGATCAAAATGGCTATTTTTTATATTAATTAAATAAATTTAAAATAAATTAATTAAATCAAATTTCGCGTTAAAAATCCTGAAATTTGCCATCTGTATCGCTCTATAAAATTTCCATTAACAATTTTTAAAAGTCACTTTACTAAAGATTAACTAATAGAAATCTTCAATTTCATAAAATTCACAATTATTGATAAATTTCCGAAATTTCTATGAAATTGAATTTACCCATAATTCTTCCATTCATAATTCAAATAGAAGGGTTTACCATTGGATTTAAAATTATTACATAAATATTTCCCAATTTTCAACTTAATTTTTAAATTAACGTAATAATTATATATTTTATTTTATTCATTTGCAATAAATCCAACTGTTATAAATTAATAAATTAACTCACGATAAAAATCCAAATTCTATAATTCATAAATTTTATCACTTGATTTACTTGTAAATTTATAATTCTTTAACCAAATTCCCATCTCAAATTTTTAAGTGTAAATTATTTCACCAATTATAGTATTTATTTCAATTTCTTAAAATAATCCTTTTATTACACTTTGAATCCAATTTAATTTAATAAGTTTCCAATTAAACGGATTAGATTCAATTTCAACCTTTTACTTACACTTAAGTTCAGGTTATATTTAATTTATAACGTATTACTTCCCTAGTTATTACTTTACATCTTCCCGTATTAATTTCACAATAAATCATAATTATTAAAGTAACGCTTAAAATAAATACGATCCTATAATTACTCAACGTTTAAACGAACGTTATTTCATTTTCCATTAGTGTAACATTCGTTTATTTTATTATCACCTATTACAATTTCTAATTCCATTAACAAATAAGCAGGTAATTTATAATATATGTTACATGAATTGAATTAATCACTATTCATTATTATTGACTTTAATTTAGCATTAATTACCTTGCATTAACATTGTTACTAAAAATCCCTATCCAATTGCAATTAACATTCTAATGAGTACACTTACTCTTTCCGTTATGTTATAAATTATCAACAAAGAAACGTTTATTACTTTCAACAACATTGTAATTACTAATTACCTACATTGATTGTATACGTTTTCCATTATTATCATTTATTAGAATTCTATTCAACTTTCCATCTTATGAATATAGTTAACCTTTCTATTGATTTTACCTTCAAAATTTTCAGTTATTTTCTTAACTTACAAAAGGCAATGACTAATTACATTTAATCGCTATTAATTAAATGCATTGGTAACGAACAATAGTTGTCACCATTATACAATTTATAACATTTGTAATTTATTCTCTACAACATTTATTTCAACAACTCTCATTAAATACATTTATTCCAATTTCCGTTTCAACGTTTTTATTACAAAATCAATTAAATACTTTCCTTTCTCGCATTAAATTATACACCTGTATAATCCTTTCCACTATTCATTATTTAGAATTCTATTTAAGTTTCAATCTCTTGTAATAACTCATTTATTATACATTCGCATATCAATAAAAAAGGTTCCAATAAATAGGATTTATTCAATTCACCTTATATACAGGTACAATACTTACCATTTTATTTATTGAAATTTTATTCATATTACAAATAAAGGCTTTAATTACCATTCATATATTTTATTTAGCCTTCATTTCGGTATAAATTTACCCCCTTTATTATTTCTATTAAAAATCAATTACAAAATCCTATTAAATTAACAAATTAAATTGTCGAAATTTACGGGTTGTTACAATAATAGTGTCTATTTGTAAAATAAACTTACTTTTAAATAGCGTTAAGGGGTTACCCATATAGCCCTAAACACAAAATATATTCCCATAATTTATACAGTACTGTAATCTCCCCCGTACTGGGCATCGTCAGAGGGCACTCCACAGGTATGGTACAAAACAAAATCCTATAAGGTGCCGTAGGGTAGGTGACACGGCACAACTAGGCAATGCCAAGGTAGATATACCAATTGCTATCCGGGCTGGTGGTAACGCATAGCCGCAGCTACCGCCCACCTCGAACAAATTCCCCCAAAATCAAGAAAAATAAGGATGGTCATCAAATCAATCCAAAGTCAGAGTCTAGTATCAAAGAGGAGTGACCGATAAAGGGCGCTGACCCCCTTGGCCCGAGAATTGCTCCTGTTTTAGCCACCTTATGCCAACTCACGGGAGTTGGGTCCACGTATTTACCTTATAGAAAACGCCGCCACCAACCTACTTCATTCTGGAATCTCCACTGTATACACGGTTGTTAAAGTGGTTTTCGGGGTTGGCAGAGAGTATGACAACTTCCGATCCTGGTCTCTTTAACAACCAAACGTTATTATAACACCGCGGTCTTTTCAAAATAATTTATACTTTAAAACCAGAATATAATATCCCTTTTTAAAACCATATAAATACGATATCATTTATATTTTTAAAACCCAAATCAATATGATATCATTTATATTTTATAAATATCCCTTTCTTTTCCAAAGTCATACTGCTTTAAAATTTATAATATTTGGAAACCAAACATTTGAATTATAACTTTCAAAACATAATACTTCAAAATTCACGGCTTTAAAACCATAACTTCTAAAACTTAAATGGTTTGGATATTCAACAGTACATGGAATAAAATGGTTAAATTTAAAATTTCTTTATAAAGTAAAAATTTCCAAGGCTTTTACAAATTTTATTCCCTTTAAATCCAGTCTAAACCCATAACTTTTAAATTCACTTTCAGTTCAAATAAACACTTCGATTTCAATATTTCAAACATTGAGTATTTAATAAATTTCAAAACTAAGGTTGGGAATTTCCATTCAACAATTCATTGTTCTATTATTTAGCTTTGAAATGTTTACATAATAGTCCCATAACCATTTAAAATAAAGCTCAATTTATTAACACTAAATATTTCCTTCCATTTATTTATACTAGAATTATTCATTTAATTTATCTTGAATAAAAATCCAGATGTAAATATCATACCTTTTAAAATTTCAAGTTTAATAAGTTTTACATCAACTTACGGAGTTTAATTTTTAAATAAGCTCAATTCCAAATAAATTTCCAATTTATGTTCCAATCTTAATTGGTTTTAAAACATTAAAACTCTATATATATACCATATCTTGAACCTGTACTTGACCACATAATATAAATTACCAAACTCCATTATTCAACGTATTTATTTTATTCAACAGATTTATATATATAGCTTAAATTCAAAGATTTAGCTATATATGTATATATACATGATAATATTTATATAATATCAAAATTTAATATTTTTTAAACCGTATCCTATCCAAACCATAGAAGTCATTCCAAAAATAATTATATATATATATATATATATATATATACACACACACACACACCACGGTGCCTGTATAAAATTTTCTATCCTATGGTCAAGTGATATGGATATTCATCATTTCAATCTGCAATTTAAAAATAAAAATGCGGTTGTATATCATTTCAAACCGCAATCTCCAATGAGATGAAAATTCATAATAGCATGCAGTTAATATAATAAACATCCATTCATCTATCAAAATCATACATCCATTTTTCCCATCACCATCCAAATTCAAACAATCACATCAATAAATAATAATTCATTACTGACAGTTAATTTTTCAATAATGAGTAAATAACCGTTTAACTATAGTTTATATGCGATAATAAATAAATTTAACTAGCAGTTTATATGCAAAAAATAAATTTAACTAAAATTTTAACTGTCAGTTTTAAATGCAATGAATAAATAAATTAACAATTAACTGACAGTTTTAAATGCAATAATGAATTAAATAACGCGTAAATTAATTAAATGCAATTTAACTGAGAAAACGATGAAATATATGCCAAACAGCTATAAATAAAATTTTAGACACATCATAAATCAATTTAACAAACATAAGAAATTTTAGAAATTGTGAGTGGGTTAAAACACTCACCTTTTGAATTTAAATCGAATTTAAATTCAATTTAAACTCAAAAATTTGACAGTCTTTGAATCTGTCCAAACTAGTGTCATCAAGTCTGGAATTCCAATATGAACCTAGCGGAGAAAACCGCGTGTGAAATCGAATTCGTATGAGAAAGTTATTAACATAAGAACGTTTATGTTTGAATTTACATAAAATAAATAATATATAATAAAAAAAGCACCACTCACTCACGAACAAGTCTTCTTCCTCCCATCTTTCATCAAGTACCCGGCTCCGTCAAGAGAGCACCGAACCCTAGCCGCCACTGAATACCCAATTTTTGCCAATACCTCGCCGCGCTACGCAACCATCCACCCTCGTCATTTCCTTCCCCACCTATACGCGCACAGCTACCCGATCGACAGAAGACCATCCTCCACCTTGTGAAACCCACGGCCAGATCTGGCGAATTTCGACTACCTTAAAGTGAATGAAAACATGGATCGAAAGCCTACAATCCCCTCTACACAACTGCACTACCCGATCGTCGTAAGATCGACGATCCACCGTTAATCCACCATGATGGCATACAAACGGCCAAGAAGAAAACATTGGTTTCTGAACAAATCGAAACCCGAATCGAAAAATGAATTGCACCATTGAATTACGCTCGTCGAGAGCATTAACATATATTTTTTTGAGATTTTTCTAAGGACTTTGAATTTTTGACTTTTGATTTTTAATTGTAATTGGATCTAGGGTTTGCATCCATTGAGGAAGAGGAGGAGCTGACAAAATTTTACGCGCAGATAAATGAGAATAGGCGGAGGCTAGGGTTTAGCAGGGTATTTATAGATAAAGTTGAAAAATAGATGGATTGGGTTGATAGATATACGTGCTACTGCTAACGTGGCCCAAAATGCCCGTTCTGACCGCGGAACGAAATTGGGTAAACCCATATATCAAAATAGGTGCTTTAAAATATTTTAAACGTGATGGAAAAAGTTTCACGTTCAAATTCCATCGTATGAAGAAGTTATGCTGAAATCAATATTTTCAAATTGATTTCAAATTGATTTTAATTAAATTTGATTTCAAGATGTTTCGCGTTCGTACGATCAAACGACAAGTCCGATCGTTACGAAACCTGAAACCCTATAATGATTCACCATTACGGATCCGATGAAACTGGTTTCGTCGAAATCCGAGTCCGTGACCAAAATGGCTATTTTTATATTAGTTAAATAAATTTAAAATAAATTAATTAAATCAAATTTCCTATTTAAATTCTAAAATTGACAATCTTTATCACTTTTACTTTCTTAATCCTTCACATTAATTTAAACCAAATCTAGATGTAAATTTAGAGTTAACAAATTTATTAATTTCAGCGTTAAATTTTAATTTCATTATATTCGCAAATTATAAATTAAATTTGCAAAAATTTCTTTTTATTTGCTTTCATTTAATTTTCAGTCTATTAGTATCCAATAGATGAGACTACCATTGGGTTCATACTTAATTACGTAAATATCTCCAAATTTCATCTATATTTATATTTCCATAGTGTCTAAATATCAAATTTCATTTATTTGGAATAAACCCAATCACAAAAATTTACATTCAGTTTAAATTAATCAATCTTGATTTACACTGCTACATCAACCAATAGTTATATTATAAATGGAATTGACAAAAATTTCAAATGTTACTTCAATTAACGTAAATGTAATAATTATTTTTATTTATTGCAATTAATTATCAGTTAAAATTTTATACACTAAATAGATGGTAAATCTTAAAATACTTGTTATCATTAACGTTCTATTTTCACTTAAAAGCTATTATTAACCAGCCAAATGTTGCTATTTGATTGAGACATAATTCAACGCATTAATGAATGGGTAAATGATTTAAGTTTTGCACTATTGCCACAATTTCATTAATACACATTAAGGTTTATTAGTTCTAATCGACTCCCATTTAATTTATTACAATAATTTCTACCATAAATCTAATTGCCCTATTATGGATAGTATTTCATTATTGGATCGATTATCAATTTTTGGGAAGAATTATTGTTGGCATACTTCTTATTACATTAACAATTATCATCTTATTCCAATATTCAATTAACATAAAAATAAATTTCATCCACTTACAAATAAATGCAATTATTACATATTTCCTTCCAATTAATTTAAAATTGATTTCTATAGATTGATATGATTTAATCGCCAAATATATATTCATAAATTACTTTACATACACCCTTCCATTACTATATTAAAAATCACCAAGTAACGTTTATTATCGAAACAACATTAATTAAAATTTATTACCTACATTGATTGTATACATTTCCCATTAATTGCATATTACTTCATCGGTTATTATAACATTGAATTCATTAAATTATCACTAATTTCATCATTGCATTAGTTAATACAATCTTCCCATTTGCTTTCTTATATTAGACTTTAACCAAGTATAACAAGCTATATTATTTCAACTAATTGCCATTTCCTTTCTTCTTTTTTTGTTTTATGTTATTGTTAATTTTTATTACAATTGCTCTTTTAAATTCTAACATTCACTTCATTATCAATTATAAGATTTTCATTTCCTTCTACATTAAATTACAAAAATCTTATAATTTAACCAAATTAAATCATCGAAATTTATGGGTCGTTACACGTATTGTTTCTTTGGATTTCCAACAAACGGTCAGGCTAAGTAACTTCCTACTGCCATATGGGATCGCCTCTGGCGGGACGTCCCGAGAACTTAACCAGCTCTCTGCCAATACAAGGTCGGGTTACCTCCGTCACTAGGTAACTGTTACACGAATATGCCACCCCCCGGTCATTTGGAACCTTTATCCGAGGGGCCTCGATCACAAAGCAACAACCAAACAGAAAATGAGATTGGAGCAACCACATAGGTTAAGCATCAGGGCTCCATACCTGACACCACCCTTTTCCAGAAGGAAATGACATACCCTAAAGGGAGCGACCCTCATAACCTTGCCGCATATTCCTGTTTCGACCATTTCCGGGGTGTGAGGTCTGACAAAGTATCGTCCACAAAGCTATGCTTTTTCACAAAGCCACGCTTTGATCAACAAATGATCAATAAATAATCATCACATGGCAACACTCAGCATGCACATTACCAAATTGGGAGCATATCGCTGATAACCTTCAACTACAAAACCTCTGAGCTTGTGCATCTCAGAGAAGGGTGTTAACTAAGAGAATAAATTCTCCGCCACCAACAGAAATCTATTTGAAAGAAATCTGCTTTATATCTCAAAATGTAATGTCAGACACGTAACCATACAAGTCTGTTCCGGGTTCGAACAGAACCGAAGGTACTTCAAAAGAAGCCCTTGTTATCCGGGTATTCACAATCCCGATCGAATTTCCCATCACAAAGGAAATCTCCATACCGTAGCTAACGGTGCAGAGACAATCGATAGGCCATCCTATCATTTTCACAAATACCCGGTCTTCAACACCGGTCTTCAATGCTATCCATTACGTCTTATCACTATTCAGAAAGGGTAATCCGAATAACGAGCGCAATAATTTAAAAATAAGTGTAGCATTCAATTTCAACCAAATCACAACAAACAGCCATTCAAGGGTCAATATTGATAGTCGGTTATTTAACTATCAATCAATATTCACAACATCTTCCGATTTCAAATAATTTCCCAAATTATTTATTTTCAAAAATATCTTTATAAGAAATAATTTCCACACTTCAACCATTTGAAAACAAATTTCAAATCAATTTTCACCTTTACAACTTTTGAAATTAAATTTCAAATCATTTTCCTTAAGCGGAAAACACTTACAAATAGTTATTCATTTTCATGGAAATCTGCCGAGTTCAAATATTTTAAAATAGTTGAAAATTTGTTATCCAAAAATATATCTGGAAAACACTTTTAAATAAAACTATTTTTCTTTAAACACTTTACTTAAAATATTAGTTATAAAATATTTTACCTATATTATATAAACTTAAACCCAAACTAATTTTTCAAAATAAAATTGGTAAACAGACTATAACTATTTAAATAACTATTTTCTAAAACAATTACTGATTAAATCTTAGAAATAATCATTTCTATAAACAATTTAATAAATCTTTACTTAATGGATTTAAAATAATTTAAGAGGTAAATTTCTTCAGAGTATCCTTTCCAAAACCAATACTAGAATTTTTTATATATGAATAATATATATTTTTAAAGCTATTCAGAAATTTTATTCGGCTTTCCAGGGAGGATACACTTTCATTTCAAAATGGTTCATTCAAACCAATTAAATAAATCCTTGCCGGTTTATTAAATTTACGTTCCAAATCCGTAAATTTATTTCCACGCTTTTAAAAATAAATCAATGTTTATTTTTAAAACAAATTTCCCTTAAAAATTTCAATTGTGAATTTACATTTCCAAATATTCACTTTTTATACAATTTTTCAAATCGATTTCAATTATTCACTTTCAACAACAAATCAGTTTTCAATTGATTTCCAGAAACACCAAATCAAATTCCATATTGATTTTCCAAGAAATTAAACACTATGTGAATTTCATTCAAATTTCAAATTAAAATCAATTTCTACTAAACCCCAAATCAATTTCCATATTGATTCCAAATTCATTTCAAAACACCAAATAAATTTCCAAATGGATTTCCAAAAGATCTATTTTCAATTACCAAAATCAATTCCCAAATGGATTCCTAAATTTATTTCTTTTCAAAATAATTTCCTTTTTAAAGAATAAAAATTCTTTTTTTTCCAACTCTTTAACATACATATTTTGAATAAATTTTCAACCTTTGAATAATATTATCAAAAATCCATTTATTAAACCTTTTTTACCATATTTTGGAATTTTATTCAATAATATAAAAATAAAACTTTATCATTTTAAAAATTCCTTCATCTGAATTAATCTAATTACCAAAAATAAATTTTATTATAATTTCTCAACTTAATTTTTCAAAAATCCAATTTTATTTATTTTTGGTATCTAATGATACCAAAAATATATTCGGCTAAATTTTTAGCCTTCAACAATCTCAGTCACAAAGATAATCACACGGATTATAAATCAACCAACACACAACATATGAAATAAATTCAAATGTTTGAGGAATCCAGTTGGATCCCTCCAACCTGTTTCCCTTCATCCAAAGATGTTAGCACAATACCAATTCCACTTCGAGGTGAAATATCGCGGTATACGGGATTTATAAAATATTATCCGTTATTATGCGGCGCAATAGGGTCTCATCCGCTATATATTGCGGGAAATCAACACCAAGTACATATATAATACCAATTCCATTCAAGTTGGAATTATCGTGGTATATGTGTTTAATAAATAACATCCGCTTAATACACGGCGTGTAGGGTCTATTTCAATACAACAGATAATAACTATCATCCAATCACACAACTAAGCAATTTTAAATCTAACTATTTAAAATTTAAATCGAAACAATTCGATTGAGTGAGGAGTTCTCACCTTGAGTTTCCGATAACAGTTGTAGCGTTTTGTTTCGAATAAAATTAAACACGCATTTAATTTTACCCAAAATTATCACTAGCTCCAAACGACTCCAAACTAGCTCCATCGCATAGTGTTCATCTATACGAACCCGACACAATTCGTTTCGTGCGTTTTCGACCACGTATCAAAAAGTTACACATTTTTAAAGTTCGAACCAATTAAATATATAAATATTTACAATTTCTTTTTATTTTCTTAACCTAAAATGCATCCTGGCCCATCGTTCTACCCTAAGATCTCGACCGCACACGAACTTCCTACTCCAGGTGACAAAACACGATCAAGAACCCATGTCGCCGCCTTCATCAAGGAATTGTCGCGGCCTCTCCTTTGCCGTAACGACGATCAGATACCCTCACTTCGAAGCTCGACATCTACTCCATCTTTGGCCGTGACATGATGAAGCTCGGCCTACCTTATATCTCGAAAACCACGCATGAACCAACCACGAACGCGAGCCATTTTCCCCCTCCACATCGCTCCATATTCAATCACCACCGTTCAGACTATAGATCTCAATGTGCTCGACATCTTCCTAGTTGATAGTTTCTGATAATTGTTGATAGATTTGATGAAATCGAAGAGGGAAGAAATGAAATTTTCAGCCATTCATTTTAATGGTGGCGGCTGAAGGTAGAATTAGGGTTTAGTGAAAAAGTTAAGATCTTAGGTCCGTTTATAGAAATTTTCACAAAATATTATTCATCCGACTTTTCCGAACTCCAAATCTCACGGGGAGACCGGCGTTTCTAGGGTTTATCCCGCGCTCAGGACACAATGGAATAGGTATCGAGAGCCAATTCGATCATCTGTGCGAGTTACAGAAATAAACGATCAAATTTAAATTAAATCGATTAAACCAATTTCTATGCATTTTGGCTTGCCCCGGACAAACTGTAAATCTGATTGACACGAAATTTGAAATCATACAATAATATAACGTTACGGATCTGATGGAACTAGTTCCATCGAAATCCGAGACTGTTTGAAAAATGACTATTTTCACTAGTCGATTAAATATTAAAATATTCAATTTTCACAAATTAACATTTAATTTAATTTTGAAAGTTCACAAACATTGTTCTAGCTCCAATATGATTTAATATAACTTTATAAATCATTTTTAATCACATTAAACCCAATTTCCAACTATTTCAGTAATTTTAAATATTAAATTGTCGATTTAATTATCCAATTAAATCCAGATATTCGAAAAATAAATTATTCGACTTATAAATTTTACATGTTGATATTTAAAATCAATTAAATATCTGAATTTCAAATGACAGAAATTCTGGGTCGTTACAATCTTCCCCCCTTAAAAGAATTTCGTCCTCGAAATTACCAAGTAAGAAAAAGTTTTGAAATCCATTAACTTTTCAAAACAAACCGTTCAAATTTGATTTACAGATCTCTTAAGTGTTCAACTTTTCCCAAAATTCAATAGTTAAACTTCTTACAAAATATTTACTAAGTTTCAAATCCATACATAGTCATCTTTTCAAAATCAACAATATCGTTTAACCATTAACTTCAAATCAAAACTTAGTTTTCAAAAAAAAATGTCCAAAATTTCTCAAAATTTTTCTAACGCCTTAAATTTTCAGAAAATCGCCATAACCTCCTTTGTACGGAGGAGATTTTACAATATCACAATAGATATAAATATATATACATCGACCCACACGGTCGGAAAATAGGAAAAAAGTTCATATTTCCTATTTTATTGCGTAGGCGTACCTTTTTAGCATGTTTAAGCAAAGCAGTTATTTATTTAGCATTTTGCGCAACCCAAATCCCACTAACGGTAGTCCCGGTACCTGTATTTATACTCAATATAAACACATAAGTGACATATATAAGAAGTTATTAACATTTTACTCTTTTAAACAACTACAACACATGCATATTAAAAGAAATGCATACTAAGCAAGGTTTATAAACAACTTATATGATTTCAACATTACTTGCAATTGTTTACAACCAATTCATATACAACGACATTCATTTATTCATTTTCAATTAGTTTACATTCACTAATTTACATTCACATTTGTTCACTTTCAATTCAAATCAACTTCCATTCGATTTAAATTTACTTCACTTCCAATTTGAATTTTATTGCTTTAGCTTTCAATTTTATTCATTCAATTGCATATGAGTTTCTATTCAATCAATTAACAATAATCTAACAACCAATGTATAACCAACACAACCGAATTTATTCTCTTTACATTCAACATTCATATTATTTTGTTTACCTTCAATTTGGTTTATCATTCAATTAGCCGTAAATGAATTTACACTTATATCCATTATTCTATATCAATTCATTACATTCGATTGATTAATATTCAATTCATTAGTTCAATTACTAATTTATTTTACAAGTAAAGTTGAATCTCCTTTATATAATTCAAGTTCACATTCATTTAATTCACTTCATTATTTTACTTCGATTCCAAAACCAACTTCATTCAGCATCACTTAAGTTGTATTCCATTTCAAATTTCCACTTATAAATCCAATTCAGATTCCCATTCTGAAGTAAATTCTATTTAACTTTTACCAAAGTCAAATTTCATCACTTATTCAAATTCATACCTCATTTTGCTTAACAAAATTGTTTAACCATCTTAATAATTGGTTTTACTTACATTTTCACATTTAATAAGTTATACAACTTATTATTTAACTTCCAAATCTGATTTAATTTATTTAACTTCCTTTAGTTAAATTTCACAACATATATTTTATCATACTAATTCAAATTTATTTCAACTTTACTAAAGTTAAAACTTATTATCTTATACTATAAGTTCAAAACTTGATAACTTATATTCATCAATTTCAACTTGGATTTTAATTTCAAATTTGTTTATCACAACAAAATTCAATTTCAATTTATTATGGTAGCAAATCCATCACATAGAAACTTGAAAATGATATTGATGATGCTGCAGTCATCACCCTTATTATTTCCTAGTGACAGTAGTGAATTCAGTGCTTTTTGTTCTTTCAAAATTTTCTTTTGTTTATAAATCTCATTTATAAATCTTGCTTATATAATTTCACTATTTCCCTTTACTTATACAAATTATTCTACAATTGTAAATCATTTCAATTATAATTCTATACTTATGATTCATTTCCTTATATAATTTCTTCTTTCACAATTGTTGTTTTTATTCAGATTATTCGAACAACTTTGATTCACTTATATATTTTCTTACATTTTCAACGATCAAATAATTCAATTTTACATACACTTTGATAATTCTGAAAAATTATTCCTTTATGTATAAAATATAATCAAGGTAAAATTATTTCATTTACCCAATTTAAAATGATACTATGTCTGTTTATCTCGTTTAAGAGTTAGGAACCCCTATCAATACAGTTAGCTAGACTGCACCGACCAGAATCTATAAACAATCAACTGATAAGTCAACACAATACCAAACAATTTCATATTCACTAACAAATACACGCTCATATCTATTATTACACTCAACTCATTCTAGAGTACTGCCGACTCTATCTCTAATGAGTAATCCTCAACAGAGCCAAGGTTGTCACTTAACCATATGCTCTGATACCAAATGTAAAGACCTGATTCTTCGACTCACGAAAGTCAACATCAATACGTCCACTGTATCAACTACCTAACAATCGAATGCCGAAAAACCGAACCCTTAGTGTTTAAGAAGAAGAAAACGATAGAAGAAGAAGAAAATAGAACAGAAACAGAACAACAGAAACAATAACAGAATCTCACACTCGCAGCGGAACAACATATAGTAGATAAATGAAAAATCTTTAATTCATAAGAACTTTACATTTATACATTACATCATATCATCATCAGAGTGTACAAAAACAATATACAACACAGCTGGACAATGGACAGTTATACAAACATGTCCTTACAAGTGAGTTTACAGCAGAAAGATAATATCATGTATAATTAATACGTCTCGCCATCCAGCTCGCCATTTGAGCTCCATAGCACTCCTGAATCCAAAATGACCTGATAACCCGACTCTAGGCTACCGGTGGGGAAAATGATGGGCAACCAGAGTTTAGGAAGAGAACAATAAACTCCAGGTCAGGTCAGTCATGGGACTGGTGTGAGAACTCAAAACAGTTATTTATCTTTTAAAACAACAATAACAAGGGAAGTGAAAAATATCCGCAATGCTTTTGGAAAATGAAACTACCATAAGGCGTCCCCGCACACACACAATGCAAACGCAGAATTGGAGAAGATTTCTCCTTATGATAGTCAAAGATGCTTAATACGCAAATTTATTTGATATTATTATTATAAGTGCACAGTGGAAAAACTTTCGAAATTATAATATAAATCTTAGCCAACATACGACCATTATCGTATGCCTACTATAGCTACCATGTTCAATAGCAGGTTACCGCCACATTCCATGGCAGGTTATACAACTAAAACCGTACAAGGTTCGTATTGTTTCTTTGGATTTCCAACAAATGGTCAGGCTAAGGAACTTCCTACTGCAACATGGGATCGCCTCTGGCGGGACGTCCCGAGAACTTAACCAGCTCTCTGCCAACACAAGGCCAGGTTACCTCTGTAATAGGTAACTACTATACGAATATGCCACCTCCCGGTCCTTTGGGACCTTTATCCGAGGGCCCTCGATCACAAAGCAACAACCACACAAAAATGAGATTGGAGCAACCAGATAGGTTAAGCATCAGGGCTCCATACCTGACACCACCCTTTCCAGTAGGAAATGACATACCCTAAAGGGAGCGACCCTCATAACCTTGCCGCATATTCCTGTTTCGACCATTTTCGGGGTGTGAGGTCTGACGAAGTCTCGACCACAAAACTACGCTTTTTCACAAAGCCATGCTTTGATCAACAAATGATCAATAAATAATCATCACACAGCAACACTCAGCATGCCACATTACCAAATTGGAAGCATATCGCTGATAATCTTCAACTACAAAACCTCTGAGCTCGTACCTCTCAGAGAAGGGCGTTAACTAAGAGAATAAATTCTCCGCCACCAACAGAAATGTATTTGAAAGAAATCTGCTTTATATCTCAAAATGTAATGTCAGACATGTAACCATACAAGTCTTTTCCGGGTTCGAACAGAACCGAAGGCACTTTAAAAGAAGCCCTTGCAATCCGGGTATTCACAATCCCGATCGAATTTTCCATCACAAAGGAAATCTCCATACCGTAGCTAACGGTTCAGAGACAATCGATAGGTCATCCTATCATTTTCACAAGTACCCGGTCTTCAACACCTGTCTTCAATGCTATCCATTACGTCGTATCACTATTCGGAATGGGTAATCCGAATAACAAGCGCAATAATTTAAAAATAAGTGTAGCATTCAATTTCAACCAATTCACAACAAATAGCCATTCAAGGGTCAATTTTGATAGTCGCTTATTTAATTATCAATCAATATTCACAACATCACCCGATTTCAAATAATTTCCTAAATTATTTATTTTCAAAAATATCTTCACAAGATATAATTTCCACACTTCAACCATTTGAAAACAAATTTCAAATCAATTTTCACCTTTACAACTTTTGAAATTAAATTTCAAATCATTTTCCTTAAGCGGAAAACACTTACAAATAGTTATTCATTTTCACTGGAAATCTACCGAGTTCAAATATTTTAAAATAATTGAAAATTTCTTATCCAAAATATATCTGGAAAACACTTTTAAATAAAACCATTTTTCTTTAAAACTTTACTTAAAATATTAGTTATAAAATATTACAACTATATTATATAAACTTAAACCTAAACTAATTTTTCAAAATAAAATTAGTAAACAGAGTATAACTATTTAAATAACTATTTTCTAAAACAATTACTGATTAAATCTTAGAAATAATCATTTCTATAAACAATTTAATAAATCTTTACTTAAAGGAATTAAAATAATTTAAGAGGTAAATTTCTTCAAAGTATCCTTTCCAAAACCAATACTAGAATTTTATATATATGAATAATATATTTTTTCAAAGCTATTCAGAAATTTTAATCGGCTTTCCAGGGAGGATACACTTTCATTTCAAAATGGTTCATTCAAACCAATTAAATAAATCCTTACCGATTTATTAAATTAACGTTCCAAATCCGTAAATTTATTTCCACACTTTTAAAAATAAATCAATGTCTATTTTTAAAACAAATTTCCCTCATAAATTTCCATTGTGAATTTACATTTCCAAATATTCACTTTTTATACGATTTTTCAAATCGATTTAAATTATTCACTTACAACACCAAATTAGTTTTCAATTGATTTCCAAAAACACCAAATCAAATTCCATATTGATTTTCCAAGAAATTAAACACTAAGTGAATTTCATTCAAATTTCAAATTGAAATCAATTTCTACTAAACTACAAATCAATTTCCAAATTGATTCCAAATTCATTTCAAAACACCAAATAAATTTCCAAATGGATTTCCAAAAGATCTATTTTCAATTACCAAAATCAATTCCCAAATGGATTCCTAAATTTATTTCTTTTCAAAATAATTTCCTTTTTAAAGAATACAAATTCTTTTATTTTCCAAATCTTTAAAATCCATATTTTGAATAAATTTTCAACCTTTGAATAATATTATCGAAAATCCATTTATTAAGCCTATTTTACCATATTTTGGAATTTTATTCAATAAGATAAAAATAAAACTTTATCATTTTAAAAATTCCTTCCTTTGAATTAATCCAATTCCCAAAAATAAATTTTATTATGAATTCTCACTTAATTTTTCAAAAATCCAATTTTATTTATTTTCGGCATTTAACGATACCAAAATATATTCGGCTAAATTTTTAGCCTTCAACAATCTCAATCACAAAGATAATCACACGGATTGTAAATCAACCAACACATAACATATGAAATAAATTCAAATGTTTGAGGAATCCAGTTAGATCCCTCCAACCTGTTTCCCTGCATCTAATGATGTTAGCACAATACCAATTCCACTTCGAGGTGTAATATCGCGGTATATGGGATTAATAAAATATTATCCGCTATTATGCGGTGCAATAGGGTCTCATCTGCTATATAATGCGGGAAATCAACACCAAGTACATATATAATACCAATTCCATTCAAGTTGGAATTATCGCGGTATATGTGTTTAATAAATAACATCCGCTTAATACACGGCGTATAGGGTCTATTTCAATACAACAGATAATAACTATCATCCAATCGCACAACCAAGCAATTTTAAATCTAACTATTTAAAATTTAAATCGAAACAATTCGATTGAGTGAGGAGTTCTCACCTTGAGTTTCCGATAACAGCTGTAGCGTTTTATTTCGAATAAAATTAAACACGCATTTAATTTTACCTGAAATTATCACTAGCTCCAAACGACTCCAAACCAGCTTCATCACATAGTGTTCGTCCATACGGACCCAACGTAATTCGTTTCGTGCGTTTTCGACCTAATATCAAAAAGTTACACATTTTTAAAGTTCGAACGAATTAAATATATAAATATTTACAATTTCTTTTTATCTTCTTAACCTAAAATGCATCCTGGACGCTCGTTCTAGCCCTAAGATCTCGGGCGCACGCGAACTTCCTTCTCCAGGTTACAAAACACGACCAAGAACCCATGCCGCCGCCTTCATCAAGGAATTGTCGCGGCCTCTCCTTTGACCGTAACTACGATCAGATACCCTCACTTAGAAGCTCGACATCTACTCCATCTTTGGCCGTGACATAATAAAGCTCGGCCTACCCTATATCTCGAAAACCACGCATGAACCGACCACGAACGCGATCCATTTTCCCTCTCCACATCGCTCCATATTCGATCACCACCGTTCAGACTATGGATCTCAACGTGCTCGACAACTTCCTAGTTGATAGTTTCTGATAATTGTTGATGGATTTGATGAAATCGAGGAGGGAAGAAACAAAATTTTCGGCCATTCATTTTAATGGTGGCGGCTGGGGGTAGAATTAGGGTTTAGTGAAAAAATTAAGATCTTACGTTCTTTTATAGAAATTTTCACAAAATACTATTCATCCGACTTTTCCGAACTCCAAATCTCGCGCGGTGACTTGCGTTTCTAAGGTTTATCCCACGCTCCGGACACAATGGAATAGGTATCGAGAGCCAGTTCGATCATCTGTGCGAGTTATAGAAATAAACGATCAAATTTAAATTATATCGATTAAACCAATTTCTATACGTTTTGGCTTGCCTTGGACAAACTGTAAATCCGATTGACACGAAATTTGAAACCATATAATAATATAACGTTACGGATCCGATGAAACTAGTTTCGTCGAAATCCGAGACTGTTTGAAAAATGACTATTTTCACCAATCAATTAAATATTAAAATATTCAATTTTCACAAATTAACTTTTAATTTAATTTTAAAAGTTCACAAACATTGTTCTAACTCCAATATGATTAAATATAACTTTATAAATCATTTTTAATCACATTAAACCCAATTTTCAATTATTTCAGTAATTTCAAATATTAAATTGTCGATTTAATTATCCAATTAAATCCAGATATTCGAAAAATAAATTATTCGACTTAAAAATTTTACTTGTTGATATTTAAAATCAATTAAATATCTGAATTTCAAATGACAGAAATTCTGGGTCGTTACAACTCACGTATTGCTTTCTTCAAACTCAAGAAAACTAATAGGATAAAAAAAAATTCCCCTTTAATTCACGCCTGAATAATTATCATGAATTGTCATATATTATTATTTACGAATTGAATAACAAAAGTTTATGAAGCATACCAACTTACTTTTGTCCAAATCGTAGGTTATAATGTATGAAAACTAAATTGTTCAATCTTTGGTATTGTAATCAATTTTTTTTATAGTGGAAGTGTTCAAAAAAACTCCAATTCCTCTCACATCCCGAGAAGCTACAAATTTGACTCGATACTCGAATTGCTAATTTCTTTAAGTTTGGTGTATTAGTTCCATAAATTTGACCACCACTCATCTGTTTGAAGCATAATATTGATTATTCATTACATATAGATAACAATTGTAATACTTTGATTTAAAATATAAATGTTTACCTGGAAGCTTTTGGCAACCATTATTGTTAGCCGAGTTTCTTCCAAGATCACCTTCCGCATTCTTGTAAATTTTTATCTCTTTGGTAAGATCTCTTGTCAAATTTGGATTGCCATTCGAATATTTCGCAACTACGTCTTGAATAGCTGAATGGCAATAATAATGCTTCTCCATCATCTCTGCATTATATTGCTACACCGGATTAAACTAAAAACCAGCAGAGTGTAGATTTTTATGCAATTATCTTCCCCAACAACTATCAATGATATCGATGAAAGGTTTTGGCATTTTTTGTTTCTTACAAATCATTTTATCATATATTCTCTTGCATTGTGGATTGCAGCACACAAATAACCCATTGCAGGTCTCTCATCACTATCGTTGAGTCTAAGAACACAAACAAACGGTTCAATGATACTAACAATCGAAGAACATTCTTTCCAAAAAGCTTGATCAAAAACATATGTTGCAAATTGTTTTCCCTTTATATCTTTTGCATATGATGATGCTTTCCAATCTCGACTCATTACCATGGCCATAAGTTCGTCTCTGCACCTCCAAATACTTTGTAAATCAACGAAATTCGTCAAAAATCTAGTTGGAGCTGGATGAAGTAAATTTCTTCCATTTTTGAATCGTCGTATCATAGACAATACGAAACAATGATTATAATTTTTTTAATCTTCGATGCTTGTTCTACAACATTACAGACACCCTCAAATTTTCCAATATCACTAAACATCAAATTTAGACAATAGGCGGTATAAGAGGACCATGAAATGGTAGGAAATTCCTCTTCCATCAATCTCCCGGCAGCTACGTAATTTGCTACATTATCGGTTACCGCTTGCATTATTTCTTTTGCTCCTATTAGAAAAATAACTTCTTTAAATAGACCAAAATTAATTATGGTGGTTTTAGATGCGGAAGATGCACCAACATATTTTAGAAATAATTTACCTATATGACAATAGATAACAAATGATCAAATAATATTTTAAAAATACATAGAATTAGTTATAATTACGAACTAAAAAAATACCTTTAGAAGAATACACCAAGAAGTCAATCAAACTTCTACCATTTCGATCTAACCATCCATCTGCCACTAGTGTACAACCAATTTTCTTCCCTGAAACACGATGTCTTTTGACCTCATCATTCACTTGTTGAACGGAAGTTCTTAATAATTTACCATGCAATCCATCAAGATGGGGTCCTTCATATCCCTTTCTATAACTAGCAATAGCATTAATCATTAGTTGATACAACATAGAATTCATAGCGTTAAAAGGGATTGACACGTCATAGAATCAATTTGCAACGGCAAAATCTGTAGCATCCTTTAGCGCTTGACCTTGAAGTACACTTTTTATAGTTGATTGACAACCAAGGGTGATTCTTGGCATAAAAGTGGGACTCAAAAGATTACGAGAATCAAAAGGTTGTACATTTCTAGATGCAAATCTTTTACTAGAACTAGTAGGTTACTCGTCTGCTTCATTTTGGAGAGCATAATTAGAAGATTTTTTAATGTAATATTCTTCTTTAGAATTTCTCCGCTTTCAATATTTAGCTTCATAAGATATTTAATTTTATCGTTCGCTTTTGGACAAGTAGCACATCCTCCTCCAAATAAACTAGAAATATGATATTTGAAGCGAGGCATTCCACCGCCTTTACATAACTTTATTGTAGAACATACACTATATTTCTGAATTTCCATTAACTATTGTTTCTATGCAATAGCGCCATGCTGGATTGCTTTTGGGTCTATTCGATTTAGGGATTGTGCCTTCGGTATTAGGTTCGAAGCCATTCCCAAAACTGTGTGTGAAGCCATTCTATGAAGATTTAAAAGTAATCATTACCTCAAATATTAAATCGGAATAACAGTACTCACACATCTCAATGACTACTGTTATGCATCAAATTAGTTTTTAACTGGGGTAAAAAAGTTAAATTGGTACTACTGTTAAATTTAAAAAATACTTCTTCTTTTACTTTCTTAGGCATTATTTTGCAGGTAAAAATATCGTTAAGCTATTAAATGAAGTACCGAACAACATGTAAAAATGTTAAACTAGCACTAACTTCATCACCATGTTTTGAATTTTTGTTTGCCTTTATGCATGACGACAAAGATGAAAGGATTTCTATAGAGCATTAAGTTCATTTAATATGAGTACTTCACTTTGCATGATAAAAATACACAAAAGTATGTAACTTGACCTACTGTCATTCGAAGCTTGCAGGTCGGCAACCAAAGATTTGTTGCAGAGCTAAAACATGAGACGACTATGAATGTTGCTGTGAAGGTGGTTACGAAGGCGGCAACTGCAATTGTCGTATAGAAGGCTAGGCAAGAAACTAGGTTTTTTTAGTCTAAAGTTGAGTTACCGTAAATGAGTTGAGAAATAGAAAAAGAGAAGATAAAATAGCGGTTCGTTGTTCTATAGTCGGTTCTATACGCGGTTTAATGGTTTAGCCGCCGGTTCACTCATGTGAACGGTTTGATTAAGCTCCGGAGTGGACAAACTCACAGTTCACGGTTTTTTGCAATTGAACCGCAGTCCTGTCCAGTTCTCTAAACTATGTTTCCCATTAAACAAACTAAGAATAAAAGATAAATCTTTTTCAATCACGTTCGTTTTTATCCAAATTTGAGCGGAGTATTTGGCTGTTAAACGCATCATTTTCACCCAACGGATCATTTTTTATCCAAATTTGAGCGGAGTATTTGGCTGTTAAACCTCAAGTTTCTCAGCAATGTTTGTTTTTTCCCCGAGAAAATTTTATAGATAACGTTTTTTAGGTATTATTTTGATGATAAAATTTATAGCTTGAGACTTCTATGGTATTATTTTATTAGGGTCTTTTTTCCCCTTCTGTACATTTTATGTCAAAAAAGTAGTTTTTTTTAGGGGATTGGTGACTCTAATCAGACTTTGTTTGGTGCTTGTATTTTAATTTATGCTATTGGATTATCCATATAATGTTTAAGTTGACAACTATATCATAAAACTGATATTGATTTATCCATGATCTGTCAGCTTTTTGTGGTGAACAGATCCTCATACTAATCTCAAAAAATTGGTAAATTCGTTCATTTGTGTCGGCTAAATTATTACTTCTAAACCACTTAAGATACCAACTTACTAGTTTTTTCCGAATCTACGTAGTAGACATGCATAGTTTAATGATTTATATGCTGCTACTTAACATTGTTTATATGAATTTTTCAAAAATAGATATTTTGGTTGATGATTTCTTAGGGGAGTGGGAGGGGAAAAAATTGGTACATTGTGTTGAATCAAATTTTTGGTACAACATATATATAGTTTCAAAATTTTGATATTTAGTAAGTACATCAAATGACCGTTGTAATGTATAAAAAAACAAAAAAGGGCAGCCACCTCCCTAAAATTTGTTAGTTACTTTTCGGTGACAGAGTTCCTAAATATTAATATTAGATCTCTGTTTAATAACCATTATATAACGAGGATCGCTTACTCAAAATTCAAAAAAAAATTATTCCTTTGTAGTATTATTGTCACCCGCTAAATCAAACAAACCCATTGTATTTCAACCTTTAAAACTTAATATTTTTATAGATAACTCACAATAAAGAATTATTTTCACCATTATTAAATCACAAATATCGTAAATTTTCTAACGATATCAACTATTGATAAATAAAATCAACTTTATAAGATCATATTTTATTAAGTACATATTTATCTGCCTCTACAAAAAATGGTAAAAAAAATACATGTGTGTCTTATAAGATTTCTAGTGTTTTAAAAGCATTAAATAATGTTTTGCTTTCAAAAATCATATCTTTATGGAGTAAAAGTATTACTGTAAAACAATGGTGTAATTATGTTTTTCTGTGTGAAATAACTGCATATGTGAGATATTATTAAAACGACATTACAAAGATGCAGTTCGGTTAAATAAATCTGAGAGAAATATAGTAACTTTATTATGAACTCGTAAAATATTTTTTGACCGCATAATGGAAATATGGTAATATATTATTATTACTACTACTACTATTATTTGTTTTGTAGTCTATTTGAAACGAAATAAAATATTTGATGGTTTTTCATTATGATATAAATGCATTATAGTTTATAATTTGATTAAATGAAATAAAATTAAAGGGAGAGGAATGTAAATTTTTGTAATTTAAATCGGCTACATAGTTTATGGTAGCATTTCGAAATGCAGTTAAATATTTGTATCCCGGTTTGAATGATATATTATTGAACCAAAAATTAGCACAACACCACAGGTCTACTAGAAACGAAATAGATCAAATTAAAACAGTAGAAAACAATAAATAAACTAGGAATTTTATAGTGGTTCAACAAAATTTTGGCCTACGTATACTTTATTCTTATTAGAGATTTGTTCTTTTAATGAGGATGGTGAAAGTGCATATGGATCTCGTATAATATGGATTAGGTGTGTGTGTGTGTATTCAAGTGTATATTTAAAAACTAATAGATTCTAATTAGCAAAATATAGTAAAGTAAATTAAATAAAAGAAAACACACCAGACTTTTAGTACTGGTTCGGACCTCCCATCCTACGGCCAGTCCCGAAGCACCTCTTCCGAATTTCCACTAAATACCCTCAGTTCGTTTGAAGGAATAGGCAATACAGTAGAGTTTCTAACTTGATGACCTTGTGTTCCCTCATCATAGATTTTGACTTATGGTAAAATACTTCCTATAATCTCCTTGATGATTTATGATGTGTGCTCCATGATTATTCAAAGTGTATTGAGTGATTTTTGAATGTAGAATATAGATCGAATGCAAAAGAATTCAAGAGCGCTTAAGAGAGAGAATAGATATTAAGAAAGCAAGTAGAAAAGTTAATTTGATTCCTGAATTTTGATCTCTACTTATAGATATCAAAGAGCACCAATCATTCAAAACAGCCACTACTATTCACAGAGATGCCCTTGAACGATCGCAAGAATTCAAAGTGACATTTTAAAAAACAGTGGTTTGTATCAAAATTGGGCACAACACTCTTAGGAAGAATTTGAAGAGATAAAAATGAAGAATAGAAATGTCAAAAGAGGATTACCTAACAAACACTTCAAAAAAATGATGAAAACACACAGAAACATAATGATTTAGAGTGATTCGGCGTATGGCCTACGTCCACTATGAAGTCGATGATTATATTGATATTCACTTGCTGATTAAAACTGACTACAGTGGATTACAGTGATGAATTTCGAGTACAGTAGCAGCCTTGAAGTATCCGTAGAGTCGGGACATCAAAGAGCCAAAAGATCTTTTTTCTGTAGGCTTTAGGGTGCTATTTATAATCGTAGGATGCAAATATCTTGCTCAGATCTCGGGAGACCTATTCTGGCATGTGAATGGGTCCACATGATTGATCCCATTAGATTTTGACTCGATCCGCGATCGATACGAACGAATTTCGTATCGATTAAGATTTGATCCAATCGAATCAAAATTTGGCAGGAACATTCTTTAGGTTGTACGAAAGCTCCTATGAAAATTTAAAAGCATTTGGACTTGTGGATTGCGAGTTATGATCGATGCAAGATTATGTTTTCCTTAGGCTAACCAATTCGAATCGATACGTTCGTATCGTTTAGTTTGAACCGATGCTAAGCACGTGCCTGTGAGTTGACACGGCGCTTGAATTTTGGATCACTCCATTTTCGATGCCGAGTCAACCGAGTCATTTCAAGGTTTTCGCCTTGTTCATGTCGAAGACCATTGCTTTGTTCGTATCGACAGAACTGGCTAATTCATATTGATGGAAGTGGCACAATTCATATCGATGGAAGTGACATAGTTCGTATCGATGGAAGTGGCTCCGTTCACATCGATCCAAATTGCATAACTCGCACCGATTGTGTGGTCTTGTTAATATCGATCGAAGTTGTTCTAACTTGATGGATACGAACAACTGATAATTTGATGGATACGAACAGATGGATGGACATGAAGAGTTGATGCTTGAAGGATACGAAAAGTGTAGTTCTCTTGGTTGATATAAAATCGCGCGCCTCCAATCAATTTGACTAAGATCGATACGAAGTCATATTTATCCTAGATGCTTTATGGACATGAAAAAGGCCATTAAGTGGATGGATACGAAGAGCGTAGTTCCCCCGATTGGTACGAAGAGATGGTTGCGAACAAGTTTTTTCCTTGGATTGTATCGATCATATCTTGAGCATACGAACTCGGATTGACTTGAAATTCGAAATGTTGGCTTTCATAGCTTTACTTGTTATGTCTCATCAATCGTAGCTTGATCCGGACTCGGACAAAATTTATCAACATCCATAGCAAACCTACATATAACCAATCTTTGGAACGGACTGTCCTTGGTTTCCAGTTAAGTTCCTAGTATCACGGCCTTGCCAAAATGCGGGATAACATTTGCCCTCCAAAGTACGTCTTGTGAGAACATGACATGCTTTGAAAAGCTGAAATCTTCATTCTGAATAGTTCCATTTAACTTGATAAACAATTATCGTTTTCTCGTTGGAAGTTGTAATCCTTAATTAATCCAAAGAGACATAAATTATGAACTGTAGATTGGCCAATGTTGTACTGTGTGCTATTGTAACTGATTATTCTATGATATTGATTAGCTGTTTGTAGTTTTACTTGTTCATCAGATGGGCATCGATTTGTGAATTTTGAAAATTGAAAATTAGTTCGACATACATGCATATATGTTAACCTGACTCTCGTTAACGTTCGCATGTTCACAAGTCGTTGTCAGTTTTTTCGTATCGAATTCCGTACTGATCCTCTCCTGAATCGATGTGAAATTCGAGTTATAACAACGCTAGACGGTTGTTTTGGAATGTCCCTTCGTACCGATCTTCTCTTGGATCGATGTAAAAGGTCGGAAAGTTTTTCTCATATCGATGTTATCCGCATCGATGGATACGAATTAAGCACTTCGTATCGATGGATACGAGTCTTTGGAGGCTGCGAATTGATGAATTCGAATAGTGCAGTTCATATCGATGCGCCTTGGAAGGAGTTAAAAACAGTAGATACAAATAGGGCGGTTCGTATCGATGAGATGAAGAACCGGTTGGGATCGGTCGCAACGACCGGGAGATGAATCGTTTTTCTCCACTTCTCAAGTTCATATATAAGCGCTTGTACTTAGCCGAATTTCTAACTTGCTTTTACTTCCCTATTTGCCTTCGAATCGAGCAGAACAAGAGAAAGAGGAAAAATTTCCTTTGACTTCAATTCGAACAACCCATTAACTTCTTAACCCGAATCTACAAACTAGGTAATTGAACAATCTAAATCGATCTAAAATGATGAGACTCGAACTTTAATGCCAAATCACCCAGAGTGGTGGCTGATTCCGGCGTCGTTGATGTCGGAGTTGAGTTGGAGCGAGGTTGAGGATAAAGCAATGGCATTTGTGTTGTTTGGAGAAGAAGGATAGATGGACACGAATGGATCGCTCGTACAAGTCGAAGAGGAGTGGTTGCATCGATTGCAAGATGATCGAAGTTCATATCCATTGGAGAAGAAGGGGTGCTGAGGAAACAACTTCATATTGATCGGAGACGGTGAAAGTTCGTATCGATCCGGAGCGATCGATACGAAAAGCTGGTCGCTTGATCGATACGAAGTGGCGACCTTATTTCTCAATATGAAGATTAAGAGCTTGCTGATCGATATGAAATCTCTTGCTCCATGACATATACGAATAGTGCCTCTGGCGATAGATACGAAATGTGATCTTCGGATTGATGCGAAGTTGGAGCTTTCATCGATGCGAACCGAGTGATGTGAGACCGATACGAAGTCAATGCTTTTGCGATGAATGATATGAACTTTCCGGTCTTGATGAATACAAATTTTATACAAATTCAAATACTTGACTCCGACGAGCTTCATCTTTGTATAACTGGACTTGACCGCTTCTTTGCGTACCTGATTGCCTTGCGAAGCTCGTCGACGAAACCAAAACTTAACAAAATCTCAATAAACTTTAGCTCGAACCGGTCTCCAAAGTCTGGATGGTATGGTTGTGATGGTCAGCGATGCGGTCATTCCACTTGGATATCGAAGTCTCGTCATTTGCATATTTTTTCAAACTCTGTAGAATTTCTCAAGTAATATGTAACACTGCACTGCACAACATATTTACACACTTCACACTGGGAGATACATGGTCTTATTATCGTCTAATGATGATTTTTCATAAGTTAGTTATTTATGGAGTCTACAAGCTCTCAACGGCAGGAAATTCAGAGTTCACTTCCCGCAATAATCGAGATACCGGCTATTTCGGCTGAAATTATAGATTAAACTCTAGATGAGCTACAAGGTGCTACTTTTATTGATAATCCGCCAGAGTTTATGCCGTCCAATATTTTCGAAGACTTGTTGGGACGGATATGCTTAAGGCATGGCTTGCCAATTGACGATGTGCTTCTACCAAGACCAAATGATTGGCCGCATTATCCACCGGAGGGGTTCACTACTTTCAATCGCCATGCATGTGCAGCCTGAACACTCCCTCCATTTAACCAATACATTAAGGAAGTGTTATCTTTCTTTGGAATCGCTCCATCTCAATTACACCGCAACGGATGTGCTCCGCTGAATAGCCTATTCATTGTATTTATGGAGTATCTCTCCCGACCACCGACCCCGCTCGAAATTAGATACTTATTCAATGTCAACAACCGGGGAGATAGCCCTTCTTTTACATTTCTGAAAGAGATTAGGAATTGTCAAGTGGTAACGGGATCCTAAACCAGGTTGAGTTACTTTAAAACGGAATGATTTTATGTCTGATGCCCCCCAGGATACACCAGCCGATGGTTATTCAAACGTAAAGTACCACAGTCTTTTCAAGCAGTTAACAAGGTGACCATAACTGATGTCAAACTAATATCTCCTTTCACTACAGCTATAATTCCACGACCCAAAGGTGCGCATTTTAAGGAGATAGTACGGGTTCTCTAAGAAGTTCTAAGTGAAATAAGGGGCATCGATTCGGTTCTAACAGAAAGGAATTTGAGAATCGTCGGCTTAATCGAGTGTAGCCAAAGTATAAGGCTTGAGGAAATACTAAGGGTTTCCTCAAAGAAACGAGTGAAACGTAAGATGCCCGGTGTTGTTATAACTGAAGGGGTTGATTCAGAAAGAACACCCACCAACGATGAACATGTAGCCGGGCCTTCTGACGCCCTTCAGGATTCCGAAGGAAAGAGAAAGGCAAGGCAGCTGCTTTCAAATGCCCTAAATCCTTGAGATGGAAATTCATGGTCGTGTCTTTAGCTGTTCCCGAGATTAGTGTTTCGGAGGTTCCTCCCTGGCAGGTGGAAAACCTTTTCGATAGGCTTGTCGGTATTCTTATTCTGGATTATGTGTCTCTTCAACATGATGCCGGATTGGAGGAGCTTCAGCATGCTTTAGACTTAAGCGAGTCTCTTCCCACTAGTGTGGCTGACATTTCCGGTTAGTCAAGGGGTTGCACATACATATACAATTCATGGCACTACACGATTTCCAATCATAAGTTGCTTACCCTGGGAGATTACTAACTTTATTCTTCTTTTACTTTGCATGTGCAATGATTAGGCAAGATTCTATGCTTAGAAGCCACCGTTCAACATGCCAGTCATCGAATTCATATTATGAGTCCCGTAGGAGGGAAGATGATAGAAACCGCGACCGTGGTTATTCAAGTCAGGAATACTACGATAGAGATAGGAATAGGGATAGGAACCTAGAGCAGAGCTACCGATCCCAATCGCGCTCTCCATCTCCTCGAATCCATACACAACCTTCTACTTATGTTTCACATCCTCCAGAGCCTCCACATCACAAACCGCCTTCCCATGCTCAGAGGCCTGATCCTTACTATCGGAGAAATGAGATGGAACTCCTGTTGCCATTGAATAGGCTACTATTGAGCCCATCGAGGAAGGGGCTATTAAAATGGCACAGCAGGAAAAGGATTTTTCGAAAATTTACTTTGATGGCTACATCTTTGCTCAGCACTTAAAGATAATTCCAGCGGAAGTGGAGAATACGATGCATGATTACATTCACAACATCTACACTCAGTATAAGGAGTGGTCGAAAGCAACAGAGAAAGGTTCGAAGATGGCCTTTGAGCGGGCAACTACCATTGAGAAGTTAGAAGTTGAGCTCACTCAGAAGGATCGCATTATCCAAATGCTTAACACTGAAGCTGAATCCTCACAAAAGTCAGAAATAGAGGCCACTCAAAAGGCCGATGAGGCTAACTTTGCCTTGAAGAGGATGAGGCAGACACATTATGCCCTAGCGGAGGAGATGAGCCATCAGAACACCACTGTTATTGCCAAACGAGATGCGGCCCTCGAAGAACTTAACGGCTGAGGCCAAATTTTCTGAAATCATTAAAGAAAGGGATGACGCCAACACCGTAGCACATGAAGCATGTGATCAAGCCGTAGTGCTTCAAGGTGAACGGGATGTGGTAGTAGAGAAAGTCCATGTGGCGGAGACTGAGGTCGAGGAGAGGATTCGAACGGCGGAGTCCAGGCTAGAGGTTGATATTGAAGATCTCCTCATCACTTATAATGCCAATGTTTTGAAGCATAGGAACTTAGCCTGGCTTGAAAATTATTCGATACATCTTCACAATGCCTAAGGCCGATTGGTTGATAAGAAGAAGGCGGTGCATCCGAGTGAATCAGTTGACGAGTTTGAGCTTGAGAATCGTATACTAACCGAAGATGATAGAAAGATTCCCCATGAGCCAATGATTTCACATGAAAAGGAGAAGCTCGGTGCCCAACACTAGGAGGTTGGAGAAGTTTTGGTGCTGAGCATCATGATGTAAGTCTTGAGATTCCTTCACCAACCCAACCTGAACCAGCGGTTGATCCCCTATTCGTCCCTGCTTACAATCTGGAACGTCCATAGTTATCTCCAGAAAAAGAGCACACTTCTGAAGTTGTCCAGCCGTCCACAAACCAAACCGAGGAAGGCACTCTGAACATTATTCATACATGTCCAAAATAAGGGGCTTGATTTGAAGCGTTTACTAATAATCTGTCTTTTCCTCTATCCAATGACTGGAGTTACACAGACTGCACCTCCTGCAACTCAAGAATCGCACCAAACGCAGGAGAATATCATTACTGCGGCGACCACCACAACAATGACTGCACCGATTAATGGAACGCAGGGGTGCACACTCTCTTTTGACGAGCAAATGATGGAGGAACTCCTCAGTCGCCACAGTGACCCTTTTGTGGACCTACCATTTGTTATGAGTGGAATCGCACCTGCTACAAGCTCTTCAATGCCGACCATTGATGTTCCCAGCGAGGCCCAAGCAATTCGTGAAGAAGGGATATTGGCCAAAATCGATGTAGAAATGGTGGCAGCGGCTCGTGGCGGTAGTTATGGAGGTGGAATGGTGGCACCTGGCTTGGCTCCGCTGAGAATGATATCACTTGTTGGTACAATTATTGATACCAGTGTGTCTATCCTGTGACGGTAAGCGGTCACAACCGGTAGGCTTTTCAACCATCCCAGCCCCACCGTGGCTTACACTGATATCCCAAACTTGCTTTTACGGCCAGCCTCTCGACTGTCTCAGCGTACGCCTAACCAACCCCCTAAAAGAGGACGTGTGGGGGCAAGAGTCTCCCGTTCGCCACCAAACCGCGAAGCGAGAACCCCCCATCACATAGCCCAAAGCTAGGCAAGACTGGTGTGAGCAACAAAAACAATTTATCTTTAAAAACAAACAAAGAAATATTTTAAAATAGATTCGCAATGCATTTTTTAGAAATGAGACTACCATAAGGCCTCCCGCACACACACAATGCAAACGTAGAATCGGAGGAGATTTCTCCTTATGATAGTCAAAGATGCTTGATACGCATTAAAAAGAAACATTTGATATTATTACTAGTGCATAGTGTAGTAACAATCATTTCGAAAGTAAAGATATAAATCTTAGTCAAAATAGACATTTCGAACTATGCCTACTATAGCTACCATCCAAACACTGGGGCGCCACCATAAGTGAATGATAGGTTCTACAACTAAAACCGTACAAGGTACGTATTTGAAGAATGGATTTCCAACAAATGGTCAGGCCAAGGAACTTCCCATCGCCAGATGGAAACGCCTCTGGAAGGATGCCCCGAGAAACCAACTGGATCTCTGCCAAACATAGCCGGCTATCCCCCTTCCCGGGGAATATACAAAACCTCAGATATGCCACCCCCGGTCCTTTGGGACCTTTATACGAGGCGCCTCTAAACCAACAACCACACAGAAATAAATATAGTGTGTCCACATGAGTAAGTATCAGGGCTCCATACCATGACACTATCCTTTTCCAGAAGGAATGGTCATACCCTAGGGAAGCTATCCCTGAAAACCTTGCCGCACAATTCCTGTTTCGACCATTACTGGTTTGTGAGGCTTGACGAAGTCTCATCCACAAAGCCACGCTTTGGTACAAAGCCATGCTTTGGGCCCACAAATGATCAAAGTAATGATCACAAAGATAAATGATCAAACAAAAGATCATATCACAAATGATCAAACAATGATCATTTCACAGCAACACTCAGCATGTCACATTACCAAATTGGGAATATATCGCTGATAACCATCAACTACATAACCTCTGAGCTCGTACGTCTCAGAGAAGGGTGTTAAGCTAAGAGAATAAATTCTCCGCCACCAACAGAAATATATTTGAAAGAAATCAGCTTTATATCTCAAATTGTAATGCCAGACATAACAATCCATACAAGTCTATTCTGGGTTCGAACAGAACCGAAGGCACTTCCAAAAAGTCCTTGCAATCCGGGTATTCACAATCCCGATCGGATTTCCCATCACATAGGAAGTCTCTATACCGGCGCGACTCAGTGCAGAGACAATCGATAGGTCATCCTATCGCTCTTGCAAATACCCGGTCTTCAACACTGGTCTTCAAATGCTATCCATAACGTCGAATCACTTATTCGGAATGGGTTATATGACACAAAGGTCTTTTCCCGGCTAACCCGAATAGTGAGCGCAACATTAAAAAATATATGGATATTGGGATTTCAATTAAGTCACAACTTGTTACCCAAACTTCTCTTTTCAAATGGTTTAACAAATTACCATTTCCAAATCTTTAAAATAAAAGATTCATTTTACCAACCTACAACGGTTTAAACAATTTCCACATCTTTATCTTTTAAACAAAAGATTCATTCACAGATTTTCCAAATCAATTTCCATTTCAATTTAACTCGTTAAATATTTAAATCAAAGATTTAACTTATAGCTTTCAAAACAATTTCATTTCGAATGGTTTTAAATAAATCATCATTTTAAATCTGTTAAAAATAAACAGATTTAATTCAAGGCTTTCAAAAAGAATTCATTCATAACTTGGAAAACCATTTTTCCATTCAATCTTGAAATTCCTTTAATTAAACTGGAATTTCATTTCTTATCTGAAAGCTTTTTTATTCTTTTTAAAACAAGCAGTTTTCATTTTGAAAATTTGGTTCATCTATACGAGTTAAAGTTCTTTGGTTAAATCTAAATTCTTAAAATTTTACTTTTAAAATGGTTTAACTTCATATAAACACATTTATAACATTTTTAACCGTAATTTCCAAACATGGAATTCAATTTCCAAATTATTTTGAATTCAAATTCAAATTAAATTATTTAAATTGGAATTTTAATTAAGTTATTCAAAATAGCTTTTATCTTTGAAAACACCTTTTCAAAAGCTTTAACATTTAACCCAAATCCATTTCCAAAACATTTGAATTTAAAAATTCAAATTTAAAACTATTTCAAAATCTGTGACTTAATCGATTTCCTCGTGAAATCCATATTGGTGTGTGTATAAGTGTGGTCCAGGGGTTTCATACAGTAGTGCAACATCATTCAATCATCACCGATCAGAATACAGAAATATAATTGATAAGCGATATGAACTATAACGCTCATCTTCCATTCACAGATCACAGATATATAAAGGTCACCGATAATAAATTACAGGTCACAACACAAATCAAGATATATCACAAAGCATCACATATCAGGGATATTAACAATTCAACATCCAATAAAATCCAAACATCCATAAGTAGGATCAATTTAATCATCTGATAAATTTAAATCAGATTAAATTTCTATGAATAATTCTTTTCACATTTATTATCAAATAAATTTCAAGTAAATGATCCTCATTAACTATTCATAATTATTTAATTACTATTCTTAAGTAATTAAACTCAATTTAATTATTGTTAATTATCATTTAGTTAACCTTTAAAATCATATATTTAATCACTGATTATTTAATTAATTAAGCTCTAAACTGTAACTTAATAAATCTTAATTACTTGATTAAATAACCTTAATCATTTGTTTAAAAGACAACTCTTTATTAAATTAATGAATCTTATTTACGAATTAATTTACCTTAATTAATTTAACTCAAATCTTAATTTCTTGATTAAATAAATTAATCAATTATTCACTTGAACTAATTTAATGAGTGCATATCATTTTGTCTTCACTAATTCAAATTTAAAACATTTTCCAACTAATGTTTTAATTATCATCACAAAGCAAATTTAAACAATTTAAATATTAAAACTTCTTTGATTTCAGAACTAGGATTCAAATTATCTTTAATTCAGATTTAAATTTAGATATAAACTTTTAGTTTCAACTTGCTTAAATTTTTCATTTAAAATTTCAAATCCATTTCCATTTTAAATCTCTTTAATATATTTTGAATTGCTTTTAAGTTATTAAAACAATTTAAATTAAAAACTTATTTATGTTCAATCTAAACTCTACATTCAACTTGAATTTATATTAACATTTCAATTTGAACTCAGCTTTAAAAATCTTGGTTTAAAATTTAAATTTGGTTTTAAAATTTTCAATTTAAACTGGGACAAACTCTGACCCGAGTTTACCCTGTCCCTGCTTCGAGTAAATGACTCGAATTCCTCGACTTCGACGCGTGAATCCCCTCTGCTCTTTCCAGGCAAACACACACGCAAGCACCAAAGTGCTCGTGCACGTGCACTTCGCCGCTGGCGATCTTCCGGCCCCGTCACATTGTCGAACACGTCGACAATCCTACCCAGATCCAACTCCGACCACTCGCACCGTCCCACCACTTCGAAATGAAAATTTTGAGGTCGAGTTTGAAAACCTGGAACACTCGAACCCATGCGAACCTCAAACCTGTCATTGCCGCCGTACTCGCAACCTCGACCACCGGAAGCCCCACAATCTCGACCACGCCATCGCCCACTACCCCTCTACCATCACTCAGAACCGCTTCGCACTCGGTCCAGTGTAAACGTCGAACGAGGCCAATTTCTCTTCCTCATAAAAAACTAGGCTGAAAAAATTTTAAATGCCCATCGCCGCCACCACGTCCATCTTCGCCATCTCCGGCCATTTTTCCAGTCACCTTCATAGTCTCCTCCATCTCCATGAGAAAACCCAAATCCCATGAACTAGCCGATCACCAGAGATTGATAAAACTATGATAGCAAAGTAAACCCAAACTGCTCTCTCTCCCTTGGTTTAAAAATTATGATTTCTACTTTAAAAATCATGTTTTGGCATATGAATTCAATTTATATACCTGAATTTATGAATCAAGATGTTTGAAATTTGGCTCATATTAAATTTTTCTCAGCTTTTTCTTGATTTCCAGAAGTGTTTCTAATTTATTTAACTTAAATAAAATTTAAAACTATAATCTATGATACATCTAACATATTTTGTTTGAAATTTAAACCTTAACATACATTAGATTTTGAGGTAATGATTATTGATCAGAACTTAAAATTAGAAACTAAGAACAGGCAAAAATAAATCACAACAGTAAGCATGCCTTTATACATTCATGTATATACACAGTGAATTAAATCAAATACATCCACACAATACTATTTTATTTCCAGTAATCCATATGCAATCAGATATCAAGATACTTAAGTTTTAAAAAGAAAGTTACTCACCTTTATGTTGAAGACAGAGACCAGAAAACCCAGCAAAACCTGGAAATGGAAACTTGGATTTGAACTTTTGATCAATGGCTTTGAAACTGAGCATTTTGATTTTGAAAACCTTTATCTTTGGTCTGATACTTGATATTCACATTGAGTTGAATCTTTGCATTTGATTTGTTTATAAACTTTGCTTAATCTTCTTTTACATCATCTTGTTTTTATTTAGATAAATGATGATGCTTTTTTTTTTGTGGTTTGCTAAGTTTTAAATGAATGAATTAGAATAAGATGCCTTTGCTTATAAAGCAGTTTACAGGGACATTATTTGTACAAGGTGGTGATCTGGTTTGTACAAAGGCATGGTTGAAGATGCTTGCTTGTACTTGTTTATACATATAAATGTATTTGTTTACTTCAGCCATACTTGCTTGTCTCGGCTGAGAATTCTTCTTTAATATGCTAGAGATGCAAACATTAATTGCATATGTACCTTATGCCTCCTTTGCAAGCCTAAGATATTAACTGTTTACTTGTTTTACCTGTTTGGTTCCTTTGCATACTTATGTATTTGTTTGTTATTTTTACTTTGTTTTGTTTCTTATTACTTGTCTGGTTTACTTTCAAGAATTTTTTTTAGCTTAAGTAATTTAGTTCCTATTATCAAATACAAAATTTACTAATGTATTTATTTTTATTTCTAGAATTATCTAACATGATCATTTCATATTTTATATAATTATAAATCTATTTGAAATAATTTGTTTAATATCATATCAAAAACACAAATTTTCATTCAAATTTAAAATAAATTATCAATTTAAAATTAATTAAAATTCGGGATCGTTACAGACTTCCCCCCCTTAAAAGAATTTTGTCCTCGAAATTCGCAGGCACGAAAACAACACAGAGATAGACAGATTCGATTTCCTATAATTCCTCAAACTTAAGATATGAATTCCAAACTCAAGTCGGAAAATCTCAGAATACATACCAATTTGTCCCTCTTCGGACTTTGATATTCACAAGAAATTACAATAAAATTTCAAATTTGGTTTTAAACAAAATCGCTTAATTGGTACAATTTAAATTTAGCTTCATATTCTATTAACCAATCTAACTCAATTTAAAATTTCCAATTCTATTCATTAAGGTTTAAATCGAAACTGATAAGAAATCGATGAAGATACGAAGTAAGAATTTTCCTACAGTGATTCGTAGGGCCATCATTATTCCAAAACTTTTTTTTCTAGAGCTGTCACGAAGCAATCAAAAGAATTTAGAATCGAATCAAAGAAATTGATAAAAAGTCATTTTCACCGTTGCAGGGTATTGACCATTTATAGTCGTACTTCTCTGTCCCCTATCTCGTTCTCTTCTTGCACTCATACTCACTGTCACTGGATATTAAGAGAACTTACTAAGACATTCGAACGGATATCTTAGGGATATACTCATTCTAGGGTTTACTTCGCCCTATCTCTAATGAGCTACTTAACGTGTTATGCTCCTGAGCTAAAGTTTTAACCTTAGCTCTGATACCAAATGTGACGAATGGGGATTTTTCGCGCTCGAAAATTGACATCCATACTTTACATCGTATTCGAATGTCATAGATTCGACCGTTCAAATCCGATTCGCCGAAGCTTATAACAACATTAAGTAAATAACACAGCGAAATAAAAGAATAATACATTGATATACAACTTTGATACAATATCTGATACAACAGATGATCCAATAGATATCAACATACATCAGAGATATGATACAATAAAATAGCAGCGGAAAAGAAACAGATATCTTCAGCAGCGGAACAAATAACTCCAAATAGTCTTCAAGAGAGAACTCCAAAAACTGCAACTCCATTTCCAAGAACCAATCCAGCAATAGCTCGAACTCCCAATAACGATGCACCGAGACGAGCAAGACTGGTGTGATGCAAAGACTGAACTAACTCCAGATAATCTACTAAACCTGACTATCTGAAAAACCCAACTCTAGACTGCTCGTGTAGAAATATAATGAGCACCCAGAGTTTAGGAAAGTAACAATAAACTTCAGATCAGTCATGGGACTGGTGTGAGCAACAAAAAGAATTTATCCTTAAAAACAAACAAAGAAATATTTTAAAATAGATTCGTAATGCATTTTTTAGAAATGAGACTACCATAAGGCCTCCCGCACACACACACACACAATGCAAACGCAGAATCGGAGGAGATTTCTCCTTATGATAGTCAAAGATGCTTGATACGCATTAAAAAGAAACATTTGATATTATTACTAGTGCATAATGTAGTAAAAATCATTTCGAAAGTAAAGATATAAATCTTAGCTAACATAGACATTTCGAACTATGCCTACTATAGCTACCATCCAAACAGTGGGGCGCCACCATAAGTGAATGATAGGTTCTACAACTAAAACCGTACAAGGTACGTATTTGAAGAATGGATTTCCAACAAATGTTCAGGCCAAGGAACTTCCCATCGCCACATGGAAACGCCTCTGGAAGGACGCCCCGAGAACCCAACGGATCTCTGCCAAACAAGGCCGGCTACCCCCCTTCCCGGGGAATATACAAAACCTCAGATATGCCACCCCCGGTCCTTTGGGACCTTTATACGAGGCGCCTCTAAACCAACAGCCACACAGAAATAAATATAGTATGTCCACATGAGTAAGTATCAGGGCTCCATACCATGACACTACCCTTTTCCAGAAGGAATGGTCATACCCTAGGGAAGCTATCCCTGAAAACCTTTCCGCACAATTCCTGTTTCGACCATTACCGGTTTGTGAGGCTTGACGAAGTCTCGTCCACAAAGCCACGCTTTGGTACAAAGCCATGCTTTGGGTCCACAAATGATCAAAGTAATGATCACAAAGATAAATGATCAAACAAAAGATCATATCACAAATGATCAAACAATGATCATTTCACAGCAATACTCAGCATGTCACATTACCAATTGGGAATATATCGCTGATAACCATCAACTACATAACCTCTGAGCTCGTACGTCTCAGAGAAGGGTGTTAAGCTAAGAGAATAAATTCTCCGCCACCAACAGAAATATATTTGAACGAAATCAGCTTTATATCTCAAATTGTAATGTCAGACATAACAATCCATACAAGTCTGTTCTGGGTTCGAACAGAACCGAAGGCACTTCCAAAAAGTACTTGCAATCCGGGTATTCACAATCCCGATCGGATTTCCCATCACTTAGGGAGTCTCTATACCGGCGCGACTCAGTGCAGAGACAATCGATAGGTCATCCTATCGCTCTTGCAAATACCCGGTCTTCAACACCGGTCTTCAAATGCTATCCATAACGTCGAATCTCTTATTCGGAATGGGTTATATGACACAAAGGTCTTTTCCCGGCTAACCCGAATAGTGAGCGCATTATTTAAAAATATATGGATATTAGGATTTCAATTAAGTCACAACTTGTTACCCAAACTTCTCTTTTCAAATGGTTTAACAAATTACCATTTCCAAATCTTTAAACAAAAAGATTCATTTTACCAACCTACAACGGTTTAAACAATTTCCACATCTTTATCTTTTAAACAAAAGATTCATTCATAGATTTTCCAAATCAATTTCCATTTCAATTTAACTCGTTAAATCTTTAAATCAAAGATTTAACTTATAGCTTTCAAAACAATTTCATTTCGAATGGTTTTAAATAAATCATCATTTTAAATCTGTTAAAAATAAACAGATTTAATTCATAGCTTTCAAAAAGAATTCATTCATAACTTGGAAAACCATTTTTCCATTTAATCTTGAAATTCCTTTAATCAAACTGGAATTTCATTTCTTATCTGAAAGCTTTTTTATTCTTTTTAAAACAAACAGTTTTCATTTTGAAAATTTGGTTCATCTATACGAGTTAAAGTTCTTTGGTTAAATCTAAATTCTCAAAATTTTACTTTTAAAATGGTTTAACTTCATATAAACACATTTATAACATTTTTAACCGTAATTTCCAAACAAGGAATTCAATTTCCAAATTATTTTGAATTCAAATTCAAATTAAATTATTTAAATTGGAAATTTAATTAAGTTATTCAAAATAGCTTTTATCTTTGAAAACACCTTTTCAAAAGCTTTAACATTTAACCCAAATCCATTTCCAAAACATTTGAATTTAAAAATTCAAATTTAAAACTATTTCAAAATCTGTGACTTAATCGATTTCCTCGTGAAATCCATATTGGTGTGTGTATAAGTGTGGTCCAGGGGTTTCATACAGTAGTGCAACATCATTCAATCATCACCGATCATAAATCAGAAATATAATTGATAAGCGATATGAACTATAACGCTCATCTTTCATTCATAGGTCACAGATATATAAAGGTCACCGATAATAAATTACAGGTCACAACACAAATCAAGATATATCACAAAGCATCACATATCAGGGATATTAACAATTCAACATCCAATAAAATCCAAACATCCATAAGTAGGATCAATTTAATCATCTGATAAATTTAAATCAGATTAAATTTCTATGAATAATTCTTTTCACATTTATTATCAAATAAATTTCAAGTAAATGATCCTCATTAACTATTCATAATTATTTAATTACTATTCTTAAGTAATTAAACTCAATTTAATTATTGTTAATTATCATTTAATTAACCTTTAAAATCATATATTTAATCATTGATTATTTAATTAATTAAGTTCTAAACTGTAACTTAATAAATCTTAATTACTTGATTAAATAACCTTAATCATTTGTTTAAAAGACGACTCTTTATTAAATTAATGAATCTTATTTACGAATTAATTTGCCTTAATTAATTTAACTCAAATCTTAATTTCTTGATTAAATAAATTAATCAATTATTCACTTGAACTAATTTAAGGAGTGCATATCATTTTATCTTCACTAATTCAAATTTAAAACATTTTCTAACTAATGTTTTAATTATCATCACAAAGCAAATTTAAACAATTTAAATATTAAAACTTCTTTGATTTCAGAACTAGGATTCAAATTATCTTTAATTCAGATTTAAATTTAGATTTAAACTTTTAGTTTCAACTTGCTTAAATTTTTCATTTAAAATTTCAAATCCATTTCCATTTCAAATCTCTTTAATATATTTTGAATTACTTTTAAGTTATTAAAACAATTTAAATTAAAAACTTATTTATGTTCAATCTAAACTCTACATTCAACTTGAATTTATATTAACATTTCAATTTGAACTAAGCTTTAAAAATCTTGGTTTAAAATTTAAATTTGGTTTTAAAATTTTCAATTTAAACGGGGCCAAACTCTGACCTTAGTTTACCCTGTCCCTGCTTCGAGTAAATGACTCGAATTCCTCGAGTTCGACACGTGAATCCCCTCTGCTCTTTCCTGGCAAACACACACGCAAGCACCAGTGTGCTCGTGCACGTGCACTTCGCCGCTGGCGATCTTCTGGCCCCGTCACGTTGTCGAACACGTCGACAATCCTCCCCAGATCCAACTCCGACCACTCGCACCGTCCCACCACTTTGAAATCAAAATTTTGAGGTCGAGTTCGAAAACCTAGAACACTCAAACCCATGCGAACCTCAAACCTGTCATCGCCGCCGTACTCGCAACCTCGACCACCGGAAGCCCCACAATCTTGACCACGCCATCGTCCACTACCCCTCTACCATCACTCAGAACCGCTTCGCACTCGGTCCAGTGTAAACGTCGAACGAGGCCGATTTCTCTTCCTCATAAAAAACTAGGCTAAAAAAAATTTAAATGCCCACCGCCGCCACCACGTCCATCTTCGCCATCTCCGGCCATTTTTCCAGTCACCTTCATAGCCTCCTCCATCTCCATGAGAAAACCCAAATCCCATGAACTAGCCGATCACCAGAGATTGATAAAACTATGATAGCAAAGTAAACCCTAACTGCTCTCTCTCCCTTGGTTTAAAAATTATGATTTCTACTTTAAAAATCATGTTTTGGCATATGAATTCAGTTTATATACCTGAATTTATGAATCAAGATGTTTGAAATTTGGCTCATATTAAATTTTTCTCAGCTTTTTCTTGATTTCCAGAAGTTTTTCTAATTTATTTAACTTAAATAAAATTTAAAACTATAATCTATGATACATCTAACATATTTTGTTTGAAATTTAAACCTTAACATACATTAGATTTTGAGGTAATGATTATTGATCAGAACTTAAAACTAGAAACTAAGAACAGGCAAAAATAAATCACAACAGTAAGCATACCTTTATACATTCATGTATATACACAGTGAATTAAATCAAATACATCCACACAATACTATTTTATTTCTAGTAATCCATATGCAATCAGATATCAAGATACTTAAGTTTTAAAAAGAAAGTTACTCACCTTTATGTTGAAGACAGAGACCAGAAAACCCAGCAAAACCTGGAAATGGAAACTTGGATTTGAACTTTTGATCAGTGGCTTTGAAACTGAGCATTTTGATTTTGAAAACCTTTATATTTGGTCTGATACTTGATATTCACATTGAGTTGAATCTTTGCATTTGATTTTTTTTTAAACTTTGCTTAATCTTCTTTTACATCATCTTGTTTTTATTTAGATAAATGATGATGCTTATTTTTTTTTTGTGGTTTGCTAAGTTTTAAATGAATGAATTAGAATAAGATGCCTTTGCTTATATAAAGCAGTTTACAGGGACATTATTTGTACAAGATGGTGATCTGGTTTGTACAAAGGCATGGGTGAAGATGCTTGCTTGTACTTGTTTATACATATAAATGCATTTGTTTACTTCAGCCATACTTGCTTGTCTCGGCTGAGAATTCTTCTTTAATATGCTAGAGATGCAAACATTAATTGCATATGTACCTTATGCCTCCTTTGCAAGCCTAAGATATTAATTGTTTACTTGTTTTACCTGTTTGGTTCCTTTGCATACTTATGTATTTGTTTGTTATTTTTACTTTTTTTTGTTTCTTATTACTTGTCTGGTTTACTTTCAAGAATTTTTTTTAGCTTAAGTAATTTAGTTCCTATTATCAAATACAAAATTTACTAATGTAGTTATTTTTATTTCTAGAATTATCTAACATGATAATTTCATATTTTATATAATTATAAATCTATTTGAAATACTTTGTTTAATATCATATCAAAAACACAAATTTTCATTCAAATTTAAAATAAATTATCAATTTAAAATTAATTAAAATTCGGGATCGTTACATATCCAGCCTCCTATAGTGGATCTGACCCCTCCAACTCCGCCTGTAGGAAGTATTCATTCATTTGAGCATGGAGGAGGAGGTAGATATAAGGCTACCTACTGGAGACCAGCCATCGAAAGGCAAAGGCTCGAAGAAAAAAATCACTAGCAGCACCAGCGGGTCCAAGTTGAAGAAGAAGCCAAGGAAGAAGAAAGAGTAGAAAGGCCTCTTCGGCATATTATTGAGTAGATAAGAATTTTCTTTTAGCTTTTGTAGGCTGCGTATAGATGCCGGTTTATCCCCTGCTACTAGGAATTTTGGAAATGACTTGTACATGAATTTCTTCTGCAGATAGTTGAAATGAAACTCTTTTTGGCTTCAACTCTATTATTGTTCTTCTTATGCTTAAGTGTTCCAGTATTTGAATTCTAGTCCTATGCACTTGCAAAGTTCCAACCTTTGAGTCGAGTTTATTTTTATGAATCAAATCCGGAAATCACAGACACGAATCATGACTGGGGATTAAGTTGAACTTTGAGGTTGCACTGCTTCAGTCAATGGTTGACACTTAAGTTCTGTCCCCAGTTTCGAGGATGAGTTGTAAAGATCAACCAGCGATTACATTTTGCCTTCATTTCTTCGAGCTTAACATTGTTGAATCGATGCTAAAACAAGTGAGAGTCAAGTGATCGAATCACACTCGCTCACTTTCAATGATCGCGTCCACACTCTGGGGACCTGCATTTGTATGTCAGCGGTCGATCACACATGTTCAAGTTTTAAGAACATGTCCACTCTGTGGGGACTTGAGTTAGATTGTGAGTGGCCATTCACACCTAAGTTATGTTTATACTCTGACCACACTATGGGGACTCAGAGTTATTTACGGTCGGTTCCCTGGTTCGCATTTTGGGAATCTGAAGATAGTCGACCTTTGCACTCCAGTTCGCACTACACGATTGAAATTGGTTGATGTTTATGCTCCAACTCACACTCTACGAGTTTTGTGTCGATGTTTATACACCGACTTGCACTCTGGGAATTCGGAGTTGGTGTTTATACTCTATTTCACACTCTGGGAATCTAGAGTTGACATTTATACTCCAATTCGTAGTTCGGGGATTCGTTGTTGGCCAATAGATGGTCAGTCACATCTGTTTAGGCTTTTAAGATTTCGTCTGTACTCTAGGAACGACGGATTTATCAGGATCGTGAATGGTGGATTCACATCCACCCCAAATTAACAAGTGCGGTTGTTAGATGTACGGGTCCGTCCTCCTTGAACTTGGTGAGGATACAATCGAAGTCGTTAGGTAGACGGGTCCACCCTCTTCGAAACCGCATTCATAAGTTTATACTCCATCCCGCACTCTGGGAGACTGGAGTTAGTTAAAGAATTGTCGTGTGTCAATTCTTCTTAGGCTTCAGTGTGATGGCTTACCCCCGAGTTTAGGTTTCACTTAGTGAGTGGCCGATCGTATCACAGTCACTCCCTATTTGAATAAATTCCACTGTATGATGGAACATAGCTCTTCGTGGATCATGATGGTTGTATGTCACATTCAATAAATCACAGCTCTGGCTCGAAGAGATGGCATTTTATTGCTGAAATGAGAAAATATGGCAAAGTCAATTGCCTTATTACAAATTCAAATTTGGAATTGCAGAAACAAATTGCAGATGAAAAATATACTAAACTAAATAAAGCCTATCAAGTGTAGTAGCGACAGAGACTCCCACTGTTCCAAGCTCTCGGCAAAGTAAGACCGTCTACGGTCAATAACTTAAATGTGCCATCTCCGAGTTTTCATTCAATCACATACGGTCCTTCCCAAGTTGGTTTCATATGCAAAGGAACTGGATAAATTCTTTTGAGGAAGAGATCGCTGAGTTTAAAGGTTTAGGGCCGGACCTTGGCATTGTATAATCGAATGACTCGACTTGGGTATGCGGCTGCCTTCAAATCAGCCTCTTCACGCTTCTCATCCGACAAATCCAAGGATTCAACAAGTAGTATGGCATTTGTCTTTGGATCATAATAAGTCACACGATGAGAATGTACTTCCATCTCGACTGGAATAACGACTTCTGAACCATAGGATAGAGAGAATGGAGTGTGTCTGGTCGCGGACTTGTAGGTTGTCCGGTAAGCCCACAAAGCCATAGGAAGTTCATCAACGTACTTGCCCCTGACCTTTTCCACTTGCTTCTTCAGAATAGACTCGATACCTTATTAATAGTTTCAACCTGGCCATTCATTTGAGGGTGTGCAACTGCAGAGAATTTCTTTTGGATGTGGAGTCGTTGGCAGAAATCCTTGAATTCAATTTTGTCGAACTGGGTTCTGTTATAGTGATGATGGTATTGGGGGGACCAAATCGACAGATAATGTTGCAGACTACCAAGTTGATCACTTTCTTCATCGTGATTGATGCAGGAGGTTCAGCTTCGGCCCATTTGGTAAAGTAATCAACTACAACGATGGCGTACTTCACACCACCTTTGTCCAGAGGTAAAGAGCCAATGATATAGATGCCCTATACTGCAAACGGCCATGAATTGACCATTTGGGTTATCTCAGTAGAGGGCTCTAGGAATTCGAGCATGCTTTTGACATTGATCATATTTCCTGGCATAATCTGGTGCATTGATGGTTTACAGTCGGCTAATAATATCTACATCGGAGTACTTTCTTAGCAAGAGCTTGCCCCTCCGTGTGATCGCCACATTCTCCTTCGTGAACATCACATAACACTCGCTTAATTTCATCGTGGGCGATACATCAGAGTAGAGGAACGTAGTACTCTCTTCTATACATGACTCCATTTTGAATAGTGAACTATGCAGCTTTACCAATAATCTTTCTCTTCTCACTCCTATGCTCAAGCAGCGTTCCATGCTCGCTGTAATTTTGGAATGGAGTCATCCACAACTCCTTATCGAGAGTGATTTCAAATATCCAGTCTGTCTCCATCTGATAATTGCCTGGGGAAGATAATGTTTCTACAAGAACATTCCCATTTGTTGTGCTTCGTTCGTACTTGCTAACTTTGCCAATGAGTCAGCCTTTTGATTGCACTCATGGGGTGAGTATAAGATGTCATAATAATCAAACTGGTTAAGTATTTCGTGGACTCGAGCTAGATAAGCAGCCAGCCTTCGATCCTTTGCCTAATATTCACCCCGAACTTGACATACAACTAATTGTGAATCGCAATAAATTTCCACAACAATAATTCTCAAATCTCGGTCGAGTTTCAATCTAGCAAGAAAGGCTTCATATTTAGCTTCATTATTGGTCGCACTAGACCGACCTTCGGGGTTTTCAAGTACTACTCCAGCACCCGAGCACCGATCGTTTGATGCACCATTAGTGTGCAGCCTCTAGATATACTTGGGAGATTCATTAGTTTCAGGCAAGTCCCCTGGGATGGTAAATTCGGCTACGAAATCCGTTAGGACTTGTCTTTGAATAGCTCGGCATGGAGTGTAAGTAATATCAAACTGGCTCAGTTTAGTATTCCCTTTGAGTAACCTACCAAACGTCTCAGGCCATATAAGGACCTGTCGTAACGGCTGATCGGTGTAAACAGTGATAGGATGAGCCTGGAAATATGAACGAAGCTTCCTTGAGGCAATAAAGAGACAATAAGCCAACTTCTCCAACTTCAGATAATTTCTCTCAACTTCGATTAGTCGTTTACTAACATAGTAGATTGGTTTTGCACTCGATCCTCCTCCCGAACTAAGACAGCACTGATTGCGTTTTCTGATACCGCCAAGTAAAGGTATAATTGCTCATGATCGATAGGCTTTGACGAAATCAACGGTGTGGAGAGATGTTGAGTTAGTGCTCGGAATGCGCCCTTGCACTCCGTGGTCCATTTAAATTTTGTTTCCCTTTTCGAATCAAATCAAAGAAAGGAATGCATTTGTCGGTGGACTTTGAAATGCACCTGCTCAATGCTGCTACCTTCCAGTTGAGGCTCTGTACTTGCTTTATGGTTCTTAGAGTCCCAAGATTTCTGATTACCCAGATCTTTTTGGGATTTTCTTTGATTCCTCGAGCGTTGATGATAAACCCAAGGAATTTTCTAGAAGCGACCTCAAAGTGACATTTCAGTGGATTGAGCTTCATCCTGTATTCTCGAAGGATGCTAAACATTGATTCTAAGTCTTTAATATGATCGATGGAGAATCGTGACTTTACCAGCATGTCATCTACATATACTTCCATGGTCCTTCCGATCTGGTTGGCAAACATTCGATTAACTAGTCATTGGTATATTGCCTGGCGTTCCTGAGTCCGAAAGGCATGACTTTGTAGCAGTAGAGTCCCAAATCGGTTACGAAGCTGGTATGTTCTTGGTCGGGTAAGTGCAAGGGTATCTGGTTGTAACTGGAATAAGCATCCATAAAAGATAATAATTCATGCCCAGCCGTTGAATCTACGAGCTGATCAATTCGATGAAGTGGAAAACTATCCTTCGGGCAAGTTTTGTTCAAGTTTGAATAATCAACACACGTCCTCCATTTCCCATTTGGCTTTCGGACAAGTACAGGTTTGGAAACCCACTCCGGGTATAAGGAATCCCGCATAAACCCATTCGATTTCAACTTATTGACCACTTCTCTAAGCGCGGCAGATCTCTCCAGATCCATACTATGTCTTTTCTGTTTGGTCGGGATATACCATGGGTCAATATTCAAAGTCTGGCTTGCAATGTCCGGCGAGATCCCACACATGTCAAAATGCGTCTAGGCGAATATGTCGAGGTTCACATGGAGAAATTCAACCAATTCCTTCTATGTATATTGGCTTAACTAAGATCCAATCTTTGCCATCTTTGAATTGTCATCACCATTTTTCGATTGGGACATCGATTGTCAGTTCGGTCGGGGAAGCTTGACTATTTTTGGTTTCATCTTCACTTTCAGTATCTCTCGGGTCAAGATCCCTTTGGAATTGGTTAGGGTGCCTGGGCCTTGGCCTAGGTGCCAATTGTCAATTATCAGCAAAACGGACGCATAGAGATTCCTCTATGCCCATTCCTTTCTCCTTTCGATGCGCCCCGCGCAGCTCAGCAACATAACAGGCTCATCCAGCAGCCTGATCTCCTTGAATGGCTCCAACACCACGATCGGTGGGGAACTTTAGAGTCACGCACCGTGGGGAAATGGCTGCCCTGAATTCAGCAATGGTCGGTTGGTCCAAAAAAGCATTGTAATGGGAGTCTATATCCAACATAACAAACTGCAGTATCTGGACTCTCTAGCGTTCTCCAACTCCCAATTCCAGCGGTAGTTCCACTACTCCGGTGGGTATAGTAGCGCTCCTATTAAGCCGTGGATTTGACACTAGCAAGGCCTCAAATCTTTGGCTTCCATTTTCATTTGATCATATGCTCATTTAAACATAATATTCATAGAGCTTCCACTGTTAACCAAGATCCTCTTCATCCAAGCAGGACCTACCTGAGCTGATATGACTAGTGGATCGATAGTGGGGGCTTCGACCTTATCAGCATTCCTATTTCGGAACATGATGTCGTCGGTCATTGCCTTATGTTGCTTGACCGGAGCCCTATCATCACTACTACTACAACACTCGAAGTCCGCATGCCTAAAAAAGCTGGAACACGACTCCATTTCCCTCCAGCTTCGGTCTGTTGGATGAGGACCACCACTTACTGTATTTATCACCAATCTCCCGCTGATACGAGCGGGTTCCTCTTGTCTCGCCTGATTAGGTACATTATTTTAATTTGATGGGCCCACACATCTAGACTGCGACGCCCATACAAACTGTTCCAACTTCCTCTCTCTAATCAACTTCTCAATGAGATCTTGTAAATGACGACACTCATTTTTATTGTGGCCATAACTCTCATGAAACCTACAAAATTTCCCTGTTTGGATCTGCCTCTCTGATGATGGCTTCGGAGCAGGCTTATTGTATTGGATAGTATTGCAGGTTTTTAGACATACATTCTCTAGCGACGTATTTAGAGGAGTGTGATTATTAAGCATTGGAGCTCTACGTCGTGGACCACGGCTCTGATCCTGCATTCTATTCTAATTCCCACTGCCTTTCTACTGAGTTTGTTTATTCTGAATATTCAACTGATCTTTCCCGGAGCTCTCCACAGACTGTTTAACTGCAACATTGCTTTGGATCCCTTCCATGCTCGGCCCTGCATCATCTTGGTTCCTAGACTATTTCACATTCTCCCTTCTCAAGAAGTGGGCTACCTTGGTATAGAAACGGTCCAATGACGCAAGTGGCTTTCCAGCTAACCAGTTGTCGAACTCGGAATCGGGGTCAATCCCCTTGGTCAATGCCATAAGTGGAGTTATCATTTGGGTAGCTGATCTCAGCATATGCAGCATGAAATCATCCTAAATAACATCGGAATGTCTCTCTAGGAGCTTGAGTGACACTAGATAAGGTGTTAACATCCTTTGTCCTTGCAACATGCATATGGAATTTTTCAACAAACTTAGTGGCCAATTGGTCGAAATAAGAAATGGATCGAGGCGGCAAATGAGTGAATTGCCTCATAGAGAGATTGGGAAGCATTGGCATTTAATTTCATCGTCAGCTCGTGCAGCGTTCATCAACCACTCATATTTAGGAGTGTTTATTGGGATCAGAACTTCCTTCATAGACTGGTAAAGCCGACATCCTGAATCGCCAAAGGGGTTCAACATAGAGTATTTAATCTGTAAAGGGGGTATGATTCTAAGAGATTCCTCAGTCGTCATTTGTGAGGCCTTGACTCTATGGAATCATTTGACGAATCATCGTCGGTATATCCGGCATCTGGACATTCTGTGCATGTTGAGCCAAGGTGTGGTCGGGTTCCATAATGCAAGGTTGGATCTGACGTGGTCTACGGTCTATGTTTCGCGTCCTTGGTTCCAAGTTTTCGAGGACGTAGGGTTCGAGAGTACGTCCATGCCGACGATGTTTTGGATCTGGCTGATTCCGAACATCAACCCCTGGTTCAATAGTAGTGGTGGTAGCGCAGTTATCTATGGTGTAGGGAGGAATAGTACCTCCCATAGAGGAGGGTTCTAGTCTGGTAGTTGGTTGACGGGCCAACTTGGGGTTGCCCAATGTTCAGTGCAGGTTGATGTCCGGTAGCTTGAGTGTAACTCCCGTCTAGCCATGGGAGCGTAGATCTTTGATGGTAATCGGATAAGGCTGAACTCTCTGTGGACGAGTAGGGGGCATGATCCCTTCTGGATCTCCTATGCCTTTGGTGGTTTAGCTGATTAGTTAATTCTGCGTTGGCGCGCAAGTGTTTAGCAAGTCACTGATGACTCTGAGTCAGCTCTTGCATAAGCATTTGAAACTCTTGTCGGGTGACAGGGCCTGGCGGATCTGATGGTCTGACAGTATTCTAGTTGGATAGAGGCAGTTGTATGGGATTCTGTCTATCCCGTCCTTCTTGATCTACAACTGTAGAGGCCGTCCTTATGCTAACCATGGTGGATGATGAAAACCTTTCCTAGATTTGATGCAAATCTGAATTGGTTGGAAGGATTCTGAATTTGATCTAAATCTTCTTCTTGGATTTGTGTAATCCACTATCGATAGTAGATGCAAAGTGCAGGAGAAAGCTGTGTTTTCTTAGTGGAAAGCACCAAAGTGTTTGTGCCTAAATTAGGTACAACACTCTTCGAAACTATTTGAAGAGATAAAAATGAAGAATAGATATGTAAAATGAGGATTATCTAATAAACACTTCAAAAACAAATGATGAAAACACGCAGAAACACAATGATTTAGAGTGGTTCGGCGTATGGCCTATGTCCACTACGAAGTTGACGATTTTTTGATACCTTCTTACTGATTACAACTGACTACAGTGGATTACAGTGATGAAATTCGAGTATAATAGCAGCCTTGAAGTATAAAAATGATTTCAGCGAAGTCTGAACACCAAAGAGCCGAAATATCCTTTTTCTATAGGCTCTGGTGTGCTATTTATAGGCATATGATACAAATATCTCGCTCAGATCTTGGGAGACCACTCCTAGTACATGAGTGGGCCCACATAATCGATCCCATGTGATTTTGACTCGATCTGTGACTGATAGAACGAATTCCGTATCGATCAAGATTTCATCCAATCGAGTCGAAATTTTAAAGGAATGTTCTTTAAGTTGTACGTAAGTTCGTGTTAAAATTTCATAGCATTTGGACTTGTGGATTGCGATTTATGATCGATGTAAGATTGCATTTTCCTTAAGTTGACCAGGTCGTATCGATCGGTTCGAATCGATGCTAAGTACGAGCCTATGAGTTGACGTGGCGCTTGAATTTTGGATCACTCCTCTTTCGATGCCAAGTCGACCGAGTCATTCCAAAGTTTTCGCCATGATTGTGTTGAAGACCATTGCTTTGTTCGTATCGATGGAAGTGGCTCAGTTCGTACCGACGGAAGTGGCACAATTCGTAACGATAGAAGTGGCGCAGTTCGTATCGATGGAAGTGGCTTTGTTCGCATTGATCCAAGTTGCATGGCTTGCACCGATTGTGCAGTCTTGTTCGTATTGATCGAAGTTCTTCTAACTTGATGGATACAAACAACTGATAATTTGATGGATACAAACAGATGGATGGACACAAAGAGCCGATGCTTTATGGATACGAAAAGTGCAGTTCTCCTGGTCGATATGAAATCGTATGCCCCTGATCGATTCGAATAAGATCAATACGAAGTCAGATTTAACATAGGTGCTCTATGGTCACGAACAACACCATTAAGTGGATGGATACGAAGAGCGTAGTTCCCCCAATCGATACGAAGAGATGGTTGCGAACGAGTTGTTTTCCTTAGATTGTATCGATCATATCTTGAGCATACGAACTCGGATTGACTTGAAATTCAGAATGTTGGCTTTCATAGCTTTGCTTGTCATGTCTCGTCAATCGTAGCTTGATCTGAACTCGAACAAAATTTATCAACATCCATAGCAAACCTGTGTATAACTGATCTTGGGGAAGGACTGTCCTTGGTTTCCAGTTAAGTTCCTCGTATCATGGCCTTGCCAATAAGCGGGATGACAACAACCATTACAGAGTGATCAGTTGACTAGGAATAAAAAGTCAGTATAATGAATATAAACCATAAATCACACGATAAATTTAAAAATCGGTTTCTAAAAAAATATATTCTTATTCAATCGACTAGAAAATATTTTTAGTCGACTAAACTATATATATAAAAACTGTTTTTGATATATGCACAGTCCATTTTTATTTTTTTAACTCTCTGATCTTTAAAAACCATTATATGCATGTGTGTGTTTGTGCATATGAACTACTAAGAAGGTTTTACGTGTATATCTAAGACCAAATACATATACTTGACTTGACGATCCGTAATTTTTTAGCTTTTGATATGTTGATGATCCACTTTCTTTTCACCTTGATTCTTTGATTCATGGTCTTTTGATACCTGCATAATATGATACTCTAGATATATAAAGAGATATAGTTGTGTCATCATTAAAACATATAAACATTGTTTTAACACTATCTCCCTTTTTGATTATGACAACTATATAAATTGAGATAGAATTAGAATTTTATACACATACACATATACACATATACATATACATACACATATACACATATACATATACATATACATATACATATACATATACATATACATATACATATACATATACATATACATATACATATACATATACATATACACATACACATACACATACACATACATATACATATACACATACATATACATATACATATATATATCAATACATGTTTCCTCTGTTAATATTCTCTCCCCTTTCTCATTAACAAAAAGGTGAGAAAACAACAATGGTGACACTACAAGAAAAATTGTTTATAACTGCAAAGAGGCATAGCGTTCAGATGCTAACCGCAGTTGTCGGCCTGAAAAATCAAACAAAGCCCAACGCAACGCTATATTTGATATTGTACCATATTTCCAAACCAGCCTGAGTTCCCTCCTTTGTTTTCATTCACCCCTTAAAACATTTCATCTTCTACCCCAAAATGACATACCCTAAATCTCAAACTACATCTCTAAACCTAAATTCTTCATTGGAATTTTTTTCCAAACATATGGAGTTCCAACTTCATCGATGCCCATTACCGCACCCTAATACATGATTTCATTAACTTATTCTAATCAATTTCACGTAGTTTCAGGATTCAATCTCGCACCCTCATTCCACTGCCACACTATCATGACTTCTTAATCCGAGCTTCAGTATTTTTGAAAGCTTCATTTACCTACCCTTACATCCAATAAAATAGAAACCCCACATCAACAGGCTACCCAGTGCCTCGATCTACTGTTTGTTGCCCAAACTCTCATGATAACCTAATACCACATCAGGTTATGATTTTTCAAGGTAAAAGCTGATATGGAAGCCGATTGTTTTTTTTGAAGTTTGTAAGGCATTATGTTACTGCAATAACAAGGTGAATTGATATATTATTTGAATGATTTGCATTGAATACCTTGATTCATATATGGTTATTATGAGCAATATGAATTATTATGTTGCCAACTGAAAGGAGACTTCCTTATCACTTATTCGAATTCTTTTGCAGCTCAGTGATGTATTCTAATTGAGAAATAGTAGAGATCGATGCCTGAAATAGAACAACAGCAGTATGAGGTATTGTTTTTCATTTATGTTTCCGAGATTGTTATTTTCGTGTAGCAATTAGGGAGGGCAATTTGATTAGACATATATAAAATTTAGAATCCATCCCTAGAGTTATAGTTTTATTTATATCAACTAAAATCATATATATATAATGAAAAATAGAAATAGCTTGTATTTTTATAAATGGGTTCACTTCCATGAATTTAAAAGTTGAAGCTTATGCTTATAATTAAAATTCATTTACTCTGCTAAACTAGTAGTGTTATAGTTGTTAATTATGGTTAAAACGATTAGGTTTTATTTGTCAAAATTAGTTTATTTTGAAACAAGGTGTGTTTCAAAAATCTTATTATGCCAAACGTATTTCAAAAACCATATGCTATGCCAATAGTACTATAATTATTGTCTATGCCATTTTATCAATCTGCAGTCATAGTTTTAAATGATATATAACGACTTGTAAATTTTAATGGCTTTATTTATTAAATTTGTGAAATTTTAAACAATAAAAATTTGAAATAAAAATTTGATATTTGAAGTACGTCGAAGTAGACATAGCAATTGGTAAATTTTCAATTAGTTACATGAATATTTATTTTGTTGTGTAATTTTATCTCAGTTTAAATCAATTAATAACAGCTGAATTTAAAAGTGTTCCAAAACCTAAATATGTCAACATGAGAAAATTAATTTAGAACACTCTGAATAAGACTACGTAATTCGTTTCACAAATTTCGGACGTTTCTAGCTCCGTTTGGATTTTTCCGTATGGAATAGCAACGTATATCAGTGTCCGATATCGACTTTTGATCGGATAACCATATCGTTGATATCTGTATACCGTTTTGATCCTCTCGTCGTACTATTCTTTATGGTATATTCAATTCTGTGCGTTAAAGTCCTGTAGCGACGTAACTATGCAACAATTCATCGTATCGGTACGTTTTTGATCCTTTTGAATTCCTCTGCCCATTCAATTACCCAACGATCTAATTTTGAACGATCATTTCCTTTATTATTCCCTGGAATCTTGTGCTTGACTTTTCCCCATACCCACTACTTTGTATTTACTGTGGTACATTTTTTCTGCCCTCTTCTTTTCTCGCTGCAACTTCAGTTCATTCTGACCCTTCATACAAAATATATATATTATAAAGTATTGGGTTGCCTATGTACCTGCTTCGGGAATTCATTTGCTTTTCTTCAAGATAAGTTGTTCTCATCTTCTTCGGGTTGAAATGATATATACCCGTATATATTTAAATTACAGATTGAAATGATAAATATCCATGTCACTTGACCATATGAAAGAAAATTATAAACAGACCGTTGGTATATATGTAAATATTTTGAAAAAAATGATTTCTATGGGATTGGAAAGAAGTATATGGTTTTATGTAAATATTGATTTTAGATATTATATTAATGTTATTTTATATAGAGTTAAATTCTTAAATTTAAGATATGTATAAATTAGTTTAATATAAATAAGTTTAATGATAAAGTTTGATTTTATTAAATTATAATATGTTTAAGTATTTATTTAAATTTTATTTTAATATGGAGTTTATAATGATTTTTAATAAATTAAGGTTGGGAAGATAGATTTGAAATTGATTTGAAATGGTATTTAATTAAGAATTTATTCAATTAAATCGATTCGAAACTTACTGAATCTGAGAATTTTGGAAGGATATTATCTTTATAACTCGATTTTGGTTTAAGTTGAATTAAATGAATATTTCAAGTATAAATAAATTGAATGAAACATTTAGTTATTGTAATTTGGGTTTTATTTAAATGATATTGAATTTATTAAGTAAATATTTCAAAACTAAATAATAATAAATTGAATTTTGATATATATATATATATATATATATATATATGAAATTATCAAATTTAGTTTTGAAATTGTTGAATACTTAAAGTTTGATATATACTGAATTTGAAATGGTTTATTTTGTGGATCAAATCTGTAACGACCTGATTTTTCGACGCCCGAAAATCGACATCAATACATCTACTATATTAAATGCCACACAATCGAATGCTGGAAAACCGAACCGTTAGGGTTAAAGAAAAAGAAGATAGAAGAAGAGCAGAAAAAATAAACAGAATCTCACATTTCGCAACGGAACAACATATAATAGAAATGAATGTCTTTAAAACAAAAACACTATATCAGTTTATACATACATTGTCAGAGTTTACAACGACACATAATACAACACTAAAAGTTATTATGACCTGACTACATGGAACTGACTTTGCACAAACCCAAACGCAACGGATAATACATAGTATAGATGATACGCCTCGCCATCCAGCTTCAACTCCAGATTTTCCACAGCATACTTCATGATTGACTTCACTCCAAAATAATGACAACCTGGCTCTAGGCTGCCCGTGTGGAAAATTATGGGCACCCAGAGTTTAGAAAGGGAACAATAAACTCCAGGTCAGTAATGGGACTGGTGTGAGATCTTGAAAATAGTTATTTTCACAAAGAAAATAAAAAAATCCGCTATGCTTTTGGAAAGTGAAACTGCCATAAGGCCTCCCGCCACACACACAATGCAAACGCACACTTGGAGGAGATTTCTCCTTATGACAGTCAAAAATGCCTGATACGCGAAAACCTTTGGATATTATTATTAGTGCATAGTGCAGAAAACATTTCGAAAGTATAATATTAATCTTAGCCAGCATACCACATTTCGTCGTATGCCTACTATTGCTACCACGTTCAACAGCAGGTTACCGCCACATTCCATGGCAGATTATACAACTAAAAACCGTACAGGGTGCGTATTGTTTCTTTGGATTTCCAACAAATGGTCAGGCAAAGGAACTTCCTACACCGAATTGGGTACGCCTCTGGAAGGACGCCTTCGAGAACATAACCAGATCTCTGCCAAACAAGGCCGACGTTACCTCACGCTTTAACCAAGCTATAACATAGGTAACTGCCACACAAGTATGCCATCCTCGGTCGTAACCGACCTTTATCCGAGGATCCTCAACCACAAAGAAAAAACCACAATATATAATAAATTTGCAGCATCAACGTAGGTAAAATATCTTGGCCCCATACCATGATATCACCTCTTATCCAGAAAAAAATGGACATACCCTAGGGGCGCGACCCCTAAAAACCTTGCCGCAACATTCCTGTTTCGACCATTTTCGAGTTGTGAGGCTCGACGAAGTCTCATCCACAAAGCTACGCTTTTCACAAAAGCCATACTTCGATCAACAAATGATCAGTAGCACTTCGTACGCCACATTACCAAATTGGGAATATATCACTAGTAACCATCAACTACATAACTTCTGAGCTCGTACGTCTCAGAGAAGGGTGTTAATCTAAGAGAATAAATTCTCCGCCACCAATAGAAATGTATTTGATAGAAACCAGCTTTACATCTCAAAATGTAACATCAGATACACATCCATACAAGTCCATTTCGGGATCGAATGGAACTGAAGGCACTTCAAAAGAAGCCTTGGAAAATCCGGATATTCACTAATCACATCCAGAATCCCCATCACAAAGGGATCTCTATACCGGAGCAACTCGGTGCAGAGACATTTGACAGGTAATCCTTTCGCTTTCGAAAATACCCGGTCTTCAACACCATCTTCAAATGCAATCCCATTTCGTCGTATCATTATTCGGAATGGGTTTTATGACACAAAGTCCTCTCCCCGCTAATCCGAATAACGAGCGCTTATTTTTAAAAATAAGCGTTACATTCAGATTTCAAACAAATCACAACAATTTTCACTTTGATCTTTTAAAAAAAAGATCCATCACAATCACAAAGGTTCGATGTGGTGTTCGAATATCTATTTGGAATCCGAACCCCGGTCGCATCGAAATTCGAACGCCATTTAAAGGTCAATATTGATAGTCGGTTATTTAACTATCATTCAACATTCACAATAATTACTGGATTTCAAATAATTTTCCTCCAGTTATTTATTTTCAAAATATCTTTGCAAGATATATTTTCACACTTCAACCATTTGAAAACAAATTTCAAATCACTTTTCACTCACGGAATAAGATTCCCGATATTATTTATTTCCACTGAAAGTCTGCCGAGTTCAAATACTTTAAAATAATTCAAATCACTTATCCAAAATATACTTGGAAAGAATAAAAACTATTTTAAAACACTTGCTTAAATATTTGTTATGAAAATATTATACTAATATCTTATATAAAACTTCAAGTCCAAACTAATTTTAGAATAAAATTAGTAGATAGGGTATAAATATTTAAATAACCTTTTTCTTAAAAAAATATTATTTAAATCTTTAAATAGTCACTTTTATAATTAATCAAATAAATTTTACGTTAAAGAATTCCAAAATAACTTAAGAAAATAATTTCTCTAAAATATTCCTTTTTTAAAACCATCTCTTGAACTTTAATTTATTCTTGAAAGCTACTTTGAAAACATACATGGCTTTCCAGGGAAAATACGGTTTTCATTTCAAAATGGTCCATTTAAACCAATTAATAAACCCTTCTCGATTCATTTTAAATTTACGTTCCAAATCCATAAATTCTTTTCCACACTTTTAAAAATAACCCAATGTTTATTTTTAAAACAAAATTCCCTTTCCTTTATAAAACCCCATTGTGAATTTAGATTTCCAAATATCAACTGATATACGATTTTCAAATCGATTTCCAAATATTCACTTTCAAACACCAAATTAAATTTCTAATTGATTTCCAAAATCATTTCAAACACCAAATCAAATCCCAAATTTAGTCCCAAATTTATTTCCAAACACCAAATCAATTCCCAAGTTGATTTCCAAATTTATTTCCAAACACCAAATCAATTCCCAAATTGATTTCCAAATTTATTTCCAAACACCAAATCAATACCCAAATTTATTTCCCAAAGATTTATTTTCAAACACAAATTCGATTTCCAAATAGATTTCCCAAAATTTATTTTCAAACGCCAAATCGATTTCAGAATTGATTTCCCCAAATTTATTTTTAAACACCAAATCAATTTTAAATCGATTTCCCAAAGATTTATTTTCAAACACCGAATCAATTTTCAAATTTATTTATTTATTTTTAAAATAAATTCCTTTATTTTTTCCCAACTATTAAATCCGTATTTTAAATAAATTCTTCAACCTTTGAATAATATTACCCGAAATCTATTTATTAAGCCTTTTACCCATATTTTTGAATTTTATTAAATAGGATTTCAAAAATAAAACTTTATCCTTTTAAAATTCCTTCTTTTAAATTTGTCCAATTCTCAAAAATAAATTTTTAGTATAAACTTTCAAAATTCCGATTTTATTTATTTCTGGTATCCTACGATACCAAAATGTATTTAGCTAAATCATAGCCTTCCACAATTTCAATCATAATATAATCACACACAGATTATAGATAAACCAACACATAACATATGAAACAAATTCAAATGTTTGAGGAATCCAGCTGGATCCCTCCAACCCATTTCCCTGCATCCATAGACGTTAGCACAATAATTAAATACCAATTCCACTTCGAGGAGGAATATTGCGGTATATGGGATTTATAAAATATCATCCGCTATTATGCGGCGCATAGGGTCTAATTCAATACAACTGATAACAATTTATCATCAAGCACACAATCAACAATTTTGAATTTAACTATCACAATGCAACAATCAATCAATAACTGAAATTTTCAATTATTAAAATTTGAGTGAGGAGATCTCACCTTTTATTTGCTATCCATTTCCAATCTTGATTCGTCTTCTTCACAGTATTAGACCTTGTATAAACAATTATATGATTTTTTATTAATATTCGGATAAATCGAACAATTAAATTCTCATTTGGTAAATTTAGTTTAACTAATAAATTTAATTTAACCAATCTTCTTTTAACAATAAATTATAGATTTTCAAAAATTTAATTTTTATATATAAACTTTCATCACTCTCAAAATCTTTATTTCCCAAAATCTTATATATATAAAAACAGAATTATTTCAATCTTGACTCTAAAAAAACAACAGTAATCCTATTTACTGTTTTCAAAAATCTTTTTTTATATAACTTTATAATTCGAAACATTTGAAACTATTGTTCTACACCATAAAAATTATATTTTCCAACATGCATATATATATATATATATATATATATATATATCAAAAACTGTATATATATATTTTTTCTCCTTTGTACAGATTTGTTTTTCATCATTTTTTTGTTGATAAAATTTTTAATTAAATCGAAATAAGGGAAGAATGAACTTCACCCAGACTATCCCACCTTATCGAACTCGAGTCATCCACGACCTCTCACCTCGACGCACGCGACCAAGCTGACGTAACTCTCCCTAAATCGCAACCCGCATCCACTTTAAGCATTGTCGCAACCCTAACGCACGAGTTCGCAACCCTGGATCTGCCATTCCCCCAACCTCGTGAAGTTGATGTACTGAGTCGCGCCTTCCATTGCCTTGCGTGCCATCCAGAATTGCGATAGCCAGTATCACTCGAGCTCGCGATCACTAACCCTTGCATGCCCAAACTAACTGCCCCAATTGATCAGCGCCTATGTAGTGACTCAATATGTTCGAAGGAAGTTACGCGATTTAGGGTTTTGCTCGATCGATTTTCTTTTTATCGGCTTTTAGGAAAACAGTGGTGGCCCTGATTTGAATGAAAATGTACAAATTTGATTTGGGATTTTATAACGTAGCGGCCATGGTTTTGATTTTTGAACGATGAAATGTTTTCGTTCGTGCGAGATATAGAGGACGCCATTGATTTTATTTTCTTTTTCTTTTATCGCTATGAATCGGCTACCTTAATTTTATTTGATTTTGAACGAAATGAAATTCCTTTTTCAACGCATGTTAACAAAATGTGCCAAATGTTTGAAAGGAGGATACGTGTAAGATTTGTCATGGCCTAGAATTTTAAATGTAACAATATATATTCATTATTTTTATATTCGAATTTAAATTTAAATTCAAATTGCTTTAATAAACATAACTCAAAATTTTGATCTCTAATCGAAGCATGCCGCCAGGCATTTATAATGCTTAACCCCTATTTCGAACGCAATGGAAAAGATTTCGACTCCTAATTCGATCGTATGGAGAAGATAGCTTTTTGAACCAGTTATGAAATTAAATTTTGATATAAATTTTCAGCACGTTTGCTTATCGTACGGCCAAACGATCACTCCGAATGCTACGAGAATTGAAATACGATAATAATACAATATTAGGGATCCAATGGAACTGGCTTCGTCGAAATCCGAGACTATGCCTTGGAAGGCTATTCTTAAATATCGATTTAAATGATATAAATTCAAAACCGAACAAACCATTCTCAAATCCAATTCCGAAGCTTCCATTACCTTCAGTATCATTAATATAAATTTTCTAAGGCTTTGAAATATTTTTAATCAGTATAAAACTGAAGATTCAAATTTTTACCCAACTTCGATAAATTAAATTCAATAATTTAATTGCCAAATCCATAGTTATATTTGAAATTCAAACTAAACCATCATTCAAATATTTAAAATCGATTAAATTTTTCATTTTCAATTGTCCAAAATTTAGGGTCGTCACAAAATCTTTTTTGAAATCGATATAATTTGGAATGGTTTATTTGGAAACTGAATTGAATTGAAATTTATGATTTGAGATTTGGTTAAATTTAAATTTTCGAATTCGAGTTGTTTTGGAATTGATTTGTGAAATTGAAGTAGCTACTTTATTATATAAAGTATTCTGATACCTAAACCATTTAAGTGGTGGAAGTTATGTTTCAAAGCTACGAGTTTCAAAGTATTATGATTTGAAAGTGTTATAATGTCAAGTGTTTAGTTTCAAAAGTGTTATAACTTTGAAAAATCCTATGAATTTTAGAAAAGGATATATTTGAAATGAAAATAATGTCATATTGATTTGGTTTTGAAATGGAAATGATATTTTAGTTTCGAAGTATATACTATTTTGAAAATGACTGCGGTGTTATAATAATGTTTGGTTGTTGAAGAGACCGTGATCAGAAGTTGTCATACTCTTTGCCAACTCTGAAAACCACTTTAACAACCATGTGCGTGGTGGAGATTCCAAAATGAAGTAGGATGGTGCCAATGCCCTATTGAGGTATTTATGTGGACCCAACTCCCGTGAGTTGGCATAAGGTGGATAAAACAGGAGCAATCGACGGGCTAATGAGGTAGCTCCTCTGATCGGACACACTTCTTCGATACCATCTATTACTTTGCAATTGATTGGATGCACCTTTTATTTTAGGAGTGTGGCTCGAGGTGGGCGGTAGTGGCTGCTACGCGTTACCACCGGTTCAGAAGTGCAATTGGTATATCTACCCTGGCATTGCCTAGTTGTGTCATGTCACCTACCCTAGCACGCCTTGTACGATTTTGGCTTTTTTCCGTACCCATGGAGTATCCTCTTGTGGCTTCCCGATCAGGAGGGACTATGTTACTCTATAGACTACTGGTACTATAAAATGTGTTAAGGGGGATATTGGGTAACTCCTTAACGCTTTTTTTTAAATATATTATACTTTACTTTAGACATTATTATAATAGCGTATATTACTACATAGTAGATAGTTTAACGGATCCTTAGAGGATGGTTATCCCAAACATCCTTTGAGTTACTTGTATTTCAGTTGTTATTTCACTTGAGTTGGATTTATTGGTATATGAATGTTAATGCTGACTAGAGTGTTTTGAGTTTTGCTTTACGCTCGGGTCAGACTGATTGATTCAGCTTTTAAGACTCGTCTTTGGAGTAGGAGCTTCGCTTGGAGATCCTCTATCCAGCTTTCAGATATTCAGTTGATTATAGTGATGTATTCTGATCCTGTATTTAACTACTGTATTCGAGACTTCTGTTGTATCTTATTTAACTCTGTTATATATATAGTAGATTCATGAACTACTATTCTCTTGTTTCCGCTGCATTATTGTTATATTACTCTGTGTCTGTGATTCTGTGATTTATTTATTTACTGTATATGTTGAGTTTTGTCAAATATAACTTAACAATCTGGTATTTTGGGCAATTCAGTTCCGACATGTTGGATGCGAATGGTTGAAAATATCAGGATGTTACATTTAGCATCAGAGCTTTGGTTCTAGGCAAAACTTAACATATAAGGTAAATTTTATTACATAATTGCTTTCGTTCAAGCTTGAATTCTTCCTCTTGATTGGGTTTCCTTTGAATTTTGGAGCATTCACACGGTTCCAAAATTCATTCTTGTCCCTCACTATTCGTATTATTCTGAAATCTGAAACATCCCATAGCTCTACGATATGATTTGTGAAGGGGTGAAACTCCTTTACAATGGCATCGATTCATCGGAGATTTATATATCCTTGGTTTAGATGATGGCATCTCCTTTTATGCCGAATTCTATCTCTTGAGATCGAATGTCGATTTGCCTCGGAATTCTGCATCGATCTTATTCTTGAAGTCACGGTCGACCCGGTTAAAGTTGCTCGCGATTTAAATGAACTTATCCATCATCCTATTTGTAACGATCGCGATTTTTCGTTGTCGAAAAAACCGAACCGTTAGGGTTTAAGAAAAAGAAAGAGGTAGAAGAAGAGAGAAAAGAGAGAAGAAACAGAACAAACAACAGAACAGGAAACAAAATCAGAATCTCACAATCGCAGCGGAACAATATATAATAGATAAATGTACATTCATTTAAAACAAAGAACTATACATTTTATATACCACATTACATTACATCAATCAGAGTGTACAACAACAACAGCGGAAAAGAAATACTATATACAATAAATAATAGACTACGCTATCTGGCTCGCCTCCAGATCTACACAGCAACTCCCGAATCCAGAATAACCTGACAACCTAACTCTAGACTGCCCGTGTGAAAAATAGTGGGCACCCAGAGTTTAGGAAAGGAACAATAAACTCCAGGTCAGTCATGGGACTGGTGTGAGAACTCAAAACAGTTTATCTTTAAACAAGCAACAAGAAAATTTAAATTTTTAAATCCGCAATGCTTTTTGGAAAATGAAACTACCATAAGGCCTCCCGCCACACACACAATGCAAACGCAGAATTGGAGGAGATTTCTCCTTATGATAGTCAAAGATGCTTACTACGCGAAAATCAAATCATTTTTGATATTATTATTAGTGCATAGTGTAGAAAACAATTTCGAAAGTAGAATATAAATCCTAGCCAGCATACGACATTTCGTCGTATGCCTACTATAGCTACCATGTTCAATAGCAGGTTACCGCCACATTCCATGGCAGGTTATACAACTAAAACCGTACAAGGCGCGTATTGTTTTGATTGGATTTCCAACAAATGGTCAGGCTAAGGAACTTCCTACTGCCACATGGGATCGCCTCTGGCGGGACGTCCCGAGAAACTAACGTTACGGTTAGATCTCTGCCAACACAAGGCCGGGTTACCTCTGTAACTAGGTAACTACTACACGAATATGTCATCCCCCGGTCCTTTGGGACCTTTATCCGAGCGCTCGATACCAACAACACCACACAGAAATAGATATAGTGTTTCCACATGAGTAAATATCTGGGCTCCATACCATGATACCACCCTTTTCCAGAAGGAAATGACATACCCTAAAGGGCGCGACCCTCATAACCTTGCCGCATATTCCTGTTTCGACCATTTCCGGGGAGTGAGGTCCTGACGAAGTCTCGTCCACAAAGCTACGCTTTGTGTAACAAAGCCCTGCTTCGGGTCCACAGATGACCAAAGCAATAATCACAAAGATAAATGATCAAACAAATGATCCAATCCAAACGATCAACCAATGATCATCACACAACAGCACTCAGCATGCCACATTACCAGATTGGGAAATATCGCTGATAACCTTCAACTACATAACCTCTGAGCTCGTACGTCTCAGAGAAGGGTGTTAAGCTAAGAGAATAAATTCTCCGCCACCAACAGAAATGTATTTGAAAGAAATCTGCTCTATCTCTCAAAATGTAATGTCAGACACGTAACCATACAAGTCTGTTCCGGGTTCGAACAGAACCGAAGGCACTTCCAAAGAAGCCCTTGCAATCCGGGTATTCACAATCCCGATAAAATTCCCCATCACAAAGGAAATCTCCATATCGTAGCTAACGATGCGGAGACAATCGATAGGTCATCCTATCGTTTTCACAAATACCCGGTCTTCAACACCGGTCTTCAAATGCAATCCAAACGACGTATCGCATATTCGGAATGGGATATATGACACAAAGGTCCTCTCCCGGCTAAACCGAATAGCGAGCGCTTATTTTAAAAATAAGTGTGCATTCAATTCCAAACAAACACAATCAATACCATCCAAGGGTAAATATTGATAGTCGGTTATTTAACTATCAATAAAGATGCGCCACATCATCAGATTCCAAATAATTTTTCCAAAATTATTAAGTCCCAAAATATCTTTACAAGATATATATACACAATTTCCAAATAATTGCCCAATTTATTTGCTTTACCAAAACCACTTCACGATAAAATTTTCCACACTTAACCAATTGAAAAACCAATTTTCAATTTACCTTTACCATTTGAAAACCAATTTTCAAATTACATTAACCATTTGCAAACTAATTTCAAATCACCTTAACCATTTGAAAACTAATTTCAAATCACCTTAACCATTTGAAAACTAATTTCAAATCACCTTAACCATATATACCTTTTGAAACAAATTTCAAACCACCAAATAAATCTTTACCGATTTATTTTAACTTACGTTCCAAATTCGTAAATTATATTTTCATATTTAAAAATAAATCAACATTTATTTTTAAACAAATTTCCCTTCATATATATAAATTCCAAGGTGGATTTAAATTCCAAGCATCTACTAGCATACGATTCCCAAATCGATTTCAAGTTATTTGCTTTCAATTACCTTAAAGGTGAATTCACAAAAACCGTTCCATTTCATATTAGAAAACCATTCCCATGCTTATTTTAAAAATAAGTAATTCACAAATTTATTTATTTTCAACGATTTGAAAATATTCCATATACTTAAATCACAGTTAAGTATTTATTCCATTCTCTTTAAGAAAACATTCCTTTATTCACATTTATTTGGGTTAAAAACGAATGTTGCGTAAAACATCGTTACGACAACCCAAAAACACTAGTATATGGATTTGAAATAAAAAAATAGATATATAAATCCAATACTATACAAATTATCCCCTTCTGTTTCTCGAAAACCTCTATTTCAACAATCAATGTTGAAATCTATGTTTTCAATACTCAATACATTTTAAAACACCTTTAATTCGTTTTAAATTCCATTTAAAACATTCCTTTCCCAAAAACAAACCCATTTTATTTAATAATCTATTCAATATTCAAAATAGTGAATATAGCCCACTTAACAAATTCCCATATTTCAATTTATCAAATTCGATGGATTTCAAATTTATAAACATAGTTTATAAATTCCATTTCTATTATAAACCCCAATTTTATAAATTCCTTTATTAATCCGATGCAATTTACATAACCCAATTTCATACCCAAAAGCCATATTGTAAGTTAAATACTTATAATATTATTTATTTACCAAATCGTTCCTTTGAACTTCACCAATTTAAAATCTTATCACTTACAAGATTTCTTTATGGTTTATAATAATTTCAACTAATGAAATCTTCATTTATTAACAATTTCTATAAAATTCCCCTTTTTAATGCCCAAATCCATTTCTATAAGTTAATAACTTATAAACTTAAAATTTTCCAATAACCATTCGTTTTATAAATTTCACATTTATTAATCTATAAATCCTAGTGAAATTCATGTTATACATCAACTTAACACTTTATAAATTTATTCTATAACTTCAATAATTTTTTATTTAAAAACATCCATTTATAAAATCCTTTATATAAACCATTAATAATAATAACTTCCCAAAAACCAAATTTAACTATTTTATAAAAACCTATTATTGTTAAAAATTTCTTTTAAGTTATATTTTATAAAAATATAAATTTTTAAAACATAAAATTTTATCCATCTATTTATTTTAAAATTTAATCAATTCAAAATTTTTAATAAACCATATTCTTTGAAAAATCGATTTAAAACCCCTTTTAAATTCAAAACCGTTATTTTAATTTTTTTTTAAAAAAATTTGAATCCGATGATGCAACGACATCGAATGGTCAATCACGGGAATAAGTGTCATATATCAATATGGTTATCAACGATCAACATAATATTTATAAACAAATAAATATGTGAGGAATCCAGTTGGATCCCTCCAACCTGTTTCCCTGCACCCACAGACGTTAGCACAATACCAATTCCACTTCAAGGTGGAATATCGCGGTATATGGGATTTTATAAATATTCCGCTTAATAACGGCGCAATAGGGTCTCATCCGCTATACGAGGCGGGAAATCAAATCCGATATATACATATGCCAATATATATATATCGCTATATATAGTATATAGCCTACTATATCTACTAGCACAATCAATCAACCATCAACAATCAATATTAACTATACAAAATTTTAAACAAAACCTTTCGATTGAGTGAGGAGTTCTCACCTTGATTTTATTTCCGTTTTTCGCGTTCGTTTCGAATAAAATTAAACGAACGTTTAATTTTACCCGAAATTCAAACGACCTCCAATCGACTCCAAACCAGCTGCATTGCGAAGAGCACGGCGATACGAAGCCAACGCAAAAAATCTCGTTCGAATCCGACCTCGCATGCAAAAGTTATCGCAGTTTAAACGTTTCATGATTTTGAATTTCGAATTTAAACAAAAAAAACATCTCACCTCCAACCCAAACGCACGCGGGGCCCACACTCATCTCTCCCCTTTCTTTCCTGGTGCGCGCATGGTAATATCCTCCCAGGCAAAATACGTGACTTGAACCCATATAGTAAATACTAGGGTTTCAAAACGCAACTAATGTACTTCACTTCGTGACGATCGGGAAGCGCCATTGCATTCGCCCACACACGAGCCACCCACGGCCAGAGGCTCACTGAGCTCGGCCACCATCTGCTGTTCGAAATGCGTGCCAAACACCAGGGAGACGTGGGCCCACAACTCGATCTACATGGCTTCGTTTCCGATCAAATCCATATGGGTTCGAAGATCTCACAACGCTCTTCGTTTTGTTAGTTGAGAGGTTTTGAAATCGTTGAGGGGATTGGGAGAAATTGAGGGAGGAAGGAGGAGTATTTTCAGCCATTAACAAGAAGGTGGCGGCTGTAGCTATGTGGATTAGGGTTTTGGAAAAGAAGATAACATATATGTTAATATTATTTTAATAATAAAATGCCCAATTTAACACTTTTGCAAACGAACTCCAAACGACGCGTGCCGCCAGGCGATTCTAAGGTTTTTCCGCATTCCGGACACAATGGAACAGGTTTCGTAAGCTAATTCGGAAGTATGTGTGAGATACGGCAATAAACGGTCGATTTAAATTTAAACCGATTTAAGCGATTTCTAGGCGTTTTGGCTTGTACCGGACAAACGACAAATCCGATCGACTTGAAATTTGAAATCTTGCAATAATATCACATTACGGATCCGATGAAACTGGTTTCGTCGAAATCCGAGACCGTTTGAAAAATGGCTATTTTAACTCGCCGAATTAAAATTAAAACGATATCGATGCCTTTCGAGCTGCCACGGTCAAACGACAACTCCGATTGCTACGAAATTTGAAATCCGATAATAATTAACTATTACGGATCAAATGGAACTTGTTTCGTTCAATTCCGAGACTGTTCAAAAATTGGCTATTTTTCAGTCGATAATTAAATATTAAAATATTCAATTTTTACAAATTAACTCCAAATTCAGTTTTACAAGTTCTAAAATATTTCTATAACTTTAATATGATAAAATAAAATTTTCCAAATCATTTTCAATCATATTTAACCCAATATCTAATTATTTGTGGAATTTCACTATTAAATAAATCGATTTAATTATCCCATTAAATCCAATATTCGAAAAATAAATTATTCGACTTAAAAATTCCACTTATTAATATTAAAAATAAATTAAATATTCAAATTTAAGTTATCAAAAATTCTGGGTCGTTACAATCTTCCCCCCTTAAAAGAATTTCGTCCTCGAAATTGCAAGTTAAGGAGAATAATCCTAAACCGTTTATTATTTTTCCAAAGCTAATTAGTTTTACTAACTTTTCAAAACAATCTTTTTATTAAGGATTTACTATCATTTCAATTAGCTTTCCCAATTCAATTATAAGTTTCAAACAACTTCGTTTACTTAACAATTTAAATTTAAATTTAAATTCAAATTTCAAACTTTCAAAATTTCTCAAAATTTTTCTAACTCCCTAAATTTTCGAAAAATTTCGCCAAAGTCTCCTTTGCGCGGCTAGATCGGTACGACTACAAAATGACACTACGGCCCCTCAGAATCAAAAGAAAAAAAGAAAGCCAAGTGGCTGGAGAAGGAAATCACCAAATCTCATATAAAAACTGAAATACGTACCTTTTTGTCGAGCGTTACAAATTTTTTTTTTTAACTTTGAAATCAAAATCCCAATTCCTTTATAACCTGTATATCCTGCTAGCATAATATCTAATTATAATATTCAAACCAATTTGCCAATTCAATTATAAAATTTCCAATACATGCTTCTTATACCACTTTTAGTTTACTATTAAAGTTGCATATTCATTTTCATTCAACTTTGCATTCCAATTTTCATTTGAATTCAATTACATAGCTTTCAAATTTTACTAATTCAATTTCATTAACACTTAATGAATTTACATACAACCAACCAACAAGCAATAACGACCAATGTACATCCAATACAACCAAATTTATTTATTTTACTTACATTCAATTTGGTTCAACTGTTTTAATTCCAATTGGTTTAACATTCAATTGATTTTCATTCTATTATTAAACTATTTTCAAATGAATTTACACTTGCATGCATCATTTCATATCAACTTATTCATATTCTATTGATTAACATTCAATTCATACTTTAATTCAATTGCTAGTTCTTTTTACAAATAAAATTGAATTTCATTTATATAACTTAAGTTCATATCTTTAACAATTTCATTAAATTTACTTTATTCACTTACTTTAATATTAACATCAATTCTTTCAATATTACTTAAGTTATATTCCATTTCAACTTTATTTACCTCATTTAATTCACTTGATTATTTAACTTTGATGCAAAGATCGATTTTTTTATTCAACTTCACTTAAGTTATTCCATTTAAACATCATTTGTTAATTAAACTTAAGTTTTACTTATCAATTCAATTCGGATTTCAATTCTAAAGTAAATCCTATTTAACTTTTACTTAAGTCAAATTCATATCAATATTCAAATTCATATTCCATTTTACTTAACTTAATTGTTTAACCACTTCAACAACTGGTTTCACTTACATTTTCCCATTTAATAAGTTATAAAACTTATTATTCAACTTCTAACTTATGTTATAAGTTCAAAACCTTTTTCACTTATATTTATCAATTTCAAATTGAATTTTAATTTCAAATTGGTTTATTACAACAAAACTTCAATTTTTAATTCATTTTTGTAGCAAATCCATCACATAGAAACTCGAAAATGATACTGATGATGCTGCAGTCATCACCCTTATTATTTCCCAATGACAATAGTGAAATCAATGCTAATTATTCTTTCAAAAAGTTTTCTTTTATTATTCATAAGTCACTTTTATAAACCTTTTACTTATATAATTTTACTTCTTATATACATACATGATTATCTTACAATTGTAAATCATTATCAATTATAATTTCATCTTATGATTCATTGGTTTATACCATTATTCTTTTTACAATAGTTGCTTTTATTAGCTCATTCAAACAACTTTTAATTATTTTATATATATATCATTTACAACAACCAAGCAATCAATTATATACACACTTCAATAATTCCTGAAAAATTATTTTCTTTTTATATATAAAATATAATCGAGGTAAAATTATTTCATTTACCCAATTTAAAACAATATTGTGTCGAATTGTTCTATTCAAGTGTTTAGGAACCCCTTCGATTCAGTTTTCGAGGCTGCGCCGACGAAGGTTCATATACCACTCAATAAACCAATCATCACAATATAAAACAATTTTATATTCACTAACAAATACGCACTCATATCTATTATTACACTCACACTCATTCTAGAGTACTACTGACTCTATCTCTAATGAGTAATACCCAACAGAGCAGGTTGTCGCTTAACCATATGCTCTGATACCAAATGTAACGATCGCGATTTTTCGTTGTCGAAAAAACCGAACCGTTAGGGTTTAAGAAAAAGAAAGAGGTAGAAGAAGAGAGAAAAGAGAGAAGAAACAGAACAAACAACAGAACAGGAAACAAAATCAGAATCTCACAATCGCAGCGGAACAATATATAATAGATAAATGTACATTCATTTAAAACAAAGAACTATACATTTTATATACCACATTACATTACATCAATCAGAGTGTACAACAACAACAGCGGAAAAGAAATACTATATACAATAAATAATAGACTACGCTATCTGGCTCGCCTCCAGATCTACACAGCAACTCCCGAATCCAGAATAACCTGACAACCTAACTCTAGACTGCCCGTGTGAAAAATAGTGGGCACCCAGAGTTTAGGAAAGGAACAATAAACTCCAGGTCAGTCATGGGACTGGTGTGAGAACTCAAAACAGTTTATCTTTAAACAAGCAACAAGAAAATTTAAATTTTTAAATCCGCAATGCTTTTTGGAAAATGAAACTACCATAAGGCCTCCCGCCACACACACAATGCAAACGCAGAATTGGAGGAGATTTCTCCTTATGATAGTCAAAGATGCTTACTACGCGAAAATCAAATCATTTTTGATATTATTATTAGTGCATAGTGTAGAAAACAATTTCGAAAGTAGAATATAAATCCTAGCCAGCATACGACATTTCGTCGTATGCCTACTATAGCTACCATGTTCAATAGCAGGTTACCGCCACATTCCATGGCAGGTTATACAACTAAAACCGTACAAGGCGCGTATTGTTTTGATTGGATTTCCAACAAATGGTCAGGCTAAGGAACTTCCTACTGCCACATGGGATCGCCTCTGGCGGGACGTCCCGAGAAACTAACGTTACGGTTAGATCTCTGCCAACACAAGGCCGGGTTACCTCTGTAACTAGGTAACTACTACACGAATATGTCATCCCCCGGTCCTTTGGGACCTTTATCCGAGCGCTCGATACCAACAACACCACACAGAAATAGATATAGTGTTTCCACATGAGTAAATATCTGGGCTCCATACCATGATACCACCCTTTTCCAGAAGGAAATGACATACCCTAAAGGGCGCGACCCTCATAACCTTGCCGCATATTCCTGTTTCGACCATTTCCGGGGAGTGAGGTCCTGACGAAGTCTCGTCCACAAAGCTACGCTTTGTGTAACAAAGCCCTGCTTCGGGTCCACAGATGACCAAAGCAATAATCACAAAGATAAATGATCAAACAAATGATCCAATCCAAACGATCAACCAATGATCATCACACAACAGCACTCAGCATGCCACATTACCAGATTGGGAAATATCGCTGATAACCTTCAACTACATAACCTCTGAGCTCGTACGTCTCAGAGAAGGGTGTTAAGCTAAGAGAATAAATTCTCCGCCACCAACAGAAATGTATTTGAAAGAAATCTGCTCTATCTCTCAAAATGTAATGTCAGACACGTAACCATACAAGTCTGTTCCGGGTTCGAACAGAACCGAAGGCACTTCCAAAGAAGCCCTTGCAATCCGGGTATTCACAATCCCGATAAAATTCCCCATCACAAAGGAAATCTCCATATCGTAGCTAACGATGCGGAGACAATCGATAGGTCATCCTATCGTTTTCACAAATACCCGGTCTTCAACACCGGTCTTCAAATGCAATCCAAACGACGTATCGCATATTCGGAATGGGATATATGACACAAAGGTCCTCTCCCGGCTAAACCGAATAGCGAGCGCTTATTTTAAAAATAAGTGTGCATTCAATTCCAAACAAACACAATCAATACCATCCAAGGGTAAATATTGATAGTCGGTTATTTAACTATCAATAAAGATGCGCCACATCATCAGATTCCAAATAATTTTTCCAAAATTATTAAGTCCCAAAATATCTTTACAAGATATATATACACAATTTCCAAATAATTGCCCAATTTATTTGCTTTACCAAAACCACTTCACGATAAAATTTTCCACACTTAACCAATTGAAAAACCAATTTTCAATTTACCTTTACCATTTGAAAACCAATTTTCAAATTACATTAACCATTTGCAAACTAATTTCAAATCACCTTAACCATTTGAAAACTAATTTCAAATCACCTTAACCATTTGAAAACTAATTTCAAATCACCTTAACCATATATACCTTTTGAAACAAATTTCAAACCACCAAATAAATCTTTACCGATTTATTTTAACTTACGTTCCAAATTCGTAAATTATATTTTCATATTTAAAAATAAATCAACATTTATTTTTAAACAAATTTCCCTTCATATATATAAATTCCAAGGTGGATTTAAATTCCAAGCATCTACTAGCATACGATTCCCAAATCGATTTCAAGTTATTTGCTTTCAATTACCTTAAAGGTGAATTCACAAAAACCGTTCCATTTCATATTAGAAAACCATTCCCATGCTTATTTTAAAAATAAGTAATTCACAAATTTATTTATTTTCAACGATTTGAAAATATTCCATATACTTAAATCACAGTTAAGTATTTATTCCATTCTCTTTAAGAAAACATTCCTTTATTCACATTTATTTGGGTTAAAAACGAATGTTGCGTAAAACATCGTTACGACAACCCAAAAACACTAGTATATGGATTTGAAATAAAAAAATAGATATATAAATCCAATACTATACAAATTATCCCCTTCTGTTTCTCGAAAACCTCTATTTCAACAATCAATGTTGAAATCTATGTTTTCAATACTCAATACATTTTAAAACACCTTTAATTCGTTTTAAATTCCATTTAAAACATTCCTTTCCCAAAAACAAACCCATTTTATTTAATAATCTATTCAATATTCAAAATAGTGAATATAGCCCACTTAACAAATTCCCATATTTCAATTTATCAAATTCGATGGATTTCAAATTTATAAACATAGTTTATAAATTCCATTTCTATTATAAACCCCAATTTTATAAATTCCTTTATTAATCCGATGCAATTTACATAACCCAATTTCATACCCAAAAGCCATATTGTAAGTTAAATACTTATAATATTATTTATTTACCAAATCGTTCCTTTGAACTTCACCAATTTAAAATCTTATCACTTACAAGATTTCTTTATGGTTTATAATAATTTCAACTAATGAAATCTTCATTTATTAACAATTTCTATAAAATTCCCCTTTTTAATGCCCAAATCCATTTCTATAAGTTAATAACTTATAAACTTAAAATTTTCCAATAACCATTCGTTTTATAAATTTCACATTTATTAATCTATAAATCCTAGTGAAATTCATGTTATACATCAACTTAACACTTTATAAATTTATTCTATAACTTCAATAATTTTTTATTTAAAAACATCCATTTATAAAATCCTTTATATAAACCATTAATAATAATAACTTCCCAAAAACCAAATTTAACTATTTTATAAAAACCTATTATTGTTAAAAATTTCTTTTAAGTTATATTTTATAAAAATATAAATTTTTAAAACATAAAATTTTATCCATCTATTTATTTTAAAATTTAATCAATTCAAAATTTTTAATAAACCATATTCTTTGAAAAATCGATTTAAAACCCCTTTTAAATTCAAAACCGTTATTTTAATTTTTTTTTAAAAAATTTGAATCCGATGATGCAACGACATCGAATGGTCAATCACGGGAATAAGTGTCATATATCAATATGGTTATCAACGATCAACATAATATTTATAAACAAATAAATATGTGAGGAATCCAGTTGGATCCCTCCAACCTGTTTCCCTGCACCCACAGACGTTAGCACAATACCAATTCCACTTCAAGGTGGAATATCGCGGTATATGGGATTTTATAAATATTCCGCTTAATAACGGCGCAATAGGGTCTCATCCGCTATACGAGGCGGGAAATCAAATCCGATATATACATATGCCAATATATATATATCGCTATATATAGTATATAGCCTACTATATCTACTAGCACAATCAATCAACCATCAACAATCAATATTAACTATACAAAATTTTAAACAAAACCTTTCGATTGAGTGAGGAGTTCTCACCTTGATTTTATTTCCGTTTTTCGCGTTCGTTTCGAATAAAATTAAACGAACGTTTAATTTTACCCGAAATTCAAACGACCTCCAATCGACTCCAAACCAGCTGCATTGCGAAGAGCACGGCGATACGAAGCCAACGCAAAAAATCTCGTTCGAATCCGACCTCGCATGCAAAAGTTATCGCAGTTTAAACGTTTCATGATTTTGAATTTCGAATTTAAACAAAAAAAACATCTCACCTCCAACCCAAACGCACGCGGGGCCCACACTCATCTCTCCCCTTTCTTTCCTGGTGCGCGCATGGTAATATCCTCCCAGGCAAAATACGTGACTTGAACCCATATAGTAAATACTAGGGTTTCAAAACGCAACTAATGTACTTCACTTCGTGACGATCGGGAAGCGCCATTGCATTCGCCCACACACGAGCCACCCACGGCCAGAGGCTCACTGAGCTCGGCCACCATCTGCTGTTCGAAATGCGTGCCAAACACCAGGGAGACGCGGGCCCACAACTCGATCTACATGGCTTCGTTTCCGATCAAATCCATATGGGTTCGAAGATCTCACAACGCTCTTCGTTTTGTTAGTTGAGAGGTTTTGAAATCGTTGAGGGGATTGGGAGAAATTGAGGGAGGAAGGAGGAGTATTTTCAGCCATTAACAAGAAGGTGGCGGCTGTAGCTATGTGGATTAGGGTTTTGGAAAAGAAGATAACATATATGTTAATATTATTTTAATAATAAAATGCCCAATTTAACACTTTTGCAAACGAACTCCAAACGACGCGTGCCGCCAGGCGATTCTAAGGTTTTTCCGCATTCCGGACGCAATGGAACAGGTTTCGTAAGCTAATTCGGAAGTATGTGTGAGATACGGCAATAAACGGTCGATTTAAATTTAAACCGATTTAAGCGATTTCTAGGCGTTTTGGCTTGTACCGGACAAACGACAAATCCGATCGACTTGAAATTTGAAATCTTGCAATAATATCACATTACGGATCCGATGAAACTGGTTTCGTCGAAATCCGAGACCGTTTGAAAAATGGCTATTTTAACTCGCCGAATTAAAATTAAAACGATATCGATGCCTTTCGAGCTGCCACGGTCAAACGACAACTCCGATTGCTACGAAATTTGAAATCCGATAATAATTAACTATTACGGATCAAATGGAACTTGTTTCGTTCAATTCCGATACTGTTCAAAAATTGGCTATTTTTCAGTCGATAATTAAATATTAAAATATTCAATTTTTACAAATTAACTCCAAATTCAGTTTTACAAGTTCTAAAATATTTCTATAACTTTAATATGATAAAATAAAATTTTCCAAATCATTTTCAATCATATTTAACCCAATATCTAATTATTTGTGGAATTTCACTATTAAATAAATCGATTTAATTATCCCATTAAATCCAATATTCGAAAAATAAATTATTCGACTTAAAAATTCCACTTATTAATATTAAAAATAAATTAAATATTCAAATTTAAGTTATCAAAAATTCTGGGTCGTTACACTATTTTGTTATTTAATAATCTTATCTTTGTTTCGAACCTATATTCGAATCAAAATTCTCTTTGATTTGAGTCCATCAAATTTGAATCTTTATCCTTGTTTTGAAATCCATTCTTGTATCGTCGAGCGAGTAAGTGTATTTGCAAATTAATATTAAAAATGTTTTATATATTGTGTTGTTTGAGTTGCTGATGTTGATTTGGATTTTCAATCGATTCGTCAGATCAACGCTATCGATAGGATTTTCAAAACACTTAAACAGAACAAACTGACACAGTATTGTTTCCAAATTTGGTAAATGAAATAGATTATTGTATGATTATATTATATATATAAGTATAATTTTCTGAAATTTAATTTTTGACTAAATTGGTGGTCAAAAATGATAATATTTGATTTTCAATGTTTTGTAAACTATAAAGTAATGGAATTATAAAAACATGGTTTAGAAGCTGTTTTGGAAGTTTAATTGAATTTAAAATTTGGAATATGATAATTTAATTTTCGGTGATTTCAAACTTTGGTTTTAGAAGTTTAAAAATGTATATTATTTGAAGTATTTTCGAATATAAATTGTTTTCTAAAGAATTTTAAATTTATGTCAGTACTCTTCTCTTTTGTCGCTAAAAAATAATTTCGATGATGACTGCAACATCGTCAACATTCATTTTCGAGTTTCGAAGTGGATAGACCAATCCATAGCTGTAACGACTCGATATTTTCAACCATTCGCATCCATTATAAGTGTATAGGTAGACGCTCATGCCGGAATTGAATTTCTCAAAATACCGCGTTGTAAATAAAATTTGGCAAATCTCAGAATATACACTAAATAATAATCACAGATCACAGACACAAAGTATTTAATAATGCAGCGGAAGTAAAGGAAAAAGTAGTTCATGAAGCTACTATATAAATATATCAGAGTTAAATAAAATACAAAAGAAGAAATAAAGTACAACAGAAGTCTCAAGATGATAACCAAGTACAAGCTGAATAGAACAACATAACTGGAATAGATAAAACTAGATAAGCAGATAATCTCCAAAGATTCCAATCTCCAGAAAGTGGAATCCAAATCTGTGAATAACTCAGGCTGACCCGAGCGTAAATAAAAATACAAACACTCGAGTCAGGACAATATATACTTATATAATGTAAACCAACTCAAGTGAACTGTAATAAAGTACAAGTAACTTAAAGGATGCCTGGGACCGCCCATCCTCTAAGGATCCGTTAAACTATTTACTATGTAGTAATAATGTCTACAGTAAAATAAACTAACTTTTAAATATCGTTTCAGGCTACCCATATCACCCTTCACACATAATAGTCCCAGCAGTCCATCCAATATCACGACATCTCCACACCGGGTGACTGTCAGAGGATACCACACGGGCTACGGGAGAAAAACAAACTCGTAGTAAAGGCTCGGTATGGTAGGTGACACGGCACACAAGGCAATGCCAGGGTAGATATACCAGTTACACACACGGGCTGGTGGTGACGCAGCAGCCACATACGCCCATCTCGGAACACACTCCCAATCAAAATCGAAGGATGGCCATCTAATCAATCACCAGTAAGAGTATAGTATCGAAGGAATGTGTCCGATCGGAGGAATGACCTCACTTGGCCCGAGATCGCTCCTGTTTTAGCCACCTTATGGCAACTCACGGGAGTTGGGTCCACGTAATATACCTCAAGAACGTCACCACCATCCTACTTCATTCTGGAGTCTCCACCTCTTACACAGTTGTTAAAGTGGTTTTTGGTATCGACAGAGAGTATGCCAGATATCTGATCCCGGTCTCTTTAACAACCAATCGTTATTATAACCCATGGTTATAATTTTAAAATATAATATTTTATACTTCGAAATAAAATATCATTTCAAATCCAAATCTTTATCAAAATAAAGATTAAATCGTTTCCAAACCATTTCAATATATCAAAACAGCATATCCTTTCAAAACTTCCTTTTCAAATCATTTCAATATATCGAAATATCATATCCTTTCAAAACTTCACTACAAATCATTTTAATATCAAAATATCATTTCAAAGATAGTTTATACTTCGAAAACCCAAAATCATTTTTATTTCAAAACTATATTTATATCAAAAATAATATCATTTCCATTCCAAACATATATTCACTTTTCAAAATAGTTTATACTTTCAAAGTTATAACTCTTTCGAAACCAAAACATTGAAATCATTACACTTTAAAAATCAGAACATTTTAAAATCATACATTTGCAATCATCCTTTAATTCTATACATTTACAAATTTATTAAATTAAACCTAAATTTAAATTTCAATTTAATTTAATCCAAACCATCATTTTTTCAAATTCAGCTTACTAACAAACCATTTCAAATCTTATCAAATTCAAATATAGGTTTAATCCGTAAAATAAAATATACAATCTTTAGTATATTTCAAGGTTTGAATATCCCACCTTTCATAAATCCAATACCATTTAAATAAACTCAAATAATATATACTTCAAATATTCATTTATCAAATAAATTAAATAAAACAGAAATCGAATATCCTTTCAAAATATCAAAATGTTAAAATATTATTCAAAACATCATTCATTTTTATTCATTTAAATAACTTTTAAATCCCTTCATTTTATTTAGGAATTAATTACCATTTCAAACTTATGCTTCAAAAGATTATATATCAAAAATTAAATCTCTCCATTTAAATCATTTAAAGTCAATTCCATATATTTATTAATTAAATATTAAATTTCCAAAACTTAAATCCTTTAACTTTTATTCATTATCTTTAGAAATTTAACATTTAATTTCCAAAATTTTATCATTTTCCAAAGATTATTTTTTTCATAAAAGTTATTAAAACAACAAAAATATAGTTTCCGTAGCACTAAAAAAATGCTACGTAAAGTTATAGTTTAAAACAGTTCATTTGACAAAAGACAGCGTTTAATGCTGTAATAGATTTCCTTTAAATTTCACATAAACTTAATTGTTAAGTTTAACCACTATAACATTTACAAAGTGCTATAATAGCCTTTATTTCAATTTAAATTTTTAGTTCATTTAAACAACTGCAGCATTTATAAAATGCTGTAACACTCTTACATTACATTTCAAAAATGCTGTTAAATCAAATTCAAGGCTTCAATACAAATTTCACAAAAAGTTAATTTTAATTTAATCCATTTAACTTATAAAATCATAAAATTTCACATTTTAAAATCTTTATTTCAATACTCATATTTTTATGATTTTTATAAAGTTAAATTTCATCCAAAAATCAAATTTTAACATAATTTCTTATTTAAATTAAAGTATTAAATCCCATTTCTTTAATTAATTTTATTACTTAACCATTAAGTTTTAAATTACCAAACTATAACTTATTTCTATTTATTTTATTTAATAAAAATGTCATTTTTAACAAAAGTTCAAAATTTCCCAAAATAAGTTATATTTCAAAATTTTGACTTAAAACATTCATTTATTCACATTTTCATTTATTCAAAAATCGCTTTTTTTATAAAAAAATCATTTTATTCATTTCAATTCAAAATATTATACTTTTACTTTTAAACATAATTTTAAAACATTTCAGAAAATAATTTATAACCCACGGGTCTTTATATAGTTTTCTAGCCTAGGTCAAGTGATACGGATGTATATCATTTCAATCCGCGGTTTACAAAGAAAACCCGGGTTCTATCATTTCAAACCCGCAGTCCCAAGTAAAATGATTGATTTTGAAAACCGCTCAAGCCTATCATTTCAGCCCATAACGATTTTCCCTTATTCTAAAGTCCGTTCGGGTATGTATCATTTCAACCCATAGTGATATTAATCTAAAGGGAACTTGCAGTGTGATAAACAGATATAAATGAATAGTAATAACATATAAATAATTGAAAGATGATATGACAGGTTTATAAACAGGTTCACCATCATATATAATTAATCACAGGCAGTTATAACATAATATATATTTTTTCCATACATTAAGTTGTTGTTGTTTCACAACTGTATAAGTATAAATATCGTGTGAGTTTTACTCACCTCTAATTGCTGAAGATTTCAAAATCAAAGGCACAACAGAAAAAAAAAAGCACGATATCACGATTACGAACTTGAGTGGAGAGCGAATCCAAGCTGCAACTCTTGTGTTACAACCCAAACAAACAATCAAAACAACACAATTTCAATATAACTTAAAAATGAAATAACTTTGAAATAAAACAGAATATGAATGCCAAACTTTTTGCCTTGCTTCCTCAACTTTTGCCACGGCCTAAGGTATGGTTTGGTTCAGATTTGGTCAAGTTTTGGCTCAGGTTTGGGCTAGCATGGCTCGGGTTTAAGGTGTGAACAAAGTGGAGTTTTATACATGAGAAGGTGAAGGGGATTTTAGGCAATGTTGTGAAGTTTTGGTTCAACAAAAGGGCACGGTTATGGGTCTTGGGCTCGCCCACTTGTGCTCAATTCTGGATAGTAGCTGGAGGGGTGAGGGGAGGTCTGGACAGAGGTGGCAGCGGCGGCTATGGTGGTGGTTAAAGGTGATGAAGCAAAGGTAGGTAATAGGTTGCATTCTAGAGGGTTTTGATCACCATAGGGGATCGGCCTTGGTGAAGATCAGAGGAGTGACTGGTGGTGATATCATGGAAGTGATGTAGGGTGGTGGTGGCCATGGGACAAGGAGGATCCGATCCAAACTAGCATGAGAAAACAAGGCAAAAGTGCATAAAAATAGGAAGAAAAGTGGAAAAGGAGATGGAGGCCATTACCAATTATTTTGCAAGCCGTGAAGAAGAATGAAATGAGAATTTTTTTTGCATGAGAAATGAGACATAATACATGGAAGTCCAAGGAAAATAGACAGCCAAAGCAAGAGTAATGGAGGAGTTGTAGTAAATGAAGAGTTATGTAATTTGAAAAGTCAAGAAACTGAAAAGTCATAAGGAAAAGGAAGAGTCTTGTCTCTTCAATTTACTATTTGTATTAAATCAAATATAACAAAATAATTTCAGTAAATACTTTTAAAAACTGAAACAAAGTGACATAAAATAAATAGTTAATTTTAAAGAAAATAGAAAAATATTTAAAGAAATTGCTTAAAAATCCAAAACAGTGTCCAGAAATTTCAATAAATCACCATTGGCTTTGAAAAATTATTTACTTCAATTTAAAAATATTATAAAATAAAGTTTGAAAAAAAATATTTTTAAAACATTTCCAAAGTGAAATAAATAATTTAATTTTAATTAAATAGAATTTAGATTAAGAAAATGGCTTAAAATTGCAAACTAGGCTAAAAAAATAGAAATAACTTCAATAAACTTTGGACAAATTTTATTTTAATTTAAATACATGTAAAATGAATACAAATAAAGTAAGAACACAGAAAATAAAAGTGAATGCATAAAATAAATAAATAAATTTTAATTATACAAAATTAAATTAAGAAAATAGCAAAGAAAATAGAAACTAGGTTTTAAAAATTGAAAATAAATTCACTAAGCTTTGGAAATTTTTTTATTATCACTTTAAAAATATTTAAAAGTCAAAATATACATAATATAACATAAGTATACAAATTAGAATAAGATTTATCAAGTAAAAATATCATTTATATAAATTAAAACAAAGAATATTGTTAAATAACCCTATATACACACAATATTGCAAAGGGTATAACTTTCACAATTTGAATCCAATTTCGACGAAAAGTAAAGCAATATTCATGATATTAAATCTATTTTCATAATAAAAGATAAAATTTAAGATTTAAAATAATTTAAATTTGAATTTTAAAAGTCAAAGTTTGAACAGTTTGACCAGAAATTCACTTTACAGTAAAATATTCAAATTATACTAGTTTGAATTATAAATCACTTAATAATCAACCTTTATGTTTAAAAATGAAATGTTTGAAATAAAAAAATTAAATTAATTTAAAAATAAAAGAAAGTCCAATTTAAATAATATACAAAATCTAGGGTTGTTACACTCTCCCCCACTCAAAACTTTTCGTCCCCGAAAAAGAATGATGAAAGGGAAAGCACAGAAATATATAGAGTGAAATAAGATTAAGACAAGATGACAAGAAGATTGAAATTTATACCCGATAACAGTTGTTATAGGTAAGTTTAACAAGGTGGAGATGATCTTCCCAACATCCTCCAGAATCAAGAACACAGGCACGAAAAAGATCTTCTAGAATCTGATCCACCCTTTCTGCTTAACCGACGGTCTGTGGATGGAAAACAGTGCTCAGATTGAAGATGAGTACCAAAGATTTTCAAAGATTATGAAAGGTTTCTAAACAGACTGGTATAAGCAGTAGCTTCTCCATTTTGTAGCAAGATAAGGAAAATAAGGACAATCAGAAGATAGTTTGAAAAATAAAATAATATAATAAATTAGAAACCATGAAAATTTCAACTTAAATAGATAACTAATTTTTTTTTCCACAAGTTAAATAAATCTTAACTATCTCAAGTTTTATTATGTTATCTTCTAATCATCTTAAATTAACAATTTCTAAGATCATTGACTTGAAAATAATCATTCATTATACTCATAATATACTTAATAAATTTAATTCTTCTTTATTCCGACTTAAAGTTAAATTTATTCCTTTCAATATATTTTATGATTTATGCACCTTATACTTACTCTCATTAAAACTGCTTTAATTTATTGTTAGTTCCATTAACATCATTTTATATTGTAAATTATTCAATTAACCTTTTATTCCATTTACTCCTGTTAATCATTTTATAACTAGAATTTAAGTGTATAATATTTCTTTTAACCATTCAAATTTTATTTATAAAATCTTTTTATGTTGCATGATATCCAATTACATTGTTAACTTCTGTATAATTTGGGTAAGTTATATTTAAATGCAATTGAGTATTATACAAATAAAACTTCCTAATTCCCTCATCTCAAGTTTGAATCATTTATATAAAATTTTGATTTTCATTTTTATAATTGAGATGATTCTTTAAGATAAAGTTTAAGAATAAAATTTCCGATTCCTTCAAACCATTTAGAGATAAATAAATATATACATAATATGTTAAACCAAAATTAAATCATATATCTATATATATTATAAATCAAATCATATTTTAGAAATTCAAATCAATTAGATTTCCCGAAACAACAATGTAGCAAGACTAAAGAACGGTCTCTTCACTTTGAAACTCGAAAATGAAAGTCGATGATGCCACGGTTCACCACCGAAATTATTTTCCAGCGACAAAGAGAAGAGCATAAATTTATTTAACTTTTCAAATTCTTTGGAAACAATTTCCTATTCAAAATGATTTAAATAAGATATCCTTTTAAAACTTGAAAACACAAGGTTTGAAACCATCGGAAATTAAATTCTCAAATTCTTGTTTTAAATTCATTTCAGTTCCTAAATCAATTTATAAACAGCTATTTATAAATTCATTTATAGAACAATAAATGATAAATCAAGTATTATAATTTCAAATGATTAATTTAAATCAATTTATTAAGTTCCACAAATTTACTTATATCAAAATTTATTTTATTAACCAAATTTTAAAATAATATTGTGTCAGTTTGTTCTGTCAAAGTGTTTTAGAAATCTTATCGATAGCGTTGATCAGACAAATCGATTAGAAACCCAATTCAACATCAACAACTCAAACAACACAATATATAAAACATTTTAAATTTAAGTATTATTTTACAAATACACTATACAGGAATAGATTTTCAAAGAAGGATAGAGATTCTGTAACGATCTTGAATTTATTAAGTTTAAATTGATATTTAAAATTTATTTTTGAGTAAAAATTGTGCAGAATAGAAACCTTTTATAGTTTAAATATAAGAACAAAGCAAAACATAAAGTATGTAAAAGCAAAACAAAGCAAGCTAGGCAAATGAAAATATAAAGTATATATTTTTACATAAGTAATAAAACAAAGTAAAGGAAAAAAATAATAATAAACAAATTAGTAAAAAAATTCAACAACATAATAAATGCAAAATCTCATCAGCCGAGTAAACAAGCCAAAGCAATTAATGCCATACCTCTAGTACAATATAAAGTATGCATTAGCCTCCTTTGTACACAACATAGATGCATAGCAGTCGAGCTAGAGAAGATGCAGGCAAGTAAAGGAATCAACAAGTACAACAAAATATTATCACCTGTACACTTTCTTTTATAATATCAGCCTTGTTTCATCAGGTGGACATTCGAAAGCTAAGAAAAAATATATGTATATATTTGCAAAGTACAAGCAAGATATTACCACTAGCACAAAAGCAAGATTTAGCAGCCGTGCCTAATTGTACCAAATAATGTTACATCACCTGTACAAGTATCTTTAGCCATGTTTTGCATTGTTCAAACTATACATCACCAGTAATCTCATTTTTCCATATATCAACTTCCCACTTCATTTCAGCTCGTTCATTTAAACCAGAAGATGAGTAAGCTTTTCCTTTTACAAAATTTAAATAACAATATAAATCAAAACAAATGACTTCAAACCAGAGAAATCAAAGAGGGATTCTTCAGCTTGCAATGTCACAGTCTGTTCTTTCTCCTCTGTTCTTCAAAGACAAGGTGAGTAACAATTTTTCTTCAAAAATTTAAGGGATTGAATTTGTGCAAGTGTAACTGAGAAATGTATGTGTGTGCACATATAATTTTCTGTATATAATATATATATATATATGGGAAGATTTAAAATAAGTATGCAGGCTGTTGTTTAAAACACATCTGTTCTTAGTTCAAACTCAAACTGTTTGATTCAAAAATCATTTACCCTCTTTCTGATTTATGATTGAACTTCAGATTCAAACAAAAGATGTTTATATCATTGTAAACTAAGTTTAAAAATTTAGTTAAAGTTTAAACAACTTACAAATTTTCTCTAGAAACCCAAAATGCTGAACAAACTCAAGATTTGCAAATTTTCGAACTTCTCTAATCATAGATACGGGTATCTAACTAAAATCCATGCTGAAAATGGTGATTTTTAAGATGGGTTTCGTAATTTATAGTTTGGGATTAAGGGTGCAGTTTTATTTTTAACAGAAAATGGTTATGTGAGGATTTCTGGTGATCTTCTTGATGGGGTTTCCTCTGGTTGTAGTGGAGTGATAAGAGACTTTGGCAAAAATGTCAGGGAGTCGATCGAAGCACGGTGGAGGTGGTGGTTGTCATTTTTTTGTCTTGAACCCTAATTTTAGTGACGTATAATGTTTTGGATCGTGCGCCTTCTCTAGTTGATCGAGTGCGGCGAGTTTTGGGGTGATGGTAGAGGAGACGTCGACGAAGCCATGGCCGAAGTCTCAGGCCCTACGGTGGTCGAGTTGTGGCGAACGTCGCCTTTCCAGGTTTTGGAGTTGGTGAAGTTGTTTTGCTCCAGTTCGACCAAATGTCTCGTTTTTGATTTCGAGGTTATCTCGATGACCTGGGTGATTGTACCGATTGAGGGGGACGTAGTCGAGGTGCTGATGATCAGATAGGTGATCGGAGAAGCCCAGATATGTGTGCACGATGCACATGGTTACGCTAGTGTCAGTGATAAAAGGGAAAAAGGGAGGAAGGGGAAGCTCGAGTTTGAACACGTGAAAAAGCATATTTGGCTCGAAGCAACCTGGGTTCGAATTTATGAAGGGGGAACTCGAAGCAGGCTGTTCTTTTTCTCGGGGAAGCTTCACGTGTTGCTCGAAGTAGATAAGGGGGAGGCTCCGGCTGAAGTTGTTCAGGTTTAAACCTGTAACAATTTTTAACAAATTTAAATTTTAGCTTTTAAATTTAAAATCAAAGTCAAACTGAGTCTAAATAAAACTTTAAGTATAATTCAAGTTAGATTTGTAAAATTAGATTTTTATTTAAACTAGTGAATTTTAACGGTTAATCAAACTTATAATTATTTAGAAATGTAATCAAATAAATGTTAATAAATGTCATCAACTAGATTATCTTATAATTAATTAATTTAATAATAATCTATGTAATAGTTTAAATGAAATTACTTAATGGAAAGTAATTAAGGAATTAATGACTTATTGTAATTAATTGAGTAATTTGATTAATTTGAATTAATTTAGTTTAATTAGTTTGGATTTAATCACTTGATATTTGGAAGTATAATTGCCTGGAGAAGTAATTGATGGATAATTATTGGAGGAAATTAATTGGATGATGTTTGTTAATAAAAGTAATTGGAGTATAATTACTTGAAATTAATCGAGAGGCAACTAAGGATTTTTAATTAAATATAAATTAATGTTTAAAAGTTGATTAATCAAGTGGTTGAGCAATAATTAATTCAAGAATAATGTGATAAATCAATTAAGGTAATAAATTTGAGATTTATTTATATAGTTAAAGGTTAGTTAACTAATGAAAATGATTAAAGATAAATTAATTAGTCAAAAGGAGATAAATTAAAGATTAATTAATAAAAATGATAAATTAAGAATAATTTAATTAATTAAAGTGTTTGATAAATAAATTTATATCAAATGATTTGTAAAATAAATCAGGATTAGATAATTAAATTCATAAGTAATTAATTTACTTGGAAATAAATTGTATTGATTAGGATTAAACGATTAATCAATCCTGCTTATGAATGATTGTACTGTATGAGATACCTTGAATTGATTGTCCTGTCTGATCTGTGATATTTTGTTCTGTGGATTTAGATGTGCATAATTTATTCATTTATTTACATTTGTATATTATCTGTGAATCTGTGAATGGGCGATAAGCTTTATAGTTATATCGCTTATCAACTATATTTCTGTGTTTGATCTGTGATGATTGAATGATGTTGCACTATTGTGTTAAACCCCTGGACCACACTTATACACACACAAATTATGGATTTCATGAGGAAATCGGTTAAGTCACAAATGTTTGAAATAGTTTTGAATTTGAATTTTTGAATTCAAATGTTTTGAAAATGGATTGAGTTTAAAGTGAAAAGCAATTGAAATGGAATTTCAAAGATAATATTTATTTTAAATTACTTGATTGAGTTTTGGAATTTAAATACTTTGATTTAAATTTGAATTCAATATTTGAAATTGAATTATGTAATTTGAAACTAGGAATTAACGATATTATACTAGTCATTATAAGTTAAACCATTTTTAAAGTATTATTTTTGGAAATTTGAATTAACCCAAAGATTGTAACTTGTATAAATGAAATCGGGTTTTTCGAAATAAGACTTTTGTTTCTAAATGGTAAAAAGGCTTTCATAGGAGAAACGAATTTCAAATTATATAAACGAGATTTCAAGTTTAAACTGAAATAGTTTACCAAGTTATTAATGAACATTTGGAAATGAATTTTGAAAGTGAATATTTGGGAACGGTTTGAAAGCTATAAGATAAATCTTTAATTTAAAGATTTTAAACGAGTTAATCCGAATGAAATGGAAATTTTTTTGAAATCCGTAAATGGAATTTTGTGAAATAAATCTTTTATTTAAAAGATTTGAAATGGTAATTGATTTAAACCATTTGAAAGAAAGTGTGAATTATTAAGTTGTGACTTAATTGAAATCCCATATCCATATGCTTTAAAAATATTTTCGCTCACTATTCGATTTAGCCGGGAAAGGACCTTTGTGTCGTATAACCCATTCTGAATATGTGATTTGATGTTATGGATAGCATTTGGAGACCGGTAGTGAAGACCGGGTATTTGCGAAAGCGATAGGATGACCTATCGATTGTTTCTGCACCGAGTCGCGCCGGTATAGAGACTCCCTAAGTGATGGGAAATCCGATCGGGATTGTGAATATCCGGATTGCAAGGACTACTTTGTAAGTGCCTTCGGTTCTGTTCGAGCCCAGAATTTACTTGTATGGATTGTTATGTCTGACATTACAATTTGAGATATAAAGCTGATTTCTTTCAAATATATTTCTGTTGGTGGCGGAGAATTTATTCTCTTAGCTTAACACCCTTCTCTGAGAGGTACGAGCTAAGAGGTTATGTAGTTGATGGTTATCAGCAATATATTCCCAATGTGGTAATGTGACATGCTGAGTGTTGCTGTGAAATGATCATTGTGTTGATCATTTGTGATAGGATCATTTGTTTGATCGTTTATCTTTGTGATCATTTCTATGATCATTTGTTGACCCAAAGCACAACTTTTGTATAAAGCGTGTTTTTGTGGACGAAACTTCGTCGAGCCTCACACCCCGGAATGGTCAAAACAGGAAAGATGCGGCAAGGTTATGAGGGGTAGCTCCCTTTAGGGTATGTGCATTTCCTTCTGGAAAAGGGTGGTATCATGGTATGGAGCCCAGGTACTTACTCATGTTGAACACTTTATTTATTATGGTGTGATGTTGATTAGAGAGCTCTCGGATAAAGGTCCCAAAGGACCGGGGGATGGCATACTCGTGTCAGTAGTTACCCAGTTAGGGGTAACCCGGCCTTGTGTTGGCAGAGATCCGGTTTGGTTCTAGGGGACGTCCTTCCAGAGGCGTTCTCATGTGGCAATGGGAAGTTCCTTGGCCTGACCATTCGTTGGAAATCCAAAGAAACAATACGATCTTGTACGGTATTAGTTGTAGAACCTACCATTCACTTATGGTGGCGCCCCACTGTTTGGATGGTAGCTATAGTAGGCATAGTTCGAAATGTCTATGCTGGCTAAGATTTATATCTTTATTTTTGAAATGATTTTCTCTACACTATGCACTAGCAATAATATCAAATGTTTCTTTTTAATGCGTATCAAGCATTTTGACTATCATAAGGAGAAATCTCCTCCGATTCTGCGTTTGCATTGTGTGTGTGTGCGGGAGGCCTTATGGTAGTCTCATTTTTAAAAAGCATTGCGAATTGACTTTGAAAATCTTTTGTTGAATGTTTTAAAAGATAAACTGTTTTTGTTGCTCACACCAGTCCCACGACTGATCCGGAGTTTATTGTTTTCTTTCCTAAACTCTGGGTGCTCATTATTTTCTACACGAGCAGTCTAGAGTTGGGTTTTTCAGATACCTAGGTTCAGTAGATTATCTGGAGTTAGTTCAGTCTTTGGACCACACCAGTCTTGCTTAGCTTGGTGCATCGTTATTGGGAGATCGTGCTATTGCTGGATTGATTCTTGGAGTTGGGAGTTGCGGTTTCGGAGTTCTCTCTTGAAGACTATCTTAGAGTTATATTGTTCCGCTGCTAGATGTTATCTATTTTTCTTTTCCGCTGCTATTTTATTGTATCATATCTCTGATGTATATTGATATCTATTGGATCATCCGTTGTATCAGATATTGTATCAAAGCTGTATATCAATGTATTATTCTTTTATTCCGCTGTGTTATTTACGTAATGTTGTTATAAGCTCCGGCGAATCTGATTTGAACGGTCGAATCTATGGCATTCGAATACGATTTGAAGTATGGATGTCGATTTTCGAGCGGCAAAAATCCGTCTCGTCACATTTGGTATCAGAGCTAAGGTTAAATTTTAGCTCAGGAGTATAACACATTAAGTAGCTCATTAGAGATAGGGTGAAATATCCATAGAATGAGTGTTTCCCTAAGATATCTGTTTGAATGCCTTAGTAAATTCTCTTACTATCCATTGATAGTGAGTATGAGTGCAAGAAGAAAACGAGATAAAGGACAGGGGGATACGACTATAAATGGTCAATACCCTACAACGGTGAAAATGACTTTCTCTGTCAATCTCCTTTGATTCGTTTTCAAATTCTTTTGATTGCTTCGTGACAGCTCCAGAAGTCGTTCAGTGCGTTGATGCTCTACGAATCGTTGTAGAAAATTCTTACTTCGTATCTTCATCAATTTCTTATCAGTTTTTGATTTAAACTTTAATGAATATGAATTTGAAAATTGAAATTGGAAATTTTAAATAAATTGGAAATTTTAAATAAATTAGAAATTTTAAATGAATTAGAAATTTTAAATTGAGTTAAATTGATTAATAGAATATGAAGGATAAATTGAATTAAATCAATAAAACGATTTCGTTTGAAACCAAATTTTGAAATTCTATTGTAATTTCTTGTGAATACCAAAGTCCGAAGAGGGACAAATTGGTATGTATTCTGAGATATTCCGACTTGAGTTTGGAATTCATATCTTAAGTTTGAGGAATTATAGGAGATCGAATCTATCTATCTCTTCGTTGTTTTCGTGCCTGCGAATTTCGGGGACGAAATTCTTTTTAAGGGGGGAAGTCTGTAACGATCTTGAATTTATTAAGTTTAAATTGATATTTAAAATTTATTTTTGAGTAAAAATTGTGTAGAATAGAAACCATTTATAGTTTAAATATAAGAACAAAGCAAAACATAAAGTATGTAAAAGCAAAACAAAGCAAGCTAGGCAAATGAAAATATAAAGTATATATTTTTACATAAGTAATAAAACAAAGTAAAGGAAAAAAAATAATAATAAACAAATTCGTAAAAAAATTCAACAACATAATAAATGCAAAATCTCATCAGCCGAGTAAACAAGCCAAAGCAATTAATGCCATACCTCTAGTACAATGTAAAGTATGCATTAGCCTCCTTTGTACACAACATAGATGCATAGCAGCTGAGCTAGAGAAGATGCAGGCAAGTAAAGGAATCAACAAGTACAACAAAATATTATCACCTGTACACTTTCTTTTATAATATCAGCCTTGTTTCATCAGGTGGACATTCGAAAGCTAAGAAAAAATATATGTATATATTTGCAAAGTACAAGCAAGATATTACCACTAGCACAAAAGCAAGATTTAGCAGCCGTGCCTAATTGTACCAAATAATGTTACATCACCTGTACAAGTATCTTTAGCCATGTTTTGCATTGTTCAAACTATGCATCACCAGTAATCTCATTTTTCCATATATCAACTTCCCACTTCATTTCAGCTCGTTCATTTAAACCAGAAGATGAGTAAGCTTTTCCTTTTACAAAATTTAAATAACAATATAAATCAAAACAAATGACTTCAAACCAGAGAAATCAAAGAGGGATTCTTCAGCTTGCAATGTCACAGTCTGTTCTTTCTCCTCTGTTCTTCAAAGACAAGGTGAGTAACATTTTTTCTTCAAAAATTTAAGGGATTGAATTTGTGCAAGTGTAACTGAGAAATGTATGTGTGTGCACATATAATTATCTGTATATTATATATATATATATATATATATATATATATATATATGGGAAGATTTAAAATAAGTATGCAGGCTGTTGTTTAAAACACATCTGTTCTTAGTTCAAACTCAAACTGTTTGATTCAAAAATCATTTACCCTCTTTCTGATTTATGATTGAACTTCAGATTCAAAAAAAAGATGTTTATATCATTGTAAACTAAGTTTAAAAATTTAGTTAAAGTTTAAACAACTTACAAATTTTCTCTAGAAACCCAATATGCTGAACAAACTCAAGATTTGCAAATCTTCGAACTTCTCTAATCATAGATACGGGTATCTAACTAAAATCCATGCTGAAAATGATGATTTTTAAGATGGGTTTCGTAATTTATAGTTTGAGATTAAGGGTGCAGTTCTATTTTTAACAGAAAATGGTTATGTGAGGATTTCTGGTGATCTTCTTGATCATGGAGGTCGGGGTTTCCTCTGGTTGTAGTGGAGTGATAAGAGACTTTGGCAAAAATGTCAGGGAGTCGATCGAAGCACGGTGGAGGTGGTGGTTGTCATTTTTTTGTCTTGAACCCTAATTTTAGTGACGTATAATGTTTTGGATCGTGCGCCTTCTCTAGTTGATCGAGTGCGGCGAGTTTTGGGGTGATGGTAGAGGAGACGTCGACGAAGCCATGGCCGAAGTCTCAGGCCCTACGGTGGTCCGGTTGTGGCGAACGTCGCCGTTCCATGTTTTGGAGTTGGTGAAGTTGTTTTGCTCCAGGTCGACCAAATGTCTCGTTTTTGATTTCGAGGTTATCTCGATGACCTGGGTGATTGTACCGATTGAGGGGGACGTAGTCGAGATGCTGATGATCAGAGAGGTGATCGGAGAAGCCCAGATATGTGTGCACGATGCACATGGTTACGCTAGTGTCAGTGATAAAAGGGAAAAAGGGAGGAAGGGGAAGCTCGAGTTTGAACACGTGAAAAAGCATATTTGGCTCGAAGCAACCTGGGTTCGAATTTATGAAGGGGGAACTCGAAGCAGGCTGTTGTTTTTCTCGGGGAAGCTTCACGTGTTGCTCGAAGTAGATAAGGGGGTGGCTCGGGTTGAAGTTGTTCAGGTTTAAACCTGTAACAGTTTTTAACAGATTTAAATTTTAGCTTTTAAATTTAAAATCAAAGTCAAACTGAGTCTAAAAAAAACTTTAAGTACAATTCAAGTTAGATTTGTAAAATTAGATTTTTATTTAAACTAATGAATTTTAACGGTTAATCAAACTTATAATTATTTAGAAATGTAATCAAATAAATGTTAATAAATGTCATCAACTAGATTATCTTATAATTAATTAATTTAATAATAATCTTTGTAATAGTTTAAATGAAATTACTTAATGGGAAGTAATTAAGGAATTAATGAATTATTGTAATTTATTGAGTAATTTGATTAATTTGAATTAATTTAGTTTAATTAGTTTGGATTTAATCACTTGATATTTGGAAGTATAATTTCCTGGAGAAGTAATTGATGGATAATTATTGGAGGAAATTAATTGGATGATGTTTGTTAATAAAAGTAATTGGAGTATAATTACTTGAAATTAATCGAGAGGCAACTAAGGATTTTTAATTAAATATAAATTAATGTTTAAAAGTTGATTAATCAAGTGGTTGAGCAATAATTAATTCAAGAATAATGTGATAAATCAATTAAGGTAATAAATTTGAGATTTATTTATATAGTTAAAGGTTAGTTAACTAATGAAAATGATTAAAGATAAATTAATTAGTCAAAAGGAGATAAATTAAAGATTAATTAATAAATATGATAAATTAAGAATAATTTAATTAATTAAAGTGTTTGATAAATAAATTTATATCAAATGATTTGTAAAATAAATCAGGATTAGATAATTAAATTCATAAGTAAATAATTTACTTGGAAATAAATTGTATTGATTAGGATTAAAGAATTAATCAATCCTGCTTATGAATGATTGTATTGTATGAGATACCTTGAATTGATTGTCCTGTCTGATCTGTGATATTTTGTTCTGTGGATTTAGATGTGCATAATTTATTCATTTATTTACATTTGTATATTATCTGTGAATCTGTGAATGGACGATAAGCTTTATAGTTATATCGCTTATCAACTATATTTCTGTGTTTGATCTGTGATGATTGAATGATGTTGCACTATTGTGTTAAACCCCTGGACCACACTTATACACACACAAATTATGGATTTCACGAGGAAATCGGTTAAGTCACAAATGTTTGAAATAGTTTTGAATTTGAATTTTTGAATTCAAATGTTTTGAAAATGGATTGAGTTTAAAGTGAAAAGCAATTGAAATGGAATTTCAAAGATAATATTTATTTTAAATTACTTGATTGAGTTTTGGAATTTAAATACTTTGATTTAAATTTGAATTCAATATTTGAAATTGAATTATGTAATTTGAAACTAGGAATTAACGATATTATACTAGTCATTATAAGTTAAACCATTTTTAAAGTATTATTTTTGGAAATTTGAATTAACCCAAAGATTGTAACTTGTATAAATGAAATCGGGTTTTTCGAAATAAGACTGTTGTTTCTAAATGGTAAAAAGGCTTTCATAGGAGAAACGAATTTCAAATTATATAAAAGAGATTTCAAGTTTAAACTGAAATAGTTTACCAAGTTATTAATGAACATTTGGAAATGAATTTTGAAAGTGAATATTTGGGAACAGTTTGAAAGCTATAAGATAAATATTAAATTTAAAGATTTTAAACGAGTTAATCCGAATGAAATGGAAATTGTTTTGAAATCCGTAAATGGAATTTTGTGAAATAAATCTTTTATTTAAAAGATTTGAAATGGTAATTGATTTAAACCATTTGAAAGAAAGTGTGAATTATTAAGTTGTGACTTAATTGAAATCCCATATCCATATGTTTTAAAAATATTTTCGCTCACTATTCGGTTTAGCCGGGAAAGGACCTTTGTGTCGTATAACCCATTCTGAATATGTGATTTGACGTTATGGATAGCATTTGGAGACCGGTGGTGAAGACCGGGTATTTGCGAAAGCGATAGGATGACCTATCGATTGTTTCTGCACCGAGTCGCGCCGGTATAGAGACTCCCTAAGTGATGGGAAATCCGATCGGGATTGTGAATATCCGGATTGCAAGGACTTCTTTGTAAGTGCCTTCGGTTCTGTTCGAGCGCAGAACAGACTTGTATGGATTGTTATGTCTGACATTACAATTTGAGATATAAAGATGATATCTTTCAAATATATTTCTGTTGGTGGCGGAGAATTTATTCTCTTAGCTTAACACCCTTCTCTGAGACGTACGAGCTCGGAGGTTATGTAGTTGATGGTTATCAGCAATATATTCCCAATTTGGTAATGTGACATGCTGAGTGTTGCTGTGAAATGATCATTGTGTTGATCATTTGTGATAGGATGATTTGTTTGATCGTTTATCTTTGTGATCATTTCTATGATCATTTGTTGACCCAAAGCACAACTTTTGTATAAAGCGTGTTTTTGTGGACGAGACTTCGTCGAGCCTCACACCCCGGAATGGTCAAAACAGGAAAGATGCGGCAAGGTTATGAGGGGTAGCTCCCTTTAGGGTATGTGCATTTCCTTCTGGAAAAGGGTGGTATCATGGTATGGAGCCCAGGTACTTACTCATGTTGAACACTTTATTTATTATGGTGTGATGTTGATTAGAGAGCTCTCGGATAAAGGTCCCAATGGACCGGGGGATGGCATACTCGTGTCAGTAGTTACCCAGTTATGGGTAACCCGGCCTTGTGTTGGCAGAGATCCGGTTTGGTTCTCGGGGACGTCCTTCCAGAGGCGTTCTCATGTGGCAATGGGAAGTTCCTTGGCCTGACCATTCGTTGGAAATCCAAAGAAACAATACGATCTTGTACGGTATTGGTTGTTGAACCTACCATTCACTTATGGTGGCACCCCACTGTTTTGATGGTAGCTATAGTAGGCATAGTTCGAAATGTCTATGCTGGCTAAGATTTATATCTTTGCTTTTGAAATGATTTTCTCTACACTATGCACTAGCAATAATATCAAATGTTTCTTTTTAATGCGTATCAAGCATCTTTGACTATCATAAGGAGAAATCTCCTCCGATTCTGCGTTTGCATTATGTGTGTGTGCGGGAGGCCTTATGGTAGTCTCATTTTTAAAAAGCATTGCGAATGACTTTGAAAATCTTTTGTTGAATGTTTTAAAAGATAAACTATTTTTGTTTCTCACACCAGTCCCACGACTGATCCGAAGTTTATTGTTTTCTTTCCTAAACTCTGGGTGCTCATTATTTTCTACACGAGCAGTCTAGAGTTGGGTTTTTCAGATAGCTAGGTTTAGTAGATTATCTGGAGTTAGTTCAGTCTTTGGACCACACCAGTCTTGCTTAGCTTGGTGCATCGTTATTGGGAGATCGAACTATTGCTGGATTGATTCTTGGAGTTGGGAGTTGCGGTTTCGGAGTTCTCTCTTGAACACTATCTTAGAGTTATATTGTTCCGCTGCTAGATGTTATCTATTTTTCTTTTCCGCTGCTATTTTATTGTATCATATCTCTGATGTATATTGATATATATTGGATCATCCGTTGTATCAGATATTGTATCAAAGCTGTATATCAATGTATTATTCTTTTATTCCGCTGTGTTATTTACTTAATGTTGTTATAAGCTCTGGCAAATCGGATTTGAACGGTCGAATCTATGGCATTCGAATACGATTTGAAGTATGGATGTCGATTTTCGAGCGGCAAAAATCCGTCTCGTCACAGATTCAAATTTTGATTAAGTCAAATCAAAGGAAATTCTGTTTTAAAAATAAGTTGGAAACAAGGATGACATGATCAAATAACAGAATAGGAAGATGGATAAGCTTATATAAATCGCGGGCAACCTTAACCGGGTTAACCGTGACTTAAAGAATAAGATCAATGTGGATTTCTGGGGTAAATCTACATTCGACCTCAGGAGATAGAGTTTGGAATAATAAAAGATATTAGCATGTAAACCAAGGATAGATATAAATCTCTGGCGAATCGATGCTAATTGTAAAGGAGTTTTCCCCTTTACAAATGAATTTTTAAGATTGGCGGGACCGCCAATTCACTATAAGCTCATTCGAAGTGGAGTTATGGGATACTCCAGAATCAAAAGGAGGTGAATGGTGAGGGACATGAATGAATTTTGGAAGCGAAGGGAACATTCCAAAATTCAAATTAAATTTGAATCAAAGAGGAAGGGATTCAAGTTCGAATGAAAGTGATTATGTTACTAAATTTACCACACATTCTAAGTTTTGCCTCAAAGCCAAAGCTCTGATACCAACTGTAACAACCCGATATTTTCAACCATTCACATCCATTATAAGTGTATAGGTAGACGCTCATGCCGGAATTGAATTGCTCAAAATACCGCGTTGTAAATAAAATTTGGTAAATCTTAGAATATACAGTAAATAATAATCACAGATCACGGACACAGAGTATTTAATAATGCAGCGGAAGTAAAGGAAAAAGTAGTTCATGAAGCTACTATATAAATATATCAGAGTTAAATAAAATAGAACAGAAGAAATAAAGTACAACATAAGTCTCAAGATGATAACCAAGTGCAAGCTGAATAGAACAACAGAACTGGAATAGATAAAACTAGATAAGCAGATAATCTCCAGCGATTCCAATCTCCAGAAAGTGGAATCCAAATCTGTGAATAACTCAGGCTGACCCGAGCGTAAATAAAAATACAAGCACTCGAGTCAGGACAATATATACTTATATAATGCAAACCAACTCAAGTGAACTGTAATAAAGTACAAGTAACTTAAAGGATGCCTGGGACCGCCCATCCTCTAAGGATCCGTTAAACTATTTACTATGTAGTAATATTGCGCTATTATAATAATGTCTACAGTAAAATAAACTTACTTTTAAATAGCGTTCCAGGCTACCCATATCACCCTTCACACATAATAGTCCCAGCAGTCCATCCAATATCATGACATCTCCACACCGGGTGACTGTCAGAGGATACCACACGGGCTACGGGAGAAAAACAAACTCGTAGTAAAGGCTCGGTATGGTAGGCGACATGGCACACAAGGCAATGCCAGGGTAGATATACCAATCACGCATACAGGCTGGTGGTAACGCAGCAGCCACATACGCCCACCTCGGAACACACTACCAATCAAAATCGGAGGATGGCCATCTAATCAATCACCAGTAAGAGTATAGTATCGAAGGAATGTGTCCGATCGGAGGAATGACCTCACTTGGCCCGAGATCGCTCCTGTTTTAGCCACTTTATGTCAACTCACGGGAGTTGGGTCCACGTAATATACCTCAAGAACGTCACCACCATCCTACTTCATTCTGGAATCTCCACCTCGTACACAGTTATAAAAGTGGTTTTCGGTATCGACGGAGAGTATGCAAGATATCTAATCCCGGTCTCTTTAACAACCAATCATTATTATAACCCATGGTTATAGTTTTAAAATATAATATTTTATACTTCGAAATAAAATATCATTTCAAATCCAAATCTTTATCAAAATAAAGATTAAATCATTTCCAAACCATTTCAATATATCAAAACAGCATATCCTTTCAAAACTTCCTTTTCAAATCATTTCAATATATCGAAATATCATATCCTTTCAAAACTTCACTACAAATCATTTTAATCAAAATATCATTTCAAAGATAGTTGTAACAACCCGCATATTTCTCGATTTTTATATTTAAATATTTTATTTAAATATTTTATCGATACTCGGAATTTAGTCTGAAAAGCAACTTTTTGCATACGGTCGAATTAGGACTCAGGACCACTCCCATTGAGTTTAAAATGCCGTTTGAGACCTTTTTGAGTATAAGCTTCGATATGTTTGGAGAAAGTTGAATTTTGCTACTTTTCACTTTGGGTTTGGGTTTGGGTTCAGCCCTATGTTGAACTTATACTCAAATCTGAGCCACTCCTCCCCATTCACCCTCACTTTCTCCTCTTTTCAGTTTTAAAGCATCAATGGTGGGAGAGATGGGAAATTAAAACTCCAAAACCCTAGTTTCCTTTTGCTAATCAAGCTCTAGCTCCAAACTAATAGAAGAACCCATTAGTAAGCTTCTCTTCTTCTTCTCCAACTCTTTCTCTCTTTAATTTCAGAAAATTCCTAAACCTAATTTGGGAAATGTTTCTCTTTTTAGCTTAGAATCAAACTTCTTGAGTTGGATTTGAAGAGTGGTTGATTCCCTTATTGCTTTCAAGCTTCTTTTTCAATTGCTTGGGTTCAAAGGTGAGATTTTTATCTCACATCTATGCTTATATTTATCTTCGATTCTTAGGTATGAATTCCTAACACTTATTCGTGTGCAATTGCTTTTGGTTTGGATTGATTTGGTGAATATTCCAACTTTTAATGTTTTGGGTTCAAATCCTTAAAAATCATAGCTTTGATGTTCAAATGCGTTTTTGGTGATGCATCGAGGAGCCAATAGGATCGGGTAGCCGTTGGGCATAATTCCCTAGCGTCCGCGCTCGTTCGGTTGCGAATTGGTGGACTTTGCACATAAAATAATTGGGTTTCCATTTGCAGAACATCAGGGTTGGCCGACCGAACCCCTGGGCCGGTCGACCGACCTGCTACGAAGGTGCATAGGCACCTTTCTGTCTCTGGTCCGGTCGACTGGCTACAGGGCTCAGCCGACCGACCTGCTTCCCGAGATAATTTTGGAACAGGGTTCGATCGACCGAGCTCTGTAGCCGGCCGACCGACCTGGTGCATTTTTGCCTATTTCGCCTAGTTGTTTGAATTTCCAACTTTAATCGATTCGTGTTGTTTCCTATGTGTCGTTATCATTTGTTATGACTTTGATGACTCTTTTTTAGGGATTTTTGAATATCCATTTCGATGGATTCTTTATCGATTTCTTTGGATTTTCATTCACGTCTTCGAATGTGAATTTTAGTGATTGATTGTTCCTACAATCTTCTTTGTGATTTGTCACTTTAAAAATATAAAGGTCTTCTATACTAGTAGTAAATATCAAAACTCTTTCTTCAAATGATTTCAACACTATTTTATAACAAAGCTCGTTTTCTCAAACAGATTTCCAATCTATTAGTATATACAAACCTTTACCTCACTCGTATGAGAAATCTAATTAAACGACTTAGTAAAACAAGTGGTATGAAACGCTTGCATTTACTTCGTCGGTTAATTCTCGGACTCGTTCGATTGAAACTCTTGTGACAATTTTCTAGTCGAGATCTACAATTTTTTCGTAAATATTTAAGTTAAGCTAGTGGTTATGGGACATGAAGCTAAGCTCATATATTTAATAGCTTACTGTAATTGACACTTCTTGATGATCATGACGATCATTTTTGTGATTTAGACTAGCAATGTGCCATGTCTCTTTGTCTGCGAGGGAGACTAAACCCCGTTTTGTGGAGTTTCGACTCAAATTGATGGGGTAGCGCCCCATGGTCTTCGGGCCGTTCGTGTGTCAAAAATTAATGGCTAGCTACCATGAGATAGCGTCTCGTTCGTGTGATACATATGTTGGTGAGATTTCATGCTCCCATTCGTGTGATAGGCCTCCCCCCTATTTTGTGTGATTTCTGCATTTCGTGTGTCGAATTCTGGAATTTTCTTCTTCACCTATTTTTGTGATTTCTATTGATATGATTTATCAATTTTTGTGCATAGGTGAATTCGTGTGTTGTAACGACCCGTATTTTACGTGTCGATAAATCGTAGTATTTGCAGGTCGTTAGTGTTGTTTGTGTTGCCTCTAGCTTGAGTCGTTTAGAAGTTAACCCGGGTGGAGTATGAGTTGTGACCGACTCATGAGCATTGCCGAGCTAAGGGATGAGTCGTGACCGACTCATAGGGGACCGACTCAAGGAGGGGTTACGGGTTGGAGTGTTGGCCGAGATAAGAAATTCACCGACCTAAGAGTTGCCGAGTTATAGAAGTAACGACCTAAAAGTTAGGCGACTTAGTGATGGTGACCGACCTATAGTAAGTCGTAGACGACCTTAGGAAGTGGCCGAGTCAACGAGTTACGACTCATAAGGTTTGCCGAGTTAAGGGGTTAGCGTGTTAGTAGGCAGCGACTTAAGGAAGTCGCCGAGTTAGCGACTTAGAGTTAGGTCGTTCAACGACCTAAGGGCTAGCGTTAGGACGCTAGGGGGATAGGTCAGCAGGCACGTTGAGTCGTTGGGGGGCTTAGGTCGTTGAGTCGGTCTGGTTTGTTGGTCGCGTGAGTACTGTTCAGACTTAGGTCGTAAACGACCTAAGTTAGGTAGTGAGTCGGCAGTGAGTTAGGTCGTGGGGTCTTGAGTCGTGTGTGTCATAGTTAAGTCGTCATACGACTTAAGACTTGGGGAACGCGGCAGTATTTTAGGTCGGAGGCTTTTTAGGTCGTGACCGACTTTGTGTTAGGTCGGCAAGGAGTTGAGTCGGCAGGGTCTTAGGTCGTAGGTCGGCATGCTAGTTAAGTCGTCAGGCGACCTAGGACTTAGGAAATGCGGCAGTGTGTTGAGTCGTGTGACAGTTGGGTCGGCAGTGCGTTGAGTCGTTAGGTCGGCCTGTGTTTTAGGTCGCGTCTGGGTTAAGTCGTAAGTCGGCCTTGGTTGTATGTTGTGTTGGTTAGGTCGTAGGTCGTAGGGGCTGATGAGTCGGCAACGACTCATAGTTAGGTCGGGGACGACCTAAGGGGCGACGACCTAAGGAGTTTCCAGCCTATAAATAGAGGGGTTTGGCTCACTTTTTGGCACCGGTTTTTGAAGCGACGAAGTGCTGCCATTTTGAAGACTCGACTACAGTATTTTCTTCACTTCTTTCTCTATTTCTATCAAGTGCTAACATCCATTGAAGATTGAAGATCAAGATCAAAGATCAAGAGCCAAAGTTGAAGATTTTCATCCGAAGAGGCTAGATTTCACCGTTTCAAGTGAAATTTCTCCGGATCAAGCCCAAGTCCTTGCTGTCCAGATCTGAAGTGTGTAGTTTTTGTAGTGTTTGGGTGATTTGGTGAGTGGTAGTTATCTCTCACGCGGATCCAAAGGAGTATACGGGATTGGTGATATGTTTGGGTGTTAAAGTTAGCGTTTTCTCGCATTTTCCTTAAGTCTGCATGTAGATCCATCATATTTGAAGATGTTTATCTATAGAAGCTATTTATAAAGTATTAGAGACAAAACCCATGTTTTAGATTTGATAGATCTATGTTAAAAATCATGATTTCACATATGTTGGACTTTTGCTCACTTAATTACGAAATTGCCATTATGAATGATATTGTTTGATAGATCTTGTTTGAATGCTTGAATGTTTGAACGTATGTTAGATGTGATTGCTCCAAGTTAGCTTGTGGTTGATTTGGAACAAGATGTTTGAAGATGATTCAAAAGCTAAGTGGAAAGGCTCTTGAATGTGGAAGCTGCCTGTAGCATATGAAGCGGATGTGGAAGCTCATATGGATGGATTCGAGGATGTGGGATCTTGCCATGATGCGAGAAGGCAAAGCATGAGTGAATTGGGACTTTGCTATGATATGATGAGGCAAGACATATGTTGTGATGGGACGGGTCACGAAGACGTTCCAAGCACGGGCTGCGACGACGTGCAAAGTTATGTTGATTACTCGGTGATGCGATCCGAGTTGGTGATAATGGTTAGCTTGAGAGGCGCTTGAGCTAGTATGGAAATAGTCGTCGAGGAGGATGACTAGGAGGCTGAGATCTTATCGTTGTTGAAGGTTCTAGCATGCTCAAAGCAAGGGTACGTTGGAACGGGCTGCGACGACGTTCCAGGCACGGGCTACGACGGCGTGCTAGTACTCTGGGTAGTTGCGAAAATTCCTAGGCACGGGCTGCGACGACGTGCGGAGTTATGGCTAGAACCGGGGTTACCATTAGCCCTTGACAGGTGGTCATTCAACTAACGGTGATATCAAGGCAATGATACAGTGATAGCCAGAGTCATGGATGTTTGGTTGTACTATCATTCGGTCTCAAGTGCGGTGTTTTCTGGGTGCTTATCTGATCTTGGTTTAGGCCTTGGGGGTTTGTATTTGGAAAACATCGTCCTTGACTCGAGTGATTATTGCTTTATTTTAATTACCTGCTATGCTATGATTGCTTCTCCTTAGTGTGTGTCTGGGGGCTATCACTGTGAGAAGAGGTGGAGTGGGATGGTTTAGTTCCTATTCCTTTTATTCCTTATGCTCTTTTGGTATGTTTGATAGTTAATTTACTGCTCACTAAGACTTTGTCTGACTCAAGGTTTTATGTCTCCTCTTATTACCTTGGGCTGTTCATCCATGTTTGGGATGGGCAGACTAGGTAGCAGGTGACAGGTGCTGTGCTAGGAGTTCAACGCTGAAGATGACGAAGACGAGCAGGAGGCTTTGCATATTAGTTTTCTTACTATATGTACTGGATATCCGCTGCTGTATTTGGTTGAGTGATTTGTAGTGAGGCTTTCATGTATGGATTTGAGTAGATGATTGTATGAAACTACTGTGATGCTTATATGATGATGTTCTGTTCTATGGAGCTTCACTATATTATATTTCTCTATTGTATTTTATCCATGCGCTGTGAGTTATGCGATAGAGATTCTTTTGTTTTGTTTTACCCTGACTATCGTCCATGGCTGCCTGGCACGCCTTTCAGCGCATTATTTACTTGTATTGGTGCGGGAGTCATGGGCGGTCGTCACATTTGGTATCAGAGCTTTGGTTAGTCGATTTTAGCCAACGCTCGCTGACGTAATTACGTATGAGAGACGTAATTGTATTTTGATGGATGATTACTATATATAATATAGTAGCTTAGAAGGATTTGAACTCCTTATGCAGTTGTTTCTTAAGGTGTTCTAATCATTCTTTTTACAGATATTAAGAATGAGTCGTAGAGGAAGACCAGCTGCTAGGGAAGGCCATGCTACAGAAGGAGCTGCAGATTATGGGGCTATGTTCGAAGCGATGATGACTTCGATTATGAGGAGGATGCCCGTTCCAGGGCCTACTGTTGATGTTGGAGTTCAAGTCCAAACTCCGAGACCGGTGGATTTTGCCAAGCTTTGTAAGGATTATACTTCTCTTGGAGGAAAAGCTTTCTTAGGGACGGAGTCTACTATTGAAGTGCAGAGATGGATGGATGCTTGCCGAAGGATTTTTGGTGATCTAGGGATTGAGGATGCAACCAAGAGAAAGCTTGCATCGAGGCAGCTTCAAGGGAGAGCTGCGGATTGGTGGAATTCTATCACTATAGATACACCAGAGGAGGAGATTACTTGGGAGCAGTTCCAAGTTAGATTTGAAGCCAAGTTCATCTCTACTGCTCAGAGGTCTGTTTTGTTCAAGAGGTTTGTGGAGCTCAAGCAAGGGGGAAGACCTGTTCTTGAGTACATTTCTGAGTTTGAAGCTTTGTCTAAGTATGCCAGATCGTATATTGATTCTCCATACCAGAAGAACGAGAAGTTTGTGACTGGTCTGGATGCTTATCTTGGAAGGCAGTTGGTGGATCACTTGGACGATCCATTTGAGAAGCTTGTAGAGAAAGCTCTCAGGCATGAGAGTTTGTTTCCAAGGGAAAGTTCTGTCGTTGCTGTAACCAGGGAAGGATCTAAACCACAGCAGAGTGGCAATAAGAAGAGGAAGCAGCAACAGCAGAAAGGTAAGGATGGCCAGAAGAAGCCTAAGGGCGAAGTGACTTGCTATAATTGCCAGAAGAAGGGCCATCTCTCCAAGGATTGTAGGAATCCAAAGGCGCCGGCGAAGTGCCATAACTGTGATAAGCCAGGGCATTTCAGGAAGGACTGTCCAGAGCCGAGGAAGGATAGGCAGGTTGTGCAAGCTTATGCTCTGGAAGCTGTGCCGTCGTCTTCAAGAGCTCCTACTGCTGAGGAGAAGGGGAAGAGTGTGGTGGTTCAAGGTACTCTTTCTATTTGTGGTGTTCCAGTTAGAGTGTTGTTTGATACTGGAGCGTCGCATTCTTTTGTTTGTGATGATTTGGTAAGCCGGTTAGGTATGAAACCGGATATTGTTGATAGGCCATTGGTTGTGACTAATCCGGTAGGGGGTTCGTCATGTTTGTGTATGTTATGCCGTGGTCTAGTTGTGTCGAGTCATGATTGCTCGTTTGTTTGTGATTGCTTTGTTCTGAACTTTGCGGGGTTCGGAATTATTTTGGGTATGGACTGGCTTAGGAAGTATGCGGCAAGGATTGATTGTGAGAGATTGGAGGTGACAGTCGGGAATGTGGAGGGGCGAAAGGTTGTGATACGATGTAAGCATGAAGAAGGCGTCTTCATGAGCTTCATGTATTCGCTGGTTGTTCCACGGGATGGACTGTCATCGATGCCAATAGTGAATGGATTTGAGGATGTCTTTGAGGAAGTCAAAGGGTTGCCGCCGCATAGGGAGATCGAGTTTCGTATCGATCTAGTTGAGGGAGCCAGACCTGTTGTGATGCCTCTTAGGCGGATGGCACCGAGGGAGCAGCAAGAGCTGAAGGTGCAAGTTGATGACCTTTTGCAGAAAGGATTCATTCGGAGAAGTGTGTCCGAATGGGGTGCGCCAGTTGTGTTCGCAACCAAAACGGATGGATCGTTGAGGTTGTGTGTTGATTATCGTGAGCTGAATAAGGTGACTAAGAAGAACAAGTATCCATTGCCGAGAATAGATGACTTGTTTGATCAGCTTCACGAGGCTAAGGTGTTTTCTCAGATGGATTTGGCAACGGGATTTCACCAGTTGAGAGTGGCAAAGGATAGTGTGCCGAAGACTGCTTTCAGGACACCATCCGGGTTTTATGAGTGGCTGGTAATGCCGTTTGGATTGACTAACGCGCCAGCATATTTTGTGGATCTTATGAATAGAGTGTTCAGAGATCAGTTGAATAAGTTCGTGCTTGTGTTCGTGGATGATATTCTGATTTATTCCAGAACTGAGGGAGAGCACAAGACGCACTTGAGGATTGTTTTGGAAATTTTGCGGAAACATCAGCTGAAGGCTAAGTTTTCGAAGTGTCACTTCTGGAAGAGTGAAGTGAGGTTCTTAGGCCATGTTATCTCTGGAAATGGAATAGCGGTTGACCCCGCTAAGGTGGCAGTGATCCAGGATTGGGTTAGACCTAAGAATGCATCTGATGTGAGAAGTTTTCTTGGATTAGCAGGATATTATCGTCGGTTTATCAAAGACTTTTCCAAGATAGCTGCACCGTTGACAGGATTGACGAAAAAGAACCAAGTGTTCAAATGGGATGATAAGTGTGAGCAAGCTTTTGTAATCCTGAAAGAGCGATTGACGAGTGCTCCTGTTTTGACTATTCCGAGTGGGAATGATGAGATGGTGGTTTACACCGATGCATGTGGCACTGGACTGGGAGCGGTGCTAATGCAAAAGGATAAGGTTGTTGCGTATGCTAGTCGACAACTGAAACCGCATGAAAGGAACTATCCAACTCATGATTTGGAGCTAGCGGCAATAGTGTTTGCTTTGAAGATGTGGAGACACTATCTATTGGGAGTTAGATTCGAGTTGTTTACAGATCATAAGTCGTTGAAGTATCTGTTCTCCCAAAAGGATTTGAATCTTCGACAGCAACGGTGGCTAGAGTTCCTAGCATCTTATGATTGTGGTATAGCCTATACTCCAGGAAAAGGTAACGCAGTGGCAGATGCGTTAAGTCGAAGACATGCAGGTTTGGGAGCCATGTTTTCGGAGTGGAAGAGTCTCGAGTATTTGGCTGAGTTTGATTTCAGGCCTAGATGCGAGTTGGAACCTGAGATGTTGGCAAACTTATCGATAAGGCCTACTCTGGTGGAAAGGATTGGTGAGAGCCAAAAGAGAGATGATAAGCTTGTCAGGATTATCCGAGATTTGGAAGCTGGATTAACTCCAGAGAAGGATAAGGGATTCGAGGTCGATCGAGAGGGTTGGCTTCGAAAGCAAGGAAGATTGGTTGTTCCCGATGTGGATGGATTGAGAGATGAAGTTCTAAGGGAAAGTCATCACTCGAAGTTGACAATTCATCCAGGTGGTAATAAGATGTATCGGGATATGAAGAGAGCTTACTACTGGGAAAGTATGAAGAAAGATGTTGGAAATTTTATTTCCAGGTGCATGAACTGCCAGTTGGTGAAAGCTGAGCAGAAGAAGCCCAGTGGATTACTTCAGCCTTTAGAGGTTCCTACATGGAAGTGGGAGCAAGTATCGATGGATTTTATCGATGGTCTACCTAGGACCAGGACAGGAAATGAAGGGATTTGGGTCATCGTAGATCGTTTGACTAAAAGTGCAAGGTTCATTCCTGTTCGATCGACTAGGACTGCATCGAAGTTGGCTGAGTTGTATGTGAAGTGGATTGTTCGATTCCATGGTGTTCCGAAGAGTATAGTGAGCGATCGAGATCCGTTGTTCACTAGTGGATTTTGGAAGAGCTTCCAGGAAGTTTTGGGAACTGAGTTGTGTTTGAGTACAGCTTATCACCCTCAAACAGATGGTCAGACTGAGAGAGTCAACCGAGTTTTGGAAGATCTCCTTAGAGCTTGTGTTTTGGACTTCGGAGGATCATGGGAGGATCACCTTCATTTGGTGGAGTTTGCTTATAATAACAGTTATCAGTCGAGCATTGGTATGGCACCATATGAGGCATTATATGGAAGACCGTGTAACTCTCCGACATGTTGGTTGGAAGCTGGAGAAAAGCTGATACTTGGGCCAGAGATGATTCGACAGACTTCAGATTGTATAGAGATCATTCGGCAACGAATGAAGGCAGCCCAAGATCGTCAGAAAAGTTATGCCGATAATCGTCGTAAGGATTTGGAATTCGACGTAGGTGATATGGTTTTTGTGAAGATTTCTCCTCTGAAGAGTGTCATTAGATTCGGAAAGAAAGGAAAGTTAACTCCGAGATTTGTTGGACCATTCCCGATTATCGAGCGAATTGGAAAGCTCGCTTATAGATTGGAGTTACCGGAAAAGATGGCGGGTGTGCACAATGTTTTTCATGTATTTTATCTACGGAAGTATGTGCACGACCCAACTACTGTGGTTTCTGCTGATAGCTGTGAAGACTTGGAGGTTTATCCAGTTGTTTCGAGACCTCGTAAGCCGCTTCGTATTGTTGAAACCGATACGAAACAGCTTAGGAGGAAGACGATTACGTTGCTCAAGGTACAATGGAGTGACGATGTTAACGACTGTACATGGGAGGAGGAAGAGAGGATGAAGGCAGCTCATCCCGGACTCTTCGAGGTATGGCCCTAAAGTGTCGTGACATCTCATGAATTTGTAGCTTGTTCTAAGTCTTAGAATTCTGCATGCTAGGTTAGAATTGGATGCATGGTTTGTTGATTGCTATGGATGGTAGGCATGCGGAATATCTTTGATTGCTGTTGTTTGCTTGGAATTTCGGGGGCGAAATTCCTAAGGGGGAGAGAATGTAACGACCCGTATTTTACGTGTCGATAAATCGTAGTATTTGCAGGTCGTTAGTGTTGTTTGTGTTGCCTCTAGCTTGAGTCGTTTAGAAGTTAACCCGGGTGGAGTATGAGTTGTGACCGACTCATGAGCATTGCCGAGCTAAGGGATGAGTCGTGACCGACTCATAGGGGACCGACTCAAGGAGGGGTTACGGGTTGGAGTGTTGGCCGAGATAAGAAATTCACCGACCTAAGAGTTGCCGAGTTATAGAAGTAACGACCTAAAAGTTAGGCGACTTAGTGATGGTGACCGACCTATAGTAAGTCGTAGACGACCTTAGGAAGTGGCCGAGTCAACGAGTTACGACTCATAAGGTTTGCCGAGTTAAGGGGTTAGCGTGTTAGTAGGCAGCGACTTAAGGAAGTCGCCGAGTTAGCGACTTAGAGTTAGGTCGTTCAACGACCTAAGGGCTAGCGTTAGGACGCTAGGGGGATAGGTCAGCAGGCACGTTGAGTCGTTGGGGGGCTTAGGTCGTTGAGTCGGTCTGGTTTGTTGGTCGCGTGAGTACTGTTCAGACTTAGGTCGTAAACGACCTAAGTTAGGTAGTGAGTCGGCAGTGAGTTAGGTCGTGGGGTCTTGAGTCGTGTGTGTCATAGTTAAGTCGTCATACGACTTAAGACTTGGGGAACGCGGCAGTATTTTAGGTCGGAGGCTTTTTAGGTCGTGACCGACTTTGTGTTAGGTCGGCAAGGAGTTGAGTCGGCAGGGTCTTAGGTCGTAGGTCGGCATGCTAGTTAAGTCGTCAGGCGACCTAGGACTTAGGAAATGCGGCAGTGTGTTGAGTCGTGTGACAGTTGGGTCGGCAGTGCGTTGAGTCGTTAGGTCGGCCTGTGTTTTAGGTCGCGTCTGGGTTAAGTCGTAAGTCGGCCTTGGTTGTATGTTGTGTTGGTTAGGTCGTAGGTCGTAGGGGCTGATGAGTCGGCAACGACTCATAGTTAGGTCGGGGACGACCTAAGGGGCGACGACCTAAGGAGTTTCCAGCCTATAAATAGAGGGGTTTGGCTCACTTTTTGGCACCGGTTTTTGAAGCGACGAAGTGCTGCCATTTTGAAGACTCGACTACAGTATTTTCTTCACTTCTTTCTCTATTTCTATCAAGTGCTAACATCCATTGAAGATTGAAGATCAAGATCAAAGATCAAGAGCCAAAGTTGAAGATTTTCATCCGAAGAGGCTAGATTTCACCGTTTCAAGTGAAATTTCTCCGGATCAAGCCCAAGTCCTTGCTGTCCAGATCTGAAGTGTGTAGTTTTTGTAGTGTTTGGGTGATTTGGTGAGTGGTAGTTATCTCTCACGCGGATCCAAAGGAGTATACGGGATTGGTGATATGTTTGGGTGTTAAAGTTAGCGTTTTCTCGCATTTTCCTTAAGTCTGCATGTAGATCCATCATATTTGAAGATGTTTATCTATAGAAGCTATTTATAAAGTATTAGAGACAAAACCCATGTTTTAGATTTGATAGATCTATGTTAAAAATCATGATTTCACATATGTTGGACTTTTGCTCACTTAATTACGAAATTGCCATTATGAATGATATTGTTTGATAGATCTTGTTTGAATGCTTGAATGTTTGAACGTATGTTAGATGTGATTGCTCCAAGTTAGCTTGTGGTTGATTTGGAACAAGATGTTTGAAGATGATTCAAAAGCTAAGTGGAAAGGCTCTTGAATGTGGAAGCTGCCTGTAGCATATGAAGCGGATGTGGAAGCTCATATGGATGGATTCGAGGATGTGGGATCTTGCCATGATGCGAGAAGGCAAAGCATGAGTGAATTGGGACTTTGCTATGATATGATGAGGCAAGACATATGTTGTGATGGGACGGGTCACGAAGACGTTCCAAGCACGGGCTGCGACGACGTGCAAAGTTATGTTGATTACTCGGTGATGCGATCCGAGTTGGTGATAATGGTTAGCTTGAGAGGCGCTTGAGCTAGTATGGAAATAGTCGTCGAGGAGGATGACTAGGAGGCTGAGATCTTATCGTTGTTGAAGGTTCTAGCATGCTCAAAGCAAGGGTACGTTGGAACGGGCTGCGACGACGTTCCAGGCACGGGCTACGACGGCGTGCTAGTACTCTGGGTAGTTGCGAAAATTCCTAGGCACGGGCTGCGACGACGTGCGGAGTTATGGCTAGAACCGGGGTTACCATTAGCCCTTGACAGGTGGTCATTCAACTAACGGTGATATCAAGGCAATGATACAGTGATAGCCAGAGTCATGGATGTTTGGTTGTACTATCATTCGGTCTCAAGTGCGGTGTTTTCTGGGTGCTTATCTGATCTTGGTTTAGGCCTTGGGGGTTTGTATTTGGAAAACATCGTCCTTGACTCGAGTGATTATTGCTTTATTTTAATTACCTGCTATGCTATGATTGCTTCTCCTTAGTGTGTGTCTGGGGGCTATCACTGTGAGAAGAGGTGGAGTGGGATGGTTTAGTTCCTATTCCTTTTATTCCTTATGCTCTTTTGGTATGTTTGATAGTTAATTTACTGCTCACTAAGACTTTGTCTGACTCAAGGTTTTATGTCTCCTCTTATTACCTTGGGCTGTTCATCCATGTTTGGGATGGGCAGACTAGGTAGCAGGTGACAGGTGCTGTGCTAGGAGTTCAACGCTGAAGATGACGAAGACGAGCAGGAGGCTTTGCATATTAGTTTTCTTACTATATGTACTGGATATCCGCTGCTGTATTTGGTTGAGTGATTTGTAGTGAGGCTTTCATGTATGGATTTGAGTAGATGATTGTATGAAACTACTGTGATGCTTATATGATGATGTTCTGTTCTATGGAGCTTCACTATATTATATTTCTCTATTGTATTTTATCCATGCGCTGTGAGTTATGCGATAGAGATTCTTTTGTTTTGTTTTACCCTGACTATCGTCCATGGCTGCCTGGCACGCCTTTCAGCGCATTATTTACTTGTATTGGTGCGGGAGTCATGGGCGGTCGTCACATGTGTCATTGACTGGATTTCTTGAGATGATTTCTAGAATTTGTGCTTCACCAATTTTCGTGATTTCCATTGATAAGTTTTATCAATATTTGTGCATTGGTGAATTTGTGTGTCATTGACTTTTGTGATTGACATTGATATAATCGTCAATATTTATGGTTTGGTGAACAAAATAAGGAGTATGACATTTCCTTTGATTCTTGTGTAGATTTGGTGATATTGATTAATCTCTTGTTGATTTTCAATTACTTATATATATCACAGCTTGGCATTGTGATTATTATGCGTTTAGTCATATCTCTTATTCTATATCGTTTCATCTGATATTTATAGTTAGACTGATCTGTTTATTATTTTCTTATTAAATAATACTCGGGTCAGACCGAGATGTTACAGGTGCTTCAGCTTGACTTCTCACTTGGGATTGATTTCTCTGACTTTTGGTTAACTACTTAGATTAGTAGTTTTTGGATTGTATACAATTGAGATATAGACTCCATAATGTATACTTGTTCTTTTGTGTAGTTCGTGTAACTATTCTTTTGTGATATTGTGGATCTTTTTAGACCACTACTCTGATGTACACTTCCTAGTGTAATATTCATATCTATTTCCGCCTTTGTGATATGAATTGTCTGTGACTGATTTATGTTATGTTTATTTCTATATTTGTTTCTGAAGATATTATAGCCACTGTGTAGTAGCTTTGAGTTTGTGTCGGTATGTCGGATTTCCCTCTTGATAAAGAAATGCATGTTATACTATATGACATATCGATGCTCGCGCAAAGCAATTACACGGATGGTCGCTCCTCAACTTCTCCGTGCTAGTTGACAGCATTCACCGTAATGTTCTTGGCTAGTGTGAGTATAGAGGTGGGGCGTCACAATAGTTTATACTTCGAAAACCCAAAATCATTTTTATTTCAAAACTATATTTATTTCAAAAACAATATCATTTCCATTCCAAACATATATTCACTTTTCAAAATAGTTTATACTTTCAAAGTTATAACTCTTTCGAAACCAAAACATTGAAATCATTACACTTTAAAAATCAGAACATTTTAAAATTATACATTTGCAATCATCCTTTAATTCTATACATTTACAAATTTATTAAATTAAACCTAAATTTAAATTTAAATTTAATTTAATCCAAACCATCATTTTCAATTCAAATTCAGTTTACTAACAAACCATTTCAAATCTTATCAAATTCAAATATAGGTTTAATCCGCAAAATACAATATTCAATCTTTAGTATATTTCAAGGTTTGAATATCCCACCTTTCATAAATCCAATATCATTTAAATAAACTTAAATAACATATACTTCAAATATTCATTTATCAAATAAATTAAATAAAACAGAAATCAAATATCCTTTCAAAATATCAAAATGTCAAAATATTATTCAAAACATCATTAATTTTTATTCATTTAAATAACTTTTAAATCCCTTCATTTTATTTAGGAATTAATTATCAAACTTATGCTTCAAAAGATTTTATATCAAAAATTAAATCTCTCTATTTAAATCATTTAAAGTCAATTCCTTATATTTATTAATTAAATATTAAATTTCCAAAACTTAAATCCTTTAACTATTATTCATTATCTTTAGAAATTTAACATTTAATTTCCAAAATTTTATCATTTTCCAAAGATTATTTTTTTCATAAAATTTATTAAAACAACAAAAATATAGTTTCCGTAGCACTAAAAAAATGCTACGTAAAGTTATAGTTTAAAATAGTTCATTTGGCAAAAGACAGTGTTTAATGCTGTAATAGATTTCCTTTAAATTTCAAATAAACTTAAATGTTAAGTTTAACCACTATAACATTTACAAAGTGCTATAATTGCCTTTATTTCAATTTAACTTTTTAGTTCATTTAAACAACTGCAGCATTTACAAAATGCTGTAACACTCTTACAATACATTTCAAAAATGGTGTTAAATCAAATTCAAGGCTTCAATACAAATTTCACCAAAATTTAATTTTAATTTAAACCATTTAACTTATAAAATCATAAAATTTCACATTTTAAAGTCATCATTTCAATACTCTTATTTTTATGATTTTTATAAAGTTAAATTTCATCCAAAAGTCAAATTTTAACATAATTTCTTATTTAAATTAAAGTATTAAATCCCATTTCTTTAATTAATTTTATTACTTAACATTAAGTTTTAAATTACCAAACTATAACGTATTTCTATTTATTTTATTTAATAAAAATGTCATTTTTAACAAAAGTTCAAAATTTCCCAAAATAAGTTATATTTCAAAATTTTGACTTAAAACATTCATTTATTCACATTTTCATTTATTCAAAAATCACTTTTATTTTTATAAAAAAGTCATTTTATTCATTTCAATTCAAAATATTATACTTTTACTTTTAAACATAATTTCAAAACATTTCAGAAAATAATTTATAACCCACGGGTCTGTATATAGTTTTCTAGCCTACGTCAAGTGATACGGATGTATATCATTTCAATCCGCGGTTTACAAAGAAAACCCGGGTTCTATCATTTCAAACCCGCAGTCCCAAGTAAAATGAATGATTTTGAAAACCGCTCAGGCCTATCATTTCATCCCATAACGATTTTCCCTTATTCTAAAGTCCGTTCGGGTATGTATCATTTCAACCCATAGTGATATTAATCTACAGGGAACTTGCAGTGTGATAAACAGATATAAATGAACAGTAATAACATATAAATAATTGACAGATGATATGACAGGTGTATAAACAGGTTTACCATCATATATAATTAATCACAGGCAGTTATAACATAATATATATTTTTTCTACACATTCAGTTGTTGTTGTTTCACAACTGTATAAGTATAAACGTCGTGTGAGTTTTACTCACCTCTAATTGCTGAAGATTTCAAAATCAAAGGCACAATAGAAAACAAAGCATGATGTCACGATTACGAACTTGAGTGGAGAGCGAATCCAAGCTGCAACTCTTGTGTTACAACCCAAACAAACAATCAAAACAACACAATTTAAATATAACTTAAAAATGAAATAACTTTGAAATAAAAGAGAATATGAATGCCAAACTTTTTGCCTTGCTTCCTCAACTTTTGCCACGGCCTAAGGTATGGTTTGGTTCATATTTGGTCAAGTTTTGCCTCAGGTTTGGGCTAGCATGGCTCGGGTTTAAGGAGTCAAAAAAGTGGAGTTTTATACATGCGAAGGTGAAGGGGTTTTTAGGCAACGTTGTGAAGTTTTGGTTCAACAAAAGGGCACGGTTATGGGTCTTGGGCTCGGCCACTTGTGCTCAGGTATGGATAGTAGCTGGAGGGGTGAGGGGAGGTCTGGACAGAGGTGGCGGCGGCTATGGTGGTGGTTAAAGGAGATGAAGCAAAGGTGGTCAAGTAGCATTGTTTTTAGGCTATAGGTTGCATTCTAGAGGGTTTTGATCACCATAGGGGCTCGGCCTTGGTGAAGATCAGAGGAGTGGCTGGTGGTGATATCATGGAAGTGATGTAGGGTGGTGGTGGCCATGGGACAAGGAGGAGCCGATCCAAACTAGCATGAGAAAACAAGGCAAAAGTGCATAAAAATAGGAAGAAAAGTGGAAAAGGAGATGGAGGCCATTACCAATTTTTTTGCAAGCCGTGAAGAAGAATGAAATGAGAATTTTTTTGCATGAGAAATGAGACATAATACACGGCAATCCAAGGAAAATACACAGCCAAAGCAAGAGTAATGGAGGAGTTGTAGTAAATGAAGAGTTATGTAATTTGAAAAGTCAAGAAACTGAAAAGTCATAAGGAAAAGGAAGAGTCTTGTCTCTTCAAGTAAATACTTTTAAAAACCGAAACAAAGTGACATAATATGAAAATAAATAATTAATTTTAAATAAAATAGAAAAAGATTTAAAGAAATTGCTTAAAAATCCAAAACAGCGTCCAGAAATTTCAATAAATCACCATTGGCTTTGAAAAATTATTAACTTCAATTTAAAAATATTATAAAATAAATTTTGAAACAAAAATTATTTTAAAACATTTCCAAAGTGAAATAAATGATTTAATTTTAATTAAATAGAATTTAGATTAAGAAAATGGCTTAAAATTGCAAACTAGGCTAAAAAAATAGAAATAACTTCAATAAACTTTGGACAAATTTTATTTTAATTTAAATACATGTAAAATGAATACAAATAAAGTAAGAACACAGAAAATAAAAGTGAATGCATAAAATAAATAAAAAAATTTTAATTATATAAAATTAAATTAAGAAAATAGCAAAGAAAATAGAAACTAGGTTTTAAAAATTGAAAATAAATTCACTAAGCTTTGGAAATTTTTTACTATCACTTTAAAAATATTTAAAAGTCAAAATATACATAATATAACATAAGTATACAAATTAGAATAAGATTTATCAAGTAAAAATATCATTTATATAAATTAAAACAAAGAATATTGTTAAATAACCCTATATACACACAATATTGCAAAGGGCATAACTTTCACAATTTAAATCCAATTTCGACGAAACGAAAAGCAATATTCATCATATTAAATATATTTTCATAATAAAAGATAAAATTTAAGATTTAAAATAATTTAAATTTGAAGTTTAAAAGTCAAAGTTTGAACAGTTTGACCAGAAATTCAGTTTACAGTAAAATATTCAAATTATACTAGTTTGAACTATAAATCACTTAATAATCAACATTTATGTTTAAAAATGAAATGTTTGAAATAAAAAAAATTAAATTAATTTAAAAATAAAAGAAAGTCCAATTTAAATAATATACAAAATCTAGGGTTGTTATACTCTCCCCCACTCAAAGCTTTTCGTCCCCGAAAAGGAATGAGGAAAGGGAAGCACAGAAAAATATAAAGTGAAATAAGATTAAGACAAGATGACAAGAAGATTGAAATTTATACCTGATAACTGTTGTTATAGGTAAGTTTAACAAGGTGGAGATGATCTTCCCAACATCCTCCAGAATCAAGAACACGGGCACAAAAAAGATCTTCTAGAATCTGATCCACCCTTTCCGCTTGACCGACGGTCTGTGGATGGCAAACAGTGCTCAGATTGAAGATGAGTACCAAAGATTTTCAAAGATTATGAAAGGTTTCTAAACAGACTGGTATAAGCAGTAGCTTCCCTATTTTGTAGAATGATAAGGAAAATAAGGACAATTAGAAGATAGTTTGAAAAATAAAATAATATAATAAATTAGAAACCATGAAAATTTCAACTTAAATAGATAACTATTTTTTTTTGCACAAGTTATATAAATCTTAACTATCTCAAGTTTTATTATGTTATCTTCTAATCATCTTAAATTAACAATTTCTAAAATCATTGACATGAAAATAATCATTCATTATACTCATAATGTACTTAATAAATTTAATTCTTCTTTATTCCTACTTAAAGTTAAATTTATTCCTTTCAATATATTTTATCATTTATGCTCCTTATACTTACTCTTATTAAAACTGCTTTAATTTATTGTTAGTTCCATTAACATCATTTTATATTGTAAATTATTCAATTAACCTTTTATTCCATTTACTCCTGTTAATCATTTTATAACTAGAATTTAAGTGTATAATATTCTTTTAACCCTTCAAATTTTATTTATAAAATCTTTTTATGTTGTATGATATCCAATTACATTGTTAACTTCTGTATAATTTGGGTAAGTTATATTTAAATGCAATTGAGTATTATACAAATAAAACTTCCTAATTCCCTCATATCAAGTTTGAATCATTTATATAAAATTTTGATTTACTTTTTTATAATTGAGATGATTCTTTAAGATAAAGTTTAAGAATAAAATTTCCGATCCCTTCAAACCATTTAGAGATAAATAAATATATACATAATATGTTAAATCAAAATTAAATCATATATCTATATATATTATAAATCAAATCATATTTTAGAAATTCAAATCAATTAGATTTCCTAAAACAACAATGTAGCAAGACTACAGAACGGTCTCTTCACTTTGAAACTCGAAAATGAAAGTCGATATGCCACGATTCACCACCGAAATTATTTTCCAACGACAAAGAGAAGAGCACAAATTTATTTAACTTCTCAAATTCTTTGGAAACAATTTTCTATTCAAAATGCTTTAAATAAGATATCCTTTTAAAACTTGAAAACACAAGGTTTGAAACCATCGGAAATTAAATTCTCAAATTCTTGTTTTAAATTCATTTCAGTTCCTAAATCAATTTATAAACAGCTATTTATAAATTCATTTATAGAACAATAAATGATAAATCAAGTATTATAATTTCAAATGATTAATTTAAATCAATTTATTAAGTTCCACAAATTTACTTATATCAAAATTTAATTTATTAACCAAATTTTAAAATAATATTGTGTCAGTTTGTTCTGTCAAAGTGTTTTAGAAATCTTATCGATAGCGTTGATCAGACGAATCGATCAGAAACCCAATTCAACATCAACAACTCAAACAACACAATATATAAAACATTTTAAATTGAAGCATTATTTTACAAATACACTATAAAGGAACAGATTTTCAAAGAAGGATAGAGATTCAAATTTTGATTAAGTCAAATCAAAGGAAATTCTGTTTTAAAAATAAGTTGGAAACAATGATGACATGATCAAATAACAGAATAGGAAGATGGATAAGCTTATATAAATCGCGGACAACCTTAACCGGGTTAACCGTGACTTAAAGAATAAGATCAATGTGGATTTCTGGGGTAAATCTACATTCGACCTCAAGAGATAGAGTTTGGAATAACAAAAGATATTAGCATCAAAACCAAGGATAGATATAAATCTCTGGTGAATCGATGCTAATTGTAAAGGAATTTTCCCCTTTACAAATGAATTTTTAAGATTAGCGGGACCGCCAGTTCACTATAAGCTCATTCGAAGTGGAGTTATGGGATACTCCAGAATCAAAAGGAGGTGAATGGTGAGGGACACGAATGAATTTTGGAACCGAAGGGAACGTTCCAAAATTCAAACTAAATTTGAATCAAAGAGGAAGGGATTCAAGTTCGAATGAAAGTGATTCTGTTACTAAATTTACCACACATTCTAAGTTTTGCCTCAAAGCCAAAGGTCTGATACCAACTGTAACAACCCGATATTTTCAACCATTCGCATCCATTATAAGTGTATAGGCAGACGCTCATGCCGGAATTGAATTGCTTAAAATACCGCGTTGTAAATAAAGTTTGGCAAATCTCAGAATATACAGTAAATAATAATCACAGATCACGGACACAGAGTATTTAATAATGCAGCGGAAGTAGAGGAAAAAGTAGTTCATGGAGCTACTATATAAATATGTCAGAGTTAAATAAAATACAACAGAAGAAATAAAGTACAACAGAAGTCTTAAGATGATAACCAAGTGCAAGCTGAATAGAACAACAGAACTGGAATAGATAAAACTAGATAAGCAGATAATCTCCAGCGATTCCAATCTCCAGAAAGTGGAATCCAAATCTGTGAATAACTCAGGCTGACCCGAGCGTAAATAAAAATACAAACACTCGAGTCAGGACAATATATACTTATATAATGTAAACCAACTCAAGTGAACTGTAATAAAGAGCAAGTAACTTAAAGGATGCCTGGGACAGCCCATCCTCTAAGGATCCGTTAAACTATTTACTATGTAGTAATATTGCGCTATTATAATAATGTCTACAGTAAAATAAACTTACTTTTAAATAGCGTTCCAGGCTACCCATATCACCCTTCACACATAATAGTCCCAGCAGTCCATCCAATATCATGACATCTCCGCACCGGGTGACTTTCAGAGGATACCACACGGGCTACGGGAGAAAAACAAACTCATAGTATAGGCTCGGTATGGTAGGTGACACGGCACACAAGGCAATGCCAGGGTAGATATACCAATTACGCACACGGGCTGGTGGTAACGCAGCAGCCACATACGCCCACCTCGGAACACACTACCAATCAAAATCGGAGGATGGCCATCTAATCAATCACCAGTAAGAGTATAGTATCGAAGGAATGTGTCCGATCGGAGGAATGACCTCACTTGGCCCGAGATCGCTCCTGTTTTAGCCACCTTATGCCAACTCACGGGAGTTGGGTCCACGTAATATACCTCAAGAACGTCACCACCATCCTACTTCATTCTGCAATCTCCACCTCGTACATAGTTGTTAAAGTGGTTTGCGGTATCGACAGAGAGTATGCCAAATATCCGATGCCGGTCTCTTTAACAACCAATCGTTATTATAACCCATGGTTATAATTTTAAAATATAATATTTTATACTTCGAAATAAAATATCATTTCAAATCCAAATCTTTATCAAAATAAAGATTAAATCATTTCCAAACCATTTCAATATATCAAAACAGCATATCCTTTCAAAACTTCCTTTTCAAATCATTTTAATATATCGAAATATCATATCCTTTCAAAACTTCACTACAAATCATTTTAATATCAAAATATCATTTCAAAGATAGTTTATACTTCGAAAACCCAAAATCATTTTTATTTCAAAACTATATTTATTTCAAAAACAATATCATTTCCATTCCAAACATATATTCACTTTTCAAAATAGTTTATACTTTCAAAGTTATAACTCTTTCGAAACCAAAACATTGAAATCATTACACTTTAAAAATCTGAACATTTTGAAATCATACATTTGCAATCATCCTTTAATTCTATACATTTACAAATTTATTAAATGAAACCTAAATTTAAATTTGTATTTAATTTAATCCAAACCATCATTTTCAATTCAAATTCAGTTTACTAACAAACCATTTCAAATCTTATCAAATTCAAATATAGGTTTAATCCGCAAAATACAATATTCAATCTTTATTATATTTCAAGGTTTGAATATCCCACCTTTCATAAATCCAATATCATTTAAATAAACTCAAATAATATATACTTCAAATATTCATTTATCAAATAAATTAAACAAAACAGAAATCAAATATCCTTTCAAAATATCAAAATGTCAAAATATTATTCAAAACATCATTAATTTTTATTCATTTAAATAACTTTTAAATCCCTTCATTTTATTTAGGAATTAATTACCATTTCAAACTTATGTTTCAAAAGATTTTATATCAAAAATTAAATCTCTCCATTTAAATCATTTAAAGTCAATTCCTTATATTTATTAATTAAATATTAAATTTCCAAAACTTAAATCCTTTAACTTTTATTCATTATCTTTAGAAATTTAACATTTAATTTCCAAAATTTTATCATTTTCCAAAGATTATTTTTTTCATAAAAGTTATTAAAACAACAAAAATATAGTTTCCGTAGCACTAAAAAAATGCTACGTAAAGTTATAGTTTAAAACAGTTCATTTGACAAAAGACAGCGTTTAGTGCTGTAATAGATTTCCTTTAAATTTCAAATAAACTTAAATGTTATGTGACGCCCCACCTCTATACCCACGCTAGCTAAGAACACTACGGTGTAGTGCTGTCGACTAGCACGGAAAATAAGGCTGTTGAGGAGCGACCATCCGTGTAATTGCCTTGTGCGAGCACCGATATGTCAGATAGTAAAAACGTGCATTTTATTTCAGGAGGAAATCTGACACACCGATGCAAACTCAAAGCTACTACACAGTGGCTATAATAGTTTAGGACAAAATATAAAATAATAACACAGATAATATAAATAAATGCGGAACACAGATGAAACAGAAAGTCTCATATATATATATATATATATAACTGATATATATATATATATATATAACTGATGTCAGTTACAATACATTTGACACGGTACATGTGATACAACTACAACAGTCGACTCAGGAAGTTATATATACAAGTACATTATCGACTAATATACATGAATACATATCAACCTATACTATGACTCGACAACTCCAAAAGATATGAAAAAACTTCATAGCTCTAGCAGCATCCCAAAGCAGAATATCTACAACCTGAAATAACTCGGGTCTGACCCGAGTATTACATTCAAAAGAAAATAATACCCGGGTCAGTCTAATTCAAACTCAGTTATTAATGCACAGAAGCAATAATAATCAAATAACGAATAGATGACAGTAATTAAACCAAATCAGAATGCAATTCAGAATGTTGAATTGAAATAAACAAAACAGTTCAAACCATTGAAATATCAATTAAAATATTAATTCAAGTAGGGCTGCAGTACACGCACGCGTGCATTGCCTCGCCACTACGGAATATGGAATACGCAAAAAGATCCATAAGTCAAAACAAATAGAATATCAAACACGCCATACCGTGTGGCTGCAGTTCACGCTTGCGTGCACTGCCTTGCCACTACAGTGACGTTGTACCCAAAAAAATCAACGAGCCAAAATCAATGAAAATTAAAATATCAATTCAAAATGTCGATACTGTGTGGCTGCAGTGCACGCACGCGTACACTGCCTCGCCACAACAGCATATACAGAAATAGCAATAAGGCACAAAGGCCAATGCTTAAGAATTCACAGTGCCAACAAATGCAATAAGCAAGTGACAGTAGAGAAAAGTTTCAACCAAGTGAATTGAAGTGGTTGGCTGTCTCAAGCAACGGCAACCAAACAAATTCGAACCAGGCAGAGAAATGCCCAAGTGGTCAAGAAAAGATGACCACAAACTGCAGCCGAAAACCCAAATACAACAATCAAACGAATGCAGCAGGGGGTAAGGCTGCATAGTTAGAAAGGCCAGGCAACACAGTGCAAATGAATTCGACAAAGTATCACACAAGCCCAAGACAACACAATCAAAAATGCAACTGCAAATTATATATATGGAGTGACAATGAGGCACTGCAAATAAAAGGCAGAACTGCAACATGATTGCAGTAACAACCACCGAGACTAAATGCTACATAGTGGCAACTACACAATGCTAACCATAGAGGAACATGAAATAGCACCAGACAAAGACCAACATCAATGCCCAAACTCAAAACTGTATATTTGTACATATATGAAGATCAATATCAATTGAAGACTTGAGTCAACATATAATGATCAAAATGCTTCACAGATCAGAATGCTCAAAGTGAAAATAACAAATGTATCATGAACAAATGACCATGAAAATCAAAACTGCTCGGGGACTGATTCAAAAATAATCAAGTATAGCCAATAGCAGCAGCTACCACCAAAATGTCCGAGAATGTAACCAAACGTGCAAGAATGCCTGGGCTGAGAAAACAAAACCAAGTCATAGCAAGGCCAACACAATTTCTAATCAAATTAGTGCAGAAATTTCAAGCTGAGCAAGGCAGTGGCCGAAGCTATCAGAAGAATGAAAGTGAGATTCTTGTCTCAAATAGTTTTCACAGAAACCAAGTTTAATATGAATTAGAAATAGGATATACAGGAAATCCAAATATACCAAATCATGGCTGCAAGTAATCGTATGCCCAAGGATGTCGAAGTTTGATGTCTTCAACACAAAATTCCACCGAAAACAGAAATTAACAAGCACAACATGAAATGCAGTGATATAGCTATTTAAAGTGGATATGCAAGTGCAAACTCGAGATAACCCCCAGATTCACCGAAGACAGTGAAACAACAGCCGTGATGAAAATGCAGTGATGGAACAAAGCATGTTACTGTTATAACAAAATCAGGCAGCAGTTTTAATTAGACATGTTTAACAAGACAGTGCCCAAATCGAAATAGGTCAAGTGGCATGATGAAGCAGTGCAATCATCAAGGAGCTCGAAGGCAAACATGACAGTGAAATAGGTCATAGTGAAGATGACAAATGCAATGACCAGCTACAACATGCTCAGTGACTAGTGTGCAATGACAGCCTCGAAAAAAAATACTACAGAGAATAAAAGTCAACCATGAACAATTAAAGTCATGGAATCTAAATCAACAGCCCCCAAAACTCAGGGCAGAAAAGTATCAGCATCGAACAAAAAATCAAATCGAAGCCAAAACTACGAAAACCAATCAAGCAGAGAAAATCGAACAAGTCAAATAAAACCATCAACACTCACACGAAATTACACTGCCGAAGCATGGAGACGAATTAGATGTGAGTGAGGAATGTCACTCACCTTGTCGACGAATTGAAGCAGTCGAGCAGCTCAGAGACGAAGCCGGGGCAATCGAAGAATCGAGCAAGCCATCTTCGAATTCACGGAAGCCCAATTTGAAGAAGAATGAGCCGCCATTATCTCGTTTTGTTTAGGGTTTTTAAAAAAAATGAAAATGAGAAAGGGGGTCGGGTCGAACGAAAATGAAGATGGAGGAATGGGGGTTTATTGGGCCGGTGTGAATAATTAATACGGCACCAAAGAAAAGTGGGTCAAATAATTTTTAAAGCCCTTTAATTTTACTAAAAATTTGTAAAAGAATTTTAAATTCAAATTTAAAAACTTCAAATGGCAATTTGCAACAATATTAATCGTCTAGATATCGATTATTAATTGATGTGAAAAAACCGGGTTGTTACAGACTCCCCTCCTTAAAGAAATTGCGTCCTCGCAATCTTAAGGAATAAATGGACAAAAGGTAACAACCATAAAAACATATCATCATAAAATGACGAAATTTGAAAATAAGAAGTTCACCATATAGAGCAGGAAAGAGAAAGCCTGAATGTGTTTGCTCGATGAATTCTCTGGATTCCAAAGTGAAATCCATAGGACTTGAGAACACTGAACTTTCACGAGAAGGACATCTTTATTTCGAAGGTGCAGAATCACCGAAACATTGATGTGAATAGAATGTTGCTCAAAGTCAAATCTGGTGAAACTTCAATTTCTTCAATAATACCAGGCTCAAGAATAAAATCGGAATCCCTAAGGCATTTCCGTAGAAGGAAGACGCGTGAAACACGTCATGAATAACAGAAAATTGAGCCGGTAATTAGAGGCGATAAGCCAAGAAACCAATACGTTCAGTGATAGGAAATGGCCCAATATATCGAGGCGCTAACTTTCCCGGTTGACTGGAACGTACAACACCTATCGTAGGTGAGACACGAATAATTTGGAACAACAGCGTAGTACAATAACGATACGCCAGATGAATCAAAGCTTCATTAATTCGGAACGCCGTCGTAGTACAAAACGGTACGTCCAATGAACCGATCGCCATAAAAGAACATCAGACGCAAGTCCATAAAAGGAATGAGACGAAGCTCAATAAAACGAAGTACATCGAAACGTCTGATGAACTTGGTAAAAAGATGATTCCATTCGGACATCATCAAAGAAACAACCACTTGTTGCCAACGACAAGTGCATCGGTAACACGATTTCCCCCCTCCGGGAGTGTAAAGAATATCAAGATCATGAGATATAAGGAACTCGAGTCAACGTGGTTGACGCAAATTTAGTTCCTTATGAGAAAATAAATATTCCCAAGATTCATGATCAGGGTAGAGAACAAATTTCTCACCCAAAAATAATGATGCCAAATTTTTAAGAGCGAAATCAATAGTCACGAGCACTAGATCATGAGTGGCATATCTAGTCTCAATAGGCATTAATGATTAAGAAACACAAGAGACAGAACGTTCTCTTATGCAAGAGAATGGCAAGCAAACCAATACGATTGGCATTGGTACAAACGATAAAGTCTTGGTTCCCTCGGGAATCATAAGAATAGAAGTATCTGAAAAGAGTTGTTTTAAATAATATTCTTTCCCGAAAACCTAAAACTTTCAAAATTTACGATTTACTTTATGTAATTATCTTTTCAGACAAATTTACATTTCAAAATTCAATTTACTGTGTCTGATTGTCTCATCAAAGCGTCTAGGAGATTCCTATCGATAACGTTGATCAAGCGCATCGACCAGAATTCTTAAAGCACTCAGTGGGCAATACAATCACAAAATATTCGATTATCAAAAAACGATAACCAGAAATCACAAATATTCAATTAACAAGTTCGGAATTAACCGAAATAGCAAACGCACATGTCCCATAACCACGAGTTTTACTAAATCGTTTAATTCACTTCATCGTTTCCTTGAAGGAGCAAGAATTGTGTATTTTAAAAATAACATTTCACATTCTCAAATGGACAAGTCCGGAATTAAACGAATCAGTAAAAGAAAGGGGTCATAGTCCTCGATTTTGCTGAAACGTTTAAATCACTTCCTCATTCTTTTGAAAGCGTAAACTGTAAAAATTTTGAAAACGATTTTTATTTTGAAACAATTTTTAAAACACGTGATTAAAACAGCGATATCAGTAGCAACTTCGATAAGTGGATTTTCATTCATCAAAAATGTCACAAGAATCTTCTCAAAGATAGAAAGGGGTATCATACCCTAAACTTGTATTCATAACAAGTCAATAACACACGAATTCACCAATGCACAAAAATTGATAAAACTTATCAATAGAAATCACGAAAATTGGTGAAGCACAAATTCTACAAATCTACACAAGAAATCCAAAAATCACAAGATGAGAGTATGAAAACTCGAATGGGAGTATGAAAACTCGAATGGGAGTATGAAAACTCGAACGGGAGTATGAAAACTCGAACGGGAGTATGAAAACTCGAACGGGAGTATGAAAACTCACCTACACACGAGCATGAAAACTCATCAGCACATGTAACGCAAAGCGAGAACGGGAGCATGAAAACTCACCTACACGCGAGCATGAAAACTCATCAGCACATGTAATGCAAAGCGAGAACGGGAGCATGAAAACTCACCTACATGCGAGCATGAAAACTCATCAACACGTGCAACGCAAAGCGAGAACGGGAGCACGAAAACTCACCTACATGCGAGCATGAAAATTCATCAGCACGTGCAACGCATAACGAGAACGGGAGCACGAAAACTCACCTACATGCGAGCATGAAAACTCACCAACACGTGCAATGCAAAACGAGAATGGGAGCATGGAAACTCACCTACATGTGAGCATGAAAACTCATCAGCACATGTAACGCAAAGCGAGAACGGGAGCATGAAAACTCACCTACACGCGAGCATGAAAACTCATCAACACGTGCAACGCAAAGCGAGAACGGGAGCACGAAAACTCACCTACATACGAGCATGAAAACTCACCAACACGTGCAATGCAAAGCGAGAACGGGAGCATGGAAACTCACCCACACGTGAGCATGAAAACTCATCAGCACATGTGACGCAAAGCGAGAACGGGAGCATGAAAACTCACCTACACGCGAGCATGAAAACTCATCAACACGTGCAACGCAAAGCAGGAACGGGAGCACGAAAACTCACCTACATGCGAGCATGAAAATTCATCAGCACGTGCAACGCATAACGAGATGCTATCTCATGGTTGCAAGCCATTAATTTTGACACATGAATGGCCCGAAGACCGTGGGGCGCTACCCCACATGTGTGAGTCGGAATCACACAGATTGAGGTCTAGACTAACCAAAATTCAAAAAGGTATGTGTGAGTGGAATCACACAAGTGGTGTCTAGTCTAACCTCGCAAACAAAAGGAAAGTATGTGTGAATGAAATCACACAAATGGTGTCTAGACAATCCTCAAAGCCCAAGAGATATGTGTGAGAGGAAATCACACCGATAAGGCCTAGTCTAACCGTGCAACAAGGAAATATGTGAGAGACGAAATCACACAAATGGTGTCTAGACAATCCTCAAAGCCCAAGAGATATGTGTGAGACGAAATCACATCGATGAGGCCTAGTCTAACCAAAAAGGAGACATCGCACAATTGCTAGTCTAAATCATAAGAATGATCGTCATGATCAACGAGAAGTGTCAATTACACTAAGTTAGTGAATATAAAATTTTAGCTTCATGTCCCATAACCACTTGCTTAACTTAAATATTTACGAACAAACTGTAAATCTTCACTAATAAAATTGTCACAAGAGGTTCAATCGAATAAGTCCAAGAATTAACCGACGAAGCAAACGCAAGCGTTTCATACCACTTGTTTTACTAAGCCGTTTAATTAGATTTCTCATCCGAGTGAGGTAAAGGTTAGTATATACTAATAGATTGGAAAACGGTTTAGGAAAAGAGTTTTGTAGTAAAATAGTTTTGAAATCGTTTGGAGAAAAGGGTTTTGATATTTACTACTAGTATAGAAAACCTTTATATTTTTAAAGTGAAAAATCACAAAAATGATTGTAGAAACAATCAATCACAAGAATTCACATACAAAGATGTGAATAGAATCCAAAGAAATCGATACTGTACCCATCAAAAGGTATGTTCGCGAAAATCCCGAAGAAAATGTTATCAAAGTTGCTAAAAAATGATAGCAACAAATCGGGGAATTAACAAGAATCGATTAAATTTTGAAACCAAATGAATTCACTAAAATTCACATTCGAAGACGTGAATTAAAATCCAAAGAATTCGATTCTAAATCCATCAAAGTAGGAATATCCAAAAATTCCAGAAATAGAAGTTATCAAAGTCGACAAAGGAGATAACAACTAATCAGAAAAGAAGAATCGATCAACAATTGGAAAGACAAAGCAAAACGAGCATAAATGCATGAATGACTTTAACAAAAGTAAAAGTCAAGTCAATGTCGATATCGACAAGGCAAAGTCCAAGACAATTTCTTTTATACCAAAGAAATTTTAAAACTATCAGAGAGAGGCACATGAAAACCAAAAACCATGGATAAACAGACGGAGTCGACAATTGAAATGCAATTTGTCGGATAAACAGACGGAGTCGACAATTGAAATGCAATTTGTCGGATAAACAGACAGAGTCGACAATTGAAATGCAATTTGTCTCAAAGATTGATACCCAAAACCCAATTGCATGGAGACCGCATTAAGTACACGAATCAGAGATAAGAATGCATATATACAGCAGTTCGAATAAACAATGCGAGCTCAAATCGAAGTGGGTACGAGTTGCAGCAATATGCAACTTGGTATAGCATATACACAAGGACACTTAGCAGTGCATACTCGAATGAGCAAGTGCAACAGAGAATAGCAGCAATGCTCATGAATAAGAGTTAGGAATTCATACCTAACAAATCAAAGATGATCTTAGGAAAAGATGAGAGATAAAACATCGACAAATAGTTGTAACACATGTTCCATCTAAGTTATGTTTTATATTTGTCCTAAACCCCAGGCTCCGATACCAAGCTGTGACGCCCCACCTCTATACCCACGCTAGCCAAGAACACTACGGTGTAGTGCTGTCAACTAGCACGGAGAATAAGGCTGTTGAGGAGCGACCATCCGTGTAATTGCCTTGTGCGAGCACCGATATGTCAGATAGTAAAAACGTGCATTTTATTTCAGGAGGAAATCCGACACACCGATGCAAACTCAAAGCTACTACACAGTGGCTATAATAGTTTAGGACAAAATATAAAATAATAACACAGATAATATAAATAAATGCGGAACACAGATGAAACAGAAAGTCTCATATATATATATATATATATATATAACTGATGTCAGTTACAATATATTTGACACGGTACATGTGATACAACTACAACAGTCGACTCAGGAAGTTATATATACAAGTACATTATCGACTAATATACATGAATACATATCAACCTATACTATGACTCGACAACTCCAAAAGATATGAAAAAACTTCATAGCTCTAGCAGCATCCCAAAGCAGAATATATACAACCTGAAATAACTCGGGTCTGACCCGAGTATTACATTCAAAAGAAAATAATACCCGGGTCAGTCTAATTCAAACTCAGTTATTAATGCACAGAAGCAATAATAATCAAATAACGAATAGATGACAGTAATTAAACCAAATCAGAATGCAATTCAGAATATTGAATTGAAATAAACAAAATAGTTCAAACCATTGAAATATCAATTAAAATATTAATTCAAATAGGGCTGCAGTACACACACGCATGCACTGCCTCGCCACTACGGAATATGGAATACGCAAAAAGATCCATAAGTCAAAACAAATAGAATATCAAACATACCATACCGTGTGGCTGCAGTTCACGCTTGCGTGCACTGCCTTGCCACTACAGTGACGTTGTACCCAAAAAAATCAACGAGCCAAAATCAATGAAAATTAAAATATCAATTCAAAATGTCGATACTATGTGGCTGCAGTGCATGCATGCGTACACTGCCTCGCCACAACAGCATATACAGAAATAGCAATAAGGCATAGAGGCCAATGCTTAAGAATTCACGGTGCCAACAAATGCTATAAGCAAGTGACAGTAGAGAAAAGTTTCAACCAAGTGAATTGAAGTGGTTGGCTGTCTCAAGCAACGGCAACCAAACAAATTCGAACCAGGCAGAGAAATGCCCAAGTGGTCAAGAAAAGATGACCACAAACTGCAGCCGAAAACCCAAATACAACAATCAAACGAATGCAGCAGGGGGTAAGGCTGCACAGTTAGAAAAGCCAGGCAACACATTGCAAATGAATTCGACAATGTATCACACAAGCCCAAGACAACACAATCAAAAATGCAACTGCAAATTATATAAATGGAGTGACAATGAGGCACTGCAAATACAAGGCAGAACTGCAACATGATTGCAGTAACAACCACCGAGACTAAATGCTACATAGTGGCAACTACACAATGCTAACCATAGAGGAACATGAAATAGCACCAGACAAAGACCAACATCAATGCCCAAACTCAAAACTGTATATTTGTACATATATGAAGATCAATATCAATTGAAGACTTGAGTCAACATATAATGATCAAAATGCTTCACAGATCAGAATGCTCAAAGTGAAAATAACAAATGTATCATGAACAAATGACCATGAAAATCAAAACTGCTCGGGGACTGATTCAAAAATAATCAAGTATAGCCAATAACAGCAGCTACCACCAAAATGTCTGAGAATGTAACCAAATGTGCAAGAATTCCTGGGCTGAGAAAACAAAACCAAGTCATAGCAAGGCCCACACAATTTCTAATCAAATTAGTGTAGAAATTTCAAGCTGAGCAAGGCAGTGGCCGAAGCTATCAGAAGAATGAAAGTGAGATTCTTGTCTCAAATAGTTTTCACAGAAACCAAGTTTAATATGAATTAGAAATAGGATATACAGGAAATCCAAATATACCAAATCATGGCTGCAAGTAATTGTATGCCCAAGGATGTCGAAGTTTGATGTCTTCAACACAAAATTCCACCGAAAACAGAAATTAACAAGCACAACATGAAATGCGGTGATATAGCTATTTAAAGTGGATATGCAAGTGCAAACTCGAGATAACCCCAGATTCACCGAAGACAGTGAAACAACAGCCGTGATGAAAATGCAGTGATGGAACAAAGCATGTTACTGTTATAACAAAATCAGGCAGCAGTTTTAGTTAGACATGTTTAACGAGACAGTGCCCAAATCGAAATAGGTCAAGTGCCATGATGAAGCAGTGCAATCATCAAGGAGCTCGAAGGCAAACATGACAGTGAAACAGGTCATAGTGAAGATGACAAATGCAATGACCAGCTACAACATGCTCAGTGACTAGTGTGCAATGAAGGCCTCGAAAAAAAATACTACAGAGAATAAAAGTCAACCATGAACAATTAAAGTCATGGAATCTAAATCAACAGCCCCCAAAACTCAAGGCAGAAAAGTATCAGCATCAACAAAAAATCAAATCGAAGCCGAAACTACGAAAACCAATCAAGCAGAGAAAATCGAACAAGTCAAATAAAACCATCAACATTCACACGAAATTACACTGCCGAAGCATGGAGACGAATTAGATGTAAGTGAGGAATGTCACTCACCTTGTCGACGAATTGAAGCAGTCGAGCATCTTAGAGATGAAGCAGGGGCAATCGAAGAATCGAGCAAGCCATCTTCGAATTCACGGAAGCCCAATTTGAAGAAGAACGAGCCGCCATGATCTCTTTTTGTTTAGGGTTTTAAAAAAAATGAAAATGAGAAAGGGGGTCGGGTCGAACGAAAATGAAGATGGAGGAAAGGGGGTTTATTGGGCCGGTGTGAATAATTATCACGGCACCAAAGAAAAGTGGGTCAAATAATTTTTAAAGCCCTTTAATTTTACTAAAAATTTGTAAAAGAATTTTAAATTCAAATTTAAAAACTTCAAATGGCAATTTGCAACAATATTAATCGTCTAGATATCGATTATTAATTGATGCGAAAAAACCGGGTTGTTACATGTTATGTTTAACCACTATAACATTTACAAAGTGCTATAATAGCCTTTATTTCAATTTAACTTTTTAGTTCATTTAAACAACTGCAGAATTTACAAAATGTTGTAACACTCTTACATTACATTTCAAAAATGCTGTTAAATCAAATTCAAGGCTTCAATACAAATTTCACCAACAGTTAATTTTAATTTAAACCATTTAACTTATAAAATCATAAAATTTCACATTTTAAAATCATCATTTCAATACTCTTATTTTTATGATTTTTATAAAGTTAAATTTCATCCAAAATCAAATTTTAACATAATTTCTTATTTAATTAAAGTATTAAATCCCATTTCTTTAATTAATTTTATTGCTTAACCGTTAAGTTTCAAATTAACAAATTATAACTTATTTCTATTTATTTTATTTAATAAAAATGTCACAAAAGTTCAAAATTTCCCAAAATAAGTTATATTTCAAAATTTTGACTTAAAACATTCATTTATTCACATTTTCATTTATTCAAAAATCACTTTTATTTTTATAAAAAAGTCATTTTATTCATTTCAATTCAAAATATTATACTTTTACTTTTAAACATAATTTTAAAACATTTCAGAAAATAATTTATAACCCACGGGTCTGTATATAGTTTTCTAGCCTACGTCAAGTGATACAGATGTATATCATTTCAATCCGCAGTTTACAAAGAATACCCGGGTTCTATCATTTCAAACCCGCAGTCCCAAGTAAAATGAATGATTTTGAAAACCGCTCAGGCCTATCATTTCAGCCCATAATGATTTTCCCTTATTCTAAAGTCCGTTCGGGTATGTATCATTTCAACCCATAGTGATATTAATCTACAGGGAACTTGTAGTGTGATAAACAGATATAAATGAACAGTAATAACATATAAATAATTGACAGATGATATGATAGGTGTATAAACAGGTTTACCATCATATATAATTAATCACAGGCAGTTATAAAATAATATATATTTTTTCTACACATTCAGTTGTTGTTGTTTCACAACTGTATAAGTATAAACGTCGTGTGAGTTTTACTCACCTCTAATTGCTGAAGATTTCAAAATCAAAGGCACAACAGAACACAAAGCACGATGTCACGATTACGAACTTGAGTGGAGAGCGAATCCAAGCTGCAACTCTTGTGTTACAACCCAAACAAACAATCAAAACAACATAATTTCAATATAACTTAAAAATGAAATAACATTGAAATAAAAGAGAATATGAATGCCAAACTTTTTGCCTTGCTTCCTCAACTGTTGTCACGGCCTAAGGTATGGTTTGGTTCAGATTTGGTCAAATTTTGGCTCAGGTTTGGGCTAGCATGGCTCGGGTTTAAGGTGTGAAAAAAATGGAGTTTTATACACGAGAAGGTGAAGGGGCTTTTAAACAATGTTGTGAAGTTTTGGTTCAACAAAAGGGCACGGTTATGGGTCTTGGGCTCAGCCACTTGGGCTTAGGTCTGGACAGTAGCTGGAGGGGTGAGGGGAGGTCTGGACAGAGGTGGTGGCGGCGGCTATGGTGGTGGTCAAAGGAGATGAAGCAAAGGTGGTCAACTAGCATTGTTTTTAGGCAATAGGTTGCATTCTAGAGGGTTTTGATCACCATAGGGGCTCGGCCTTGGTGAAGATCAGAGGAGTGGCTGGTGGTGATAACATGGAAGTTATGTAGGGTGGTGGTGGCCATGGAAAAAGGAGGAGCCGATCCAAACTAGCAGGAGAAAACAAGGCAAAAGTGCATAAAAATAGGAAGAAAAGTGGAAAAGGAGATGGAGGCCATTACCAATTTTTTTGCAAGCTGTGAAGAAGAATGAAATGAGAATTTTTTTGCATGAGAAATGAGACATAATACACGGCAATCCAAGGAAATTACACAGCCAAAGCAAGAGTAATGGAGGAGTTGTAGTAAATGAAGAGTTATGTAATTTGAAAAGTCAAGAAACTGAAAAGTCATAAGGAAAAGGAAGAGTCTTGTCTCTTCAATTTACTATTTATATTAAATCAAATATAACAAAATAATTTCAGTAAATACTTTTAAAAACCGAAACAAAGTGACATAATATGAAAATAAATAATTAATTTTAAAGAAAATAGAAAAAGATTTAAAGAAATTGCTTAAAAATCCAAAACAGCGTCCAGAAATTTCAATAAATCACCATTGGCTTTGAAAAATTATTAACTTCAATTTAAAAATATTATAAAATAAAATTTTAAATGAAAATTATTTTTAAAACATTTCCAAAGTGAAATAAATAATTTAATTTTAATTAAATAGAATTTAGATTAAGAAAATGGCTTAAAATTGCAAACTAGGCTAAAAAAATAGAAATAACTTCAATAAACTTTGGACAAATTTTATTTTAATTTAAATACATGTAAAATGAATACAAATAAAGTAAGAACACAGCAAATAAAAGTGAATGCATAAAATAAATAAATAAATTTTAATTATATAAAATTAAATTAAGAAAATAGCAAAGAAAATAGAAATTAGGTTTTAAAAATTGAAAATAAATTCACTAAGCTTTGGAAATTTTTTTATTATCGCTTTAAAAATATTTAAAAGTCAAAATATACATAATATAACATAAGTATACATAGAATAAGATTTATCAAGTAAAAATATCATTTATATAAATTAAAACAAAGAATATTGTTAAATAACCCTATATACACACAATATTGCAAAAGGTATAACTTTCACAATTTAAATCCAATTTCGACGAAACGAAAAGAAATATTCATGATATTAAATCTATTTTCATAATAAAAGATAAAATTTAAGATTTAAAATAATTTAAATTTGAAGGTTAAAAGTCAAAGTTTGAACAGTTTGACCAGAAATTCACTTTACAGTAAAATATTCAAATTATACTAGTTTGAACTATAAATCACTTAATAGTCAACATTTATGTTTAAAAATTAAATGTTTGAAATAAAAAAAATTAAATTAATTTAAAAATAAAAGAAAGTCTAATTTAAATGATATACAAAATCTAGGGTTGTTATAGTAGCTTTGCTGCACTTTTGTTTTGGAAAATAAATTTGATTTGAAATTCTTAATATGACTTGATTTATTATGTATATATAGGTATATATGTATAAATTTGATATATATTGTATGTGTGTGTGTGTGTGTGTGTGTATATATATATATATATATATATCTAAATGGTTTGAAGTGAATCTAAAATTTTATTCTTAAAGTTTATGTTAAAGGATGATTTTAATTAAATAAATTCAAAAAATTTGAATAAATATTTAAACTTGAAATAATTGAGTTGGGAAATTTTACTTGTATGGTGCCCAATTTCATTCTAATACAACTTACCTAAATTATTCAGAAGTTGAGCATGAATTGGATAATATGCAATATAAAATGTTTTTTATAAATAAAATTTGAGTGTTTATAATAAACGTTGTACACTTAAATTTTAATTATAAAAATGTTAATAGAGTTAAATAGAATAATAAATTAATTGAATAATGGATGCGATTAATAAAATAAATTTTTGTTTTGAAATTTAATAAACTGAAATTGAATCAAGTTAATGAAATACCTTGAATTTTAAAATCAATTGTTGAATATTAATTAATTTAAATTGAAATTTATATAGTTTAAATTAATTGTTTTATTTTTTTCTCTAATTTATTTTCTTTCTGGTTCTTTCTATTCTCATACCTCATTCCTTTTCGGGGACGAAAAGTTTTGAGTGGGGGAGAGTGTAACGACCAGTAAATTTTAATGGTTTTATTTATTAAATTTGTGAAATTTTAAACAATAAAAAATTGAAATAAAAAATTGATATTTGAAATACGTCTAATTAAACATAGCACTTGGTAAATTTTCAATTAATTATATGAATATTTATTTTGTTGTGTAATTTTATCTCATTTTAAATCAGTTAATAACGGTTGAATTTAAAAGTGTTCTGAAACCTAAATATGTCAACATGGTAAAATTTATTTAGAACACTCTGAATAAGACTGCGTAATTCGTTTCGCAAATTTCGAACGTTTCTAGCTCCATTTGGATTTTTCCATACAGATTAGCAACGTATATCAGTGCCCGATATCGACTTTTGATCAGATAATCGTATCGTTGATATCTGCGTATCGGTTTGATCGCCTCTTCGTGCTGTTCTCTATGGTATATTCATTTCTGTGCTTTGAAGTCCGATATGCGACGAATCCATGCAAAGGTTCATCGTATCGGTACGTTTTGATCCTTTTGAATTCCTCTGCCCATTCAATTACCCAACGGTCTAATTTCGAACTGTCATTTCCTTAATTATTCCCTACATTCTTGTGCTTGACTTTTCCCCATGCCCACAACTTTGCATTTATTGTGGTACGTTTTTTCTGCCCTTTTCTTTTCTAGCTGCAATTTCAGTTCATTCTGACCCTTCATATAAAATATATATATTATAGAGTATTGGGTTGCCTATCTACCTGCTTTGGGGATTCATTCGCTTTTCTTCGAGATAAGCTATTCTCATCTTCTTCTTTGCTACATAATATAAATTATATTTTTACTCATTGATGTGCTTCACCTTGCTCGAGGGAAAATATTGCTTGGCACGAGCATCACCCTCACCGAACCCACATCAGACCGAACTTCCCCTCCACCGCCTCATTTTCCTCTGTCACTAACTTGCGCATTCTCTTTTTCCCCCTTCATATTTCCTGTTGTTGACCCAGCCTCCACCACCCCCATCCACCACCTGATGCCGCCTTCACCAAGGCAATAACCACCGCTTCAAATTCCCATCCACCTCGCCACCTCTTCCGTCTTCAGCTGATCTCTACCCCATAGCAGCGCAAGGCCTCACTTTCCTTCTCCACCTCACTGCCTCCTCTGCCCAGATGCATGCTTCTCCTCTTGCTTCGTATAGAGGTATAAATATATTGGTGTTTTAGATTTCTATATTATTTATTTGTAGTTCCAAATTTTCTACTGTAATGATTGATTATATATTAATATATGTTATATATATTAAAGTAATATATATTGCATCGAAGTTAAATTTTATGTGTACATATATCAAAGTTCATATTTTATACAGATAGGTTAAGTATGTTTATGAAAGAAATATTTTATGTTATATATGCAAAATAAAATTGTACAATCTATCTATATATATAGCCACTATGAAGTTTTGTTTAGTATATAAATAGGTTGATTTTGTTATACAAGTGTATATATGTGATTCAGAGTTTTGTTTATCAGTGTATAAATGTTTACATATATGAGTTAGTGTAAATATTTGTTGTTTTAAAAAAATTATCTGTTTGCATATGTTAGTGTAAATGGTAGATATGAGTTAGTTATAATACATACGTTCTGTCTATTGTTTTATAAAGTATACTTCTTATGCTATAAACCATACTATCGGTTGTGCTTTCAAATATACATGAAGTTTGGAATATAAGGACTACATATAAGGTATGCTAGTGTTATATATATTATGTGCTACAGTTCATTTAATCTTGATTGCAGTCATTGCTTTTGCAAAAATTTCAGTTTGACTTTATACAAATGTTATTTTACTGGAGTCGATTTAAGCATCGTTTTGAAATTTCTATGCATATTGATATTTTGAATTTTGATTTATATGTATGTATATTTACAATATGTATGTATATCTTACAAAAGTTTCGTTATATTTTACAATATGTATGTATATTTAGTGTACCTCTTTATTATAGTTAGTTGCATATTCGATTATATTTAGTGTACGGTATATATATAAGAGTATATTTTATAATAGGTCAGCTTATACATTACTTACTGGTGTATATATATATTTAGCTAGCTTTTGGAAAGTTGTCATACGTGTTTCGTGTATATAGGGTCTGTTAGATATAGAGGTTATAGAGTTATAAAAAGAGCATAAAGTAAGTTGCATTGTAATAAATATTGATATAATAAAGATATGTAAGTTTTGGTACAACCTACATATGTGTGTGTGTGTGTATATATATAATGTAAGGTTATAGTCTGTTGACTTTTATGTATAATGTAAAGGTGGGTTTTGCTTGCTAATCTATTATCTATTACAGTATGTATGATGGTTTATATATAAAGTTGTTTATTTTATAATATGATGATATTTGATTTAATACGGGTTTAAAGTATATCTGTCCTATATATATATATATACACACACACACATATTGTGTGTAAATTTTTTACATATATAAGTAGTTTTTCAGTTGGGAACTGGCAGAAGTCATTTCTCTTTAAGTATAAATTTTGATTTCCCAGATTTTTTGAATATTGGTTTTTTTGACAATAATAATAATATAATACACTTTTGTTTCAATTTTATCTTCTTCAACCCAATTCTGATTTGATCACGTCTATTCCTTGTTATTAGCTTTGATCATCGAATTCGTGCTTGGATTCGTAAATCAATTTCAGTGTCTGTATCTATGTTTGTATCAATGTTATCTCATGTTCTCTCTAGCCTCGAAAGGTGAGCAATCACTCGCGATTAACATTATTATATTCATTAAATTTGAATTCAATTTAAGCTACAATTGAAATATGTTGCTGTTAGTTATTTACATTGCCATATATATACTGTTATTTATATCTGTTCACCTATGACATCTGACACAATTATCTGTTATTTATATTAATGATATATGCCTGTTATGTTATTATCATATCTGTTTTCACTCTGCAAGTTCTCTGTTAGCATAGAATTCACTATGGGTTGAAATGGTACATACCCGAACGGTCTGTAGAATAGGAGAAAATCGTTATGGGTTGAAATGATAGACCCAAGCGATTTTCGTTAAATTGATTTGGGATTGCGGGTTGAAATGATATATACCCGTATATATTTAACTTACGGATTGAAATGATAAATATCCACAACACTTGACCACGGGATAGAAAATTATATACAAACACCGTTGGTCTATATAAAAATATTTTGAAAAAAATGATTTCTATGGTTTAGGAAAGGAATATATGGTTTTACATAAATATTTTTTTTAGATATTATATAAATGTTGTTTTACATATAGTTAAATTCTTAAATTTAAGCTACGTATAAATTACTTTAATATAAATAAGTTTAATAATAAAGTTCGATTTTATTAAATTATAATATGGTTAGGTATTTATTTATATTTTATTTTCATATGGAGTTTATAATGATTTTTAATAAATTAAGGTTGGGAAGATAGATTTGAAATTGATTTGAAATAGTATTTAATTAAGAATTTATTCAATTAAATCGATTTGAAACTTATTGAATTTGATATTTTTTAAAGGATATGATCTTTATAACTTGATTTTGGTTTAAGGTGAATTAAATGAATAATTCAAGTATAAATAAATTGAAGGAAAAATTTAGTTATTTGTAATTTGGGTTTTATTTAAATGTATTGAATTTATTAAGTAAATATTTCAAAACAAAATAATAAATTGAATTTTGATATATATATATATATATATATATATATGAAATTGTCAAATTTAGTTTTGAAATTGTTGAATACTTAAAGTTTGTAATATATTGATTTTGAAATGGTTTAATTTGTGGATCAAATCTGTTTTGAAATCGATATAATTTGGAATGCTTTATTTGGAAACTGAATTGAATTGAAATTTATGATCTGAGATTTGGTTAAATTTAAATTTTGGAATTCGAGTTGTTTTGTAATTGGTTTGTGAAATTGAAGAAGCTATTTTATTATATAAAGTATTTTAATATCTAAACCATTTAAGTGGTGGAAGTTATGTTTCAAAGCTATGAGTTTCAAAGTATTATGATTTGAAAGTGTTATAATTTCAAGTGTTTAGTTTCGAAATTGTTATAACTTTGAAAAAGGCTATGATTTTTGGAAAAGGATATATTTGAAATGAAAATGATATCGTATTGATTTGGTTTTGAAATGGAAATGATATTTTGGTTTCGAAGTATACATACTATTTTGAAAATGACCGCGGTGTTTGAAACGACCCGCCTTTCTCTCCATAGAAAGATCCATCATCACTAAGAAAGAAAGGGATAGAAAAGAGAAAAGATAGAGAAGACAAAATAAAACAGGTATCATAATCTCACAGTGGATCGAACAAATTATATTAATCACATAAATATTGCATAATATACAACATCTATCAGAGTTACACGGCTTATACATCGCATACTATACGGTTATAAACACCCTTCTAGTCATTGCAACTCAAATACAACACATAGATACCAACACAGTGGAGAACTATATATCTACAAACGCTGTAGCCTCCTGCTCTATACCTCTTCTAGAATTCATCAATGCTAACCTTAATCCCTTGGCTACTTGTAAAAATTTGAGTACCCAAGAGTTTAAGAAAATAGAAAATAAACTCCGGGCTAGACGTGGGTCTGGTGTGAGTAACAGGGTTAAAGTTGCTTAACTTTGAAAACCTTTGAAAACAAAAGGTATCTCGTAAGACTTCTTGCATATAAACACGGAAAAGTTTTTACCTTACAATAACCAAAACATTTGAAAGGAAATCCAGTGATATTATAATAGGGTCTAGGGTTTTCAAGTAAAATACAGAAATAGCTGGAATGCTTACATCTCACATTCCAACAGAGTTGGGCACAATCAATACGTACGACACTTATGGAGATTGGATTCCATAATGGCAGGGCTACTGATGTACCGCCCATCACAGTACGTGGCCTAGATCACCGTACTGAGGATCCACCCTAAATCCCTTGCAACACAAGTTCGGAACCATCCCTTACTGGATAGTCCCGAACAAGACAACCCCAGCAGTTGTTGCAATCAACTGTCCACACAGCCGAATAAAAAGGGACCTCTAGACAGGGGAAATCTTGTCCTACTTGAGCGTGACTGACTTAGCCTTGCTATACCTCCCCTGTTTTAGCCATTCCCAGTAGATGAGGCTTGAGGCTACGATTACGTTTATATAACACATCTATCTTAGAATGCTCATCGTCCACCTTACGATGTTTTGAAAACATTCAATCCATACAAGTTCGTTTTGGGTTCGAACTAAATCGAAGGCACTATCTCGTTACACTCATTTTGGAATCACCCTCAGAATTAACGACAATAGCCCTTGCACTCTAAATCCTCATCTTCACTTGAGATTCATGACCTATCGTTTAATTAGATCAATATGGATTTCGGATATCCAAATCTGAAAACCCGATCCCGGTCTCATCGAATCCAAAACGCCATCTTTTAAATCCAAGTTGTTTTGAAGTTAAAATAATTCAATTCATTATCTATATTCACACAAATAGATAATTCACAATCTCACAAATAGATAATCCATATCATCACAATTCAACCAAAGCATCTCATATCATAAATCAACACATATCTCATATCAAAAATATCAAACAATCCAAGGCATTCAATATCAGTCAGCCATCCATAAGCAAAGATTTATTGATCACACCATCTCTAATTAATTTAAAATGAATTAAATTAATTACATCCATTACAATAAATCCTGCTTACTTAATCATTAATTAATTACAAACCAATTAATAAATCATCCTTTAATTATCCATTTTAATTAAACATTCTTATTAATTATTCTTCAATTGCATTAAGTGATTATCCTTTAATTAATTACACAAATTAATTATCCTTAACTATTTACAGTAATGAACCTTTAATTACTCCCATTAATTAATTAATTATAATTAATTACATTAATCCTTAATTAATTATATTATTTAATTATTCTATAATCACTTATGTTGATTAATTATCCTTAATTAATCAACCCTTAACTACTTCATTAACTACATTAATTAATGATCCTCTAATTACTTCTTTAATTAATTATTCCTTTAATTAATCACATTTAATAATTAATCTTCAATTAATCACGTTCATTAATCGGCCTTGATTAATCACACTCAGTAATTAACTATCCTTTAAATTAATTACATTACTTAATTAACTTCTAAATAAATATTATTAATTAATTCTTTAATTAATTACACTAAGTAATTAATTCTTAATTACTTCCACTAAGTAATTATCCTTCTTACTAATTACACAAAGTAATTAAACCCAAAACTACTTCCCTTCTTCAATTAATTGAATTCAGTAATTATCCATTAATTACATCACTAAGAAATTGCACTTTATAAATTACATTAAGTAATTATTCTTAACAAATCAACAAGTGATTATCTTAAATTAATTAAACTAATTAATTAACTTAAACAAATCACATTAATTTAATTAATTACATTGAGTAATTAATTCCTTCAATTACTTTCATTAAGTACTTATACTTAACCAATTCCACGAATGATTATCCTTAATTAATTAATCTAACTAATTATCTTAAATTAATCACATTAATTAATCATTTCATAATCCTTAGTTAGTGATCTCTCATTAACCATCCTTTAGTTACTTCCCTAAGTAATCATGTTTTAATTAACCATTATTAATTGCAACTTAATTAATTCTTAGTAACCAATTAATTAATCTCTAATTACTTAACTAATTAAGTGCTTAACTGTAACTTAATTAGTCTTTAATTACTTGATTAATTAATTTCTAATTACAACTTAATTACTTAGTTAATCAATCTCTAATCATTAATTTATAATATTTAATTATCTAATTAATGATCCTTAATTACAAATTAACTAACCTTTAATTAACTAACTTACAACCCTTAATTATTTATTTATTAATCCTTAATCATAACTTAATTTGATTAATTAAATTTAATTACCTTATTATTTAATAAACCCCAAATCATTAAATCTTAATTAACTTTAAGATAAAATACTATCCTTAATTATCGTTTACAAATGCCTTTGAAACATTTTAGTTTTAAATTTACTTTTAAATTTCATTTCAAATCTAAGATTTAAAAATGATTAATAAATTTAACTTTAACAAAATTTAAATCAATTTACAAACCTTTTAATCAAATGTTTAAGAAGTACTTATCTTATATAAAAGAAATTTATAAGAGTTTTAAACCAAATTTATTTAAATCCAAAATCTTATCCTTTTTAAAAACTTTTAAAAATCTATTTTAATATGCTGCTTCGAGTTCAACCCGATGGATACTCGAGCATTGACCCGAGAAAAACCACATCTCTTTTTCTTCAAAATTTTGTTTAAATTTTAGAGTTCAAATTCTGAAACTAAATTCCACTCACGAATCAACTGAGACATAACTTGAGTCAAAACCCCACTAACCCGAAACCTCCTTCGAGATAAAACCACAAACCAAGGCTTCTGATACCAAACCACTGCCGTGCACATGCACCGGTGATGCAGTCACGTCTGACCATCCCCAGCTCCTCTCGCATGTCGGCGATCATCCTCGTACCAGACCCGTTCATCAGAACATCGAAACAAACTCGAGATCGAATTCGAGCAACTCTGCACAATACCTGGAACGAAACAAAACCTGGAAAAAAACCCTTGAATCCATAATGCCGATCACCGGAGCGCCTGAGCCTCCAGCCTCGCCTCCACGATCCTCCAAGATACCAATTTCCAAAGTTTGGTGGAACTCGATCCACCAAATGCACTGTGGCAAATAAAATTCCCGACCTTTCCCAAAACTAGGGTTACATCCTATATCGATCACCAACCGCCGCTACAGTGACTAGAATACCCTACTGCCATTTTTCCTAAACTCTTCGATCATCCCTCTACCTCCAGGGAAGAACGTGACCTCCTCGATCACCTAGATTGTCAGAAACAATCCAAAATGCCAATTTTGATCAAATTCGAACTACTTCCTTATCCCAATACTAAAAATTGTGATTTTATTTTTAAAAATCATGTTTCTAGATAAGATTTCAGATTATATGCCTGAATTAATGAATTAAGAAGTTTGAATTTTTAGCATAACTCTAACTTGCCTGCTCTTTTTGGTTTCCAGAGTGGATTCAAATTTATTTTAACTTAATTATAATTTTAAACTTTAATCTATAATGAAACAAACAGATTTTTTTTATAGCTTAAGCCTTAATAGAAATTCGATCAAGAGAAAATGAATTTTATTTGATAATCTTAGTTTGAAAACTAAGAACAGAGATGTCACAGATGTAACAGGCATGCACACATCATACATCCAAATATACACAGAAAATTCACCAATATACATACACACAAACATGCTTTATTCTAGAAATTAACATGCAACCAGATTTCATACTTAAGCTTCTAAAAAAAAGATGTTACTCACCAGTAAAAATGATGAACATAGCCTTATTTTGAAAAAAGCTTTGAATTTTGAAAACTTGAGTGCTGAAAGAAAATGCTTCTTTGATTTTAAACTGGAATTGCTAAAGAATTTGCTTTGTTACAGAAACTTGCAGTGGAGAAATGAGACTGTTTTGATTTTTCTTCCTGAGATTGATTTTGATAAATCATAGGTTTGCTTGCTTTGATTTAGGTTGAAGAAAATGTACAGGCTTGGTTTTGATTTTGAAAGTGAATTACAGGTTATTGATTATGATTTTTGGTTTGAGAAGTGTTTGATTACTGATTTTTTTTGAGTATTTTACAAGGTTTTAATTTTATTAGCTATGAATTGAAGAGGATAGAAAAAAGAACGAAGGTAAGAAGCATATGTTTAATAAGCTAAATTCGTGATTTAACAAAAATAAATGAAAATCAAAGATAAAAATGTCACTTGTTTAAAATTCACCATTTGTCATTTACTATAGCTTATCGTTTAACACTTGTTAAATCAAGCTTTTATAAATTTACACTTGTAATTATGTAATTCTTATTTGTTTTAAATATTAATAATAAGCTTTTATATTAATTTAATAATTTATAAATACTTATCTAAATATATATATTAATTCATTTTAAAGAAAATGTTATAAACAAATTATATACAAATAAAATCTTATACCGATATTTTTAAATCCAAAATATTTCAAAATATCTATCTTTTGATTTTCGAAATTAAATCCATATTAAATTCAAATTAAATTTAAAAAATAAAATTTAAAATCAAGTTATATATACACACATATATATAACAATACATTTAATTTGAAAATAACAATTCTATTTTCTTAAAAATCTATTTATATTTATATATAAAAACAACACATTATTATTATTGTTTAAAAATAAAAATTTAACAACTTTAAACAATTTAAAAATAAAATTATCACATTATTTATAAATTACTTATATTACTTAAATGAATTAATGTATCATATGTTTTATTTGTTTGTGAATTTTATTTTAAACTTTTATATATATTTTCAAATCATATTCATCAAACAATATTTAAAAAGAAATTAAAACAAACCTTTTAATTACTCTTATTTAAAATCTAAATTTAAGCTAAAATATATTTTAAACAATTTAAATATTTGTCTTAAATATTTTAAAACTATATGTTTATTTATTTAAATACTCTTTGAAAAGTTTTATATTAAATTTAATCATAACTTCCAAATTACCAAAATATATATTAGGATTTGAAAACATGATTTTATTTGTTAAATTCAAACCAAAGCTTTTCTATTTACAATATATACAAATATATATACATTATAAATAGAAAACATTTTATTAGCTTTAAAAAGATAAAATTTACCAATTAAATATTTATTTGCTTTTAAAAGAATAAACTTTGCCAATTTAAATTTAAATTATAAATGAAAATTGTCAAATCAATTTAATTATTAATACAGATTATTAAATTGATATTGCCCAAAATTCTGGGTCATGACATTCCTTCCCCCCCAAAAGAATTTCGCCCCCAAAATTTAAAAGCAAAGACAATTTAATAACCCATCGAAGATTTTAATTTTAAACCACAGGCATATATTATCAACCATATGCTAACAACCATAGCAACCAATTCACTCAATCAAACAAATTCTAACTATCAAGAAAAAAAATTCTGGATAGGACTTACTGGTACTATCTAGAGTTTCCTAGGTTGAAAGAATCTATGTGGTAGGATCATATAATATGGAATAGTGGAATGGTCTAGGTAGATAGCAATAAGCAATAAGTAAAGTACACATCAATACTTTATACTGGTTCGGACTTCTTGTCCTACGTCCAGTCCCTAAGCTCCTCTTAGGAATTCTACTAACTAACAACTCTCACTTAACCCGGAGGAATAGGTTTACAAATTACCCAAACCACCAAACAGGATTTCTTGCCTCAACTACCGAAGAGGACTTCAACTAGGTACAAAGAGTATTTCTGACTTGTTGTGTTCTTGATAACACTAATGAGTCTAATTGAGTACAACTTTCCTATAATCTTATCCTCAAGAATATGAAATATGTTTGTGAAGATTTAGGAAATATGAATTGCTATGAATCAAATGAGTATTTAAGATAAATCAGAGATTCAAGCAATTAAAGTGGTTTTTGAATGCTTTTGAAAACTTTAAGAAATCAGAAAATATGATCAAGATAATAGAGAGATTAAAACAATTAGAATTCATGATTTGCAAATGATAGAATCATGTATTTATAAGTGTAGAAGAGGTGTATCTATTTGCAAAAGATTCAGGCAAGAGATGCATCCATTACCATTAGAGAATGGTTGCAACTCTTGGAAAGAAGAAAGTGTCTTTTCATAAAAAATTCGCAGGTTTGAATTCAGTCGACTGAACAGGCAATTTCAGTCGACTAAAACTGTGTGCATGTTGTAGTTCTACAACAGGTTCAGTCGACTGAAATTTTCAGTTCAGTCGACTGAACTGGTATTTTATGCACAGTGAATATTTAACCAAAATAATAAGTTATGAAATGTGTTCTTGTGTTTGTGCAAGCTTCTTGAGGATAGATTTTAACAATAAAACTAAGACTATAAGATATATATATATATATATATATATATATATATATATAATACTTTAAGATATCCTTGGTCTTCATAGTCCTTCCTTTAGTTTTGCAAATTGTGATTAATCAAAATATGGCGCGTCAACATTCTCCCCCTTTTTGATTAATGACAATACCTATTATCTTCCCTCCCCCTGAATATATGCACTATCTTTCCTACAAAACATAGTTAGTGACATAGACTTTTCTCCCCCTTTGTCATCGACAAAAAGGAAGTAATAAGTCGTAGAAGTACATAATTGTTAAACAAAGTAACCACATTGATGCATAACCATAGTGTACATTATACAAACCATAGAGTCTCATGAATAAAAGAAGGCTATTTATACAAGCCTTTTTAGACGTTTGAAGATTAATGAAAAATTCCGAAAATCAAACCATCAAAATGATCAAGGATCTCTGTCCCAATCATACTTCTGGTTCATGAATAACAGGTCCACCGGTTGGTTGTCGAAAAACTCCTCCTCCTCGACCTCCACTGTTACCACTAGTGCTGCTGCTCGGATTCTCCTCGAAAGATGTCCATGTGAACATGGGAGCTGGGGGCTTGCCGTAAGAGGTCGAAGCAGAAGTGGTGCAGGTGCATGAAATGACATCCCATAGTTTGTTGAAGAACCCTTTAATCCTATCAAGTTTGTAATCAACCTTTTTGAGACGAGTATCAAGGATTTGTTGATTCCTTGATAGAATTCCTAATGATTGATTTGTAGTAAAATCTGGTTGAACAAGACAGACTTCATCATCTTGATCAAGTGGTTCTTGTTGTGGGGCTTGAGGTTGAGGTTGGTGAGGTGCTTGTTGACGTGCTTCCCATTCGGCTAGAGACATGATACGAGGCGGCCTCACTGGTAGTCGCATTAGGCTTATAGTCCGATGGTTGATTTGATGAACCATCGTATTTTCTGAGTTTCGTAGTGGCGTATCAACGTCTAGGAGAAGTCTCATTATGTATTCACCAAAATATATCGTTCTCATTTTCCCATTGTTGAATGAAAGAAATTCATCAAGTATAAATTGCAGCCAATTGACTTTAATATTTCCCCATATAGCGTATAGTGCCCGGTAGTTATTAGGATGCCCTATTTCATAGGAGCCGGTACGTGGGGTTATGGTCCTCATAGGGGCTTTGTGTATAAGCCTTGCTCTTGGTCTTAAGGAAGTGGATTTGATATCTCGGTTATTGATATCATCTTTTAAAAATTGATGATTTATATTGTCACGAATATGAGGATTGAAATCTATTTCCTCAAGCTTTCTACCAATGTTTGGGGATCCCAGAATGTGAGCAATGTGATCAAGTGAAAACCATACCTTTTTCCCGCATACCATACTCCAAACACTGTCATTCGGATTTCGTGGAGTTTGGTGTCCAAGGTTGAGGTTGGCATAGAATAATTTGACCATAATATGATTGATGGCATGGACATTTCGATTAATGTCTAGAAGCGATGTCAAGTTGGCTTGGTCTGTCAAAGCTTGAACATTGTAGGTTTGAAGACCTTGGAAATCAACAAAAGAGTGCTCGAAGATCCTTGATTTCTTCATCTTGTTCCACCGCGTGACCGCAACTTCATTGTAAAGCCATTGAGCGATTTGGGAATCAATTGGCTTCGAGGATGATGAAGTTGAAGCTCTAGAACGTTTAGGAGGCATAATTGTTGAAAGTTTGAGGAAGAAATTTAGAAAAATGGAAATTTGGGGGCTAGGGTTTTCTTAGAATTGGGAAGATGAAGTTTGGAAACGGTGAAAAGTAAAGGTAAAAATGTAAAAGATGGCTAAGTAGGGTGGACAAAAACTGGGTAAAATGCATTCAATCGACTGAAATGTTCTGTTCAGTTGACTGAACAGAAAGCCGAAATATTTCTGGCTAATATTCAGTCGACTGAACAAATATTTTCAGTCGACTGAACTATTGGCTGAAAGTCTCTGTTATATATTTAGTTGACTGAGCAGGAAATTTCAGTCGACTGGATTATGCATTTTTGGTTTTTCTTCACTTATTTGAATGCAAATCTTTTATTTAATGAAATAATTACAATTATATATTAATATTATGATATAATAATATTATTTTGACCACAAAACCATCATTTTTGGGGAGATGGAGTCTTGGGAGATGGACTTGTCTTCGTTGGTGTTTTATATCCTTCATTTGCCATATAGTTCTGGTCCCATGAATTTGGACTATATTGAGGTCTTTGAGGCGAGACCCAAGGATTTATTGGGTCGTTTGATGTACGATATGATGAAGATGGATCAAAAGGATTAACTGGTCGAGGTAAGGATTCACTTACATCCTTTTTCTTCGAGCTACAAAATTTCAAACCAATTTGTTCAAGAAAGCTTAAGTGTTTAGCCGTTACTTTTTGTTCAAAATACAATTCTCGTTGAAGGTCTATTTGCTGCTGTTGATAATGATGAATTTCGTCGATCTTTTTTTTCGTATCGAGAGAAATAAATAGCGAACGTTTGGCCTTCTTGGAATCCGTTGTATAACCGGTTTGATAATTTTCCCATTTATAAACAGGCTCGTGTGCTGGTGTTGGCGTAGGAAGATGACGTGAATCTGGTGAGCTATCGGTTGAAAAAGTGACGATGATGGGTGAGTTTGATTTGTTGGATGACATTTTTCTACAGAGATATATTATTTTTATATATATTTTATTGTTTTTTTATTAACATGTATATAAAGGTTTAGAGTAATAACAAAAATGTGGTGTAAAATCATCAAGAGTTTAGAACCAGAGATTGAATTAATGGTAAATAATTTACTTTGAAATGGATGGTTATGTTTTTAGTGTATGAAATATTAATTCAAATTTGTAAATAAATGATTATGTTCTTAAACCCATAGTTATGTAAACTAAATTCATGTCCGACTTTTGTTTAGATGAAGTTAATTAAGTATGAGATATGTTACTTATGTATTAGATTTCTTACCATTATAATTCTTGTTATAAAATATCTTTGAAGGATATTATTCCTAATTCTCATCCTAATTTTATGAATGAGTTTTCTAGTAATGGCTTAGTAAATATATCATCAATTTGATTTTCGGTAGAAATATATTCTAAATTGATAATTCCTTTTTCGATATTGTCACGTAGAAAATGGTGACGAATATCAATATGTTTTGTACGAGAGTGATTTACTGGATTTCTAGATAAATTTATTGTACTTGTATTATCACAATATATTGTAGAGTTTGTTAAATTTATATTAAAATCTTTAAGTCTTTGTTGCATATATATGACTTGAGTACTAGCTAAAGCGGCAGATATATATTCCGCTTCACAAGTTGAAAGCAAGACACAATTCTGTTTTTTACTAAACCAAGATACAAGTGATTTTCCAATGAAATAGCATGTACCACTTGTAATTTTTCTATCTATTCGAGATCAACCAAAATCAACATCACTAAATGAAACTAATTCGAATGGACAATCTTTTGGATAGAAAAGACCAAAGTCCTTGGTATTATTAAGATATCGCATAATTCGTTTTACGGCTCTTAAATGTGATTCTTTAGGATTAGCTTGAAAACGTGCACATAAACATACACTCATCATTATGTCTGGTCTACTAGTGGTTACATAAAGTAAAGAGCCTATCATACTTCTAAACAACTTTTGGTCTACACTCTTGCCATTTTCATCTCGATCGAGATGAGTTGTGGTACTCATAGGAGTAGGCTTTCCAGAAGTGTTTTCCATTCCAAAATGTTTAAGTTGATTAACACAATATTTTTCTTGGTTTAAGAAAATTCCATTTGTTAATTGTTTAATTTGAAGTCCGAGAAAATAAGTTAATTCTCCCATATGAGACATTTCGAATTCCTTAGTCATTATATTTGTAAATTCTTTACAAAATTTTACATTAGTGGAACCAAAAATAATTTCATCTACATATATTTGAATTATTAATATGTCTTTAGTAGTATTTTAATGAATTGTGTTTGATCTACTTTTCCGATTTGAAATCCTGAATCTATTAGATAGCCCTTAAGTCTCTCATACCAAGCACGAGGTGCTTGTTTAAGACCATATTAGGCTTTCCTTAATTTATATACATGATTTGGATATTTTTCATGAGTGAATAAAGGCGGTTTTTCAACATATACATTTTCATTAATATATCCATATAAGAAGGCACTCTTAACATCCATTTGATAAAGTTTAAAATTATGAAAACAAGCGTAAGCTAATAGAATACGTATTGCTTCTAGTCTTGCAACAGGAGCAAATGTTTCTTCGTAATCGATTCCTTCTTCTTGATTATAGCCTTGTGCTACTAGTCTTGCTTTATTTCTAGTAATATTTCCAAATTCGTCTGCTTTATTTTTATAGACCCACTTAGTTCCAATAATTGATTGGTCATCAGGACGAGGAACTAACTCTCATACCTTATTTCGTTCAAACTGATTTAATTCTTCTTGCATGGAAATAATCCAGTATACATCTATTGATGCTTCTTTATGATTTTTAGGTTCTATTGTTGAAATAAAGTCAACATGTCCCATTTGGTTTAGTTGACTTCTTGTTTGAATTTGCGAGTCAATTTCTCCAATTATATTTTGTGTAGGATGATCTCGTAGAGTTCTAGGAGGAGATCTAATTTGAATGTTATTGATTTGATTAATATTTTCATTATTTTCAAAACTTATATTTTCTGTGTTGTATTTAATTTCTTCATCATCTTTGATGATTGTATTTTTATTTAAGTTTTCATCAAAAGATACATGTAAAGTTTTTTCTGTTACATTTGTTCGTTTATTGAAAACACGATACGCCTTACTTCGTTCTGAGTAACCTACAACAATACCATGGTCAGCTTTTGGATCAAATTTTCCAAGTTGGCCTTTTGTGTTAAGAATAAAACATTTTGACCCAAAGATTTTTAAGTATGAAATATTAGGTTTTCTTCCATCAAAAAGTTTATATGAAGTGTTTTTAGTTAAAGGTCGTATGGAAATACGATTTAATACATAGCACGCAGTTGCTACAGCTTCTGCCCAAAAATGCTTTGGTAATGTACTTCCATTTAATAACGTTCTTGCGCATTCTTGAAGAGTTCTATTTTTCCTTTCTACAACTCCATTTTGTTGGGGAGTTCTAGGAAATGAAAAATTATGATTTATTCCTTTCTTTTTATAAAATAATTCAAATGACTCATTTTCAAATTCGCCTCCACGATCACTTCTTATATTTTTGACTTCTAAATTTTTAATATTTGGAATTTTTTTAATAAATTTTTTTAAATATTCAAACGTATCACTTTTCTTTTTTCATAAAAATAGTCCATATATACCTTGAGAAATCATCAATTATTACAAAAACATATCGATTATGGTTAATAGATTGAACCTGTGTTGGTCCGAATAAATCCATATGTAATAATTCTAATGGTTGTAAAGTTGAAATAACTTTCTTAGACTTAAAAGATGATTTAGTTAATTTTCCCAATTGACAATCATCGCAAATATTAGTTATTTTAAAATTTATTTTTGGTAAGCCTTTGATTAATTCATTTTATGAAAGTTTTTGAATAGATTTAAAATTAATGTGACAAAATCTTTTATGCCATAACCAAGGATCATTATCTTTGACTATTAAACACATATCTTTATTATTATTAATTTTCATGTTTAAAACATAAATATTTCTATCTCTATTTCCTTCAAAAATAAGATTTTGATTTTGATCAAAAATACAACATTTATTTTCAGAAAAAGTTATTTTAAAACCTTTGTCGCATAGTTAACTTATGCTTAATAAATTATGTTTTAAGTTATTAACTAAAGAAACATTTGTAATAAGGGGTAAATTTGATATACCGTAGTTGCACACATCTCCTTTGCCAGTGATGAAACCTTTTGAGTTATCTCCGAAGGTAACAGAGCCACCATCGAAGTATGAAATATTTGTAAGCATTTCTTTGTCTCCGGTCATGTGTTTTGAGCAACCACTATCCAAAATCCGTTTTCCTTCCTTGAGAGGGACCTGCAAAAAATATTAATAAATATATTGTTACCCACCTTTTAATAGGGTCCTAAGAGTTAGATCTTAGGAAACCAAACCCAAGTGGGTTTAGTATCCCTTTTATAAAGATAATTACTATTTTTCTAAACTGTTTCTATAAAGGAATTTATATATTTGTTCTGAATTAAATTATTGTTTGTTTTCGGAACCCATATTTTGATTTCCTTCTCTTTTTAGCGTGTCTTGGAATGTTATTTTTTAATACTATACTATGTTTTGAATTATCTTCCTTCTTAAAATTAGCATTTTTCTTTGGAAGAATTTTTGATTCCTTTTTAAAACCTAATCCATTTTTATTTGAAGAGGGTTGAAAATTTTCGAGAATTTTAGATAAATTTTCTCTTCCTTTATTGAAATTAGAAACATTTTTAGTAATGTTATCTAATTTAATTTGAAGACTAGTATTGTCTAATTCAACTTGTTTTATTTTATTTTTTAATTGTGATTTTCAGATCTAATTTCATCATTCTTTGCTTTTTGAGTTTCAATTTCTTGGCTCAAAAGTAAAAGTTGGCTATCTGAGTTTGAGAGAGATTCTTAAACTCTTTCAAGTTCTTCTTCCAATATATTTTTTCGTCTTTTAACATATCTCTTTCAAATTCAGCTTTGTTCTGATTTTCTCGTGTCTCTTTAAGTTTCTTTTTGAGAGTTTTTATAGTATTTAAAAATTCAGTGTTTACTTCTATTAAATCATCATAAGATAAATCACTAACCTCATATTCTTGAGCCATGAAGCATACATTTGCTTGTTCATTGTCGCTATCACTATCACTATCACTTTCGGATGAAGATGAATCTGAATCGTCCCATGTGACAGAAAAAGCCTTCTTTTTAAATTCGTCTTTCTTATTCTTGTTGTTGAAGTTTTTCTGATTCTCCTTCTTTTGTTCTGGACAATCCTTGTGCATGTGTCCTTTCTTGTGACAATTGAAGCATTCTATATTTGAGGATGAAGGTTTGTTCAAGAAATTCTTTTTGAAACCGTTTTTATTTCCTTTTCTATATTTAAAAATTTCTTGAAATTTTTGGCAATAAATCCTAGATCCCCATCTTCAGACTCCGATTCTTCCTTTTCTGTGTGAAAAGCCACATTTTTTCTTTCCTGTGCTTGGTCTTTCTTAGCTTGCATGTTAACTTCATAGGACATAAGGTTTCCAATTAATTCTTCAGGTTTCATTGTAGATAGATCTTTTGCTTCCTCGATTGCTAAGACATTTCTCTCCCATTCATCAGTGAGTGAATTTAGGACCTTAGATGCAATATCAAAATCTGTATACTTTTCTCCTAATCCTATTAAGGCATGATGAATGGCTTGAAATCTCGAGTACATGTCATTGATAGATTCATTCTTTCGCATTCTAAAGTTTTGAAACTGGTTCTTTAGCATGGAAATCTTTGTTTGTTTGACCTTGTTTGTGCCTTCATGTATGGTTCTAAGTGTATCCCATATCTGATGTGCAGTAGTACAAATGCTAACACAATTAAACTCATTTCTATCCAAAGCGCAGAATAGCATATTTAAAGCTTTGGCATTTGCACTAGCCTTTTCTTCTGAGTTTGTGTCTATGTAGAGTAATCAGTTGTGGGTATAACGAATTCTGCTTGAGTTGCATTCCAGGCTTCAAAGCTTGTTGCTTGCATATGAATCCACATCCTTGTAGCCAAATAATTATAGTTTAGTCCATTGAATAGAGGGGGTCTTTGGGTAGATAGTCCTTTTGCAAATGTAGAGCTATATGCAGTTGTTGTGCTTGTGATTGTGTTATTTTCCATATTATCAATATGTCAAATAACGGTGTTATGGTTATAGGTCAACCTTGCTCTGATACCAATTGAAAGAATCTATGCGGAAGCATCGTACAATATGGAATAGTGGAATGGTCTAGGTAGATAACAATAAGCAATAAGTAAAGTAGACACCAAGACTTTATACTAGTTCGTACTTCTTGTCCTACGTCCAGTCCCTAAGCTCCTCTTAGGAATTCTACTAACTAACAACCCTCACTTAACCTGGAGGAATAGGTTTACAAATTACCTGAACCACCGAACGGGATTTCTTGCCTCAACTACCGAAGAGGACTTCAACTAGGTACAAAGAGTATTTCTGACTTGTTGTGTTCTTGATAACACTAATGAGTCTAATTGAGTACAACTTTCCTATAATCTTATCCTCAAGAATATGAAATATGTTTATGAAGATTTAGGAAATATGAATTGTTATGAATCAAACGAGTATTTAAGATAAATCAGAGATTCAAGCAATTGAAGTTGTTTTTGAATGCTTTTGAAAACTTTAAGAAATCAGAAAATATGATCAAGATAATAGAGAGATTAAAACAATTAGAATTCATGATTTGTAAATGATAGAATCATGTATTTATAAGTGCAGAAGAGGTGTATCTATTTGCAAAAGATTCAGGCAAGAGATGCATCCATTACCATTGGAGAATGGTTGCAACTCTTGGGAAGAAGAAGGTGTCTTTTCATAAAAAATTCGCAGTTTTGAATTCAGTCGACTGAACAGGCAATTTCGGTCGACTGAAACTGTGTGCATGTTGAAGTTCTGCAACAGGTTCAGTCGACTGAAATTTTCTGTTCAGTCGACTGAACTGGTATTTTATGCACAGTGAATATTTAACCAAAATATTAAGTTATGAAATGTGTTCTTGTGTTTGTGCAAGCTTCTTGAGGATAGATTTTAACAATAAAACTAAGACTACAAGAGATATATATAAAAAATACTGTAAGATATCCTTGGCCTTCATAGTCCTTCCTTTAGTTTTGCACATTGTCCTTGATCAAAATATAGCGTATCAACATAAACATTGGATTATTCGCTCTACTGAATCCAAACTAGCTATACCACTAAGCTACTGAGCTCCTACTCATCTAGATCTACAAAACTGAACAGGATATCAGACCATTGTCAAGTTCGACTCAACTACCAAATCCTCATGAACGGCTGGTTCCACAAATAGTGATGGATCATACACGTACTCTCTTAGAGATACGTGAAAGACATTGAATCCCAGTCTTCCAAACTGGCAATTCAACCCTGAAGACCAAAGCACTTATCCTCACAAGAACATAGAAAGATCCAAATTACCTCGGAGCTAGCCTCCCAGTCTTACCAGATCTTATCGCTCCTTTGACCGGAGAAACCTCACCAAAAACAAAGTCTCTAACATCAAATTCCTACGTCCCTTATCCACAACACTCTTCTGACGATCCTGGGCTGCCTTCATCCTTCCTGATCAGCTTAACCTTCGTTGATGCTTCTTGAAACAAACTGGACAAAAGCAACCCAGCAAAGTGATCCTCTCAAGTTCAACCAAAATCAAGAACACAAATTCTACTCCACAATCTTCAGTAGACTTAAAACTTACTTTACGAATCCAGAAAAGAAAAAATAGGTGCACTCGCCAACCTCGCTCAGATCCTGAAAACTTCCTGAGGAAACCCTTTAGTCCAAGAAAACTGCGAACTTCCAAGGAGTCTAGGGTTGCTTCCCCTCTAGAACAGCTGTTACCTCGCTTCCACTGCGCAACTCTGATTTGGAATAGATGAGAAATTCCACTGATGAACACGAGCATAGACTTTTCCAACACATCCCGAAAGACGGGTTCATCGGATCCATAAAAGAAAACTCAGAAGTTCAAGATATCCTAAGCTGCTTCACCAAATTCTCTCTCTAGGAGCCATCTTTCTACTTAGCTGAACCCCCGGTATCACCCCTGGCATCCTAGTCGATACGAAAAATCAATCTCAAGATGTTGTGGCAAAACTTGACTTCCTAGAAGACATCTCGAAATATCTATGATAACTTCTATTCCCTAGAGATGCCTCGATCCAAGCAAAAGATTATCCAAGAGAACACTCAACTATCGCAAGTCACTTTTGCGATCAACCCAGCCTATTTTCCAAAGAAAGTGATCTCTCTTTACCAATCAGAACAGCTTATGCTTAACTAATCAATCCACCAAAGAAATGGGTCCACTCTGCTGCTTCTGAGCTCCACCTCAAGAACACTGCTTAGCCAGATGACCATCCTACAGGCACACAAAATACCTCCGAGCTGCACTGCTGACACGGATGCTAAAATCTTCTTATCTAAAGCTTTTTGAACCTCAAAGCCATATCATCCGATCCCATAGAGAGCCTTGAGATGGGCAGACATATCCACAAGAAACTCGGCCCTCAAACCAAACATAAACACCTTGCCGAACTCTGTCTCATCACCGATGTAGACACACTTCCTTAAACTTGCTCCAAAAGAAACATCTATGGAAGCATCCATAGTCACCGTGTCTCACCACACAGCTGCTTCTTCCTAAAGTTGCCAATATACCATCACTCGCTTCGGCTTAAATGACAGATCCAAACTCTAGAAAATCCGCTTACACAAGCACAACCAAACTTGCACTCCAATGTTGGACCCCAAACCTCAAAAAGGCTTCCTTCAGATATTGGTGAAATCCTTACACCACTGCAAATCTTACTCAAGACGGTATTGGGTCTACAGCCTCGGTAGATACACTTCTAACCTCAACACTCAGACTCCTTTCATTGGTAGTCGTGCTACACACACCACTACCCTTCCTACCTCTAGAACTCATATTGGAAAAGCCGAATAGGTAACCCAACAAATAGGTAGAAATATATATATATATATATATATATATATATATATATATATATATATCAAAATTACAAATACGCTCTCTCAAGAAAGAAATCACTCCAAAGCCTAGGTATTCACTCAAACTAGCGCTCTGATACCAAATGAAACGACCCGCCTTTCTCTCCACAGAAAGACGCATCATCAATAAGAAAGAAAGCGATACAAAAGAGAAAAGATAGAGAAGAAAGAACAAAACAGATATCAGAATCTCATAGCAGAACGAATAAATTATATTAATCATATAAATATTACATAATATACAACATCCATCAGAGTTACACAGCTTATACATCACATACTAGACAGTTATAAACACCTGTCTAATCATTGCAACTCAAATACAACACAGAGATACCAACACAGCGAAAAACTATATATCTATAAACGCTAAAGCCTCCCGCTCCATACTTCCTCCGGAATTCGTCAAAGCTAACCTAAATCCCTTGGCTACTTGTAAAAATTTGAGTACCCAAGAGTTTAAGAAAATAGGAAATAAACTCCGGTCAGATAGGGGTCTGGTGTGAGTAACAGGTTAAAGTTGCTTAACTTTGAAAACCTTTGAAAATAAAAGGTATCTCGTAAGACTTCCCGCACATGAACATGGAAAAGTTTTTACCTTACGATAACCAAAACATTTGATAGGAAATCTAGTGATATGATCATAGGGTTTAGGGTTTTCAAGTAAAATACAGAAATAGCTGGAATGCTTGCATCTCACGTTCCAACATAGTTGGCATAATCAATACGTACGACACCTATTGGAGATTGGATTCCATACAATGGTAGGGCTACTAGGGTACCGCCCATCACAGTACGTGGCCTAGATCACCATGCCGAGGATCCACCCTAAATCCCCTGCAACGCAAGGCTGGAACCATCCCTTACTGGATAATACCGAATAAGACAACCCCAGCAGTTGTTGCAATCAACTGCCCACATAGCCGAATAAAAAGGGACCTCTAGACAGGGGAAATCTTGTCCTATTTCAGCGCAACTCACTTAGCCTTGCTGCACCTCCCCTGTTCTAGCCATTCCCGGTTGATGAGGCTTGAGGCTACGATTACCTTTATAGAACACATCTATCTCAGAATGCTCATCGTCCACCTGACGATGTTCTGAAAGCATTCAATCCACACAAGTTCGTTCCAGGTTCGAACGAAACCGAAGGCACTATCTCATTACACTCATTTTGAAATCACCCTCATAGTTAACGACAATATCCCTTGAACTCTAAATCTTCATCTTCACTTGAGATTCACGACCTATCGTTTAATTTGGATTGATGTGGTTTTCGGATATCCAAATCTGGAAACCCGATCCTGGTCTCATCGAAATACAAAACCTCGTCTTTTAAGTCCAAGTTATTTTAAAGTTAAAACAATTAAATTCATTATCTATATTCACACAGATAGATAATTCAAAATCTCACAAATAGATAATCCATATCATCACAATTCAACCAAAGCATCTCATATCACAAATCAGCACATATCTCATATCAAAGACATCAATCAATCGAAGGCATTCAATATCGATTAGCCATCCATAAGCAAAAATTTATTGATCACACCATCCCTAATTAATTTAAAAAAATTAAACTAATCACATCCATTACTATAAATCATGCTTACGTAATCATTAATTAATTACAATTCGATTATTTAGTCATCCTTTAATTATCCATTTTAATTAATCATTCTTGATTAATTATTCTTCAATTACATTAAGTGATTAGCCTTTTATCAATTACACAAATTAATTATCCTTAACCATTTACGGTAATTAACCTTTAATTACTCCATTAATTAATTAACGATAATTACTTACATTAATCCTTAATTAATTAAATTAATTAATTATTCTATAATCACTTATGTTGATTAATTACCCTTAATTAATCAACACTTAATTACTTCATTAATTATATTAATTAATGAACCTCTAATTACTTCTTTAATTAATTATTCCTCTAATTAATCGCATGTAATAATTAATCTTTAATTAATCACATTCATCAATCAGCCTTGATTAATCACACTCAGTAATTAACTATCCTTTAAATTAATTACATTACTTAATTAACTTTAAAATAAATTTTATTAATTAATTCTTTAATTAATTACACTGAGTAATTGATTCTTAATTACTTCCACTAAGTAATTATCCTTCTTACTAATTACGCAAAGTAATTAAACCCAAAAAACTTCCATTCTTCAATTAATTAATTCAGTAATTATCCATTAATTACTTCACTAAGAAATTGCACTTTATAAATTACATTAAGTAATTATTCTTAACAAATCATCAAGTGATTATCTTAAATTAATTAAACTAATTAATTAACATAAACTAATCATATTAATTTAATTAATTACATTGAGTAATTAATTCATTTAATTACTTTCATTAAGTAACTATATTTAACCAATTCCACAAATCATTATCCTTAGTTAATTAATCTAATTAGTCATCTTAAATTAATCACATTAATTAATCATTTCCTAATCCCTAATTAATGATCTCTTATTAACCATCCTTTAATTACTTCCCTAAGTAATTATGTTTTAATTAACCATTATTAATTACAACTTAATTAATTCTTAATTACGAATTAACTAATCTCTAATTACTTAACTAATTAAGTGCTTAATTGTAACTTAATTAATCTTCAATTACTTGATTAATTAATTTCTAATTACAGCTTAATTATTTAATTAATCAATCTCCAATCATTAATTTGTAATATTTAATTATCTAATTATTGATCCTTAATTACAAATTAATTAACCGTTAATTAATTAACTTACAACCCTTAATTATTTATTTATTAATCCTTAATCATAACTTTATTTAATTTAATTAATTAAACTCAATTACCTCATTATTTAATAAATCTCAAATCATTAAGTTTTAATTAACTTTAAGATAAAATAATATCCTTATCAATGACTTAATTACCATTTACAAATGCCTTTGAAACTTTTTACTTTTAAATTTACTTTTAAATTTCATTTCAAATTTAAGATTTTAAAATGATTAACAAATGTAACTTTAACAAAATTTAAATCAATTTACAAACCTTTTAGTCAAATGTTTATGAAATACTTATCTTATATAAAACAAATTTACAAGAGTTTTAAACCAAATTTATTTAAATTCAAAATCTTGTCCTTTTTAAAAACTTTTAAAAATCTATTTTAATACGTTGCTTCGGGTTCAACCTGATGGATACTCGAGCATTGACCCGAGAAAAACCATATCTCTTTTGTTTTGATTTTTTTTTAAATTTTAAAGTTTAAAATCTGAAACAAATTCCACCCACGAATCAACCCGAGACATAACTCTAGTCAAAACCCCACTAACCCGAAACCTCATTCGAGACAAAACCACAAACCAAGGGCTCTGATACCAAACCCCTGTCGTGCACATGCGCCTGCGATGCAGCCACCTCTGACTATCCCCGACTCCTCTCGCATGTCGGTGATCATCCTTGTACCAAACCTCGGTCATCAAAACATCAAAACAAACTCGAGATCGAATTCAAGCAACTCTGCACAATACCGGAATGAAACAAAACCAAGAAAAAAGACCCTCGAATCCACAGTGCCGATCACAGGAGCGCTTGATCCTCCAGCCATGCCTCCGCCATCCTCCAAGCTACCAATTTCCAAAATTTGGTGGAACTTGATCCACCAAAGGCATCGTGGCAAACAAAATTCCCAACCGTGCCCTAAACTAGGGTTACAACCTATATTGATCACCAGCTGCCACAACAGTGACTAGAACAACTTACTGCCATTTTTCCCAAACTCTCCGATCATCCCTCTATGTAACAACCCGCATATTTTACGATTTAATAACTAAATATTTTTGTTTAAATATTTTATCGTTAGTCGGATTTTAGTCCGAAAAGTTACTTTTTGCATACGGTCGAATTAGGACTCGAACCGCTTCCATTGGGTCCAAAACGCCGTTTGTGATCTTTTTGAGTATAAATTTTGATATGTTTGGAGTTAGTGGAATTTTGCCACTTTTTCACTTTTGGCTTTGGGTTTGGTTTACCCCATTAGCCTAAACTATTAACTCTAGCTCAACCCCCTCTTCCTTTCATTACTTCACTTTCATTTCCTAACACTCAAGCTTCATCAAAAATGGAGAGAGGAATGGGAAATTAAAACTCCAAGCCCTAGTTCATTTGCAAATCCAACATCTAACTCCTAATCCAAAGAGAAGCCATTGATTCAAGCTTCTTGTGTTGAGGTTGAAGCATGATTGATTCTTCCTTTGCTTTAAGCTTCTCCTTCATTGATTTTTGTGAAAAGTTGATATTTTTATCTCACATCTTTGTCTATAACTATCTTTGATTGTTGGGTATGAATTCCTAAGGCCACGCCACGTTAGGCCGCATGCTACTCCTTAAGCCGCTAGCTCCTTAGGTCGCTTGCATCTTATGTCACCCATTGCTTAGGTTGCTCAGCTTGCATTAGTTAGGCCGCGTGCTATGTCGCTGATCCCTTATGTCGTATGCCATGGAATCGCATGAGTTGAGCCGATGATTTCATGTGTTGTATTGTGTTAAGTCGTAAGTCGTGGCTGTTAAGTCGCAAGGGTATTTCCACTTTGATGGATTTGGAATCGAATTCTTTGGATTTTATTCACGTCTTCGAATGTGAAATTTTGTGATTTATTATTTCTACAATCATTTTTGTGATTCGTCACTTTAAAAATATAAAGGTTTCAATACTAGTAGTAAATACCAAAACTCTTTCGTCAAAACAATTTCAACCCTTTTTATTACAAAGCTTGTTTCTTAAACTGTTTTCCAATCTACCAGTATATGTAAACCTTTACCTCACTTGTAGAGAAATCTAATTAAACGGCTTAGTAAAACAAGTGGTATGAAATGCTTGTGTTTACTTCGTCGGTTAATTCTTGGACTTGTTCGATTGAATCTCTTGTGACAATTTTCGAGTGGAGATCTACAATTTGTTCGTAAATATCTAAGTTAAACTAGTGGTTATGGGACGTGAGGCTAAGCTTGTATATTTACTAGCTTACTGTAATTGATACTTCTTGATGATCGTTGATGATAATTTTTGTGATTTAGACTAGCAAATGTGCTATGTCTCTTTGTCTACGAGGGAGACTAAACCCCGTTTCTGTGGAGCTTCGGCTCAATTTGATGGGGTAGCGACCCATGGTCTTCGGGCCGTTTTGTGGAGCTTCGGCTCAAAATTAATGGTTAGCAACCATGGAATAGCGTTCCATTTTGTGATACACGTGTTGGTAAGTTTTCATGCTCCCGTTTTGTGATAGGCCTCCCCCTTTTTGTGATTTCTGGATTTCCATTGATGATTTCTAGAATTTGTGTTTCACCAATTTTTGTGATTTACATTGATAAGTTTTATCAATATTTGTGCATTGGTGAATTTGCGTGTCATTAACTTTTTTGATTAGCATTGATATTATTTTCAATATTCATGGTTTTGGTGAATAAAAATAAAGAGTATGACATTCCTTTTGATCTTTGAGGAGATTCTTGTGATAGATTAATCCCTAGTTGATTTTCAATTGCACACTTGTCACAGTATTGTTTTATGGTTATTATACGTTTTTGTCATATCTCTTATTCTATATCATTTCATCTGATTTATAGCTAGACTGTTCTATTTATTATTTTCTTATTAAATAATACTCGGGTCAGACCGAGATGTTGCAGGTGCTTCTGCTTGACTTCACATCCGGGATTATCACCCTGACTTTTCGCTAACTACTTAGATTAGTAGTTTTTTTGTTGTATACATTTGAGATATAGACTCATTATGTATCCATATTCTTTTGCCTAGCACTTGTAGCTATTCTTTTGTGATATTGTGGATCTTGTTTGACCACTACTCGGATGTACACTTTCATGTGTTATATTCATATCTTTTTCTGCCTTTGTGATATGGATATCTGTGACTGATTTGTGTTATGTTTATTTCTATGTATGTTTCTGAAGATATTATAGCCACTGTGTAGTAGTTTTGAGTTTGCATCGGTATGTCGGATTTCCTCTTGAAATGAAAATGCATGTTATACTATCTGACATATCGGTGCTCGCACAAAGCCATTACACGGATGGTCGCTCCTCAACAGCCTTATTCTCCGTGCTAGTTGACGGCATTACACCATAGTGTTCTTGGCTAGCGTGGGTATAGAGGTGGGGCGTCACAGCTTGGTATCAGAATCAAACTTCGGAACAATGTAGAATAATCTAGCAAGGATCATCGTCCTAAGTCCTTCTTAGGAGTCGTGCTTTAGGATTTGATTCGAGTCTTCATACCGATTCATCCTATTTTCTTTATGATTCCTTGTTTTATCTATCAAAATTGCTTGATATTCATTTGGTGAATAACCTTTTCCTTCTTCTTTCTTTCTTTCTAAAGGAAGAGAAATGGTTAGACCTGGCCATCCCAGCGCCGGTCAATCTAGTGCTACTCCCCAAGATGGAGTATTTATGTTTGCCCAGCAGCTTCTTGATCTAGTAAAGAATGCTCAAGCAACCGGATCTAATCCGGAGTCTACCCACCCTAAGTCTGGATTCGCACGTTTGTGAAATGATTATACCAATTTGGGTGGGAAGCCATTCAAAGGTTCTGAAACTATTATTGAAGTCCAAGCTTGGCTGAGAACGTGCGATCGAATCTTTTCTCGCATGAATCATATTGATCTTCACCATGTTCAGGTGGCCTCTAGTATGCTCCAAGAATGAGCATTAGATTGGTATGAGCTTCTTATTTCTGAAATAGTTGAAGCGGATCTTACTTGGGAGAAATTACGGGAACGATTCGAATTAAAATTTGTGCCAGAAGCTGAGAAAGTGACATTGGCCCGTCGCTTCATCGACCTTGCTCAAGGTGAATCTTCTGTGGCAGATTATGTCGCATCCTTCGAGTCACTTTATAAATATGGGGTCGAATACATAAACACCCCATTGAAGAAGAACCAAAGATTTGTCTATGGCTTGAATAAAAGTCTCAAGAAGCCATTACTTCTAAAATTAGAAGTTTCTTTTGATCAACTCACTGATATCGCTCTTCGACTTGAAGAGGCAGATAAGGAGAGTGATGTTGAAGTTATGGGTGCCAAACCAAACTTCAACAACAAGAAAAGGCCTAATAAGTTCAAAGGTCCTTATCCCAATAAGAAAGGGAAGCAAGCAACTTCGGTGGCAAAGACTTCTACCTCTAGTAGTGGGCAATGCTACAATTGTGGTTCTAAGGACCATTATGCGAACAAGTGTTCAAAGCCTCATGCTTGTCGCTATTGCAAAAGCCCGCATCATTATTTAGCTTCTTGTCCAAACTTCAAGGCAAGAAGGAGGGAAAGCTTAATGTTGCTCAAGCCCCTAGCAACACATCTCATGGTCAAGGTATTTCTCATTCTATCCTTGATGGCATTATTTTATTTCGTGATCACCCCATTCGAGTTCTTTTTGATAAGGGTGTGTCCCATTCTTTTATATCAAAAGAACTTGTTGATATTTTTTCTTTGAGTGTTGTCACTTTAATGACTTCTTTGGGAATTGCGAATCCGGTTGGTGGGTCCGCAACAATTAGTTTGCTTTGTAAAGTAGTCGAGATTATTTTCTGTGATTTTTCTTTGCGTGCCGATTTGCATGTTATGCCTTACCTTGGCTTCGGAATGATTTTGGGAATGGATTGGCTTAACCGCTATGAAGCTCAAATCCTATGTCCTGAGCGGACTATTCATCTTCGACATCCTCAATCTGTTAAGAAGATTTCTATTGATCTTAAAGATTCGAATTCCAGCTTAGTTGCATTTATATTCTTTAAATCCTCATGATGACGATAATGGTGATATGGAAGATATTATTTCTCTTATTCACGTTGTTCGTGAATTTTTCGACATATTTGAGCCTGTTTTAGGATTACCACCTAAGCGAGCAATTGAATTCAGAATAAATCTCATCCCTGGAGCTCAACCTATCACTCGTCCTCCTTATCGCATGTCCAATAAGGAAAATGAGAAGATGCGCAAACAATTATCCAAATTGGAGATGAAGCAATTTATTCGCTCTAGTTCCTAGCCTTGGGGAGCTTCAGCTGTTTTCGTGAAGAAATCTGATGGCACACTTAGGCTTTGCGTTGACCACCGCAAGCTTAATGATCTTACTATCAAGAATAAATATCCTTTACCTCGGATTGATGATCTATTCAATCAACTCAGTGGTGGTAGAGTCTTTTCACAATTAGACCTAGCTACCGGTTTTCATCAGCTTCGTATTACATAGGATAGTATTCCTTTGACATCGTTCCGTACACGTTATGGATCTTATTAATGGCATGTTATGCCATGTGGTTTGACGAATGCTCCGGCTTATTTCGTTGACCTTATGAATCGAGTTTTCCAAAATTTCCTCGATCGATTTGTTCTCATCTTTATTGATGATATTCTTGTGTATTCAAAAACCGAGGAGGAGCATGAAAAACATCTTCAGATTGTGTCGGAAACTCTTAGGAGTAACCAATTAAAAGAAAAAAAATTCTAAATGTCACTTTTGGCAATCTCGTGTAAAGTTTCTTGGTCATATTGTTTTTGAATTCGGAATTTTCGTGGATCCTTCAAAGATTGAAGCGATTCAAAATTGGAAGAGACCGGAGAGTGTGATGGAAATCCGTAGCTTCCTTGGATTGTCGTGCTATTGTCGTTGTTTTGTAAAAGACTTTTCAAAAATAGCCGTGCCTTTTACTAGCTAAACAAAGAAAGGTGCTAAATACATTTTGTCGGACAAGTGTGAAGTTTCTTTTCAGAAATTAAAAGAACTCCTTTCTGATGCTCCTATTCTTGTTATTCCCGAGGGGAATCAAGATTTTATTGTTTATACCGTTGCTAGTCGCATTGGTTTGGGTGCCGTTCTTATGCAAAGAGAACGTGTTATTGCTTATGCTTCTAGGCAATTGAAGCCCGTCGAGTCTCGATATGCTACTCATGATTTAGAACTCGCGACTATTGTTTTCGCCCTTCGAATTTGGCGTCATTATCTTTTGGAAGAGAAGTTTATTCTCTATACCGATCATAAATCTTTGAAGTGTTTATTTTCCCAAAAGGAACTTAATTTGCGTCAACAACGTTGGCTCGAATTTCTTGCAGCTTATGATCTTGATATTCTTTATACTCTCGGAAAGGGAAATCGTGTTGTGGATGCGCTTAGTCGCAAGCAACAAGCGGTTGTTTCTATGATGATATCCGAATGGAATGATCTTGGGGTTTTATCCACTTGTGAGATTCGATATTGTGTTTCCGATTTATTTTCATCTTTTATTTTATGTAGCCTTGAGGCTCATCCTTCTTTTTTAGACCGCATTCTTGAAGCTCAAAAGCTAGATCCCAAATTGGCTCATCTTGGCCAAAAATTTAGGGATAAAATTGATATTGAAGGTTTGAAAGACTTTGATATCGATTCTCGTGGCGGCATTTGAAAATTTGGTAGACATATCGTGCCTGTAACGTCCTGCTTTTTCGCACACTTTAAATCGACACACGTGCCAATTCAAACCATACGGAAGGGCGGATTGTTATGGGGTAAATAAGAAAAAAAACAGAGAAGAAAAAAAACTAAACAGAATCTCACAGCGGAAGGATAAAATATAATAATCAAATATACAGTTTATAAATCTGTTTACAAAACCATTTATATAATACATATCAGAGTTACACATACCAATAACAATGCAGCGAAACAGTGTGTAGTGCACTAGTATAAATAATAATAATATAAATCTTCGTCTTTGTCCTCTAGAGCTAAATCTTGCAATCCTGAAACGCTCGGACTGACCCGAGCGAATTTGAAAAGACAAAAACACTCGAGTCAGAACTAAAAGATCTTATGTGAGTTAAATTAACAGAAATAAATATGAGTGCAGTAACTCAAGAGATGCTCGGGATTTACATCTCCTAAGGATCCGTTAAACTATTTACTATGTAGTATATTGCGCTATTATAATAGTGTCTATTTGTAAAATAAACTTACTTTTTAATAGCGTTAAGGGGTTACCCATATAGCCCTTAACACAGAATATATTCCCATAGTCTATACAGTACCGTAATCTCCCCCGTACTGGGCGTCGTCAGAGGGCACTCCATAGGTATGGTACAAAACCAAAATCGTATAAGGCGCGCTAGGGTAGGTGACACGGCACAACTAGGCAATGGCAGGGTAGATATACCAATTGCTATCCGATCTGGTGGTAACGCGTAGCCGCAGCTACCGCCCACCTCGAACTAACACCCCTAAATCAAAGAAATCAATAGTGGTCACCGAATCAATCCAAAGTCAGAGTATAGTATCGAAGGAGTGCGTTCGATCAGAGGAATGACCTCATTGGCCCGAGAATCGCTCCTATTTTAGCCACCTTATGCCAACTCACGGGAGTTGGGTCCACGTATTTACCTTACAGGAAACGTCGCCACCAACCTACTTCATTCTGGAATCTCCACCGCGTGCACGGTTAGTCAAAGTGGTTTTCGGTATCGACAGAGAGTATGTCCATATCCGATCCCGGTCTCTTTGCCAACCAATCGTTATTATAACACCGCGGTCATTTAAAATAATTATACTTTAAAACCAGAATAAAATATCCATTTCAAAACCATATAAATATGATATCATTTCCTTTTAAAACCCTAATTAATACGATATCATTTTTTCCAATATATATTCCTTCCAAAATCATAGGGTTTCCAAAGTAAAATATTTAGAAATCAACTCTTGAACATAATATTTCCAAATTATACTATCTTGAAAAGCATAGCTTTGAAACAAATTTCCACCTCTTAAATGGTTAAATATTAAACTACTTTTATAAAATAAAATAGCTTCTTTAGATTTCACAAATCAATTTCAAATATCGATTTACACTTCCAAATACCATTTCACTTTTATGTTTCAATGCTTTAAATATTTCACCATTTCAAAAAAACAACTCATTTGACAAATCCATATGTATCAAATTCAATTACTTCTTATTTAGACTTGAAATGTTTGCTTAATGAATTCAATATAATTTAAGAAAACCTTTAACTTCATATAACTGGATCATCTTTCAATTTATTATATATTCATTTAATCAACCTGATATTCATTAAAATCACTTTACACAAAAATCAAGTTATAAAAATCATATCCTTTAAAATTTCTAATTTTTATTAAATTTCAATTTAACATAATATTCATCTTCCAAATATATTCTCATTTAAGTCATAAAACTCCAGAAATTAAATTTTAAATAAATGTTTAATCTTATTTGATCTTAAAATCAAACTTTATTTAAACTTCAAATCAAATTTATACAAAGCTTAAAAACCAGAAATTACTATATATATATAATAGCCTTTATCAATAACCAAATCAATATCTCATAAACCATATATATATATATATATATATATATATATATATATACTTTACAAAACCATAGAAAAACATTTCCAAAAATAATTATATATATTTACCGCGGTGCCTGTATAAAATTTTCTATCCTATGGTCAAGTGATACGGATGTTTATCATTTCAATCCGCAATTTAAAATAAAAATTTTGCGGTTGTATATCATTTCAAACCACAATCCCGAATGAAATGAAAAATGCATGATAACTTGCAGTTTAATGATATAAAATAAAACACCCATTCATCATTCATCATCCATCATCCATATCACAATCATCATCCAATAATAAATCAATATCAATATACATCTGATAATATATAACAGGTAATAACTGGCAGTTATATTCAAAAATGAATTTAACAACTATTAAACTAACAGTTTATATGCAAATAAATAACTATAACTGTCAATTTATACGCAGTAATATAATTTATGAACAGTTAAATTAAATAAATGCGATTTAACAGAGATAAGGAATAAAACATGTCAAATAGTCATAAATAAATTTCTACTCATATCTAAAATCAATTTAACAAACATAAGAAATTTTAGAAATTGTGAGTGGGTTAAAACACTCACCTTTTGAATTTAAATCGAATTTAAATCCAATTTAAACCCAAAAATTCGACGGTCTCCAAATCTATTCAAACCAGTGTCGAAAGATCTGGAATTTTATTACGATCCTAACAAAAAATATCTCGCGTGAAACGGAGTTCGTAGGAGAAAGTTATACGCATTAATGATGATTGAAATTTCAAAAAAAAAAGAATAGAAATAAAAGAACACCTTCAAGCGCTACGTCATCCCCCTTTCTTTCCCTCTCTCCCTCATGCGTTTTGCTTCCAGATTTTTCTGAGAAGTTTGAATTTTAGCTTTTGATTTGGTTTGGAATTTTTATTTGGATCTAGGATTTGTTTGTCTGCCATTGAGGAGGAGAAGGAGCTGATGAAATTTTACGCGCAGACTAATGAGAATAGGCGGAGGCTAGGGTTTAGCGGGGTATTTATAGATGAAGTTGGAATAGACAGATGGATCCGAATTTAAATGAATTCACAATTTGTCAAATTTAAATTCCAATAATCCATTTATTTGATTTTTAGATCTTATTATGAATAAATGGTCAACTTACCATTCCTATCATTTCTGATTGCAATTAGCTTCAAATTTATTAACCAAACCTCCATATCAAATAAAGATTTATTGCAAAAATTTTAGTGTTTACCTTTAATTAAAGTAAATTCAATAAATTAAAAAATCTTATTTCAAATGAAATTTTATACCATTCGTATTCAATTCTCTTTAATAAATCAATCATCATCTTATGTATATATTTAACATTAGTGTATATCAATTTACCCCAATTAAATAAAATTTTATTCCCAAATTGATTTACTGCCTAATATAACATTTGAATTTTATTCCCAATTCATAAATTACTACCTTAACTAAATTTTACATTTCCCTTTTAATTTACATTTTCACCTTACGTTACTACATTAATTATCCTTAAAGTAACGTCTATTATTAATAACAATATTATAATTACTTACCATTTTATTTCATAAATTAATCCATTTATAAATATATGCACATCTACAAACTAAGATTCTAAATCCAATTTCTTATTCCATCTAGGTTCCATTCCTTCACTTTATGAATAACTAGCATTTCCTATTCATTTGTTACATCTACTTATTCACTTTATGAATAGTTTGATATTCCATTTATTACCAACTTTAATTATTGCAATTTATTATCTACATACAATTTGAATCTATTCATTTAATATAACAAATCAAATTTCCATTCACACCTTATTATCAACCCACAATTTATTGCAATTCATTATCTTAGATAGATTTTATACAATTAATATCAACTTTACATTAAATTTCTATCCAACGAGTACTTATTCATCAATCAATTCAATATTTACTTTTCTTTCCCTCTATTTGATACTTAACCTAGTATACATTTAATGGGTAAACATAACATTGAATTATAATGCATTTCTCATGCATGCTTCATTTCATATAAATTCCTCTTTATTAAACTAAGTCACATTAACAAAACAAAATATTATTATTTTTTTATTTCAATAGATTACCAGTCTAGACTTAATATATTAAATAAACGGTTAACCTAAAACGATTGTTACCCCTTTAGCATTCAAATTCACTTACGACTATTATTAACACAATGTTGCCATTTGATTTATATATATTTAAATAAATTATATGAATGGGTAAAACTTTAAAAATTATCTTGCCTGCAAATTTACTCACAAACATCCTAAATTACCAACTTGCAATTTATTTTTAATTACTAAATTTGCATTGATTACGTATTATTTCCTCAAATAAATAAATCTTTGGATTTAAATTCCCAAAACCATAAATTATGTCCTACCATAAATCTATGCTTTTATTATTTTACGTTCACACTACCGTTACTCTATAATAAATCACCAAGTAACGATATCCTAAACTAACATTAATTTATATATCAATCCTTATAACTCAATAAATTTGTCAAATATGAATAACCTTAACAATACTTACACATATTATCTTACTTACAATAATGTAATATTAAACGTTGAATTTCATTTATTTTGCAATACTTCAATTCAATTAATAAACACTGCTCCTATACTTAAATCTATATTAACAAATCGTTAGATTTGGATCGATAGAAATCGGTTTACCAAAGCTTACGTACACATTACGTAAATAAACAACTATATAAATTTGCCATCTATTAGCTCTAAATTTTATTCTTAAGTTTGTTACCTATCAATTTAGATTATACTTCCATCTATAATGCAAATCTAAATCTCCTCTAACTGCATAAATTAGGGCAATTTATTGCAATTGATTTCCCATTAAATTTCATAAATTAACAAATTGAAACCTAAATAAAAATGTTTATTTATTTAAAAATCTTGTTGTTTAATTGAATTGACCATTCATGGATATAATTTACATTGTTCTCCAATTATTACTTAAATACATCACACAACGTTAAATCTATATTCAATACAATTTGTTACCAAAATTAATTTAACGAAAACAGTTACGCCCTTAAAATTTCTCTTCATTCATTAATTGCTAATTGTTATTCAATTAAACCCATTCATTTGATTTCCCTATTATGCATCAATTATAAACCCATCATCTTAAAGGTGATGTCTACATTTTATACTATAAATTTACCCCTTTATATTCCAATATCAATTAATGCTCACATACAAATTTAGATCTTAACTCCAATTAATTAGTCCATTTAATCCATTAATTACTAACTTTAATTATTGAAATTTGATTGTCTAACATACAATTTGAACCTATTTCCAAATTTTCATAATTAATTAACCCTTACAATAGTTAACAAATAAAAGGGATTGTATTAAATAAATTATTTATTGTCCTGCATTTCTTTATTTCACCCATCTACATTCAAAACCCATAATCAATATTTTATTTCATTGTTAAATCCAATACTTGCATTACTTTACTTATTCTAACTTATATCCAATGCAACAATTTCCACTATTTCTATTAATTACAATATATAGTTAAATTTGTAAATTCTAATTTCCCTTGGTACATCAAATTTCACATATTCTTTCATATAAATAACTAAGATTTTTATTCCTTTCTAAATTTAAATTAAAAATCCTAATAATTATATTCATTTTAAACATCGAATTTACATGGGTCGTTACACTCTCCCCCACTCAAAACTTTTCGTCCCCGAAAAGGAAAAGAAGGAAAAGAAGAATTAAATACAATACATCTTATTCAAAATATTTAACTTATAAACAATTAAATTTACAAAATTAATTACTTTAAATAAGATATCCTAATTTATAACTATTTAATCCTTTATATTTAGATTATTAAAGTTTGGAAAAGCATTTTCAAAATATTTCTAAGATACTGCAATTTCTTATATAATCCAAAGGGTTACAATTTATATAAAGTGAAATATTTAAGTGATTTCAATCCTAACAACAAATCAATACAACAAACAGCATACACACACATACAAAACAAACATTAAATCAAACAAACAAGTAGTTGTTCGGGTTCAAAACTTTTAAATTGTTCGGAATGAAGAATAACTACTAGCGTATCATTTACTCAACAGACTTAGATAAAACCAAATAGATTATTCATTCACCCCAAATCAAATTTTAAAGTACCCTTGCCCAAACAACCATCAACAACAAATTCAAACAACAATCAACTTAACTTATTAATAATTTCATCTCATACCTTTGTTATTTGATTTTCTCTTTTTATTTAAACCACATAAATTTTCCTTTTATAATTTATATTTATTTCTAACAAACTTTAAATTTTATTTTCTCATTCAGTGGTTGTTTCCTTTATTTCTACTTATTACTTACAATTATTCATTTTCATTTATACGGGTCATGTAAGTTTCTTTTATTTGTATTATATTTAATGCACTTCTCAATTTCAATCATTTATTTAATGCTTACATTTCTATTATAATTAATTATAGTAACCCTTTTTTAATTACACTTAAATTCTTAACCTTATAATATCCATTCTCATAAGTAAAGGATTTTATTAATTCATTCACTAACGTTTTGCAGTCATTTATTTTTCTTTTTACTTAAAATTTCTCAATTCCATTAAATAAGGTCATGCCAGTTTCCCCCCTTTTCGCTATAATTATTCATTTATTTATTATCGCATGATCTCATTTAGTTACCCTTTAATTACTTAAGTTTAAATCATCTATTTGCCATACTTACCTTTAATTATATTTACTTGGTAAAATTTCAATTAATACTTAATTTTAAACATTAAATTCTCATTTATAATAGCAAATTCATTGAATACTTCATTCCCTACTTTTACTTGTACAATTTCATTACATTCCCTATTAAACATTTCAACTTTTAATATTTGGTAAGTTATATATGTTTTTAAAGAATATACTTGAAAGTTATACAAGTTTCTCATTTCCTATGGTAAATTTAACATTTAATACTAATATTCTTTATTTCATAAGTTATAATTTCAACTTTCATTTAAGACCATTTTTAACCTATCATTAAATCTCTTATTTCCTTTAGAGGTTTTAATTTATTAATTACCTATGTTTCGATTCACTACAATAATTGAAACAATTAATTAATGGAAATTTAAGAATTTAATACCGGGTTAAATTTTCACTTTATTTTAAAATAATAGATAAATATATTCTTACAACTCATATATCTCTAATTATTTTAAAATAATTTAAAATTTAGATATTTTAAAAATGAATCTGTAGTAGAATTTACTACAGTGGCCTTTCACCTTCGAAACTCGAAAATGAAAATCGATGATGCGGCCGCCATCACCGAAATTATTTTCCAACGACAAAGAGGAAAGTACAAAACTTTTTCTTCAAAATCTTCTTTAAAACAATTCTTCCGAATTATATCGAAATATTTATATCAGAAAATACTTATAACAATATTATTACATTCCAAATCATTTGAAAGAAGTTTTCAAAAACCCCGGAACTTAAGTTCTAAATTCCCAAATTACATTTATTTATTTTTAATCTTATTTACCTATTATTTATAAATTTTATTCCTAACAACCAATATACTGCAACCAAATATAGATATCATTTGAAAATTTTATTTTATATATAGAAAATATAATAGGCAAAATTATTTCATTCACCTATATTAAAAACAAGTATTATGTCGGTCTGTCCTATTAAGTGTTTAGAAATTCCTATTGATGTCACAGCGTCACATGCACCAACCAGAATTTATAAATACCAAACGGAACAAATTAACACAATATTAAAACCTTTTATAACACTAACAAATACGCTCTCTCATATATATACACTCAGCGACTCCCATAGGGTATTACTACCCTATTAGTAAAGAGTCAAACCCCACAAAGCTAAGGTTTATCGTTAAACTAAAGCTCTGATACCAACTGTAACGTCCCGCTTTTTCGCACACTTTAAATCGACACACGTGCCAATTCAAACCATACCGAAGGGCGGATTGTTATGGGGTAAATAAGAAAAAAAACAGAGAAGAAAAAAAACTAAACAGAATCTCACAGCGGAAGGATAAAACATAATAATCAAATATACAGTTTATAAATCTGTTTACAAAACCATTTATATAATATATATCAGAGTTACACATACCAATAACAATGCAGCGGAACAGTGTGTAGTGCACTAGTATAAATAATAATAATATAAATCTTCATCTTCGTCCTCCAGAGCTAAATCTTGCAATCCTGAAACGCTCGGACTGACCCGAGCGAATTTGAAAAGACAAAAACACTCGAGTCAGAACTAAAAGATCTTATGTGAGTTAAATTAACAGAAATAAATATGAGTGCAGTAACTCAAGAGATGCTCGGGATTTACATCTCCTAAGGATCCGTTAAACTATTTACTATGTAGTATATTGCGCTATTATAATAGTGTCTATTTGTAAAATAAACTTACTTTTTAATAGCGTTAAGGGGTTACCCATATAGCCCTTAACACAGAATATATTCCCATAGTCTATACAGTACCGTAATCTCCCCCGTACTGGGCGTCGTCAAAGGGCACTCCATAGGTATGGTACAAAACCAAAATCGTATAAGGCGCGCTAGGGTAGGTGACACGGCACAACTAGGCAATGCCAGGGTAGATATACCAATTGCTATCCGAGCTGGTGGTAACGCGTAGCCGCAGCTACCGCCCACCTCGAACTAACACCCCTAAATCAAAGAAATCAATAGTGGCCACCGAATCAATCCAAAGTCAGAGTATAGTATCGAAGGAGTGCGTTCGATCAGAGGAATGACCTCATTGGCCCGAGAATCGCTCCTGTTTTAGCCACCTTATGCCAACTCACGGGAGTTGAGTCCACGTATTTACCTTACAGGAAACGTCGCCACCAACCTACTTCATTCTGGAATCTCCACCGCGTGCACGGTTAGTCAAAGTGGTTTTCGGTATCGACAGAGAGTATGTCCATATCCGATCCCGGTCTCTTTGCCAACCAATCGTTATTATAACACCGCGGTCATTTAAAGTAATTATACTTTAAAACCAGAATAAAATATCCATTTCAAAACCATATAAATATGATATCATTTCCTTTTAAAACCCGAATTAATACGATATCATTTTTTCCAATATATATTCCTTCCAAAATCATAGGGTTTCCAAAGTAAAATATTTAGAAATCAACTCTTGAACATAATATTTCCAAATTATACTACCTTGAAAAGCATAGCTTTGAAACAAATTTCCACCTCTTAAATGGTTAAATATTAAACTACTTTTATAAAACAAAATAGCTTCTTTAGATTTCACAAATCAATTTCAAATATCGATTTACACTTCCAAATACCATTTCACTTCTTATGTCTCAAGGCTTTAAATATTTCACCATTTCAAAAAAAACAACTCATTTGACAAATCCATATGTATCAAATTCAATTACTTCTTATTTAGACTTGAAATGTTTGCTTAATGAATTCAATATAATTTAAGAAAACCTTTAACTTCATATAACTGGATCATCTTTCAATTTATTATATATTCATTTAATCAACCTGATATTCATTAAAATCACTTTACACAAAAATCAAGTTATAAAAATCATATCCTTTAAATTTTCTAATTTTTATTAAATTTCAATTTAAAATAATATTCATCTTCCAAATCTATTCTCATTTAAGTCATAAAACTCCAGAAATTAAATTTTAAATAAATGTTTAATCTTATTTGATCTTAAAATCAAACTTTATTTAAACTTCAAATCAAATTTATACAAAGCTTAAAAACCGGAAATTACTATATATATATAATAGCCTTTATCACTAACCAAATCAATATCTCATAAACCATATATATATATATATAACTTTACAAAACCATAGAAAAACATTTCCAAAAATAATTATATATATTTACCGCGGTGCCTGTATAAAATTTTCTATCCTATGGTCAAGTGATACGGATGTTTATCATTTCAATCCGCAATTTAAAATAAAAAATTTGCGGTTGTATATCATTTCAAACCACAATCCCGAATGAAATGAAAAATGCATGATAACTTGTAGTTTAATGATATAAAATAAAACATCCATTCATCATTCACCATCCATCATCCATATCACAATCATCATCCAATAATAAATCAATATCAATATACATCTGATAATATATAACAGGTAATAACTGGCAGTTATATTCAAAAATGAATTTAAAAACTATTAAACTAACAGTTTATATGCAAATAAATAACTATAACTGTCAATTTATACGCAGTAATATAATTTATGAACAGTTAAATTAAATAAATGCGATTTAACAGAGATAAGGAATAAAACATGTCAAATAGTCATAAATAAATTTCTACTCATATCTAAATTCAATTTAACAAACATAAGAAATTTTAGAAATTGTGAGTGGGTTAAAACACTCACCTTTTGAATTTAAATCGAATTTAAATCCGATTTAAACCCAAAAATTCGACGGTCTCCAAATCTGTTCAAACCAGTGTCAAAAGATCTGGAATTTTATTACGATCCTAAGAAAAAATATCTCGCGTGAAACGGAGTTCGTAGGAGAAAGTTATACGCATTAATGGTGATTGAAATTTCAAAAAAAAAAAAAGAATAGAAATAAAAGAACACCTTCAAGCGCCACGTCATCCCCCTTTCTTTCCCTCTCTCCCTCATGCGTTTTGCTTCCAGATTTTTCTGAGAAGTTTGAATTTTAGCTTTTGATTTGGTTTGGAATTTTTATTTGGATCTAGGATTTGTTTGTCTGCCATTGAGGAGGAGAAGGAGCTGATGAAATTTTACACGCAGACAAATGAGAATAGGTGGAGGCTAGGGTTTAGCGGGGTATTTATAGATGAAGTTGGAATAGACAGATGGATCCGAATTTCAATGAATTCACAATTTGTCAAATTTAAATTCCAATAATCCATTTATTTGATTTTTAGATCTTATTATGAAAAATGGTCAACTTACCATTCCTATCATTTCTGATTGCAATTAGCTTCAAATTTATTAACCAAACCTCCATATCAAATAAAGATTTATTGCAAAAATTTTAGTGTTTACCTTTAATTAAAGTAAATTCAATAAATTAAAAAATCTTATTTCAAATGAAATTTTATACCATTCGTATTCAATTCTCTTTAATAAATCAATCATCATCTTATGTATATATTTAACATTAGTGTATATCAATTTACCCCAATTAAATAAAATTTTATTCCCAAATTGATTTACTGCCCAATATAACATTTGAATTTTATTCCCAATTCATAAATTACTACCTTAACTAAATTTTACGTTTCCCTTTTAATTTACATTTTCACCTTACGTTACTACATTAATTATCCTTAAAGTAACGTCTATTATTAATAACAATATTATAATTACTTACCATTTTATTTCATAAATTAATCCATTTATAAATATATGCACATCTACAAATTAAGATTCTAAATCCAATTTCTTATTCCATCTAGGTTCCATTCCTTCACTTTATAAATAACTAGCATTTCCTATTCATTTGTTACATCTACTTATTCACTTTATGAATAGTTTGATATTCCATTTATTACCAACTTTAATTATTGCAATTTATTATCAACATACAATTTTAATCCATTCATTTAATATAACAAATCAAATTTCCATTCACACCTTATTATCAACCCACAATTTATTGCAATTCATTATCTTAGATAGATTTTATACAATTAATATCAACTTTACATTAAATTTCTATCCAACGAGTACTTATTCATCAATCAATTCAATATTTACTTTTCTTTCCCTCTATTTGATACTGAACCTAGTATACATTTAATGGGTAAACATAACATTGAATTATAATGCATTTCTCATGCATGCTTCATTTCATATAAATTCATCTTTATTAACTAAGTCACATTAACAAAACAAAATATTATTATTTTTTTATTTCAATCGATTACCAGTCTAGACTTAATATATTAAATAAACGGTTAACCTAAAATGATTGTTACGCCTTTAGCATTCAAATTCACTTATGACTATTATTAACACAATGTTGCCATTTGATTTATATATATTTAAATAAATTATATGAATGGGTAAAACTTTAAAAATTATCTTACCTGCAAATTTACTCACAAACATCCTAAATTACCAACTTGCAATTTATTTTTAATTACTAAATTTGCATTGATTATATCAAGTTGAGATTTAATACGTATTATTTCCTCAAATAAATAAATCTTTGGATTTAAATTCCCAAAACCATAAATTATGTCCTACCATAAATCTATGCTTTTATTATTTTACGTTCACACTCCCGTTACTCTATAATAAATCACCAAGTAACGATATCCTAAACTAACATTAATTTATATATCAATCCTTATAGCTCAATAAATTTGTCAAATATGAATAACCTTAACAATACTTACGCATACTATCTTACTTACAATAATGTAATATTAAACATTGAATTTCATTTATTTTGCAATACTTCAATTCAATTAATAAATACTGCTCCTATACTTAAATCTATATTAACAAATCGTTAGATTTGGATCGATAGAAATCGGTTTACCAAAGCTTACGTACACATTACGTAAATAAACAACTATATAAATTTGCCACCTATTAGCTCTAAATTTTATTCTTAAGTTTGTTACCTATCAATTTAGATTATACTTCCATCTATAATGCAAATCTAAATCTCCTCTAACTGCATAAATTAGGGCAATTTATTGCAATTGATTTCCCATTAAACTTCATAAATTAACAAATTGAAACCTAAATAAAAACGTTTATTTATTTAAAAATCTTGTTGTTTAATTGAATTGACCATTCACGGATATAATTTACATTGTTCTCCAATTATTACTTAAATACATCACACAACGTTAAATCTATATTCAATACAATTTGTTACCAAAATTAATTTAACGAAAACAGTTACGCCCTTAAAATTTCTCTTCATTCATTAATTGCTAATTGTTATTCAATTAAACCCATTCATTTGATTTCCCTATTATGCATCAATTATAAACCCATCATCTTAAAGGTGATGTCTACATTTTATACTATAAATTTACCCCTTTATATTCCAATATCAATTAATGCTCACATACAAATTTAGATCTTAACTCCAATTAATTATTCCATTTAATCCATTAATTACTAACTTTAATTATTGAAATTTGATTGTCTAACATACAATTTGAACCTATTTCCAAATTTTCATAATTAATTAACCCTTACAATAGTTAACAAATAAAAGGGATTGTATTAAATAAATTATTTATTGTCCTGCATTTCTTTATTTCACCCATCTACATTCAAAACCCATAATCAATATTTTATTTCATTGTTAAATCCAATACTTGCATTACTTTACTTATTCTAACTTATATCCAATGCAACAATTTCCACTATTTCTATTAATTACAATATATAGTTAAATTTGTAAATTCTAATTTCCCTTGGTACATCAAATTTCACATACTCTTTCATATAAATAACTAAGATTTTTATTCCTTTCTAAATTTAAATTAAAAATCCTATTAATTATATTCATTTTAAACATCGAATTTACATGGGTCGTTACAGTGCCAAATATTAGTGATCTTCGTAAAGATATTTTAGAAGATTCTCATCGTTCTAAATTTACCTTTCATCCCGGTAGTAATAAAATGTACGCGGATATGAAGCGACTTTATTATTGGGAGGGAATGAAATATGATATTGCTAACTTTGTTAAGTGTTGCATGACTTGCCAACTTGTCAAGGCCGAACATCAAAGGCCCGGTGGGTTATTGCAACCTTTGGAAATTCAAATTTGGAAATGGGACCAAATTTCCATGGATTTTATAGACGGCCTTCCCCGTTCTCGTTCGGGTCATGATAGCTTATCGGTGATAGTCGATAGACTTTCTAAATCCGTCCATTTTATTCTCGTTCGGTCCAATCGAACCGTACCTTTTTTGGCCAAACTTTTTATCAAAGAAACTGTAAAATTGCATGGAGTTCCTACTTCTATTATTAGTGATCATGATCCATTGTTTACTTGTGGATTTTGGAAGAGTCTTCAAAAAGCTTTGGGAATGAAGCTTAATTTTAGCACCACTTATCATCCCCAGTCCGATGGACAGACTGAGCGTGTGAATCAAACTCTTGAAGATCTTCTTCGTGCATGTGTTCTTGATTTTGGTCGAAGTTGGGAAGATCATATTTCTCTTGTTGAGTTTTCCTATAATAATAGCTTCTAATCTAGTATAGGTATGGCACCTTTTGAGGCACTCTATGGAAGGCCATGCCGATCTCCTTCTTGTTGGCTTGAGGCCGGTGAGAAGCTGGTTTTAGGCCCAGATTTTATTCGTGATTCCACAGAGAAGATCGACCTTATTCGTCGTAGGATGAAAGAAGCCCAAAGTAGACAAAAATCCTATGCCGATAACCGGAGAAGGAAATTAGAATTTTCTGTGGGAGATCTTGTGTTTATTCGTGTTTCACCTATGAAGGGTGTTGTACGTTTCAGTCGATCAGGAAAATTAGCGCCTCGATATATTAGGCCATCTTCTATCACCGAACATATTGGTTCCGTGGCTTATCGCCTCTTATCACCGGCTCAGTTTTCTGCCATTCATGACGTGTTTCACGTTTCTCAATTATGAAAATGCCTTCGAGATTCCGATTCTTGAGCCCGGAGTTGTGGAAGAAATTGAAGTTTCGCCTAATTTAACTTATGAGCAACATCCTATTCGTATTATTGCTTCGGAGGTCAAATGCCTTCGAAATAAAGATGTTTCGCTCGTTAAAGTTCAATGGTCATTAAATCCAAAGGATTTCTCTTGGGAGTCTAGAGAGTTCATCGAGCGAACACATCCGGACTTACTTTCCCAAGCTCTTTGAGGTGAATTTCTTATTTCAAATTTCTTTTGGGTAGATATGCCTTCATGGTTGTTACCTTATATGTTCTTCTTAAATATTGCGTGGACGAAATTTCTTTAAGGAGGGGAGTCTGTAACAACCCACATATTTTACGATTGAATATCTAAATATTTTTATTTAAATATTTTATCTTTAGTCGGATTTTAGTCCGAAAGTTACTTTTTGCATACGATCGAATTAGGACTCGAGATCACTTCCATTAGGTCCAAAACGCCGTTTGCGATCTTTTTGAGTATAAACTTTGATATGTTTGGAGTTAGTGGAATTTTGCCACTTTTCCACTTTGGGCTTTGGGTTTGGTTTAGCCAATTAGCCTAAACTATTAACTCTAGCTCAAACCCCTCTTCCCTTCATTACTTCACTTTCATTTCCTAACACTCAGGCTTCATCAAAAATGGAGAGAGGAATGAGAAATTAAAACTCCAAGCCCTAGTTGATTTGCAAATCCAGCATCTAACTCCAAATCCAAAGAGAAGCCATTGATTCAAGCTTCTTGTGTTGAGATTGAAGTGTGGTTGATTCTTCCTTTGCTTTTAACCTTCTCCTTCATAGATTTTTGTGAAAAGGTGAGATTTTTATCTCACATCTTTGTCTATAACTATCTTTGATTGTTGGGTATGAATTCCTAACACTTATTCATGTGCATTTGCTTTTGGTTTGGATAGAATTGGTGAAAATCCCAATTTTTAGTGTTTTGGTTTCAAATCTTTAAAAAAACCCTAAATTTGAAGTTTGAACACGTTTTTGGTGATGCATCGAGGAGCCAATAGGACCGGGTAGCCAATGGGCGTAATCCCCTAGCGTCCGTGCTCGACCGGTTGCAAATTGAGAGAGTTTTTGCATTTCTGTTGCTTAGGTCGCTCGGCCTGCACATTTAAGTCACTCGGCCTGCATATAGGTCGCACCAACTTAGGTCGCACCATGCTTAGGTCGTACCATGTATTAGGTCGCTCGGCTTGCCCCAGTACCTTAGGTCGCTCGGCCTCACCTCCTTAACTGCCTGCTTTAGGTTGCACCAACATAGGTCGCGCCATACTTTAAGTCGCTCGCCTTGCTATGAGTCGGCCTACTTTAGGTCGCTAACCTCATAAGTCGCTCAGTTTGCTCTTCTACCACTTAGGTCGCTCGGCTTGGTCGCACACCTTAGGTCACGCCATGTTAGGCCGCATGCCACTCCTTAAGCCGCTATCTCCTTAGGTCACTTGCACCTTAGGTCGCGCCATGTTAGGCCGCATGCTACTCCTTAAGCAGCTAGCTCCTTAGGTTGCTTGCATCTTATGTCACCCATTGCTTAGGTCGCTCAGCTTGCATTAGTTAGGCCGCGTGCTATGTCGCTGATCCCTTATGTCGTATGCCGTGGAATCGCATGAGTTGAGCCGCTGATTTCCTATGTTGTATTGTGTTAAGTCGTAAGTCGTGGCTGTTAATTCGCAAGGGTATTTCCACTTTGATGGATTTGGAATCGAATTCTTTGGATTTTATTCACGTCTTCGAATGTGAATTTTTTTGATTTATTGTTTCTACAATCATTTTTTTGATTCGTCACTTTAAAAATATTAAGTTTTCAATACTAGTAGTAAATATCAAAACTCTTTCATCAAAACGATTTCAACCCTATTTTATTACAAAGCTTGTTTCTTAAACCATTTTCCAATCTACTAGTATATATAAACCTTTACCTCACTTGTATGAGAAATCTAATTAAATAGCTTAGTAAAACAAGTGGTATGAAACGCTTGTGTTTACTTCGTCGGTTAATTCTTGGACTTGTTCAATTGAATCTCTTGTGACAATTTTCGAGTGGAGATCTACAATTTGTTCGTAAATATCTATGTTAAGCTAGTGGTTATGGGACATGAGGCTAAGCTTATATATTTACTAGCTTACTGTAATTGACACTTCTTGATGATCGTTGATGATCATTTTTGTGATTCAGACTAGCAAATGTGCGATGTCTCTTTGTCTACGAGGGAGACTAAACCCCGTTTTTGTGGAGCTTCGACTCAATTTGATGGGATAGTGACCCATGGTCTTCGAGCAGTTTTGTGGAGCTTCGGCTCAAATTTAATGGTTAGAAACCATGGAATAGCATTCCATTTTGTGATACACGTGTTGGTGTGTTTTCGTGCTCCTATTTTGTGATAGGCCTCCCCTTTTTTGTGATTTCTAGATTTCCATTGATGATTTCTAGAATTTGTGTTTCGCCAATTTTCTTGATTTACATTGATAAGTTTTATCAATATTTGTGCATTGGTGAATTTGTGTGTCATTAACTTTTGTCATTGGCATTGATATTATTGTCAATATTCATGGTTTTGGTGAATAAAAATAAAGACTATGACATTCCTTTTGATCTTTGAGAAGATTCTTGTGATATTGATTAATCCCTAGTTGTTTTCAATTGCACACTTATCAGAGTATGGTTTATGGTTATCATACGTTTTTGTCAAATCTCTTATTCTATAACATTTCATCTGATATTTATAGCTAGACTGGTCCATTTATTATTTTCTTATTAAATAATACTCGGGTCAGACCGAGATGTTACAGGTGCTTCTGCTTGACTTCACATCCGGGATTATCACGCTGACTTTTGGCTAACTACTTAGATTAGTACTTTTTTTGTTGTATACATTTAAGATATAGACTCATTGATGTATCCATACTCTTTTGTCTAGCACTTGTAGCTATTCTTTTGTGATATTGTGGATCTTGTTTGACCACCACTCTGATGTGCACTTTCATATGTTATATTCATATCTTTTTCCGCCTTTGTGATATGGATATCTGTGACTGATTTGTGTTATGTTTATATTTATGTATGTTTCCGCAGATATCATAGCCACTGTGTAGTAGCTTTGAGTTTGCATCGATATGTCGGATTTCCTCTTGAAAAGAAAATGCATGTTATACTATCTGACATATCGGTGCTCGCACAAAGCCATACACGGATGGTCGCTCCTCAACAGCCATATTCTCCATGCTAGTTGACAGCATTACACCGTAGTGTTCTTGGCTAGCCTGAGTTAATGATTTAAGAAGTTTGAATTTTTAACATAACTCTAACTTGCCTGTACTTTTTGGTTTCCAGAGAGGTTTCAAATTTATTTTAACTTAATTATAATTTTAAACTTTGATCTATAATGAAACAAACAAATTTTGTTTACAGCTCAGTCCTAACAGAAATTAGATCAAGAGAAAATGAATTTTGTTTGAAAATTTTAGTTTGAAAACTAACAACGGAGATGTTACAGGTGTAACAGGAATGCACACATCATACATCCAAGTATACACAGAAAATTCACCAATATACATACACACAAACGTGCTTTATTCCAGAAATTAACATGCAACCAGATTTCATACTTAAGCTTTTAAAAAAAGATGTTACTCACCAGTAAAAATGATGAGCAGAGCCTTATTTTGAAAAAAAAACTTCGTACTTTGAAAACTTTAGTGCTGAAAGAAAATGCTTCTTTGAATTTGAAACTGGAATTGCTGAAGAATGTGCTTTGGTACTAAAACTTCCAGTGGAGAAATGAGACTGTTTTGATTTTTCTTCCTGAGCTTGCTTTTGATAAATCTCAGGTTTGCTTGCTTTGATTTAGGTTATAGAAAATGGACAGGCTTGGTTTTGATTTTTAAAGTGAATTACAAGTTATTGATTTTGATTTTTGGTTTGAGAAGTGTTTTTGATTACTAATTTGTTTTTGAGTATTTTTGTAACAACCCGCATATTTATCGATTTTATATTTAAATATTTTATTTAAATATTTTGTCGTTAATCGGATATTGGTCCGAAAAGCTACTTTTTGCAAATGGTCAAATTAGGACTCGAGACCACTTCCATTGAGTTTGAAATACCGTTTACAATTTTTTTAAGTATAAACATTGATAGGTTTGGAGTTAGTGGAATTTCACTTACTTTTCCCGCTTTGGACTTTGGGTTAGATTAGTCATTATAACTCAAACCCACTTCTCTCCTTCTCCTCACTCTTCATAAATTTCCTAACAACCAAGCTTTAGCCTTAATGGTGAGTGGAAGGGGAAATTAATATTCCAAGCTCAAATTCTCTTGCAAATCCAACATTCAATTCCAAATTCAAGAAGAAGATATCGGATTCAAGCTTGTGATTACTTCTCCATTGCTTTCAAGCTTTTCTTCATAAATTTGGTGCAAAGGTGAGTTTTTTCTCACAATTCTAGTCTATAACTATATTGGACTGTTGGGAATGATTCCCCATCACTTTAGCATGTACATTCGCATTTGGTTTGGATTGGATTGGCAAAAAACTCCAATTTTTAGTGTTTTTGGTGAAAAATTGCACTTAGGTCGTTCTGCCTATGTTAGGTCGTTCGCGTTGAAAAGTCACTCAGAGAATAGCTCGTTTCTGGCCTTAAAACCATTCGCACGTGTTAGGTCTTTCACTTCAGAATTAGGTCGTAGGTCGTAGGTCGTGGGCCGCTAGGTCGTAGGTCGTAGATCGTGGGCCGCTAGGTCATAGGTCGCTCGCCCTGATCTTCGTATGGTTGCTCGGTCTATACTTTGTTAGGTCGCTTGAACCTTAAGTCGCTCGACCTTTAGGCCGTAACTCTTTAGGTCATGAACCCCGTTAGGTCGCTTGACCGTTAAGTCGCTCGACCTTTAGGCCGTAACTCTTTAGTTGGCGAACCCCGTTAGGTCGCTTGACCCTTAAGTCGCTCGATCTTTAGGCCGTAACTCTTTAGGTCGCGAACCCCGTTAGGTCGCTTTACCCTTAAGTCGCTCGACCTTTAGGCCGCAACTCTTTAGGTCGCGAACCCCGTTTGGTCGCTTGACCATTAAGTCGCTCGACCTTTAGGCCGTAACTCTTTAGGTCGCGAACCCCGTTAGGTCGCTTGACCCTTAAGTCGCTCGTCCTTTAGGCCGTAACTCTTTAGGTCGCGGACCCCGTTAGGTCGCTTGACCCCTTAGTCGCTCAGCCCATTAACACTTTAGGTTGCAAGACCACTCGGTCGTGCAACATTTAGGTCGCTTGGCCTAGGTCATTAGGTAGTAGCACGTTCACTTGCTCGGTCGTGTTTTTACCTTAGGTCACTTTCACTAGGTCGGTTGACCTTTATATGCCGTTAGATCGCTTGAGGGTTAAACCGTTAGGTCGCGTACCCCCTTAATTCGCTCGACCACTAGGTCGTGAACACCTTTAGGTCGCATGCCCCTTTAGGTCGCTCGATCCTATCCTCCCTTAGGTCTTCACTAGGTCGTACCGTTTTGGACGGGGCGCTGCCCCCTGGACCCCCGCGACCTGACCGGGCAGGTCAAACCCCGTAGCGGTGACGTTGCCCCCGCACCCCCACCTTGGAGGGTTGCCACCCCCCCCCCCCCCCCGGACCCCCCCTCCGTAGGGGATCTTATCTGAAAAACATTCAACAGAACTTGTTGAGCTGATTTCCTTGGATTTTTATCACATCTTCGAATGTGATCTTTGTGATTGATTGTTTCTACAATCGCTTCTGTGATTTATCACTTTAAAATATAAAGGTTTCAAAACTAGTAGTAAATATCAAAACTCTTTCAATAAAAGGATTTCAACTCTATTTTTAATAACAAAGCTCTTTTCTTAACCCGTTTTCCAGTCTATTAGTATATACAATCCATTACCTCACTCGGATGAGAAATCTAATTAAACGGCTTAGTAAAACAAGTGGTATGAAACGCTTGCATTTGCTTCGTCGGTTAATTCTTGGACTTGTTCGATTGAACCTCTAGTGACAATTTTATTAGTGAAGATTTACAGTTTGTTCGTAAATATTTAAGTTAAGCTAGTGGTTATGGGACATGAAACTAAACTTTTATATTTACTAACTTAGTGTAATTGACACTTCTCGTTGATCATGACGATCATTTTATGATTTAGACTAGCAATTGTGCGATGTCTCTTTGTTTGCAAGGTTAGACTAGACCTCATTGGTGTGATTCCAACTCACACATATCTCTTTGTCCGCAAGGTTAGTCTAGACACCATTTGTGTGATTCCACTCACACATACCTTTTTATTGCGAGGTTAGGCTAGACACCATTTGTGTGATTCCACTCACACATACCTTTTTGCTTTTTGGTTAGCCTAGACCTCATCTGGGTGATTTCGACTCACCCATATGGGGTAGCTCCCCATGGTCTTTGGACCGTCATGTGATAGGCCTCTTTCCCTTTTTCTGTGATTTCTCGATTTCTTGTGTTGATTTCTGGAATTTATGTCATTGACTTGTTATGAGTACAAGTTTAGGGTATGATGCCCTCTTTGGATCATTGAGAAGATTCTTGTGATATCGATTTATCTCTTATTGATTGATCTTCTGTTGCTCATCACTTGCATACTTATAGTAGTATGTTAGTATGGATATTTTATGTTTATGCCATATCTTTTATTTTATACCATGTCATCTGATATTTATAGCTAGACTGATCTGTTTATTATTTTCTTAAATAATACTCGGGTCAGACCGAGATGTTACAGGTGCTTCTGCTTGACTTCTTCTTGGGATTTGCTACTCTGACTTTTGGCTAACTATTTAGTTTAGCAGTTTTTGTTGTATACACTTGAGACATAGACTCATAGTTGTATTCTTTTGTATAGAACGTGTTGCTATTCTTTTGTATTATTGTGGATCTTTTTGACCACTACTCTGATGTATACTTTCATGTGTTAGTTATATATTCATATCTTCTTCCGCCTCTGTGATATGGATGTCTGTGACTAATTTGTGTTATGCTTATTTCTATGTTTGTTTTCGAAGATTATTTATAGCCACCGTGTAATAAGCAATCACATGGATGGTCGCTCCTCAACAGCCGTATTCTCTGTGCTAGTTGACAACACTACACCGTAGTGTTCTTGGCTAGCATGGGTATAGAGGTGGGCGTCACAATTTTACAGGATTTAATTTTCTTAGCTTTGAATTGAAGAGGATAGAAAAAAGACTAAAGTTAAGAAGCATATGTTTATATAAGTTAAATTTGTGATTTAATAAAAATAAAAGAAAATCAAAGTTAAAAATGGAAATTGTTTAAAATTCACCATTTGTCATTTACTATAGCTTATCATTTAACACTTGTTAAAACAAGCTTTTATAAATTTACACTTGTAATTATGTAATTCTTATTTATTTTAAATATCAATAATAAGCTTTTATATTAATTTACCAATTTATAAATACTTATCTAAATATATATATATATTAATTTCTTTTAAAGAAAATTTATGAACAAATTATATACAAATAAAATCTTTCACCTATATTTTTAAATCCAAAATATTTCAAAATATTTGTCTTTTGAATTTTTAAAATTAAATCCAAATTAAAATTCAAATTAAATCTAAAAAAATCTAATTTAAAATCAAGTTATATATATACACACATATATATAACAATACATTTAATTTGAAAATAACAATTCTATTTTCTTAGAAATCTATTTATATTTATATATAAAAATAACACATTATTATTATTGTTTAAAAATAACAATTTGCATATTTTAAATAATTTAAAGAGGAAATTATCACATTATTAATAAACTACTTGTATTACTTAAGTGAATTAATGTATCATATGTTTTATATGTTCGTGAATTGTATTTTAAACTTTTATATATATTTTCAAATCATATTTATCATATTTTAAAATCATATTTATCAAACAGTATTTAAAAAGAAATTAAAAAAACCTTTTAATTAATCTTATTTAAAATCTAAATTTAAGCTAAAATATATTTTAAACAATTTGAACATCTGCCTTAAATATTTTAAAACTATATGGTTATTTATTTAAATAATCTTTGAAAAGTTTTATATTAAATTTAATCATAACTTCCATATTACCAAAATATATATTAGAATTTGAAAATATGATTTTATTTGTTAAATTCAAACCAAAGATTTTCTATTTACAATATATACAAATATATATACATTATAAATAGGAAAACATTTTATTAGCTTTAAAAAGATAAAATTTACCAATTAAATATTTATTTTCTTTTAAAAGAATAAACTTTGCCAATTTAAATTGAAATTATAATAGAAAATTGTCGAATCAATTTAATTATTAATACAGATTATTAAATTGATATTGCCTAAAATTCCGTGTCATCACAGTGTTATAATAACGTTTGGTTGTTGGAGAGACCGGGATTAGAAATTGTCATACTCTCTGCCAACTTCGAAAACCACTTTAACAACCATGTGCACGGTGGAGATTCCAGAATGAAGTAGGATGGTGGCGACGTCCTAATGAGGTATATACATAGACCCAACTCCCGTGAGTTGGCATAAGGTGGCTAAAACAGGAGCAAGCGACGGGCTAATGAGGTAGCTCCTCTGATCGGACACACTTCTTCGATACCATTCTATTACTTTGTGATTGATTGGTTGCACCTTTGTTTTTGGGAGTGTGGCTCGAGGTGGGCAGTAGTGGCTGCTATGCGTTACCGTCGGTCCGGAAGTGTAATTGGTACACCTACCCTGGCATTGCCTAGTTGTGCCCTGGCATCTACCCTAGCGCACCTTGTATGATTTTGGTTTTGTGTCATACCTATGAAGCATCATCTGGTGGCTTCTGATCAGGAGGGACTACGGTACTGTATAGGCTACTGGTACTATAAAATGTGTTAAAGGAGATATTGGTTAACTCCTTAACGCTATTTTTAAATATATTATACTTTACTTTAGACATTATTATAATAGCGTATATTACTACATAGTCGATAGTTTAATGGGTCCTTAGAGGATGGTTATCCCAAACATCCTTTGAGCTACTTGTATTTCAGTTGTTATTTCACTTGAGTTGGATTTATTGTTATAAGAATGTTAATCCTGACTCGTGTGTTTTGAGTTTTGCTTTACGCTCGGGTCAGACTGAGTGATTCATCTTTGAGACTCACCTTTAGAGTTGGAGCTTCGCTGGGAGACCCAACTATTTATCCAACTTTCAGATATTCAGTTAATTCTAGTGATGTATTCTGATCTCGTATTTGACTATTGTATTCGAGACTTCTATTGTATCTTATTTAACTCTGTTATATATATAACAGCTTCATGAACTACTATTCTCTTTTTTCCGCTGCATTATTGTTATATTACTCTGTGTCTATGATTTTGTGATTTATTTATTTGTTGTATATGTTGAGTTTTACCAAATATAAATTAACAATTTGGTATTTTGAGCAATTCAATTTCGGCGTGTTGGATGCGAACGGTTGAAAATATCAGGATGTTACATGATACATGAAAGTATTTATCAGCAGTACGTACTAAGGACAGCTCCAACGGTGTATATCCCTTAAAGGATGCAAAATTAAGGGTCTGACTGGGCTAAAGGGCGGAAAGCTGGGTGTGTATTTAATACACGCTTGGACCCAGGTGTGTATTAAATGTTTCGTCTGGATCCAGTTTCCTGAATTATAAATGTAACTCTAAACCACTTACGTGCCTTAATTGCTCTGGTGGACAGATAATTCGTGTGAACCTTATTCAGGCTGTAATGTGCCTTTGTTGGAGATGACCTAACAATAACCCTAGTAATTTCGTAAAACAAAAATTTACAATATTTCATGATGTAACCATTACAGCTGATTGAAAGATTTAATGGACGGCTCCCAAGTTATATTGGTAACGGAAATGACAAGAACTCATTTTGTCATGTCGATGATGTTATAAATGGTCATATCTCATCCATGCACAATGGAAAACTGAGTGAAAGATATCTTCTTACTGGAGAGAATGCATCATTTAAGCATGTTTTTGATATTGCCGCTATCACCATAATTTCAAATAGACCTTGGGTTCACATAGCACATATGGTCTGTAGAAATATATGGTTGGATATTGGTTTTCGTTACTCACATTACAAGGAAGCTTCCTCTAATTAGTTATCCGGTGAGGAACCACATGCATTTTCATTATAAAATTTGAGAAACTTTGATCTAAAAATTTTGAGTAACACTGTATAATGATGAAAACCCCATTGTTTGTTCGATTTAATAGCTAGAAAGCATGACGCACTTTCAGTTGTGCACTTACAATTTTGCACATGCACTAATGTTGAGGACAAGGGCATATACTTAGGAAATTGATAAAAATGCACTGTTGTTTCATGCTTAAAGGTCAAAAACGAGGCAGGATTTCTAGGATTTTATCCACTTCAGATGCTTCATACCATCTATAGTAGTTATTCCTTTGTTTGTCAAATTATGTGGCAAATTGAAGTTGTTTATTTAGCTTGCAAATTGTTAAGGTTTCAAGGCATCAATAGGCATATTCTTGTGAGAAAGCTCGGAAAGAATTAGGTTACAGCCCCAGAAGCTTGAACGAAGGATTAACAGAGATGCTCCAATGGTTAAAGAGTTTGGATTTCATCAAATGCTAAGGTTGGGTTTCTTTATTTCATTGTATATTCTTTTGGTTATCTTAACTGCTTACTAACTTAACTAGTGAATGGTACTTGTACTTTATTATTTATTGTAATGGCAGTTTTATTAGTTATTTTACTTAAATCATTTTAGGTTCCAGTGCTTTTTTAACACTTCCAATTAGTTATGATGAATTGTTCTATGGTCAAAGGGGATGTTTGACATCTCTCTAATCTCATGGGAGGTGCGATCTTTATAGAAAATGAGTATCCAATCTTGTTATTGATAAAATGTTGGCTTGATAGCTAGATATCATCGTTATTATTCTATATTGTTGGAACATTCTACTGGGTACGTAAGTATTGTCTCTACTTACAGGAAGTTGCTGTTAACCATAACTCATTTTGAAAACTAATAAAATGTTCAATTGGTCATTAATTTGCAGGTGAGGAACTAGAAAATGTTTGCAAAACACGCATAGATGCGGATGATGTATATGAATGACATGTTTGCAATCAGTAAACTGTATTGTTTAGCATGGATTGATTAAGATTAGTTCGCTGTTAAGTATTGTGCATGTGCAAATGATGTGCTCTTTCCATAAATTTCTTATGCACATATGTGATGGTGCAACCGGTTAGCTTGCAAATAATCTAACAATCTGGTCTACCAAAATTTTGTGTGATCTTAGGCTTAACTACGTATATTTTTTTAACTTCATAAGTATTTGGACCCAGATCCTACTGCAAGCCTATTACATGGAAACATATGGAACTTGTTGATTAATATTCGTTAGTGTGTGAACATCATTTTATTTTCATAAATTTCAAATAATGTAATGCATACCAGCCTAGTCAGCTGATTAGGCGCAAGGCACATCTTCTTGTGTTTCCCTTACTTTGTATGAGTTCAAAACTATCGGCTTAAAATTCAAACTAAGAAATTAATGCATAATATGATATTGAGGAGCGTAATGGGGGTAAAGTGCAAGTAATGCAATGAATTTGGAAGGATAACTTAATTAAAGGTTGGACAAGCTTTGGAAGTCATCTTCCTTCATTTCAATAAATATGATGACAATGTGCAAAAGATTTATACCACTATGGAGCATCCTTTTGAGCTCGATCTAAGACCTCAAAGATGATGTGAGTGGCATTTATGTAATTTCATATTTGATTTTCAATCATTTCTTATTGCATTGCTCTTGGTTATGTTTGTAGGAAAATAAGCAAAACTTAAAATATCTTGCATAAAAGTAAATATCGATAAAACTAGCAAGGAGAAACAAGAATTAATCTACCAACAATCCATATGTTGTAACAAATTCAACTAAGAAACAAGATGCTCTCATTCCCAAGTGAATTGCACTTATTGTGGGATTTCTACAACTGTCAATTAATTTACCTATTTATATTCTTTTATCAAGATATTTTGAGTTACTGGCAATTTCTTAGGATTAGATTTTTCTTCAATAACTACCAACAAACTTATTATAATGTTCATAATAATGGGTAAGCCAATTCTTAGCTCATACTAATTTTCTAACTTACTTTTTTGTAGTACTTTTTTAGTCTAATAGTAAACTAATGATAGTACTTATGCAAAACCAATGACTACATCATAAAATCATAGTTGATTTTTTATAAATTTGCAAGGAAATGAAGAAATTTGTGTGCATTAATTTGCTTTCATAATTAGACACGAAACATATCAGTCCATGTAATGAAATACCGTAGCAGGTATTATTTATAATTTGTTGTTGTATGTATCTTAGCATCATTAAATTTTTACCATTAGTCCATGTTCTTGCACTTCCACACCATTGCAGTTCACAATCTCACAACCAACTACAACATCCTAAAACACAACTAAAGTAGTTGGATTTTTCAAACCGTGCAAAGGAGGTGTTGTTGGATTTCTCAAAATCCAGTAATACTAAAATTGCTGTAAATATTTATATATAACAAAGTAAATAAGTTTATAAAAACTAAATAAATTTATAACATTAACTAATTTCATTGGTTTTATAAAAATTGTACAAATTAACTATGTTTTCAAAAATAAAATAAGTTGACTAAGTTGTATTAAACTTAACTAAATTTATAAATTTAAATAAGCTAACTAAGTTTATAAAAATAAATAAGTTTATAAAATTTTATTAAGATTTAAAAAATTAAGCAAGTTTATAAAAACAACCAGGTTTATAAGATTAATTAAATTTAAAAAAATATACATGTTAAGCAAGTATTACTAAAATCAAACACATATCCAAAAATTAAACATAGTTATAAAAATAAACACATTTATAAAAACAAGTTTTACAAATTTTTAACTAAATTAACTAAGTTTTACAAAGAAATAGCTAACTTTATAACTAAATTAACTAAGTTTTGTACAAATTTGACTAAATTCACTAAAAGTTTATAAAATTAACCAACTCTTATAAAATCTAACTAAGTTTATAAAAATTAACTACATTAACCATGTTTTATAAAACTTAACTAAACTTATAAAAATTAACTAAGTCATTTGAAAATTTTACCCAGGTAACCATGTTTTATAAAAATTAATTAGTTTTCTAAATATTAATAAAACTTTATAATAAACTAAATAAATTTACAAAAACTAATTTTTATAAACATTGACTAACTGTATAGGTCCACCACAATTAAAGAGAATATTTGGTAGAATAATCTACTATATTTAAATTTTGTTTGATTTAATCGAGATAAAGGAAAAAAAATATCATCTCACGGTACCTTTAATTAAGGTGTATGTTTATAACATCTATTACTTTCTCTCTTATTGTATTTTTTTGTAACATCTTGCTCTCTTTATTAGTGCAGTTATGGCAAGGTCCGTGGTGGCCATCAATCATGTAAGCATCGGCGATAGGAGCGCTGCCTCTATTTGCAATCAAAAACCGCTCCAGCTTGTACGCATTCTTATTCCAATATTCTTTTGTAAGTTATATAAATATAACCAGGTTGCTTTCAAATTATAAAAAAAATTGAAAATATGTGTGACCCCAACACGCATAGTTATGAAAGGCACATCATGGTGCACAAAGCATTTGTATTACTTGCCCTGTCTGCAGATCTATATGAATCTATTCAATGCCACTTTTCTCTTACCCATTCTCGTTCTTCCATCATATTGAAACCAAATTTTCTTATAAACTTGTTCATGGTTAGTTATTTTTGCCTGAAAAATCTTATATTAATCTAAGGTGTAAAAATATTCTATTAAATTCTCATAGCATACATGGTCTGTAAAACTAATACATTAAAAGTACCATCTTCTAAAATTATATAAGTCATTAGCAATAGATACATAACGGTTTTAAAAGAATGGAATTTGCTAGTATCCTACGATGTATCTTATCCTATAATCATGTAATTAGCATTAGCCACTAATTATGTTTGTTATTTAGTCATATATTTTGATTGTATGCTAACAAAATACAACTGTAGAAAGAAAAAATCTAATCATATAAAATAACTTAAAACTTAATTTTAATAGAAACCTTGTTAATTAGCTTAAATAAATGCGATCAGCTTCAAAATGCATGGAGGATGGCTTTAAAATGAATATTCTGACATGGAAGGTTATATGGTTAACCATAGAATTATGTATTAATTAGTTTGCCATATAATAGACAATTTTGTTTTTCTATGTGTAAGGTCTTTTAGTAAGCTGAAAATTTAAATATTTATAAAAATCAACTAAGATTTATAAAAACTAACTATGTTAACTAAGTTATATAAAATTAAATATGTTAATAAAAATTAACCAAGTTTTATAATTAATTAATTAAGGCTAAGTTTTATAAAATTTACTAAAATTAAGTTGGCAAGCCTAGAATCATCATCATCCAAGAAACCTCAGGTACTTGTAACCTTATTTAAACAATGTGGAATCTTGTGCCATATAAACACGATAAGATTCATATTCCCTATTTGGCGTATACAATATATTAGCTTCTACGATACTTCCTAGTTGTGCAGGTAGCATCAAAATAATGAATATATATAAGACAAGGAGAGAAAGGGTGGGAAAAAAGACATGAAATTGAGTCAGATTCCAAATCAAGAGTTGGTTACCCGAATATTTGTTTACCTCAGAAGATGTATTCATTCAGCTAGTGGAGGAATTTTATTTTTCTTTACGTATAATCATTCAGACAGATATAAAATGTTTATTACAGCCATAGAATTAGCACCAAATTGTTATTTTTAGTGGTGCAAAGTGTAAAGTTAAAGATGTTGGTACTTGCAAGTTTTAAACCTGATTGGTGATGTAAGAGCGAAAGTGGCTGTGATGGTGGATGTAAAGTTAAAGATTTTGGTACTTGCAGGTTTTAAACCTGATTGGTGATGTAAGGGGGAAAGTGGCTACGATGGTGGATGATATGATTGATATCGCTGGTAATTTATTCATATTATTATCCTTTTTTTTGTAGTGCCATAATAATTTTCATTATCAGTCAGCTTATATGTATTGTTTTATCTTTAATGTTATTTGGTATTTATATTGGGCCTTTTTGGTGGTTAGGAACTATTACTAAAGGTGCAGAATTGCTGCACCAGGAAAGAGCTAGAGAAGTATATGTTTGCTGCGTACATGTTGTTTTCAGGTATATATCAATTCTCTTACGGCCCAGTCGATTTCACTTCTTGTGGATCAAAATAATTCATATTATCGAATGAAATGTTATCTTAATTTGTGATTACTTCCTACTTTATCTTCAAATACAAAACTGCCAAAAGAATGCTCATAATCCAGTAAGTATAATAGTATTCAAACAACCATCTGATGATATTCTTGCATCCTTGTTGGATAAGCTTAACTATATTGTAAATTCCAGATTAATACTATTTCATTTCTCATCTTTATTTGTTTCTGCAACCATAGGTACCATTATTACAAGATAAGCATTACAGACCTCAAATTTCTAGTTTTTTGGATAAATACGATATAATTTTCCATCAGTTCCAACTACCTTTATTTATGAACATGTAAATACATTAAAATTGTCATTTTGCAACTGTGCAAGCTCAGCTTGCAACTGCGAATTAAAACTAAGTTCAGTTTGCAACTGAGCATGCTGCCGAGTATGCAAAATGAGCATAAAACTTACCATGCAAAAGATTGTGATTCTTTTACAAGTCTCCATCACTTGTAATCATAGAACAATCCTCATTTATGATGAATACTCTGGGTTTCAACTGTTCTAAGCAATGCATTATGTACTTAGTCATAATATGAATAGCTAAAATGTAGTGATCTCATACTATAATTATAAAGCTACAATGCATCATATGTTCTATATATGATGTTTATTCATATCAATAAATTTGCAATCTATGCAATTGTTGATACAATATAAGATGTCCAATTATAGTTTGGACTAGGGTTTGAAATTACAACATAAATAATGGCAATGTTCTACTGGATATGTATGATAAATAAATAACTAAGTTAACTATGTTGTATAAAAATTAAGAGTGATAATAATAACAATAGTAAATTAACCAAGTTAATTTTTAACTGTGTTTTATAAAAATTAAATGAGTCTATGATAATAATAATAACAATAATAAATTAACTAAGTTTATAAAAATTAACTAAGTTTTATAAAAATTAAACCAGTTTACAAAAATTAACTAAGTATTATAAAAATATAAAATATTACTAAATCTATTATCGTAATAATAACAACAATAAATTAACTAAGTTAACTTTATAAAAATTAATTAATATTTATAGGAATTAAATAAGTTTATAAAATTAACTAAGTATCATAAAAACTTAACTAAAATTAACCCAGTTTTATAAAAATTATCAAGTTTATAGTAATAACAATAATGATTAATTAAGTTTATAAAATTGGCTAAATTTTATAAAAATTAACCAAGTTAACTAAGTTTTATAAAAATTAACAAGTCTAGTTTACAAAAATTAACTAAGTATAATAAATATAAAATATAACTAAATCTTCCATAACAACAAGGACAACAATAATTAACTAAGATTTATAACAACAATAATAAGTTAACTAAAATATATAAATATTAAATAAGTTTATAAAAATTAGCTAAGTGTTATAAAAATTAACTTAATTAACTAAGTTTTATAAAATTTAACAAGTTTAGTCTATAAAAATTAACTAAGTATACAAAAATACAACTAATTACTTTATAATTATAATGTTGACGACGACGATGATGATTAACTAATATTTATAGTGATAGTACAAAGTTAACTAAGATTTCTAAATATTAAATAAGTTCATAAAAATTAACTAAGTATTATAAAAATTTAACTAAGTTAACTTAGTTTTATAAAAATTAACAAGTTTAGTGTATAAAAATTAAATAAGTATATAAAATATAAAATAAAACTTAATCTTCTATTATAATAATAATTAACTAAGATTTATAATAATGACAATAAGTTAACTAAGATTTATAAATATTAAATAAGTTTGTAAAAATTCGCTAAGTACTATAAAAATTAGCTAAGTTAACTAATCTCTACCATTAATTGTTAATCGATGGAATTTCTATGGAATTAGAAAACCGTCCAAAAATTTCAAATTAAAAATAACCGCAAGCGCACAGCGTAGTACGAGGCGAATACGGGTCGATCCATAGGGAATTGATGATTTTAAAAATCTATTCAATCAAATTAAACCAAAGTTGAAGAGAATGTTAAACTAGAAAAGAAGAAAAATAAGAAAAAGAAAATTGATAAAAATACGAGAGTATTAAGACAATTTAGAGGCAATTTCCACTCTCTAGATCACATAAGTCAATAAAATGAAGTTATGATCTCTCTTTTCCTGTCATTAGTGAATTAGTTGACTTGCTTACTATAAGTATGATATATTTGTGCTATTAATTAGCTCAATATAAACCATCAAACTATAACACAACCACCAATACACTTTTAAATCTCATAAAATATGGCAACAAACTTGAAAGCAAAATCTATTTTAAGCATGGCCTATTAACTATTAATTAAAAATATAAGCCATCAAATTTTAATTTCGACAATCACTTCTTTTCCATAATCATATGTGGATGAAGAGGCAATTTGCATTTTGTTTGTTTAAGCATAGCCTATCTATTATGAATAACATAGACTATCAAATTCGAAGCTAAACAACATCATTAAACCACTTCAATCATTCTCATTAAGCACAAAAAGAGAGCATAAACATCAAATTAAGTTGAATCTACACGATTAGAGAGCTTCATTACCCCTAAATTGAAGGAGTTTAGCCTCTCATATTTATTATCATACGAACAAATGTAGCTTGCAACATGAGAGAAAAAGAAAAAGAAAAAGAAAGCAAGATAAATAAAAACTATTCTACTTGCATGAAAAATAAATCTACACTACAACATAAAAGTAAATAAGCATGAAAAGGAAAAGAACATGTATTGAAGTTGCATAAAAAAATTACATAAAAGAGAAATGGCTAAGTAGCCATGAAAAGAAAGAAGAGAGGTTGGTTTTATTTTGAGCCTAAAACTAACTAAAGAGAGACTAAGAGGAGAGGAAGAGGCTACATGAAACATAAGGGGTTATTTATACAAGCATGAAACCCTAATCCATAAATTGGGGAATGACCAAACTAACCTTGAGAAAGTGTGGAGGCCAAGTAATTATTAGCTTCAATTAATCATCCCTTAAGTGTACATGAATCCATAAACTCCATAAGCACGTGCATTAGCCTCTAATTTGTTCATTAAGGTAGGTGGATAGGTGGGGTCCTACATGATCTTCGCTTTGAATTATTTCCATCTTCATTCTTTTGTATCTTCTTTGTGCATGCATATTACTTCATGAAACCACTCATATTTGAGACCAAATTCTTACAAAAAGATATACAAATTTCCAATTAATTTTCCTTTAAAAAAAATATGCACACAAATGATCGTTTTGCCCCTATATGAAGATGGATATGTGACAATCTGAAATTAATATGAATTTTGGTTAAAACAAGTTAAAATACCCAATATGATCATTCATTTAACTTAAATATATTAAATATGGTGGTAAAAATATGCACATTTACGTGCACATTAAATACCCCCATACTTATCTTTTTATTCGTCCTCGAATAAAGGAAAAAAACTAAAATAAATCTGTTTTCGTAGGGAGCACGATTGCATTGAGCGTATGCAACAAGCTGTTAAACCTCTGGGTGTCTCAAGTAGGACGAGTGTTGTCTCGTGAGGGTTTTCAGCGGATACTACCCACAAAATCCAAATGCAGGATGAAAATATTTACAAAACGCAAGATTTGTTCACAAAGTGATGAATGCGAATTTTTGAAAATATTTACAAGTGAAATATTTACTTTTAAATTGACACAAATAAGTTAAATATAGGTTTCGGTCATTATCTTGAATATTTAAGTCATTTACTCGTCAAAATTTTCAATAAAAATCAAGCTATCATAACAAATCGATTATAGTTTAACTCGTTATTTCGGTTGGCAACAAGGTGTAATTATGAAATAGATCCTTAGTTGATTATCAAAGTTTATAAAAATGGTATTTTCATTTCTTTTCAATAACAAATCAAATAAAATAAGTAAAAATAGTGCTAAGATTTCAATTGCTTGCTTTCTCATTTTTTGCAAGAAAAATTACACACCTAGGTCAGGTAAACTGAGGCCAGATATACCACCCATGCACTACCTTTCGGGCTTATGTGAGGGAAGTACAGAGCATGGCGAGTGCACACACTTTCATGCATACACTATCGACCGTAGGCGGTTTTTATTAAGAATGTTTTTTTACATGTGTTCCATACATGCATAACCGCGAGGACTTTTAAATGAGTATGAAAGATTCCAAGTAATTGATCCATGCATAACCGTGAGGACTTTCAAATGAGAGTGGATACTTGGATGTTATTATTTTTTATTTTTATATTTTTTTTAAGAGAGAGAGAGAGAGTTTGCAAAATCATCTTAGCACCATTTAACTTAGAAGACAAAAAAATGTTATATCCTTTACTTTAAATCAACCACTTTTTAAAACAAAGATTTTCAGTTAGGATGTACTTCATATTTAACACATATGAATCTTCCTATATACTAGTTAAACCATTATTATTTGTTATAAACTTCATTTTTATTTTTGTTAAGACAAATAAATTTTCAAAAAATTCAATTTAATAAACCAAAACCATATATTTATCTTATAGTGTTTGTTTTAAAAATAAATCAAAAGAAACTTTTTTAGGTATTTTTTTATATTTTTTTGAGTTTCTAAAGCAAAAATAAACCATGAAAAGAAAAAATTGAAGATGAGTCTCCCCCCCACACTTGATTTTGACTGTGTCTCCACAGTCAAGGCAAGTGGAAGGAGAAAAATAAAATAAAAATCCTATATTTACATGAAAGATTATTACTTACAAGAGATGAGAAAGTGTACAGTCAAAAAGTAAATGAAACGGTCTTCTAAAGACCGATTCATTTGTCTCGTGAAGTTTGCGAAACACAGCTCAAGCGTACAAAACCAAATCGTAAAAGATTTCAAAGTTGAATGTTGATTTTGGAAAAATGAATTTCGTTTTATCGAAAATTGAATGAGTTGTTTTATTTTCAATGATTTTCGGGGTTGATAAAACAATTTCTTGAAATTTATTTTCACCAAATTCAAGTTTATCATTGATTTCAAAATCGAAATGGTGATTCAAATCGTCCCCTTCAAAATTTAGCAACTCATTTTCAAAATGTCCATAAAACTCATGTTCGATAGATTCGACTTCCTTTGTTGGATTATCAACAACTTCATCGCGTAAATCAAGTTTAAAATTCAAAGTTGTTGTATTCAAATTTTTAGAAAAAGGAAGATCGAAGTTTAAATTGAGTTTCACACCCTTAAAAGAATTGAAATCCAACTTAATTAACATATTTTCAACAACTTGATTCAGATCGTTATCATCAAATTCAAAAGTTATTATTTGAAAATCATCGATTTGGGTAAAAGATGGATTATCGTTTGACTTGTCACACATTGAAATTTGATTTTGTTTCTCACGAAAAATTTCCAGTGTTTTAATCAACAAATTCGTGCGATCATCGTAAATTTCATTCATTTTGCTCAACAAAGTCAAATTTGTAATTATTAATTCGAAAATTTTCGATTTGGACTTGTTGAGAATAAGAATCGTCAATTTCGATAAAGGATGGATTATTATTTAATTCTTTACAAGTTGAGATTTGATTTTGATTTTTCACGATTTTTTTTTTATTTTTCAAGTAATAAATCCGCGTAATCTTTTTCCATTTTCTCAACATAGTCAAATCCATGATTAATAGTTTGAAAATTTTCACTTTGAATTTGTTGATAACCAAAGTTTTCAATTGTATCGTGGTCGAGATTATTCCCACTGCCAAAATTATATGAAAATTGGTTCACATTTTCATCTTTATTTTGAAATTTATTTTAAAGATCGAAATTGAATTGGCATGGGTTACACTAGAAATCAATTGAATTTTGAAGTGAATTCAAATTTTGATTATTTTGACTTGAACTATTGCACAGATATGAGTTACACAAATCATTTATACTTTGATTTTGTTGCGTAGAGAGTTCAAGTAAAGATGAAATGCTATTTTTGAGATTCAAGGGTTGATCGTCGTTTTGTAAGCTTTGTTGTTCAAAATTTGAATTATTTACAAAATAGTTGTCGTTAAAATATCCATAAAAATTTTGAGTGAAATTATATGGATTATATTCACAACTATTGTAAAATTCACGTAAGTGGGGAAACTCGGACATTTTCAAGAATGTTTTTTTATAAAGAACAGTATTTACAAATAGAATTTATTTTTCAAAAGGGAAATTGATTTTTGTTTTTTTCGATTTTTCAATTTTTTTTGTTTTTTTGAAAATATTTTATATTTTTTTCGGATTTTGGATTTTCTAAAAAAACAATGTAAATTTTTTCTTGTATTTTTTTAGGATTTTGATTTGAAAATTTTCAAAGGAAAAGTAAAAAAACGAAGTTAAGAAATATTCACAATTTTTTTTTGTTTTGGATTTTGATTTTTTTTTTTAAATATGCATGAACTAATGCAACTAAATGAATACAAGGGTTAATTACAAATGATTTTTCCTAAGTTAACCCAAAATTGTATAATCACACTCTATCTTCAGTCAACAAGATAGTTCTCAGCCAGGTAACAGACAGGATATATCGGTGCACCACGAATCACCGTAGCAATACTGTAACAACCCTGAATTTTGAATAATTTAAATTGAAAATATTTAATTAATTTTAAATATTTGAATGATGGTTTAGTTTGAATTTTCAATATAACTATGAATTTGGCGATTAAATTTTAGAATTTAATCTATTGAAAGTTGAATAAAAATTTGAATCTTCAATTTTAAGCCGATTAAAAATAATTTGAAGGCTTGGAAAACTCACATTGATTATACTGAAGATAATAGAAGCTTCAGAATTGAATTTGAAAGTGATTCGTCCAGTTTTGAAATTTTATCGTTTAAATTGAGTTTAAAAATAGCCTTCCGATGCACGGTCTCGGAATTTGACGAAATCAGTTCCATTGGGTCCAGAGTATTGTATCAGTATCAGATTTCAAATTTCATGGCGTTCTGAGTTGATATGTGAGCATACGATGTATAAACGCGTTGAAATTGTGTTGAGAAAAACAAGTTGAATTCAAAATATAAAATAATAATAATAATATATATAACATAATTAGTACAACTGCCTTACTTTTATCAGCTACAAACACGATCTATCATCCCTACAAACACACCTTAACCTACGCCTTCAACCACGCCCTAAATCGTGCCCAAAAATCACGTCTCCCCTTCTCTCTTATATTCATCCGAAACCCTCTTCTTTTCATCAGAAAAAAAGTAAATCAAACGAAAAAATTAAAAATGGCGGCCTCTCTTCGTTCTCCTTCCTCTTTGCGTCTGAATTAGGGCTTTTCAAAATCAAAGGCGCCGGCTTCAATTTGTTCGACCGCTCTACTCACGGCTACTTCGATTCGTGGAAAGGTGAGTGATACTTGTTACTCACATCTAATTAATCTCCAAAATGGTATTTCTGCAAATTCGATTTTATTCTGGTAAATGATTTTTGTTTGTATGTTCATCCAGTAGCATACTTGACTTATTTGATTTCTTGTTTCACTTGTTCGAATTTCTAGTAATTGATTTTTGTTTTCACTGTTGATTTCTCCTTGACTTTATGCGATTTCATAACTATAAAAAAAATGTTTTCGGCAAATCGATTTCATTGAACTACATTTGATTTTATAATGAATGTGTGAGTTGATATGATAATCGGCTATTATTGCTTGTTTATACGCATTCATTCTGTGTTAATTAACCAGGGCTTTGATTATTTCTATTTACTATAATTTAATCAGTGCCTTGATTTTTCGTTCCCCATGTTTGAAATTTGAGGAATCCTGTTACTTTGAACATTGCAGACCAGTGCTCTATTTGTCCTTTATTCGTCCCTGCTCTGATGCTTTCATTCGTCCCATTTCCTATTCATTTTCTAGTCCATGTTAGTTTATTTTGTCATGCCTTAAAGAAAAAAAAAGAAGAAACTTGCTTGCAGCAATACGTGTAGTGGGTATGTCCCTCACTCTGTTCCTTGACATTGTTTAGTTCATGTCTTCCCTTTATGCAATTGAACATATTAATTTAGATCCAAATGCAAACCCACTTGTTGTGAATAGTAAGCATTTGCTACTTGGTTGATTTGTACGCCTGAGTCTTTCATTTGTAATAAATGAGACCATCATGCACTGCTTTCTTTATTTTATATGTACGTTCATGCCCTCTCATCCATTGCCTGCTATTTGATTTCAAGTCACCATGCTTGGGTATTGTCATAACTGCTGCACATATGTGTATGCTTGAAACTTGATTAACTTGTATACTTGTTGCCTTCTGCATATACTCTCTGATTTTGAACTGCACATGCTTCTTTAGTTTTGTTGTATCTGGACTAAATTCATTTGTGATTCTACCATTGTTTCAGTTGGTTTTTCATTTATCACAGTCTTGCATGAGTTTTGATGCACTTGGGGTCTGATATACTTGAACCGTATCATACCATTGTATAATTTTGGTTGTCGATGAATTCTAATGGCTTCGGCCTTGGATTGAGATTGCTGTATAATAGTTGTTTCACTTTGTTGATGATACGCTGATGTTGAGGCAGTGAAATTGAAATTTGAGTTTTCATTTGATAGTGCTGTCTGCACTTGATTTCTTACTGTTGCATGTTTCATTGGTTTCACTTGTATACGGTTGCATTAGTTGGACTTCACGGCAACCGTTGGGTGCATATCGAGTTGTTTCACTGATGCATCATGTATGGCCATTCACTTGAATTTTCTGTTGGTTCATGCCTTGACTTTAACTGTAGATTGACTTATTTTGTTTATGTGAGCTGCTGTTTAAAAACAGTTTGGGAATTGTCGAGCATCAATTATATGCATACATATATATGCTCCATTGTTATTTCATAGGTATGTGCTGTCTGCACTTGATTCTTTTCATCTTTGACGATGATGTTGGGAGTCAGGCTAGCTTGAGTATGTTACAGTCTTTATATAGTGGTTTTATGGCGACTTTGGTCTGTTGGCTATGCATTTGTAGTTCAGTCATGTTATATAGCTGCCTTTGTTCACGAAATTGAAGCTTGCACTGTCTAGTTTCACTACAATCTTGTTGCAGTTTTCTGTTTTCTGTCAATTGAATGGAACTTGGATCGAGACTTGATTATTATGTCTTGACCATTCCAATTAAATTTGTACATTGTGTTGAATCCAGCTTAAATGCTCGGGTTTGACCTTGTGCTCGCATTTCAATTTTATTTGAATTGCATTTGAGTTAAACCTGATTTTTCTTGGGTTGACCCTATGCTCGCTTGTGAACTTTCATTGAGTTTCTGAGTACATCATTACTGTAGTGGCAAGGCAGTGCACGCAAGCGTGAACTGCAACCACACGGTATTGTTTTATTGATATACTATTTTGTTTTGATTTATGATCTTTTGCATTTTTCATTACGGTGGTGGCGAGGCAGTGCACGCAAGCGTGAACTGCAGCCACACAGAGTTAACATTTTAAATGTGGCGAGGCCGTATACACGAGTGCGTGTACTGCAGCCCAACTAGATCTAATGTTTTAATTGATATTTTCTATTGATGGAAATTTGTTTTATGTTGCCGATTCAATATATTTTGAATCGCATTTTGATGATTTTGTTGTTAATTGCCGTTTAGGCAATTCTGATGTTTTTCTTCTAAATTACCTTCATTAATAATCCCTTCATATATCTTCGTTGATAATCTGAATCTACTGATTTGTTGTTTAACACTGTTAAGTGTTATATTTACCGTTATCCGATTTCTTGTAAAAGGATCGGATAGGTGAATTTATATTTGACTGTCGTCTAATTGTTAATTGATTATTATTGCCTCTATGCACTAATAACTGAGTTTGAATTAGACTGACCCGTGTATTATTTTCTTTTGAATGTAATACTCGGGTCAGACCGAGTATTTTGCAGCTTGAAGATTTTTCAGGCAGCGAAGTTGGAGAGAGGGGAAACGCTTCACTTTAGCTTTTCGGGGATTTATTTTTGTACTTAAAGAAATATTACGCTGTATAAAATTTAATTCATTGTAGAAACTCTGATATGTAAGAAAAAAATTCATTTATGTGAAATATTATAATTATTCTGTGTTTCTATGGCTGATTCCGTTTAAACTCTATAAACTGAATAACAATCCGTCATTTTGAACGTTTCAAGTTGGTTTAATTACCGACTAGGGGCGGTCAGAAGGGCGGGTCGTTACAAAAAGTGGTATCAGAGCTTTGGTTTATACAAAGCTCAGTTTATGATGTTTAATATGAATAGTTACTAGAATCACTTTAAAGAAAACGTTTTTCAAGTTTAAAGAAGTATAAAATTGTTTTCTTTGAAAAATAAAAGTGTTTTGAAAATTCAAATCCTTTTCGGAAATTCCCCTCTCTAAATTTAGATTTGCGATAGTTTCTCTTCAGTAAGGTCTCCTTAGATTTGAGTTCCGATCATTCTAAAACCAATTATCGAATTACTGAGATTTATGAAAAATAAAATATAAGTTAAGTGAATTAATGAATTGGTTTGAATCAAATATTTTAAATATCTTCAAAGTAATAATTGTGAAATAAAATGACATGTCAATTTAGTATAACCGAGAGGATCATTGAGCTATAACTTGGGAATTTGATTCGGAATTCTTTTGAGAATTGATTTCAAATGTTTTGAAGAATGATTTAGTAAATAAATGGATTATAAGTACTTAACTTATAAATGGACTTTTGATATATAATTGAGTTATATAAATTGAATTGAATTAATAAAGGAGATTTATAAATCGAAGTTTTATAAATAGAAATGGAAATTGTAAAGATTGTTTATAAATTCGAAACCAATTAAATTTGATAAATGAAACATAGAAGTTATTAAAGGAGATATATTCGTGATTTTGGACAGCGAATTATCCTTTATGTTAGATATTGTGATAGTAAATGTTGGCTGGGAATTTTATCCACGATTTTGGACAGTGAATAATCCTTTAAATAAAAGTGTAGAAATACTGAGTTGGGTAAATAAGGTATATTCACGATTTTGGACAGTGAATATATTATTGAATAAAACAGATATGTTTTAGGGAAGTGATATTATGAAATGAAGTTAATTGTTTTAAAAGATGTTTTAAAAATGTATTAACTATCGAAACCATAGATTTCAACATTCAATTGTTGAAATAGGCGTTTTCGAGAAATAAGGAAATGGTGGACTATAACACTGTTGTTATAGTAAATGGTTTCCGAAAGGAAATGTTTTATAGTATTGGGATTTATATATCTATCTTAAATGCGAATCCCTATACTAGTGATTTTGGGTCGTCGTAACGATGTTTTACGCAACATTCGTTTTGACTCAAATAAATGTGTTTAAAAGAATGCTTTCCTTAAAGAATGGAATATATACTTGATTATGATTTAAGTATATTGAATATTTTTCAAGTGTTGAAAATGAATGGATTTGTGAATTACTTATTATTAAATAAGTATGGAAATGTTTTCCAATATGAAATGGAAAGTTTGAAATTTTATCTTTTAAAGATAAATTGGAAAAAAAAATGAATATTTGAAATTTGTTTCAAATGTTTAAGTGTGGAAAATTATATATATCTTGTAAAGATGTTTTTGGGAAATTTGGACAATTAGTTCAACTTGAATTTTTTTCAAAAAAAAGATTGAATTTTGAGTTAAATTGAGTTTAACTTCGACACCAAAAACAATATAAGTTGAGCTTTGAATTTTGGATAGTCGATTGGGATTGTATGTCTAACATTGTGAATTGATGACATAGCGATTGATCTCTATTAAATATATATCTGTGGTGGCGGAGGATTTATTCTTTTAGCTTAACACCCTTCTCTGAGACGTACGAGCTTAGAGGTTATATATCGGTAGACATCAATTATGTGTTGAGAATTGATGATGTAACGTGAAATCCAAATCGAATGTGAACTCGATAATGAATTGGATTATGAATGTGAACTGGGTTTGAGATAACCTTAAAATTTTCAAATCGATTTAGAGGAAAATTTTAAACGAGATGGAAAAAAATTTTGGAATCCTCTATTTGTTATGAATGTGAATTGGGTTTTCGTAATTTATATATGTGAATGTAATAATTCGAAAACCATCAGTTTGGAAAGTCATTATTATGAAAATCCTATGCAAGTTTACATAAGTATGATATGTACGAAATATGAAATGAAGTACTATATGTATATGACATATGTTTTCTAAAACTGAGGATATGGAAATGTACCTTCCATTTATAATTTGTGAAGGTGATTGGAACTCGGTGTGAGTGTCCATTTGGAAATCATAGCTACGTAGAATTTCCATTAGAGGAATGTCCATTTGGACTAGAATCCCCCACGATGGATCATCGTGTTGGGATTATGTGAATTGATGCTGGCGTAATTCGTGGGGCGTGATGCCTACAGTTACAAGCGATTCTACTGGGATAGTGGCGCAACCGCCGCGTAAACTGCGATCTAGAGGCCAAAGCGTAATTTGAAGGGCGAGATGCCTACGGTCACAAGCGTTTCTACTGGGATAGTAGCGAAACCGCCGTATGAACCGCGATCTATGGCAACAACCATGGCGAAATTCAAGAGAGATGTGAAATCTACAGTTACAAGCGATTCTACTGGGATAGTAGCGTAACCGCCAGGTAAACTGTGATCCGTGGGGGAACGTGCTTTCCATATCCATTTTTAAAAGAATTTTAAAAGTATTTTCACTGGGAGTTGAAGCAAATATATTTAGTACTTGGATATTTTTAGTCCTGCGCCTGGCCAGCGTATGCCTAATGTCTGTAAGAACGACAATAGACTTGTTAAATTTCAAGTTAGCAAGTATTTTCAAAACTTTAGATAGAAAATCAATAGTCTGAAATTAAAATTACATAATTCTAACCTAATTGAATTAAGGAAGAAGATCTTTGAAATATCTTGAAAGCCCACAGCTTTGAAAAAATATATGATATGCAAATCTCTAGTCTGAAGAATTTCAAGTTTAAATCTGAGTTTTGTAAGTCGAAAATTTTGGTAAAAGACTTTTACGTCTTGATTTTAGAAATAATGAACAAAGCTAGGGAAATAAAATAAAAGGAATGAATCCTATATTTATTTATAAGTTTCGAATTTGGTAAAATTGTGTAGGGTATAAATATCAGTGAGATTTTAACAATCGTTTTTCCTAACTTATAATTTCGGGACGAAATTCTTTTAAGGAGGGAAGATTGTAACAACCCTGAATTTTGAACAATTTAAATTGAAAGTATTTAATTAATTTTAAATATTTGAATGATGGTTTAGTTTGAACTTTCAATATAACTATGAATTTGGCGATTAAATTTTAGAATTTAATCTATTGAAAGTTGAATAAAAATTTGAATCTTCAATTTTAAGCTGATTAAAAATAATTTGAAGGCTTAGAAAACTCACATTGATTATACTGAAGATAATAGAAGCTTCAGAATTGAATTTGAAAGTGATTCGTCCAGTTTTGAAATTTTATCGTTTAAATTGAGTTTAAAAATAGCCTTCCGAGGCACGGTCTTGGAATTTGACGAAATCAGTTCCATTGGGTCCAGAGTATTGTATCAGTATCAGATTTCAAATTTCGTGGCGTTCTGAGTTGATATGTGAGCATACGATGTATAAACGCGTTGAAATTGTGTTGAGAAAAACAAATTGAATTCAAAATATTATAACAATAATATATATATATATATAACATAATTAGTACAACTGCCTTACTTTTATCAGCTACAAACACGATCGATTATCCCTACAAACACGCCTTAACCTACGCCTTCAACCACGCCCTAAATCGTGCCCAAAAATCACGTCTCCCCTTCTCTTTTATATTCATCTGAAACCCTCTTCTTTTCATCAGAAAAAAAAATCAAACGAAAAAATTAAAAATGGCGGCCTATCTTCGTTCTCCTTCCTCTTTGCGTCTGAATTAGAGCTTTTCAAAATCAAAGGCGCCGGCTTCAATTTGCTCGACCGCTCTACTCACGGCTACTTCGATTCGTGGAAAGGTGAGTGATACTTGTTACTCACATCTAATTCATCTCTAAAATGGTATTTCTGCAAATTCGATTTTATTCTGGTAATTGATTTTTATTTGTATGTTCATCCAGTAGCATACTTGACTTATTTGATTTCTTGTTTCACTTGTTCGAATTTCTGGTAATTGATTTTTGTTTTCACTGTTGATTTCTTCTTGACTTTATGCGATTTCATAACTAAAAAAAAAATGTTTTCGGCAAATCGATTTCATTGAACTACATTTGATTTTATAATGAATGTGTGAGTTGATATGATAATCAGCTATTATTGCTTGTTCATACGCATTCATTCTGTGTTATTTAACCAGGGCTTTGATTATTTCTATTTACTGTAATTTAATCAGTGCCTTGATTTTTCGTTCCCCATGTTTGAAATTTGAGGAATCCTGTTACTTTGAACATTGCAGACCAGTGCTCTGTTTGTCCTTTATTCATCCCTGCTCTGATGCTTTCATTCGTCCCATTTCCTATTCATTTTCTATAGGTCCATGTTAATTTATTTTGTCATGCCTTGAAAAAAAAAAACTTGCTTGCAGCAATACGTGCAGTGGGTACGTCCCTCACCCTGTTCCTTGACATTGTTTAGTTCATGTCTTCCCTTTATGCAATTGAACATATTAATTTAGATCTAAATGCAAACCCACTTGTTGTGAATAGTAAGCATTTGCTACTTGGTTGATTTGTGCGCCTGAGTCTTTCATTTGTAATAAATGAGACCATCATGCACTGCTTTCTTTATTTTATATGTACGTTCATGCCCTCTCATCCATTGCCTGCTATTTGATTTCAAGTCACCATGCTTGGGTATTGTCATAACTGCTGCACATTTGTGTATGCTTGATGTGTACCTTTGGTTCTCCTGACTTGAAACTAGATTAACTTGTATACTTGTTGCCTTCTGCATATACTCTCTGATTTTGAACTGCACATGCTTCTTTAGTTTTATTGTATCTGGACTGAATTCATTTGTGATTCTACCATTGTTTCAGTTGGTTTTTCATTTATCACAGTCTTGCATGAGTTTTGATGCACTTGGGGTCTGATATACTTGAACCGTATCATACCATTGTATAATTTTGGTAGTCGATGAATTCTAATGGCTTCGGCCTTGGATTGAGATTGTTGTATAATAGTTGTTTCACTTTGTTGATGATACGCTGATGTTGAGGCAGTGAAATTGAAATTTGAGTTTTCATTTGATAGTGCTGTCTGCACTTGATTTCTTACTGTTGCAAGTTTCATTGGTTTCACTTGTATACAGTTGCATTAGTTGGACTTCATGGCAACCGTTGGGTGCATATCGAGTTGTTTCACTAATTCATCATGTATGGCCATTCACTTGAATTTTCTGTTGGTTCATGCCTTGACTTTAACTGTAGATTGACTTATTTTGTTTATGTGAGCTGCTGTTTAAAAACAGTTTGGGAATTGTCGAGCATTAATTATATGCATACATATATATGCTCCATTGTTATTTCATAGGTATGTGCTGTCTGCACTTGATTCTTCTCATCTTTGACGGTGATGTTGGGAGTCAGGCTAGCTTGAGTGTGTTACAGTCTTTATATAGTGGTTTTATGGCGACCAATTGTCTGTTGGCTATGCATTTGTAGTTCAGTCATGTTATATAGCTGCCTTTGTTCTCGAAATTGAAGCTTGCACTGCCTAGTTTCACTGCAATCTTGTTGCAGTTTTCTGTTTTCTGTCGATTGAATGGAACTTGGGTCGAGACTTGATTATTATGTCTTGACCATTCCAATTAAATTTGTACATTGTGTTGAATCCAGCTTAAATGCTCGGGTTTGACCTTGTGCTCGCATTTCAATTTTATTTGAATTGCATTTGAGTTGAACCTGATTTTTCTTGGGTTGACCCTATGCTCGTTTGTGAACTTTCATTGAGTTTTTTAGTACATCATTACTGTAGTGGTAAGGCAGTGCACGCAAGCGTGAACTGCAGCCACACGGTATTGTTTTATTGATATACTATTTTGTTTTGATTTATGATCTTTTGCATTTTTCATTACGGTGGTGGCGAGGCAGTGCACGCAAGCGTGAACTGCAGCCACACAGAGTTAACATTTTAAATGTGGCGAGGCCGTATACACGAGTGCATGTACTGCAACCCTACTAGATCTAATGTTTTAGTTGATATTTTCTATTGATGGAAATTTGTTTTATGTTGCCAATTCAATATATCTTGAATCGCATTTTGATGATTTTGTTGTTAATTGCCGTTTAGGCAATTCTGATGTTTTTTTCTAAATTACCTTCATTAATAATCCCTTCATATATCTTTGTTGATAATCTGAATCTACTGATTTGTTGTTTAACACTGTTAAGTGTTATATTTACCGTTATCTGATTTCTTGTAAAAGGATCGGATAGGTGAATTTATATTTGACTGTCGTCTAATTGTTAATTGATTATTATTGCCTCTATGCACTAATAACTGAGTTTGAATTAGACTGACCCGTGTATTAGTTTCTTTTGAATGTAATACTCGGGTCAGACCGAGTATTTTGCAGCTTGAAGATTTTTCAGGCAGCGAAGTTGGAGAGAGGGGAAACGCTTCACTTTAGCTTTTCGGGGATTTATTTTTGTACTTAAAGAAATATTCCGCTGTATAAAATTTAATTCATTGTACAAACTCTGATATGTAAGAAAAAAATTCATTTATGTGAAATATTATAATTATTCTATGTTTCTGTGGCTGATTCTGTTTAAACTCTATAAATTGAATAACAATCCGTCATTTTGAACGTTTCAAGTTGGTTTAATTACCGACTAGGGGCGGTCAGAAGGGCGGGTCGTTACAAATACAGTCAGAGGAACAACCACTATAATATTTACGAATCACCGTAATATTTATAAATGGTTATTACTCTGTCGTAGCTTAGATACCAAGAAATTAAATTGTTCAAAGAAGACAAATTGTCAATATACAATTAAGTGTTAACAATGTCTAACCCTTATTATTAATCAAAATTCTAGAATGAAATGCAAAGCAGAGAGTAAACGTGAATTAACAATGCAACTACGAATGAATTTTTGTTTTTATTTTTTTTTTGAAATTTTTTATATATCAATGCAAATGCAAACAACCAATAATGCAAAATGAACAAAAACAAGAGATAAGAGTGCAATTTTTTTTCTTTTCACAGTTTATTTGGCAAGCAGAGAGGCAATTTTCAGCAATCTAATCCCTTTTGCTTTGGCAACCTGAAACTAAAAGCACAATATATATACAATCTTTTTTATTTAATTTTTTTATATGTTTATTAAAGAAAATAAAACAAGTGAAAGACGAAACAAATGAAAGTAAACCAATTGAAAACTAAAACAAGCGAAAATTGTTTTTTTTTGATCTTTTTTTATAAAAACAAAACCTCCTAATAAAAGAAAACAAAGCTAAACAAAAATTATTTCTTTTTTTTATAAAAACAAGTTATAACCAAGTCGTCCCAAATCAAAACACACGCTTCGCTACTTTAAAACACAGCTAAAAATTGTCTTGCTTTAGAAACAACCCAAAATGAATTATCCACTCCAGAAAATAAAATTCGATTTTCAAAGTCAAACTCAATTTTATTTTTCCCTGAAGTAATTGTTGCTGAGCTATTATGCTTCAGTTGCGGCAGTGAGATTCGAGTTCAAAGGGATTGGATTGGAGGCGACTTTGTTTCGTTCAGGTGGAGGCGCGGTGTTGCTGGAATTGGGGAAGGATGGTTCTTATTCAGGCGACGTTGCGGTTGAGGTGGTTTCGAAGTCGATGTGGCGAGGCGATTTGATTGGTTGATTTGGTTCAGAGATGTTCAAGTAGAGGCTCGAACTGCTGTTGTTCGATTGCGGGAAGGCGATTGGGTTCGCTGTTGGAGTTCGTGGTGGAATTGGGTGAAAACTTCGGCTATAGATGGTTGCGAGTTGGAATTAGGGATTGTTCGAGTTATATGAGAGTAGCTAGTGGTTTGGCACTGTTTTGGTTGATGAAGTCAGTGCAGCCGAGATTGTCAAGCAGTTTGATGGGTGAAGTTGGATGAGTGTTTTGGAGCAGCGGTAGTTGGTTCTTTGAGTGTATGAAGTGGAGTGTTGGCGTGATGGTCTGGCTGTTGGTGATATGAATGATGAGGTTGATGTGTAATTAGCACTTTGTAACAGTTTGGTCAATATAACAGTGGAGTTTGGAAGTTTTGTATGAATGACAGTTGTATGAGGATGGTGTTATGGTGATTATGTAGGCTGTAAGTGATTGCTGAAAGGGAGGAAAGGCAGTGAAGATGAAGATGGCTGCATGGGTATTGTGGATGGAGGAGTTTGCAAGCTATATTCTGGTAGAGGTAAGTATGGAATGTTGGTTGCCGTAAGGTAGAGGAATATGTTAGGGTTGTAGAGGAAGAGTGAATGAGAAGTGGCAATGTGAGTTGTTTGGTCTGTTTTGAACAAGTAGTGGGTTGGTTGAGCTGCAGTTGTGGTCAGTGGTTGCAAGTGGCACTAGAATGGGGGACCGTTGTATGGCAGCAGATGGAGTATGATGTTGGAGTGGGAACTGCCGAATGAAGTGGTCTGGGTGGTGTTATCAGAGGGAGGGTGTGTACAGAGGCGACAGAGGAGTAATGGCACTAGTTTGAAGGGGAGATGATGGTATGGTTGTGTATCACAGTGGAGGGGTGACAGTAAAAGGATGTGGTGGTGGATTTGCCTCTATCAAGTGGAAGAGGTTGTTGTGATTGGAGATTGTCATAGTTTGAATGGATGTGGAGAAGGGCTTGGTTGAATTGGGTTTGAAGGAGTTGTTGAGTAGTGGGATGGAGATGGCTAATTGGTGAAGTGCACAGGGAATAGTAGCAGGCAGTGGGGAGGGGTATGATGAAATGTTTAAGTGACAGAGAAATGGTAACAAAATTTTGAAACTAAAATGCAAATGAAATCAAGGTTTGTACACGATGCAACATGCAATGAATTTTTGTTTGTTTCTTTTCTATATATATATATATATATATATATGCAATGATTTTTTTTATATGCAATGCAACTTGTGAGAACAGGAAACCCAAAACAAAAAAAACAAAAACAAAATGAAATTGCAAAAGTGAAATAAGAGGTAACAGAAGTGAACAATGAAGTATCAGAAGTGTTAGAACTCAAATATGAACAAAAAATGCAGACTATCACAGAGAAATGAAATGCAATTTCTTTTTTTAATTGCAAACAAACACACAAAATAAAAACACACAAAATCAAAGAAAAATAATTCGAAGAATAGAGAATTAAAATCAAAACAAAATCCCCGGCAACGACGCCAAAAACTTGTTCGTCGATGGAAATTCTATCGGTTTAGAAAACCGTCGAACGAATTTAAATTAAAAATAATCGCAAGCACACGGCGTACTATCTTAGTACGTGACGAATACGGGTCGATCTGCAGGAATTGATGATTTTAAAAATCTATTCAATTAAATTGAACCAAAGTTGAAGAGAAGGTTAAACTAGAAAAGAAGAAACATAAGCAAAAGAAAATTGACAAAAATTATGAGAGTATTAAGACAATTTAGAGGCAATTTCCACTCTCTAGATCACATAAGTCAATAAAATGAAGTTATGATCTCTCTTTTCTTGTCGTTAGTGAATTAGTTGATGTGCTTATCATAAGTATGGTATATTTATGCTATTAATTAGCTCAATATAAACCATCAAACTATAACACAACCACTAATACACTTTTTAATCTCATAAAATATGACAACAAAGTTGAAAGCAAAATCTATTTTAAGCATGGCCTATTAACTATTAATTAGAAATATAAGCCATCAAATTTTAATTTCAACAATCACTTCTTTGCCGTAATCATATGTAGATGAAGAGGCAATTTGTGTTTTGTTTGTTTAAGCATAGCTTATTTGTTATGAACAACATAGACTATCAAATTCAAAGGTAAACAATATTATTAAAGCACTTCAATCATTCCCATTAAGCACAAAAAGAGAGCATAAACATCAAATTAAGTTGAAACTACATGATTAGAGAGCTTCATTACCCCTAAGTTGAAGGAGTTTAGCCTCTCATATTTGTTATCGTATGAACAAATGTAGCTTGCAACATGAGAGAAAAAGAAAAAGAAAGCAAGATAAAGAAAAACTATTCTACTTGCATGAAAAATAAATCTACACTACAACATGAAAGTAAATAAGCATAAAAAGGAAAAGGACATGTATTGAAGTTGCATAAAAAAATTACATAAAAGAGAAATGGCTAAGTAGCCTTGAAAAGAAAGAAGAAGGCTTGGTTTTATTTTGAGCCTAAAACTAACTAAAGAGAGACTGAGAGGAGAGGAAGATGCTATATGAAACATAAAGGGTTATTTATGCAAGCATGCAACCCTAATCCATAAATTGGGGAATGACCAAACTACCCTTGAGAAAGTATGGAGGCCAAGTAATTATTAGCTTCTACTAATCATCACTTAAGTGTACATGAATCCATAAACTCCATAAGCATGTGCATTAGCCTCTAATTTGTTCATTAAGGTAGGTGGGTAGGTGAGGTCTTCTATGATCTTCACTTTGAATTATTTCCATCTTCATTCTTTTGTATCTTCTTTGTGCATGCATATTCCTTCATGAAACCACTCATATTTGAGACCAAATTCCTACAAAATTATATACAAATTTCCAATTAATTTTCCTTAAAAAATATGCACACAAATGAACGTTTTGCCCCTATATGAGGATGGATATGTGACAATTTAAAATTAATATAGATTTTGGTTAAAACAAGTTAAAATACCCAATATGATCATTTATTTAACTTAAATAGATTAAATATGGTGGTAAAAATATGCACATTTACGTGCACATTATTAATAATGAGAATTCAATCCATTAGTTTCAACCGTGTCTTTTTGAAATTCCGAAAATGCCAATTACATCAATAAAGATTGATAAACATAAATATCATTTTTCAACTACAAGACCAACTTGACTTCATCCACCCTTCCCACGTCATCACAATTTTATAAGTTCTACATAACAAGACAACCTACTATTTTCTCTCTTTGGTTATATACACTAACAATTAAGATGTTTTAGGTGATGTGTGGCTAATTAAAATTAATTAGTTTCCATGTATATTTACTTTAATTTGTTCATTTCTTTTGCACAATTACTGGTATATATAAACTGACGTGTAATACATAAATATCTGCAAACCTACACACATGAAGTACACGCTCACACATGCACAACATATTAGTTGCAACTCACATAACAAAAAAATTAAAATAAAATAAACACACCTATTCATTCTCCATCCAAAAAGGCACAGCACGCAACCCAAATCACGCCCGCAACTAAAGCATACTCTCGCATATGCAAGGAAGTGTCAACAAAATTTAATTCAACTATAGAATGAACAGAGTAAACTTAGCATTAATTAAATTTCCATTCAAACAGCACGTACCTCCATACCTATACACAGCACACTCACCACCCACACAGACATACACCTGGAACTTGAATACAAGTTCATGGGACTGCACCAATGTATATGCATATATAGTTTTTCATATATATATATATATATATATGCTCAAACTTTTAAATATATATACATTTTAAACTGTTTACTTTTACCTTAGATTAATATATTGTTTCTTAAACACATACAAAATAGTATAAGTCAATTAAATTTATATCCCTAGCTATACATAGAAAGTGAAATATCATGTTAATAAGCTGATAAACCCATGCACTCATAACACACATAACCTCACGTGCACACTCACTCGTTTTATAAAAATTAACAAGTTTTGTTTATATAATTTAACTAAGTATGTAAAATATACAATATAAATAAATCTTCTATTATAATAGTAGTAATAATAATAATTAACTAAGATTTATAATAATAATAATAATACTAAGTTAACTAAGATTTATAAATATTGAATAAGTTTATAAAATTTAGCTAAGTATTAGAAAATTTTAACTAAGTTAGCGTCCTATGTTTATTTAAATGTTTGTGTTTGTTTCTCTTAAGCAATTATGTTAAGATTTAGCCAGCTGGACCCATAACGGGGACCCAGTTTAGGCTAAACCGAAGTTCATGTTTTTTTATTCTTTGAGGTCAAGATTTCCAGTTTTGTGCATTTTCACAAATTCCTTCTTTGTATTTTTTAGTTGTTGCATATTGGTTATTTACTAAGAATATGGGTATAAATTTTACTACTCAATTATAACTTGCAGGTTGTACTCTGCCATGAAGATATCATGCATTTCAGTACTTCCATTCTCAATTAGCTTTACTTGGTCTACTTTGATGTTTGTTTTTGAAGCAATTCCTGATTTATACTATGATCTTCTTTCTACAAGTCTATTTTTATAATGAAATATATACATATGTTGTCTTATACTTAATGTATTACAGGTATTAAGGAAAACGCATAAGGTATGAAGACAAATTTTCTCTCTAGAGATCTTTCCAATTTGAAAGTAGGTCTTCAAACTGGAAACGGCAAGGTAAGGGGTGTCATTTAGATAATGATTCAAATTATTTATTACACTTTGTACACAAGTTCATATAATGCATGTTTGATTATTATCAATTTTCATATGGTGATTTTGCAGTTGAAAGTTAGTTACATCAAAGATTAGCCTGAAGAAGACATTGTGCCATTGTCTAATGTTGTATGAAGTTGGTTTATAAATACTATCTTCGTTAATGAATTTATGTAATATTTGTTAATGTATATCATGTTCAACTTAATTTATGGAAATGATTAATGGTTATGTTTTTATATGATAGTTTTTAGTTTGATTTGAATATGTTATGTATATAATCCCGTTGAAATATAATAAAATGCAGTTTAGATTAATGATACGGGTGTGTAAATATTACAATGGTACAACAACGGGTGCTGTAAAAATAATAGGAACAAAAACAACGTTTAAATCATGCCGTTAATTCTATGAAAAGATAATGCATATTACTACGATAGCGTTTAAATCATGCTTTAATTTTATGGTAAGATATTGCATACGACTACGACATTACGAAAATGCTGTGAAAAATTAACAACAACATTTATAAAATGCTGACAGAAAACACTATTAACATATTTGAAAGCAAATAGTAAATGCTATAGAAAATTATTTACAACAGTAAAAGAACGCTATCAAAAAGAGTTTTAACAGCGTTAATTTTTTTTTATAAATTTTGTATCTACGACCGCTATACATCGTTTCTAATAAAGCTATTATATCCTATCATAGCCTTTTTCAAATGCTGTTAAAAGCATGTTTTGGTTTAGTGTGAGTTAAAAAACAATGTAAGGGTTGTACACCCATGACATATAAATCAAGAGCAGACACATGGTTATAAAATATTACTGCAACTCGTAAAATCTAACAAAATACATAACAATAGAGCACTTAAACACACAAAAAACACATGACATAAACATTTTAACATGGAACAAAAGGAACAAACATATGTCCTTACTTTTTGAAGCTACACACAAACACTTGCTCAAACATACACAATTGTTAACTGCCTTTTGGCAAAGTAGTACATAGTCGAATTTAACCCGATAGACATCATGATCATCAAGGCGGGAGGCCTGGAGAAACGGTTACCAAATTAGGCGATTGGCTATAAACGAGACTATGGATAATGATCATGCAGATTCGGATCAAATCCCTAATTGTTGTCCTAATAAAGGTGCAATTGGTATAAAATGATGAGGAAGGCCTCGTGAGGCTAAGTTTCAAATTTCAAGTCGATCAGAGTTCGTATGTTAGAGTTTTGGGTAAAAGAAGAGGGATCGAATCATATTCAACTCAACAACACAACTCAGCTATGTTTCCCCATAACTCAACAACCACAAGGCGAATTGAAGTAAAACTTTGGAAACAAGAAGAGGGGAACCTAGGGTCCATTATAGGGATCGCATGGAATTTGGAGAAGTTGAAGGGATCGACATCTATCCCTCAATAGGGATCGGTACCCATCCCTCTTAGGGATCGGCTAAGCCCAACTTCATAACAAAGATCGATCAATATCTCAACATCTACACATTCAATTGGCATGAACCTTGGAGGACAAGCTAATTAGAACATATGGAGCACTCCATAGGGATCGCATAGTATTTGGATCAAGTTAGAGGGATCGATATCTATCCCTTCATAGGGGTCGGTTATAATCAGCCTTAACACCATATTGCAACAAAGATCGGTTAATAACTCGATTTCTACTAATCCACTTGAAACGAAACTTGAAGGTTATACATAATACAACATGGAGAAGCTCCCTTAGGGATTGCATGCTATTTGAAGCAAGTTGGAGCGATCGGTACCTACCCCTCTAGAGGGATCGACAACAATCAGAATTCAATCAATACTACTTTATGGAAAAAGCAATATCTCATAAATAGTACGCCGAAATTGCATGAAATTTGTAGAGCAAGTAGCTAACACCGTGGAAAACAACCCAGAGGGATCGCACACCATTTTGATACCAAAATGGAGATCGGTACCGATCCCTCCCCAATGTACCTAGAAATTTTTGGGCGGCCTCGTCTTGGTCACCCAAACCTTCTGCCAAAATTTCAGCACGATCCGTGCACGTCTTCCCCTATAAATATAGCAAACATGGTATTAGAAAAGTGATCTTCTTTCTGCTTCTCTTTATCTTCAACCTAGGCTACACTCCATCAATTTTATTCTTAGATTGTGGATTGTAACTGAAAACACACTTTAGTATATTAAAAAGGATTATTTGAGAGTGGACAGAGGCTAGAGTTAGCCGGACCACTATAAATGTCGTCTCTTTTTACTTGCTTTCTAATTGCTTTAATTTTGTTTTTCATTTATTTCTCTTTATATTTCTTTGATTGGATTGGATATTGGAGTTTTTTGCATTATTGGGTACTGGCGACCAATTTTGATGCCGACAACAATCATTACATAAATACGATCACAAAACCACAAAAAAAAAATCAACCACTAAGACATGAGTTCAAGCATTACAGATTCAACAAATGGTTTTTCACCAAAGCAAAAACAAACAAACATATACAAACATAAGCAAATACAAACCTACCAACCTAAGGCATAACAATACTTAGCCTTCCGGTTTCAAGACATGTGGAGAGGATGGACGAGAGCACAAAGATATTTTGTTTCTTATCTTATCGGGAAAACCAATTGTGGTCTTTCTAAAATTCTTTTGTCGCCTGATTAATTTTCTTTGTTGTTTAAAATGAATGTCCTGATTTTTGAGAATGGCCTGTTGGCGGAGATAGTCTTGGAAGGATCAATAATGCAAACTCCTTATCACTATTGGAACTCCAATCAACTTCTTCAGCAATTTATTGTTGAGTAATTTGTTACACGTTTGATTGAGTTTGTGATGAGGATTGGGCCGTGTTCTCTTGAACCAAATGAGATAAATAAACATTGTGTCGTACAAGAGGCTCCATTTCTGAAGGCAACCTCATAAGGGAAATGGATTTTTGGTTCATCACCTTAGGCGAAGTGAAATCTTGCATACTCTCAATATCAATTCCAAAGTAAATGAAATTTTAGTAAAAGAAGGTGCAAAGAACATAGTATATCAAGAGCGGGCATGGAAACTCTTAATCTCACCGTGAATGATTTTAGCCCAATTTAACTTTTTGTTCGAATAAATAACATACAAACCCTTATAATTATTGTCGTACAATTCTCATAGCTACTGGTTCTTAGCAAAATAGTATGGATAATCATTTTATTGATAATTCTTAGCCAAGAAAAAATATCAATTGATGTATTTACTGTTTGTTCTATACAGAATAAATAGCTAGTAGAATTATAGGAAAAATCAAAATGATAAATATCCTCTAAGTCCTGTCCGGTATAAGCACAATCTAATATTATCCCCAAATCTTTGATAGACAACATAATACCTTTTCCTAGATCCTTGCTCCACAATATTTCTTCGTCATCTTCGGGCTTGTAAAAGTTTCCCTCCAAGCTTGCGTTGAATATACTTACTAAGAAAGGGTAAAAAATTCCCTTGTTTTGGTTAGCATTGATAAGAGAAAGGAATTCATGCACTTGTGTTATCTCTTAAATTCTAAAGGTTTCAAAATCCGATAACTTGTAGAAACTTCCTTGAAACACCTATTTGTCGTTGAGTTCTTTGATATGTTTGAGAGCAATTTGCAATTATTCAGCCAAATTTGAATTCGATCATTGGAAGAAAATTCGGGATGTGTAGGAGTTGATGATAAAGAAGCTTTTCCTCTCAATTTAATGATCGAATTTTTTTGTTTTGGTGCTACGAATTCGCATAAGAAGCTTTTGAAAACTAGGGTTTTGAGTTTCGAAGAGTAAAGTGAATAATGATAGTGAAAAGACGTGGAAATTCTATATAAAAAAACAGATAATGTAAATTCAATCGACTGGAGAAAAGGTTCAGTCGACTAAGCCCATAGATTTTGCATTCCCAAATAATAGGTTGAGTATATCCAACAAAAATAAGCAAACAATCTTCTAATCCTCCTAGTTTCAGTCGATCGAGCACTATTTTAGTCCATTGAACAAGGGTTTTTAAGAAAGATTGTACATCCTGGTTTAGTTGACTGTTTAATATAATTTCGTCAACTGTTTTTACTTTTGGCATATGCTCAGTCGACTATGGAAGCTTCTCAGTCGACTGAACGGGGGTTTTTCATTCTCGAGCCTATGTTTTTCTTTAGTCGTCTATTTTATAAATTTGTAGTAAACTGTGTATATTTTGTATAAATTGTATATAGTTTTAGTCGACTAGGAATATTATTTAGTGGACTGGATGGATGCAAGTGCTGCTTCGTTTTTTAGCATTTTTGAAAATGTAATAACAAATATATACTCTGAACTTCTTCATTTTCTTATATATGTATATTTAAAAACTTATTTATAATACATATGTACTTTTGTTTCATGTATTTGAAAAATATATACACACATTTACTACATATGTACACACACTTATTTAAAAGCTTCATTTTCTTATATGTTTCACAACTCCATTCGTAAAAACTTAAAACAAACTTAGTTCATCGATGGACTAAGCTATTTTAATGAGCTTCCAATCGAGCGAATGTATTGCTTTGTTAGTGATTTTCCATAGAATGCTATAAGCCTTCTTTTGATAAAGCTCAAGTCCTCACTTTATCTTCTTTGCTCCTAGTAAATCCCATTTTGAAGCCGCTTTGCTTCACCTTGATTGTGTGCTATTTCATCAACACAAACATCGTCAGTAGTGGTTATTTGTACTTCAAATTTAATCGACTACTTTATCTTCTTTCCTTTTGAAGCATATCTAGTTTTCTCGAAGGGGGATGAGGTGATTTTGATGTATGATGATGTATTATCTAAACTTGACATAGCTTTTAAAAGTTATGTTATTTGAAAACCATAGTTTTGTGTCATAGTTTGAAAACCATACTATGGTTTATATATATATTTGAGTTTTTACAAAGGTTAGTAATATAGAAAACCATGTTTGTTGGCAAGTAAATTTTTGTCGTACAAACTTTTATCATCTTTCTATATATAGAAAATTTAAATGTTTGCCAACGAATTTTTAGAATTTAAACATGAGTCAAACATAGTTTTTGGTAAGAATTTGTTTTTACTAGGAGATTTGTAGATATATTTTACATTATACCAATTTTTAGATAAATTTATATTATAAATAAAGAATGATATTTAGAATCATATTGATAATATGATTATGAAATTAATTCATTTAAAGAACAAATGCCTAGATCTCTTAGCAATTTGCAAACGGTAGATTCACAAAGAGTTTTAGTAAATATATCAGCAATTTGGTTTTCGGTATTAATGAATTCTAGAGAAATAATTCCTTCTTTACTTATCTTGAAGAAAATGTTGGCGAATACAAGTGTTGTAACGACCCTGGATTTTTATGAATTTAAATTGATAATTTGAATGAATTTTTTGAATTAAAATTGTAAAGTTGATTATAAATGGCAGCGGGTTTCCCCGATTCAAATAGAAGATATATAAAGTCATATGAATATGAAAATTTGTATATATGTGAATATATATGTATATATTGGATTAGAAATAAAATCTTAAATAAATGGTTTTAAAAATAAATAGAAATAAAAATAAGTAGTCATGTAAGGATAGAAATGAATATATAAGCTAATATAATAAAAATAAATATAACAACTTTTATAATATGTACATAAAGTAAAATAAATATCTATCGAACATAAACAAAGCAAACAAATGAAAATGTAAATACATAAGAATATAAAACAAGAAGCAACCTAGGAAAGCAAGCTACATCATCTCAACCTATAAACAAATATAAGCAAGTATAAAATACAACAACTCAGTCGAAATCAAATTTAGCATAGTGGAAATAAATAAAAAAGTAAGCATGGCAAAAGATCAATGTACACATGCATTAAATGCAAATACCTCTAGCATACAAAAGAAATCATCAACCGAGTAAAAAAAGAAATGAAAGCATCTTCAAACATGCTTATAGTACAAAGAGAAGGTAACATCACCTTGTATAAAATAATAATCAACCGGTACAAAGAATTGTATACCCTGTACAATTCCTCTTTTATATATATCAACCTATAAACTTGCTTTCCTATATATTTTCATCAGTTCGTTCCTTGAAGCTAAAATTTGAAGTAAACAAATCATTCAAACTTAAACACCATTCAACTTAAACAATACAATCAACTTCAAACCAGAGGATCAAATTAAAAGCTTCAGCTTGAAAATGCAAGTCTGCTTCCAAATTGAAGAAACCTGTTCATTTCTTAATTCAGGTGAGTAACAACACAATCTAAAAATAGTTAAGCGTATTTGTTCTGTTACATGCTTCTTTCTGGAATTAATTTTGTTTTGGGTATCTTTTGTTTAGTATAACTCTGTGTATGTTTGAATATAGTGATAAGCACCTCTGTATATCTCTCTGACCTTAGTCCCAGGCTTAAGTACACATCAGAATTTATCTGCTATTAATCCAAGCTTTGATTAGACTTAAGTTATGAACATAAAATGTTTGTTATAACATAGAATTGAGTCTAAAAAAAATTGTTTAAAGGAAAAACAGTTTGTATTGGTTCTGAAAAGTATAAAACTACAGTGGATAATTTAAATAAGTTCCAATTTAATTTTCATAAATCATGGATTCGGGCACATGGATCAAAAGCTAAAACAAAAACTTGATTTTTAAAATTAAAATGTCAATTTTTAGTAATGCATTGAGTATGTAGTTTGGGTTTAACTGGAAATTATATTCGAGGCAATCGCTGGCGATTTAGGGAAGGAGAAGTCTCGGGGTTTTGTCTGAAAGTATGTGGGTGATCAGTGATGCTGGGAAAAATGGAAGGGGTGGCGATCGTTCGACGTGGCGGAGGCGGCAGGTCGAGATAGATTTAAACCCTAGTTTGATAGTGGTTAGTAAATGGTCCACCACGTTTTCTCTGGAGGATCGAGTGCCTCGCGGCTTTGCGAGAAGGTAGAGGGGAGACGGACGAGGCGTTGGCCGGAGTTTCGGTCGACACGATGGTCGGGGTTGTGGGAACGAGCGGTTTCCAGGTTTGGTAATGGTGATGCAAATTCTGTTCCAGGTTTCTTGTCAAATCTCGATTTGGGTTTCGAGTGTAGACAGAGTTTTGGGTGGTCGGAGCTTGGTTAGTTGGTCATCGTCGATTTGCTCGTCGATGCTGCATTGGCCGAAGGTGGCGAACGAAGGCGTACACGTGCACGGCAGTGGGTTTTGGTGTCAGTGGCATGAAGGTCTGCGTCTCGAGCTATGCTCGAGTAGACGCGGTGGTAGCTTCGCGTTTTTGCCGAGTGAGTTCGAGTGAAGTAACGTGTTTCCTCATCTCTTTACTTTGTTTAAAACCTTAAAACTTACTGGAACAAATAAATGAAAAAAAAGAAGGAGAAGAAGACGAGCGTATAGGAGAGTGCCTCGGGAAATATTGATGAGGAACCCGAAGAATTACTCGCGTGGAACTAGGAGATTCTCGGGTTTGAGACAAACTGCCACATAATGTTATAAAACAAAATAAAGTTAAGCACTTGTTTTAAATTAGTTTAGACACTGTAAATTTAGATAAGTATTTAACGATTAAGGTTAAAACTTTAACACAAGCTCTAATTACTTTAGTTAATTCTTAACCGTGTTTTAAAACCTTGTTAATATTTTAATTAAGTAATAAATTTAATTAAGTATAAAGTTTATTAACATTTAAGTTATAATAATAATAATTTGATTTTTGAAGTTTTCAAGAAGAACTTATAAAAAATGTTAATTGAGATGACTAATTAATATTGATTACTTATTTTGGAAAGTAATTAAAACGGATTACTTTAAAATAGTAATTAGAGTTTGAATTAATAAATGTTTAAGTGATTGATAAATTTGTTATTAACTACTTAAGTTAATTAATGAATGATTAATAGTTAATCAATGATTTAGATAAATTTTATAATTAGAAATAAATTAAAAGTGATTAAGAAATGTTATTAATTAACTAAGGATTATTAAGTATTGATTAAAGTGATTAATGTTATTATTTAATTGGATTTATTAATTTAGATAATCAATTATAAATTGCTTAAATGTAATTACTTAATGAAAGTAATTAAAGATTGATCACTTATTGTAATTAATTTTGGATAAATTGATTAATTAAAGTTAAATTATTTAGTTTAATTAATTTAAGAAAATTATTTGATAATTGGATAGGTGAATTTACTTAGTGAAATTAATGGAGATAATTAATTATGGGATAATTAATTTATTTAATGAGTAATTAAGGAATTGATTAATTGATGTAATTAATTAAGGTGATTGATTAATTAATTTATATCAAATGATTTGTAATTAATTAATCAAGGTTGGATACTTTATTCATAAGTAATTAAATTGAATTATCGTATTATATGTGATGCCTTGAATTGATTGCCCTAACTGATCTGTGACATTTTGTTCTGTGGATTGAACTGAGTATTTTATTCATTTATTGATGATACATCTGCATATTATCTGTGAATTGTGAATGGAAGATAAGCGTTATACTTTATATCGCTTATCAACTATATTTCTGTGTTTTAATCTGTGATGATTGATTGATGTTGCACTATTGTGTTAAACCCTGGACCACACTTATACACACACAAATATGGATTTCACGAGGAAATCGATTAGGTCACAGATTTTGAAATGATTTACAAAATTGAATATTTAAATTCAAATGTTTTGGAAATGGATTGGGTATAAAGTGAAAAACTTTTGAAATGGAATTTCAAAGATGAAGTTTATTTTTAATAACTTGATTGAATTTTGTAATTTAAATATTTTGATTTAAATTTGAATTCAATATTTGAAATTGAATTCTATGATCTAGAAACTAGGGACTAAAGATGTTATACTAGTTTATATGGGTTAAACTATTTTAAAGATATTGATTTGAAAATTTGAACTTAAATTCAAAAACATTAACTCGTGTAAATAAAATGATCTTTCTGAGACGAAAATAATCTGTTTCCAAATAATAAAAGCTTTCATATAGGAAGTGAACTTCCAAATTGTGTTAAAAGTATTTCAAGTTAAAAATGAAAATGATTTTCCAAGGTATCAAAACTTTTTGAAAGCTATAAGATAAAATCTTGATTTAAAGATTTAAATGAATTAATCCAATTGAGATGAAATTGTTTTGAAATCCGGGAATGAATCTTTGTGAAAATGGGTGAACTTAGTGAAATAAATCTTTTGTTTAAAAGATTTGAAAATGGTAATTCGTTTAAACCATTTGAAAGAAAGTTTTAAATTATTAAGTTTTGACTTAATTGAAATCCCATATCCATATGTTTTAAATGTTGCACTCACTATTCGGGTTAGCCGGGAAAGGACCTTTGGGTCGTATAACCCATTCCGAATATGTGATACGTCGTTATGGATAGCATTTGAAGACCGGTGGTGAAGACCAGGTATTTGCGAGAACGATAGGATGACCTATCGGTGTCTCTGCACCGAGTAGCTACGGTATAGAGATTCCCTAAGTGATGGGAAATTCGATCGGGATTGTGAATACCCGGATTGCAAGGGTTTCTTTGGAAGTGCCTTCGGTTCTCTTCTAACTCCAGAACAGACTTGTATAGATTGTATGTCTAACATTACATTTTGAGATATAAAGCAGATTTCTTTTAAATACATTTCTGTTGGTGGCGGAGAACTTATTCTCTTAGCATTAACACCCTTCTCTGAGACGTACGAGCTCAGAGGTTATGTAGTTGATGGTTATCAGCGATATATTCCCAATTTGGTAATGTGACATGCTGAGTGTTGCTGTGAAATGATCATTGTTGATCATTTGTGATATGATCATTTGTTTGCTCATTTATCTTTGTGATCATTACTTTGATCATTTGTTGACCCAAAGCATGGCTTTGTACCAAAGCGTGGCTTTATGGACGAGACTTCGTCAAGCTTCACAAACCGGTAATGGTGGAAACAGGACTTGTGCGGCAAGGTTTCAGGGGTAGCTTCCCTAGGGTATGACCATTCCTTCTGGAAAAGGGTAGTGTCATGGTATGGAGCCCTCATACTTACTCATGTGGACACACTATATTTATTTCTGTGTGGTTGTTGGTTTAGAGGCGCCTCGTATAAAGGTCCCAAAGGACCGGGGGTGGCATATCTGAGGTTTTGTATATTCCCCGGGAAGGGGGGTAGCCGGCCTTGCTTGGCAGAGATCCAGTTGGGATGCTCGGGGCGTCCTCCCAGAGGCGTTTCCATGTGGCAATGGGAAGTTCCTTGGCCCGACCATTTGTTGGAAATCCATTCTTCAAATACGTACCTTGTACGGTTTTAGTTGTAGAACCTATCATTCACTTATGGTGGCGCCCCACTGTTTGGATGGTAGCTATAGTATGCATAGTTCGAAATGTCTATGTTGGCTAAGATTTATATCTTTACTTTTGAAATGATTTTTACTACACTATGCACTAGTAATAATATCAAATGTTTCTTTTTAATGCGTATCAAGCATATTTGACTATCATAAGGAGAAATCTCCTCCGATTCTGCGTTTGCATTGTGTGTGTGTGCGGGAGGCCTTATGGTAGTCTCATTTCTAAAAAGCATTGCGAGTCTATTTTAAAATATTTCTTTGTTTGTTTTTAAAGATAAACTGTTTTTGTTGCTCACACCAGTCCCATGACTGATCCGGAGTTTATTGTTTCTTTCCTAAACTCTGGGTGCTCAAAATTTTCTACACGAGCGGTCTAGAGTTGGGTTTTTCAGATAGTTAGGTTCGGTGAATTATCTGGAGCTAGTTTAGTCTTTGGATGTGGACGAGACTTGCTTGTCTTTGCGTATCGTGATGTTGGATCGAGCTGCTGCTGCTGGAGTTCTCTTTTGAAGAATATCTTGAGTTATATTGTTCCCCTGCTAGATGTTATCTATTTTCCTTTTCCGCTGCTATTTCTTGTATCATATCTCTGATGTATATTGATGTTCGTTGTATCACTCTTTTGTATCAGATATTGTATCTGTGTTGTATATCAGTGTATTACTCTTCTTTTCCACTGTGCTGTTTACTTAATGTTGTTATAAGCTCCGACGACTCGGATTTGAATGGTCGAATCTACGGCATTCGAGTACGATGTAAAGTATGGATGTCGATTATCGAGCGGGCAAAATCCGTATCGTTACATTTGGTATCAGAGCTAAGGTTAAACTTTAGCTCAGGAATATAACACATTAAGTAGCTCATTAGAGATAGGGTGAAGTAAACCTTAGAATGAGTATATCCCTAAGATATCCGTTTGAATGTCTCAGTAAATTCTCTTATTATCCACCGATAGTAAGTATGAATACAAGAAGAGAACGAGATAGGGGACAGGGAAATACGACTATAAATGGTCGATGCCCTGCAACAGTGGAAATAATTTTCTCTATCAATTTCCTTTGATTCGATTCCAATTTCTTTTGATTGCTTTTTGACAGCTACAAGAAGAAGTTTCGGTGCGGTGATGCCCTACGAATCATTGTAGAAAATTCTTACTTCGTATCTTCATCGATTTCTTATCAATTTTTGATTTAAACCCTAATGAATATGAATTGGAAATTTTAAATATATTGGAAATTTTAATTTGAGTTAAATTGATTAATAGAATATGAAGGATAATTTGAATTATATCGATAAAACGATTTCGTTTAAAACTGAATTTGAAATTCTATTGTAAGTTATAGTGAATATCGAAGTCCGAAGAGGGACGAATTAGTATATATTCTGAGATATTCCTACTTGAGTTTGGAATTCATATCTTAAGTTTGAGGAATTATAGGAGATCGAATCTGTCTATCTCTATGTAGTTTTCGTGCCTGCGAATTTCGAGGACGAAATTCTTTTAAAGGGGGAAGTTTGTAACGACCCCGGATTTTTATGAATTTAAATTGATAATTTAAATGAATTTTTTGAATTAAAATTGTAAAATTTATTATAAATGGAAGTGGGTTTCCCCGATTCAAATAGAAGATATATTAAGTCATATGAATTTGAAAATTTGTATATATATGAATATATATGTATATATTGGATTAGAAATAAAATCTTAAATAAATGGTTTTAAAAATAAATAGAAATAAAAATAAGTAGTCATGTAAGGATAGAAATGAATATATAAGCTAATATAATAAAAATAAAATTAACAACTTTTATAATATGTACATAAAGTAAAATAAATATCTATCAAACATAAACAAAGCAAACAAATGAAAATGTAAATACACAAGAATATAAAACAAGAAGCAACCTAGGAAACCAAGCTACATCATCTCAACCTATAAACAAATAAAAGCAAGTATAAAATACATCTCAGCCGAAATCAAATTTAGCATAGTGGAAATAAATAAAAAAGTAAGCATGGCAAAAGATCAATGTACACATGCATTAAATGCAAATACCTCTAGCATACAAAAGAAATCATCAGCCGAGTAAAAAAAGAAATGAAAGCATCTTCAAACATGCTTATAGTACAAAGAGAAGGTAACATCACCTTGTATAAAATAATAATCAACCTGTACAAAGAATTGTATACCCTGTACAACTCCTCTTTTATATATATCAACCTATAAACTTGCTTTCCTATATATTTTCATCAGTTCGTTCCTTGAAGCTAAAATTTGAAGTAAACAAATCATTCAAACTTAAACACCATTCAACTTAAACAATACAATCAACTTCAAACCAGAGGATCAAATTAAAAGCTTCAGCTTGAAAATGCAAGTCTGTTTCCAAACTGAAGAAACTTGTTCATTTCTTAATTCAGGTGAGTAACAACACAATCTAAAAATAGTTAAGCGTATTTGTTCTGTTACATACTTCTTTCTGGAATTCATTTTGTTTTGGGTATACTTTTGTTTAGTATAACTCTGTGTATGTTTGAATATAGTGCTAAGCACCTCTATATATCTCTCTGACCTTAGTCCCAGGCTTAAGTACACATCAGAATTTATCTACTATTAATCCAAGCTCTGATTAGACTTAAGTTATGAACATAAAATGTTTGTTATAACATAGAATTGAGTCTAAAAAAAAATTGTTTAAAGGAAAAACAGTTTGTATTGGTTCTGAAAAGTATAAAACTACAGTGGATAATTTAAATAAGTTCTAATTTAATTTTCATAAATCATGGATTCGGGCATATGGATCAAAAGCTAAAACAAAAACTTGATTTTTAAAATTAAAATATCAATTTTTAGTAATGCATTGAGTATGTAGTTTGGGTTTAACTGGAAATTATATTCGAGGCAATCTCTGGCGATTTAGGAAAGGAGAAGTCTCGGGGTTTTGTCTGAAAGTAGGTGGGTGATCCTTGATGCTGGAAAAAATGGAAGGGGTGGCGATCGTTCGACGTGGCGGAGGCGGCAGGTCGAGATAGATTTAAACCCTAGTTTTAATGGTGGTTAGTAAATGGTCCACCGCGTTTTCTCTGGAGGATCGAGTGCCTCACGGGTTTGCGAGAAGGTAGAGGGGAGATGGACGAGGTGTTGGCCGGAGTTTCGGTCAATACAATGGTCGGGGTTGTGGGAACGAGCGGTTTCCAGGTTTGGTAATGGTGATGCAAATTCTATTCCAGGTTTCTTGTCAAATCTCGTTTTGGGCTTGAGTGTAGGATTGAGTTTTGGGTGGTCGGAGCTTGGTTAGTTGCTCATCGTCGATTTGCTCGTCGATGCTGCATTGGACGGAGGTGGCAAACGAAGGCGTACACGTGCACGGCGGTGGGTTTTGGTGTCAGTGGCATGAAGGTCTGCGTCTCGAGCCATGCTCGAGTAGATGTGGTGGTAGCTTCGGGTTTTTGCCGAGTGAGTTCGAGTGAAGTAACGTGTTTCCTGATCTCTTTACTTTGTTTAAAACCTTAAAACCTACTGGAACAAATAAATGAAAAAAAAGAAGGAGAAGAAGACGAGCGTATAGGTTAGTGCCTCGGGGAATATTGATGAGGAAACCGAAGCATTACTCGAGTGGAACTAGGAGATTCTCGGGTTTGATACAAACTGCCACATAATGTTATAAAACAAAATAAAGTTAAGCACTTGTTTTAAATTAGTTTAAACACTGTAAATTTAGGTAAGTATTTAACGATTAAGGTTAAAACTCTAACACAAGCTCTAATTACTTTAGTTAATGCTTAACCGTGTTTTAAAACCTTGTTAATAATTTAATTAAGTAATAAATTTAATTAAGCATAAAGTTTATTAACATTTAAGTTATAATAAGTACAAATATCCCTATTTGGGTATATTTTTCTCAGATTCCCTCTGTATTACAGCCTCTTATTGGTTTAATTGGTTAGCTTGTAACGTTGGTAAACTGAAATGTTTTGACTCCAACACTGTGGCGCGTGATAAGTTGATGTTCGCGAAGGCTCTCATTGAGATTTCCCCTTCTAAGCCTCTCCCTTCTTCTATTTCTGTTCAGCTAGCTGTTGGCCATATGGTGGAAGTAAGAGTTCGCTATGGATGGGTTCCGGATATTTGTACCGCCTGTCACTCTTTTGGACACCTGACTATCGACTGCCATCATTCTGATGCCACCGCGGCTGTGCCGAAGTCTCCATTGCCGCACCCCCATCGTAGGATCTTGGTCCCCAAGGTTTCTGCACCTTCCTCTCTATCTTATTCTGCTCCTGCGGCTTCGTTGCCTCTGATTACGCCTGTGTCACCCCATGGTTCTGAGGTTCTGAGTGTAGTTCCTGTCTTCCCTTTAGTTGCTCCTGACCCTACCTTACTACTGCCTCCTGTAGCTTGGGATGAGCCCGAGGGGTGTTGGATAGATCCCATTTCTGATATGAGGTATAACCCGGTTAATGAATCTTTCTTCCGGTTTGTTTCAGACGATCAACTTGACCTTAGGTGCCTTCGCTACAAACAATCAGGAGACTCTCTTGTTCTTGATTTGGACGGTATGGATGCGATTGCTAATGCTGACATGCTTGCTGATCCATCCTGGGATCGATCTTTTATCTACTGTTCTGATGATGTGGTTTATGACCCTTGTCTTGCTCTACAGTTTCCCCCCTTTGCTGGTCTTTCTGGGTCTGTCCCATTGTGTACTTCTTTGATGTCTGGGGTTGTCGGTGATTCTCCCTCCTCGGAGGAGTGCTAGTTTTATGTGATTCCTATAGTTATCGTGTCATAGCTGACACGTACTTGTGCTGCTTTCACTGTTTATACTTTAGTAGTTTAGGTGCTTTAACCTTGCTCCTGTACTTCGATTTTTATTACGTTCGTAATAAAAGTGGACGGTCCACTATAAAACCTGCTAGCCTTGCCAAAAAAAAAAGTTATAATAATAATAATTTGATTTTTGAAGTTTTCAAGAAGAACTTATAAAAAATGTTAATTAAGATGACTAATTAATATTGATTATTTATTTTGGAAAGTAATTAAGACGGATTACTTTAAAATAGTAATTAGAGTTTGAATTAATAAAGGTTTAAGTGATTGATAAAGTTGTTATTAACTACTTAAGTTAATTAATGAATGATTAATAGTTAATCAATGATTTAGATAAATTTTATAATTAGAAATAAATTAAAAGTGATTAAGAAATGTTATTAATTAAATAAGGATTATTAATATTGATTAAAGTGATTAATGTTATTAATTAATTGGATTTATTAATTTAGATAATCAATTATAAATTGCTTAAATGTAATTACTTAATGAAAGTAATTAAAGATTAATCACTTATTGTAATTAATTTTGGATAAATTGATTAATTAAAGTTAAATTATTTAGTTTAATTAATTTAAGAAAATTATTTGATAATTGGATCGGTGAATTTACTTAGTGAAATTAATGGAGATAATTAATTATGGGATAATTAATTTATTTAATGAGTAATTAAGGAATTGATTAATTGATGTAATTAATTAAGGTGATTGATTAATTAATTTATATCAAATGATTTGTAATTAATTAATCAAGGTTGGATACTTTATTCATAAGTAATTAAATTGAATTATCGTATTATATGTGATGCCTTGGATTGATTACACTAACTGATCTGTGACATTTTGTTCTGTGGATTGAACTGAGTATTTTATTCATTTATGGATGATACATCTACATATTATCTGTGAATTGTGAATAGAAGATAAGCGTTATACTTTATATCGCTTATCAACTATATTTCTGTGTTTTAATCTGTGATGATTGATTGATGTTGCACTATTGTGTTAAACCCTGGACCACACTTATACACACACAAATATGGATTTCACGAGGAAATCGTTTAAGTCATAGATTTTGAAATGATTTACAAAATTGAATATTTAAATTCAAATGTTTTGGAAATGGATTGGGTATAAAGTGAAAAACTTTTGAAATGGAATTTCAAAGATGAAGTTTATTTTTAATAACTTGATTGAATTTTGTAATTTAAATATTTTGATTTAAATTTGAATTCAATATTTGAAATTGAATTCTATGATCTGGAAACTAGGGACTAAAGATGTTATGCCAGTTTATATGGGTTAAACTATTTTAAAGATATTGATTTGAAAATTTGAATTTAAATTCAAAAACTTTAACTCGTGTAAATAAAATGATCTTTCTGAGACGAAAACTATTTGTTTCCAAATAATAAAAGCTTTCATATAGGAAGTGAACTTCCAAATTGTGTTAAAAAGGATTTCAAGTTAAAAATGAAAATGATTTCCCAAGTTATCAAAACTGTTTGAAAGCTATAAGATAAAATCTTGATTTAATGATTTAAATGAATTAATCCAATTAAGATGAAATTGTTTTGAAATTCGGGAATGAATCTTTGTGAAAATGGGTGAACTTAGTGAAATAAATCTTTTGTTTAAAAGATTTGAAAATGGTAATTCGTTTAAACCATTTGAAAGTATGTTTTGAATTATTATGTTGTGACTTAATTGAAATCCCATATCCATATGTTTTAAATGTTGCGCTCACTATTCGGGTTAGCCGGGAAAGGACCTTTGGGTCGTATAACCCATTCCGAATATGTGATACGTCGTTATGGATAGCATTTGAAGACCGGTGGTGAAGACCGGGTATTTGCGAGAACGATAGGATAACCTATCGATTGTCTCTTCACCGAGTAGCTACGGTATAGAGATTCCCTAAGTGATGGGAAGTTCAATCGGGATTGTGAATACCCAGATTGCAAGGGCTTCTTTGGAAGTGCCTTCGGTTCTGATCTAAATCCAGAACAGACTTGTATAGATTGTATGTCTGACATTACATTTTGAGATATAAAGCAGATTTCTTTCAAATACATTTCTGTCGGTGGCGCAGAACATATTCTCTTAGCATTAACACCCTTCTCTGAGACGTACGAGCTCAAAGGTTATGTAGTTGATGGTTATCAGTGATATATTCCCAATTTGGTAATGTGACATGCTGAGTGTTGCTGTGAAATGATCGTTGTTGATCATTTGTGATATGATCATTTGTTTGATCGTTTATCTTTATGATCATTAATTTGATCATTTGTTGACCCAAAGCATGGCTTTGTACCAAAGCGTTGCTTTGTACCAAAGCGTGGCTTTGGGGACGAGACTTCGTCGAGCCTCACAAACCGGTAATGGTCGAAACAGGAATTGTGCGGCAAGGTTTCAGGGATAGCTTCCCTAGGGTATGACCATTCCTTCTGGAAAAGGGTAGTGTCATGGTATGGAGCCCTGATACTTACTCATGTGGACACACTATATTTATTTCTGTGTGGTTGTTGGTTTAGAGGCGCCTCCTATAAAGGTCCCAAAGGACCGGGGGTGGCATATCTGAGGTTTTGTATATTCCCCGGGAAGGGGGGTAGCCGGCCTTGTTTGGCAGAGATCCAGTTGGGATGCTCGGGGCGTCCTTCCAGAGGCGTTTCCATGTGGCAATGGGAAGTTCCTTGGCCCGACCATTTGTTGGAAATCCATTCTTCAAATACGTACCTTGTACGGTTTTAGTTGTAGAACCTATCATTCACTTATGGTGGCGTCCCACTGTTTGGATGGTAGCTATAGTATGCATAGTTCGAAATGTCTATGTTGGCTAAGATTTATATCTTTACTTTTGAAATGATTTTTACTACACTATGCACTAGTAATAATATCAAATGTTTCTTTTTAATGCGTATCAAGCATATTTGACTATCATAAGGAGAAATCTCCTCCGATTCTGCGTTTGCATTGTGTGTGTGTGCGGGAGGCCTTATGGTAGTCTCATTTCTAAAAAGCATTGCGAGTCTATTTTAAAATATTTCTTTGTTTGTTTTTAAAGATAAACTGTTTTTGTTGCTCACACCAGTCCCATGACTGATCCGGAGTTTATTGTTTCTTTCCTAAACTCTGGGTGCTCAAAATTTTCTACACGAGCAGTCTGGAGTTGGGTTTTTCAGATAGTTAGGTTCATTGAATTATCTGGAGCTAGTTCAGTCTTTGGATGTGGACGAGACTTGGTTGTCTTTGCGTATCGTGATGTTGGATCGAGCTGCTGCTGCTGGAGTTCTCTTTTGAATAATATCTTGAGTTATATTGTTCCGCTGCTAGATGTTATCTATTTTCCTTTTCCGCTGCTATTTCTTGTATCATATCTCTGATGTATATTGATATTCATTGTATCACTCGGTTGTATCAGATATTGTATCTGTGTCATATATCAATGTATTACTCTTCTTTTCCGCTGTGTTGTTTACTTAATGTTGTTATAAGCTCCGGCGACTCGGATTTGAACGGTCGAATCTAAGGCATTCGAGTACAATGTAAAGTATGGATGTCGATTTTCGAGCGGGCAAAATCTGTATCATCACAAGTGTGTTTTGTTTGAGAGTGATTAATAGGATTTTTCCATAGATTAATCGCACCCGTATTATCATAGTACATAGTATTGGAACAGTACCAGCCTATAGTGGAAGATATGCGTGAATTTTAATTTTTTAAACTATTAGATCTATATTGGGCCTATGAAGTCTAATTTATTTAGAAAATTTCCAAATTTAATTTAAATAAAATCATATATTTTATTTAAATTTATAAATTATTGATAGAAATTTATTCAATTTGTTTTTAATATATACATATAAATATACATATGTATATTATGCATATGTGTATGTGTGTGCATGTGTAACATAATATTCTGTGCAAGATACAATATGCCCATATATAGATGTTGACTTTGGCATTGCAACGGACAGGTTAGCTCATCTTATATGTATCGTATATTGTCTAAATATGTGTAAATATTTATATTAATTATATAAAGAAATCCAAATGTAAACATATATATATATATATATATGTAGATTATGAGAAAATATTATAGATATATTTATACAAAAAATATTATAGTGTTGAATATTAAATATACATATTTGTGTACATGTATGCAAGATATAAGTTTAATTTATATATGTATGTATGTACATGTGTATTAAAATAAGATAATTACATACATACATATATATATATATAACAATATGTGTATATATATATAATTATAAGTATAATAATTAATGTCACTGCTAGTTAGAATAGTTTACATAAACACATAAATTACAAAATGAAAAGTTATAATTTTTTTAAACATTTTAGATTGAATACACGGCAGATCCAAATGTGTGCTCTCCTCTACTTTGGAGGATCATACATTTCTCTCAAAAATATATGTATGTATATATTATGAATTAATTAGTCCAACGACAACAAATAAATGATACAAAATATTTATATAAGAAATATTAAAATTCTAAAATTTTATAAAATTAAGAATGATATTATATAGCTTATGAAAAAATTTCATATTTTTCTAAGTCTAGTTTCATTTTTTATTAATTAAGTACTTTCGGCTGAATTTAAAAATGATTTTTTAAATAAATAAAACTGTTTAAAAAATATGACTTTTTGACTTAGAGCTTCTATGAGAACAAACTAATTTATAAAATTTAAAATCAAATTTTGAAGCTTAATTTATTTTATATTAATTTATTAATTCGTACAATGATTTAATAATAACAATAAATATTAAATAATTAACAAAAAATATTTTTCAGTCACTAAAATTAAAATTGATGTAAATATACATTTGAAAAATATTAGTTTAGGTATTTACGAAACGCGATTATATATATATAGTTTAATACAAATCATATAAATAAATTAGTTAGCATAATAATGTATGTATGTATATTAAATAATAAAATTTAATGATTTCGTTTGTGTGTATCGGATCCTTAATGAAAAAAATGTTTTTTATAAATATGTACACGAAACCAATTAATATGTGACAGCGTCAATGCCTATAGGAATCTCATATAAATAACAATACAATAATCACAATATATATATATATATATATATATATATGTATGTATGTATGTATATGTATATGTATAAGCCTGTGTGTATGTATGTATGAATAATACACAATTATATAGAGGTTATGCATCATATATAAAAGTAAACATTTACCTAAAATTAATGCCCTTAAGCCAACCATGTAATGATGAGTTCTCCTCTTTTGAAACATTTTCGACTCTACAAATTGCTAGCCTTTGAACCATAGACCCTTTTCTATTAAATAGTTACTAATTTTAATTGATTTTGTAAAGGCCCTCTAATCCGTACCCCTTTGAGCTGGCAAAATTCCACAACAATTCAGCCAAAGAGGAACAAACTTACGAGTCTTTAGGGTTAAAGAATGAAGAGGTAGAAGAAGAGGAATAATAAACAGAATCTCACAATTCGCGGCGGAACAAATATAATAGATATAAGTGATACACCTCGCCATCCAGCTCCAACTCCTGATTTCCATAGCAACTTCTTGACTTCGCTCCCGAATAACTGCTAACCTGACTCTATGCTACCCGTGTGGAAAATTATGGGCACCTAGAGTTTAGAAAGGGAACAATAAACTCCAGGTCAGTCGTGGGACTGGTGTGAGATCTTAAAAACAGTTACTTTCGCAAAGAAATAAAAGAAATTCACTATGCCTTTGGAAAATGGAACTACCATAAGGCCTCACGCCACATACACAATGCAAACACAGAATTGGAGGAGATTTCTCCTTATGATAGTCAAACATGCTTAATAAGCAAATTCCTTTCGATATTATTATTAGTGTATAGTGCAGAAAACATTTCGAAAGTATAATATTAATCTTAGCCAGCATACAATCATTATTGTATGCCTACTATAGCTACCATCCTAACAGTGGGGCGCCACCATAAGTAGATGGAAGGTTATACAACTAAAACCACACAGGGCGCGTATTGTTTCTTTGGATTTCCAACAAATGGTCAGGCTAAGGAACTTCCTACTGCCACATGGGTACGCCTCTGGAGGGATGCCCCGAGAACCTACCCGGACCTCTGCCAACACAAGGTCGGGTTACCTCTGTAACTAGGTAACTACTACTCGAGTATGCCATCCCCCGGTCCTTTGGGACCTTTATCCGAGGATCCTCTACACCAACAACCACAAAGAAAAGTATTTGCAGTAACCACAAAGCTTAAATATCAGGACTCCATACCTGACACCACCCTTTTCCAGAAGGCAATGGCATACCCTAAAGGGCACGACCCTCATAACCTTGTCGCATCTTTCCTGTTTCGACCATTGCCGGGGTGTGAGGTCCGATGAGGTCTCGTCCACAAAGCTACACTTTTCACAAAGTCATGCTTTGATCAACAAATGATCAGCAGCACTTTGTATGTCATATTACCAGATTGGGAATGTATCACTAGTAACCATTAACTACATAACCTCCGAACTCGTACGTCTCTGAGAATTGTGGTAGGCTAAGAGAATAAATTCTCCGCCACCAATAGAAATGTATTTGATAGAAACCATCTTTACATCTCAAAGTGTAACGTGACACACATCCCTACAAGTCTGTTCTGGGATCGAACGGACCGAAGGCACTTCAAAGAAGCCCTTGAAAATCCAGATATTCACTAATCACGTCCGGAATCCCCATCACAAAGGGTGATCAAATCTCTATACCGGAGCAACCCGGTGCAGAGATATTCGACAGGTAATCCTTTCATTTTCGAGAATACCCGGTCTTCAACACCCTCTTCAAATGCAATCCCATTTCGTCGTATCGTTATTCAGAATAGGTTTTATGACACAAAATCCTCTCCCGGCTAATCCGAATAACGAGCGCTTATTTTAAAAATAAGTGTTATATTCAGATTTCAAACAAATCACAACAAATTCACTTTGATCTTCTAAATAAAAGATCCATAACAATCACAAAGGTTCGATGTGGTTTCCGGATATACACTTGGAATCCGACGGACGCATCGAAATTCAAATGCCATTTAAAGGCCAATAATGATAGTCGGTTATTTAACTATCAATCAACATTCACAACAATCACTGGATTCTAAATAATTTTTCCCCAATTATTATTTTCAAAATATCTTTGCAAAATACACTTTTACACTTCAACCATTTGAAAACAAATTTCAAATTACTTTTCACCTTTCAATCCTTTGAAAACAAATTTCAAATCATTTTTCACTCGCGGAATAAGATTCCCGATATTATTTGTTTCCACTGAAGGTCTGCCGAGTTAAAATACTTTAAAATAATTTAAATTTCTTATCCAAACATATATACATAGAAATATCTAAAATAAAACTATTATAAAACACTTACTTAAATATTAGTTATGAAAATATTATACAAAAATCTCGTATAAAAATTCAAGGCCAAATTAATTTTAAAATAAATTAGTAGATAGGATATAACTATTTAAAAATCTGTTTCTAACACAAATATCAATTTAGCTTTTAAAATAATCCCTTCTATAATTAATTAAATAAATCTTTATTTTAGAGGTTTAAGACAATCCCAAAAATAATTTTTTCAACAATATTCTTCCAAAACATTTTCTAAATCTTTTAATTTATACTTCAAAAGCTACTTTAAAATACACTCGGCTTTCCAGGGAAGAATTTTCTTTCCATTTATGTCGATTAATAAATCTTCTCGAAATTTTTAATTTACACTCAAAATCTGTAAATTTCTTTTCACACCTTTAAAAATGAAACAATGTTTAATTTTTAAAAAACATTCCCTCAAACTTCCAAATATCTACTATCAACACCATTTTGTAAAGAAGATGGAATATATTTTGATGAAACCTTTGCTCCCGTAGCAAGATTGGAAGCCATTAGGATTCTACTTGCTTTCGCAAATCATAATAATTTCAAATTATTTCCAATGGATGTTAAAAGTGCCTTTTTAAATGGATTTGTAAAAGAAGAAGTATATGTTGAACAACCACCACTTTTTCAAAATGATAAATTACCAAATCATGTTTACAAACTTAAAATGGCATTATATGGTCTAAAACAAGCTCCAAGAGCCTGGTATGATAGACTAAGATTTTATTTATTGCAATCTAATTTTGAAATTGGTAAAGTAGATAATACTCTTTTTATTAAAAGAAATAAAAATGATGTTTAACTAGTACAAGTTTACGTAGATGATATCATTTTTGATTCAACTAATTTTGAAATGAATAAAGAATTTTCAGAAATAATGACAAAAGAATTTGAGATGAGTCATATGGGTGAATTAAATTTCTTTTCAGGATTACAAATACAATTAGATAATGATATCTTCATTAGTTAAGAAAAAAATGCTAAAGACCTGATTAGTAAATTTGGTTTGACTACTGCGAGTGGAAAACCCACTCGCATGGCAACCAATGAGTACCTCAGTAAAGAAGATCTCTCGAAAGATGTTGATCAAAAACTATATAGAGGAATGATTGGACCACTACTCTATATTACTACCAGTAGACCTGATATCATGCATAGTGTTTGTCTCTGTGCCAGATATCAATCTCAACCTAAAGAGACCCACTTAAAAGCCGTAAAACGAATCATAAGATATGTTAAACACACATCTGATTATGGTTTATTCTACCCTAAAAATGATTCTTTTGACTTAATATCTTACTGTGATGATGACTATGCTGTTGTAAATCATACCAAAAAAGTACAAGTAGGACTTGTCACTTTTTGGGTCATTCTCTGATTTCTTGGCTTAGTAAAAAGCAAAACACAGTTTATTTATCAACAACTAAAGTAGAGTATATTTCTACTGCTTTGGCTTGTTCTCAAGTAATATATATGCAACAAACCTTAAAAGATTGTGGTTTAAAATTTTAAAAATCACCAATTTATTGTGACAATACAAGTGCGATAAATTTATCCAAAAATACTACTCAACATGCTCGAACTAAACATATTGATATCAGACATCATTTTCTCAAAGATAATATAAGTAAGGAAGTAGTTACTCTCAGGTATATCAATTTTGAGAATAAAATTGCTGATATCTTAACAAAATCCTTAAATGAATCAATATTTACTAAATTAAGAAGAGAATTTGGTATTTGTTCCATAACTGAAATATAAAATATAAATAACAAGTACAATTAATAATTAATATTAAAATAATTCATAGAGTTAAAATAAAAAGGACCATGTCGACATCCGCATATACCCATGTCGACATGCAACGTTTTTAAATTTTGAAATTTTCCCACCAAAATTCAAAAAATTTAGTTATATATTCTTCTCTATTTCGAATTTTTGTTCATTCCCTCTGTTTTCTCTTTAATCTATCTTTTGAAATAAATAAAATAATGGCCTCCTCTTCCAAATCAAACATAAAATCAACCTTTTCATTCCCCTCTCCTACGTCGGGTCCATTTCAACGTACTGCTCTCGGTCATGTGACTAAAATGGAGGAATCTATGAAGGATGTACTTTAGATGATGACTGAAATTCAAGTGACTCAACTTCGTATGGCAAAGGAACCGGAAAGGCAAGCCAAGATTCTTAGAAATTTGCAAAAATTCCTAATGGATAACCAGGCCAACCCTATCTTGATCGATGAAGACTCTTCACTCAATCAAGAACAAGAGGCCAGCGAGGAAGAAGAAGAAGAAGAACCCATAGAAGTAGCGCACGAGGAGGATGATGACCAAGTCGTTTGTGTTGGAGAATTGTGTTTTGACAAGAATGGGAATCTTGTCAACAACGTGGAAACTTCTGTTTCCACTATCCAAACTGTTCGATTCATAGATCTTCTATGTTTAATAGTGCATAATAGTTTCTTTTCTTTCTTCTCCATTATTGTTTGTGTTTCTTTATGTTTTCTAAACGTTCATGTATATACAACTTCATACATAATAAATAACTCATGTTCTTATATGTGTTTTAATTATAAATACTATTGTGAATTCTTACTGAGGATAGTTGATAGTTTAGGACTATGTTTTAGTATTAGATTTAAGTGATGATTACTTATGACAACACTATCATTATAATTACATGTCATAGAGTATTAGTTATATAGTTTGGAGTTATATAGTTATGTAGTGTGAAGTTATATAGTTTACATTTAGTTTTTTCTTGATGAAAAGGGGGGAATATAAAATAGGGTAGTTAGGCATAGATTAAGGGGGAGTTATTAGTTTTAGGGGGAGTTATTAGGATAGAAGTAAAATTTTATAAACAAAGGTTGTCGTCATCAAAAAGGGGGAGATTGTTAGTCCGTGAAATGATGGTTTTGATGACAACAACCTTAGAATAGTTTATAAAATATAAATACTAACATTATAAGTTTAGATATATATGTATATGCAGGATTTAACCATGCAGGTACTAAGAAAGAAGACTGTACAGTATAGAGATTCAAGATATCAAGATAGTAGACTCATGAGTATCAAGATTATCAAGAGTTCAAGATTTCAAAGCTAAGTATTTTTTAGGAATTTTGTTAAAACTCATAGAAAAGCATTGGAATCTTAAAATCCAATTTATTCATGGAATGGAATCCACTTCAAGCCTGTTAAAGGGATGGAACCCTAAGTAGGATGGAACCTACAAAAAATCTAGTGGAATATTTTTTTGTATCCTCTCACTTTTTATTCAAAATTATTTTTCAAAATTATATCAATTTTTCAAAATGTTTTCAAAATTTCCCTTTTAAAAGATTCAAAACCCTCTATCCTGATTTTAAATAACTTTAGCCTCAAAATTATCTTTAATTTCAAAGTCAAATTACTCCTGATTTTAAACTATCTTTTAATATAATATATTTAACTTTTAAATATTTACACTTAGATTTAAAATATAAAATTAGAGTTAAATTCTATATATATTATTCTCTATATTTACTTATGAATTTTAACTACATTCAAGTATATTTATAAAGTTTAAATTAGTTTTAATATAAGATAAAGGTTACTTTCAAAGAAAATCCAAACATCAAAAAATACTTTGGGATGTCGACATGCCAATATACCCCATGTCGACATGGTGTCAGTTGAGTTCAAAAATTAAATTTCAAAAGAAGTGTCTATTCGCCATAACTCTTCACGAATGGACATGGCTGTTGTTCTTCTACGAATAGGGGTTAGTTTCAACGAATTTTATATCAGATTTTCTGGTTTTTCACTCCTCTTCTTCTTTCACTTTTCTTAATACATATTCTTATCATTACTCTGCTGAAATCAACATGGAATCGAACTCGATTACTTCTAGTTTGATTCTCTATCACTCTCTCTACAAAATTCTCAGTGCTATTCAGAGTTATAGACTTCTTTGTAATCTATTAAGCGAGAAAAGGTGTGATTATAGCCTTGAAAATCAATCAAGAAAGAAAAGGTGTGATCGTAGCCTTGGTAAATCAATTGGGTAAACTTGTGGCCCGGAAATCAAGTATCTCTACCCAGAGGATCGAAATTCTGGAGGGTGTACCTCGTAGCCTTGAATCCGAGGGTGTGATTGTACAATTGCTTTTGAAAGGAAATCCGTACTTGTGTTGCGGGACTGGATGTAGGATAAATTCGAACCAGTATAAAATCCGGTGTATTCTTTCCTTTACTACTTTTATTTTATTTCTGCATCTGTGTTTGTTTCTGTGATCATAACTGTGTCTGTATATTGCGTACATCGGTGTCTAAATTAATATAAATCGAAAAAGGTTTAGTAATTCTTTATTAACACTACTCACCCTCCCTCTAGTGTTAATCCTAGCCTTAAGATCCGTAATCTGCATTTTCTCATAATTGGTATCAGAGCGAGGTATTCAAAGTTTCATAATCTGATTTTTGAAAAAGTTTTTAAAATGGCTATATTTGTTAATACTAGTTTAGAAGCATTCAAACCATTATCGTTTCTTGAGTATGCATATAATCAATATTCAAATTCAAGTTGTCTACCAAAATTATTTGATGTGCAGGAATCATGCTTTATGGGTGTTGAGGAATCAATCCACAATGGGCAAATTTGTGTAGATCAGAAAGAACAAGTGGATACTTGATAGTGGGTGTTCTAGACACATGACTGGCAATCCAGATATAATGAATGATATAATATACAAAGACGGAGGATTGGTTAACTTTGGAGACAATTCAAAAGGATATGTGATTGGCATCGGTAAAGTCGGTAATTCTGAAACTCCTACTATTACAAATGTTTTGCTAGTTAAGAATCTGAAACATAATCTGCTAAGTATAAGTCAACTATGTGACAAAGGATATAAAATTAAATTTAAAAAAGATAAATGTCACATTGAAGATAATAATTCAACCATTATATATGAGGGAGTCAGGAAAAAGAATATTTATATTCTTCGTATGAAAGTTTCAAATGATAACCTGTGTCTGTTGGCGAATACAAGTGATCCTTGGATTTGGCACAAGAGATTTGGGCATTTGAATTTCAAACTCTTATCTAGACTGTCAAAACATGATCTAGTAAGAGGTCTCTCTAAAATGAATTTTAAAGTAGATAGTTTATGTGATGCTTGTCAATCAGGAAAACTTAGAAAAAGTTCTTTTAAGTTAAAAGATATGATTTCAACTTCAAAACCTCTTGAATTACTTCATCTTGATTTATTTGGTCCATCTCAAATTCTATCAGTAAATCATAGTAAATATGTCTTTGTAATTGTAGATGATTATTCTAGATTTACATGGACAATGTTCTTGAAACATAAAAGTGAGACTTTTGAATGTTTTAAGACATTCTAAAAAAGAATTCAAAATCAATTTTCTCTAAAAATTATAACTATTCGAAGTGATCACGATAGAGAATTTGAAAATGAAAAGTTTGAGGAATTCTACAATAAAAATGGAATAACTCACAATTTTTCATTTTCGAGAACTCCATAACAAAACGGAGTAGTAGAACGTAAAAATAGGACTATTCAAGAGTGTGCGAGAACTATGCTTACAGATAGTAATTTACCAAAGAATTTTTGAGCAGAAGCAGTTGCCACCGCCTGTTATATTTTGAATAAAATTTTAATTAGACCTCTAACTGATAAGACATCTTATGAACTTCTTTATGTAAAGAAACGTAAGTTATCTTATTTCAGAATTTTTGGAAGTAAATGCTTTATTTTAAATACAAAAGATAATTTAGATAAATTTGATCCTAAATCCGCAAAGGTAACTTTATCGGATATTCTAATAGAAGTAAAGCGTACAGAGTGTTTAATTTAAAAACTAATTCCATTGAAGAAATAATGCATGTTTCATTTGATGAAAATTTCAAAAATTTTGAAGATACAAATGATGAAGAGGATTTAATCACTTAAAATCAAGAATCAACTGAAACTAATAATGAAATTAATCATCCTAATAAAAGGACTAAACTTTTAAAAGATCATCCTATAGAAAATATACTGGGAGATATGCAATCTGTTGTTAAAACTAGAAATCAACTAAGTCAAATGAGTAATGTAGCTTTTATATCAACTATTGAACCTAAAAATCCAAAAGAAGCATCAACTGATGATTCATGGATTTTGGCTATGCAAGAAGAATTAAATCAATTTACTAGAATTGATGTTTGGGAACTTGTTCCTAGACCAGAAAATAAAACTATAATTGGAACCAAAGTAGGTTTACAAAAATAAAATAAATGAACAGGGAGAGGTAGTTAGAAATAAAGCTCGATTAGTCGCTTAAGGTTATTGTTAAGAAGAAGGAATAGATTTCGATGAAACCTTTGCTCCCGTAGCAAGATTAGAAGCCATTAGGATTCTACTTGCTTTCGCAAATCATAATAATTTCGAATGATTTCAAAGGGATGTCAAAAGTGGCTTTTTAAATGGATTTGTAAAAGAAGAATTATATGTTGAACAACCACCAATTTTTGAAAATGATAAATTACCAAATCATGTTTACAAACTTAAAAAGGCATCGTATGGTCTAAAATAAGCTCCTAGAGCCTGGTATGATAGTAAGATCTTATTTATTGCAATCTAATTTTGAAATTGGTAAAGTAGATAATACTCTTTTTAATAAAAAAAATAAAAATGATATTCAACTAGTACAAGTTTACGTAGATGATATCATTTTTGGTTCAACTAATTTTGAAATGAATAAAAAAATTTCAGAAATAATGACAGAAGAATTTGAGATGAGTCATATGGGTGAATTAAATTTCTTTTTAGGATTACAAATAAAACAATTATGTAATGGTATCTTTATTAATCAAGAAAAATATGCTAAAGACCTAATTAGTAAATTTGGTTTGACTACTGCGAGTGGAAAACCCACTCCCATGGCAACCAATGAGTACCTCAGTAAAGAAGATCTCACGAAAGATGTAGATCAAAAACTATATAGAGGAATGATTGGATCACTACTCTATATTACTGCCAGTAGACCTGATATCGTGCATAGTGTTTGTCTCTGTGCCAGATATCATTCCCAACCTAAAGAGACCCACTTAAAAGCCGTAAAACGAATCATAAGATATGTTAAACACACATCTGATTATGGTTTATTCTACCCTAAAAATGATTCTTTTGACTTAATATCTTACTGTGATGCTGACTATACTGGTTGTAAATCAGACCGAAATAGTACAAGTAGGACTTGTCACTTTTTGGGGCATTCTCTGATAACTTGGCTTAGTAAAAAGCAAAACACAGTTTCTTTATCAACAACTGAAGTAGAGTATATTTCTGCTGCTTTGGCTTGTTCTCAAGTAATATACATACAGCAAACCTTAAAAGATTTTGGTTTAAATTTTTCAAAATCACCAATTTATTGTGACAATACAAGTGCGATAAATTTATCCAAAAATACTACTCAACATGCTCGAACTAAACATATTGATATCATACATCATTTTCTCAAAGATAATATAAGTAACGAAGTAGTTACTCTCGGGTATATCAATTCTAAGAATCAAATTGCTGATATCTTAACAAAACCCTTAAATGAATCAATATTTACTAAATTAAGAAGAGAATTAGGTATTTGTTCTCTAACTGAAATATAAAATATAAATAACAAGTATAATTAATAAATGATAGTAAAATAATTCAAAGATTTAAAATAAAAAGGACCATGTCGACATCCCCCATATACCCATGTCGACATGCAACGTTTTTAAATTTTGAAATTTTCCTACCAAAATTCAAAAAAATTAGTTATATATTCTTCTCTATTTCGAATTTTTGTTCATTCTCTCTGTTTTATCTTTAATCTATCTTCTGAAATGAATAAAATAATGGCCTCCTCTTCCAAATCAAACATAAAATCAACCTTTTCATTCACCTCTCCTACGTCGGGTCCATTTCAACGTACTACTATCGCTCATGTGACTAAAATGGAGGAATCTATGAAGGATGTACTTCAGATGATGACTGAAATTCAAGTGACTTAACTTCATATGGCAAAGGAATAGGAAAGGCAAGGCAAGATTCTTAGGAATTTGCAAATATTCCTAATGGATAACCAGGCCAACCCTATCTTGGTTGATGAAGACTCTTCACTCAATCAAGAACAAGAGGCCAGCGAGGAAGAAGAAGAAGAACCCATGGAAGAAGCGCACGATGAGGATGATGACCAAGTCGTTTGTGCTGGAGAAGTGTGTTTTAACAAGAATGGGAATCTTGTAGAACAACGTGGAAATTTCTGTTTCCACTATCCAAACGGTTCGATTCATAGATCTCCTATGTTTAATAACGCACAATAGTTTCTTTTCTTTCTTCTCCATTGTTGTTTGTGTTTCTTTATGCTTTCTAAACGTTCATGTATATACAACTTCATACGTAATTAATAACTCGTGTTCTTATATGTGTTTTAATGATAAATACTCCTGTGAATTCTTACTTAGGATAGTTGATAGTATAGGACTATGTTTTAGTATTAGATTTAAGTGATGATTACTTATGATAACACTATCTATAATCACATGTTATAGAGTATTAGTTATATAGTTTGGAGTAATATAGTTATATAGTGTGAAGTTATATAGTTTGCATTTAGTTTTTTGTTGATGACAATGGGGGGGGGGGGGGAATATAAAATAGGGTAGTTAGGCATAGATTAAGGGGGAGTTATTAGTTTTAGGGGGAGTTATTAGGATAGAAGTAAAATTTTATAAACAAAGGTTGTCATCATCAAAAGGGGGGAGATTGTTAGTCCGTGAAATGATGGTTTTGATGACAACAACCTTAGAATAGTTTATAAAATATAAATACTAACATTATAAGTTTAGATATATATATACATACATATATATATATATGTATATATATGTATGTATATGCAGGATTTAACCACGCAGGTACTAAGAAAGAAGACTGTACAGTATAGAGATTCAAGATATCAAGATAGAAGACTCATGAGTATCAAGATTATCAGGAGTTCAAGATTTCAAAGTTAAGTATTTTTTAGGAATTTTGTTAAAACTCATAGAAAAGCACTGGCATCTTAAAATCCAATTTATTCATGGAATGGAATCAACTTCGAGCCTGTTAAAGGGATGGAACCCTAAGTAGGATGGATACTACGAAAAATCTAGTGGAACTTTGTTTTGTATTCGCTAACTTTTATTCAAAATGATTTTTCAAAATTATATCCTGTTTTCAAAATATTTTCAAAACTTTCCTTTTAAAAGATTCGAAACCCTCTATCTTGATTTTAAATAATTTTAGCCTCGAAATTATCTTTAATTTCAAAGTCAAATTACTCCTGATTTTAAACTATCTTTTAATATAATATATTTAACTTTTAAATATTTATACTTAGATTTAAAATATAAAATTAGAGTTAAATTCTATATATATTATTCTCTATATTTACTTATGAATTTTAACTATATTCAAGTATATTTATAAAGTTTAAATTAGTTTTAATATAAGATAAAAGTTATTTTCAAAGAAAATCAAAACATCAAAAAATGCTTTGGGATGTCGACATGCCAATATACCCCATGTCGACATGGTGTCAGTTGAGTTCAAAATTTAAATTTCAAAAGAAGTGTCTATTCGCCATAACTCTTCACGAATGGACATGGCTGTTGTTCTTCTATAAATAGGGGTTAGTTTCAACGAATTTTATATCAGATTTTCTGGTTTTTCACTCCTCTTTTTCTTCCACTTTTCTTAATACATATTCTTATCATTACTCTGCCGAAATCAACATTGAATCGAACTCGATTACTTCTAGTTTGATTCTCTATCACTCTCTCTACTAGATTCTTAGTGCTATTCAGAGTGATAGACTTCTTTGTAATCTATTAAGTGAGAAAAGGTATGATTGTAGCCTTGAAAATCAGTCAAGAAAGAAAAGGTGTGATTGTAGCCTTGGTACATCAATTGGGTAAACTTGTGGCCCGGAAATCAAGTATCTCTATCCAGAGGATCGAAATTCTCGAGGGTGTATCTCGTAGCCTTGAAACCGAGGGTGTAATTGTACAAGTGCTTTTGAAAGGAAATCCGTACTTATGTTGCGGGATTGGATGTAGGGTAACTCCGAACCAGTATAAAATCCAGTGTGTTCTTTCCTTTACTGCTTTTATTTTATTTATGCATCTGTGTTTGTTTCTGTGATCATAACTGTGTCTGTATATTTCATATGTCTAAATTAACATAAATCGAAAAAGATTTAGTAATTCTTTATTAACACTATTCACCCCCTCTAGTGTTAATCCAAGCCTTTAGATCCGTAATCCGCATTTTCTTACAGCCTTTCGTAAGCATTGGAAACCTTCCATTCAAATACTTAACGTACCTTTTGAAATCATTGGGGAATCACCTCTTCGAAACCTTCATTGTATACCTTTAAAAATCAATAAAATCCTGACTTAAAACAAACCTTTCGAAAGCTCCAGGTTCTAATTATACAAATCCCAATCCCTTAAAAACCTTAATCGTTACATTATTCTATATAGTTTATCTAATTAAATCCCCTGAGTGTTGTTATTTAAAATTAGTGGTAATACATTTTCCCCTCCTTAAAGAACTTCGTCCTCGGAATTACAATAAATTACTCATAACAATCAATCATAAAGGTAAAACATACCATGAAACAAGTCGGGATAAGTGTCTCTAATCTTGCTCTCAGTTTTCTAAGTATAGTCTTTCTCGTCGTCGCTCCATTAGACTTTAGCCAATCTGACTGTCTTATTCCTTAGCCTCTTCTCATCTCTCGCGACTATACGAACTGGCTTTCTAATTATAGTCATACCTAATTCCACTACTAAATCATGTTGGTGCAAAAGTAGTTTTAGATCTCGAATATACTTCCTTAGATGAGAAACATGAAAAATATTGTGGACTCCTGCCAAACTCTTCGGTAACTCTACTCTATATGCAAGTTTCCCGATCCTTTCTACAATAGGAAATGGTCCAATGAATCTCGATGCCAATTTTCCTGATTTCTTGAATATGAATACAACTTTAATCATTGATACCTTGACGAAAACATGATCTCCAACTGAGAACTCTAAGTCTTTCAGTCTCTTATCAGCATACCTCTTTTGCCTAGACCGAGCTTCCTTTATTCTAGCTCGAATTTACTCAATCTTTTTTTGCAGCTTCCCTAACCAAATATAGAATAAGAACTAACCTATCACCGGTCCTAAACCAACAAACGGGAGATTTGCACGACCTTCCATATAAAGCTTCAAACGGTGTCGTCCCTATACTAGCCTGATAACTATTGTTATACGAAAACTCGACTAAGTGTAGGCGATCTTACCATGATCTTCCAAAGTCTAACACACAAGCTCTTAACAAATCATCTAAGACTTTGTTAACCATTTTCGTTTGCACATCTGTCTGTGGATGGTAAGCGATACTCATCTTGAGCTTAGTACCCAAAGTCTCATGTAGACTCTTCAAGAACTCACTAGTGAATAAGGAATATATATCACTTACTATACTATAGAAATTCCATGCAGTCTAACTATATTCTTCATAAACACCTTAGCTAAAATAGGTGTCATCCTAGTTGACTTTACGAATGAAATGGGCACTCTTGGTCAACCTGTCCACTATGACCAATATACTTTCACTTCCTCGATTTGACCTAGGTAACCCGTCTAAAATCAATTGAAATAGAATCCCATTCCATAATGGAACATCTAAAGGGTGAAGTAACCCACTTGGTTTTTGATGTTCGGCTTTTACCTGTTGACAATTCAAACGCTGCTTCACCCATAAGCCTATGTCTCTCTTCATACCATCCCAGAAGAAATTCTTCTTCATATCCTAATACATCTTAGTTCCTCTTGTATGAATGCTAAACTTTGAATAATGCATTCTTCAAGAACTTCCTCCCTAATGTTTCTCACATTTGGAACACATAGTCGTGCTTTCTTCCTCAACCGTTTATTCTAGTCAAGACCAAAATCTTTCAAGACATCGCTCTCCGTTCCATTCCTTAAATTTTTGATCCGTTCAGCTAATAGTTGATCCTCTCCTTGTCAATAAGCAATCATGTTGATCGTCGTCGGTCGAACTTATAAACATGACAACATAGCTGTTTCCATACAAGAATCACTCTGAGATCTCCATTGTACTCTGCATGTAGTCAATGCTTCCAAATCTTTTCACTCAGCTATCATTACCAATACTGCATTCTGATGTTTTCTACTAAGTGCATCTACAACCTTGTTACCTTTTCTTAGGGTGTACTGAATACTAAAGTCATAAGCGACTAAAAACTCTAACCACCTCTGCTGTCTCATATTCAACTCTTTCTAAGAGAAAAGATATTTTAATGACTTATGATCCGTATACAACTCGAATATTTCTCCTAAAAGGTAATGTCCCCACACCTTCAACGTAAAAATTACCATAGCTAATTCCAAATCCTGAGTTGGATACCTAACCTCACGTGGTCTGAGCTATCGAGAAGCATATGCAATCACTTTAGACCTTTGCGTTAACACAGCTACTAATTCTGTTCCATATGCATCCGAATACACTACTACATCCTTATTCCCTTTTGTAACAAATAACAAAGGTGCATTAGTCAACAAGTGTTTCAATCTTCGCAATGCTTCCTCACACCTATCGGTCCAAACTAACTTCACTTCCTTCCTCTTTAGCTTAGTCATCGGTGCCGTTATCCACGAGAAGACCTTTATGAATCTTTGGTAATACCTAGCTAATCCAAGAAAACTCTTTATCTCAGTCACTGTCTCAGATCTCTTCCAACTATTCACTATCTCGATCTTAGCCGGATCTACTGACAACCCTTTCTCTGAGACTACATAACCAAGAAACTTCACTTCTTTATTTCAGAAATGACATTTCAAAAATTTCTCTATTAGTTGATGCTACCTCAACGTATCAAGCACCCCTCTAAGATGAACTTCATGCTTTCTTTCATCTTGAGAGTATATCAAAATGTCATCTATGAATACCAATGCGAACCTATCTAAGTGCTCTCGAAAAACTTGGTTCATCAAATCTACAAAGAATGTCAGCGCATTATTTTGTTTGAATGACATTACTAACCATTTGTACGATCTATACCGGGTCCTAAACGCCGCCAAAGGAATACTACCCTCAATCATTCTAAGCTGGTGGAATCCTATTGCTAAATCCAACTGGGAAAATATTTTGGCTCCACTCAACTAGTTGAACAAATCAACAATTCTAGGTAACAGATATCGATTCTTTATCATCTTCTCATTCAACTAACAATAATCGATATACAACCTTAATGATCCATCCGGTTTCTTTACAAACACTAAGGCTGCTCCCCAAGTCGAACTGCTTGGCCTGATAAAATTCATACCATCTAAATCCACCAACTGGGCCTTTAGCTCCCTCATCTCGTTAAATGTCATTCTACTTGGCGGTTTACTCACTGGTTCTGCTCCTGGTACTAAATCTATCTAAACTCAGTAGCTCGTTTCGGTAGCATTATACTACAGGCTTAAAGGCATCTGTGAATCCTTTAACAACGAAAATTGATTTAACTCGTCTTCTGTCTCTACAACACCTAACAAAGCATTAACCTCAAAACTAGGGTTTTCTATGGAGTATATAATCCGACCTCTACAGTCGGGATGTTTAAGTGATATTTTCCTATCATGAAAAAATATGCTAGCATCGTATTTACTTAATCCATCCATACCCAAAATAATTCTGAACCCTATAGAATCAAACAAATGCAAACTGCAAGCAAATACATGACCTAACAATTCAAACACTAAGTGGTCACATCTCATCCCAAGAGTCACATAACCTCTTATCGGATTTGCAACCCTTAAGGAAGTTACTAGGTATGAGGATTCTAAGTTAAGCTTATCTACCAAACAACGAGATATAAAAGAATGAGATGCACCAGTATCAAATAGAACTCTAATTGACATACCATGGATCAAAAGCGTACTTCCTAACACAGCTTTTCCTTTGTGGCCCCGAGGTAGCTGGCTCCAATGAAAATACTTTGCCTCTTCCATCCTTGGCTAGCTCCTTGCAGTGGTTTTTATAATTTCAAATTTGATCGCGGTTGAAGCAACTAATATTCTTCTTCCCGATCACCTTCTTTCCATCTCCCAAGCGATATTCATTGGAGAAATGCCCTTACTTGTCACATTTATAACAGATAACCTCCGCCTTTCCCTTCTTGCCAGCTCCACTCTTCTGAGCCCCTTCTTATGGAAAAACTTCCTCTTCTGGTTCTACCCTTCTTAAGCTCCTTCATCTTTATTTCCCTCAAGAAAAGCAAGCATTTTTTCTTGCCTCAAAGACATCTCAACAACTACATCGCATGGATCTCCAATGTGCGACAATGTGGCCTTAGCAAGCTCAGACTTCAACCCTCAAATTAACTTTGCATTCCTCTTAATGACAGTATCAATGTAGCATATCCATATCTCGATAGCTCCTCAAATCTGGTTGCATACTCAAGCATTGTCATGTCTCCCTGTTCCAACTCAGCAAACTTCCCGAGCAGAGTAGACTTAGCAATATCTGATATAAACCTTTCTTCAAACCTTCTTCTGAACTCAGCCTAAGTCATAGTCTCCACATTCACTCCAACTATAACATTGTTCTACCAATACAGTGCTACTCCTTGCTGCTATCATGAAGTGAGTCTCCTTTTCTGATCATCATTGAGGTTCAAATCAGCAAAAATTCTCTCGCAATGAAGTAACCAATTCTCCACTTCAATTGCATCCTCACTCCCGACAAATGACTTTCCTTCCATCCTAGCATAATCTCTACGCAGTGCAGCATAATTATTAAGCATAGGATCTACCTTATTTCCTCCTTTAACATTTCCTCCAACTAACCCAATAGCCATGCCTACATCATGTAAACGAAGAACTGATATACCAATCTTGATCGTTACAAAGTACGATGCTACCACATTGAGGCCGTTGTTGAGGAAGAAAATCAATATATTGCTTATATAGCTTAATACTTTAGACCTTTTTGAAGATGGTTCTGTTACTAACATGTTTACTTCCATTGTGGATAATGTATTTTGTTTCAAAGCCCTGCAAGCTCTACGTTTAGTGGATATGCAAATTCCCTCCGCATATTCCAAAACTTTCCAAGGCCTGCCTCACGGAATCCAAGTTGAATGAGATAAATTGAACAAGTATAGATGTCCCATATTGGGATGTGCTATTAAACCAAAATTGAGATTATCCACAAAAAACTATGGTAGAGCAGTTTACGAATGTCTGTACGGTGGGCTTGATTTTACAAAGGTTATTCCATTTGGAATTTTTTGCTTTATCAAAACATCGGACTTCTAAATTCACATAAGGTCCTCCAGGAATTCCTTCTAGAGCCTGTTGAATAATTTCTATAGATTCCTTCATTTCACTGATTCCTACTAAATAACGAGCTAGTGAATCTCCTTCCTTTTTCAATTGGACTTCCCTATCAAAATTTTCCCTTTTGGGCCGGTTGTGGGTGAGTAGAGATTTGAACCTCCAACACCGTGGTTCGTAGCCACGTGCTCTAATCCTCTAAGCTACAAGCCCTACCCTGTCTCTACTGGATCTGTTCCCGGGAGTACCCTCAAAAAGGAACCTCTGGTCAACCATTTCATTTCAGGTTAAGAAGATGTGAAAGTGCGTTTCACTCTATAAGAACAGTGCATTCTGAGGTGTGAAGAGGGAGTGAAGAGATATCATAATTGAGGTTTTGATTAAGAGGACCTTTGCGTTTTTTTAGTAAAATAAGAGGTGTTAAGCTTTTATCATTCTGGTATCAAGCTATTTTTCCACAAGACCTCCCCTAAGGTATCATCACCGCAATAGAGTTTAACCACCAAATTCGGGATGGATTGATGTGGTTCCTCTATGCCTAAGACACCACTATATCGAATCATGAACAAAGAAAGGCATGAGAATGAGAGAAATATTGGCTAGTGATTGTGAGGCCCTAATTCTTGACTAGAAGGAACACCAAAGGCCTTCGCCCTTCCCTATCTATCCAACGGAGGGAAGGGTAGAACTTTTGGTTTTTTTATGTTGTTAGACAGTTGAACAATGAAAATAGATGGTGAGTTCTTGATTGAATTGATCAGGTCGTATAGAAACAAGCTTCAAAACTCTCGGTCTGTTAGGATGCCTCAGTTGCATACATCACTCCACTTCCACTTGACACCTATCGTAATGATAAATGGCTCGTCTCGCCGTGATCTTATCTTGGATTCTCAACACTTTTGTCGCTCCATCCCCAAGGGGGCAGAGAACTCATTGCTATCTCGGCTGGGCTACCGGAGGCTCTGGGGAAGTCGGAATAGGAGAGCACTCATCTTGGGGTAGGCTTACTACTTAGATGCCTTCAGCAGTTATCCGCTATGCACTTGGCTATCCAATGTTTACCATGGGCACGATAACTGGTACACCAGAGGTATGTCCTTCCCGGACCTCTCGTACTAGGGAAAGTTCCTCTCAATGCTTAAACGCCCGCATAAAAAATGGACCAAACTGTCTAAAGACGTTCTGAACCTAGCTCACGTACCACTTTTATGGGAGAACATCCCAACCCATGGAACATACTACAGCCCCAGGTGGCGAAGAGCCGACATTGAGGTGCCAAACCTTCCCGTCGATGTGAACTCTTGGGGAAGATCAACCTGTTATCCCTAGAGTAACTTTTATCCGTTAAGCGACGGCCATTCCACTCGGCACCGTCGGATCACTAAGGTCGACGTTCATCTCTGCTCGATGGGTAAGTCTTGCAGTCAAGCTCCCTTATGCCTTTGCACTTGAGGGCCAATCTCCGTCCGGCCCTAGGAAACCTTTGCATGCCTCCGTTACCTTTTTGGAGGCCTACGCCCCATAGAAACTATCTACCTGAGATTGTCCCTTGGCACGTGTCAACTTGCGGCATTCCAGCACCCATATTAGCATCTTGTGCATAACCGGGATTCCTTCTAGTGTTTGGTCCGGCATTCCCATTGGTTGTGGTGCTTCCCCCACCAATGTTAACTCTTCCACATCTAGCATCCATATCTTACATCGGTAAAATCTGCATTTGAGTCTTTGTAAGATACGAAAGAATAGACTAAGAGAGATGGGAGAATAGAGATAAAGCGTATATTTATGTACAGCAAATACAAGTACATTACTATAATTTTATCCCATACCCTAATCTTTTCTCTATTTCCTTAAGACTACGTTTTCAAAAATCATTCTAAGTTTGAAATTTATTTTAAGTTTTCCATAAACCTATGCTCCAATACCAAGTTGTAACATCCCCATCTTGAGGCCTGAAGCTAAATGTTGTAGATGCTACAGTCATCCATAGTATTAACTTTAGTTGACAAAATACGATAATATTAATGGTATCCATAATATCAGGAACACATGAATATGAAATTAAATCAACACAGATTAAAACAACTTTTCTGATTATGTTTCAAATCAATATTTCATATTTAATCATATAATCCCATAATCGATTCCCAGGTTTTGATCAAATATAATTATTACAAGTTATTCTAAGAGCTACATATGAAGATGCCCCCTTGGATGATCAGTGTAAACAGACAATCAGTCTTAATACAACATAGAGGAAATAAAACAAAATAACTCCTAAATATAGCTAGTATTGCATCCTTCATGCCTTTAGAATCTTATTCGTCCAACCTACTAAACATGTAAAACCTCAACTCTCAATCTACTCAAATCATATTTTAAGCACCCGAGAGTTTAAGGGGAAAACATAAATTTCGAGTTGGACATAAAGCATGGTGTAAATAATACTATACATTTCGGTTATCTGATATTAAGTGAGACCATGCCGCTTAGCGGAACGAGTTTTCCCTCACTAATATCCCTTTTTAAAACATATCTTTCGCACACCAAAATCCTGCAATCAAACTAATTAAACAATAATAGCAATATCATATATGCATATAAATTAGGTAATCAATTGGCGATCTGTCTGAACGGTATAGTTTTGTTTAGCTAACTACTAACCATTAGCTGACTCGGGCCTACTGGATAGTATAAATATTCTAACTTCTGTTAACGAACTCTTGGACGATATGTCCCTAACTTACTTCTCCTAGGTCAACTGATTATAATGGTTTTGCATGCTCTCCAATAACCTATCTTTAATCTATATATTATTTTCTGTATATAACATCATTTTAGTCTTACCTGTGACAAAGCCCTACATACTGGAATTTTGGACTTACTTTAGCTAGGGGCTATTAGCTAAAGTATAGGGTGCGACCCTGTACCAGTCCCATCTGGTATTCTAATATCCGATTCATCTACTTGGGGTTAAAAACCCCATCAAATTTTCCTTGAAAACATTTCTTTCGAATTAATTAAACCCTTTAAATCATACTTAAACAAGAAAAATATGCTCTTTGCTTTACTTAAATCTCTTTGCCATGTTATATATAATTTACTCAAAATAATGTTGGTGAAAAATAATGGGGATATCTATCCTTCCAAAGTAATTTAAAACCCTTTAGGCCATGAGGCCAAGGTAAATCATTTGAAACCTTTACTTAAAAACTTTAAACAACCATTCCGAATCCATTGAAAGTACCCCTTTCGAAATATATTAACTACTATACCCAGAAACACTAGGCCGAAAGGCCAAAACATACTTTTAAAATTTTTAAAATTAACCTCTTGAAATTATTAAGGGTATCCCTTTGAAATTTTTATGACACTTAGACATCCCCTTTTCAAAACACTTCAAACTTGCCATTCGAAAGCATTGGAAACCTTCCATTCAAATACTTAAAAGTACCTTTCGAAATCATTGGGGAATCTCTCCTTCAAAACCTTCATTATATACCTTTAGGAATAAAATCCTTTACTTAAAACAAACCTTTCGAAAGCTCTGGGTTCAAGTAAAAGCTTGTGGAATGTTCTTTTGAAATCATTTAAAATTCATTCCGTTCGAAACCTATGGGTTTAACTTTCAATAGTTAAAAGGGTCTAAAAGAACTGGGGTGAAAGCAACTCTTTCGAAAGCAATTTCTAAGTAAAAGAAAGTAGGTGGTTTTTTCGAAACATCCGTTTTGAAAGAATGGAGAAGCGGGTTCTTAGTAAAAATGAAAGCACCCTTTTTAAACCTTTATTTGAAGGCAAAAGTGGCCTTAACTAGGTTGAAAGGTAGAATGTGGCAGCAAGGGTTTCGATCCTATCGAAAGCTAATTTTTAAACAAAAGGCTACAACCTCTTTCGAAAGCTATATTAAAATCCTTTCAAAAGCATTCTTTTAAAAGCAAGACAAGCGACATCTCATTTGAAAGAAAACCAAAGGCTTCGACCCATTCGAAAGCATTGTTTTGACTCTATACCTGCCACCTTTCTCCAATCCACTACATACCAAAGCGTTGATACCAAGTGTATTGGTTTCCACTAGGTTAGAGGCAGTAGTATGGAGTCGAAAGGTGCTACAGAAAGTGGCGTGACAGCAATCCATTACAAAAATTAATTTTAACTTTTTAAAGTTATATCTTTCTAACTAACCCGCCTTAATTGTCAACATCTAATTGGCGGTCAATTTCTTTTCCAAAATCTTTTCTAAAAGTTCTACCGAATTCGGTGATTAATAATTTAAAAAATTTAGCAAATTGCCCTTTCTCCTTTCATAAACATATAAAACATTTAAGTACCATACCATAAATAATTTTATATACTTAATAAAACACTTAGGAAAATTCTTCAAAAATTCGCATAAATCACTTTTAATATGTTTTCTAGCATATTTAATTTCTGACCCAAAATTAATATATGGTAGCCGAAATTAATTTAAACCCAATTTACCTATTTTTTACTATAAAATTATAATAAATCCACAACAACTCAGAAAACTATGAAACTTTAAACTCATCTCTAAAATAATGTTTCTGACCTTATATAAAAAACGCAAGCTATTTGGATGTCATTTAATAGGTTTTCCAAATCAATTCTTATCAAAAAATCTATATGAAATATCACAAATCATCAAGAAGCATATATATCCATTTAAACAATCAAAACATGGAAAATCATGAGCAAAATAAATTTGGATCTCAACTAAAACCCAAAAACAATAAAATGAGATGTAATCTATTCACCTTTAGCTTGTTCGTTAAGGAGGTTGAGATTTGTTCTTTGATTAATTAGCTTAAATTTCCTTCTTGAAATCTTTCTTATCTTCCCCTTGTTATCTTCTAATTGTGGTCAGCTAAACTTTGTTTAGCTTTAGTTTGTGAATGTTGTAAATGAAAGTGGGATAAGAGTTTAGGGTATAAGAATATAACCTATTTCTATTTTGCCTTTATCTTACTTTTTCTACTTACTTCATGTTAAACTTTCATCTATTCAATTCATTCCTAAGGCACGACTACCTTATAATTATACAAATCTCAATCTCTTAACCACTTTAATCTTTACATTATTCTACTTACTTTATCTAATTAAATCTCCTGAATATTGTAATTTAAAATTAGGATTGTTACAGTAAGATTAATTGATGTATTTATTATTAATATGATCTATTTGTCTTGTTAATTAACACAACTTAAACCATTAAACTTTAATACACTAACCAAAGCCACTTGTCAAATCTTAAGAAACAGACTATGATATTAAAAAAATCTATTTTAAATATGATCTATTTATTTTGAACTAGTAACATAGAACATAAAATTTTGATTTTACTTTTAACTTCATGATCAAAATCAATTAGTTAGATAACGATATAACTTGTGTTTATATTTGATTAAGTAGCCTATTTGTTACCAACAACATAGGCTATCAAATTCACTAATAAACAACAAACTTCCATTAACATCAAAATTCCATTAAGCATTAAACAGGAGATCATAAATGAAGTCTTTGTGTTGATTTTGTATGATTCATGAGAACTTCATTACCCCTAAATTAAAGAGGTTTAACTACTCATTTCTGAATTCAAAAAAACATTTAACATAAATAAAAAAGAAGGAAAAACAAAGTAAAGAGAGTAAGAGAACTAACTAATATGCATAAAAGGAAAAAACTAAGCTACTTGCATAAAATAAAACAAAAAGCATAAAGGATGACAATTTAAAAGCATAAAATAAAAGACAATACTAAGAAGCCATTAAAGATAAGAGTAATTTTTATATATGATTTATGGCTACAACTCGTATGCATAAAAAAGAAGAGCAATTACATGAACATAGGAGAGTTATTTATACATGTTCTAAAACCCAACTATCTTTTAGGAAACTACCATAATTGCCCTTCACTTTATGTAGCCTTCAAGTAATCATTAAGGAATTAATGAATCCTTACTAACATGTGCTTTTGCCTTTTAATGTTGGTCCATTAGTTTATGGGTAGATGGACTCCTCCATGTTGCATGAATTCTTTTGTTTTCTTCTTTCTTTGGGCTTCCACTACTTGTGCATTCATATGTCCATGAAGCCATTTCCAGTTTGTACTCAATTTCCTACAAAATAAAATTAAAATGTTTCACATATTAAAATTACCATTTTTTCCAAATGTAGATGAGTGAATGATGGTTTGAAAAGAAGAACTTACTTTTTAAATTGACATAAAACACTAATATACAAGTTTCGGTCATCATCAAGAAATTTCAGTCTTTTACTGATCAAAACATCCAATAAAAATTAAGCTATCGTCATAATTGGACCCTAGCTTGACAAGCTATTTCGGTTGATAACATAGTGCTACTGTGGAATAAATTCATTAATTGGTTGTCAAAGGTCGCAAAGTGGTATCTCCATTTTCTTTTATAAACAAGTCAAATCGGTAAAGTCAGGATAATGCTTGGCTTTCAATCCCTTACTCTCTCGTTATTTGAAAAAATATCAACATTATTATTATTTACATACGCCTAACTCAGAAAACCAAGGCCAGCTACACCATCCACGTACTGCCTTATGGGCGTACGTAAGAAGAATACAAAGTGAGCCGAGTGTATACAGTTACGTATGAACACCTGACTATAGGCGTTTAATAATAATAATATATACACACACACCCCAAACTTATAAAACGTGGCTAGATATACCATTCTTAAACTGCCTTCCAGGCTTATGTGAGAAGAGAACATAGTGTGACGGGTGTACAGACTTACGTGTGCATGCAAACGTAGGTGTTTTTTGTTTTTTTTTGAATGTTTTTTTGTAATTGTTTTAAAGAGAAGAGAGAGTTATGTAGAATCATCTTAGCACCACTTAACTTTAAAGATTAATAATGTTAACATAGGTGCTTTAAATCAACGACTTTTTAAATGAAGTCCACAATATAGAATAACTTCATAATCATCACATATGGATCTCCCTATATACTAATTATACCATAGTTGTTTATAATTTAAACTTTTTTTAATTATTCATTTGAGTTAATTAATTTTTCAAAAATTTCTATCTTATGACCAAAACTGTATGCTTATATTATCATGCTTATTAAAAAGTAAATTATGATGCACTTTTTTAAAATTAAAATGCAATATTTTTCATTTTTTTGAAAAATGTGGAAAGAAAAATATAAAAATTAATGCATGTAAAAATAAACATGAGACTCCCCCACACTTGATTTTGACTATTCTCCACAGTCAACGCATGATATAATGAGTGTAAATTTGATGAATATATATATATATATATATATAGACACACACACACATAAGAAAGCGTAAAAATTCCTTACTAGACGTAGTGTGGCTCATGAAGAATCATGAGCTCCTCCGCCCGGTCACTTGAAAATTCCAAGTGAGGCTTTATATGATGACCCTTGACCTTAAAAATCGATCCATTCGTAAAGTTTTCTATTTCTATGGCACCATATGGAAAAACGATAAGTGCCACGCATGGTCGGGTCCATCTTGATTTTAATTTCCCAAGGACTAAATGAAGTTGAGAGTCATACAAAAGAACATTTTGATTTGGTAAAAACGTTTTTCTTATGGTTGACTTGTTATGGAAAACTTTGGTTTTTTCCTTGTAAATTTTTGAGTTTTTATACGCGTCGTTCCTAATCACTTCCGAATAATTGAGTTGCAATTTTCTGTTTTCACCATCCTTTTCAAAATCAAAGTTTATGTTCTTTGTTGCCCATAAGTCTTTATATTTAAGCTCGACTATTAAATGGCATGTTTTACCTTATACTAATCATAATGGGGACATTCTAAGATGTAGGACCGATTTCACCCTAGAGGGAGTGAATAGCGTGATACACATAATTATAAAAATTTAATGCTGAAGTATATATAATAATCACAGCGCTAATAATAGCAGAATAATAGAAACACAGATAATAGTAAAATATAAAAAGCAGAAATAGAACAACACAGATTTACCCAACTTCGGCAAAACCAGCCTACGTGCTGCCCTAAGGTTTCTACTAGAAATTAAGTAGTGAAACGCTTACACACGTAAACTCGTGACACCTGCTATCGACCAACCTAACTCTATGCTCAAAACCCTGCCACAACTCAACCACTTAGTTGCGAATTCTCGAACTACACCACCGTAGTTTGTCCCTTAGTCACATAACTACAATTTACAAAAGTTTAAAAGATAAAATACAAATTTAAAATGTTTTAAAAATATATAACCCTAATTTTAAAAATTAAAGCTCAAATGTAACTAAAAGACGTCGGGCCAATAATTAAGTAAAGTGATAAAAAATCCCCTTCTCTTTTATTCCTTTGGCCCGCTTTCTTTCGTTTGTGATAATGGCTGTCTCTTTGCTCGTTTGTTCCTCTTTAAGGAAATTAGGGTTTCGTGAAGCCAATGCTCTAAAGATTGGTCTAGTCGAGTGATTGTCCTTGCGTTGCTTTCTCGATTGTCTTCTAGTTTAAGCGCAGTTGCTTTAATTCGTCAAGTTCGATTTGATTGGTATATGATTTCCTTTTTGGTTTCGTTTATATGCTTGAACTTGATTGCTCTAAAAGCCGATGATGTTAATGATTTTTATAGGGTTGAAAACCCTAAATTTTCGATTGAATATATTTTTTAAATCATCTGATAATTTAAGTTTAGCCGTTCAATTTTTATTGATTGTTGATGATGTTTTCTAACATTTTCAATTCGTATAATTTGTGTTGCTTGAATATCACGTCATCGATTTTAACATGGAATTTGGTTCCATTCTTTTCTCTTAATTTCGGCATCGTGAATATACGAATTTTTTTACCTTTGTGACTTCAGCACTTTGATTATGTGATGATATTTTTGCTTTGACTTGTTTAATTCCTTGGACACCACGGCTTTGACTTTGTTTATTTTGACTATTGTTTCATGATAATTTTGTTCGAACTGTATTTTGATGACCCATGGCTTCTGATCAATTTGGATTCATACTTGCTTGCTGTATTGATTTGGTTGTACTTGCTGTTGGTCTTCACTTTAGTTGATTGCATTACATTGTTCAGTTTCTTGTGCCATTTGGTTGATCTTATTCATAACTGCATATATTTATACAGGTTGTTTCACACATGTATATATGTGATGTGCATTTTTCACTTACTTATCTAGCTTGGACATTCATGTTATGGTAGTTATATGTGGTTGCAGTTTTGGGTTTCCAGTTGCAATTTGATATTGCAGTCTGTTCTGTAATCAGTTGTCTAGGCACAACTGTGTTCAACCTAATTTTTGAACCTCTCTGCACTCTGGTTAATTTGCTTGAAGTTTTAGCCTTTGGTATTTGAGTTCATTTGCTCACAGGAGCTGCTGTCTTCATATTGAGGTATGTTACTGTGTACTTGTAGTAACTTGCATTCTTTGGCCATATGTGCTATTTGGTTGTCTGCACTATGATTCTTGAATTACTTGTGTATATATGCACATGTTCTATTTCCTGGCATCACCCTTTGTGTATTTGAGCTTGTTGAACTGTTCTTTGCATATATACCTTGCTGAACTGTTGAGTTGTATTTTATTGTTCACTATTTTTTTGCATTGTATAATGAGCTTTGTTTTGCATCGAGTACATGTCTACATGCTTCACTGCATCCCACATTATTGCTGCACATATATATGTCTGAATTCTTAAGTCTGGTGGAAGCTTTGCATTCATGACTCCACTGTCTTGACTTGTGACTCTACCTGATGCTTGTAGTTGTTTTGCATTGAGATGTACTGTTGAGGCTTTGTTCATTCTTATGTGGTATACAAGTCTGGTTCAATTTCGTTCACCATAGTCCATGTGTTTATATGTGGCCAGTGTTGGCGATACTGCATGTGCATGTGTATGTTAGATTGCATTTTGAACTGCTGCGGTCATGCCTCTGTTTTCATGTGATGTCTATTGCATGAGTTCAATCAGTGTGTATATGTTTTCCTGATTGCATTTTATGTGAGCCGCAAGTGTGCTGTATACCTCCTTTTTGTACTGCTTCATTGATGATGCTTTAAATCTTCTGCTTGTTGTATATATGGATATGTATATACAGTGTTGTATTGCATCATGTGTTGAATCCAGCTTATGGCTTGGGTTTGATCTTATGCTCATATCGTGACTTTATTTGTATTGCACCTAAGTTGAACCTAGGTTTAGCTCAGTTTGACCTTGTGCTCACCTGTCCATGCAGTTTTATCAAGTGTATATTGATGTGCACGGCCTTGTGGAATGTACAGTGATACACTGTGCATGTCACAGGTTGTTCGTGCTTGGTAAATTCAAAAATTAAATGATGACGAACAACCTAAATAACTAAGGCATATAATATTTTAAAAAACACATTTTATTTGACACTGCAAAAATATTTCATTTTCAGTTTTATCATGTCAGTGTTTATTTTGCAGATAACTCAGATGCTGGAAACAAATTGGAATACAGTTGAAGATTAATACGAGTGAGTGAGTGATATGTAGTGAGGTGCAAATGCAAATGATAATTGTATAGTGAAAAATTGTGTTGTAACTTGAAATTGTATTGTAATGAAAATTTTGTATATAGTGAAAGCTCAAATTTGTACTATTCAAAATTATAATAAAAAATTTATTTGAATTTAAATTCTGTGACATTTATTTTATTCATCAAATATTTATTTAATTGTGTGAAATTAAAATAGTACAATAATAAATACATTTAAATGAATATATATATATATATATATATGTTTATTATCATCAAACAAAAATCATATACTAGCATATTCAAGACAAGATTAGTTTAAAAGCAGTTATGTAACCCTAAAGTGCATTTGTCAATTTTTGAGGCCAATCTTTTCAATCTTTGTTAAACAGTTTTCTCCAAACTTTGTTTGATTTATCGATTTGAAACTTCGAATCGAACATAGTTTTAAGGATGATAAGGAGTGGATAACTTGTGGATTATAAAGTATTTCTTCATTAAAGCTCGGAAAGATTGGTTACAAAAATGAGTTTCATTATCACTTATTATTATACGAAAACCTAGAAAAGATGTTTTCTTTTATGAATTTCATAACAAATATATGGTCATTTGTTTTACATGGAATGGCTTTAACCCATTTAGGAAAAAAATAGACGGCAAGGAAAATAAAAAATTTCTGAAAGAGTTATGAAATGGTCACATAAATTAACCCCCCATACATCAAAGATTTTGATCGTGAGGACGGAGGTCAGAGGCATCATGTTTCGTTGAGAGATTTCTCCTCACATTTGACAATCATCACATGCCTTACAAAGCTCGAACATGTCTTTGAAAAGTGTAGGCCAATAAAGGCCACAGTGGAGCACCTTTTCGTAGTTTTCTTAGGATCGATATGTCCACCATAAGCTTGTTCATGACAAAATAAAAGAACATCTTGATTTCACTATCAGGGATGCATCATCAAACGATTTGGTCAGAACTATACTTAAATAAGTATGGATCGTCCCAATAGGAATATTTCATAGTGGACAAAATTTTATATTTATCTTGTTTAGACTAAAATAAAGGTGTTTGCTTAGTGACTAAATAGTTCGCTATATTGGCAAATCATGGATCGATGGAAACTGAAAAGAGTTGTTCATCGGGAAAGTTCTCTTTAATAGCAAAGAAGATGGTGAAGATGAGACAAGTTATCGGCTACGACATTGTCAGATCCTTTTTTGTCTTTGATTGTAAGATCAAATTCCTAGAGTAAAAAGATCCAACGAATCAAACGAGATTTAGCATCCTTTTTAGCAAAAAGGTACCTAAGAGCGGAGCGGTCAGTGTAGACCGTGATGTGTGAGCCTGTCATAAAAGGTCAAAACTTTTCTAGTGCAAAACTACAGCTAGAAGCTCTTTTTTGGTGGTTGTGTAGTTGAGTTGAACATCGTTCAAAGTTGTACTTGCATAATAGATAACGTGAAGGATTTTATTGATGCATTGCCCTAGGATAACACCAATCACAAATTTCAAGGTGTCACACAAAATTTCAAAAGTAAGATCCCAATTGGGCAAGTAGATGATTGGAGCAGAAATGAATTCATTTTTAACACACTCAAAAGAGGAGATACGATCAGAATTAAAATCAAAAGGAATGTCTTTTCTTAAAAGAGTAGTCAAAGGTCGAGTGATTTTGTTTCAGCTTTTATAATGCGTCGATAAAAAATCGCTTGCCCTAAGAATGATAAAATGTCCTTGACAGATTTGAGAATGGGAAGATTTGAAATAACATCGACTTTTGCTTTACCTACCTCAATACCCTTAATTGAAATGATATGTCCAAGGACAATGCCTTATTTGACCATAAAGTGGCATTTTTCCCAATTCAGAGTTAATTTTTTTTGCTTCACATTGATTTAGAACCAACTCAAGATGATATAAGCACTTGGAAAAATAATCTCCCGAGATAGAGAAATCGTCCATAAAAACTTATAGAAAGCGTTTGATCATGTTAGAAAAGATGCCAACCATGCATCATTGGAATGTCGTAGGGTATTATAAAGTCTGAATGGCATACATTGATAAGCAATGGTTCCAAAAGAACATATGGAAGACATTTTTTCTTTATCTTCAGGTGTGATTGAAATTTGGTTATAACCGAAATAACAATCCAGAAAATAGTATAATTCATGACCAGCTAATTGTTCAAGCATTTAGTCGATGAAAGGAAGAGGAAAATGATCTTTACTTGTTGCAGAATTTTATTTTTGATAATCGATTGAAACACGATAAACGGTTTGAATACGAGTTGGAATGAGTTCATTGGTGTCATTCGTAATAACAGCGAGTCGAGATTCTTTAGGCATGACATGAGTTGGGTTAACCCATGAACTATCAAAGATGGGATATATATATATATATATATATATATATATATATATATATATATATATATATATATATATATATAATACCATTATCAAGGAGTTTAAGAATTTCTTCTCGAACCGTATCCTTCATCTTGGGGTTAAGCGTTTGTTGTGCATCACGAGTAGGTTTGGCTTCGTCAAGTAGTAAATGTGATGTTGAACAATTGTAGGGCTAATTCCCTTAATATCGGTGATGAACCACCCAGCCGCATCTTTTTTTTCCAAAGAATTAAAAAAAGGGATTCTTCTTGGTCAAGGGAAGTTCAAAAGAAATTATGATGGGAAATATTTCATTTCACTTAAGTATGCATATTAAGGTGAGAAGGAAGAGGTTTGAGCTCTAACCTAGGAGGTTTCTCAATTAAAGAAATCGGTTGAGTTTCAGCCTAAACTATGAGTGGTTCAAAAGGAAGCATGTCTTCGATCTTGTTTGGCGTGTCATGAAACAATTGTTCGTACTCGGCCTAGCGTTCGTCATTAAGGTCAGCTGTTTCATTTTCGAAGTTTTCTTGAATAACGATAACTTCCAAAGTTTGGTCGATTGGTTCGTTCGATTGATTTTCTAAATTGAAGATGTTAAGATCTAAGGTCATATTACTAAAAGGATATTTTCATTGAACCATTCCAACAATTGATCAAGGCATATAGACTTGGCCAAGAAATGTCGTCTTAAAATCAAAGGAATTTGACCTGTATGATTCTTTACTAGTTGTGTTTCAGGGACGATGAAATCAAATAGAAATATGAATTTCCCGACTTTAGTGAGTACGTCCTCGATCTTTCCTAAGAGTTACTTTACAGAATGATCGACAAATTACAGGGTAACTTCTATCGATTTAAGCCCACCTAAGCCTAGTTGTTCTAAACGGAGTATGGATTCAAGTTTACACTCGCACCTAAGTCTAGCAAGAATTTATTAATTATTTTATCTCCTATCGTGCACAAGATTATGGGGCAACCGGGATCTTTGTATTTTGTAGAAATGGACTGAGACAAGACTTCGCTTAGACTAGCTACCAAGAAGACTTTTTAGGCACTTGACTGTGTCATATTTGTGTGAACAAGTCCTTTAATAACGTAGCATAAGTTTGGATTTATTGAATTATGTCTAAAAGAGGAATGATGACCTTGACTTGCTTAAAAATTTCTAATTCTTTTTCCATTTGTTCTGAATATATCTTAGCACAAAGTCTATGGGGAAATGGAGCCCGCAACTCAATAGGTCGGTCTACTTGAGTTGGTAAAAGATGAGATTTAGAATTGGATTTACTATTTGGATTGGCTCAGTCGAGGGTATTAGAGGCCTAGAAGAAATTTCTGGTAAGTCATTAGGATTGACAATTTGTTATCGATTTGCTTACCGGATCACAAAGTGGTGATAGCGTTCATTTGATTCATATTACTATCTTGAACGACATGAGCTTGGTTTGAGCTTGTGTTTTAATTCCTAGGGTTTGGAATAGGTTGACTCAGGAACGTAGCTCATTCATGTTCACTCACTGCGGTAGCTAATTGACCCATTTGCATTTTGAGTTTAGTGATCGATTGACTCGCATTTTGCATGCATGAGATTAACAAATTTTGCAAATTGTTGTTATGTTAAAGATTTTGAGTAGTTGCTTTAGCAAACATTTCCACAACTTTGTCGAGTGATGTCATTTGTTTGTCTCCTTGAGGAACAAATGGTTGATGCGCTTGGTTTTGAGAAGGTGGGGCAAAGTTTTTTTGAAATTGATTTGGTTGAAAAGGAGGATTTGAAGCAATGTTTGGAAATGCTTGAAAGGATGGTTGAACCAAATTCACGTTTGAATTTTTTTGGTTCCAAGCGAAGTTTGGATGATTTCTTCAATCAGGATTGTATTTTGGTGAGAATGGATGGTTCCTAACTTTATTAAAGCATTGATTTGTTTAAATAAGTGAGAACATTGATCGGTGATTTGGATCATTAAATTTATAACACGAGATATGAGAAGCTTGGTTCATTTGATTAGATGAAAGAACGTTATCAAATTTGTTTATAATCACATCAATATTTGCTTCTAAGGCTAATGATGATCCTATTCAACGTGCAGTCAAATGTGAGTAAATTGATTTCTTGTTAGATCATTGCCATTAAGTTGATTTTTCAGCTAAGTTTTCAAGAAATTACAAAGCGACATCGTGATGTTGGCACATTAACTCGAGCATTATTCGAGAATTATTTTCAAATCCATCGTATAAAATTTGACAAAGAGTCCATTTTTCAAAATTGTGACATGGACATTTTATTAAAAGTTCCTTATGTCTTTCAAAGTATTTTCCAAAGGATTCACACACAAATTGATGAAAATTTACAATATCATTTCGAATTTTGGTTGTTTTTCTAAGGGATAAAATTTCTTCAAGAAAACTTTTACAAACTCATCCCAGGTTTTAATCGAATTCGAGGTCAAGCAATAAACGATTTCTCGGTGTAATCCGTAGGTGCGAGTAGAACTAACCTAAGTTTTATGCATAATCGCTTAATTGCTGAAGTTTTATAGTAGCACAAATTTGTTCAAATTTCGTTAAAATAAGTAAGGATAGTCATGTTCAAATTGCAAATTTTAGAAGTGTGTTAATGTGACTTGAATGGATTTTAAGGTGACTACCCATTAGGGTGGGTAAGGTGATGCAAGAAGGGACGGAAACTCGGTTGGAAAAATTTCTATCCACGACTGTTCAGGAGGGATTTTCTTCCGCCGTCATTGGAAGTTTGTTTGTTCGAGTTAAACAATTAGTCGAGGTGTCACGAGTCTAAAAACTCATGCACAAGGAAAACGATTTAGGAGAGAAAGAGGTGGAAAATAAGAATGAGCGAGTAAGAGTTAATGATTTTTTTTTCTTTTTAAACAAGGAAAATTAATTTTTGTTTTTGAATTTTTATTTTACTAAAAAAATATGGGTGAAAGAAAATGTTTGTTTTTTGTTTTTTTTGAACTTTTTTATATATGCATGAAACTAATGCAACTAAATGAATGGAAGGACCTAACTAGAAATTTTCTGTCCTTAGTAGCTCCTAACCCAAAATCGTATAATCACACTTTGATTTAATTCAACAAAACAGTTCTAAGCCAGCTAACAAACATGGGTTATCAATGCACCATGAATCATCGTAGTAATGCAACTGAAGATTTGAGTATATTTAGAGAAACAATCACTATAATATCTTATGAATCACGGTAATAGTTATAAATGATTATTGCTCTATCGTTGCCCCAGACATCAAGAAATAGTTTGTTAAAAGAAATCAACTTGGCAAAATATAAATTTGGCCTAGATGAGCCCATGATACCCATAAGTCCAACATCTAATCTATATTATTTAATTCAATTTTCTACAATGAAATGTAATTTGTGGACCAAGTAAAGGGTGATGAAATCCTCCAATTTATCTGAATTTGGGTGTTGCCTTTAGGAAAAAAACAAGTATGAAAAACGTAAAACATAAATTAAACGTGCGTTAAACAAGGCAACTACAAATGAAATTTTTATTTTGTTTTTTTATAAAATGCAAAAAAACCAACAACGTAAGAAAAATAAAAATAGGATATAAGAACACAAACCAAAGTTTGCAAAATTACAAACAATTTTATTTAAAAGCTATAAATTTTTTGGCAGGTAAAGCGGAGTAGTTTTAGCTAGCGATCTTCTTCTTTTGCAAACTTAAAAAGAGATGAAAACCAATTTTCTTTTTTTCCAACCAAATTGCTAAAATGAAAACGAAATCAATTTCATTTTATTAATAAAAGGAAAGGACTTTACACTATAAAAAATTAACAAGTAACCCAAGGAGTTTACTAAAAAAATTAATCTCAGCCCAACACACGCTAGCCCAATAAGCAACTGCCTTTCTAGTACCCTGCTCCGTCTTAGTTGAAACAAAACAAAAAATGCTAATTTGTTACATAATAAAGAGAATGAAGGTCATTAGAGAGAGAACAATTTTATTGAATTGAGAGATCTATTTACAATACAATCAAGCTACATATTTATAGACTACTTATGCAGTGCAGATTACAATAATGCCCTTTCATATTTAGCATATTCATCTCTATTATTAATGTATATTACAATACTCCCCCTTGAATATGCGTACGTAAAGATGATAAGAGTAATTGCCCCATTAAAAACCTTGTTATGGAAAACCCAGTGGGAAAAAAATCATAAACAAGGAAAAGAGTACAACATGATTTCATCTTTAAGTAACATATATTTTATAATGTTACTACAAGGGGTAATTCTTCTGGATCAAGATAATGCCTCATTAAAACCTTACTAATAAAAACCCAGTGGAAAAAAATATTAGTGAAGGAAAAAGAGTACATTATAGCGTATTTCATACGCTCCCCCTGGATTATAACACATTATTCAATTAGTTTGTTGATGCAGCCGATGCATACCAATTTTGTACACCATCTTCTGAAATGTTGATTTTGGAAGCGCCTTTGTGAATAAATCCGCTGGATTTTCTTGGGATCGGATTTGTTTCACTTCTATCTTATTATCCTTTTGTAGCTCATGTGTGACGAAAAATTTAGGAGAAATGTGTTTCGTCCTATCACCCTTAATGTAACCCGCTTGAATTTGAGCTACACAAGCCGCATTGTATTCATAAATAATGGTTGACCTTTCCGTTGCTGATGGAAGTTGGCAGCTTTTTCGAATATGCTCAATCAGTGATCTTAGCCAAATACATTCTTTACTTGCTTCATGTAGTGCTAGTATTTCAGAGTGATTGGATGATGTTGCTACCAATGTTTGTTTTGTAGATCGCCATGAAATTACTGCATTGCTGTTATTAAATACATATCCAGTTTGTGATCTTGCTTTATGTGGGTCAGAAAGATAACCTGCATCAGTATAGCCAACTAGATTTGGATTATTGCCTGTGTTAGAGTAAAATAAACCCAAATTTGTCGTTCCACGAAGATATCTCATGATATGTTTTATACCATTCCAGTGTCTTTTTGTTGGTTCTGAACTGTATCTTGCTAGAAGATTTACTGAAAATGCAATATCTGGTCTTGTGCATTGGGCCAAATATAATAATGCACCAATGGCACTAAGATATGGCACTTCCGGGCGAAGCACATTCTCATCTTCTTCTTTTGGGCGGTAAGGGTCCTTTATAATATCTAAAGATCTAACAACCATTGGCATACTAAGTGGATATGCTTTATCCATTTGAAAACGCTTTAGAATTTTCTCAATGTAGTTTGATTGATGGATTAATATGCCATTAGTACTATGCTCAATCTGTAGACCGAGACAGTGCTTAGTTTTGCCAAGATCTTTAATTTCAAATTCCTTCTTTAAATAATTTATTGTTTCATCAATCTCTTCTGGAGTTCCAATCAAATTTATGTCATCAACATAAACTGCTAAGATAGCAAATCCCTTTACCGATTTCTTTATAAAGACACATGGACAAATGAGATTGTTTTCGTATCCTTCTTTTACCAAATATTTACTAAGACGGTTATGCCACATCCTTCCAGATTATTTCAATCCATATAGTGATCGTCTTAGTCTTAATGAGTACATGGACTTTGATTTTGCTTCAGGCAATTTATATCCATCTAGAATTTTCATGTAAATGTTGGTATCTAATTCACCGTAAAGATAAGCTGTTACAACATCCGTTAATCTTATATCGAGTTTTTTAGAAACTACAAGGCTTATCAAATATCGGAATGCTATGACATCCATGACAGGGGAGTAAGTTTCCTTCAAGTCAAAACCTGGTCTCTGCAGGAAACCTTGTGCGACAAGTCGTGCCTTGTACCTCACGACTTCATTTTTATCATTTCGTTTTCTAACGAATACCCATTTATAACCTATTGGTTTAACATTTTCTGGTGTTTTCTCTATTGGTCCAAATACACCATGTTTTTGAAGTGAACCTAGTTCCGCTTGGATAACATCTTTCCATTTTGGCCAATCGTGTCTTTTTCGACATTCATTTATGCTATTTGGTTCATTATCATCATTCTCATTATTCTCATTATGGTCATGACTTTCAATTATTTCAGTAGCTACTGCGAATGAGAATACATCATCAATTATTATTTTACTTCGATCCCATATTTCTCCGTAGTTCGTATAAAATATTGAGATCTCATTATTATTAGGTACCATTTTATCGTTGGAATCTTCTTTTATCTCTTCTGGTATAATATTTCCTTCTGCGCTTCTAGGAGAATTGGGATTTTCATTTGAGTGATCTTTTTGATCATTTATAACCTCTTCAGGAGGTTCCTTAATTGATGATTTTTCATTAGACTTTCTTTTTCTAGGCGCCAATCCTTTTGAACCAATTGGCCTTCCAAGTTTTTGTCTTGCTTTAGATTCATTTGCTGCTATATTTACTTTTGATCCTTCAGGGACATCAATTTTTGCTGGTGCATTTGCTGTTGGAATGTGAGATTTAATTATTTTTGCAATGTCACTAAATGCATCCGGCAGTTGATTTGCAATATTTTGAATATGCAAAATTTTTTGTACCTCATATTGGCATTGTTTAGTACGTGGATCCAAATAAGACATAGATGGATTATTCCATGATATTTCACGTCGTTCTACTGGAACGGTCTTTTCTCCCATTAACGGCGGGAAGATTGTCTCATCAAATTTACAGTCTGAAAATCTTGCAGTGAAGACATTACCCGTAAGAGGTTCAAGGTAACGAATTATCGATGGGGAATCAAATCCCACATAAATTCCCAACCGTCGTTGAGGACCCATTTTAGTATGAAGTGGGGGATTAATAGGTATATGCACAGCACAACCAAATTTTCGTAAATGTGAAATATTTGGTTGAAATCCAGTTAAGAGATGTGATGGTGAAAGCTGATGATAAGCTGTTGGTCTAATTTTAACCAATTTCGATGCGTGCAAAATTGCATGCCCCCAAGCTGAAACGGGTAGTTTTGATTGCATAAGCAATGGCTGGCAATAAGTTGCAAGCGCTTAATTAATGATTCTGCTAGACCATTTTGAGTATGAACATGAGCTATTGGATGTTCAATTTCAATCCCCAATGATAGACAATCATCATCAAATACTTGAGAAGTAAATTCTCCAGCATTATCTAGTCGAATCGATTTAATTTGATGATCAGGGAAGTGTGCTCTCAATTTTATTATTTGAGAAAGTAGCTTGGCAAATGCCAAATTTCTTGTAGAAAGTAAACAGACATGTGACCAACGAGTTGATGCATCAATCAATACCATAAAATATTTGAATGGTCCACATTCAGGGTGGATTGGGCCACATATATCACCTTCATTTCTTTGTAAAAATGTTGGAGATTCAGAAGTGATTTTACTATATGAAGGTCGAGTGATTAATTTTCCTTATGCACATGAGGCACATAAGTAATCACTTGGTAAATTCAATTGGTTTGATAAATCATATCCGTTTGAGTTTTTGGCAATTTTACGCACCATAGTTGATCCAGGATGACCCAAGCGATCATGCCAAAGAATCAATGTCTTTATATTTGTGAGCTTCTGGCTCATGTTTATAGAGTGAGATTCAACTATGCCAATTTTTGTAAAATATAAACCAGTTGAAATTGTACCAAATTTTTCTAGGATAAGCTTCTGGCTTTCAATTCTAGAAATAACACAAAGATATTCTTTGTTGTTTTCATTTATAGTTTCAATATGGTATCCATTCATTCTTATATCTTTGAAACTCAGCAAATTTCTTTTAGAGTTGCTTGAGTATAATGCATTCTGAATAAAGATATGCGTACCATTTGGTCATATTATATGGGCTCTTTTGGAACCGTCAATTATATTAGCAGATCCAACTATAGTGCAGACTTTAGTTGAGAAATTTTCAGATAGTTCAGAGAAAAACTTCTAGTTTTTCAAAATTGTATGAGTAGTTGCACTATCTAGGAAGCATATATCATCACCCAAATGGCGTTCCATACCTTAAGAATTAATGACAATGATTAGTCAATCATTAAAAATTTGTATGCACAAATAAATGTAATGTAAACAAACAAAGTAATATGTTTAAAATAGGCTATTGATTAAAAACAACATCCACATTACGCATTACTAGTACTGCAAAGGGAAATACAATTAAACGAACACAAACTTCAAACTAATTTATTGATGCAAGCTAATGAAATAAAACGAAAGTCACATAACAAACTTCAAGACATTTCTAATTGATCAACTCGGTCATATCATTGATCATTGCACTTAGATTTTCATCATTAATGAAATTTCCGTTGTCATCTTCGAAGAAATCATCTAACTTCAGGTTAGTGTTTTCAAGTAACTTTTCGGCATTATTTGCCTCAATATTCTTCGAGCGATGATATTCTTCAACTGTTTTCTTTAATGATCTACATGTACGTGACCAGTGACCAGATCGTCCACATCTATAACAAACTTCCTCATAATGCCTTTTATTTTCTGAAGCTGAATCATTATTCTTTAAAGGCTCAATTTTCTTTTGTTGCTTTTTAAAATTGGTGGTTTTGTTACCTTTAAAACCACCATAACCACCTCTGCTAGAGTTATATCCACATCAGCGACCATGTCCTCGACCTCGACCCCTACCTCTTCCAGAGTGGGCAAAATTAGCATTAACTTCAGGTAATGCAGTTGAACCAGTTGGTCTTGAGGAATGATTTTTTATAAGCAATTCATTATTTTGTTCAGCAATTAGTAAGCATTCTATGAGTTTAGAATATTTTGTAAAATGACGCTCTCGATATTGCTGCTGCAGGAGTATATTCGAGGCATGAAATGTTGAGAAAGTCTTTTCAAGCATTTGTGCGTCATCCACCATTTCTCCACATAATTTCAGTTTAGAAGTGATTCTAAACATTGCAGAATTATATTCTCTTATGGAATTAAAGTCCTGAAACCTCAGGTTCAACCACCCTTGCCTAGTGTTTCGAAGTATGACCGTCTTCTGGTGGTTATAACGCTCCTTCAGGGAGTTCCATAAGTGGAGAGGGTCTTTTTCAGTCAAATATTCTGTTTTTAGATTGTCATGGATGTGACGTCTTAAAAATATTAGAGCCTTTGCCTTGTCCTGCTGGGATATAGTATTGCCATTTTTAATGGCATTTTCTAAGCATTGAGATTGCAAATGAATCTCAGCATCCAGTATCCATGATAAGTAGTTGTCTCCAGATATATCCAAAGCTTTAAATTCAAGCTTGGCGATGTTTGTCATTTTGTGAAGTGTTCATAAAATAAATTGCATAAGGTGAAAATATTCGCCACAACAGCATTCACTGTTTGTTTGTTTCCAGCTAAAAAGAAGAAAAAAAAGGAAAGTCTTCATTCATGGTATCAAACAACTATACCAAAAAAAATTGTATCAACAAAACCAAACATTTGGATTTTGCAACTTTCATGTATTTATCAAATAAGAAAGGAAAGTCAGCTTTTGCATATATTCCATTCCAAACTTTTGAATTTTATTTGGCAATAGATCCGCGAAGGGGAAAAAATATTGAATTTAGAAGCCAAAGAATAAAAATAAGAGAGATACAAGAAAAGACATGAAAAATATAGAAGCGAACCCCAAACTAGCATGTGCTGAATTGATAGCTTTATCAAAAAAAAAATGATATTGACAATTACCTTTTTGGAGAGAGGAAAAGTAACTAGTTTATAAAGAAATGCAAGAACAATTCCTTTAAAGGATGATTTTAAAGGAAATAAGAAATAGAATGTATGTAGATATATTCTAAAAGACTCGTCTGTACTAATATATATAATAGGATTTTGAATATAAATAGCCTTAGAATTAGAATGGTCAGAAGAGAAACAGTCAGAGTAATTAATATTTAATTACTTGCTGAGAAGTTGGAAAGTTTGAAGGTGAAAGGTTAAGGTCAATAATTAATTCGCATTCCTTCGTGCTGATAACGTGTTACAGAATAAAGAGAATGAAGGTCATTAGAGAGAGAACAATTTTATTGAATTGAGATATCTATATACAATACAATCAAGCTCCATATTTATAGACTACTTCTGCAGTGCAGATTACAATAATGCCCTTTCATATTTAGCATATTCATCCCTATTATTAATGTATATTACAATATAATTGAATATTAAAAAAAGGAGCCGCGATTGAAAACATAATTAAAAAAAGGAAGCACGATCGAATAAGAAAATACACGAATTGACAAAAAAAAAGGAAGTCGCGAAGTGAAAATAAGGTCAAGGTCGCGGGTTGCGGTGGGGTTTGTGGTCGCGTGGTGATTATGTATCCGTTCAGGTGTTTTGATAGGGAGAAGTAGGCAGAGCATTTTAGGTGGTTGTTCGAGGTGATTTGCGTAGTTCGAGGTTGTGGATTTGACAGGGGAAGGAAATGGAGGCGGTGGATTTGGGTTCGGTTCTACGGATTTTCTGGTTTTGGGTTTGAGATGTTAGTGGTTGCTGGAGTTGTTGATGAGATTTCAGATTGACGAAAGCAACGAAACCGGTTGCGGGTTGTATTGAAGTGGTTCGAGAAGTAAGGTGGTTCGAGAAGTAAGGTGTTCCGAGAATTGCAGTTTGTTATTGTGGCTCGAGAACTAAGGTTGTTGCTTGTGGATTTTTGATCTTAGCGGATTGGTGAATTGCAGTTTAGTTCCTGTAAGTGTTGATGTCTATTTGTGATCTGGTGATGAGGTGAAGTTGTGTGCAGGTTGTTTGAGGAAGTGTGGAAATGTTGTTTTAGTGTGTGAAGGAGTGATTGATTCTGGTGGTGCAGCGAAGTGGTTCGGGTTTTGTGGTTGGTTTGGTGAATATGGTAGAAAGTGGTCACGGGTAGTGTTAGTTATGGCTGTGTTTTTGTTCAAAGAAGTGAAGATTGGTTTCAGAGGTGACGTTTGGTCATGGAGAAGTTATTGTAATGATAGGGATGGAGATGAAATGTAGTGGGTGGTCGCTGGTTGAATGTATGGATGAAGGATGTTGGCAGTTTTGAGGAGGAAATGATGCAAAGGTTTGTTTGAGAAGAAGATTGTAGTGATGTTCCATGTTTGCGGAGGGTGATTTTTGGCTGCGGGAGGAGGAGGTTTCAGAGGGGAGGAAGGAATAGGATGTGGTTGGAATGACTTGTTGGTTGTAGATTGTAGGAGGTTGGTTGTCAAAAAAGTCTATGTGGATTAAGTGATACGTTTGGGTTGCGAATTGGCATTGACGAAGAGTTTGTGGTGGTGGAGTGTTGAAGGCTGAGGGAGGTTGTGATAGGCAGTGAAGTGTAAATTTCTATTTTCTGGTGAGGGGAGGAATGTAGGTTGAAGATTGTGCAGAATTTGATGAAGTGGGGAAGTGCAATTCTTTTGATGCAAGGTGTCGGAATTGTTTTAGGTAGTGGACTAGTAATATGAAAATGTGGTATAACAGAGAATAGTTTTGAGAGTTTTTTTATGAAATCAAACAATGAACAATGACTGTAACATAAAGCAATGGTGTAACAAAATGCAACAAAATTTTATCAATTGCTTCACCTCTAGAGAGTGCCAAAATTGCCCTTCACTTTATGTAGCCTTCAAGTAATCATCAAGAAATTAATTAATCCTCACTAACATTTGATTTTCCTTTTTTATGTTGGTCCATTAGTTAGTGAGTAGGCGGGCTCTTCCATATTTCATGAATTCTTTTGTTTTCTTGTTTCTTTAGGCTTTCGTTACTTGTGTATACATATGTCCATGAAGCCACTTCTAATTTGCACACAATTTCCTACAAAATAAATTTAAAATGTGCAAATAAATTTTCTTCAAATTAATTCACACATAAAAATTACTATTATGCTCAAATATAGATGAGTGAATGATGATTTAAAAGGCAAAAATATGTAAAAATACCCTCAGGTATGTTTATGAGCGAAAAGGTCTCGCCATAATCAACTCTTGAATTTGACGAAATCCTTTCGCAAGTAGCCTTTCCTATAAGTCTCCACTTCCGCATCTGCATTTATTTTTTGTTTAAAAATCTTTTCGCAACCAATGGATTTTATCCCTTCAGGTATGTCGAGCAACGACCAAACTTTGTTTTCGTAGATGGAATCCATCTCAGATTTAATAGCACCAAGCCAAAGTGCAGAGTCTTTACTATGTAGTGCCTATTGAAAAGATAGAGGAGTGTCATCATCTAAGACACAGTCCTTCTAGCCATCCATAAGAAAGTCATAGTATTTCTCTAGTGAGCAAGATTCTCTACTAGACCTTCTAATTGGTTGTGTGTTTTCATATACGGGTGAACTTGGTTCTCCCACTGTTTTGGTTTCGATGTTTTTTTCGGAGCAGTTTAGGTGGTTGCTCGAGGTGGTTTGCGTAGTTCGAGGTTTTGGATTTGACAGGGGAAGGAAATGGAGGAGGTGGATTTGGGTTCGGTTCTATGGATTTTCAGGTTTTGGGTTTGAGATGTTAGTGGTTGCTGGAGTTGTTGATGAGATTTCAGGTTGACGAAGGCAACGGAACTAGTTACGGGTTGTATTGAAGTGGTTCGATAAGTAAGGTGGTTCGAGAATTGCAGTTTGTTATTGTGGCTCGAGAACTAAGGTTGTTGGTTGTGGATTTTTGATCTTAGCGGATTGGTGAATGGCAGTTTAGTTCCTGTAAGTGCTGATGTCTATTTATGATCTGGTGATGAGGTGAAGTTGTGTGCAGGTTGTTTGAGGAAGTGTGGAAATGATGTTTTAGTGTGTGAAAGAGTGATTGATTCTGGTGGTGCAGCGAAGTGGTTTGGTTTTTGTGGTTGGTTTGGTGAATATAGTAGAACGTGGTCACGGATAGTGTTAGTTGTGGCTGTATTTTTGTTCAAAGAAGTGAAGATTGGTTTCAGAGGTGATGGTTGGTCATGGAGGAGTTCCTGTAATGGTAGGAATGGAGATCAAATGTAGTGGGTGGTCGCTGGTTGAATGTATGGATGAAGGATGTTGGTAATTTTGAGGAGGAAATGATGCAGAGGCTGTTGGAGATTTTGCGGTTCGAGGCGAATTTGACTGCGATTGCGATGAAGATAATGTTGTACTTCCGACTTCAAGGATCTATGGGATAAATTCTTTCAGACAATAGTTCAACCCACCAGATACAAACGGGTTATCGAACTATCGACTTTCAGGATTCAATGAAGCCTTATAAAAGCGTAATCAGATTCAAAGTTTGTACGCCTTTGATCCGACCAAGAACACTTTAGTATTTGATATCTGAAGATGCAATATGTAGAGAAATGAATGAGGAAGAAGAAGAAACAAATCTGCAATGATTTAGCATTCGCAACGCCTTGCAGGCGTTACAAAATATAGAATATTGGAAGTGCAGCGATTAGCAAAACTTCCCTGGCTTTGCAAATCTGCGTAGGAAGAAGAAGAAGAATACGAATTAAAATGCTATCACTGTCTGGGCGTTGCTATTTATAGATGTGAAGAGGTATCTATTCGTGAAGGGTTGCATCCCTTCCCAATGTTTCAAAACCGTTGCTAACAATCACATACGTTTGAATTGAAACGTTGCGTCTATTCATTTTGCAATGTTCAGAAAACGTTACGAATTTCCCACCCTTTATTTAAATTCGAAAATTTCAATTCTGGGTCCTTAACGGTCTGAAATCTAAACCATTACTGTTTACATTCGATCCAAAAAAAATTCAGATCCGAACACGAAACATGACCCGACCCGGTTTTGTTCGGCCGTACGGACGGCAGCGGCGCGCGTGTGGTGTTTCTTGACTTCTCTCCTTACAACAAAGCAAACATGTGAGAGCCGCAAGGCCCCAACATTCACATAAGAAAGCTATATTTATACAGATATAGTCGTTGATTTTATAGCATGTGGGACTATCTTTTCTTTCTTCTTTCCTTCTTCTCTTCCAAATAATAACCCAAAGCCCCAAAACTTATTTGAAAATTTTACAATAATCTCTCCTAATTTCCAAAATAAGAAATAATTAATAAATAGGATGGCTACATTACTAGAGTGACTTCCTACATATCCAAGTGGGATCAAGCCTATGTAGTTCTAAGATCAAGTTTTGCATCATCGTGAAAACCAACATATAAATAAAATGTATCTTTTGGATTTGAACCTTTACTTAGTGTAAACCATTCAAAACCTTATCGAGATTCTATGGTGAACGAATCTTGAACCAAGTATCCATAATGATAAAACTGGAACAATCACACACATTGATTTCCTTAGGTAAAGTGTTCTGTATTGCTCAGCACGCTAATGGCCATGTGCTTAAATCCTGGTTCACGAGTCTACTTAGAAAGCGGTCTTACTTTCCTAGGAAACAACCTGATTTCATACTCATATAGATAAGTCTCTTAAGGTGTTTCTGTGATACACCTTTTGAAGTTTCTAGACTTATTAAGGATATATATCCATCCTTTGTTCTTGCAAAATCCAACACTAAATATTATGGGATTATCGATTTAGTGTTCCATAATCATTCTCTTAACTTGTTGGTAACCATCGAACTTTGTCTATCCTTTTCAAGACATAAGTTGGGTTTCTGTTAAGGATGATCAACCTTCATTCACAGACTTAGTCCTATTTCTTGTGACTTTATAGAAACCATTTCCTTTGGAAGACTCTTTTACTACAAGAAAAACCATTTACAGTTGCAAAAAACTGTGGCGTTTTATCATAAATGCAACCAAAAATATTTTTCCCAAAATATGTTTCGTGACTGAATTTTTTTTGTTCCCGCTCCTTAGAAAACTTCTTTCGCCTAGCCAAAAGTAAACGTGATCAGTCATTGTTTTCCATCTCACGTATACTTAGAAAACTCTCTCCCCATTTCGATCTACTTCTGCAGAAATTTTTTCCCCCTTTTCAATCCACGCGGCAGCCAGCAGTCGCTCAAATTTCATCAACTGAAGATCAAGTTCCCCTTTTCATCGTCCACTCCGTCCTTGCTCAACGTCCTCGCGGCATTACTCAACATCCTTGCGGCAGTTAGCAATCGCTTAGATATATTTAGGTACGAATCGTCTAAATCGATTTTGTGATTCGATTTTGTGATTCTATTTTGATTTAACCCTAATTTGCATGCATCGTATATTCGAATTTCTGCCTAATTTCTAACTGAAATTGTTGATTCAACCCCAATAACGAAGATCTTTTATTCAACCCTAGTTTACACCTTTATATATTTATGTTTTTATTTATTAAATGAATAAAAGCATGGCTATATCCAGGGTTAAACTGTGTAATTGTTTTACCGTTTTAACCAAAGTACAAATTTTGTACCCCAAGTACGAATAATCACAAAATTGAATGGACATGGAGAGTCTGGCTACACCAATGATTTTGTCAAAATTATCTGTAATACTAGACTCCAATTTGGAAAATTAGAACAGTAGTCAATTGCAAAGTAATACATAATCTTTTGCCTTCATATGTTAAGACTTTGAGAGAGACAAGATAGTTGAGTAAGTCTAATTAAAGGAGTTGCATGATCCATACGTTTACCAATCTGTTAATGTGCAATTAATATAACTTACATCATAGAGAAAGTCATCAATAAGTGTCATCATCATTTCTTTTGTCCTATAATTAAAAAAACCAGGTAAACGGAAAATGGCAAGTGGCTTTGCATGAAACCTGGAAGTAGTCGGGAAATATAAATAAAAAACAAGGATGCATATTGCATCTGTTTATATGATGTATGGTTTTACATAGATTCCATATGGGTCACTTTAGGTGTTACGGCCTGCATGACTTCAAGCAATGCCTTCGAAGAATAAAATCAGTTTCTTTCTTTTATCTATGGTTGCAATTATTTAATGCATATGTAATCAAGTCTGTTATCCGGAAAGTAACCATCTGATCACACTCCTTATTTTTGTCACTTTCAACTAGTTTCCATTTAGCTGACTTTTATAATTTTGCATCAAGGACGTAGTAGTTTTACATAAGTCAGATTTAGTAGTTTCAAAGCTTGAAAAATTGTTTGTTTTATTAGTCATATTGTTTGTCTTCCAATATAAATTTAATTGATTTAGATTCTTTATATATTTTATGGCCTGTGTAATAAATTGTATGGCCTGTGTAATAAATTTTAAGTCTCATTTTTCTAGCCATGGTGTAGATCAATTTTATGGCCTGTGTAATAAAATTCATTCTATGCTATAGCACCGCGTTGTTTTGACCATAACCTTCAAACCATTTATAGCCTGTGTAATAGGAATTAAAAAATGCTCATTCGATAGCACCAGAAATATATGTAACCAGCTTTACAACTGTTCCTAAAGCGGCAAAAAAACCTATTACCGTGTTTTAACATATCGAATTTGTTAGAAGTTACACTTCAAATACCATATTCATTCGGTGTTATTATACTGAATGAACTGATTTTTCAGTAAAACCTACATGTATGAAATCACTTACACTTGTTTATAATTTATTAACAAAAATCCATTGAAACGTCATTGAACAAAGTTTTATTTGGCTAATCTTTATAATGATTGGGTGGCCCGATATTAAGAAGTACTATTAACGTAGTAACTTATTTTAAAAAAAATTAGTATCCGACATACGAAGAGGAGGTGTCACGAATTTCTACATCAAAGATTGGGAACTTATTTGCCTTCATATGTCAACGATGGAAAAAGATTGGGTTTTTTTAAACAGGTGATAAAACAAAGCTTAACTTAATATGTATTTTGAGAATTAGAACATGTAATATAATATTAAAACTCAATTTGTTTTTTTTGTTTTTAACTTTTGTCATAGAACTAGCATAGAGTACCGACAAGGAGCAATGAATTTCGTACATGTTGCAAAGAGGAATGTAATAAGTGTAGGAAAAAATTTATGCCCTTGCAAAGATTGTCGGAATTTTAGTCGTCATGATGATCACGTCATCGTTGAACATTAATTATTGAAGGAATGGATTCTAAATACATACACGGTGTATGGTTTAACCATGGCGAACAGATAATTGAAGAGAAGAAAACAAATACGTTTGACGTACATGATTTATTCAAGATGATTCACTATGAAGATGAAGATTTTTTGAATGATGATTTTTTTAATGATGATTTTTTAATAATGAGTTACTCAAGAACTTGGAAGATGTAGAAACTCTATTATATCAAGGTTGCACAGATCATATAAAATTATCTGCCATCACTGTCTTGTTTAATCTTAAATGTGAGACTGGCTTGTCTGATAATGGGTTTGATAAGCTTTTAACTATGCAACATTTATTTTTGCCGAAGAATAACGTGCTTCCCAAAACCTTATATGAAGTTAAGAAATTTCTTTGAACATTCGAAATGGGTTTTGAAAAGATACATGCTTGTGAGAATGACTGTTGCCTTTTCAAAAAAGAATACAAAGATTTAGATATTTGTCCAAAATATGGTTCTTCGATATGGAAGAAAAATCAAGATTCTAAAGAGGTTATAAAAGGTATTCCGGTTAAAGTGTTGAGATACTTTTCAATAATTCTGAGATTTAAAAGAATGTATAGATCTCAAAAGATGGCAACAGATTTAAGATGGCATATTAAAAATACAAGCAAAGATGGAAAAATGCGTCATCCCGTGGATTCTATGACATGGAAAATGGTGGATGAAAAGTATACATCTTTTTTCATTCGATCCACGCAATCTTAGGCCTGGCCTTGCTACATACGGATTCAATCCATTTTCTATGTTGAGTTTGAAATATAGTTACTGGCATGTAATGCTTGTGACATACAATCTTTCGCCTACGTTGTGTATGAAGAAAGAAAATATTATGTTATCTTTACTTATTCTAGGCCCAAAGCAACTCGGAAATGATATTGATGTATATTTGGCGCCTTTGGTGAAAGACTTTCATCATTTGGGGTGTAATGGAGTTAATGCTTACGATGCATTTAGTAAAATTTTGTTTAAATTGAAAGCAATTTTGCTATGGACGATTAATGATTTTCCGGCTTATGGAAATCTTGCTGGACTTCTTATGAAGAGGGAAAAAGGTTGCCCATTATGTGGTGTCAATACCCATCCTCTTTGGTTGAATCAAAGTCGAAAGAGCGTCTACATGGGTCATAGAAGATTTCTGCCTACTTCAGATTCACGGAGGATGAAAAAGGCATTGTCTGATAACACCATAGAAAAAGGTAGTGCTTCTAGAATTCTAACTGGGAGAAACATTTATGCATTGTTGAAGGATTATTCAAATGATTTTGGAAAAGAAAAAGAAGAGAAAAGTAAGAAGAGAAAGTGTGCTTATGATACAGAATATGAGTATGATAATATTAACAATTCTACAGAATTGGAGCTATCAAGATGGAAGAAAAGATCGATTTTCTTGATTTTCCATATTGGAAGATTAGTAATTAATTTATTTATTTTTCATTGTTTTGACATGAGAAAAACCCAATAATGTGTTATAGTTTTGGTTTTTGCAGGAACTTCCATTACGTCACAATATAGATGTAATGATTGTGGAGAAAAATATCGGTGAAAGCCTATTGGGCACGATATTGCATGGTAATAAATCAAAAGATGGAACCAACTGTAGAAAGGATTTAGTGGATTGGGGAATTCGAAATGGGCTTCATGCACAACCTTGTGCGAATAAAACATATCTTCCACCGGCTCCATACATGTTCTCAAATTCTGAGAGAAAAATATTTTGCAAAAGATTGTATGATTTCAAAGGACTAGATGTCTACTGTTCAATTTTGCAGAATCGGATTTCGTTGCATGATTACAAAATTAGCGGATTGAAGTCACATGATTACCATGTATTAATGCAACAGTTATTGCCCGTAGCATCGAGAGGATTAATGGCAAAGAAGGCAAGAAAAGCAATAATTCGCTTATGTTCTTTTTTCAACAAATTATGCCAGCGTGTTCTTGATAGAGAGAAGGTAGAACAAATCGATGTTGAGATTATTGACGTTTTATGCGAACTTGAAAAAAAAATTCCACCGTCTTTTTTTGATCTAATGGTACATTTTTCCATTCATCTTGGAAAAGAAGCACTAATGTGTGGACCGATTCATTTTCATTGAATGTACCCATTTGAACGATATATGAAGACACTTAAAGATTATGTAAGAAACTATGCACGATTAGAGTGATGTATTGCAGAATTCTATCTTGCAGAAGAATCCATAGTGTTTTTCAATGAATTTTTGAAAAAATCTGGACATATAGAGGAGAAAGAAGCTCGAAATGAAGATTATGAAAGCAATTTAATACCTGAGGGACGTCCGATTTCAATGTCCAAGACAGTTACATTGTCAGCTAATGAGAAAGAAATGGGTCATTTAGCCGTGTTAATGAATATGAATGTGGTGGAACCATTTATAGAGTAAGTTTATGTTACATTGTTTTAATCATTTTGATGTGTTCGTAATGCTATTTATAACTTATAATCACTTGTTTTATACTAGTTTGCATTTGGCTGAGTGAAAAAATTCAGACCATCGCATGAGAAAAATGCGACCTTATTTTGGGACACACATACAAAATTTTTTGCCTATTCGATTAAAAGGAAGGTTAGTTAGATTCCAAATATATTCTCATTTGAGAACAAATATTACTCTAAAAAATTCGTGCTAAATGGAATTTGTTGTAGATACTTATTTCCTCCAAGGATCATGATGACATGTTAAGATGGATTGCTTTGGGTCCAACGAATGATGCCTTGTCTTACAAAGGATATGTTATCGATGATCAACATTTTCATATAAAAGATGTAGGGAGAGAAACTCAGAATTGCAGGGTGACCTTCGATGTTGTGTAGATCAAGTGCAAAAGATATGTCCCAAGTGGTTGATGTGGTCATTTATTATGGAATATTGACAGATATAATTTTATTAGATTATCATTTGTTTTATATTCCAGTTTTTAAGTGTCGTTGGGCATATAAAGGAAATGGAGTAAAAGTTGATGATGATGGGTTCACTCTTGTTAATTTACATCAAGCATCATTTTCAAAAGATCCGTACATAGTTGCATCTCAAGCAAGGCAAGTATTTTATTCAAGAGAAAATGATGATTCTAATTGGTATGTTGTAATGAAAGCACCATCAAGAAGTTTTAATGATTTAGAGACACATAATTGCATCGAGGAAGATATCCAAGCCGTGGAAGATTATGAAATAACCAAAATAGATGATGAAGCTGTTAGCTATGTTAGGGAGGATTGCGAAGGCATAATTGAGTAGATTATAAGTTCACCTATTAAGTAAGATCCATACATTAGACTAATGCATTAGACATAGTTGTTGACTCATTTTACTCTCCGAATGTCTCTATTTTTATTTTGCAAGTTGTGTTACTCATTTTGTATTTATTAAATTCACTATCAAAACTTGTTTTAGTAAGGAATGAAAGCATGGATTCATATTTTATTATCTTGTTACTCATTTTGCTGGATTCATATAATTTATTCATTGAATTAGAGTAGCAAACAATTCCAGTCCATTTGCAGTTCTAATTACTGTAATATTACGATTTCAATTTGTTAATGAAATAAATTCATATCCACTATGAACCAACCAATTTTAATTTGTGATTGTTATTTGTAGGAAGCATGAATATGTTACACAATAAACTACCATCTCAGGCAATCTTGGCCTAGTTCATTGTCTGTTATGTATTTGTAATGGAATAGCCATAACTATTGGTTTTTTGAACTAAAATAATCTGAGTTATAGCATGCAGATTTTCATCTGATAGTTCTGAACTAATGCTTTTCTATTCCTGTTTTCAATTGTTCAGTTGGTACTTGAAGAATTAAAGTCAGCAAATTTGGCTCTATAACTATCCCACATCATCACTCATCTTCGAGGATTTCCAGTCCCCCATTCTGTTCATCCTGAAATCAGGTATTTTTGAATATATTAAAACTTTGCATGGTAATTGTTTCTGTACTTAACCGTGTTGAAAATAATAAATGTTCTTGATAAAAAAAAGTTGCATACATACAGATGATCAACACTGCATAAGATTAAGTGTATGTCTTATTCGATTACTATTATATAACCTACTTGAGGAAATTTACACCATACGTAATGTTATATTTCTTGTTTCTTTTTTAATTTGTTTACTTCACACTTTTTGCATCTGATCTGGTCTATATTTGTTTTAAAATAACTCAAGCTTTCATTTGTAAAGAGGTGTGGATGTAACAAAAAAATCGGTTGCCTTAGATATCTTTTACTGATTAAGTTATTTTCAATCAGGATGCTTCTATTAAAAAAACAACTTGGATGCATATCCTGTTCATAAAGTCAATGTTTATCAGTACTCAATGTTCATAAAATAATGCATTTCCTGTTCTACTAGTTTTTTGCCAAAGAAGCATGAATCTTCTATGAATAACATGATAAACAAGAAAAAGTATTTACCATATTTTAAGTTGTGTGAGAGAATCTGTATAGTTTGCTTCATATTTCTAATTATCTTCTTCTTGCTTCCTCAGTTGTTTTTAATTAGCTATTTCAGTCTTACTTTACCGCTTGATTACTGATTGATAAGATTTCTTTTAAAAGTAACCAAAAGACAAGATTATGATCAGATTGAATTTTGTTTTGGAATAAATCTATTTAATTATTTTAGTACACACTTCAAAACAAGTAAGTTGGCCAAATAATATAAACTCGTAGCATTATTACATATAAGCTTATGCAACTCATATTAGCTGAAAACGTTTCTTTTTATAATAGACAAAAAATTGATGACTGCATTCTTGGAAATTACAGTTATTGAGAGCCATTCTTGTTTAACCATTTTGGTTTTACTAGTGAAATTAGTTAAACCATTTACTATTCTATTTTTAATATGTATTTATGGGTCTAATTTTATTTATTAGCCTACTATAGTTTGTCATGGACGGTATATATTTTTCTCATCTGCATAGTCAAAGAACTGATTTTCAAATCATGAACTGGAGCTGGAAAAGGATTGAACTTGCTTAACATGACTACTCTATAATAGTTTTTTGTTTATACATATGTACTACATTAATTTTTGCATGTTTACATACAAGGTCTAGTAATTTTCTACATTAATGTATTAAAAAAGAATATTGATCTGATTACAAAAAATTAATCCTTGTTAATTAATTTGTTCGTTATATTGTTTAAGATATAAAATTAACTTCTAGAATACTTTGAAATATAACGTTAAAAAGATCCAGAGATCATGTATCTGCAAACTAATTAATGGGTCCAGATTCCTCCAACGAGTAGATGGTAAATAATGAAATTTTTAAGTATCTCATATTTTGTTTCATTTGCAAAAAAGAGATGTTTCAAAGCTCTGTACGTACTCGCAACCAGAAAAAGACTGATGAGGAATCCCAGAAGTATGATTCAAAGCGGAAGTATAATTCAAAGCGGAAGTATAATTCAAAGCGGAAGTATAAGATTCCAACCGGTGCTTACAGTGAAGGGGAAAAACGAGCAGTCAATGCTTATAAGTAAGCCAGTGTTTGCAATGAAGGTGAAGAACAAGCACTACACGATAACCCTTCAGACCCAACTGGTGAAAGGGCTTTGTTAGATGAAGAAGACCTAAATGATGAAAGGGCTTTGTTAGATGAAGAAGAACCCCGTTTAGACAATGAAATTCTTCTTGACTAGACTGATGCTACTGAGGTGGAAACTAAGAGAGCAAGTGATGCAGAAACCGCAAGTTCGTCTCGAAAAAGAGGAAGTAGAGGTCAAACAAAAGCAAAAAAACTCCCGTTAAACAGTCATGATCGAATTGAAGTTGAGTTCAGTGATATAGGCGTACCAATAGGGCCAGGATCGGTATATTTATCCTCTTTTCTTGGACTGCTTGTGCAGGAGCAGGTTCCTTACACACTTAATGATTGTAGGAATCTAAGTGAAGAGCTAAAAGTTGTTTTGTGGCGATCGTTTCAGGTATGGAGCAGGTTCCCTACTATATATGCTAGAGAATCTATTTAACAGCATTTGTCCCTGCTTCTGTCTATATTTATTTTGTAGATTTATCAAGCAACTCATCATTCTTCTTCTCCTACCACTTACTTTTTAAAGTATAAATCCGGTTATAGTTTTTCCAATTTGCTGTTTTTAAATTGACTATAATAAACAAGAATTTACATTAAGAAATTCATAAGTTCTAGTAGTTGAATCATGTCGTTTAAACATTTTATCCCGACTTATGTTTAAGAACCTTAATTTTTTAATTTGAGTCATCATTAGTGCAGGTTCGTATTGTGGGTTATCCTTCGAAATTCGGTTTTTCATATTTCTGGTTTTTTAACATTTAATAGATAAATAAATTAGAAATGAATATTCATATTTCACGGAAGGTTCAGAATGACAGAGATTTATGGGTCTGGATGATTATTTCTAAGGCAAAAATGTAAACATGATTTGAATTATGTGTTGCAAATCATAATTTGAGTCATCTACTAAAGTACATCAGTACGAGTTTGCTTGCTTATAAAATTGGTGAATCATTTTTTGATAAACTTTCATTGTTTTCTAATTATTATTTTTGATAAAATCAGCTGACCAATGATTTCAAAACAATTGTTCCAGACTGCAAATTCTATTCCTCAAAAATTCAACAATGCTGTCATAGATTATTAGATAGAATTAAAAAATTTAAACACCAATATCCCCGCTCACTTGAGATTGAAATCATACCAATTTTGATTTTTATGACGTTGCTATCACCTTCAAGAGTACAAATCCTATAGATATATTTTAGGTGTCTAATGTCAAGACCAGGTGATTATTTCATGATTTTCATTTAGATTTCTTCAAAATTTAGAGACCATAAAGTCATATATTCACCAATTATGTACTAGCTTGACAGCATTCTGCTTCACCATAGCATGTTTCTTTATATTCACCAACTGTTAATATCATGTTTTCTACTGTTAATATCATGTTTTCATGTATTGTTGCAAGTTAGATTTAAATTGGAAGAGGAATGGCAAAGAAAATCGTATTTCAACAGATGGGTGTAATTTGGAGATCCTCAAAACGCAAATTGGTTCGAAAATTAAATAAAGCAGAGAACGGGGAGGAAAGACTTAAAGTGAAACCTACCAACATCAAAAACATGAATGAATGGAGAAAGTTTGTGAAGACCAAAATGAAAGGTATGCAATTATTTATGTAATTGAAAACTTCTTGAAAAATTACCATCATGGATTTGAAAAGGGGCTGCCTTTGAAGTTATTTGAAATTTTCCTCTAAATTGCCTCATTATAACCTGCTTGTAGATGTGCAATGAGTTGATTTACTTGAATGATTTATGATAATATGCAACAATGTGAATAAGTTAGAAGTTACGTTGGAATCTACTATGATCAGGCTTATCAAAATATGGTATTTATGTTGTATATATTAGCTGTAATTAGTCGGTGGTTTGATCCATCAGTAGGCATAAGTTATATCGACTAATTGTTCATACTTAAAAGATAATTTATGATCCTAAGTTTCCAGTCATTTTACATACTAGGACCATATTATATTATTATCCCATATTTTTATCAACAAATGCATTTATCGTTATGAATTTTTTGAATCTGTCTTTGGCTGTATGCATATGGGTCTGGCAGACTTCTTACACCTACTTAATTTCACTATCTAAAATAATTCATGTACACTTATATATTCATCTGTGTTTGAGTATATGAAAATCTGTGTTTGAGTATATGAAAATGTACAGGCAGAGCTAAAATGTACAAAACATTGATGACAAATCTTCATTTTCATTTTATTCTTGGCCAAAACTAACATGCACGTTATTTTAGTTTTCATATTTAGTTGTGCATATTTAGTTGAACACAAGATTGCACATATTCAGTTGTGCATAACTTTAGTCTCATTGTTTTCACAGTGTTGATGATCCTGTCATTATTATCTCAGTATTTATTATAACTTGAGTCTCACTGTTGACTATATTTTGTCTATAGATAGGCGTTTCTAAAGAATGAGCAGTAGCGGCACTAGTTTATCGTACTTGTTAGGTAGTTCGATTGTTTATTGTACTTGCTTCGTTCAGATGATTATGGTACTTTAACTGCAGCAGTAGCATATTGTTTGTGGTACGTAGTTCGGTTGTGTAAACTTCTATGTATGGTTAACCTTTTGTCTTGAAACTATGGTTCGGTTGTGTAAACTTCTATGTACGGTTAACATATTGTTTATGTTAGTGCTTTTGTTTATGTATTTTATGGTTTTTAAATGTGTTTATGTTTGAATGTGTATGTTATACGCACATGTATTTTGCGGTTGTTTAATGTGTATGTGTTTATGTATTATGTTATAAGCTATGAACAAGATTGAATTGGAGGAAATTTATAGGCAGAGATGGAATATTTTTAGTAGCGTTTCGAAAATGCTACTAAAAACAACACAAAAAATAAAGGGTCGAAGGAGAGCATATATAGTAGAATTTAATAAACGCGGCTACAGGCTTTGTCAATAAAATGCGTCCTCTATTACAGCGTTTAACAAACGCTACCAAAATATTTTTGAGCAGACCAAGTACATTTTGGTAGCGTTTTATAAACGCTGCAAAAAAAGAACTTAGTGGCATTTCATAAACGTTGCAGTAAAACGATTTATGGTAGCGTTGAATAAGTGCAACTAAAAATCAGGTATTTTTAGTCCGGGCTTAATAACAGCGTTTAACAAAATGCTGCTAAAACTTTTAGTAGCGTTTTTTGAACGCTACTAAAAATCAAAATTCTTGAAGTGTTTGTAAGTGGGTCAGCCAAGTTTTTCTTCGTTTCTATGTAGTCAACAGTTATAACTCCTCTTTTGAGTAACCGTCTCACCATTTGATATCTTAGACTCACATGTCTGGACTTTCCATTATATGTCTTATTAGACACATTGTATATCGTTGCTTGATTGTCATAGCTAATCAAGACTGTTGGAGATGGCTTCTTCCATAAAGAGATTTCCATTAATAAATTCCTAAGCTATTCCACTTCTTTACATGCATTTGCTAATGCAATCAATTCTGACAACATTGTTGAGTTAGAAATACAGGTCTGCTTCTTAGAAGCCCAAGACAGAACAGCGCCTCCTAATGTAAAGAACTGTCAAGTAGTAGACTTAGATTTGGATTATACATTGTTCCAGGTTGCATCACTATATCCTTCTATTACAGCTGGATATCCTTTATAAGATAAACCATATTCAATGGTTCCTTTCAAATAAGGTAAAACTCTGGAAATAGCTTTCCAATGTTCGAAACCTGGATTACTTGTAAATCGACACAATACACTTATAGTTTGTGAGATATTTGGTCTAGTGCAATGCATAGCATATATAAGACTCCCAATAACACTGGAATACTCTAGTTGAGAGATAGTACGTCCAGTGTTCTTTTCTAATTTAGTACTAGGATCTAAAGAAGTTGGTACTGGTTTGTCATCGTAATGACCATATTTTTGTAGGAATTTCTTTATGTAATGAGATTGATTTAGTAAAAACTCACCCTCCTTCTTGACAATTTTAATTCCCAAAATTACATCAGCTCTCCTAGATCTTTCACATCGATTTTAGAAGACAGTAACTTTTTAGTTTCATTCACACAAGATTTATTGGAACTAAATATTAGCATGTCATCATTGTATAAACATATTATAACACTACTGTTGTTATCCGATTTGCTATAAATACATTAGCAGCATCGGTAACAATGAATTCATATGACAGTGCAGCTTTATCAAATTTCTCATGCCATTGGATGGGAGCTTGCTTCTGGCCATAAGGAGATTTCACTAATTTGCAAACTTTCTTTTCTTGGCCTGGGGTTTTGAAACCTTCAGATTGTTCCATATATATCTCTTCTTCTAAATATCCACTTAGAAAAGCGGTCTTTACATCCATTTGATGTATGACTAATTTATGAATTGATGCAAGTGCAATTAAACAGCATATAGAAGATATCCGAACAATTGGAGCATATGTATCAAAGTAATCTACTCCATGTCTTCGCTTATATCCCTTAGCAACTAATCTTGCTTTAAACTTATCAATGGATCCATTTGTATTCAATTTTTTCTTGAATATCCATTTACATCCTATAGGTTTAGCACCAGGAGGTAAATCAGTTAAAACCTAAGTTTGATTTAATAGTATGGAACTCATTTCATCATTGATAGCTTCTTTCCAGAAATTGGAATCTCTAGAACTCGTAGCCTCAGAATAAGTTTTGGGATCGTCATCGACGTTCATTACATATTTAGTCATATTAAGGACTTCGTCCTTACTGCCATCTACAAGATATGTAACGACCCGTTAAATTCGATGATATTAAATGAGTTAATTTAATATGATTTCTAATCTAATTTAGAATGAAGTAAAAGTCTTAAGATTTTATTTGAGTAAATGTAGGAATTAGATATAGTAACTGTAATTAAAGGTTAACAATTTAAATGTTTATATGGCAATAGATTGAAATAACGTAAATTTGCGTTTGTGGTTATAAGTTATAATTTGTTGATTTAATTGGTTTGTGAAATTAATACTGGAAGATATAAATCGAAAATAGTATTAGTGAAATAATAACTGAATTGATTTGCAACTATATAAATGAAAGTAAATTTTATTTAGTGGATGTCAAGATTGAATAAATTTATTTAAAATAAAAAAAAGATTTAAATGCATGTTTGGATAGAATATGTAATTGATGGATTAAGTGGTAAGTAATTAGAATTTAATTCTATAAAATTTGGAACTGAATGTTTTGTAAATAATTTTGTAGGAATAGGTTAATTAACAATTTATTTATGCATACCCGATTTAATTGAAATAACAGAAAGGACAAGAACTTGATTTGCCAATGTATGTATATATTGATAAACTATAACTAAGTAGGAAGTTTGGTAGTAAACAGGAAATGAGATGACAAAGGCAACTAGTAAATTAATAAATGAATCCATAATAATAAGTAGTAATTAATGCATAAATATATTTGGCATTTGGGATAATTATGAAATTTTACTCATTCATCTAATTTATTTAATTAAATCCAAATCTATGGCAACATTGTTGTTAATGATGGGTGTAAGTGAATTTGAATGTAAAAGGGTAACAATTATTTAGGTTAAACATTTATTGAGTATATTAAGTTAAGAATGGAAATCGATTGAAATAAATCTAAATTTATTATTTTTGGTGTGTTAATGTGTTCTAGTTAATAAAGGGAAATTTATAGGAAATAAAGCATGCACAAACGAAATGTATTATAATTCAAATGTTATTTATACCCATAAAATGTCTATTTACTGAATAGAAAGATTTTTAAATCAATAAACGAATTTATTGAGGTTCCAATTTATAATTTATAACATTTAATGTAGACTCAATTACAATTTATTTGACTTAAATCGTGCAGTTAGCGTAGATTTGTTGGTAATTGTAGTAGTTAATTCTATAAGATGAAGTTAATGTTAATTCTATTTATAATAGAACCATTGGTTGATTTAAAGTATACAAAGAAGGATTTATAAATTTAATTTGAGTATCAAAATTCAACAATTGCATTTATTGCAAATAAAGTGGAATTAAACGTTTAAATATTACGTTATTGAAATTAAAATGGAATGTGTGGATAATTAGGTGAAGTCATGAACCAATGTTAGTGGCATCCTTATTTTGGATAAAAGGTGAGAATATAAAAGTTGAAATCTAATAAATGGGTTTTTGAGAATTTAATTTATAATTTCTAAATATAAGGAAGTGGAGAAATTAACACTGAAATTGATAGACTTATCAACTTTTAATTCACATCTAAACTTGTTAAATCATTTAAATTGATTATGAAATATATAAGCGATAAAATTTGGCAAATTTTAGAATTTAGATATAAAATTGGATTTTTATAATTTATTTTAATTTATTTAATGAATATAAAAATAGCCTTTTTGGCCACGGACTCGGATTTTGACGAAACCAGTTTCATCGGATCCGTATCGGTGAATTATCGTAGGATTTCAAGTTTCGTATCGATCGGACCTGTCGTTTGATCGTACGGCCGCGAAACGCCTTGAAATCGATTTAATTAAAATCAAATTTGGAATCAATTTGGAAATTTTGTTTTCAGCATAACTTCTTCATACGATCGAATTTGGACGTGAAACTTTTTCCATCGCGTTCAGAATATTTTAAAATACCTAGTTGGATGTATGGGTTAATAAATTTCGTTCCGGGGTTAGAACGGGCTTTTTGGGCCATAGTTTGTTCCGTACATTCATCTATCTGGTCTATCTACTCTAATCCAACGCTTACTTATAAATAGACAATTATAAACCCTAGCCTCCATCTTTTATCATTTGTCTGTACGTTCATTTTCTTCATCTCTTCCTCTTCCTCAATGGTTGCAAAACCTAGATCTATTTCAATTCAAAATTTCAACTGAAAATTCAAACTCTCCAGAAAAATTCCAGAAAAATATATGTTGTTGCTCTCGAAGAGCGTAATTCAATGGCGAAATTCGTTTTTCGATTTGGGGTGTGGTTTGTCCAGAAATCTATGGATTTGTTACGGCCGTTCATCACGTTCCGATGAACGTGGATGGATCATTAAATTGATTCTACCGAGGGATGGAGATCGTCGAGGGGATTCGATCGGTGCAGTTCGTTTGGCATAACAACGGTTGGATCGACCGGTTTAATTCTATTAGTGTTAAAACCCTATGGCGGCGGCAGGAGATAGGGGAGGCCGAGTGCTTTAGTCTTCAAGGCGTAGGTGCGACAGATGGAGGCAGTCGTGATGGAGGCGGGGCGACGTCATCTGGTGGCCAGTGGTGGCTGAAATTCAAGGTCAAAGTCGTGGTCAAACCGGTATTCGCGTGCGTTGTTTGGGTTGCCTGGAGCTTCGGTCAACACGAGAGAGAGGGGAGATGGCTCTTGATGACGTGGCAAGTATGGTTTAGATGTGTTCTTTTTTTTTCTATTTTATTTTATTTAAAATTCTAGTGCAATTTTCGCTATAACTCTTGCATACGAACTCCATTTCACACGAGATTTTTTTTGTTATGATCGTAATTAAATTCCGGATCTGTTGACGCTGGTTTGGACAGATTTTGAGACCGTTGAATTTTTGGGTTTAAATCGGATTTAAATTCGATTTAAATTCAAAAGGTGAGTGTTTTAACCCACTCACAACTTCTAAAAGTTTTTATGTTTGTTAAATTTATTTTAGATATGAGTAGAGATTTATTTATGACTGTTTGGCATGTTTTATTCATCATATCTGTTAAATCGCATTTATTTAATATAACTGTTCATTAAATTTTATTACTACATATAGATTGACAGTTATAGTTATTTATTTGCAGATAAACTGTTAGTTTAATAGTTGTTAAATGTGAATATAACTGCCAGTTATTAACTGTTATATATTATCGGATATATATTGATATTGTTTTGTTATTGGATGATGATTGTGATTTGGATGATGATGGATGAATGGATGTTTTATTTTATATCATTAAACTACAAGTTATCATGCATTTTTCGTTCCATTCGGGATTGTGGTTTGAAATGATATACAGCCGCAAATTTTATTTTTAATTTGCGGATTGAAATGATAAACATCCGTATCACTTGACCATAGGATAGAAAATTATATACAGGCACCGTGGTCTATATATAAAATATTTTGAAGTGATTTCTATGGTTTGGATGGGATACGGTTTATAAAATTTTTTAAGTTTTGATATTTTATAAATATTATTCTTCTACATATATACATATGAAGTTAAAATTTTTGAATTTAGGCTGTGTATAAATCTGTTAAATAAAAATGGAAAAATTGAGAAATGGAATTTGATAATTTATATTATATGTTTAAGTTTGGAAATTTTAAGGTATGATATTTATAACTGGAGTTTTTCCAAGATAAATTTAAATGAATATTTTAGTATAATTAAAATTAAGGAAATATTAAATTTCTAGAAATTGGAGTTGTATTTATGGATTTTTATGTGAATATTCAAGACTAAATAATAGAACAATTGATTTTTTGAAAGAATAAAATTCCAACTTTAGTTTAGAAATATTAATACTCCAAATGGATATATATATATATATATATATATGTATGTATGTATAGAAATTGAAATGGTTTTGGAACTTGAAAGTGATATTTAAATTATGGTTTAGACTTTAAATAAGGAAATATATTTGTAAAGCCATGGAAATTATTTTTCTTTAAAAAGTAACCTTAAAGTCAAACCATTTATTTTATATACCGTTGAATATCCAAACCATTCAAGTTTTAGAAGTTATGGTTTTAAAACTATGAATTTTCGAAATATTATGCTTTGAAAGTATAATTCAAATGTTTGGTTTCCAGATATTATAGACTTTAAAGCAGTATGATTTTTGGAAAAGAATTATATTTGGATAAAATGATATCATATTGTTTTGGGTTTTAAAATGATATCGTATTCATAGTTTTTGAAATGGAAATTTTTATTCTGGTTTTTAAGTATAAACTATTTTTAAATGACCGCGGTGTTATAATAATGATGGGTTGGCAAAGAGACCGGGATCGGATATGGACATACTCTCTGTCGATACCGAAAACCACTTTGACTAACCGTGTATGCGGTGGAGATTCCAGAATGAAGTAGGTTGGTGGCGACGTTTCCTGTAAGGTAAATACGTGGACCCAACTCCCGTGAGTTGGCATAAGGTGGCTAAAACAGGAGCGATTGACGGGTTAATGAGGTCATTCCTCTGATCGGACACTCCTCTTCGATATTATACTTTGACTTTGGATTGATTCAGTGGCCACTTTTACTTTGATTTTGGGGGAGTTTGTCAGAGGTGGGCGGCAGCTGCGCGCTGCGCGTTTCCATCGGCCCGGAAGCGTAATTGGTATATCTACCCTGGCATTGCCTAGTTGTGCCGTGTCACCTACCATACCGAGCCTTGTACGAGTTTGGATTTCTCCCATAGCCCGTGTGGTATCCTCTGGTGGCTTCCTGATCAGGAGGGACTATGATATTGGATGGACTACTGGGACTTTTACGTGTTAAGGTGGAAAATGTAAAGCCTTAATGCTATTTAAAAGTATGTTTATTTTATAATTAGACACTATTATAATAGCCAGTATACTACATAGTAAATAGTTTAACAGATCCTTAGGAGATGTAAGTCCCGAGCATCTCTTGAGTTACTGCACTCATATTTATTTCTGTTAATTTAACTTACATAAGATCTTTTAGTTCTGACTCGAGTGTTTTTGTCTTTTCAAATTCGCTCGGGTCAGTCCGAGCGTGTCAGCATTTGAAGATTTAGCTTTGGAGGATGAAGACGAAGATTTGTATTATTATTATTTATACTATTGCACCACACTCACATTGTTCCGCTGCATTGGTATTTATTGGTATGTGAACTCTGATATTAAATTGTATAAAGAAGAATCAAAAGTTTTGTAAACAGTTTTATAAACTGTATATTTTATTATTATATTTTATCCTTCCGCTGTGAGATTCTATTTTGTTTTATTTCTTCTCTGTTTTTCTTATTTACCCCATAACAATCCGCCCTTCCGTATGGTTTGAATCGGCATGTGTGTCGATTTGAAGCGTGCGAAAAGGCGGGACGTTACAAGATATGTAATGAAGTCAGGACCATAGTCCTTCTCTATTCTTGCTCTTTTACTTCTCTGTTGTTCAGTACTATTATCTGGTGCTGATACTTCCTTGCTGTTTTGAGTAGGAGCATAATCATCATCATTGATATCATTAGCCATACTAGGTTTTGGACTAGATGATCTCAATAGGATCTCGATGGTTTGATTTTAAAAAAAATTCTACATCCATATATTCTATAACCTCTAGGGTGCCAAGAATAAGGAATCTATAAGTTATACTATTAAGTGAATATCCTATGAAAACACATTTAAATGCTCTATTTCCTAACTTTGGTCGTTTATGGTCTAGTTTTCTAACATATGCTAAGCAACCCCAAACTTTAAGTCTAGTTAGGTTAGGTTTCCTATTAAACCATAATTCATAAGAGGAATTTTTTTAAGTGGTACACTATTAAAATAACATGTAGATAACATAGCATCACCCCATAGGTTATAAGGTAAATTAGAAATTATAAGCATGGCATTAATCATTTATACTATAGTTCTATTCTTCCTTTCAGCAACACCATTTTGTTGTGGTGCATATGGGGCAGTACATTGGTGAACTATACCTTGTTGTTACAAAACAAGGTGAATTCATTTGAGATATTTTCACCACCACGATCTGAATGTAATATTTTAATTTTAACTCCTAATTGTGTTTCGACCTCTGCTTTGTAAATTTTGAATTTATCAAAAGCCTCATCTTTAATTTTCATTAGATATACATATCCATATCTAGTATAATCATCAATGAATGTTATATAGTATTGGTTACCACCATAGGTGATATGACTTTTTAAGTCACCGACATCACTATATACCAAATCAAGCAAACCAGTTTTCCTTTCTACGGATTTAAAGGATTTTCAGTGTATTTTTTCTTGAACACATATTTCACATTTAGAGATGGTATCGAAATCATAATCAGAAATTAATCCTAATTTATGCATATTTCTAATGGAATTATAATTAACATGTCCTAATCTATCATGCCATAAATTAATAGAATCAAAAATATAAACATAAGATTTCTTTATTAGATTCAACTTAATCATGTCGTTACAAGAGTATCCTTATCGAATGAATCTACCATTCTTAGACAACACTAGCTTATCAGACTCATACACCATCTTGAATCCTCCTTTGTTAAGAAGGTATCCAGAGACCAAATTCTTACACATGTCAGGTACATAAAATAAGTTGATTAATGTAAAAACTTTTCCAGATGTGAAAGGATGTTCTATAGTGCCTTTTCCCAAACTTTACTTGGAACCTTATTTGCTCTAGTAGCTTCATCGGCTTCTCTGTTATTTTCTTTGTAACTCTTGAACAGAATACGGTCTTTGCAAATGTGAATGGTTGCTCCAGTATCGAACCACCAATCATTATCATTGCCGCAAATAGAGTTCGCCTCTTGCACTACAGCCACAAGCGAGTCTTCGACCACATTAACTTTTTGTTGTTTCTTCCGCAGACGTTAGTCTCAGGCATAGTGGCCGGGCTTGTTACAAAAATAACAAGCACCTATCTTTTTGTTGTTGGTTTTAGAACGATTTTTCTTCTTAAATCGTGCCTCATTCTTTGGCTTTAACTTATCAGTAATTTCAACATTATTTGCCTTAGAATGGGACTCAGTTTGCGGATTATCTTCTAGATCGCGTTTGCGAGAGCCTTCTTCAATACGAAGATGACGTTGTAATCCATCTAAATTATAATCCGTTTCTGCATGCTTCATCTTTTTCTTATAATCATTCCAACTATGTGGAAGTCTAGAAATTAAAACTCCAACAACAAAAGATTCAGGGATATTAATTCCCATCTTTAAGTTGATTCACCAACAGTAAGATTTTGCTTACTTGTCCAATTATGGACTTAATTGTAACCATTTTGAAATCCATAAAATTAGAAATAAGAAACTTTTTATTACTTGTCTCAGATATGCGGTACTTATTGTCCAGGGTAGTCCAGAGTGCCTTCGCTGTTTCCAAGGTCCCATGAGCATTGTAGACTGGGATAGATAGTGCATTCAGAATATAGCCTCTGCATAGAAAATCGTCCTCTTTGCACTTTGCACGTTTAGCCTTTAGAGCAGCATCATCCTTATCAGTTTCCTCTGGGATTTCTTCCAAGTCATCTTTCAAAATGTAGAACAACTTGACGGTGACCAAGAAAAATTTCATCGTCTCTTTCCAATGAGTGAAATTGTGCCATCAAAATGCTCTAATCGAGTTAGATGTTGATTCTTTACTTGCAGAGCACTCGAACCTTCCATGGTTGTACAATATCGTATGAAATTTGTTGGGGATTTTGTGGTTCGATGCGAATTTGATGGCGATTGCGATGAAGATAATGTTGTACTTCCAACTTCATGGATCTATGGGATAGATTATTTCAGACAACAGTTCAGCCCACCAAGTACAAACGGGTTATCGAACTATCGACTTTCAGGATTCAATGAAGCCTTATAACAGCGTAATTGGATTCAAAGTTTGTACGCCTTTGATCCGACCAAGAACACTTTAGTATTTGATATCCGAGGATGCAATATGTAGAGAAAGGAATGAAGAAGAAGAAGAAACAAATCTGCAACGATTCAGCATTTGCAATGCCTTGCAGGCATTATAAAATATAGAGTAATGGAAGTGCAGCGATTTGCAACACTTCCCTTGCATTGCAAATCTGCATAGAAAGAAGAAGAAGAATACGAATTAAAATGCTACCACTGTCTGGGCGTTGCTATTTGCAGATGTAAAGAGGTATCCATTCGAGAAGGGTTGCGTTGCTTCCCAATTTTTCAAACTTTTGCTAACAGTCACATACATTTGAATTGAAACGTCGCGTCTATTCATTTTGCAACGTTCAGAAAACGTTACAAATTTCCCGCCCTTTATTTAGATTTAGATATTTCGGTTCTGGGTCCTTAACAGGCTGAAATCTAACCCGTTACTGTTTACAGTCGATCCAAAAATATTTTCGGATCCGAACCCGAAACCCGACCCGACCCGGTTCGGTTCGGTCGGACGGACGGCGGCGGCGCGCGTGTGGGGTTGCATGACTTATCTCCTCACAATAAAGCAAACATATGGAAACCCTAAGGCCCCAACATCCACATTAGAAAGCTATATTTATACAAATATAGTCCTTTATTTTATAGCATGTGGGACTATCTTTTCTTTCTTCTTTCCTTCTTCTCTTCCAAATAATAAACCAAAGCCCCAAAACTTATTTGAAAATTTTGCAATAGAGGTTTGTTTGTGAAGAAGGCTGTAGTGCTGTTCGATGTTTGCGAAGGGTGATTTTTGGTTGTAGGAGGAGGAGGTTTCAGAGGGGAGGAAGGATAGGATGTGGTTGGAGTGACTTGATGGTTGTAGATCGTAGAGGTGTTGGTTATTCTGAACTTGGTGGTGAGGTTGGGTTGAGTAGGAGGAGTTGAAGAGTGTTGTTATGATAGAGTGATGTAGGATGATGAGGAATGTTGCAGTTGATGAAGAGGTTGGTTGTCAAAGGAGTTTATGTAGATTAGGTGATACATTTGGGTTGTGAATCGGCAGTGATGAAGAGTTTGTGGTGGTGGAGTGTTGAAGGATGAGGGAGGTTGTGATAAGCGGTGTAGTTTAAATTGCTGTTTTCTAGTAAGGGGAGGAATGTAGGTTGAAGATTGTGCAGAATTTGATGAAGTGGGGAAGTGCAATTCTGGTGATGCAAGGTGTCGTAAGTGTTTTAGGTAGTGGTCTAGTAACATGAAAATGTGGTATAACAGAGATTAGTTTTGAGAGTTTTTTTATGAAATCAAACAGTGAAAAATGACTGTAACATAAAGCAATGGTGCAACAAAATGCAACAAAATTTTATCAAATGCTTCACTCTAGGGAGTGCCAAAATTGCCCTTCACTTTATGTAGCCTTCAGATAATTATTAAGAAATTAATTAATCACCACTAACATTTGCTTTTGCTTTTTAATGTTGGTCCATTACTTAGTGAGTAGGTGGGCTCCTCCATATTGCACGAATTCTTTTGTTTTCTTCTTTCTTTAGGCGTTCATTACTTAGGCATACATATTTCCATGAAGCCACTTCCAATTTTCATGCAATTTACTATGAAATAAATTTAAAATGTGCGAATAAATTTTCTTCAAATTAATTCACACATAAAAATTACTAATACGTCCAAATGTAGATGAGTGAATGATGATCTGAAAGGTAAAAATATGTAAAAAATACCCTCAGGTATGTCTATGGGCGAAAAGGTCTCGCCATAATCAACTTCTTTAATTTGACGAAATCCTTTCCTAAGTAGCCTAGCCTTATTAGTCTCCACTTCCCCATCTGCATTTAGTTTTTTCTTTTAAATCTTTTCGCAACATATGGATTTTATTCCTTCAGGTATGTCCAGCAATGTTCAAACTTTGTTTTCGTAGATGGAATCCATCTTAGATTTAATAGCTCCAAGCCAAAGTGTAGAGTCTTTACTATGTAGTGCTTATTGGAAAGATAGAGGAGTGTCATCATCTAAGACACGGTCCTTTTAGCTATCCATTAGAAAATCATAGTATCTCTAGTGAGCAAGATTCTCTACTAGACCTTCTAATTGGTTGTGTGTTTTCATATACGGGTGAACCTGGTTCTCCTACTGTTTTGGTTTCGATGTTTTTTCATGGATCTCATTCAAGTCTACAATCTCTCACTAATTTCCTTTGATAGAAATTCCTTTTCTAAAAAGACAACACGTCGAGAAACAATGACTTTTTGTTCCTTAGTGTTATAGAATATATATCTAATTGAGTTTTTAGGACATCCTGTAAATTTACAAAGTACCGATCTTGCCTTTAGTTTACTGGACCAACGTTCTTAACATATGCCGAACAACCCTACACCTTCAAGTGCTTGAGTTGGGGTTTCTTACCATACCACATCTCATATAGTATTTTGACATAGATTTAGTGGGTGACAAGTCCAGCATGTATGCTCCAGTTTCTAGCGGATATCTCTAATAGAACAAAGGTAACTCAGCCTTACTAATGATGGAACGAACCATATCCAATAAGGTTTGGTTCCTTCGCTTCGACACACCGTTGTGCCATGAAGTACGTGGTGGAGTAACCTGAGAGATAATCCCATTATCTTTTAAGTATTATTGGAAATCATGTCCAACATACTCACCTCTTCGATCCGATCGAAGGATCTTAATCTTATGATCTATTTGGTTTTCTACTACATTTTTATATTCGATAAATTTCTCATAAACGTCAGATTTGTTCTTCATAAGAAATACATATTTTAGTCTTAAGACATTATCATTGAGAGTAACAAAGTAAGAACTATTATCTTTGGTAATTACAAGTGTAGGGCCACGTACGTTACTATGTATTAACCTTAAGAGTTCATGAACTCTTTCATTGCTCCCACTAAAGGAGTGCTTGGTCATTTTACCTTTAAGACACATCTTGCACGTGTCAAATGATTCAGAATCAATTGCAGTAGAAAACCTTCAACTTTCAATTTGTGTAGCCATTTCTCGCTAATATAACATGGCCTACAATGCCAAAGATAACTATCAATTATGTTGTTAGAAGTATTATTCACATGACATACATAATTAGTATTAATAGCATAAATGTCATTTTGAAGAATACCATTGTAGACTTTATTTCCATTCAAACTAATGTTCATGACATTACTTGCATAATGAAATATATATCCAGTCTCAAATAATCTAGAAATGGAAATAATCCCACAAATAAAGAATTTTAATAAACATCAATTATTTAATACAAATACTAATCCACTAGGCAAAACTAAATGATAATCGCGTACTGCAGTTGCATCTACAATAGATCCATCAACAACTTGGAGCATCATTTCTTCTTTTGTCACGCGATGCCTGTTCCTAAGCCCTTGTAACAAATTATCTATATGAGTACCAGATCCAGTATCTAAAACCAAATGCAGTTTATTGATTGCAAAATAATTTTGAATCATAAATATACCTAATTAAGCTGTTTGCTGATTATGCTTCTTTTGCCCAACAATCTTCAAGTAGTCAGGAAAATTCCTTTTTTAATGACATTTCTTGTGGTAATTGGTGACGTTCACACTTGTCATCGGACTTCTTACTTTTTTTTCTTAGCTTCTCTTTTCCGCTTCTTCGAACTCTTCGAAGATGATGCACTACTACCCTTTACAACATTTATGACACCTTGAATTTTAGATGTAGACTTGGCTGACCTTAACTTTTTGAGGAGCTCTACGAGGTTTAATTGGTTCAGGTTATAATTCAGTACAAATGGTTCATACTGAGAAGTAAGGGAACCGAGGTCAATTCTACTTGTAATTCATTGCTTATTTGTACATCCAACTGTGAAAGTCAATCAATATAGCCCTTCATCATTAGCACGTAATCATCCACTTTTTATCCCTTGGTCATTTTGGTACTGCATAGCTTCATCGTAAGCTCTTATCGTACAGAACATGATCATTGATCAAACAGGGCTTTGACACTATCAAATATCTCAAAGATAGACATCTTTTCATGCTACCTCTGCAATATCTTGTCTAACGTGGACAACACGGAAACTTGGGTGATTTCTAGGTCTAACACCCATTTTTCATAAGCAAGTCATGGTACGTGGTACGCATACATCGGCGGCTTGTTCTTTAGGTTCACATTTAATAGCATTCCAAAGGCGCTCGTAAGTCAATGCTATTTTAATTGCCCTTAATCGGTCGGTATAATTATTTGGTCCAATCAATTGCTCACCATCATTAAATAGTTTTAGAGTTGTCATTTTTTGCAAATTTAAGTGGTAGATTATTAGGAAAAATCATAGCAGATGTTCTTAAAATATTAGTAAGGTTAAAATTTATGTTCATTTTACTAATATGCTCCCATTAGCTTTTTATGTTTCGCCAAACTCAAGTCAAAACTAAGAAGTCTTTCGACTTCACTAGTAGGTGTTAGGACTCGTCCGTCGTGGAATTCTAACAATGAGTCTGCTCAACAAGTCAAAGGTCTACGGATGATGGATAACTCCTTAATGATTATATCATATACAATTCCTGACCCTCGGGTGCCTTGTCCTAATTTTGATTCAACCCTGAGTCTGCTCAACAGATCGAAATTATTCACTCGTACCTACCATATCGATGGCCTAAGCATAGTAAATGTACCTTAAGTCTTCTCAATAAATACATACAGTTATCTTCCTCATCTATTCAATTTATTAATAATACTACGCATAAACCCCTAGCTTGAGTCTACTCAACAACTAAGGAGTATGAAAGTAATTTATTAATACATATATGGTATAAGATAATATTATATTGAGGATTCATAATCTTTATGCCTCGTGAGTCAAGTATCAAACAATCAGAAATCACGGTTTACGTATGTATTTATTCCTTAAGTTTATTTTGAGTATCTTTAATGTATCACCTTTAGTTTATACATTCATATTATATAAGTTTTATTATTATTTAATAACTTTTATATTTCCTATTACTTATATAATTGTATTATGTATAATACTATATTAATTAAATCTTATTTAAATTTTTTTAATTAATTAACATTAAATTATTTTATACTGATATAACATTTATATTTAATATTTGTTATGTACTATAACCTTTATAGTATAAAACATATATCATATACATGTCTATATTACTAAATTAACCTTTTAATTAAATTATTTAATTAAACTATTTTAGTTATATTATTTTAATTTCAAAAATTATAATTTATACAACATTTTAAAATATCATAAAATATATCATAATATATAATACATGCCGATATATTTTGTTAATTAATTTAATTAATCAATCATATTAATAAATTTACCATTATCAAATTTTATTTTTTATTATTTTTTCAAACATTTTGAAAAGCTTTATTATATTAAAATTTTATAATACTATATGTATTATTTTTAATTTAACTTTTAAATATAAAATTTAAAATCTTATATATTTTAAATTTTCAAACAAATTAAAAATTAGTCCAAGGCTCAATTCAAATTAGACCTCTTCTATTAGGAGCAACCTATGGGCTCACATATTTTTTTGGGCCAGATTGATAACCAGGTAGGACATGGTACTTGATTACCCAAACCCAATCCTTCGACACTACCTTTCTACACACTACTATTTGGGTTTTGAGCTTAATGGTTAACCCTAACATGATTAATTTAGACCACATAGGCTATTGGGCTCTGATACCATTATGGAAACTATGTCAACCCACAGTGGAAGATACTAGTGAATTTCAAATTTTTATCCTATTAGATTCTTACTGGGCCTATGAATTCTGATTTATTTAGAACATTTCTAAATTTAAGTTAAATAAAATCATATATTTCATTTAAATTTATAAATTATCGACATAAATTTATTTAATTTGTTTTCGGTTTATATATAAATATCCATAAGTATCTTATACTTATATGTATGTATGTGCATGTGTAACATGATATTCCATACAAGGTATACAACCTTTATATAAATATTGTGATTTATGTCACAACAAACATGTTAGCTCATTCGATATTGTATGTTGTCCAAATATATGTATATATTATACTAATTATATATAGAAACCCAAGTGTATACACATACACATACACATACACACACACATATATATGTTTGTGTGTATGTATATTATGGGAAAATATTATAGATATACTTATACATAAATTATTATAGTGTCAAATGTTAAGTAAACATATGTGTGTGTGCAAAATATAAGTTTAATTTTTTAATTAATTTTTTATAAAATATGCACACACATTTATAGATATGCATTTGTTAAAATAACATAATTACGTATATATAACAATATGTATATATAAATATAAGTATAATACTTAATGTAAATATGAGTTAGAATAGTTTATATAAATATATAAATAATAAAATTAAAAATTATAATTTTTTAAACATTCCAGATCGAATACACAGTAGATACAAATCTTATTTTTTATATATTAATATATATATATATATATATATATATTATGAATTAATTAGTTAAACAAAAATAAAAGAGGATAGAAAATAATTATACAATAAATATTTCAAATTTGGAAATTTTAGAAAATCAGGAATCGTATTATATTTTTTATGTAAATTTCTTAGAAATTGACAAGTCAATTTTTATTTTTTATTAATTAGATACTTTCGACCAAATTTAAAAATGACTTTTTAAAAAAATATGAAAAATGGATAAAGAATATGATTTTTTTGACTGAGAACTTTTATGATGACAAATTAATTTTATAAAATTTAAAACCGAAATTTTGAAACATTGTATTTTTATATTAATTCATTAATCCGTACAATAATTAAATAATAATAAAAAATATTAGATAATGACCAAAAAATTATTTTCAGCTACTAAAAATTATAATTGATGTAAATATACAAATATTATTTTAGAAATCTACGAGACATAGTTATATGATTTAATACAAGTCATATAAATTAATTAATTATCATATTAATATGTGTATATATTAACTAATAAAATATAATGATTTCGGTTGTGTCTATCAGATCCTTCATGAAATGAATTATTTTTCTATAAACATATACACATAATTAATTAATATGTGAAATTACCAATAGCTATAGGAATCTCACCTAATTAACAATATAATAATCATAATATATATATATATATATATATATATATGTATGTATGTATGTATGAACAATATACAGTTATATAGAGATTATGCTTCATATATAAAACTAAACACTTACCTAAAACCAATGCTTTTAAGTCCACCTTGTAATGATAAATTCTTCTTTTTTGAAACCTTTTTGATTCTACAGATTGTTAGTCCTTAAACCGCAGATCCTTTGCTATCAAATAGCTGTTAATTTGAATTGATTTGATTTGAGTTTTGTTGGAACTTTAAAAGGTGTAGTTTGGCTAAAATGGTGGAGATGGTAGGCAGCAAAAAGGTCCTTCCAAAATTAGGGTTAGAGTATGTTTTATACTGGTTGTATCAGAGATAAAAGTGGATCACATTACTTACATTTTCTTACCCAATCTTAACCATCCATTTCTTTTTGGCCGCCCCTTGTATTATATATTTGCTGCGAAATTTTTATCCTAAAATCATAGACTAATATCCCTTTTAAGCTTAAATAAATTATTTAATTAAATCAAATTTAATTCCTTATCGATATCCCGTATCGAACGATATATTTATAACTATTATAAATATATACAACAGATTTTGTTTCTCCAATCGTATTCAAACTTTAGAATTAATATTTCATAAAAATTAATTAATTTTTAACAATTTTAAAGTAATTAAATCGTTTAGTTTAAAGAATATTCATCATTTCGATTGTGTGACCTTCGGGTATGAATTTGGTCAGCGATTAACATCGAACTATTCGTTTGTAACGTTCGCACATTGTTTTCCGACCTTTTAACTAGGCAACGTTTTGACTAACTGGATGAATCGAACTTGGGGATATCAGAAAATCAGGAATAGTACTATATTATTTATGAAATTTTCTTGGAAATTGACACGTCAATTTTTATTTTTTATTAATTAGATACTTTCGGCCAAATTTAAAAATCACTCTTTTAATAAATATAAAAAATGGATTAAAGAATATGATTTTTTGACTGATAGCTTCTATGATGACAAATTAATTTTATAAAATTTAAAATCAAAATTTTTAAACATAGTAATTTTATATTAATTCATTAATCCATACAATAATTAAATAATAATTTTTTTAGATAATTACCAAAAAATTATTTTCAACTACTAAAAATTATAATTGATGTAAATATGTATTTGAAAAATATCGTTTTAGAAATCTATGAGACTTGGTTATATGATTTAATACAAATCATATAAATTAATTAATTATCATATTAATATATTTATACATATTTACTAATAAAATATAATGATTTCGGTTGTGTCTATCGGATCCTTCATGAAAAAGATTATTTTTCTATAAACATATAAACATAATTAATCAATATATGAAATTACCAATAGCTATAGGAATCTCACCTAATTAACAATATAATAATCATAATATATATATATATATGTACATGTATATATGAACTATATACAGTTTTATAGAGGTTATGCTTCATATATAAAACTAAACACTTACCTAAAAACAATGCTTTTAAGTCCACCTTGTAATGACGAGTTCTTCTCTTTTGGAACCTTTTCGATTCTACAGATTATTAGTCCTTAAACCGCGGATCCTTTGCTATCAAATAGCTGTTAATTTGAATTGATTTGTTTTTAGTTTTGTTGGAACTTTAGAAGGTGTAGTTTGGCCAAAATGGTGGAGATAGGAGGCAGCAGAAAGGTCCTTCCAAAATTAGGGTTAGAGTATCTTTTATATTTGTTGTATTAGAGATAAAAGTGGATCACATTACTTACATTTTCTTACCCAATCTTAACCATCCAATTCTTTTTGGCCGCCCCTTGTACTATATACTTGTTGCCAAATTTGTGCCCTAAAATCATGGAATAATATCCCTTTTAAGCTCAAATAATATATTTAATTAAATCGAGTTTAATTCCTTATCGATATCCTGTATTGAACGATATATTTATAACTATTACAAATATATACAACAGTTTTTGTTTCTCAAATCATATTCAAACTTTATAATTAATATTTCATAAATATTAATTAATTTTTAACAATTATAAAGTAACTAAATCGTTTGGTGTAAAGAATATTCATAATTTCGATTGTGTGGCCCATGGGTATGAATTTGGTCAGCGATTAATATCGAACTATTCATTTGTAATGTTCACACTTTGTTATCCGGCCTTTTGACTAGGCAATGTTTTGACTAACCGGATGAATCAAACTTGGGGATACCAGAAAATCAGGAATAGTATTATATTATTTATGAAATTTTCTTGGAAATTGACAAGTCAATTTTTATTTTTTATTAATTAGATACTTTCGGCCAAATTTAAAAATGACTTTTTAAAAAAATATAAAAAATGGATTAAAGAATATGAATTTTTGACTAAGAGCTTCTATGATGAAAAATTAATTTTATAAAATTTAAAATCAATATTTTGAAACATAGTATTATTATATTAATTCATTAATCCATACAATAATTAAATAATAATAAAAAAATTAGATAATTACCAAAAAATTATTTTCAGCTACTAAAAATTATAATTGATGTAAATATACATTTGAAAAATATTATTTTAGAAATCTATGAGACAAAGTTATATGATTTAATACAAATCATATAAATTAATTAATTATCATATTAATATATGTATATATATTGACTAATAAAATATAATGTTTTCGGTTGTGTCTACCATATCCTTCATGAAAAAGATTATTTTTCTATAAACATATACACATAATTAATCAATATGTGAAATTACCAATAGCTATAGGAATCTCACCTAATTAACAATATAATAATCGCAGTATATATATATATATATATATATATGTATGTATGTGTAACAACCCGCATATTTATCGATTTTATATTTAAATATTTTATTTAAATATTTTATCGTTCGTCGGATTTTGGTCCGAAAAGCTACTTTTTGCAAACAGTCGAATTGGCACTCGAGACCACCCCCATTGAGTTCAAAATGCCGTTTGCGACCTTTTTGAGTATAAGCTTCGATATGTTTGGAGAAAGTTGATTTTTGCTACTTTTTCCCGCTTATGACTTTGGTTTGGGCTGAACCCATTAGCCACTTACTAACTCAGTCCCAACTCTTTCCAACTCTTCATTACTTCATTTCTAATTCCTAACACTCAAGCTCAAGCAAAAATGGTGGAAGAGAATGGGAAATAGAAATTCCTAAGCCCTAGCTTGCTTTGCAAATCCAACTTCTAGCTCCAAATTCAAGAGAACCCATTGGTAAGCATCTCCTTCATCTTCTCCAACTCTTTCTCCATTCAATTTCAGAAATTCCTAAACCTAATTTAGGAAATGTTTCTCTTTTAAGCTTAGATTCAAGCTTCTAGTGTTGAGATTGAAGAGGGATTGATCTTAGCTTGTTCTTAAAGCTTCTCCTTCATTGATTTAGGTTCAAAGGTGAGATTTTTAATCTCACATCTATGCTTATAATTCTATTCTATTGTTAGGTATGAATTCCTAACACTTATTCATGTGCATTTGACTTTGATTTGGATTGCTTTTGTGAATATTCCAATTTTTAGTGTTTTGAGTTCAATTCGTTAAAAATCCTAACTTTGATGTTTGAACATGTTTTTGGTGATGCATCGAGGAGCATATAGGGCTGGGTAGTCGATTGACATAAACCCTTAGCGCCGTTGCTCGTGCGATTGCAATTTGGTCGGAATTTGCACCAACTTTGAAATAGAGTAGGAAGTGCAAGTATACAGGTTCGGCCGACCGAACCCCCTGGGCCGGTTGACCGACCTGTAGTCCAGGCACTTCCTGCCTCTGTTTGGAAGTGCTGGTTACAGGCTTCGGCCGACCGAGCCTCCTGGGCCGGTCGACCGACCTGGTGCCCCGAGCACTTCAACCCCTGGTTCGGTCGACCAACTCAGGGAGTCCGATCGACCGACCTGCTACTATTTGCCAGATTAGCCTATATTGCTAATTCGTTTGAATATCCAACTTTAATCGATTCGTGTTGTCTCCCTTTTGTTGTTGTCATTTATTATCGACTTTGTTGACCTTTTCTTTGGGAATTTTAGATATATCCACTTTGATGGATTTGATATCGATTTCTTTGGATTTTATTCACGTTTTCGAATGTGAATCTTAGTTATTGATTGTTCCTACAATCTTCTTCGTGATTTGTCACTTTAAAAATATAAAGGTTTTCTATACTAGTAGTAAATTTCAAAACTCTTTCCTCAAACGATTTCAATACTATTTTAATACCAAATTCGTTTATAAAACCGTTTTCCAATCTATTAGTAAATATAAGCCTTTACCTCACTCGTATGAGAAATCTAATTAAACGACTTAGTAAAACAAGTGGTATGAAACGCTTGCGTTTACTTCGTCAGTTAATTCTTGAACTTGTTCGATTGAATCTCTTGTGACAATTTTCTAGTGGAGATCTACAATTTGTTCGTAAATATTTAAGTTAAGCTAGTGGTTATGGGACATGAAGCTAAGCTCATATATATACTAGCTTATTGTAATTGACACTTCTCGTTGATCATGACGATCATCTTTGTGGTTTAGACTAGCAATGTGCGATGTCTCTTTGTTTATGTGGAGGACTGTTCCTCATTTTATTGAGCTTCGTCTCATTTCTCACATGGGTCGTACCTTTTTAGGTGCTTCAATGTTTTATTATGCATGGGGTGTACCTTTCTAGGTGCATCGATGTTTGTTTATACATGGGTCGTACCTTTTTAGGTGCGTCAATGTTTATTTATGCATGGGGTGTACCTTTTTAGGTGCATCGATGTTTATTTACTTCGTGGAGCAATCGGCTCAATAAGTCGGGACATGGGGCGTATCTTTCTAGGTGCGTCGATGTTCGTCTATGCATGGGGCGTATCTTTCTAGGTGCGTCGATGTTCGACTTAGCATGGGGTGTATCTTTCTAGGTGCACCGATGTTAGACATTACATGGGGTGCATCTTTCTAGGTGCATCGATGTTTATTTATACATGGGGTGTATCTTTCTAGGTGCATCGATGTTTATTTATGCATGGGGCGTATCTTTCTAGGTGCGTCGATGCTAGAGCATGGGGCATATCTTTCTAGGTGTGTCGATGTTCGACTATTCATAGGGCGTGTCTTTCTAGGTGCGTCGATGTCCAGTTTGTGGGAATGGCCATCCTTTTTATTGTGATTTGGTTCATCGGATGTTCCGCTGTACGACGTCGTTGTTCCTTTTTATTGTGATTTCTGGATTTCGTGTGTTGATTTCTGGAATTTGTGTTTCACCAACTTTTACGATGGGCATTGATATATATGTCATTTATTGTGGCTTGGTGAATGAAATTAGGAGTATGACATTACTTTTTATCTTGAGTAGATTATTGTGATATTGATTAATCTCTTGTTGATTTTCAATTACTTATTTATCATAGCTTGGCATTGTGATTATTATATGTTTATGTCATATCTCTTATTATATATCACTTCATCTGATATTTATAGCTAGACTGATCCGTTTATTATTTTCTTCTTAAATAATGCTCGGGTCAGACTGAGATTTTACAGGTGCTTCTGCTTGACTCCTTATCGGACCATCTTCTGACTTTTGGTTGACTACTTTAGTTTAGTAGTTTTTTTTTGTTGTATACATTTAAGATATAGACTTCTTGATGTATACATATTTTTGTCTAGCACTTGTATCTATTCCTTTGTATTATTGTGGATCTTTTTGACCACTACTCTGATGAACACTTTCATGTGTAATATTCATATCTATTTCCGCCTTTGTGATATGAATTATCTGTGACTGATTTATGTTATGTTTATTTCTGTATTTGTTTCCGAAGACATTATAACCATTGTGTAGTAGCTTTGAGTTTTTGCCGGTATGTCGGATTTCCCTCTTGATAAGAAATGCATGTTATACTATCTGACATATCGATGCTCGCGCAAAGCAATTATACAGATGGTCGCTCCTCAACAGCCTTATTCTCCGTGCTAGTTGACAGCATTCACCGTAATGTTCTTGGCTAGCGTGGGTATAGAGGTGGGGCATCACAGCTTGGTATCAGAGCCAAACTTCGAAACAATATGGAATATTATAACAAGGATCATCGTTCTAAGTCTTTCTTAGGAGTCGTGCTTTAGGATTTAATTCGTGTCCTCGTACCGATTCATCCTAATTTCTTTATGATTCCTTGTTTTATCTATCAAGAATTGCTTGATATTTATCTTGAGAATAACTTTTTCTTCTTCTTTATTTCTTTCTTAAAGAAGAGAAATGGTTAGACCAGGCCGTCCCAGCGCCGGTCAATCTAGTGCTACTCCCCAAGATGGAGTATTCATGTCTGCTCAACAACTTTTGGATCTTGTAAAGAATCAAGAGTTTATCTATGCTTTGAGTAAGAACCCCGAAATGGTTCTACATTTGAAACTTGAAGTTTCTTTCAATCAGCTTGTGGATGTTACTCTTTTTCATGGAGAGGTTGGTAAAGGAAGTGTTTGTGATATTGGGACTTCCAAGAAGAGGCATATTAAGTTCAAGAGCCTTAATCCCAATAAGAGAGTGAAGCAAACTACTTTTGTAGCAAAGACTCCAATCCCTAATCGTGGAGGATGCTACAATTGTAATTCTATGGAACACTATGCGAATATGTGTCCAAAACCCCATTCTTGTTGCTATTGCAAGAAACTGGGTCATCTTTTATCTGCATGTCCCAAACTTTTGAACAAGGACATGAGAAAGCTAAATATTGTGCAAGCCCCTAGCAACTCTTCTCTTAGTCAAGGTATTTTTCACTCAATCCTTGATGGCATTGTTTTATTTCGTGATCTTCTTATTTGAGTTCTTTTTGATATGAGTTCCATCTCACTATTTTATATCAAAAGAACTTGTTGATTCTTTTTCTTTAAGTATTTTGGGCTTGATGACTTCTTTCAGAGTTGCGAATCCGGATGGTTGATCCGCAACACTCAATTTGCTTTCTATTGATGTCGAAATTATTTTATGAGACTTTTCTTTCCGAGCCGATATTTTTACTTAGGCTTCGGAATTGATTTTTTTTTTGAAAGGATTGGCTTAATCATTGTGAAGCCCATATCCTACTTTTCGAGTGGACTATTCATCTTCGACATTTTCAATCTGTTAAGCAGATTTCTATTTTTCCTTTATGATTTTGATTCCAACTTGATGGCATCATTTTATTCCTTAAGCCCACTTATAAGGAAAGTGTTATTTCTCTCATTCATTGTAGTTTGAGAAATTTTCCGGTATTTTTGAGTTTGTCTTAGGATTATCACCTAAGAAATCTTTTGTGTGGTGTTAAGGTCTTTTCAGTTTGACTTTATCACCGGTTTTCATTTGCTACGAGTTGCGGAAGTTAGCATTCCACTTACCGCATTCCGCACTCGTTATGATTCTTATGAATGACTTATTATGTCATTCAATTTGTCCAGCTTATTTCATCCATTTTATAAATCGAATATTCTATGAATATTTCGATGAGACCATTCTTGTATTTCTTGATTTTGGATGAAAATAGTAATTTAAAATTTTACAAATCTTTTTCCTAAGATTTATTTATAAGTAAAACTGGATTTTGTTCTTGAAACGAACAAAGAATATTCTTAAAACTTTTTAAGAGATTTATTTATCCTATAAAAGATGATTTTGTGATTGTATTGCCCGTTGAGTGCTTTAAGAATTTTGGTCGATGCGCTTGATCAACGTTATCGATAGGAATTTCCTAAACGCTTTGATGTGACAATCAGACACGATGTATTGACTTGTAAAACGTAAAAATTTTCTAGAAAGATAATTACATAAAGATAAGTGTAATTTTTAAAGTTTTAACTTTATGGGAAAGAAGATTATTTAAAAGAAAATCTTTCTTTTCGATACTTTTATTCTTGTGATTCCTGAAGGGGAACCAAGACTTTGCTATTTGTACCGATACTAGTCGTATTGGTTTGGGTGTCGTTCTCTTGCAAAAGAGAATGTGCTATCACTTGTGCTTCTAAATCATTTTAGCTTATCGAGACTAGATACGCCACTCATGATCTAGTGCTCTCGGCTATTGTTTTTACTTTTGGAATTTGGCATCATCATATTTGGATGAGAAATTGTTCTCTACCTCGATCATAAATCTTTGGAATAATTATTTTCTCATATGGAACTCCATGTTGACTCGAGTTCCTGACATCTTATGATCTTGATATTCTTTTTATTCCTGGAAGGGAAATCGTGTTGCCAATGCGCTTTGTCGTAAGCAACACGTGGTTGATTCTTTGATGTTGTCTGAATGGAATTATCTTTTCATCAAGTTCATCGGACGTTTTGGTACACTTTGTTTTATTGAGTTTCATCTCATTCCTTTTATGGACTAGTGTCCGGTGTTCTTTTATTGTGTTCGGTTCATTGGACGTACCGTTTTTGTACTACGTCGGTGTTCCGAAATCATTCAGGCTTTGATTCAATGGATGTACCGTTTGTACTACATCAATGACTTTGGTCTTTGATTCATTGGATGTACCGTTTGTACTACATCAATGTCTTTGCTTTTGACTCATTGGATGTACCGTTTGTACTACATCAATGTCTTTGCTTTTGATTCATTGGATGTACCGTTTGTACTACATCAATGTCTTTGCTTTTGATTCATTGGATGTACCGTTTGTACTACATCAGTGTCTTTGATTCATTGGATGTACCGTTTGTACTACATCACTGACTTTGCTCTTTGATTCATTGGATGTACCGTTTGTACTACATCAATGTCTTTGCTTTTGATTCATTGGATGTACCGTTTGTACTACATCAATGTCTTTGCTTTTGATTCATTGGATGTACCGTTTGTAATACATCAATGTCTTTGCTTTTGATTCATTGGATGTACCGTTTGTAATACATCAATGTCTTTACTTTTGATTCATTGGATGTACCGTTTGTACTACATCAATGTCTTTGCTTTTGATTCATTGGATGTACCGTTTGTACTACATCAGTGTCTTTGATTCATTGGATGTACCGTTTGTACTACATCAATGACTTTGCTGTTTGATTCATTGGATGTACCGTTTGTACTACATCAATGACTTTGCTGTTTGATTCATTGGATGTACCGTTTGTACTACATCAATGTCTTTGCTTTTGATTCATTGGATGTACCGTTTGTACTACATCAGTGTCTTTGATTCATTGGATGTACCGTTTGTACTACATCAATGACTTTGCTGTTTGATTCATTGGATGTACCGTTTGTACTACATCAACGTCTTCGCTTTTTGATTCATTGGATGTACCGTTTGCACTACATCAATGACTTGGCATTTTGGTTCATTGGACGTACCGTCTTTGTACTACGTCGGTGTTCCAAATTATTCGAGTTTCTAGTTTCTCGGGCGTACCATATTTGTACTACGCCGTTGCACCGGCTCAATTTTCTACTATTCTTGACGTTCTCCACGTCTTTTATCTACGGAAATGCCTTAGGGATTCCGAATTTTTGTTCTTGAGCCCGTTGATATTGTGGAAATTGAAGTTTCACCAGATTTGATTTTTGAGCAACATTCTATTCGCATCATTGCTTCGGAGGTTGAGCGCCTTCGATATAAAGATATTCTTTTTGGTAAAAGTTCAATGGTTCTGAAATCCTAAGGATTGCTCTGGAGAAATCTTGAGAATTCATCGAACGAAAACTTTCGGATTTACTCCTTCGTGCTCTTTATGGTGGACTTCTTGATTCAAATTTTCTTTTGTGTTGATATGCTTCTATGGTTGTTGCTTCTTATTTTCTTCTTAAGTATTTCGAGGACACAATTTCTTTAAGGAGGGTAGTCTGTAACAACCCGCATATTTATCGATTTTATATTTAGATATTTTATTTAAATATTTTATCGTTCGTCGGATTTTGGTCCGAAAAGCTACTTTTTGCAAACAGTCGAATTGGGACTCGAGACCACCCCCATTGAGTTCAAAATGCCGTTTGCGACCTTTTTGAGTATAAGCTTCGATATGTTTGGAGAAAGTTGATTTTTGCTACTTTTTCCCGCTTATGACTTTGGTTTGGGCTGAACCCATTAGCCACTTACTAACTCAGTCCCAACTCTTTCCAACTCTTCATTACTTCATTTCTAATTCCTAACACTCAAGCTCAAGCAAAAATGGTGGAAGAGAATGGGAAATAGAAATTCCTAAGCCCTAGCTTGCTTTGCAAATCCAACTTCTAGCTCCAAATTCAAGAGAACCCATTGGTAAGCATCTCCTTCATCTTCTCCAACTCTTTCTCCATTCAATTTCAGAAATTCCTAAACCTAATTTAGGAAATGTTTCTCTTTTAAGCTTAGATTCAAGCTTCTAGTGTTGAGATTGAAGAGGGATTGATCTTAGCTTGTTCTTAAAGCTTCTCCTTCATTGATTTAGGTTCAAAGGTGAGATTTTTAATCTCACATCTATGCTAATAATTCTCTTCTATTGTTAGGTATGAATTCCTAACACTTATTCATGTGCATTTGACTTTGATTTGGATTGCTTTTGTGAATATTCCAACTTTTAGTGTTTTGAGTTCAATTCGTTAAAAATCCTAACTTTGATGTTTGAACATGTTTTGGGTGATGCATCAGGGAGCATATAGGGCCGGGTAGTCGATTGACATAACCCTTAGCGCCGTTGCTCATGCGATTGCAATTTGGTCGGAATTTGCACCTCCTTTGAAATAGGGTAGGAAGTGCAAGTATACAGGTTCGGCCGACCGAGCCCCCTGGGCCGGTCGACCGACCTGTAGTCCAGGCACTTCCTGCCTCTGTTTGGAAGTGCTGGTTACAGGTTTCGGCCGACCGAGCCCCCTGGGCCGGTCGACCGACCTGGTGCCCCGAGCACTTCCAACCCCTGGTTCGGTCGACCGACTCAGGGAGTCCGGTCGACCGACCTGCTACTATTTGTCAGATTAGCCTATATTGCTAATTCGTTTGAATATCCAACTTTAATCGATTCGTGTTGTCTCCCTTTTGTTGTTGTCATTTATTATCGACTTTGATGACCTTTTCTTTGGGAAATTTAGATATATCCACTTTGATGGATTTGATATCGATTTCTTTGGATTTTATTCACGTTTTCGAATGTGAATCTTAGTGATTGATTGTTCCTACAATCTTCTTCGTGATTTGTCACTTTAAAAATATAAAGGTTTTCTATACTAGTAGTAAATATCAAAACTCTTTCCTCAAAAGATTTCAATACTATTTTAATACCAAATTCGTTTATAAAACCGTTTTCCAATGTATTAGTATATATAAGCCTTTACCTCACTCGTATGAGAAATCTAATTAAACGACTTAGTAAAACAAGTGGTATGAAACGCTTGTGTTTACTTTGTCGGTTAATTCTTGGACTTGTTCGATTGAATCTCTTGTGACAATTTTCTAGTGGAGATCTACAATTTGTTCAAAAATATTTAAGTTAAGCTAGTGGTTATGGGACATGAAGCTAAGCTCATATATTTACTAGCTTATTGTAATTGACACTTCTCGTTGATCATGACGATCATCTTTGTGGTTTAGACTAGCAATGTGCGATGTCTCTTTGTTTATGTGGAGGACTGTTCCTCATTTTATTGAGCTTCGTCTCATTTCTCACATGGGTCGTACCTTTTTAGGTGCGTCAATGTTTTATTATGCATGGGGTGTACCTTTCTAGGTGCATCGATGTTTGTTTATACATGGGTCGTACCTTTTTAGGTGCGTCAATGTTTATTTATGCATGGGGTGTACCTTTTTAGGTGCATCGATGTTTATTTACTTCGTGGAGCAATCGGCTCAATAAGTCGGGACATGGGGCGTATCTTTTTAGGTACGTCGATGTTCGTCTATGCATGGGGCGTATCTTTCTAGGTGCGTCGATGTTCAACTTAGCATGGGGTGTATCTTTCTAGGTGCACCGATGTTAGACATTACATGGGGTGTATCTTTCTAGGTACATCGATGTTTATTTATACATGGGGTGTATCTTTCTAGGTGCATCGATGTTTATTTATGCATGGGGCGTATCTTTCTAGGTGCGTCGATGCTAGAGCATGGGGCATATCTTTCTAGGTGTGTCGATGTTCGACTGTTCATGGGGCGTGTCTTTCTAGGTGCGTCGATGTCCAGTTTGTGGGATTGGCCATCCTTTTTATTGTGATTTGGTTCATCGGATGTCCCGCTGTACGACGTCGTTGTTCCTTTTTATTGTGATTTTTGGATTTCGCGTGTTGATTTCTGGAATTTTTGTTTCACCAACTTTTACGATGGGCATTGATATATATGTCATTTATTATGGCTTGGTGAATGAAATTAGGAGTATGACATTCCTTTTTATCTTGAGTAGATTATTGTGATATTGATTAATCTCTTGTTGATTTTCAATTACTTATTTATCACAGCTTGGCATTATGATTATTATATGTTTATGTCATATCTCTTATTATATATCACTTCATCTGATATTTATAGCTAGACTGATCCGTTTATTATTTTCTTCTTAAATAATACTCGGGTCAGACTGAGATTTTACAGGTGCTTCTGCTTGACTCCTTATTGGACCATCTTCTGACTTTTGGTTGACTACTTTAGTTTAGTAGTTTTTTGTTGTTGTATACATTTAAGATATAGACTTCTTGATGTATACATATTTTTGTCTAGCACTTGTATCTATTCCTTTGTATTATTGTGGATCTTTTTGACCACTACTCTGATGACACTTTCATGTGTAATATTCATATCTATTTCCGCCTTTGTGATATGAATTATCTGTGACTGATTTATGTTATGTTTATTTCTGTATTTGTTTCCGAAGACATTATAGCCACTGTGTAGTAGCTTTGAGTTTGTGCCGGTATGTTGGATTTCCCTCTTGATAAGAAATGCATGTTATACCATCTGACATATCGATGCTCGCGCAAAGCAATTATACAGATGGTCGCTCCTCAACAGCCTTATTCTCCGTGCTAGTTGACAGCATTCACCGTAATGTTCTTGGCTAGCGTGGGTATAAAGGTGGGGCGTCACAGTATGTATGAACAATATACAGTTATATAGAGGTAATGCTTCATATATAAAACTAAACACTTACTTAAAACCAATGCTTTTAAGTCCACCTTGTAATGATGAGTTCTTCTTTTTTGAAACCTTTTCGATTCTATAGATTGTTAGTCCTTAAACCGCAGATCCTTTGTTATCAAATAGCTGTTAATTTGAATTGACTTGATTTGAGTTTTGTTGGAACTTTAGAAGGTATAGTTTTGCTAAAATGGTGGAGATAGGAGGGAACAAAATGGTCCTTCCAAAATTAGGGGTAGAGTATCTTTTATACTGGTTGTATCAGAGATAAAAGTGGATCACATTACTTACATTTCTTGCCCAATCATAACCATCCATTTCTTTTTGGCCGCCCCTTGTACTATATATTTGCTGCCAAATTTTTCCCCTAAAATCATGGACTAATATCCCTTTTAAGCTCAAATAATTTATTTAATTAAATCAAATTTGATTCCTTATCGATATCCCGTATCGAACTATATATTTATAACTATTATAAATATATTCAATAGTTTTTGTTTCCCAAATCATATTCAAACTTTATAATTATTATTTCATAAATATTAATTAATTTTTAACAATTATAAAGTAACTAAATAATTTGTTTTAAAGAATATTCATCATTTTGATTGTGTGACCCTCGGGTGTGACTTTGGTCAGCGATTAACATCGAACTATTCGTTTGAAACGTTCGCACATTGTTATCCGGCATTTTGGCTAGGAAATGTTTTGACTATATGGATGAATCGAACTTGGGGATATCATGGCAGGAAGCGTAGAGAGATAGTCTATGATTCCAAAAACCAAGCATAGACATAATCGTAAGGAAAAGCCAAAACAACCCAAACCAAGGCGATAACGAATTCACCCAAGTTAGGGGTTGGTATCGACCCTATCCAATAGGTCGGTACTGAGTCCTATCTCCACCTTAGATGGGCCTTATCTTCTGCTTATATATCTTGCTCAATACCAAAAGCATTTTCCAAAGTTAATTTATTGATTCAATGCAATTCTCCATCGACCTCCACGAACACTTAAAACTACAACTCTGTTCTTCTATATCTCCATCATTTGGATCCAAAAGCAGGCTAATATTGGTGCAAACCACTATGGAATCATGAAGCTAACAACAAGGAGAGTTAAGATGAAGACTCGAAGATAACCAATATGGCCATCTTAGGAATCGGTACTGACTCCTGCCTATGGATCGGTACCGACCCCTACTTCCTTATGATGTAACACCTACTTTTGTGGGAGAAGCGGTTTAAATCATGGAGAACAAATAAATAGGAGTGTAGGGCTTATTTTTTAAGAGCATTTTAGCTCAAGTTTTTACCTACTCTATATTCTTGTAATTCAAAAAACCTAAATGTCAGAGTTGTAGCAACTTTTGATAACTTCTGCCTCCAATTCAGATATAAGTAATAAAATCTAAAAGTTGACGTTGGCCTTGCTTTGCCGAACCACTAAAAAGATTGTGTCTTGTTTATCTCTCATTTCCATTCACATTTCTTGATATTTTATTCTATAAATAAACTTCTGAGTGTTTGTGCCATTTCTGGTTCAAACATTTTGGTGTTTTCATTGAGAGACTTGGATTCTCGGGCTAATTGAATCCATCATCTACTTTTCAATTTCCTACATCCAAGATGAAGATCCAATTTCTCGATATTTCGATTCTACAACTCAGATTTGAAAAGATCCACTATAGGATTTCTACTATGGCCCCATCAAGAAGAGACCGTTCTACTAACTCCAGGGCATCTATTGAAGCTGAGATTCAAAGTCCTCAACGAGGAGATGGAGTTGTTTAATCTACTCAAATGGAGATATAGACTCCAACCGATGTCGTGACCAGAATGGGGATATATAGGATGATGAAGCCGACTGAAGATATATTCCAGGTTGATCAGAATGAGATGAATTAGACGATGCGACATAGCTTAAGACTATTGAATGAGCTAATTCAAAATAACCGTAGAAGGAGTAGAAGGGACTCTGGTTCTTCATCTGAAAGTTCCTCATCATTCGAGCAGAGACGGAGGGAAAGGAAGCAGAAATGGACTCAAAACGATGCTAAGATACTATATTAAGGAAGAGGACAAGCCTCAGGCTCAAGTTTGGGGATTGGTACTAACCCAAGGTTAGGGCTCGGTACCAACCCCTCTAATAGTGGGCCCATACCTTATCCTTTGGAAGGTGGCATACTACTAGTTGTCAGAATTTGGATAATCATGTTGGTGCTGATGATATTGCTCGTGCGAATCAAATAGTGGGCTGGTGGACGAATAGATCTCTTAGAGGATGGAGAATCTGGGTATCGAGAGCTAAATCGAGAGAGTTCGTTAGGCCAAACACTTAGAGCGGAGCCTGATTACCGTTATTCAGTCGAACCTGTTGACCAGGATACTTGAAGGATATGGTCTGGAGACTTGTTAGAAAAAATTATTTCAGGTGCAATAGTGAATGGGATACTTCTCCTGGTCTTAATCCATTTACAAAGAACATTCTATATGGGAGATACCATCGGAAATTCGCAATGCTAACTATACCGTTGTATGATGGTATATGAAACCTAAGTAGCACTTGATAAGAGATGAATGGCATGTGCATTTAGTCAGAGCTTTCGATGTCGTGAAGTGCTGTTGTTTCTTGATTTTCTTAGAAGGAGTAGCTATGAAGTGGTTCACTCGACTTCCGCCAAAGTCCATATCATATTTCATTGAGTTATCGAAGAAGTTCGTAGAATAATTCCATTTACATACTGCACGTCCAAAGCATGTGATATTTTTTCCCAACCTCTTCCAAGCTAAGGGAGAGTCACCAAAGGATTTCTTGAATTGATTCCATACAGCCGTTACACAAGTTATAGATCTAAAGGATGACATAGTGCTGATGGCGTTGATCAAGGGGATTCTTCTCAATATGGAGTTTGATGAATGGTTGGAAAGGAACCCCCTATCGACAATGGGTGCTTTCTACAGAAAAGCTAATGAGTACTTAGGCTTGGAGGAAGCACGCAAGCATCCATGGAGGACTAGCGTTGGGAATTTAAACGAAATAATACAATGCAATGTTGCTGTAAAGAAATCTAGAGGAAGCTCAGAAATGTAGATGTGAAAGTTGGTAACCAAATAATAATCGTAAGTAGAATGATAATGGGGCTAAGAAGAAGAAATCAGATATCAGGAATCGAATTAGGACTCTTAAGTATGATAGCTATACTGAAATGAACAACTGGATAGAGAATATCAATCTAGCAAATCAAAATACTGAGCATTATAGAAACCCGGCTCCAAGGGAGTCTACTGCGAAGGAGGGAAAGTCAGGCAAGTTCTGTAGATTTCATGAAACTCAAGGTCACAATACCAACAACGGCAGACACCTGTGGGATATCACTAAGGAGTTGATTCGTAGGAAAACATTACAACAATATGTAAAAACCTGATAGGGTGGTGAGCATGGGAACTTTGACACCCCCAGGTCGTCTTCCCAACAGGGGAAAACTAAGGCTGGTGCTGATGCATTCAGGTAGTCAAAAAATCAGTTGGTAATTAATACAATTATCGATGGGCCAAACCCAGCCGCTAAGAGTTTGCTGAAATCGACAGATATGTTGGTGCAATAAAACACGCGGAAAGTGAATGTCACTTCGCTATTGAAAATGGGACTTTCGAAAAACAATGCAAAAATGATGGCTGATGATATTTTTTTCGAATAGAGATGCCAATGGAGTGGAAGCTATTTTTTTCGAATAGAGATGCCAATGGAGTGGAAGCTCCATCAATTAACCTGTTCGTTATCACAGCCAGGATTGGTCCAACTATTGTTCGGAAGGTGCTTGCTAACTGTGGGAGTTCAGTCAATATCTGATTTAAGAAAGCTTATGATCAAATGATGTTAGAGGCGAAGGGAGAAAAGAAAAAAAAATATGGAGTGGACCTTCTACATTAAGGCTTTGGATGCATAACAATTATAACCTGAGCCAGAGCTTGATCGGTCCAGTCGGTTCCACAATGATGTGGACCGACGTAAATAGCTAGAAAGTAGAAGAGCATCTTCCATTAAGTTAGCGGTCATAGTCAGCCAAATGATCCAAATCGGTCCTAAAGGTCGGATTGTTGCTCGATGCAAGGGTGATGAAAGAGTTGGTTGGTTTTCTCTAGGAAAACCGGGATCTATTTGCTTGGACACACTCGGATATGTGTGGGATCTCACCGGAGGTAGACAACCATGCACCAAATATAAATCTCAAATGCGGTTTATGAAATAGAAACACCGCATCTTGGGTCCAGAGAGATCCTTTGCACTCATAGAAGGGGTAGATAGGATGAAGGACAACAGCTTCATCTAGTGATGCCTTATACCTAGAAGGGATATGTGTTATCCCACCTTTTGGTCAAGGCTGGAATACCAACAAATTGGCAAGGAATGATGGATATTGGGATTGGAGATCGATTGGAATCAAAGCTGCAATCGATGTCGTCGAAATTTGGTTGAGCTCCGATTGGGACAGAATCGATTGGAGATGATGATGAGGACTAGGAGAGGCTATGTTTCAAGTTTCAGGTTAATCGGAGTTCGTATGAAGGAGATATGATCGATACAAGGTACACAGGATATACTGTTCGAATCCATCAAGGGTTCGAGGTGATGCTCGTTTCGAATCCATCAGATTCGTATCTATCGAAATGGCATCTCTTTCGAATCGATCTATTTCGTATCCATCGGAAGGATACCCCCTCGGCCCTATTCGTATCCATCAGGTTTTGTTTAGTTCGACTCTATCAGGTTCGTATCGATCAGGGTCACGAATGCTTGGCAGTTCGTATCCATGGAACAGCGTCTTGTTCGTATCGATTGGTTCGGGTTCGCATCGATGACATTCGAATCGACCGGCATGGACTCGACTCGATGGTTTCGCATCAATCAGGTAAGGCCTCCCTCGTATCCATCAGGTAAGGCTTCGTTCGTGTCCATCAGTGTCAAGCTTCGTATCCATATGATTGGCCCTTCGTGCATTTTTCGTATCGATTGATAATGCCACGCATAACATTATTTCGTATCGATCAGATAGATCGATATGAAACACACTCCGGACATCGATACGAAGAACGGTACGGTGCAGACAGTTGGATACAGATGCAATGCAAAATTACTGGCACGAACGAACGCAAATCATGGATGCGAGTGTAAATCACAGGAAGAGGCGTTCAAAATGGCGAAGGACGTGCATGGTTTAAAGGAAGAAGCCTTCAACTCGGCACGAATTTAGGATCGCTCCAGGAAGCTCACGCCACGTCACGAACAAGCACGCGCTTCTGATCGACTCGAACAGGATGGATTCGAAACAATGGATTCGAACGCAACAGCCCTCACAAAAACGCAATTCGTATCGATCATATCTCCCAAACCGCTGATCCAAATGCAACGAAATTTTCACAGCAGCTTGCATACAAGGTAAGGAATGTTCCTGCCAAGTCTCAACTCGATTGGATCATTTTTTGATGGATACGAAATCACTTCGTATCGATCATAGATCGAGTCTAAACTTGGTGGGGTCGGTCGCGTGGGCCCACTCACATGCCAGAAGAAGTCTCCCGAAGTTTGGACGCGATCTCAGCCTCCTACGCCTATAAATAGCACCCTGAAGCCTAAAGAAAAAGGACTTTTGGCTATTGGACGTCCAGACTCTGCCGGATTTATTTCTACACTTCAGTACAACTATTGTACTCAGAATTCTTCATTACTACTACTATAATCAACTGTAACCAGCAAGGATCATCAATAAAAGGATAAAACTTTGAAGTGGACGTAGGCCGGAGATAGCCGAACCACTATAAATCTTGTGTCTTTGTTCATTATATCTGAATTGCTGTTTGATATTTGCTGAGATCTGATATTCGTGCTTGAATATCACTGATTTGTGTTCAAACACTGGTGCTTTCACGGTATTTGGGGTTTGTTGACCAATTTTGGCGCAAACAGTATGTAACCCTATCTTAGTGAGAAAACGGAACGAGAAGTGGAGGGCATGCATTCACTATTTTGATTTGAATAAGGAATGCCTAAAAGATTCCCGCTCCCAAGGATTAATCAGTTGGTGGATTCAACAGCTGGACATGAATTACTTCATTTAGGGATGCATACTCTAGATACAACCAAATTCCCATGTACGTCCTAGATTAGGAACACGCTAGCTTCATAACTGACTCGAATTGTATTGCCAACTGATCATTCTCTTTGGGTTAAAAGATGCAAGGACAACTTACCAAAGGCTTGTAAACCATATGTTTAAAGACTAGATTGGATGCTCGACGGAAGTCAACGCGGATGACATGCTTGTGAAGTCGCGACATTCGGCAAACCATGTTGATGATCTGACAGAGATATTTGGCATCCTATGAATGTATGGGATGAAACTCAATCCTTTGAATTTCTCTTTTGTATGTCAGTGAAGTTCTTTGGCTTCACTGTGAACTCCCGTAGGTTTGAAGCTAACCTAGAGAAGATCAAGGCATTAAGAAAGATCGAAGCCCCAGAGTCGATCAAGGAGGTCCAAAGTTATTGAGAAGTGGACGTCCTGGGTCGGCTCATTTCTAGAGCCATAGAAAAATGCATCCCATTCTTCGAGGTGATTAAGAAGAGAAAGAGGAACTTCGAATAGAATCACGAGTGTAAAGAAGAATTCCAAGCTTTGGCGGATCACTTGGAGAGACCCCCATCCTTTCGAAGTTGGTAAATGACGAGGACTTGTTTGTATACTTGGCGGTGTCAGTGCATGCTTTGAGCGTCGCACTTGTACGTGGGGAATCTTGCATCCAACGACCTATCTATCACGTTAGTAAGCGGTTGATAGACGTAGAACGAAACTACAAGAAGCTAGAAAAGCTCTCATATTGCCTTTTGATCATTTCAAGAAAGCTCCGCCTTTATTTCTATGCTCATTTGATCAAAGTTCATACTGACCAGCGTTTGCGATAAGTCTTGCAATGACCTAAGACTTCTGAATGACTGTTGAATTCACTGCACCAGGTGATCCTTTGGAGAGCAGTGGTGAGAAAGAAACTGGATGGAAAATGCATAGAGATGGTGCATCTAACGAATGGTGTTTCGGTGCTAGAATTATACTTTTTAGTCTTGAAGAACACTCGATCTACTATGTCTTGAAGTTCTACTTTTTGGAAACAAACAATGAGGCTAAATATGAGGCCTTGATTGCAAGACTCAAGATTTCCAAAGAGCTAGGACTGAAGAATTTACACATTTTCTGCAACTCCCAGCTGTTGATTTTCCAAGTTCAAAAAGAGTTCCAAGAAAAAGGAGCGAGACTTGCTCCTCATCTAAACCGAATGCTTGAGCTGCTCACTGACATTGAACATTATATAATCACACATATTCCCATAGAGGAGAATGATGAGACCGATTCATTGGCTAAACTGGCTAGTTTAGGAGATGCGCAGCTCATAATCTTGGTTCCGGTGGAAATGCTTTCAGTTTCAAGCATTGACCAGAGGGATGTCGATTAGATCTTGGTGATCAAGCCTGAAAGGGTGTTATGATTAATACCAATTTCGAGATCATTTTATAGAGGAATCCTTTTGGAGATAAGGAATGAATGACAAAAGCTCCTTCGACAAGCTTCAAGGTATATCATGCCGAAAGTAGTACTTTATAGGAAGGGATTCTTTGTCCTTAAGCTTCGGTGTGTCGCTTAAGACGAGGATAAGCAGATCCTAAGAGAGGTTTGCAAAGGAGCCTATGACGACCACACCAGAGGCAAACATTAATGAAGAAGATTCTTTTCCATGGAAACTTCTGGCCAACTATCAAACGGGACGCAGCTGATTACATCCGAAAGTGTGATAAGTGACAGAGATTTAATAAAATACATAGAGCCCCACCGATGGAGATTACTCCAATAGTCAGTCCTTGGCCATTTGCAGTCTAGGAAATTTATATCATCGGTGTGTTGTTTATATCTAAAGGTGGTATGAAGTATGCCACCATTATAGTTGCTTACTTCACCAAGTGGGCTGAGGCAGAGCTGTTGCCCACGATGACGAAAAGAAAATAGTAAACTTTGTTGTCCAAAATATCATATGTCGTTTTGGAGTTCCATAGGCAATCGTTACCAATAATGGAACATAATTCGGCAGTACGATGTTCAAAGATTTCTGCTGTCGGCATTGCATAGAGAGGAGATTCGTTGTAGTGCACATCCTCAGGTGAATGGACAGGTTGAAGCCGTGACTAAGATTATTAAGTCTATTCTTAATAAGGGGTTGGAAAAGAGCCTGGACAAGTGGGTCAATGAACTTCCATTAACAACTATCAAGTCTACGACTGGCCACTCTCCATTCGCCCTAGCTTACGGGTCAAGGGAGGTGATTCCGATTAAACTAGAGGTACCTTATCATCAAGTGATTCACCACAATCCATGGACTAATTAGAAACTCTTGTTAGATTCTCTTGACAAGATCGATGAGAAGCACGATGCAAGTGAGTTGAGGGCAGCTGCGCATCATCACCAAATCGCATGATATTACAACACTTAAGTCAGGAATCAGACCTTCGAAGATGGCGATCTAGTTTTCAAATGAATCATCTATGGCCATGTAAACTTGGGCCCGACCTAAAAAGGTCTGTGTCCAAAAGAGTCGAAGCTTGGAGATGGAACTTTAAGGTTTGCGACGATAGATGGAATTTTGCTTCTGAGGGCGTGGAATAGCGAGCACTTAGGATGCTATTTCACTTACAAATAAATTCGTGAATTATTGGCTGGAGCCGTTTAATAAGATAGGTTCTGTCATTTCCCCTCTTTTATGGAATAAAATGGCTTTTCAAGACCAAGATTCTATCTGTCCATTACTTAACAGTTGTGACTTTACCAACTCAAATGAATCTGCATGTGAATAATGCAAGTGTGCAGATACCCAGAGTTAGGTGCCAACCAAAACTTCTCTGGTTTGTGATCGAACCTTCGATGTTCTTCTTGGTATCTAGAGATAGATACCAACTAACTCTTATCCTCAAATTAGGGGTCAGAGTATAGACTCAACGGACGTGATCTGACTATCCATCAGCTATCTCTTACTCCTTTTGTAATGGCAAGAGTATAAAATAAAACGGACATGGCTCGACCATCCGTCAACTAACTTTTCTCCTCAAATTGGGGCTAGAAGTATAAAATAAATGGATTGTGATCTGACCATCCATCATCCAAATCTTATCCTTGGACAGGGGGTAGGAGTACAAACTAAATGGACATGACCCAATGTCCATCACTTAACTCTTGTCGTCGGACTAGGGGCAAGAGTACAAACTAAATGGACATGAACCAACCGTCCATTAGCCAACTCTTGTCCTTGGATTGGGGAAGGAGTATAAACTCAAACCGGATGTGACATGATCGTTCGTACACTAACTCTCATCCTTAATGTGGAGAAAGGAGTATTGTAACATCCCTACTAGGACGCCAAAATTTAACGGCCATGGATGCTACAGTCATCCATAGTTATTAATTCTTATGACAAAATGCGGTAATGTTAGATACATTGATATAGTAGAAACACATGAATATGAAAAAAAATTAAAATCACAAAACAGATTTCTCATTCAACTTGAAATCACATTTCAAATTCATTACATAATCCCAATTCATGAACCACATTCAGAGAAATATATTCATTACAAAATACGTGAAGAGCGACATATGAAGATGTCCCTTGGTTGACCAGAGTCTAAATATAGGCAAATAAACAACTTTTCCATTACAACCAAAACATGGCAAAATAAAACAGAAAAGAACTCCTAATAGCTAGCTTGCCTTCTGCACGTCTCCAGAAGCTTATTCATCTAAATGAGAATCTGAAAACCTTAACTCTCAAACTACTCAAAATCAATTGAGCACCCGAAAATTTAAAGGGAAAAATATAAACTTCAAGTCAGACAAATATCCTTAGATATCTAATGATACCATCTTGAACCATATAGATATCTAATGATACCATGCCGCTTAGCAGAATGGGTTTCCCCTCCTTGGTATCTTAACTCAATTTATAATAACCATATACTATGCACCTGCATCCACAATGGCTAAGACATAACATAATAAAATATATCATGATGATATGCAAACATGTAATATGGTCTAGATTTCTCATCCCCATTCATTTGATTATCTGTCTCTGCTATGGTTTCTAGGGTCACTATTAACCTATTAGTTTTCATGGGCTGACTAATAGCCTGTTCAAAATTTATGGATTATCTGCTCGGTTTCATAGTTTTCATATGTTAACTATGAACCTATCGATTCTCTGTCAATAATTTAATCTAGATATAGTTTTCATGGGATCACTATGAACCTGTTGGCCCCTGCCAATAATAATTTCCATACATAGTTTTCATGGGCTTACTATGAAACAGTCTAAACTAACAACTCTTTGATCAGTCTTTGGGCATCCTATGTTTAGATTTACCTGACCTCCTTGATGCAATTCTACTCATATAGGAGTTAACTCGATATATATTCACTGGGTCAACCTAACTGGTTATTCTGCCCTTAGCACCCTAAAAAGCAGTCGTAGGTTAATTATAAGTGAATATGCTTATAGGAGAAGCAAACATGATAACCGATCATAACATAATAATATAAACATCTATGGTTTAATATCCTTGTAATCCTTTTCAACTGAAACATAGTTACTGCCTTTAACCTATTATTTTTATCCAGGAGAGCTTCTTCAAAAACTCAAAAGTTAAATGCCATTTCAATGCTACTTCATATTGCCATGTGTTTATGTTAAAAATTAAGATTGGGTTCCCTGTTTTGAAACTTAAGGCTTTCAAAAACTTAAGTCTTTTCATTTGAAACCATTAAAACTCGCCTTTCGAAAGTATTCAAAACACTCAATGAATACCTTTTGAAACACTCAAAACATTCCTTTTGAAAGCATTGAAGTATTCCTTTCAAAACCATTCAAACATTCCTTTTTAAAGTATTCAATCTTATCTTTCAAAACCACTTAGTTCAAAAGGAATGTTTGAATAACTTAATATAACCTTAAGTATAACTGGGTTTAACCTTAAGTATAACTTCTGGGTCAAAGTGAACATAACTAAAAGTAACCCTTTCGAAAACATTAATATCCAAGTAAAAGAATTTAGGGAACAGATGGCTTCTAAACCACCCTTTTGAAAGCAGTGATCTTTAAGTAAAATAATTGAGGAAAAAGGATTGCTTCAGAATGACCTTTTGACGCTATTGCCTTCGAAACTTTTAGTGTAAGTGACTATAGGGACCCTTTCAAAAGAATTGGAATGTGGCTTCAATATTAATAAAACAAAAGCTTCCTTTTTGAACTCAATGTTATATGGCTATAAAAAAAATCGGCCTTTAACCAATTTGAAAGGTATAAAGTGGCAGCTAGGTTTTGACTAGGTTCAAAAGCAACTACCCTTCCGAAATCTCCTTTTTAAAACTAAATAAGTGCCAACTCATTAAAAAGATTTCCTTAAAACAGAAGGAGGAAACCCTTTCGAAAGCTCTTTTCTAAAATAAAAGCAGGTTAACTGTTTCGAAAGCATTAAAATTGGCTTCAACCCTTTTGGAAGAATCATTACAAATAGAAGCAATTAAAGGTTAATAAGAATAGCTTCTGCCCCTTCGAAATCTAGGTTTTGAAACTGTCCTTTCTGCCTTTCACCAATTCACTATGTATCAATGGCTTGATACCATGTGTTTTGGCTTCGAATGGGTTCGTAAGCAGAGGTATGGTGTCGAAAGCCATCAGATGGAAGGGGCGAAGTAGTAAATTTAAGGAAAATTGATTTTTAGCCTTTAAAAGCAGTTTCTTTTCACCTACTTTCCTTATTTGTCAAAATATGATCGGTTGCCAAATCCTTTACCAAAATCATTTTCTGAAAAGTCTACCGAATTCATCAATTGATAATTAAAAATATTTCAACACTAAAGCCTTTCCCCTTAACAAAACAATTAAGACATCTTAGTCCTCAAACTTAATTACTTTAAATTCCATAGTAAATGACTTAGGAAAATTCCTCAAAAATGATCATAATTCACTTTTAATATGTTTTCTAACATATATATAAATTTCAAACCCAAAATCAATACATAATTGCCGCAAATAATTTAAATGCAAATTGTCTATTTCTTCCATACAAAAATTCATAATAAATTATCCATAGCTAGGAATATTATGAAAATTTAAACCATCTCCAAAATAATGTTTTTACATTACATGTTAAATCCTTATGACATTCAAAACCCATTTTACACAATTTTAACCTTAAAATCGAATTATACCTTTATACGAAATACTTGTTTAATTCAAACATGGCATATAATCAAAGCATATCATCATTCAAATCATCCAAACGGTTTTAAAACATTAAATCCTAAGTTAAAATTTTCATTAAACCATATATGAGATGGTTTATATTATATTTCACTTGTTTGTATAAGGAACTTGAGATTTTCTCTTGTTTTAATCCCCCTAGCTTAAATCTTTGCTTCTAATGATTTTGAAACTCCTTTTCTCTTAGGGTTATGGCCAACCTTGGCCTCCTTTTTTTTGTTTTATGAAAGTATGATAATGAGATAAGGTAAGGGTTTAGGGGTTATGGGGTTATATATCGCTATTCCCATAATACCCTTGCATTATTCTCTAAAGTAGTTAACTTATAGAAACATTTTATAAATCCATTCTTATGATTTAAATTTAGTTAAGGAATAACCTCTATTTAGTTTTCAAATTCCAATCTCATTATTACTCTAGCCTTTACATTATTCTATTTAATTTATCTAATTAAATCTCTTGGATAATGTTATTTAAAATTAGGGGTGTCATAGGCTCCCCTCCTTAAAGAATTTCATCCTCGAAATTCAGCAAGGACCAAATACTAATCATAGCAATAATCTATAACATCTCATAACTACCATACTAGCATACCTGACTAGCAAACTGTCTATATGTAGCAAACATAGAACATACCCCTACAGCAGATCAGGATAAGTATCCCTAGTCCTGTCTTCTGTCTCCCATGTATAGTCCTTCTCGTTGTCGCTGCACTGAACTTTCAACAACTTGACTGTCTTGTTTCTTAACCTCTTATCATCTCTCGCTACAACCCGGACTGGTTTCTAACAGAAGTCAAATTCGATTCTACTATTAAATCTTCCAACACAGTCGGAGGAATAGTAGTCTTTGGATCATGCACATACTTATGAAGATAAGATGCATGAAACACATCATGGGCACCTACCAAACTACTCGGTAACTCTACTATGTATGCGAGCTTTTCGATCTACTCTATAATTGGGAATGGCCCAACATATCTCGGTGCCAGTTTCCCTAACTTTCTGAATCAAACCACACCCTTCATCGGTGATACTTTAATGAAAAACTTATTTCCAACCTAGAATTCTAGATCCTTATGCCTCTTATCTACGTAACTATTTTGTCTAAACTGAGCTTCCCTCGTCCTTTCTTGGATCAACTCAGTCTTCTATGTTTCCTCTTTTACCAAATCTAGTCTTAAGACTAATCTGTCTTTAGTTTCCAACCAACATGTTGTTGGTTTGCATGGCCTTCCATACAAAGCTTCGAAAGGCGACATTCCTATACTAGTTTGATAATTGTTATTGTAGGAAAACTCAATCAAGTGTAGGTGATCTTTCCAAGATCCACCAAAGTATAACACACAAGCTCTTAGCAAATCCTCGAGTACCTTGTTGGCTCTCTCTATATGCCCATCAATCTGAGTGTGATAAGCAGTACCCTTCTTGAGCGTGGAACCTAAAACATCTTGTATACTCTTTCATAACTTACTGGTAAATAATGTATCTCTATCACTTACTATATTACTAGAAATTCCATGCAGTGTAGTATGTCCTTCATAAACAATTTAGCTAAAATAGGTGCCGCCCTGGTTGACTTGATCGGAATGAAATGGACACTCTTGGTCAACCTATCCACTATGACCCATATACTTTCATTTCCTCGACTTGACCTTAGAAACCCGTCTATAAAATGCATGGATATCGAATCCAATGTCCAAACTAGTATCTCCAAAGGTTGAAGAAATCCACTCAGCTTCTGATGCCCGGTCTTCACTTGTTGACATTTCAAACACTGCCTTACCCATAAGCCAACCTCCTTCTTCATACCTTCCCAGTAGAAACTCCTCTTCATATCTTGATACAACTTTTTTTCCCATGATGAATCGTAAATTTGGATCGATCACATTCCTTACGAACTTCTTTCCTTAAGTACTTAACATTTGGAATACGCAACCGTCCCTTCTTTCTCAACCATCCCCTCTGTTTAAGATTAAAATCCTTTGGATCATCAATCTCTAACACAACCTCAAGGCTTGTAATCCTCTCGACCAATAATGGGTCTTCTTTCGGCTTAGAAGCAATCCTTTTGATCAGTACTGGTCGAACTTCCAAGCAAGATACAATGGCAGTGCTCTGACTAGAACTAGCAGTCGATCTTAATTGCACATTACAAATAGTCAAAGCCTCTAGATCCTTCCATTTCGTTAACATTGATAACACCACATTCTGATATTTTCTGCTAAGAGCATCCGCTACCTTATTTGCTCTTCCAACTGTATACTCTATACCAAAATCATAAGCCGCTAAAATCTCTAGCCATCTCTGTTGTATCATATCCTACTCCTTCTGAGAGAATAAATACCTTAAGGAGTTATAATCTATGTATAACTCAAATCTCTCCTCTAAGAGATAATTTCTCCATACTTTCAATGTGAAGGCCACCGATGCCAACTCTAAATCATGGGTATGATATCTCACTTCATGCAGTCTAAGCTGTTGTGAAGCATAGGTAATAACTTTACCTTTCTGCCTCAACACAGCCACTAATCCACTTCCACATGCATCAGTATACACTACTAATCCTTGTTTTTCGTCTGGAACTACTAATAAGGCATGTTGGTTAACAAATGATTTAACTTAAGGAATGCTTCCACACATTTGTTAGACTAAATAAACTTCACGTCCTTGCAACTTAGCTTGGTCAAAGGCGTTGCTATCCGTTAGAAATCCTTAATGAATTTTCGATAATAGCCAACAAGTCCAAAAAAACTTCTAATCTCAGTCACCATTATTGGTCTCTTCCAATTATTAACAGCTTCAATCTTATTCGGATTAACTGATAAACCCTTCTCTAAAACCATGGGACCAAGAAATTAACCTCTTTCGTCCAAAAATGACACTTTGAAAACTTCGCTTTCAACTGATGCTGCCTTGGCGTCTCAAGCACTATTCTAAGATGAACTTCATGCTCTTTTTCATCCTTAGAGTATATTAAATGTCGTCTATGAATACCAATATGAACATACTCGAGTGTTCTCGGAAAATTCGGTTCATCGAATCTGCAAAGAAAGCTGGGGTGTTCGTTAACTCGAATGGAATTACTAACCACTCGTACAAATCATACCTTGCTTGAAACGCCGTCGACTAAATACTATCCTCTGCCACTCTTAGTTGATGGAAACGTGTTTCAAAATACAGTTGGGAAAATAGTCTAGCTCCACACAACTGATCACATAAATCATCGACTTATTCTTGATTGTCTTCTTGTTCAACTTACGTTAATCGATACACACCATTAACGACCCATTCAATTTCTTCATGAACACCTCAGCTGCTCCCCAAGGCGAACTGCTTGGTCTAATGAGATTCTTCCCTTCTAAACCCACTAGCTACACCATCAATTCCTTCATCTCGGTCGGTGTCATTTTGCTAGGTGGTCTACTTACAGGTTCTGCTTCTGGCACAAGATCTATCCAAAACTCAATGGCTCGTTTTGTTGGTAGGCCTATGATTGGCTCAAAAAGTATACGAACTCTCTTATTAGTAAAACTCAATTCAACTCTTCTTCTACTCCCATTGCATCCAGTGAAGCATAAGCACTTGAGTATAATTTCTTCGTCGAACATATAATTTGGTTATTACTATTAGGGTGCCTTAGTAGTATTTCCCGATCTTGGAAAAATATCCAAGCATCATATTTATCTCACCAATCCATACCTAAAATTATTCCAAAGCCTACAAAATCAAAAACAGGCAAACTGCATGTGAATTAATGACCTAACAAATCAAGTTCTAACCGATCACATCTCATCCCTAGAGTTGCATATCCTCCTATCGGATTCGCAACCCTTAAGGAAGTAACAAGGTATGAGGATTCTAAACATATCATATCTACCAAATACCGAGATATAAATGAATGCAATGAAACGGTATCAAACAGTACTTTAACCGACATACTTTGAATCAAAAGCATACCTTCCATCATAGTCTTTCCTTTCTTAGCAGCAGTTGTTCTAGTAGACGATGATCCTAAAGCGAAGGCTTTTCCCTTGTCCGCTCTGATCGGTTCTGGACACTGATTCTTATAAAGTCCCATTGGGTCGTAGTTAAAGCACTTAACTCCTTTCTTGTCTACAGCCATCTGCCCTTTTCCAGGTGAACATTCATGTGTGTAATGTCCCTTCTTATCACACTTAAAGTGAACTAGATTAGCCTTCACCTTGTTGGCAATTTCTCCCTTTTGGCTCCCTTTCTTCTTAAACGATTTCCTCTTCTCTCCCTGAAAACCTTGGGTTCTAACCTGCTTCTCCTACCCATAAGTCGAAAGCATCTCTTCATTCCGAATTGCCATCTCCACAATAGTAGTACTTAGATCTTGAAGATGTAGCATTGTCGCCCTAGCAATCTCGGGTCTTAACCCTCGAATAAACTTCTTATTTCTTTTGATGACGGTGTTAATGGTAGCATATCCGTATTTAGACAGCTCATCGAACATCGTAGCATGCTTTATCACTGACATCTCACCCTACACTAAGTTCATGAAATTTCTCAACAATACTGACTTGGCAATTTTAGATAGAAACTTCTCTTCGAATCTTCTCTGAAATTCTATCCAAGTCAACTCTTCCTCAGGAACTCCCACGGTCACATTATTCCACCAATGAAGTGCTGCTCCTTGCAACTGTATAGAGGCAAGTCTCCTTTTCTGCTCATCATTTAATCCCAAGTCAGCAAAGAGCCTTTCACACTGTCCTTTTCACCTTTCTCTAATCCATTATGTATCAATGGCTTGATACTATGTGTTTTGGTTTCAAATGGGTATGTAAGCGGAGATATGGTGTCAAAAGCCATTAGATGAAAGTGGCAAAGTAGTAAATCCAAGGAAAAAGGATTTTTAGCCCTTAAAAGAAATTTCTTTTCAAATACTTGTCTTATTTATCGAAATATTTTGGTTGCCAAATCCTTTGCCAAAATCATTTTGTAAAAAGGCTGTCGAATTTATCAATTAATAATTAGAAATATTGTAGCAACAAAGCTCTTCCCCTTAACAAATAATTAAGACATTTAATTCCTCAAACTTAATTAATTTAATTTTCATATTAAATCACTTAGGAAAAATCCTCAAAAATTATCATGATTCACTTTTAATATGTTTTCTAACATATATAAATTTTAGATCCAAAATCAATATATAATTGTGGTAAATAATTTAAATCAAGTAACATTATTTAGGATATTTAATTAGTTAAATTAAATAAAATAATTTGTTGATTAATGGATTGAGATTTGTGATTGAATTAAGGGGTAGCCGTGCCATATTAATGAATAGATAAATGAAGTAAAATGGACTTAAATGTTAGGAAATAAGGGGGGGCAAATAGGAAAATGATTAAATTATACTCTAAACCCTTAAGAAAATGAATACACCTTCATTTCATTCTATCATAAAAAACACCAAAACAAAGGCCGACCACCATTAGCAAAGGAGAAGAAGAGAAAGATAAGGTTTTCAAGAAGAAAATCAAACCAACTTAATCAAGATCAAATCGTATTCACAAAGCTAAGGTGAATAATTTCTACATCTCAAGTTTTCTAAATGATTTTGGTTTTAAGATGAAACCCGAATTTATCTTGCATGATTAATCCATGACTTTGAAGAGCAAAATGTTTATACACACACACACAGATATATATATATATATATATATATATATATATATATTGTGATGGTTTATGCTTGTTCGTATAGATTTTTTGATATGTTTTGATGTAAAAACCCTATTTATTAACATCGAAATGCCTTACGATTTTAGATATAGACCAAAAATGATATATTAGAGATGGGTTTAAATTTTCATAATTTTTTGAATTAATGTGGATTTTATATTAATTTTTTAGTGAAGAAAATGATTTATTGGGTTATAAATAATTTACGGGTAAAGTATAATTAATTTGGGTTTGAAATTTTTCTATGCTAGAAAACATATTAAAATAGATTTTTTGGAATTTTAATAGAATTTTCCAAAGTGTTTTGATGAATATATAAAATTATTTAAGGTATGGAACTTAAATGTTTTATATATTTAATTAAGAAGAAGGAGTAATTTGCAAATGATTTAAGTTAATTAATTTTGAAATTATGGCACTAATTTTAGAAAAAGAAAAATTAGCAACCAATAGGAGTTTGACAAGAAAGGCATGTTAGTTAAAAGTTTACTTAAAATGCTTTAAAATCAGAAATTCATGTTAAAATTATGTTTCGCCTCTTTTGATGTCGCCCACGTAGTTTTCGAGTAAGGCCTTCCACCTCCTTCCATAAACCAATGCACATAGTATCAACATCTTGGTACACAGTGAATTCGACAAAGGCGAAAGGTAAGCGTCAAAACCAAGAGGTTCTAAAAAGGTTGAAGTGCCTTTTTGTTTTAAATGAGAAAAGTGCGTGCTTGCTTTCGACCAAGTAGCTTTCGACTTAGTTAGTTTTCGACTAGGTCAATTGATTTAAAGAAAGGTTTTAAAGTTGCGCCTTTGTTCTAAGTAATAGCTTTCGACTTAGTGCCTACGACTAAGTCAATGGTTTTAAAGTTTGGTCTCGAAATAGTTGCACCTTGGTTTTTAAATAATAACTTTCGACTATGTCAAAGCCTTTGCTACCGCCTTCTACCTTTCGAAACTGACCTTTCGAAAGGGGTTGTTTTGGTTTATAAAACCCCTATCGCTTCTCCAATGCTTTCGGAAGGGGTGGTTTCGACACTATCACTTCTCTACATAGTTATAGCTTTCGAAAGAGTAAGCTTTCGACCCTATTACTTGTGACCCTTAGTGATTTTTAAAGAATAACCCAAAAGTTTCCACTAGTTAGTATTGAATGAATTTGAAAGGTGTTTTCCACGTGTTTTAAATTGAACCCAAATGCTTTCGATGGGTTTGAGGTTACCTTCGAAAGGTTTTAAAGAAGGTTTCGAAGGGGTGGTTCCCTTATGTTTTCAAAAGGTTTTGGAAGAATGCTTTCGAAAGGTCTAAAAGAAAGGTTTTTCCAATGGTTTTGAATGGTTTGGAGGAAAGGAATTTTAATGGTTTCTGTAGGATCGATTTCACCCTAGAGGGGGGATGAATAGGGTGATAGTGTTAATTATAAAAATTAATTGCGGAAGCTTATAAACTAATATTAACACGGATCACAGAATACTACCAGCACAGAAATAAATAGCAGAATAATAAAATGCAGAACAGAACAACACAAAATTTACCAAGCTTCGGCAAAACCCTGCCTACGTGCTGCCCCCAAGGTTTCTACTAGAAATTAGATAGTCCCTCGCTTACACACGTAAACTCGCTATACCCGCTATTGACTAATCTAACTCTACGCTCAAAACCCTGCCACAACTCAACCACCGAGTTGCGAATTCTCAAACTACACACCGTAGTTTGCACCCTAGTCACATGACTAGAAAATTAAATGGTTTAAAAGTAAATACGAAGTTAAAAACAAATTAAAATAAATAACCCTAATATAATTAAAAGCCCTTAAAATATATAGGCCGGCCCCTTTTATTATTTTGACCCGTCTCCTTTTGCTTTACTCCGTTCGTTTGCGTGTATAATGGTGGCCGTTCCTCTTGCAAATTTAGGGCTTCATTCCTTTTCCAGATTTAGGGCTTTTGAAGTGCCGATAGTATGTAGATTGATTCTATGATCTCTTGCGTGTATCCTTGATTGATTGATGCTCACTTCGGTTACTTCTTTGATCGAATTCCTTCTTCGATTCGGTATGTAATTATTTGCTTGTGCTTTTCTGATTTTATGCTTTCTGGAATTCGATACTAAAATTTGCCGATGATGAATTGTTTAAATAGGAATCGAATTCCTATATTCTCGTTCGTATAAAATATGTTTGAATTTGTCAAATATTCATCTCAGCCACTTGATTTTTTTTTGATGCTGAGATTGATCTCTGACTTCTTCAGTTCGTATTTACTTCGATTGCTTGACATTCACGGCATTGATCGACTCCTTGGTCATCACGTTGTTGACTACGGCTTCCACTCCGTTCCTTATTCTGTTGACTTTGCTACCTCGATTATGTATGCATTTGCATACTGCTGTTGTTTGAATATTGTTGGATGCCATCTTCATGTACTCGATATTGTGGCATGTGGTCTTTGCATTTGCTGGCTTGAATCTCTGCATCCATGTTCTTCACTATTTACATCATTGGACTTGTCTGGTCTGGTCTTGAGTGTGCTATTGATCTGGTTCGGTCTGATCTGCACTTGATCATCTTGGTCTGGTGCATCCTGTTGTTGTTGAGTTGATATAGTCTGACCTGTGTTCCCTGTTGCACACTGTTGTTGGTCTGATCATTCCTGTAGCTTGCCACTGACTTTGGTTCTTCGAATCTGTTGCACTTGGTCTGTCCACTGTCGAGTTCCTGTGATACTCATGTTGATTCCATTGCTGTTGACATGCCTTGTACTGTTTCTGGGCCTTGAGTGTGCTTCATATATGCACAGTTGGTTCATGTTGTTGCTTATGTTGGTGTTGTACACTGTCATGTTGAATTCACTGATGTATCACTGGTATACTTCACTGTGTTGATTGTTGTGCACTTGCTTGACTGAACTACTCTGGTCTTTCATGATGTATTTACTGTGGCATTTTGTGGTCTTGAACTTGTATCTGTGCACATTGTTCTATGCACTGTTCTTGTATTACTTGGGTTACTTGTATGCACTGCATATTTGGATTGCACCTTTTCTGGTTGGTCTGGCCATTGTAGCTGTATTTATGTACTTGTTCAGTTACATTGCTGTCGTAGATGTTGCACTGTCTCACCACTGTTCTTTGCATTTGTACATATGAATGTGCTCGAGCTCTTTGCATACTTCATGACTGCCTTGTGTTGAACCCAGTTTTAAAAACTCGGGTTTGACCTTGTGCTGAAGTTGTGATATTTATATTATTGCACGTGAGTTGAACCCGGCTTTTTATTTGGGTTTGACCTGTGCTCACCTGTCCCTGTAAATCAATCAAGTGTATATATCGGTATGCACGGCCTTGTGGCATATACAGTAATATACTGTGTATGTCACAAGTTGTTCGTGTATGATGAATTCAAATTTAAATTATGACGAACAACCCAAATAACTGAGGCAAATTTTTTTTCAAAATCATCTTTTATTTTTGAATTGCAAAAATATTTCTTTTTCAATTTTACTGCGTTAGTGTATATTTTTGCAGATTTGCTCAGATGCTGGATTCAAAAACTGGATTTGAAGTTGAAGACGAAATATGAGTGTGAGTGATATGTAGTGAGGAAATTTGTAACTAAAAGATTGTGATGTATTGTAATCAAAGTTGTATAGCTATAGTGAGAGATTGAAATTGTACTATCAAAGTTGTAATAAATATTTGTTTGAATAAAATATTCATTTGAATTCAAAAACTGTGTTATTTATTTTTATTCAGCAAATATGTATTTATTCTGTGAAAATTAAAATAGAATAGTATATTAACAAATACATTTAAATGAATGTATATATGTTTATTATCATCAAACAAAAATCATATAAGCGCATGTTTAACAATCTCCCCCTTTTGATGATAACAAACATATATTTAAGATTTTGAATATATTAAATGTATTTGATAATTTCAATTGCTCCCCCTATTTGAATACTTCCTCTCTATATGATACTCCCCCTACATATATGACTCCCCCTACATATATGCATACAAATAAAATGTGCAAATGAGCCTAGATGTATATTGAAAAATTGTTTGACCTTTTCTCTCCTTTTCTTTACAAAATCTTAACTTTTCTCTTCCCCTTTTGTTATCAGAAAAAGAATAATAGTGTTAGAGAAAATAGAGATAAAGTTATCAATATTAATCCAATATTAAAATTCAATTGAGTATAAAATATTAAACTTCAATAAAAATCAAACAAAAATCATAACTACTTCTTGTTAGGCGCATATTCCACTTTTAGAATGAATGGTAATGATGTCATCATATAAAACCATACAGTTGTGTCTATTTGTGATTATTTAAATCAGGAATTTGAATATCTACTAACCATGCATAACCGTTAGGACTTTTAAATGAGATTAGTAGTATTTCAATTTTATTTTAAAAAAAAATTAATTTAAGTATCTTCTAACCACGCATAACCGTAAGGACTTTTAAATGGGATTAGAATCAACTTGTTTATTTTAAAAATCAATTTTTGATATGCGTTCCATACATGCATAACCGTGAGGACTTTTAAATGAGCATGGAAGCACATAACAAATTCCAAGTAATTCACCCATGCATAACCGTGAGGACTTTTAAATGAGAGTGAATACTTTGGTATTTTATTTTTATAAGATTTTCTATTTTTTTTTAAAAAAAATGTAAAATGAAAAATGAATGATTCCTGTTTAAAGTATCCACATATTGACAAAGTATATAGAATTTTGATGAGTGATGATTGTTAGAAATATGATAGAAATAGAGATGGTCATGGAATTTTTACCAACAAAAAGTTTTATAACTCTCGTTTAAATTTCTAAAGAAATTTACTAATTATACCGTCTCGAGTTATAATATTTGATCAATATCAACACTCATCTTATTTTCAATCACTATATATCTTTTCGATAATTATTAGGGGGTCAGATTAGTTAATATAGTTATTTGAAATCAATTTCAAAAATAGTTATAAAATCAAGTTTTCTTAAATAACTAATCTGATACAAGGTCAAAACTAATTTTCTAGAAAGGGTTTCATAAGAAAATTTTCTGCTACAAAAAATAATTTCAAATGAAAAATATGCAGACATTTTCTTTGAAAAACGATGCAGCAAATGAATGTGTCAAAAATTAATCACGTTCCACTAGTAATTTTTCTATCAACCATATTACCAGTGTAATCTGCATCTGAATTTAAATTTCACTCAAAATTCACTCGTTGAATGTCAAAGACCAGATTAAGAAATTTCAACAAATTTTCTCATGATTATTATCGACAAATTTTAAATGAAATTTTCTTGGATTTGAATTTAAACCGTGTTGACAATCAAACAGATATAAAAGTGTCAATCTTAGAGATCATAGAATGAACAACTATCAATAGTCATTGAAAAAAAAAAATTCTTGAAGTTTCAATAATTTCATAAAGTTTCAACAATTTCAAAAATTTCTTAAAATCCTTTTTACAATTTTTTTTTTAAAAGGAATTCATTAGGATTTTAAGTTGAGGCCGTGTCAAACCATGAATTTAGATTTAGCCAAAAATATTATAACAAAAAGTATTATCCAATCAAAACACTATTTTTATCCCAAACTTATATATCAGGTTATTCTAGAGAATTTTATAGTGTTTTTGGCATAAGAGTATAATTGGCTAACAATTTTGAATAAAGTCAGAATCAAAATCATCATCTTTTCATCAATCTCAATATTGGCTGATTTAATTCAAAATACGGTGCAGATTATCACATTTAATTTATCGTTTAAAACATACCATACCTGTTTTACCTTTACGATATTTTTCGTTGTTGTCCGTTGTGATTTTGTCACCTTTATACTAGGCTAAGGAACTTAGCTTTGTCTCCCGTTGTGTTTCTGGAACAGCCAAAATCCAGAGAACACTATTGTTGTTCCTTAGCCTGCCACCACACCTACACGGAAAAGGATTTATGTGACCTATTTGTTTTTATAGGTCCATGGTTGTTAGTGGCAGAAAATTTTGAAAAATAATTTTGTGTAGACCCAAAACTATTTATAATTGTTCCCTTTGGCACCCAAATTTGTTTAACTTTGAGAGATTTTATATTTGTGCCTTTTGGAACCCAAATCGGTATAGTTTTCACATGTTTGGGTCTATACCAACAATTATTGTGACTGTGTCCAAATTTTCTACAAATTGTGCACATAGAATTAACTTGATTAATCTTGTTTTCAACAATTTTCGAATTATTATATCCAAGTCCTTGTCTAACCGTATTAACAGTTTGCTTTCCTAATAGCATATTCAACGATTTTTCACTTTTTGAAAATTTATCTAAAGTCGTAGACAATTGTTGGACTTGTGATTTGAGAGATTCATTTTCGTTTAACAACTGTGTGCACTTTTTAATAGAATTCTCTCTCCTAGTATTTTCATTCTCCTTTAAAATCAGAATTTCATTTTCAAGCGATTTTATTTTAATTTCTGATTTTTTAATTTCCTCATCAAATGTTGGACACTTATCACACTTAGGGATCCTACTTTGATAGGTTTTAACTAATTGATCAAGTTGTTTATTACATTCTATCAAAGTATCTTTTTGAGATTCAAGTTTGGCGTATTTTTCCCTAAGTCGTTCAAAACAACCGTTTACTTCATGAAAATATATAAGCAACTCAGAATGGGTAAGTTTTGATACCTCACTTGGCTCGTCATCGTCACTGTCAGTTGTATCACCTCGAAGACACAATTCTGCCTTTTCGCTTTCACTGCCAGTGCTTTGATCATTCTCGTCTATTTCATCCCAAGTGGCTGCAAAACTTTTCTTTTTCTGTTTCTTTCCGTGGCTGGATTTAATTTGTGGACAATCGGGCTTGATATGGCCGGGTTTGTTGCAATTATAACAAATAAACTTTTGTACTTCCGAGTAGTCTAGTGCTTTGGCTATTCTGCTTTTTGCTTTTTGAATTCGAGCTGAGTTTCCATGTTTTTGATTCCATTTTTTGAATTTCCTTATTAACAGCTCCAATTCTGCTGCTCCATCATCTTCATCGTTATCATCATCACTTTCGGTTGTTCCTTTGAGAGCTATTGATTTCTTTTGAGTGTCACCTCCTTCACGCTCTTCTTTGAATTTCATTTCTAGCTCATAAGTGGTGAGATTTCCGATGAGTTCTTCAACTTTAAGTTGTTTTAAATCTTTCGATTCTTGTATGGAAGTAACTTTTGCTTCAAAGCTTCGTGGAAGCACTCTGAGGATTTTCCGGACTATTTCTAATTCGGTGTATGTTTTTCCGAGAGCTTTTGATTTGTATACGATATTAGAGAGTCATCCGTACATCTCTTTGACATTTTCTTCCTTCGCCATTTTGAAGTTCTCGTATTCGCTGCTTAGCATTGCAAGGCGAGATTCTTTGACTTGAGATGTTCCTTCGTGAGTCACTTCTAGTATGTGCCATATTTCCTGCGCAGTTAGACAATGTGAGACACGATTAAGTTCAAATTGATCCAATGAACATATAATAGAATTCATAGCTTTGGCATTAGTATTCTGTAATTTATTTTCTAGTTCTGTCCATTGTTCCTTTGGTTTCTCTATTTCCTGATTATCTACAGTTATAGTTGGTATACTATAACCTGTCTCAACAATATTCCAAGCGTCAATGGTTTTCAGAAAAATTTCCATCCTATTTTTCCAGTAAGCATATTCACCATTGAACATTGGTGGTCTAACTATCGACTAACCCTCTGCAAAAGCGTTATTAAAAGAAGCCATTTTAAAAATTCAAATTTTTAAACAAAAACCGGTTTTTTTTTAAAAAAAAAAATCAAATTTTTAAAACAAAAAACTGATTTTTGAAAAATTGAATTTTTAAAACAAAAACTGATTTTTGAAAAATCAAAATTTTAAAACAAAAACTGATTTCTGAAAAAAAATCGAATTTTTTCAAAATTGACTTCTAATCCTAGCTTTGATACCACTTGTAGGATCGATTTCACCCTAGAGGGGGGGTGAATAGGGTGATAGTGTTAATTATAAAAATTAATTGCGGAAGCTTATAAACTAATATTAACACAGATCACAGAATACTACCATCACAGAAATAAATAGCAGAATAATAAAATGCAGAACAGAACAACACAAAATTTACCCAGCTTCGGCAAAACCTTGCCTACGTGCTGCCCCCAAGGTTTCTACTAGAAATTAGATAGTCCCTCGCTTACACACGTAAACTCGCTATACCCGCTATTGACTAATCTAACTCTACGCTCAAAACCCTGCCACAACTCAACCACCGAGTTGCGAATTCTCAAACTACACACCGTAGTTTGCACCCTAGTCACACGACTAGAAAATTAAACGGTATAAAAGTAAATACGAAGTTAAAAACAAATTAAAATAAATAACCCTAATATAATTAAAAGCCCTTAAAATATATAGGCCGGCCCCTTTCATTATTTTGACCCGTCTCCTTTTGCTTTACTCCGTTCGTTTGCGTGTATAATGGTGGCCGTTCCTCTTGCAAATTTAGGGCTTCATTCCTTTTCCAGATTTAGGGCTTTTGAAGTGCCGATAGTATGTAGATTGATTCTATGATCTCTTGCATGTATCCTTGATTGATTGATGCTCACTTCGGTTACTTCTTTGATCGAATTCCTTCTTCGATTCGGTATGTAATTATTTGCTTGTGCTTTTCTGATTTTATGCTTTCTGGAATTCGATACTAAAATTTGCCGATGATGAATTGTTTAAATAGGAATCGAATTCCTATATTCTCGTTCGTATAAAATATGTTTGAATTTGTCAAATATTCATCTCAGCCACTTGATTTTGTTTTGATGCTGAGATTGATCTCTGACTTCTTCAGTTCGTATTTACTTCGATTGCTTGACATTCACGGCATTGATCGACTCCTTGGTCATCACGTTGTTGACTACGGCTTCCACTCCGTTCCTTATTCTGTTGACTTTGCTACCTCGATTATGTATGCATTTGCATACTGCTGTTGTTTGAATATTGTTGGATGCCATCTTCATGTACTCGATATTGTGGCATGTGGTCTTTGCATTTGCTGGCTTGAATCTCTGCATCCATGTTCTTCACTATTTACATCATTGGACTTGTCTGGTCTGGTCTTGAGTGTGCTATTGATCTGGTTCGGTCTGATCTGCACTTGATCATCTTGGTCTGGTGCATCCTGTTGTTGTTGAGTTGATATAGTCTGACCTGTGTTCCCTGTTGCACACTGTTGTTGGTCTGATCAATCCTGTAGCTTGCCACTGACTTTGGTTCTTCGAATCTGTTGCACTTGGTCTGTCCACTGTCGAGTTCCTGTGATACTCATGTTGATTCCATTGCTGTTGACATGCCTTGTACTGTTTCTGGGCCTTGAGTGTGCTTCATATATGCACAGTTGGTTCATGTTGTTGCTTATGTTGGTGTTGTACACTGTCATGTTGAATTCATTAATGTATCACTGGTATACTTCACTGTGTTGATTGTTGTGCACTTGCTTGACTGAACTACTCTGGTCTTTCATGATGTATTTGCTGTGGCATTTTGTGGTCTTGAACTTGTATCTGTGCACATTGTTCTATGCACTGTTCTTGTATTACTTGGGTTACTTGTATGCACTGCATATTTGGATTGCACCTTTTCTGGTTGGTCTGGCCATTGTAGCTGTATTTATGTACTTGTTCAGTTACATTGCTATCGTAGATGTTGCACTGTATCACCACTGTTCTTTGCATTTGTACATATGAATGTGCTCGAGCTCTTTGCATACTTCATGACTGCCTTGTGTTGAACCCAGTTTTAAAAACTCGGGTTTGACCTTGTGCTGAAGTTGTGATATTTATATTATTGCACATGAGTTGAACCCGGCTTTTTATTTGGGTTTGACCTGTGCTCACCTGTCCCTGTAAATCAATCAAGTGTATATATCGGTGTGCACGGTCTTGTGGCATATACAGTAATATACTGTGTATGTCACAAGTTGTTCGTGTATGATGAATTCAAATTTAAATTATGACGAACAACCCAAATAACTGAGGCAAATTTTTTTTCAAAATCATCTTTTATTTTTGAATTGCAAAAATATTTCTTTTTCAATTTTACTGCGTTAGTGTATATTTTTGCAGATTTGCTCAGATGCTGGATTCAAAAACTAGATTTGAAGTTGAAGACAAAATATGAGTGTGAGTGATATGTAGTGAGGAAATTTGTAACTAAAAGATTGTGATGTATTGTAATCAAAGTTGTATAGCTATAGTGAGAGATTGAAATTGTACTATCAAAGTTGTAATAAATATTTGTTTGAATAAAATATTCATTTGAATTCAAAAACTGTGTTATTTATTTTTATTCAGCAAATATTTATTTATTCTGTGAAAATTAAAATAGAATAGTATATTAACAAATACATTTAAATGAATGTATATATGTTTATTATCATCAAACAAAAATCATATAAGCGCATATTTAACAGTTTCAAAAGGCAATGTTTAATGATTTTAAAGAGGGATGTCTAGGGTTTTTAGATTTCAAAGGAAAATGAATTTCATTGGTTTCGAAAGGTTGATATGAATGGTTTCGAAAGGAAGATTTGGCCAATTGGACGAAATAAAAGAAGGGGTTTTGCATGGTTTCTAAATGGATACTTTCAGTGGGATCAAAAGTGGTACTTCCATATGTTTAAAGGTTTCCATCAACATAGGTTTGAGTAAAGTGTGTGTGTGTGTGTGTGTGTATAAAAATCATGGCAAGGTGATCTTGAGTAAAGCAGAGAGTATATGTATTTTCCTTGTGTAAGTTTGATTTAAAGGTTTTAATCATTTTGAAAAAGGTTTTCAAGGAAAATGTTAGGAATATATCCCTAAGTAAAATGACTAAGATATTAGAATACCAGATGGGACTGGTATAGGGTCGTGTCGTATACATTAGCTATTGGCCCTAGCTAATTTAGTCCAAAATTCCAGTGTGTAGTGCTTTGTCACTAGTAAGACTAAAATTATGATTACACATAGAAGGGAATATATATATCAGTATATAGATAGGTTATCGGTGAGCCCGCAAAACCATTAGGATCAGGTGACCCTAGGAGATGTTAAGTTAGGGACAGACCATCCAGAAGAGAAGTATTTAACATATAGTTAAGAATAGGCCATCGACAAGAGGAGAGTCTAACATATGTTAAATTATTTTGTTTATATTGTCTGGTAGGCCCGATTCAGCCAAAGGTTAATAGTCAACAAAACAAAACTAAAGTGTCTGAACATATAGTTCTTATTACCTGATATGTATGTTTACATAATGATGCTTTACAGTATTTAACCAGTTGTGGTTGTAGGAAAAGATTTACAAAAGCTATGTTGCAAAAGAATGTTAGTGAGAGGAAAACCATTCCGTTAAGGGGCATGGTCTCACTTAACATTTACAATCTGGATATATAATATTATTCACAGTAGGCTTTATGTCTGAATTAAAGTTTATGTTTTTCCCCTTAAACTATCGGGTGCTCAAAATTGACCTGAATAGGCTGAGGGTTGAGGCATTTTTAAGATTTTTGTAGGTTGACGAATAAAGCTACCGGAGGCGAGCAGGATGCTAACGAATAGCTATTAGGAGTTGCAGTTCTTTGTTTTGTGTTTATTTCCGCTGTGTATGTATTAAGTCAATTATGACTATATGACTCTGATCATCCAAGGGGGCATCTTCATGTTTCTCTCTTGGCGTATTTTGTAATAAGTATATTTTATCATTACATGGTTAATAATTTAGGATTATGTAATATGAATATGGAACATGTATTTTGAAATGTAATGAAGAATGCTGTTTTGAAATTTGTGATTTTGTTTCATATTAAAGTGCTTCTGATATTATAGATACCATTAACATAGCTATATTTAGTCATTGAAAATTAATACTATAAATGACCACAACATTAATAGCGCATGGCTTTGGGCCTCTAGATAAGGGTTGTTACATTTATGCACTGTCGAGCATGCTTCAGATAAAGAATAAGTTGGCCATCCTTCGAAATCTTGTCCTCATCCACTGCCAAGACTTCTTTCTTTAGCTGCTCCAAGTCCACCTCACCGCTTAAAAGAATGCCTTTTCTTCTTCAACAGTTCTCTCCTAGGCAAGGGTGAGGATTCTAGGACAATCATCTTTGAACCAATCCTGATTTCAAAATTTGAGCATGTTGGCATTGTACTGGTTCACCAGCTGTTCAAACTTCTCCACTACACACTCTTATGCCCGCTATTCTACGGCCTCAACTTCTCTTTTGGTGAGTGCATTAACAATGTTAGCATACTCGAGCGCCATTTCCTTTCCCCCTAACATCGAGGAAATCATCACAATAAGTCAAAGCTTACTGGAGCGCCTCATCCTTTTCTTTTGTTTCACGCTTTAGCTTCGTTTTCAGCTCAATCACATTTCTTTTGTCCACATCCCTCTACATTACCAGAGCATGGTTTCAGTGAAAACCCTTCTACATTTCAACTCGATGCTTAATCCGCTCTTTTTGAGTGCCTTGTTGGCCTTCTCAATTTTCTTTTCAGCTTTTGCTTGAGGTTTTCTCAGTTTCTCGACCTTAATATAGAGATTAGCGATGATTCTCTTATTGTCAGCTTTGATTATTTTTTGATCATTAACCTCTAGCTACCCATCCTCGAGACTTTGGAAATTTTCTTAGATAACTTCAACCATTTGTTATACAGATTATGAACGTCAATCACATAATGGACGGTCGACTTCTGTACCTTAGCCAGGATTCTTTTAAGATTAGGTGCAACATAAGACCATCGAAGCAAATGTTTGGAAATTCTTCCTTTGGTTTGACCATTTGGTTATTGGCCGCAAGCCGTTCCTTCGTAGAGATAGGTGGGACTATAGAAGTTTCTTTGTCAGCCTTGAGTTGGAAAGTTTCGGAGCCATTATTGTGATGCCTATGGTTGGAGGATAGATTGAAGTGACATGGCATCGGGGGTTCCATATTGATGGAAGCTGGAGGTGCAACATGAGAAGAATCACTATGCGAGATGTTATCGCGATGATCAGATTAACTATCTGGACCTCTAGAAGGAGGTGATCTAGACCTAGGGCGATGCTTGGTAGCAGAGTTATGTGATGAGAAATCTCTGTCGTAACTGCTTTTATCTCATTCATCTCTATCTCGACTAGAACAATAGCCCGACTCATAATCGCGACCACTTCCCTGATGTTACAAATAGACCGAGGCCTTTGTACCTGGGATGCTTTCTCCTCTAAAGATCGATATATGTATTTCCTTTTCTCTATGGATCCTGCAAGGCAAGTAAGAACAAATTAGATCCAATAAGCAAAAACATAACTCAATTGCGTGTGTTGTGAAGTGCACAAGTGCATGAGTGTCCTAGTGTCCCCCCGACGAACTACGAGCCCAAACATTACTCATAGGAGTAACCTCTCCCTTAGTGGTAGGCATGAAGTCCTTATCGATGCAAATAGAAGGGTCGATGCCTCCAATACTAGTATTACCAACGTCGAAAGAGCCGAACTCGATAGGAATTGGCTCTAAGCCATTGAATGTTCTTGTTGAAGGAAAAGATAGAGTTATCTCTGCATCTATGACTAGTAGGAGCCAGGTAAAAGTCCGAGCCTTGGAGATTTTCACAACTAACCTCTTCTTCATAGCAAGCGGTTGATCATCCCTAGATTTTTCGAGTCGAGGCTCATGACCCACATCGACGTTACCCAAGCCAGCCTCGCCACTTTCACTAATAATGTTGCCTTCTTCGGCGTCTTCTGGTACTTGTTCAATATTTTCTTCATCTCCAACCCTAGGACTTGGGACTTAGGGCCAATCTAGGTCAACATCGCCTCCTACAAGCGGGTTGCTATTATCATCATCATCACCAGAAGCTGTTTGGACAATGCCAGTATTGAGGCCCTCTTTTAAAAAGCCATTGGCGAGATGAATTTCATCTAACAGGAAAGTTCTGATATCTTTGTCTTCATCGAAACAACTACAAGAGTGTTAATGGCATCTGAAAGCGCCGAGCTACTGGGTTTCACTGGAACATCTGGATAGTAAAGCGAGGATACGATTTAATTCTGCAAACTATTAAACAAATTGATATAATACATATAGAGAGGAACTTATGTTTGGAAAGCCATCTGTATGCAAACTTGGGCAGACAACGGACATAAAACCACTCATCTTTGAAATAGCTCAACTTGTTCCATGTGCTAGAGATTACCTTGCATTCTCTGATTGGTTCCAGATAGATTAGGGATGGACTTTCTTTTTGGCTTTTGAAATTTTATATACATATCGAATCTCCTTATCTCTAGGTGCTTGGTGTAAGTGTTTAGTGAAGACCATATATGTGCCAAGGAGAAAGGTATTGCTATTCTGATGCAACTATGTTGGAGCAAGCCTTACGAAATTCAGAACTCAAGAAATGAATTCATTGAAAGGTTGGAAGTAGTCTACCAAGCACATGTATCCATTGTAGGCAATATAACCATTCGGGGATTATGAGCTCTTTGATCGTGAGACGGGACTAAGGTGTTGTCAAATCGAATCCTATGCTTGTTGCACATTCTCCAAAGAGATCCTTCGTTGATTTCGTAGGCAACATAATCGATAGGATCATGTAAAATTATGGCATCCTCGAGGGTGTCAGGTGCTGGATCTACTTCTGTCCCATCTATTGGCGTAACTGGATTTTATTGAATTTTCTAGTCTACTTGTGGTTGTACGTATTGTTGTACATGCTCTGCCTTAGTTTCTTATGCATGTGGAATCGTAGTTGAACTTGAATTGGCATCGAATTCGACGTATTTTGAAGTGTATATACCTATGGCTTGTGCAGCAAGACATTTAGAACATCTTCGATCCATTTCTACAAAAAAAACTTAACCCCCATTTAGAACATCTTCGATCCCATTTAGAGTAATTACAAGCGATACCCTCATGCTAAAGAGGATTTTAGCGCGGTGTTATGTAATGTCATGCAGTTCAAGTTTCTGATATTATTCAATAGTTCATTTTTAAATTCTGGATATTACTCAATATGACCATCGTCATTGACCGTTTCGACAAGTTTCACATCATTGGCCATGCTTTGGAAAAGGTTTAAGACAAAGAAGACATCGCTAGTTCACAAGGAAGGATTTCCATATGAATGCAAATTCGAAAAGTTTGTTTAAGTATTGGAGTTGAACAACATCAAACTTAAACAAAATTCCCTCTTTCTTCTTCTATCCTCACCACTTCCCAAACCATGACCGTCGACACTAGTTCTCATCTATATCCAAGTTCAACGGTGGCCAAACAATCATGTTTAGGTCCATCCCCTACTTACCGAATTCTACATGATTTAAGGATTAAAGAATTGGTTCAGTTTCAATTGTAATACGGAGTTCAACCCTATGGGTCGGTGTTGGAGGATGATTAGAATTCAGTTACGGTGAGGTGACTAAGGCTAAGTAAAAGTGATGTGGGCTAGTGGCATCATTCTTAAGGGTAGACATTGGTGAAATTTGGCTCAAATGCAAAAGTTTGGAAATAGTGGTTTTGAGTTTTGGGGCATGTAGCAAATGATAAAATGAGAGAACAAATTCGAAGTGGGATCGTTTTTATTACCCCAAACCTAGAAGTGAAGTTTTACAACAAGATTTCATAAAAATCCAAGTCTAGTGTCGATGCCGACCCCACTCTATGGGTCATTACCGAGTCCTAAAGTAAAAAAAAACATGTGGATCTATGTTAGTGCCTGCACATGAGATTGATCATATACTACATTCCTACCCTATCAAGAATGTCCATGTGAACATGTGTACGTGTGTGTGTATATATATATATTCCAATACCCGACAATCAGAATCAACGGGAAATCAAATTCGAACCCAAGAAGTCCATGGAAGGAGTCAATTTAAAATTGTCAAGTTCATAATGATAGATTATGGGAATACATTCCATATTTGTAATCCCAAAAGTTGGTAAAGCATCACAGCGAATGACTATAGACATAACTTTTCACAACAACGATTCGTAGGAAGAATAAAATTATTTGAAACACGTAGTGGAGTTCTTTACAGTAACTCTAACTTGTCCCTATTCAAAGCACATCACGTTTGAAACAAAATAAACTTTAGGTGGGCAAGTGTTATCCAGCCTTTTGACTAGGAAATGTTTGGATAGACTGGATGAATCAAACTTAGTGTATCAAAGCAAGAAGGCTAGAGAGATAGCCTAGGATTCCAAAAACCAAGCACAGACAGAATCACAAGCCAAAAGCCAAAACCACCCAAACCAAGGCAACAACTAATTCACCCAAGTTAGGGGTTGGTACCAACCCTACCCTATCTTTACCTCGGGTAGGCCTCATCTTCTGCCTGCATGCCTTGCTCGATGCCAAAAGCCTATTTCCAATGTCGATTTGTTTATTCAATGCAATCCTCCATCGATCTCCATGAGCACTTGAAACTGAAACTCTATTCTTCAACAACTCCATTATTTAGACCCAAAAACAAGCTAATATTAGTGCAAACAACTATGGAATCACGAAGCAAACAATAAGACAAGTCAAGATGAAAATTGAAGATAACCAAAATGACCATTTTAGGGATCGATACCGGCACCTACCTATGGATCCGTACTAATCCCTACTTCCAAATGATGTGGCATCTACTTTTATTGGAGAATTGGTCTAAATCGTGGATAACGGCTTGGAGATATTTTGTGCGAGATATTAGGCTCCCTATCTCTATAAATAGGAGGGTAGAGTCCATTTTAAAGGACTTTTTGGATCTAGTTCTTCTCTACTTTATATTTTCGTAATTCAAAATCTAAGTGTCGAAGCAGTACTTACTCCTAAGAACTTCTGCCTCCAAGTCAGATATATGCAATAAAATCTTAATGGACATAGGACTTGATTTTCCAAACCACTAAAAACAATTGTGTCATGTTGATTTCTTGTTTTCATTTACATTTCTTCATATTTTATTTTCTACATAAACTTCTGGGTGTTTGTGCCATTTCTGGTTCAAACACACGTCACTTAGGAGGTGTTGTGACATTTTGGCATAACTTATCGCTTACTTGGTTTCGGTAAATATCCAAATTTACTTAATTAAGCATTATACGATTGCGACATTCATTTACACCAATTCTCTTCGTTAAACCTATATCACTTTGGACTAATTGAATTTGGTGACGGTCAAAATTCCAACCTCGTCCATATTCAACTCTATAGTCCAAACAAAATGCCCTTGTTTTAATAATAACAATTATTATTAATCAAACTACTCTGGCCTGAGATTTTGACTTTAGCTTGACTTGAGTTGACTGTAATACTACTTCGTACAACCGAGGAGACAAATCCTCTCTTGAATAGTGCCATGCTTTGACTATAATCAAAGTATAGCTTTGATACTGAAGAGTCACAGTATTCTCAAATCGAAAGAACTATGTAAATCAATCACGTCGATATTTTTTTCTTGATCTTAGTTATATTAACCAATAGAAATCTATTGAGTGAGTCGTTCCATAGTTATCAGATAACTATCAGTACGTATCCTCTAGGTACCCCCCAGTAGTAATGATTAATACACTACCTAACATTTGAAAAGCATTACGTACTCTAGTTTCAACCAATACACCAATATCCAATCTCCATGTATCTTGACTAGGAACATTTAAAATATGTGTTTATAATATTGTGATATATTACTCATGATTACAACTATTTGTAATTACTATTACACACACACACCATATATGAATTTTATATTAAATATATTTTAAGTAAGCATTTAATTATTTATAACATACTATAACAAATATATAACAAAATGAAAAACACCTTTACTATGAACAGGAATTGATTATAAAGTTAATTAATTTGCAGTAAATTATAGAATTGTCCCTTGAGCATACCCTTAACTTTATCATATAGGATATTTTGTTATTATTTTTCCAAAGTCTTTGAGAGTTTATTGTATGTATATGACTTATGCACATGCCAAGGCAGCTGAAATATATTCAGCTTCACATGTCGATAGCGACACACAATTTTGTTTCATACTAAACCATGAAAACAAAGATTGATCAATATAGCGACAAGTGTCACTTGTACTCTTTCGATCAGTTTTGCAATGATCGAAATCAACATCACCATATAAGACTAATTGTAATAACGCCCTCTGTTTTGAGGCCCGAAAATAAGTGTTTCTAATATTATTGATATGATTAACATAATTGCATTTATCAATGGGGAATTATACTATTAATGATTGCACCATCAATAGAGCTTATTTTCGGACTCAAAAATGGATGATGTTACACTAATTCGAAAGAGCTACCTTCTGGATAAAAGAGCCCATAATCTTTGGTGTTGGCTAAGTAACGAAAAATTCATTTTATGGGTCATTGGTGTGATTACTTAGGCTGTGAATGAAATATTGCACATATAATAACACTCATCGTTATGTCAGATCTACTAGCAAAAAGATATAGCAGTGATCCTATCATACTACGATAAAATTTGGGATCGAAATCGTTTCTGCTCCTATTTTTATCTAAATGAAGACTTCTGCTCATGAGAATTGGTTTGCCGACGTGTTATCCATTCCAAATTGTTTTAACTACTCTCTATAATAACTTTCTTGATAGGTAAAGATTCCATTTTCTAATTGTTTGATTTGTAGACCCAAGAAGAAATTTAATCCTCCCCTAATGTGGAATTTTAAATTCATTTTTCACAATAATCGCAAAAATCAATGCATAGATTTTCATTCGTTGATCCAAATATTATACGATCAACATAAAGTTGAATAACTAATATGTAGCCATTTTCCTTTAACAAATAATGTAGTGTCTATTTAGCAATTTGAAAACCAGAATTTACGAAATGATTTTTAAGTCTATCGTACCAAGCACGGGGTGGTTATTTTAGACCATATAATGCCTTTATAAGTTTGAAACATGATTTGGGTATTTTTCATGAACAAATAGTGGTGGTTGTTCTGTAGGATCGATTTCACCCAAGAGGAGGGAGATGAATACGTTGATACTATTATTTATCAAAATTTATAATGGAAGTATATAAAATTAATTTCAACATAGATATAGTAGAATAATAGTAGCACAAATAATATCAGAATATTAAAAGCAGAAAATAGAACACAAGAATTACCCAGCTTCAGCAAAACCTTGCCAACGTGCAACCTCCAAGGTTCCTAATAGAAATTAAGTAGTCAGACGCTTACACACGTGAACTCGCGACACCTGCTATCGACTAACCTAACTCTACACTCAAAACTCTACCACAACTCAGCCACTGAGTTGCGAATTCTAAAACTACACCACCGTAGTTCATCCCCTAGTCGCATGACTAGACTTTAAAACTATCTAAAATAAAAATACAACTTTAAAAACAATTTAAAGAAATACCCTAATTTAAATTAAAGCCCACTAGAAAACTGGCACAAACAAAAATTTCCCTTTTTTCCCTTTTATATTATTCGACACGTTCCTTTGTGTTTGTGATAATGGTTGTCTTGTTTCTTTACTCGTTCGTTCCTCTTCTCCTTTGCTCGAAAATTAGGGCCTCTGATAAATTGAAGAAGTCGAATTTATTGATCAATCGAGTGGATGTTCTCATGATTGCTTAGACGATCGATTCTTCACTTTGCGCACGGCTGCTCCAATTTGATCGAGTACGACTAAAATGGTATGTGATTTATTCTTTTTGTTTTACTGGTTAGCTTGCTTGAACTTGATTAATTTGGTAGCCGATGATGAGATGGGTTTAAATAGGATTCTATTCCCTAAAATATAGTTGAAATAACTTTTTGAATTCGTCAATAACTTTAAGCTCGGTCGTTCAATTTAATTTGAATATTGGCTATTAAACTTGACTTATTCAATTCGTATATTATTGTTACTTGATTATCATGGCTTGTTGGATTCTAACTTGTTCATTTTCTTGGCCACCATGGCTCCGACTTTGCTGATAATCTGGAAGTTTTGATTTTTATTATTTTCTGTTTTGACTGTAACTTGATCAAACTCTATGTTGATTGACTTGCAGCTTTGTTTGCTGTTGTATTATGACTCAAGTAAACACTTGTTTGATTTGAAACTATTCTTGGTTCAAAAATACTGCTTTGATTTTGAATATGTCCACTGTGTTAATCTCTGTTGACTTTGGTTACTTTGAAACTGCTACCTTGATTTGAAACTGCAAATTGACTTCGACCACTTTGAAATTTTTGTGACAATTTGACTTATTTACTGTCTTAGTCACCACGGCTACATGCCACGATTTTCATACTTACGTACATATTTAGCTGACTCCATTGTATCCCATATTTCCACTATAAGTCTAGTCATGTGTGCGCTTGGTTCTCTGACCATATGTGCCGTGCTTTGGTTGCTGCAATGTCATCTCAGTTTTGTATGGTTCGAGCCATTGCAGTTCTGTTTCTCTTGAATGCATTGATATGTTATTATTTGAGTTGTCACCATATACGTACACACATACATATGTATGTGTGTGTATGTATATGTGTTGTTGTTGTCCTCTATATTGTATATCAGCACGCTTGTGTTTGCAGTCTTCGAGTCATCATATAGTCCGCTTTGGAGCAGAATTCTTGCTTGAATATTGAACTTCTTCATATTTCCATTTTATTTACTGCTCTGGTCGTCTGCACTATTATTATTTTTAACACATGTCCTTATGTATACTGCATCACTGTATCTTGTAAAGCTTTGCTTAACTTAATACTCTGTTGTTCTAGTTCACTTTTGCCTTTTGATCTATTCATTGTTGTGGTCTTGTAATTGATTCCATATGCTTTGTTTGCATAGTGTCTAGTTTCCTCGAGTACATATGTATTTGATGCTTGCTGTTGCTCTGTACATGTTTTGGTTTGAGCTTGGGCATATGTATGTGTTGTTTTGGTCAGTTGAGTTTTCATGTACCGTATGTGGTCATTGAAGGTTGCTGTTTTGTTCTTGTTTGCTGCCTGGTCGACACTTGCATTTTTGTTGCACTGCTTTACTGCAACCATATTGTCACTTCTGTCCTTGGTAGCCTTTGGTATTTGTTCGACTTTGTATAGTCTGCACCTCTGTTGTCTTCACTTGTTCATTCTTGAACTGTTGGTGCACTTGATATATGGTTGCTTCGATCTAGTTTGCACTTGCTTCTATGTTTCTAGGCTGGCTTTGTTCTGGTTAAAGTTGTTTTAGTTGTCTTGGCCATTTTATTGAACTTGCACCTTTGCTGAATCCAGCTTATAGCTCGGGCTTGACCTTGTGCCCGTATCGTGACTTTATTTGTATTGCACTTGAGTTGTACCCAGCTTTTGATTGGGTTTGACCTTGTGCTCACATGTTGCTATAATTTGATCAAGTGTACATTGATGTGCACGACCTTGTGGCATGTACAGTGCTACACTGTGCATGTCACAGGTTGTTCGTGTATGATGAATTCAAAAATTAAATGATGATGAACAACTCAAATAACTGAGGCAAATAGCTTTTTCAAAAACAAATTTTATTTTACACTACATAAATATTTCTTTTTCAATTTTACTATGTTAGTGTTTTCTTTGTAGATAATTCACATGCTGGATTCAATCTGGAATAGAGTTGAAGATAAATACGAGTGAATGAGTGAAATGTTGTGAGGTGCAAATATAAATGGAAAATTGTGATGTAATCAAAGTTGTATTGTAATTGAGGTTGTATATAAATAGTGAGAGCTCAAATTTGTACTATTGAAAATTATAATAAAATATCTGTTTGAATAAAATATTTGTTTGAATTTAAATTCTGAGGTATTTATTTTATTCCGCAAATATTTATTTAAATATGTGAAAAATATGAACAATAAAATAGTATATTAACAAATACATTTAAATGAACACACACACACACACATACATATGTGTGTGTGTGTGTGTTTATTATCATCAAACAAAAATCATATACTCGCTTATTCAACAATCTTCCCCTTTTGATGATAACAAACGTATATTTAAGATTCTGAATTTAGTAAATGCATTTAATCATTCAATTTTCTCCCTCTATTTGAATGCTTCCTATATTTGATCATTCAGTTTGTTCCCCTTATTTGAATGCTCCCTCTCTGCAAAAAGCTCCCCCTTCATATATGTAACATCCCAAATTTCGTCAATTTAAAATTGGTAATTTATTTGAACCTTTGGAATTTTAATTTGAAAATAATTTGAATTTTTTTAAATCAAATAAATAAGTGTTAGATGATATGAATAAGATTTCAATTTCATTTGAGTTTAAAGTTTGAAATAGCAAATGTTTTTAAAATCATTTGAGTATAAATTATACATATATGTGTGTATATATAAATAGATTTGAATTTGATTTTGAATTTTAAATAAATGCTTTAGTCAAATATTTTGGGTCTAAAACAATAAATATATATGGGTAATCTATTTAATTACAATTGGTTTAAAATATTTTCTTTTAAATTTTATATTTTTAAATAAAAGAGACATGCATTTATAAAAAAATAAGAAAAATAATTCTACAAAAATATACATATTTCAATTTTCTCATGCAAATGACATATGGAGGGTTAATAACATATTGATGAACAAGTGTTAAAAAATTAAATAAGTGGATTGACAAGTGTTTAACATGTAGAAGAAAATGAACAAGTGTCATTATGTTGTTTTTAATTTTTAAGAAAGTTTATAGAAAAAAGAAAATATAAACTTTATGATATCTTAAATCTCTCTTCCTCGTTTTCTTTTCACCTTCAAAAGAATTCAGAAAAAAAAAATCTGTAAAATCAAATCAAATCAAGAAAAACAGAAATCAGTAAAGCCCTTTAAAAATCTGAGAATCAAGAGGGAGTCAAAAGCATGTGTCAAACTAGGCAAATAAAATTTTGCAAAGAAAAGGGATCTTCAGCAACAACTCAGTAATCAAACAAAAGAAAATTCAAAGATTCATCATCACAAATCAATTCATACAAGAGGAATCAGGTTTAACTCAGGTTAGCAAATCCCAGTTTTCGAATTTGCAGACCAGGGTTTCCTATGTGTCAAAAAAGAAAAAAAACTGTAAGTAGCATCTTTGTAAAAGAATTTAAATTTGAGTTTGTGTTAAGTAATTTAGTAAGTAAGTCCATCAAATACTAAGAAAAAATTATATTAACAAGTTGCAGATAAAAAATTCAAGATCTAGTAAAAAAAAAGAGCTCCAGCCTTTCAAACTTTTAAATTCCAGAAAGCTTCTCTGTTCAAAATATTCAGGTAAGTAAACTTTGAAAATTATGTAATTCAAATCTTTTTTGAGATAGTGCTTGAAGTCAAGATTGGTTGCATGTAAAAAATGTATGTGTATGTGTTCATAATCCCTGTGCGTGTTGATATACAGGGATCTTTCACCCTATTTTTCGGTTCCAGGTTTTACAAAACCAGTAAAAATCCCCATAATCTCTATTTTAGTGATTGCTAGGGTGAATTGTTAAAATAAAAGATGTATAAATTCATCAAGACATAAATTTAAAAATATTTGTAAGTATTAAAAATAAAAGGTTTTGCTGGAAAAATCAAAACACGGTAAAACTCTTAACTAAGTAAAAAATCAAACATCATATCATCCTGTTTCAATAATGTCATCGAAATCGCTATCAAAAATGTTGATTTTTAGAACTTAAATCAAGATTTTTAGTCATGTATTTATGAAGAAATCACAAGATGAACAGATTTGAGTTTTTGGGCAAATTACGGTGGTCGGCTACATTGTTCGTCTCGAGATCGGAGCTGTAGCTAGTCGTGGGGTCGTAGAGTCTGGGAAAAATACTAAATAAATTTTTCAGATCACCATAGTAGGTGATCGGAGTTGAATTAGGGTTTAAGGCCAATATTATGTCAAGGTCGGAAATCTCGTCGGTGGCGCTTTGTCAATGCATTGAAATCCACTGGACCGGGGGGGATGAGGGTTCGGACATTATGGAAGCTTCGAGTGCATTCGCGTTATCTCTGGTGGCCTGAGGTGATTGAGCCAGGCAATTCTATGATGACGTTATGCTGGGCTTGTTTGATCGAGGCGACTCGGTCTTGTTTTCGAATTTAATTCAAGTTTCTAAGTGGTGTGAATGTTTGGTGGGGTTGTCATTGAGTCGATGGAGGCTGGAGCATCGACCAACGGTGGCGATTCCATTTGTGCATATGCACAGCAAGATGATGGGTGTCAGTGGAAAAAGTTTAGGGAAGAAGGGTTCGACTCGAAGCAATCTTCGGGGGAAAGCGTGTGTCGACTCGAGTTTGGGCTCGAGTAAGATTTTTGATGCGCTGGGTTAAAATACTTAAAAAAATATAAAATTGAAAGTTAGGCACTCAGGTTGATATTTGACAAAACTCGAAGGGAACATGCAAAATTCTCTGAGGTGAATCGAAGCGAGTCTCGAGTTTAATATGTAAAACAGTTTTACTTTAATAATTTTCAAACTTTTAAACCTTTTAAACTATGTTTTCGAATGATGATTTGATTGAATTTTTGAATTTTATTCAGGATTAAAATAAGACGTTTTAAAGGGGTTAAATTTAATTTATTTAATTTTGATACATCATTTTAAAGTTATTTATATTAAATAAATAATGTAATTTAAAAGGAAATTAAGATAAAATGTTGTTTAAACTAATCTTAATATTTTAAGGCAACTAATGTATAAGGATAATGATTTAACAAGGTTTAAAACGATAATCAAAGTAAGTAATTTATCTTTTGGTTTATTAAACAATTAATGATTTTGTTAGTATAATTTCTTAAGAAGTAATTATTTAATTAATTATTTAAAGATTAATTTAATAAATAATTAAGGTTAATTAATTTGTAATTAATAATTAATTAATTAAGGAGTAATTAATTAATAAAAGTAATTAATATTTAATTAATTAACAATTAAGGATTAATTAATTAAGAAAAATTAATTAAGAATGATTAATTAATGAAGGTGATTAAGACTTAATCAATTGTAATTAATAATAATTTACCATTGATTAAAGATTACTAATGAAAGTAATTATGTGGTTTTCAAATTTAAAACCACATGATTTATTCATCTTAATTGAAGATGTTTGATTGTTATTGAATGTTGTGTGATATATTGATATTTCTGATAGTGATGTGATGCTACGTAATATGAAATGTTTTGTGCTAAGCCGTGGTATCTGTGATGAATATACTGCTATGTGAATGTGAAAACCCTTTGGCCCGTAAAAAGGCATTTGAATTTCAATGCGACAAGGAGTCAGATTCCAGTAGGTTGTCCGAAACCCATGTGAACCTGTGAAACTTTGTGAATGATATATCCGCTTGTTTTTAAAATTGGGCGCTCACTACTTGGTTTAGCCGAGAGAGGACTTTGTGTCATATAACCCATTCCGAATAGTGATACGACGAAATGGATAGCATTTGAAGATGGTGGTGAAGTCCGGGTGTCTTCGAGAATGATAGGATAACCTATCGAATGTCTCTGCATTGAGTTTCTCCGGTATAAAGATCTCCACATGCGATGTGGAGTCCGATCGGTATTGTGGATACCCGGATTGCAAGGGCTTCTTCCTTTATTGGACAAAGTGCCTTCGGTTCTGTTCGAAACCGGAACAGACTTGCATGGTTGTATGTCTGACACTACACTTTGAGATATAAAGGAGATTTCTTTCAAATACATTTCTCTTGGTGGCAGAGAATTTATTCTCTTGGCTTAACACCCTTCTTTGAGACATACGAGCTCAGAGGTTATGTAATTGAAGGTTATCAATGATATACTCCAAATTTATAGTGTGGCATGCTGAGTGCTGCTGTGTGTTGTTGATCATTTGTTGATCAAAGCAAGGCTTTTGTGTAAAGCGTAGCTTTGTGGACGAGACCTCATCGGACTTCACACCCTGGAAATGGTCGAAACAGGAAAGATGCGGCAAGGTAATGAGGGTCGCGCCCTTTAGGGTATGTCATTTCCTTCTAGAAAAAGGTGGTATCATGGTATGGAGCCCAGATACTTAACCTATTTTGTTGCTGCAATCTCATTATTGTGTGGTTGTTGCTTTTTGGTTGAGGGCCCTCTAATAAAGGTCGCAAACGACCGAGGGATGGCATACTCGAGTAGTAGTTACCTAGTTACAGAGGTAACCCGACCTTGTGTTGGAAGAGAGCAGGGTAGGTTCTCGGAACGTCCCCCCAGAGGCGTACCCATGTGGCAGTGGGAAATTCCTTAGCCCGACCATTTGTTGGAAATCCAATCCCCAATACGAACCCAGTACGGTTTTAGTTGTAGAACCTGCCATTTAACATGGTAGCTATAGTAGGCATCTATAATGGTATATATGATGGCTAAGATTAATATTATACTTTCGAAAAGTTTTTCTACACTATGCCCTAACAATAATATCAAAGAGTTTCCTCATATTAAGCATATTTGACTACCATAAGGAGAAATCTCTCCCAAGTGTACGATTGCATTGTGTGTGTGCTGGAAGGCCTTATGGTAGTTTCATTTTCCAAAAGCATGGATGTTTTTCTTTTAAAAATTTGTTTTTATTCAAACCACTGTTTTTGTTTACTCATACCAGTCCCATGACTGACCCGGAGTTTATTGTTTCCCTTCTAAATTATAGGTGCCCATAATTTCCACACGGGTAGCCTAGTAGCAGGTTTTCTGTGTTTTGGTGCTAGCTGGATTTTGAAGTCTTTTGGTTTGGAAGCTATCGGATTTTGAAAGTTTTGGCTTTGGTAACCTTTTGAAGTGTTGAAGACCTTATCGAAGAAGATGTATGTTGGATCCTTTTGAAGACTCTATTGTCATTCCGTTGTGAAATTATCATTATGTTGTCATTATATCAATATGTAGCACTCTGATATGGATGATCATATGTTGTAATGGATATTATGATGAAGTTGTATCTATGATCAATGATATTCATTTTGTTTCCGTTGTTTATATACATCTAATGTTGTTATAAGCTCAATCCGAACTGGAGTTCGATATTTGAATCTTTAGTAGTCGAATACAAGTGAGGTATTTGATGTCGTTTTTCGAACACTGAATTTCAGGTGGTGATAAGTGGTATCAGCGCTAAAGGTTGAGTAAGAACTTTAGCTATGGAGTATAACTCATTAGATGGCTCAATAGAGATAAGGTGAAGTATACCCTAGAATGAGTATAACCCGAGAGACCAAAACCCTAAAAATTTCTTGGCCTATTTCTTTAACTGCTGATATTCCTTAAGATATCTCGTTTATATGTCTAAATCAAGTTTTCTTACTAATCACAGATAGTAAGAATGAGCCGGCAAACAGGAAGAGCTAGGGGTCAGGGAAATGCTACCGCAACTGGTTAGGTCCCCGCAACAGCAGAAGCAGCTTTATCTACTCAAAATCAGTCGAATTTGGCTGATCTATATAAGAGCTTCTCGAGACTTGGTGGTAAGCCGATCATCGGCAAGGAGTCGATTGTTAAGGCCCAAGCATGGATTAGATCATGTGAAAGAATTTTTAAAGGCCTAAAGCTAGAAGATGATCAAATGAGACTCATAGCTTCTTGGCAGCTTCAAGAAGAAGCCCTAGCATGGTGGGAGATAGTTACTGTAGATGAGCCAGAAGACGATTTTACTTGGGAGAGATTTAAAGAAGTATTTGAGAATCGCTATATGCCATCGGCTGGCATTTCCCGAATGTACCAGGAATTTATGGACTTAAAGCAAGGAAGTTTATCATTTGAGGAGTATCTAAACAAATTCAACGAATTGTCTCGTTTTGGTCCAGAATTGGTAAATACACCTCTAAAGAAAAATGAAAGTTTCATTCGTGGGATGAATAAGAAGTTCCACGAAAGGATGACTGGCCACATCAAAGAATCTTTTTCAGATCTGATTGATATGGGGTATGGATATGCTACCTTGGATATGCAAGAAACCCCGACGGAGAAAGGAAATTTAAGCAATCAAAATTGGAAGAAAAGGAAATTTGGAGACAAGAAACCATGGCAGGGTAAGGAGAAGAAGAAGAGCAATCAGGAAAACCCGACAGGGAATGTTACTTGTTTTAATTGTCTAGAAAAGGGCCATTATTCAAACAGTTGCAAGAAGCCAAAGAGGGATCAATCTGTACAAGCAAAACCCAGGAAATGCTATTACTATCAGAAATTGGGACATGAAGTTAAAGACTGTCCAACAATGAAGCAAGCTCAGACAACAAAGGTGTACACTGTCAAAGATAAACCTACAACTTCTAAAGTAGAAAAGGGAAATGAGTCCTGGAAGGTAACCTTACTATTTATGATAGAATTATTAGAGTTTTGTTTGGCACAGGCGCTACACATAGTTTTATCTCTCAACAACCTGTAAATGAATTAAATCTTGAACCTGATTTTGTCGATGAACCCATCTGTGTAAAGAATCTAGTTGGAGGTCCCGCGAACCTTTGTCTATGATGCAGAGACGTTCCTATCTCATATTCTTGTTACCAATTCCCTATCGGTCTATTTGTCCTTGATTTTAATGAGTTTGAAATCTTACTCGAAATTGATTGACTAACCAAATACGAAGCCAAATTGGATTGTAACAAACAATTGATTTCGATCAAAACCAAATTTGGAGATTCCATTGAGATTTCTTGTGAGGACATGAGTCCTAAAAGAGACGGGTTGATGTATAACTTGGGTTATCCCAAACCTAGTTTGTAGTCCATAAGGGTATTGTCCGGGATTTTCTCAACGTATTTGAAGAAGTAAAGTCCTTACCCCCACACAGAGAAATAGAATTCATAATTGACCTAGTACCCAATGCCTGTCCTGTCGTTCACGCAAGTCACAGGATGGCACCCAGGGAAAGGATTGAATTAGTCAAGCAGATGATTTGCTAAATAAAAGGTTAATTCGTCCTAGCGTTTCTAAATAGGGTTCGGCAATAGTGTTTCTTGCTAAATCTGACTGATCTTTGAGACTGTGTGTGGACTACCGTGATCTTAATAAGCTGACTCTCAAGAACAAATTTCCTCTACCTAGAATTGATGATCTATTTGATCAATCGCACTTGGCTCGTTTCTTTTCAAAGATGGATCTAGCCCAGGGATTCCATCAACTATGAATTGCCAAAGAATGTGTTCATTTTACTGCCTTTAGGGCTCCTAACATGTTCTACGAATGGTTATTCATACATTTCGGACTAACCAATGCTCGAGCATACTTCGTAGATCTAATGACCCGTGTGTTCCAAGAAGTATTGAATAAATTTGTGCTTGTGTTTATTGATTATATTTTGGTCTATTCCAAGACGAAGAGGAGCATGCTGAACATCTTAGAATTGCTTTGGAGATATTAAGGAGAAATATTCTGTTCGCCAAATTTTCCAAATGCCATTTTTGGGTCAAAGAAGTTAAATTTCTCGGCCATATTATTGATGAAGAAGGAATTTCTGTTGATCCTAGCAAGGTTTCCGCTATTCTTGACTGGAGGAAACCCACTACCCCAAAATAAGTTTTAAGATTTCTAGGTTTAGCGGGATATTACCAGAAGTTTGTTTAGGACTTTTAAGATAGCTAGTCCTTTGACTAAGCTAACGATGAAGAATGCAAAATTCAATAGACTCCGAAATGTGACGAAGCTTTTCAAGAGTTGAAGAAGAGGTTAACCACTGATCCTGTTCTCGCTATCATTAACGGAAACCAGGGTTTATCTGTCTATACTGATGCTTATGGTGATGGGTTGGGTGTGGTTTTAATGCAGAATAGGAAGGTAATTGCCTACGCGAGTAGACAATTACGTCTGCATGAGAGAAACTACCCAACACATGATTTGGAGCTTCCAGATGTTATCTTCGCTTCGAAAATATGGCGACACTATCTTCTGGGTAAGAACCTTTTTCAGCTTTCCTAACGATTTAAGAATTTAACTTAACTTAATAAATATACTTAATAAATTCCTTTCGTTTTAGGTGAAAATTTTGAATTATTCGCCGACCACAAATCTTTGAAATATCTCTTCACCCAGAAAATTTTAAAACTACGACAACAATGTTGGTTGGAATTTTTGGCATCCTATGACCTAGATATTTTGTATACACCGGAAAGGCCAATGTAGTTGCCGACGTCTTGAGTAGGAAGCATGCTATTCTTGCTAACCTTGTCATCGCTCCTACTCTTCTTGATAAAATCACCAACAACCCAAAAGAGGATAAGTTTCTTTAGGAAATATATGGGAGGATTCGTCGAGGTGAGGATTCCAGCTTCGGAATTGATAATAATGGGATTATAAGATTAAAAGGCAGAATGTGTGTCCCAGGCATCCCTGATCTGAAACGTGAAGTTTTAGATGAATGTCACAAGTCCAAACTCAGTATGCATCCAGGAGTTAATAAGATGTATAGAGATATCAAAAGAACTTTCTGGCGGAAGACAATGAAAAGGGGCATATCTATATATATGAGTCGTTGTGCTACTTGTCAACAAATTAAAAGCGATCGAAAAAAGATGACGGGTTTACTTTAGCTATTAGAAGTGCCAAAATGGAAATGGGATCAAGTATCGATGGATTTCATCGACGGGTTGCCCCGTACTCGGAAAGGCAATGAAGCAATTTGGGTTATTGTGGACCATTTGACTAAGACAGCCCATATTTTGCTAGTGAAATCTATCCGCACAACAGCAAATTTAGCCGAGTTATATGTAAAAGAAATTGTCCATCTCCATGGAATTCCATATCGGAGACTCTATTTTCCTTAAAGTAACAACAATGCGTGGTGTGTTGAGATTAGGGAAGACTGGTAAGCTGGCACCACGGTATATTGGTCCCAAGGTTTTAAATATCGGATTTCGGTCACATTTCGTCTCGGAATTTTTACACAAGTTATCTCGTTTCGGGGGAGATCTCGGACGAGATGAGTACATATCGTGTGTACATCTCGAATTGACATCTCGGGTCTTATAATGCATCTCGAAATATCTCAAATGTACCTATGTGTCTAAAATTGATGTGTCAAAAATTTATTTAATCATTAACTTTCTTAGCAAAAATAAGGAATATTTTAAGAAGAGTGGTAGCTTAATTAGCTTAATTGATTTGGTAATGATTGAATAATATCCATTTATTTGAACATAATAAAGAAGTGAAATCTTTCGTTATGACTCATTAAGATAAAAAGTAAAGAATATGTTCAAGAAATTAGTAAATTATAATTGGATTGAGTAGTTTCTTTTGAATTAATATGAAAATAAAAAATACTATGGAAAATAAGAAAAAGGTATAATTTCGGGTGAGATCTCGGATTGAGATTTTGATCCATATTTCGGGTGAGATTTGAATATCTTGGACGAGATGAGTGTCGAGGGAGATATGGAGGAGATTTGATGTCTCGTCTCGTTTGAATGTGAAAAGGAGATCTCGGAGGAGATCTCGGGCGATATATAGGAGATTTAAAACCATGATTGGTCCTTTCCCTATTCTAGAGAGGATCGGTCCTTTAGCATATCGAGTGCAGCTGCCTAGCTGGTTATCTAGCGTGCATGATGTGTTTCACATTTCTAACCTCCGGAAATATGTGCATGATCCAAATAGTATTAATGAAGAAGCTGCTCAGCAGGATCTCGAGATCACACCCAACTTAGCAGTTAAAAGAGAACCAATAAAGATTATAGATCGTGATGAAAAGAAATTAAGGAACAAAGTTGTGAAACTGGTAAGTATAGTGGAGTGGCGATCCAAAGGACTGCACTTGGAAAACTGAAGATAGCATGCAGAAATCGTATCCCAATTGAATAGTGGATATTCCAGCTCAAAATTGGTATGCCCTTCTCTATCTTTTTCTATATTCTTATATCCTTTGTTTGCTTTTCTGTCTCTTTCAAATTTTGAGGATGAATTTTCGTAAGGGGGGAAATCTGTAACATCCCAAATTTCATCAATTTAAAATTGGTAATTTATTTGAACCTTAGGAATTTAATTTGAAAATAATTTGAATTTTTTTACATCAAATAAATAAGTGTTAGATGGTAAGAATAAGATTTCTATTTCATTTGAGTTTATAGTTTGAAATAACAAATGTTTTTAAAATCATTTGAATTTAAATTATACATATGTGTGTGTATATGAATAGATTTGAATTTGAATCTAAATTTTAAATAAATACTCTAGTCAAATATTTTGGGTCTTAAACATCAAATATATATATGTAATTTATTTAATGTATAATTGGTTTAAAATATTTTCTTTTAAATTTTATATTTTTAAATAAAAGAGAGATGCATTTATAAAAAATATAAGAAAAACAATTTTACAAATATATACATATTTCAATTTTCTCATGCAAATGACATATGTAGGGTCAATAACATATTGATGAATAAGTGTTAAAAAATTAAATAAGTGGATTGACAAGTGTTTAACATGTAGAAGAAATGAACAAGTGTCATTATGTTGTTTTCATTTTTAAGAAATTTTATAGAAAAAAGAAAATATAAACTATATAATATCTTAAATCTCTCTTCCACGTTTTCTTTTCACCTTCCAAAGAATTCAGAAAAAAAACAAAAATATGTAAACTCAAATCAGATCAAGAAAAATAGAAATCAGTTAAGCCATTTAAAAATATGAGAATTAAGAGGGAATCAAAAGCAAGTGTCAAACTAGGCAAACAAAATTTTGCAAAGAAAAGGGATCTTCAGCAACAAATCAGTAATCAAACAAAAGAAAATTCAAAGATTCACCATCACAAATCAATTCATACAACAGGATTCAGGTTTAACTCAGGATAGCAAATCCCAGTTTTCAAATTTGCAGACCAGGGTTTCCCCGTTTCAAAAAAGAAAAAAAACTGTAACTAGCATCTTTGTAAAAGAATTTAAATTTGAGTTTGTGTTAATTAATTAATTAAGTAAGTAAGTCCATCAAATACTAAGCCAAATTTATATTAACAAGTTGCAGATAAAAAATTCAAGATCCAATAAAAAGAACAGTACCAGCCTTTCAAACTTTTAAATTCCAGTAAGCTTCTCTTTTCAAAATATTCAAGTGAGTAAACTTTGGAAATTATGGAATTCAATCTGTGTTGAGATAATGCTTGAAGTCAAGATTGGTTGCATGTATAAAAATGTATGTGTATGTGTTCATAATCCCTGTGCTTGTTGATATACAGGGATCATTCACCCTGTTTTCTGGTTCCAGGTTTTAAAAAATCTGTAAAAATCCCGATAATCTCTGTTTTAGTGATTGTTAGGGTGAATTGTTAAAACAAAAGATGTACAAATTGATCAAGACATAAATTTAAAAATATTTGTAAGCATTGAAAATAAATGGTTTTGCTGGAAAAATCAAAACACGGTAAAACGCTGGACTAAGTGCAAATTAAAACATTATATCATCCTGTTTCAATAATATCATCGAAATCGTTATCAAAAATGTTGATTTTTAGAACTTAAATTAAGATTTTTAGTCATGTATTTATGGAGCAATCACAAGATGAATAGATTTGAGTTTTTGGGCAAATTACGGTGGTCGGCGACATTGTTCGTCTCGAGATCGGAGCTGTAGCTAGTCGGGGGGTCGTAGAGTCTGGGAAAAATACTCAATAAATTTTGAGATCACCGTAGTGGGTGATCGGAGTTGAATTAGGGTTTAAGGCCAATATTGTGTCAAGGTCGGAAATCACGTCAGTGGCGCTTCGCCAATGCATCGGAATCCACTGGACCAAAGGAAAATGAGGCTTCGGACAATGTGGAAGCTTCGAGTGCATTCGCGTTATCTCCAATGGCCTGAGGTGACTGAGCCAGGCAATTCTCTGATGACGTTGTGTTAGTCCGTGAGATGTTGGTTTTGATGACAACAACCTTTGTATAGGATTATAAAATATAAATACTAACATTATAGTTTAGAAATATATGTATATGCAGGATTTAACCATGCAGATACCAAGAATGAAGACTGTACAGCATAGAGATTCAAAATATCAAGCATGAAAACTCATGAGTATCAAGAATATCAAGATTATCAAGAGTTCAAGATTTCAAGTAATTGATCTTTTAATTTATTAGGAATTTTGTTAAAACTCCTAGAAAAGCACTAGCATCTTAAAATCCAATTTATTCGTGGAATGGAATCCTCTTTAAGCCCGTTAAAGGGATGGAACCCTGAGTAGGATGGAACCTATGAAAAATCTAGTGGAACATTGTTTTGTATCCGCTAATTTTTATTCAAAAGATTTTCAAAATTATATCTTGTTTTCAAAATGATTTCAAAACTTTCCTTTTAAAAGAATCAAAAACATCTATCCCGGTTTTAAATACTTTTAGCCTCAAAATAATCTTTTAATTTCAAAATCAAATTTTCCTTAGTTTTAAATTATCTTTAATATTAATATATTTAACTTTTAATATCTATACTTAGAATTAAATGTAAAATTATTGTAAAATTAAATATATATATATATATATATATATATATTATTCTTTATACTTACTTCTGTATTTTAACTATAGTCAAGTATATTTATAAAGTTTTAAAATAGTTTTTAATATAAGATAAAGGTTATTTTCAAAAGAAAAACAAACCACCAAAAATTCCTTTGGGATGTCCACATGCTCAGTATATGCATGTCGACATAGTGTCAGTTAATTTCAAAATTTACATTTCAAAAGAAGTGTCTATTCGTCATATCTCTTCACGAATGGACATGACTGTTGTTCTTCTATAAATAGGGTTGGTTTCAACGAATTTTCAATCATATTTTCTGGTTTTCATTTATCTTCTTCTTCCATATTTTCTTTATACATAGTCCTACCATTACTCTGCCAAAATCAACATTGAATCTAACTAGATTATCTCTAGTTTGATTCTCTATCACTATCTCAACAAGATCCTCAGTGTTATTCAGAGTTATAGGCTTTTTGTAATCAATTAAACAAGAAAAGGTGTGATTGTGGCCTTGGTAATCAGTCAAGTGAGAAAAGGTGTGATTGTAGCCTTGGTAATCAGTCAAGTGAGAAAAAGTTTGATTGTAGCCTTGGAAATCAATTGGGTGAACTTGTTGCCCGTAAAATCAAGTATCTCTACCCAGAGGATTGTGAATTTGGAGGGTGTACCTCGTAGCCTTGAAATCGAGGGTGTAACTGAATATTGCTTTTGAAAGGAAATCCGTACTTATGTGCGGGACTGGATGTAGGGTAACTCCGAACCAGTATAAAATCCGGTGTGTTCTTTCCTTTACTGCTTTCATTTTATTTCAGCATCTGTGTTTGATTCTGTTAGCACCAAAATTGGTCACTAACACTCTTGAGTAGAATTATGTAGAGAGATTAATGAAGAAAGTAAATTCAAACAGAGGATAATGTGCTAAATTAAACACAGAAAACAAGAACACCAAATTTATAGTGGTTCGGCGTAACTGCCTACGTCCACTTTGAGGTTAATCTTTATTGTTTTTCTCACTAATCGATTACAGGTAGAAACCGTACACCAACTATTTGATTACCATTGTTAAAAAAAAGATATGTCTTTAATGAGTCTTGAATGCAGCAGAGTCTCCCCGGTGTTCTCGAAAAAAGGACCCTTTCACTGTGCCCCTGCCTCTCTATTTGTAGACGAAGATGGGTTGGACGTCCCTAACGGGCCTAGTAGCAAGATACCTTGGCCCAAAATAAGTAACTCCTATATGCCGATCCATAAATGCTGAGAGGCATATGCCGAACGCTTCCTTTATGCCGAACAAGGCGATGTGTTGAGTGAAGAGTGCAAGCCGAGCGAGAACCGATGTCGGACGAGGGGAGATGCCGAACGAGGCTGGAATGCCGAACGGGACATGGTATGCCAAACGACATGCTAATGCCCAATGTCATACGAATGCCGAACGAGTTCCATGCCGGTCGACATTGAATGCCGAACGACTCTGTCGTGCCAAATGGCCTTCAATGCCAAACGATCACTGGATGCCGAGCAGTGTGGAATGTCGAACGATATACTGTGCCGAATAGCCCACAATGCCGAACGAGGTCTGGATGTCGTACATCCCTGGATGCCAAACGATCTTGTATGCCAGTAGAAGCATGAATGGCGATCGAGAATGAATGTCGAACACCTCTGGATGCCCAGCGATCTCGAATGTCGATCGACTTGGATGCCGAACGGTGCATAAATGTTGAGTGCCTAGTTGCCTGGTCAAACCTCCAGGTAACACTTTCCCCCCCAAAGTGCATCATGTGGCCGAACGTGATGCGCTTTGAATCACGAGTCCTCCGTGCTTCACTTCGAGCCTTGGATTACTCTTCTCGATAGCATTTTCTCTTGAATACCGAGTGAGGCAATGCATGCCGAACGACATACAAATGCCGAACAGCATAGCCAATGCCGAACGAGGGATGCGCTTTGACCGGTTCTGCCAGTCATTGTCCCTTCGACTTCCTTTCTTCCCCTTATAAAATTCGGCACTTCGCTTCTTCTTCTCTTTTACTTTTCACCTTCGCATTTTAGAACCTACGAACTTTCCTCCCTTCAGACTCTTCCAATAATTCAACTTCCTTTCTGACTCCCAAATCCCACACGTCACTTTTCGATTGCTCTCAATCACAATCTTAAGAAGATTCCGCTTCCAAACCAAGCATATCACCGAAATGCTACCCTCTTCTTTAGGTATGAGCTAAGAAAAGACTTAAACTCACAACCTTCTTTTAACCTACGAACAACGATAGTCGTGTAGATTAGGAAGGCTAAACAGGCTTTGGGATTAAACGAATAGGAAGATGGAAGAAGGTGTTGGCCTTCTGATGATGGTGAGGGTTAGGATGCCTGGCTGCAGGTGGTGTGCGAGTTGAAGTGGTGGTTGACCGGCCACCTTGTAGGATGTTTAGGTTGTATAAAGGATGGAGTTGAAAGGTGATGTATAAATGTGGCTCGGCATGATTTCTTAATGCCGAGTGATTAAAAGGGAGCACGGGAGTGGAGTTGGAGCTAAGGCCTAGTGTGACGAGTGGTGTGGCTCGGCACGGCCACGGTTCGGCATGATCTCTCCATGTGGAACGAGGTTGGAGGGAAAAACAGAAAGGAAGTAGGAATTGGGTAGGATGCCGATCGGCATGGCTCTGCATGACCTGGTGAAGGACTCGGCCATGCCGGTCGGGCGAGATGAAGGGAAAGAGGAAAATCAATGTTAAGGGCAGAATGCCGAACAATGCGGCTCGGCAGAAGCACGGTTCGGCATGATTTGCTGCATGCCAAACGGCGAAGAGGAAGAGTTGGAAGGGTGATGTGCCGAACGGACTTGAGGCCGAACGACATTTAGGCCGAACGACATTTAGGCCAAGCGGCCTTTAGGCCGTGTGTTTCAAGTGTCGCTTGGCGTCGACTTTTGATGAATAGATAACAACAGTCGAAATCATTCCAACTTGAACATAACCCTCGTCGAATTCGCTTATTTCCTATGCCTAATCATATGACAAAGAACAAGGACAAGGACTTAAGCAAACCAGCATATCGAACTAATCCAGACTGATAACTCCCTAGTTTCAACAATCATAAGTCTGAATTTAAATCGATAAAAACAGATAATAGCCTTCAACATATAGTGCCAATGTCCGAGTCCAAAATCGAAAACATCACAAGACTGGCTTTCGAAGACGGTCAGCGATGATGGTCTTAGAAGATGACAACTGAAAGCTCAATTTTATATCGTCAACTATGTGACTTTTAATTTCTCAGCACTTATATTTGAATGATCGCACTAGTTCACACACCACACGGGGGGAATACTTAAGCTGTTAAGTCTAACGTCGATTATTTTTGAAGTATAGTTCAAACAGGCACTCTGTTAGATTCCATCTTCATCAGAGATGTCAAGGAAATCTAGCTCTGTTACGATCTCAGATAGGCCTGGGTCATCCTCTCGACAAGAAGTTGCATATACTTCTCATGCGTTAACTACCCCCGCTCAAGACTTTCCTAAACCTGCGACTACATCTATCGACTTGGCTGCCGACGCTTTGGAGGCAGCGATTTTTCTAGATGACCCAATCGATTCTCAGGCTTCAAAGATTAACGAAAGTATGCTTCGTCCGATTTGTTCTGTCCATGGAATCCCCTTTGACGATGCATTAGTTCCATCGGGGCATGATCGTCCACACTTGCCCCCAGTCGGATACACGGCTTGCAACAAATTCATGTGCTGGGTTGGCAGCGTGCCACCGTTCAACTCATTTCTTCGAGACGTGTTGCAGTATGTCGACATCGCTCCATCGCAACTACATCCGAACAGCCACGCATTCATCTAAGACACTTGCATCCTCTTCATGAGAGTCCTCTCTAGGCTTCCAACTCCGGGCGATATCCGATACATGTATTGCATCAAGAGATGGAAGGATAGCCCATCTTTCATGTTTTTCGAGCCGCATAACAAATGCCAAATTCTCACTAGGGCATGGAGTAAATTTACCGAGTACAAGCAAGAATGGTTTTATGTGCACTGTCCTCCCGGTTTTGCGAGGAGATGGGTGGAAGGAAGTAAGTCTTTTTCCCGGATCGATACTCATGTTTGATTGAAGCTATACCTTTTCTAACTCTCTTTCATCTTTTTAGGTATTAATCCGCATCCCGAGGGCCCCGAATATTCCAAAGCCGTCGAAGCTATTCGAGCCATTCCCGCCGAAGACCGGGATATTAGAACTCTCATTTCAAATGAGACGCTTACAAAGTTTGGGCTGTTGGCAGAAGGTCGCCAGATAAGCCTCCCTCAGGGCGTTACCATAACCAAGCCTGTTTCTGGCAAAGGGAAAAAGCAAGTTGAATACGCCCCCGACACACTAGAAGAGGGGGAAATTAATTAAACCGAAATGCCAGAGATACAAGATGAGAATGTTAGTCCCACTTGGGATCCGATAGTCGAAGTTCATGACATTGAGACGTCGCCTTCCCCTTCGAAGGGGAAGAAGAAACAAACATATAGGCTGAGGAAGAAAACAGTCGATGGAACTTCTAAAGCTACTCTCGTTCCCGTGGAGAAAGAAGCCTCCTCACAGCATTTAGAAAGTTCCCTAAAAGGCCTGTCAAACCTTTCCATACCTGATGATTCTCTCAACTACGACATTGACGATCCAGAGGCCCTTAAGCTTCATTCGCCTGTGAAAGGCGATGCAAGCGTTCAAGCCCCAAATCAGGGAGAAAAAAATCCTATTAGTAAAGAAACTGGTCCGTCGGGGGGAAACACTAGGACACACACAAACACATGCACTTTACCCTGCACTTAAATTTCTGCTGTCACCCTATTCTTTGCTCACTCATCGTTACTTCAACTTTGTGTAGGTGACATAGGGCGCACGCATGGACTTGACCGCCTTCGTGGTTCATCGATATTTTATCAGTCAGGACGGGATTCAGGTTCTGGAAGACGCGAGATAGGGATGACGATGGCGACAGGGATTATCATTCCCGAGATTCAACGTCTCGGAAGAAATCTTATTATCTGCCCAAATACCATCATAATCCCCCTTCTCACTCGGAGCAAAGCAGAGATAAGCACGGCCATAAAGGGTCGCAATCCAGTGTCCCTCGTGATCAACACTCCGAGTCTTCTATCGTACGACAGTCCCGGGATCCTTACAAGAGAACTGAACTTTCAAAGCCATCTCCTCCTGTTCCCATAACAGATCCAACGATATCGGAGAGGCTGACTAGCTTAAGGCTAAATTCCCAAAAATCTTCTTTAATGGCCTGAAATTCCTCCCAGCAATCCATCATATTTCGGGACATGTCAAACAGAGCGCTATCGCTTGCAACAACGATGTCTATGTTCAACATGATGTGTTCGTTCATCTTGCTGAGAAAGTGTCAGAAGTCTCTATAGAGCGCCAGCATGAGATTGATCACCTGAAGCTTGAGGCCATCCATGACAAGGATATTATTAAAGCTCAGGACGATGAGCTTGCTTCTTACAAGTCTCAGCTAGAAGCCGCCCAACAGAGCGCCAAATATACTGCTGAAGCCGTAACTCGTCTGGAATCAACCCATAAAAAAGAAATCGACAAGGCGGTCCAGCGCTATGGGGCTCTAGCTTTGGAGAAAGACTCAGTGCAGAAGGAGAGGGACGCCTTTGCCCTCCGAGTTAAGGAGCTAGAGGAGCAACTCCGCAAAGAAAAGGAGGAGAAGACCGCTGCCCAAGAAGTGTCGCAGCGATATTGCAACAAGATTGCTACTACACGACTTCTGAAAGCGAAGCTTGAGGATGAACTTTCTATGGTTGAGATGCTAAAGAATGAAGCCCATGAAGAGGGTAAGAAAATAGCATCTGTGGAGGTCGACTCCCGCCTTGGGGCGCCTAAAGAAGCGGGTAGGGAGGAGTTCAAAAGCATGTTCGACCCACTAATTGTAGAGTTCAATGCCCGCGTCCTCATGCACCGAGACTTAACTTTTCTAGGTGAGGGCTACCTCGAATCTTTAGCTGAGGCATGGGAGACCTTAATAGAAATCAGGAAGGCCGAAAATGGTACCGGGAGCTTGATGAAGGAGCTTTGATAAAAGAATTTCTTAAGGGAAACGAGCCTTCGAACCTGTTAGCGGCAAAAGCTCTTTACTGCAAAGGCTCCCCCTCAACGAAAGGGAAAGAGGTTATTGCCGGTCTATCCGGGGTCGAGTCTCAAGCTTATGCGCCCACTCAGCCGGCCGATCGGGCGATTCTTGATCCCTTTGAGCAGCATGTTGGTTATGATCCGGAGGATCACGGCCTCGTTGTTCACATTTTGTCTCCTACTCCAGAGGGTGAGACCCTTCTGACGGCTGAGAGCCAGCCGGAACTTGGTAGATAACTCTTCACTTTAACATTCCAAAACTCGTCGTCTTCACTAGAAGCTATCGTATTCTAATGCTTGCTTTTCATGATTTTGTGCAGGCCATTCGGATCCCCAGCCCACTCCGAGGAGCGACGTCGTCAAGGAGGTGAAGGAAAAGACAAGTGAGGCCACCCATGCAGGAGAGACTCCCGGTCCAAATGCTCAGGTGATCGGAGCGCTTGATGAGGATAAATCGGAGACTTCCTCTCCCATCGATGGGAGTTATGAAATTGAAATTATAGGCACCTCTGAACACACATCTAAACTGAGCATGACGGAGCAGCTTGAGAAGTAGAAGAAAAAGACGGTCGAGATCAAAGTCGAGCCTCAACTATGGATCTGGACGATCCTTTGAATAAGTCATTGAAGGTCATCCTCCCATGCAGTCCAAGCCCATGGAAGTTCCCCGTACTTCTTCAGTTGTCACTCCCCCGTCAAATAAAGTTATCAAGGGCAAACACACGGGAGAGGAGTCGTCTGGAAAAAGGTCGAAGAAGTCGAAGAAGTAGTCATTGTCTCTCATTCAAAGAGAGTTAGTTTACATTATGTAATTATTTTTATTTATTTTCGTAGTTCATGTATATAAACTTTGGACTCCGAGCTTCGGACGAGTTGTAGTAGAAACTTATTTTTGATGAATAAAACTTAGTTCTTTTGCCTTTCAAAAGACTTCAGGTTTTTGATTTTTTGTATAATCGTGGTCATAACCCAAGCTATTGCGAGTTACATAAACTTCTCGATTCATATTCAAATAAGTCAATAATTTTTCTAACATTGCACATTCTTTATTCCACGCTCCAGGTACTTAGAATATTTTCTAGTACGCACGCTAAGTGTCCGATGACTTCAAGTCATTTGTCTTCAGTTCGCCCTCAGGGGACTTGGATATTTAAATCGCTCATTCTCTAGTCCATGATCTGGAGACCAAGAATATTCTAGTCCGCACTCTGGGGACTTGTAGATTTTGAGTCGTTTATACTCTGGTCCGCACTCCGGGGACACAGAGCACTCCAGTCCACACTCCGGAGACTTGGAGATTTTGAGTCGTTTATACTCTGGTCCGCACTATGGGGACTCAGAGTACTCCAGTCCGCACTCCAGAGACTTGGAGATTTTGAGTCGTTTATACTCTGGTCCGCAATCTGGGGACTCAGAGTACTCAAGTCCGCACTCCGGGGACTCAGAGTACTCCAATCCACACTCTGGGGACTTGAAGATTTTGAGTCGTTTATACTCTGGTCCGCACTCTGGGGACTCAGAGTACCCCAGTCCACACTCCGGGGACTTGGAGATTTTGAGTCGTTTATACTCTGGTACGCACTCTGGGGACTCAGAGTACTCTAGTCCGCACTCCGGGGACTTGGAGATTTTGAGTCGTTTATACTCTGGTCCACAATCCGTGGACTCAGATTACTCTAGTCTGCACTCTGGGGACTTGGAGATTTTGAGTCATTTATACTCCAGTCTGTACTCCGAGGACTCAGTGTACTCCAGTCCGCACTCCGGGGAATCAAAGTACTCCAGTCCGCACTCCGGGGACTTGAAGATTTTGAGTCGTTTATACTTCGGTCCGCACTCTGGGGACTCAGAGTACTCCGGTCCGCACTCCAAGGACTTGGATATTTTGGGTCATTTATAATCTGGTCCGCACTCTAGGGACTCAGAGTACTCCCGTCCGCACTGTGGGGACTTAGAGATTTTGAGTCGTTTATTCTCTGGTCCGTACTCCGAGTACTCCAGTCCGTACTCCGGAGACTTAAAGATTTTGGGTCGTTTATACTCTGGTCCGCACTCTGAGGACTCAGAGTATGCCAGTCCTCACTCCGGAGACATGGAGATTTTGAGTCGTTTATACTCCGGTCCGCACTCTGGGGACTCAGAGTACTCCAGTCCGCACTCCAGCGACTTGGAGATTTTGAGTAATTTATACTCTGGTTCGCACCCTGGGCACTCAAAGTACTCCAGTCTGCACTCTGGGGACTTGGAGATTTTGAGTCGTTTATACTCTGGTCCGTACTTTGGGGACTCAGAGTACTCCAGTCCGCACTTCGGGGACTTGGAGATTTTGAGTCGTTTATACTCTGGTCCGCACTCTGGGACTCAAAGTACTCCAGTCCGCAATCGAGGGACTTGGAGATTTTGAGCCGTTTATATTCTGGTCCGCACTTTGGGGACTCAGAGTACTCCAGTCCGCACTCCGGGGACTTGGAGTTTTTGGGTCGTTTATAATCTGGTCTGCACTCCGGGGACTTAGAGTACTCCAGTCCGCACTTCAGAGACTTGGAGATTTTGAGTCGTTTAGACTCTGGTCCGCACTCCAGGGACTCAGAGTACTCCGGTCCGCACTTCGGAGATTTGGATATTTTAAGTCGTTTACACTTTGGTCCGCACTCTGCGGACTTAGAGTACTCCAGTCCGCACTCCGAGGACCTGGAGATTTTCAGTGCTCATGTGCGTTTGTACGTCAAATAGAATTATGTATTTCTTAGTTATTCGTCACAGCGTTATCATACACAGAAACAACGACAATTAATGGAGAAAAAGGCTTCAAGCCTTTATTAATGCAAACGAGCTAAACTGTCTTATGACATGCCTTAAACTAAGAATAAAAACTTGCTGGAAATAAATGCAATTAAAATATGAAAGAAATGAACTAAGTGTAATAATGCTGCAAATGCTCGCTATTCCATGCTCGAGGAAGTGTCACACCCTCAACGGTCACTGGCTTGAAAGTTCCTTTTCCAAGCTTCCGTTCAATGACGTATGGACCTTCCCATGTGGGGCTCATATGTGATGGAACTGGGAAAACTCGTTTCAAAACGAGATCACCCACACCAAAGATTCTCGGTCGAACTTTTTCATTATAGTATCGATCGACTCAATGCCTGTATGCTGCCGCTCTTAAATTAGCTTCTTCACACTTTTCATCAATGAAGTCCAATGATTCCAGCAAAAGATCTTGATTTGACCCATGGTCATAATAAGTTACCCGATGTGATGGAACTTCAAGCTCTACGGGCATGACAGCTTCCATGCCATATGCTAATGCGAATGGAGTGTGGCCAGTCGCAGACTTGTGGGTGGTTCTATAAGCCCAAAGCGCTATCGGAAGCTCATCCACCCACTTGCCTCTAGCCTTTTCCAAATGTTTTTTCAATATGATTTAATTATTTTGTTTACGGCTTGCACTTGTCCATTGGCTTTCAGGCGAGCAACTGCTGCAAACTTTTTCTCAATACCATAATTTTGGAAAAATTCCTTGAACTCTTTGCTTTCGAATTGAGTTCCGTTGTCTGTAATGATGGTTCGTGGAAGGCCAAAAAGGCATATAATATTTTGTACAACAAAACTGATGACCTTTTTGGTGGTGATAGTGGCCAAAGGCTCTGCTTCTTCCCACTTGGTAATGTAATCGACCGCTACTATTGCATATTTTGCACCACCTTTGGATAGGGGTAAGGAACCGACTATATCGATCCTCCTTGTTGCAAATGGCTAGGGACTAACCATTTGTGTGAGTTTCGTCGGTGGAGCTATAGGGATTTTCGCATATTTCTGACATTTGTCACGTCTTCACACATAGTTTGCGGCATCCCGATTTACGGTCGACCAATAGTATCCATAGCGGAGGATTTTCTTTGCTAACGTCTGCCTCTTAGTATGGTCGTCGCATTCACCTTCATGGACTTCCTTCAGTACTAGTTTTAACTCATCATGGGAAATGCACCATAGTAAGGGGGTCGAGAATCCCCTTCGATACATTACTTCATCTTGCGTTACATAACGTGAAGCCTTACGAATGACTTGTCGTCTTTTTCTCTTTCTTTCGGGCACGACCCTGTGTAACAAGTACTTCTTGAATGGGGTCATCCATGATTCCTTCTCGATTTCAGTTTCTAACATGAAATCTACCTCCTTCATATTTATGCTCGGAACATGTAAGGTTTCAACGGGAAATAATCCCATCTGCTACGCATCACCAGTGCTTGCAAATTTCGCCAATGAATTGGCTGCTCTATTTTGCTCATGCGGGACATGTGAAATATCATAATACTCGAGACTCGCTAGCAGCTCTTGAACTCAGACCAAATATGGGGCAAGTCTCTACCACTTTGCTTGATAGTCTCCCCGCACTTGGTACACCACCAGTTGCGAGTCACAAAAGACTTCAACCGATCTTACTCCCAGTTCTTTGATCAGTCTTAAGCCGGCAATCAATTCTTCATACTCGGCTTCGTTATTCGTTGCTGTGAATTCGAGCTTCAAAGCGTAGCAAACTGATCGATTCTCACGAGTTACAAGAACTATGCGAACCCCCGAACCACGGTCGTTAGATGCCTCATCGGTGTACATCATCCATCGAACGGGAGGTACGACATTGCGGCCGTTTGATTCGTCTGTCACGGTGAATTCAGCAATGGAATCTGCTAGCGCTTGCCCCTATATGGCCCTTCGCGGCAGGTAGGTAATATCGAACTGACTCAACTCGATATTCCATTTTAACCTCCTTCCAGAAGTTTTCGGTCGTTGGAGTACCTGTCGCAAGGGTTGATCGGTGTAAACACTAATCGAGTGTGCTTGGAAGTATGGGCGAAGCTTGCATCATGCAATCACCAAGAAATAAGCTAACTTCTCAATCCTGGGATAATTTCTTTCTGCCCCCGTCAAACATTTACTGACATAATATACCGGTGTTTGAACTCAATCCTCCTCACGAACCAAAGCCGTACTGATAGCATGTTGGGATACTGCCAGGTATACATACATCATTTCATGGTCAATTGGTTTTGATAGCACCGGGGGACCTTCTAGATGTCTAACCAGAGCTCGAAATGCTTCCTCGCAGCCAGATGCCCACTCGAAATTCCTCTTTCCTTTCTTTATCACATCAAAGAAAGGAATGCACTTATTTATGGCTCTGGATATGAATTGACTCAGCGCGGCCACCTTTTTGTTCAAGCTTTGTACTTGCTTTATAGTTCTGGGCACTTGTATGTCCCGAATAGCCTGAATCTTTTCCGGATTAGCTTCAATTCCATGTGTGTTCACAATGAAACCCAAGAACTTCCCTGATGCAACGCCAAAAGAACACTTTAAAGGGTTGATCTTCATACCGTAATGCCTGAGTATGTCAAATCTCTGCTAAGTCTCGGATGAGGTCGTTTGACTGTCGTGACTTCACGAGCATGTCATCCACATAGACTTCCATTGTTCTAGCAATCTGGTCTTTAAACATTCGATTCACCAGATGCTGATAAGTTGCACCAGCATTTTTCAACCCAAAAGGCATTACTACATAGCAATATATCCCCACATCTGTGACAAAGCTGGTGTGTTCTTGGTTTGGAATGTGCATCGGGATCAATTGTATCCCGAATACGCATCCAAAAATGACAATAATTCATGTCCGGCGGTAGAGTCGACGAGCTGGTCCAGTCTAGGTAAAGGAAAACTATCCTTCGGGCATGCTCTATTCAGATCGAAGTAATCAACACAAGTTCTCCACTTCCCATTCGCTTTTCTTACCAGCACAGGGTTAGACACCCATTCGGGGTAGAGGGCGTCGTGGATGAACCCATTGGCTTTGAGTTTGTCCACCTCCTCTTTGAGAGCAGCGGACGTCTCCGGGTCCATGCCTCTCCTTTTTTGTTTCATAGGAACGTACTTTGGGTCTATGTTCAACATATGACTCGCAATAGTGGGAGAAATCCCGCACATATCATAATGTGTCCAAGCAAAAATATCTAGATTCGCTTGGTAGAAATCAGTGAGGTCCTCGGCCACTGAAGGGTCGAGTTGTGATCAATCTTAAGAACTCGTGATGGGTCAACCCGGCTAACTGGAATATCGATCGTCAACTCAGCCGGTGCTGCATTTGTTTCCCTGAGTTTCCCATCATCATCTCTCGGATCTATGTCTATAAGGATTCGAGAATGTCGCCCGCGCCAGGGCTCGGGCACTACTTGTCAATCATCAGTATTTAGGATGCGGACGGAGCTGTCCGCAACCTTCCCTTTTTTCTCTCCGTTGAACTTCTCTCAGCTCTGCCACATAATATGCAGGACAGGTCGCCTGATTGCCATGTACTACACCGACTCCTTTGTCTGTCGGAAACTTTAATGTCAAACACCATAGGGCCAAAGCGGCCCTAAACTCTGCCAGGGCCAGACGACCCAAAAATAAATTGTATGGAGAGTCAAATCCATTACTATAAATAGTAGGATTCGCACTTTCCTACGCTCACCTTCCCCTAGTTCAACTGGTAACTCAATATACCCCATCGCATCGGTTGCGGCACCATTAAAACCGTGGATACGGGCTTTGCAAGGTTTTAAATCTTTTGTCTCCATCTTCATTTGGTCATAAGCCTTCTTGAAGATGATGTTAACAGAGCTTCCACAATCAATCAAAATCCTTTTGACGTAAGCTGGCCCGATCGTTGCAGATATGACCATCGGGTCGATAGTAGGAGCCTCCATCCTATCTGCATCTCTCCTAAACACTATATCGTCTGTCATCATGCGTTGTTGTTTTGCGGGGGTTCCATCTTCCTCATTCGAACAACATTCATAGTTTGCATGCCTCAAGGAGGTAGCATATCGTTCCATCTCCTGCCAATTCTTGTCTGCAGGATGAGGTCCTCCGACTATAGTGTTTATGATCAACCTACCTATAGTCCAGGCAGGTTCCTCTGGGTGGCATGGAGTTGGCCCACGTCAGGTGTAACGACCCGTTAAATTCGATGATATTAAATGAGTTAATTTAATATGATTTCTAATCTAATTTTGAATGAAATAAAAGTCCTAAGATTTTATTTGAGTAAATGTAGGAATTAGATATAGTAACTGTAATTAAAGGTTAACAATTTAAATGTTTATATGGCAATAGATTGAAATAACGTGAATTGGCGTTTGTGGTTATAAGTTATAATTGGTTGATTAAATTGGTTTGTGCAAATTAATACTAGAAGATATAAATCGAAAATAGTATTAATGAAATAAAAACTGAATTGAATTGCAACTATATAAATGAAAGTAAATTTTATTTAGTGGATGTCAACATTGAATAAATTTATTTAAAATAAAAAGATTTAAATGCATGTTTGGATAGAATAAATAATTGATGGATTAAGTGGTAAGTAATTAGAATTTAATTCTATAAAATTTGGAACTGAATGTATGTAAACAATTTTGTAGGAATAAGTTAATTAACAATTTATTTGTGCATACCCGATTTAATTGAAATAACAGAAAGGACAAGAACTTGATTTGCCTAGGTATGTATATATTGATAAACTATAACTTAGTAGGAAGTTTGGTAGTAAATAAGAAATAAGAAGACAGAGGCAACTAGTAAATTAATAAATGAATTCATAATATTAAGTAGTAATTAATGTATATATATTTGGCATTTGGGATGATTACAAAATTTTACCCATTCATCTAATTTATTTAATTAAATCTACATCTACGGCAACATTGTTGTTAATAATGTTGTAAGTGAATTTGAATGCAACAGGATAAAAAAAAATTTAAGTTAACCATTATTGAGTATATTAAGTTAAGAAGGGCACTCGATTTTAATAAATCTAAATTAATTATTTTGGTTGTTAATGTGTTCTAGTAAATAAAGGGGAATTTATAAGAAATGAAGTATGCACTAATGAAGTGTATTATAATTCAAATGTCATTTATACCCATAAAATGTCTCTTTACTGAACAGAAAGATTTTTAAATCAATAAACGAATTTATTGAGGTTCCAATTTATAATTTATAACATTTAATGTAGACTTGATTTCAATTAATTAACTTAAATCGTGCAATTAGCGTAGATTTGTTTTGTAATTGAAGTGGTTAATTCTATAAGGTGAATTAATGCTAATTCTATTTATAATTGGACCCTTTGTTGATATAGATTATAGAAAGCAGAATTTATAAATTAATTTGAGTATCAAATTTCAACAATGGTATTATTGCAGTTAAAGTGGAATTAAACGTTTAAATATTATGTTATTGAAATTAAAATGGAATGTGCGGATAATAAGGTGAAATCATGAACCAATGTTAGTGACATCCTTATTTTTGGATAAAAGGTGAGAATAAGTGTTGAAATCAAATAAATGAGTTTTTGAGAATTTAATTTATAATTCCTAAATATAAGGAAGTGGAGAAATTAACACTGCAATTGATAGACTTATCAACTTTTAATTCACATCTAAACTTGTTAAATCACCGAAATTGATTATGAAATATATAAGCGATAAAATTTGGCCAATTTTAGAATTTAGATATAAAATTGGATTTTTATAATTTATTTTAATTTATTTAATGAATATAAAAATAGCCATTTTGGCCACGGACTCGGATTTCGACGAAATTAGTTTCATCGGATCCGTATCGGTGAATTATTGTAGGGTTTCAAGTTTCGTATCGATCGGACCTGTTGTCTGCATTCGTCCTGCAGGATATGCACGTGCGTGATCTGGAGAATATGTGAGTGACGTGGAGTGGAAGTTGTTTATTTTTATTTTATATAAAATTTAACTTCTCTACTCATTTAACCCAATAACTTTCGCATACGTTATCCAATTCACGCGAAATTTCTTTTGTTAGGATCGCAATTTAATTCCGGATCCGTTGGCACTGGTTTGGACTGATTTGGAGACCGTCGAATTTTTGGGTTTAAATCGGATTTAAATTCGATTTAAATTCAAAAGGTGAGTGTTTTAACCCACTCACAACTTCTAAAGGTTTTTATGTTTGTTAAATTTATTTTTGATATGAGTAGAAATTTATTTAGGACTGTTTGGCATGTTTTATTCATCATATCTGTTAGATTGCATTTATTTAATTTAACTGTTAATTTATTTTATTTATTGCATAAAATTTGACATTTAGAATTTATTTTTTCATATAAACTGCTAGTTAACAGTCATTAAATTTATTATGGATTATAAACTGTTTGTTAATATCTGTTATTGATTCTTGTATAAATTCATATGCTCTGTAGCGATGATTGTTTAAAATTGGATGATGATTGAAATTGATGATTTATGATTGATGGATGAATGGATGTTTATTGTATATCATTAAACTGCAAGTTATCATGCATTTTTCATTTCATTCGGGATTGTGGTTTGAAATGATATACAACCGCAAAATTTTATTTTAAAATTGCGGATTGAAATGATAAATATCCGTATCACTTGACCATAGGATAGAAAATAGTATACAGGCACCGTGGTCCATATATAAAATATTTTAAAGTGATTTCTACGGTTTGGATAGGGTACGGTTTATAAAAATTTAATTTTTATATTTTATAAAATATTATTTTTCGATATATATACATATGAAGTTAAAAATTTTAAATTTAAGCTGTGTATAAACCTGTTGAATAAAAATGAAAAAAAATTGAGAAAATGGAATTTGATAATTTATCTTATATGTTTAAGTATGGGAAATTTTAAGGTATGATATTTGTAACTGGATTTTCCAAGATAAATTTGAAAATGAATATTCTAGTATAATGTAAATTTGAGAATTATTTAATTGCTAGAAATTGGAGTTTTATTAATGGAATTTATGTGAATATTCAAGACTAAATAATAGAACATTAATTTGTCGAAAGAATAAAATCCAACTTTAGTTTTGAAATATTAATACTCCAAATGGATATATATATATATATATATATATAGAAATTGAAGTGGTTTTGAAACTTGAAAGTGATATTCAAATTTTGGTTTAGACTTTAAATAAAGAAATATATTTGTAAAGCCATGGAAATTATTTTTCTTTACAAAGTAACCTTAAAGTTAAACCATTTGTTTTATATACCGTTGAATATCTAAACCATTCAAGTTTTAGATGTTATGGTTTTAAAAGTATGAATTCCGAAATATTATGTTTTGAAAGTAAAATTCAAATATTTGGTTTCCAAATATTATAAATTTTTAAAGCAGTATGATTTTTGGAAAAGAATTTTATTTGGATAAAATGATATCATATTGTTTTGGGTTTTAAAATGATACCGTATTCATAGTTTTGAAATGGAAATGTTTATTCTGGTTTTAAAGTATAAACTATTATTAAATGACCGCGGTGTTATAATAACGATGGGTTGGCAAAGAGACCGGGATCGGATATGGACATACTCTCTGTCGACACCGAAAACCACTTTGACTAACCGTGTACGCGGTGGAGATTCCAGAATGAAGTAGGTTGGTGGCGACGTTTCCTGTAAGGTAAATACGTGGACCCGACTCCCGTGAGTTGGCATAAGGTGGCTAAAACAGGAGTGATTCTCAGGCCAATGAGGTCATACCTCTGATCGGACCCTCCTCTTCGATATTATACTTTGACTTTGGATTGATTCAGTGGCCACTTTTATTTTTGATTTTGGGGGAGTTTGTTCGAGGTGGGCGGTAACTGCGGCTACGCGTTTCCACCAGCCCGGATAGCAATTGGTATATCTACCCTGGCATTGCCTAGTTGTGCCGTGTCACCTACCATACCGAGCCTTTACTACGAGTTTTGTTTTGTACCATACCTATGGAGTGCCCTCTGACGACGCCCAGTACGGGGGAGATTACGGTACTGTATAGACTGTGGGAATATATTCTGTGTTAAGGGCTATATGGGTAACCCCTTAACGCTATTAAAAAGTCAGTTTATTTTATAAATAGACACTATTATAATAGCGCAATATACTACATAGTAAATAGTTTAACGGATCCTTAGGAGATGTAAATCCCGAGCATCTCTTGAGTTACTGCACTCATATTTATTTCTGTTAATTTAACTCACATAAGATTTTTAGTTCTGACTCGAGTGTTTTGTCTTTTCAATTCGCTCGGGTCAGTCCGAGCGTTTCAGGATTTGAGGATTTAGCTCTGGAGGACGAAGACGAAGATTTGTATTACTAGTATCTATATTATTCCAATACACCATTTAATTCCGCTGCATTGATTGTATTGGTATGTGTAACTCTGATATTTATTGTACATGTCAAATAAAATATTTTGTAAAACAGTTTCATGAACTGTATATTTGATTATTATATTTTATCCTTCCGCTGTGAGATTCTGTTTTATTTTATTTCTTCTCTGTTTTTTTCTTATTTACCCCATAACAATCCGCCCTTCCGTATGGTTTGAATTGGCACGTTTGTTGGTTTAAAGTGTGCGAAAAGGCGGTCCGTTACAGTTGGTATCAGAGCTTTGGTTTAGCGATAAACCTTGGCTTTGTGGGGTTTGACTCTTCGTTAATAGGGTAGTAATACCCTATGCGAGTCACTGAGCGTATATACATGAGAGAGCGTATTTGTTAGTGTTATAAAAAGTTTTAATATTGTGTTAATCTGTTCCGTTTTGTATTTATAAATTCTGGTTGATGCATGGGACGCTATGTCATCAATAGGGATTTCTAAACACTTAATAGGACAGACCGACATAATATTTGTTTTTAATATAGGTGAAATAATTTTGCCTGTTATATTTTCTATATATAAAATAAATTTTTAAATGATATTATATATATATTTTTGGTTGAAATAGATTGGTTGTTAGGATTAAATTTATAAATAATAGGTAAAATATGATCGAAATTAAAATCAATGAAATTTGGAAATTTTAGGACTTAAGTCCGGGATTTTGAAAATTTGCTTTCAAAGGATTTTGAAGTATAATAATATTGTTATATATATTTTTCGATATAAATATTTCATTTTAAAATTAGAAAGAATTGTTTTAAAGAAGATTTTGGAGAAAATAAATTTTGTACTTTCCTCTCCGTCGCTGGAAAATAATTTCGGTGATGGCGGCCGCATCATCGACTTTCATTTTCGAGTTTCGAAGGGAAAGGCCACTGTAGTAAATTCTACTGCAGATTTATTTTGAAATTATCTAAAATTTTAATTGTTTTAAAATATAATTGAGATATAAAAGTTGTAGGAAACTAATTATCTATTATTTTAAAATAAATTGAAATTAAACCCGGTATTTAATTCTTAAATTTCTATTAATTAATTGTTTCAATTATGGTAGTAAAACAGAATTTACTAATAAATTGAAACCTACAATTTAGGTAAGAGAATTAATGCAAAGTTATAAAGAGAAATTTGAAAATTTTAACATATGAGACCAAGAGTAATATTGATTAACATTAAATTTAATTAAAAAGATGAGATAAAACTTGTATAAGTTCTTTTGCATTTTCTTTAACATAAATAACTTACCAAATATAAAAGTTGAAACGTTAAATAAGAGATTGGAATAGAATATTATACAAGTAGAAATTTTGGAAATAATGAAGTATTCAATGAATTGGTATATTAAATGAGAATTTAATGGTATAAACTTAAGTTATGATTGAAATTTTACTAAAATTTAAAGGTAAGTATTATAAATAGGTGATTTTAAACTTAAGTAAATAAGATGAAATTCTTTAATAATAAGGATGGATGTGTAGGGTTATTAACTTAAGTATGATTTAAATGCTACTAGTTTAAAATAATAAAGGTAGGTAATATAAATAAATGACTGTAAACCCTAGGTAATAAATTAATAAAATCCTTTACTTATAAGAATGAATGTTATAAGATTAAGAATTTAAGTGTAATTAAAATGTAACTATAATTAAATATAATAGAAATGTAAGCATTAAATAAATGATTGAAAGTGAGAAGTGCATTAAATGTAATACAATAGAAGAAACTTACATGACCTAAATAAATGGATAATTGGAGGTAATAAGTGGAAATAGGGAAACAACCATTTAATGAGAAATAAAATTTGAGAGTTGTTAGAAATAAATGTAAATTATAAAAAGGATAATTTATGTGGTATGAACGAAAACTTAAGAAAAAGGGTTTTAAGAAAATAAATGAAAATAAAAGATAAACTGTTATATGAATGAAAAGATCAAACAACTAATGTATGAAATAAAAAATTTATAATGAGTTAATTGATTTGTTGGTTGAATTGTGATTGTTTGATTTATGGTTGGTCGGGTAAGGAAATTTGAAGTAGTTGGGTGAATAAATAATCTATTCTGTCCCATCTAAGACTGTTGAGTAAATGATGCACTGGATAGTTATTTTTCATTCCGTACCATTTCAAGTTTTGAACCCGAACAAATATTTGTTTGTTTGATTGAATGATTGTTTGTTTTCTTGTGTATGCTCTTTGTTAAATTGATGTAGTTGTATTAATTTGTTGTTAGTAAATTGAAACTACTTAAATATTTCACTTTATATAAATCGTTAAACCTTTGGATTTTTATAAGTGAAATGCAGGTTATGGAAGCAACTGCTACTGCTTTTGGTTCCATAATAATAAACGTAAATTGCCCGACAAATAGGTACGTTTCGGATTACGATTTATAGCGCTATTTTATATAATTTTTCCGTGTTGGGATATAATATTTTGGATAATATATGTAATATAGTTGTTATATTTTGATATTATATTTTCTCCTGAGCCTCCCCGTACAAAGGAGACTCTGCCAAAAAATTTCCGTAAATTTTGGACTTTGAAAAAAAAATTTGAAAATGTTTTACAAACTTTAATAATTAAAGTATCAAAGGATATAATGATTATAAAACGGGTATATTTTATTTAAGGTAATAAATTTAGAAAATTATTGTTTATAAGTTAATAATTCAAATAAGATGTACTGTTTACTATTTTTCTTCCTTCTCTTTTCTTTTTCCTTTTCGGGGACGAAAAGTTTTGAGTGGGGGAGAGTGTAACGACCCGTTAAATTCGATGATATTAAATGAGTTAATTTAATATGATTTCTAATCTAATTTAGAATGAAATAAAAGTCTTAAGATTTTATTTGAGTAAATGTAGGAATTAGATATAGTAACTGTAATTAAAGGTTAACAATTTAAATGTTTATATGGCAATAGATTGAAATAACGTAAATTGGCGTTTGTGGTTATAAGTTATAATTGGTTGATTAAATTGGTTTGTGCAAATTAATACTGGAAGATATAAATCTGAAATAATATTAATGAAATAAAAACTGAATTGAATTGCAACTATATAAATGAAAGTAAATTTTATTTAGTGGATGTCAACATTGAATAAATTTATTTAAAATAAAAAGATTTAAATGCATGTTTGGATAGAATATATAATTGATGGATTAAGTGGTAAGTAATTAGAATTTAATTCTATAAAATTTGGAACTGAATGTATGTAAACAATTTTGTAGGAATAAGTTAATTAACAATTTATTTGTGCATACCCGATTTAATTGAAATAACAGAAAGGACAAGAACTTGATTTGCCTAGGCATGTATATATTGATAAACTATAACTTAGTAGGAAGTTTGGTAGTAAATAAGAAATAAGAAGACAGAGGCAACTAGTAAATTAATAAATGAATTCATAATATTAAGTAGTAATTAATGCATATATATTTGGCATTTGGGATGATTACAAAATTTTACCCATTCATCTAATTTATTTAATTAAATCTACATCTATGGCAACATTGTTGTTAATAATGTTGTAAGTGAATTTGAATGTAAAAGGATTAAAAAAAATTTAAGTTAACCATTATTGAGTATATTAAGTTAAGAAGGGCACTCGATTTTAATAAATCTAAATTAATTATTTTGGTTGTTAATGTGTTCTAGTAAATAAAGGGGAATTTATAAGAAATGAAGCGTGCACTAATAAAGTGTAATTTAATTCAAATGTCATTTATACCCATAAAATGTCTCTTTACTGAATAGAAAGATTTTTAAATCAATAAACGAATTTATTGAGGTTCCAATTTATAATTTATAACATTTAATGTAGACTTGATTTCAATTAATTAACTTAAATCGTGCAATTAGCGTAGATTTGTTTTGTAATCGAAGTGGTTAATTCTATAAGGTGAAGTTAATGCTAATTCTATTTATAATTGGACCCTTTGTTGATATAGATTATAGAAAGTAGGATTTATAAATTAATTTGAGTATCAAATTTCAACAATGGTATTATTGCAATTAAAGTGGAATTAAACGTTTAAATATTACGTTATTGAAATTAAAATGGAATGTGCGGATAATAAGGTGAAATCATGAACCAATGTTAGTGACATCCTTATTTTTGGATAAAAGGTGAGAATAAGTGTTGAAATCAAATAAATGAGTTTTTGAGAATTTAATTTATAATTCCTAAATATAAGGAAGTGGAGAAATTAACACTGCAATTGATAGACTTATCAACTTTTAATTCACATCTAAACTTGTTAAATCACTGAAATTGATTATGAAATATATAAGCGATAAAATTTGGCCAATTTTAGAATTTAGATATAAAATTGGATTTTTATAATTTATTTTAATTTATTTAATGAATATAAAAATAGCCATTTTGGCCACGGACTCGGATTTCGACGAAATTAGTTTCATCGGATCCGTATCGGTGAATTATTGTAGGGTTTCAAGTTTCGTACCGATCGGACCTGTCGTTTCATCGTACGGACGCGAAACGCCTTGAAATCGATTTAATAAAAAAATCAATTTGAAATCAATTTGGAAATTTTGTTTTCAGCATAACTTCTTCATACGATCGAATTTGGACGTGAAACTTTTTCCATCGCGTTCAGAATATTTTAAAATACCTATCTGGATATATGGGTTTAATAAATTTCGTTCCGGGGTCAGAACGGGCTTTTTGGGCCAACTACCGTTTAGCACGTTCGTATTTCGTGCCCACCTAGCCTACTACAATTTGTCTATATATATGTTGTGATAAACCCTAGCCTCCATCTTCTATCGTTGTCTGTATGTTCATTTTCTTCATCTCTTTCTCTTCCTCAATGATTGTAAAACCTAGATCTATCTACAGTTCAAAATCAAAAGTCAAAATTCAAACTCTCCACAAAAATTCCAGAAAAATGTATGTTGTAGTTTTCATTGATACGAATCTACGGCTGCTGTTCGTTTTTGAAATTTGTGCTCCAGTCAATCGCAAATCTCGGTCAAAGCTCAAATTCGCGAACCCTACATGGCAAATTGAGGGTTTTTGATTTCGGCCTCAATCAGAGAAATTGAGATATGGGTTTTGTGGAGAGTATTGTTGGGAGTCAATCTGAAGTGGTCGCATCGCCTATAGGGGCTGGGGATGGCCGGAATTCGAAGAATAGGGTTTTAAAACCCAAACGGCGACGGTGAGGACCATGGGTCGCACGGGCATCAGGGGAGGCGGCTCGACGTGGCATGTCCGATGGCGTGGGTTTCGAGGTTAGAGGCAGCGCGTAGGGGGAGCTCAGACCGGTCAAAGGAGGAACGCGGTCGTGTATGGCTGTTGTCTGCGTTCGTCCTGCAGGATATGCACGTGCGTGATCTGGAGAATATGTGAGTGACGTGGAGTGGAAGTTGTTTATTTTTATTTTATATAAAATTTAATTTCTTTACTCGTTTAATCCAATAACTTTCGCATACGTTATCCAATTCACGTGAAATTTCTTTTGTAAGGATCGTAATTTAATTCCGGATCTGTTGGCGCTGGTTTGGACTAATTTGGAGAACGTCGAATTTTTGGGTTTAAATCCGATTTAAATTCGATTTAAATTCAAAAGGTGAGTGTTTTAACCCACTCACAACTTCTAAAGGTTTTTATGTTTGTTAAATTTATTTTTGATATGAGTAGAAATTTATTTAGGACTGTTTGGCATGTTTTATTCATCATATCTGTTAGATTGCATTTATTTAATTTAACTGTTAATTTATTTTATTTATTGCATAAAATTTGACAGTTAGAATTTAGTCTTTCATATAAACTGCTAGTTAACAGTCATTAAATTTATTATGGATTATAAACTGTTAGTTAATATCTGTTATTGATTCTTGTATAAATTCATATGCTCTGTAGCGATGATTGTTTAAAATTGGATGATGATTGAAATTGATGATTTATGATTGATGGATGAATGGATGTTTATTGTATATCATTAAACTGCAAGTTATCATGCATTTTTCATTTTATTCGGGATTGTGGTTTGAAATGATATACAACCGCAAAATTTTATTTTTAAATTGCGGATTGAAATGATAAATATCCGTATCACTTGACCATAGGATAGAAAATTGTATACAGGCACCGTGGTCCATATATAAAATATTTTAAAGTGATTTCTACGGTTTGGATGGGGTACGGTTTATAAAAATTTAATTTTGATATTTTATAAAATATTATTTTTCGATATATATACATATGAAGTTAAAAATTTTAAATTTAAGCTGTGTATAAACCTGCTGAATAAAAATGAAAAAAATTGAGAAAATGGAATTTGATAATTTATCTTATATGTTTAAGTATGGGAAATTTTAAGGTATGATATTTATAACTGGATTTTCCAAGATAAATTTAAAAATGAATATTCTAGTATAAAGTAAATTTGAGAATTATTTCATTGCTAGAAATTGGAGTTTTATTAATGGAATTTATGTGAATATTCAAGACTAAATAATAGAACATTAATTTGTTGAAAGAATAAAATCCAACTTTAGTTTTGAAATATTAATACTCCAAATGGATACATATATACAGAAATTGAAGTGGTTTTGAAACTTGAAAGTGATATTTAAATTTTGGTTTAGACTTTAAATAAAGAAATATATTTGTAAAGCCATGGAAATTATTTTTCTTTACAAAGTAACCTTAAAGTTAAACCATTTGTTTTATATACCGTTGAATATCTAAACCATTCAAGTTTTAGAAGTTATGGTTTTAAAAGTATGAATTCCGAAATATTATGTTTTGAAAGTAAAATTCAAATATTTGGTTTCCAAATATTATAAATTTTTAAAGCAGTATGATTTTTGGAAAAGAATTTTATTTGGATAAAATGATATCATACTGTTTTGGGTTTTAAAATGATATCGTATTCATAGTTTTGAAATGGAAATGTTTATTCTGGTTTTGAAGTATAAACTATTTTTAAATGACCGCGGTGTTATAATAACAATGGGTTGGCAAAGAGACCGGGATCGGATATGGACATACTCTCTGTCGATACCGAAAACCACTTTGTCTAACCGTGTACGCGATGGAGATTCCAGAATGAAGTAGGTTGGTGGAAACGTTTCCTGTAAGGTAAATACGTGGACCCGACTCCCGTGAGTTGGCATAATGTGGCTAAAACAGGAGTGATTCTCGGGCCAATGAAGTCATACCTCTGATCGGACCCTCCTCTTCGATATTATACTTTGACTTTGGATTGATTCAGTGGCCACTTTTATTTTTGATTTTGGGGGAGTTTGTTCGAGGTGGGCGGTAACTGCGGCTACGCGTTTCCACCAGCCCGGATAGCAATTGGTATATCTACCCTGGCATTGCCTAGTTGTGCCGTGTCACCTACCATACCGAGCCTTTACTACGAGTTTTGTTTTGTACCATACCTATGGAGTGCCCTCTGACGACGCCCAGTACGGGGGAGATTACGGTACTGTATAGACTGTGGGAATATATTCTGTGTTAAGGGCTATATGGGTAACCCCTTAACGCTATTAAAAAGTAAGTTTATTTTATAAATAGACACTATTATAATAGCGCAATATACTACATAGTAAATAGTTTAACGGATCCTTAGGAGATGTAAATCCCGAGCATCTCTTGAGTTACTGCACTCATATTTATTTCTGTTAATTTAACTCACATAAGATCTTTTAGTTCTGACTCGAGTGTTTTGTCTTTTCAATTCGCTCGGGTCAGTCCGAGCTTTTCAGGATTTGAGGATTTAGCTCTGGAGGACGAAGACGAAGATTTGTATTACTAGTATCTATATTATTCCACTACACCATTTAATTCCGCTGCATTAATTGTATTGGTATGTGTAACTCTGATATTTATTGTACAAGTCAAATAAAATATTTTGTAAAACAGTTTCATGAACTGTATATTTGATTATTACATTTTATCCTTCCGCTGTGAGATTCTGTTTTATTTTATTTCTTCTCTGTTTTTTTCTTATTTACCCCATAACAATCCGCCCTTCCGTATGGTTTGAATTGGCACGTGTGTCAGTTTAAAGTGTGCGAAAAGGCGGTCCGTTACATCCGGGGTCTGACGTTCCTTGCCTACCCTCTGGTGGGTTCTTAACAAACTCCTGCGGCTTTTTCTTTCTGATTAACCTTTCTATGGCGTCATGGAGGTGTCTACACTCCTCATTATTGTGCCTGTGGGTCTCATTGAAGCGATAGTACTTCCTTGTCCGTTTCTGTTCCTCAGTGGACTCCTTTGGGCGCGGCTTTCTGTATTGGAAAGTGCTACAGGTAGATGGGTAAATGTTTTCAAGAGACGTATTCAGGGGGTGTATTCATTATAGGTCGGAATCCTCGACTTCCATTTCCCAATCTCTTTTTTCTTTCTAGGATTTCCACATCCGGATCCTTTAGACTGCCCAGGCTTGTTCTAGACGTTGACTTGAACTTTTCCCGAACTATCGCCGGATTGCTTCACGGCGATGTTACTTTTCACAGTGTCCTGAACAGGCCTGGTGCCTTATCTCATCTCGTCCATCGAGCTTCCTCCCTCCTTATGAAGTGGTGAGCTTTGGAATAGAATCGCTCCAACGTAGTTGGGGGCTTTCCTACCAACCAATCTCCAAACTTCGAGTCTGGATCTACACCTCGCATTACCGCCATCAAGATTGCGTGGTCGTTAGGGTTGCTAACTTCAGTGGCGGCAACATGAAACCTCTGCAAGTATACTTTCAAAGACTTTCCCGGAGCCTAGATCACTCTTGATAAGGACATCATGTCCTTTGGACGAGTAGCATGTATCCTGAATTGTTCAACAAATTTCATCGCCAACTCGTTGAAGCTTGATATAGGCTGCAGAGGAAGTCAAGTAAACCACATAGTGGCGACCCCGGACAAAGTGATTGGGAAGCACCTATACTTAGTTGCATCATTCGCCCTTGTAGAATCCATCATCCATTCGTACCTCATCACGTGTTGCCTAGGTCAGTCTTCCCTTCGTAGGCTGGGATAGTCGGCATACTGAATTTCTTGGGATACTCAGCCTATAGAATAATGTCTGTAAAGGGAGTATGACCCCTGGACACTCCCCAATCTTCGTTGGTCAGGCCTTGGTTTTCTCTCATTAACTTCCTGACCATGGCCGATAAGTCTAGAGTTTGTATGGAGGATGGAAAGTTGGGTTCCGTTGCACGGGACCGTGCGGGTTGATGTACCGCCTGCTGGCGGTCGGGCAAACGTGCGTCCTAAAGGCCGGCTTGATTTGGGTCTTTGTAAGCCGGGCGTCCAGTCTCCTCACGTGCCTGATCCCTGGCGGATCGATCAGTGGCGCCTGCCTATGCAGCTTCAGTCTTACGTGGTCTAGGCCTAGGAGGTTCATCAGCTGAAGTCGAGCTATCGGATGAAGAATAAGAAGCAGGACTACTTCCAGCATTCTAATGCTGCTGCTGGGCAAGCTGAGTCATGAGATTAGTGTTGGTTGAATTTACTCAGCCAGTTGCCTTCTACTTTCCTCGAGTTCTCTTATCAAGTGGTTGAACTTTGTTTGGGAAACAACTTCCATTTTATTTTGGGTGGAGGGCCCTGCGCCTTGAATTGCTTGCTAGTTGCTAGGTCCAACTTGTTGCACACTAGCAGTCTCGTGGACGTCCGCATTGTGAGAGGCTGATCGAGTGCATGGTCTTCCCATAGTAGAGTTATTGGTTGGAACTCTAAATAGATTCAACAGGCGTCCAATGAATATGTCGGATCTCCTTCGGGGGATTTTCAATCCAGTAGCTACAAAGTAGATCCCATCGACCCGAGAATTTGATTCTCAGTGAAAGCACCAAAATGTTAGCACCAGAATTGGTCACTAAAACCCTTGAGTGGAATTATGTAGAGATATTAATGAAGAAAGTAAAATCAAACAGAGGATAATGTGCTAAATTAAACGTAGAAAACAATAACACCAAATTTATAGTGGTTCAGCGTAACTGCCTACGTCCACTTTGAGGTTAAACTTTATTATTTTTCTCACTAATCGATTACAGGTACAATCCGTACAACTATTTAATTACCATTGTTAAGTAAAAAAGATAAGTCTTGAATGAGTCTTGAATGTGGCAGAGTATCCCCGGTGTTCTCGAAAAATGGTCCTTTTCACTGTGCCCCTGCCTCTCTGTCTATAGACGAAGAAGGGTTGGACGTCTTGACGGGCCTAGTAGCAAGATACCTCGACGCAAAACAAGTAACTCCTGTATGCCGATCCATAAATGCCGAGCGGCATATGCTGAATGCTTCCTTAATGCCGAACGAGGCGATGTGTTGAGTGAAGAGTGCAAGCCGAACGAGAACCGATGACGGATGAGGGGAGATGCCGAACGAGGCTGGAATGCCGAATGGGGCATTGTATGCCGAACGACATGCTAATGCCCAACGTCATACGAATGTCGAACGAGTTCCATGTCGGTCGACATTAAATGTCGAACGACTCTGTCCTGCCGAACGGCCCTCAATGCCGAACGATCTCTGGATGCCAAGTAGTGTGGAATGCCGAACGATATGCTGTGCCGAATGGCCCACAATGCCGAACGAGGTCTGGATGCCGAACGATCTTGTATGTCAGTCGAGACATGAATGCCGATCGAGAATGAATGTTGAACACCTTTGGATGTCGAACGATCTTGAATGCCGGTCAAGGCATGAATGCCGATCGAGAATGAATGTCGAACACCTATGGATGCCGAACGATCTCGAATGCCGATCGACTGGATGTCGAACGGTGCATAAATGCCGAGTGCCTAGTTGCCTGGTCAAACCTCTAGGTAACAGATTCTGTGATCAGATCTGTGTTTGAATATTGCATACAATTCTGTTCAAATTAACAAAAACTCAAAAAGATTTAATAATCCCCTAAAACACTATTCACCCCCTCCCCCTCTAGTGTTTATCCTAGCCTTAAGAGTCGTAATCTGCATTTCTCACATTTGGTATCAGAGCAAGGTTTTCAAAGTTTCAAAATCTGATTTTTGAAAAGTTTTCAAAATGGCTACCAACACTGGTACTATTATTAACACAAGTATCCCTGTCACTAGTTCATTTGTAGAAGGTCAGTCTACTATCAGACCACCATTTTTTAATGGCAGTAACTATGCATATTGGGCATGTATGATGAATATATATTTACAATCTGTAGGATTAGACACTTGGAATATCACACAAACTGAGTATTCTAAACTCACAACTGATTTTGCATAGTGGACCGCTGAGCAAAAGACTATTGCACAAAATAATTCTAAAGAAATGAATATTCTGTTTTGTTCACTTGATAGAAATGAATTTAATAGAGTGTCGGTTTGAAAGTCTGCATATGAAATCTGGAAAATTTTGCAAGTTACTCACGAAGGAACAAGCAAAGTTAAACAGACCAAAATATTCATACTCACAAATCAGTTTCAATTATTTAAAATGAATTCTAATGAGTCTATTTCAGATATATATAGTAGATTTCAGGATATTATGCATTCTCTAATATCCTTGGGAAAGGAATTTTCGAAAGAAGATCAAGTCAAAAAAAATTAAATTCTCTTACTCCAGAATGGGATCAAAAGACACTAGTGATCGAAGAGGCAAATGACATCAGTACCTTAAAGATAGAAGAATTTATTGGATATCTAATGTCTTTTGAAGTCCAAATGATTGGAAGAAGAGAAAGCAAAGCATCTGAAAAGAAATCAATGGCATTTAATGCATTGACTATGGAGCAGACTCAAACAGCGATAATGATGAAGAGATAGCCTTGATGACTAGGAATTTTCGAAAATTTCTGAAATACAGAAAGATGAATAATCTCAAGAGAAACAACTATAAGAACTCTAGAAATCAGAATGTAGTGCCAAACAATGTCAAATGTTTCAACTGTGATGAACCAGGCCATATCAAAAGAGACTGTCCATATCCAAAGAGGCAAAATCCTCGTATAAATATAATTCATTAAAGAAATGGAAGCGTGCATTTACTGCTACTCTAGATGACTCAGACTTTTCCTCAAGCGATGATGATCAGAAGACAGATAATTTAAATTTGTGTTTCATGGAAGTTCACGACTCTGACAAATTCAGAGAAACAGACTCAGAAAAAGGTACACATTTACAATACAATTGGTTGAAATTGCATGCTTAGAATTAGATGCTTGATTGATTGATTTTGAATTGGTGTGTTATTTGAATTTTAAAAATTTTATTATTATTTTTATTATTATTTTTATTATTATTTTTATTAGTATAATAATATATTATGGAATATACTATAATTCTAATAATATTCGAGATATATATAGAAATTAAAAATAATAAGTATATATATATATTAGAGTATTTAGGAAAAATAAATCATAGAAATTCACAAGCACATGTCAACATAGTACCTACCATGATGTCGACATGGGTACAGAATTTGAAAATCAAAATTTGAATTCAAATGTTTGATTTTCCCTCCACCTTTTCACTTCATTCAATTCTCTGAAAATGCATCTTTTGACCAGAGAACATGTCCTTGGAGAATCTATTTATTCACTATCTTTTGTCACATTTTTTCACCCTAATTTTCAAATTCAAACTCTCTCTTCAAAACTTCAAGCTCTCTGCTCTCTACTCTAATGGCTTCTTCAAGCAACCCCTCCACCATGAGAATTTCCAGAAATATAAAAGAGCAACTCTTCAATGATTCGAAGGCACTAAAAGCATACATCAATTATGCTAACTATGCAAAAGTCCATCCCGGAAAGTTTGCTATATATCAAGATTTATCTTTTCATGAAATTGATTCTCTTTTTGCAAACAATCAAATTCTTAGTGTTGTCGATGCTTCTCAAAATGATTTTGTTTGTTATCCAAATCTTGTTAAAATTTTATATGCAAATCTTAATCGTGGATTTTATAGTGGAAACGATGATGAAATTTGGAGTAGTGTCAAAGGCGCTAGAATTGTTTTGAATTGTGATCTTTTGGGTACCATTCTCAATTGCAAGAGTACGGGAATGGATCTTTCTAATTTTAAAATCGATGAAAATGATCGTGAGACATTTCATCACATTTTCGAAGGAAATGATAATTTTGAATTAAAAAATCGAAACTTTCGACCAAAAGCTAGAATTGTCAATCTTCTTTTACAATGTACTTTGACCCCTAGGTCGGGAAATTTTAACAATCCTACTTCAAAAGTTTGAAAAGCACTTTTTTCTATTTTTGGAAATTATTATACTAATTGGGAACAAGTTATTTTGGATGAACTTCGTCCCAAAAATCTTGAAATGGGTGAGAATACTTTGTATCATGGAATTTATCTCACTCGAATTTTTAACTATTTTGGAGTGGATTTCAATGGAGAATAATTTGTTTCTAGAAAAGTTTTCAATCATTCCAAAATTTCGCTTATGAAAATTCCATTTATTTTTCAACAATATGAGACTCTTGCCGAAAAGGAAGAGCATTTGGCTCATGAGGAGATGGAAGAAGAAGAAGAGGAAGAAGAAGAGGAAGGGGAAGAAATGGAAATTGATGAAGAAGAAGAAGGTGAAACTTCTTTGGAAAGTATCAACTATCCTCCTAATCCATCCAACAAAACCCTTCTCAAAAACCAAAAGACTATTGTTGAGAATCAATGGATTCTTAAAAGATCCGTTAGTAAGAAGTTGGATAAAATTTCATCCAAGTTGAACAAGTTTATTTCCAAAGTCAGCAAAAGCTTGGATTATCTTCTTCGTCATCATCCTCTAACTAGTTCTACCTTTTCATATCTCGTTGTAATTTTTTTAGTTTGTTTTGATTTGAATGTTCGTGTTGTTCTTTGTGTTTAATCGTTGTATCATCTTAGTATGAAATGAAATGAAATTTCTTTTCTGTTATCTAGCTTATCTTATCTCCAGAATAAATGTTAGTATACTACATAAATATATATATACACACAATTATTCACAAAATCAAAATAAGTCATCACAATTCACTGGACCATTGCGACATACCCCCTATGACCATGTCGACATGTACTGTCAGAAATGACATTTCATTTTGAATTTGAAATTTGAATAACTACCTTATGTTTATTCATTTCAAATGAATTTCTACACCTATAAATACCTATTTCTTCCAGAATTCATCACTGAATATTATCTCTTATCAACTTTGTCTCTCATTCTTATCACAAATTCGAATATGGCCAATCCAATTCATAATCTATCAGAAAATCTTGAAGAGACTCTTAACTCTTTCAAGAATATTCTTTCATTCATTCTCCGTAACCAGTGGCACTTAGAATTGAGTCAAATGCAGATGATTAAAGAGCAAGAAAGACATTTCGATGCAATACGATGGATGATTTCCTCCCTGCACAAGGATGATAATGAAGCACATCCTCCAGTTTCACTCGCTAATGATAATGAAAATTGGGATGCCATTAAAGCAAACCCTATATTTGGAGAAGAAGGATGGGTGGAAGTTCCTCGTAATGTTTGATTTGTTTGGTTAGTTTGATTTGGTTTGTTTGATTTGATTTGAATTCATTTGGATTGATATTGATGTGAAAAACATGTATAAATATGCATTAATATTTATGTGATTTTTAATGTCTATCGGTATAATTATCGCTTAATCTATCTATTATATACTCCATTTGTATAATTTATAAATGCAAGTACTTTATTCCAAGAATGAGGGGGAGTTATAAAGTTTGGAGACTATATAATTTGGAGTTAGTTTTTGTTGGTGACAAAGGGGGAGAAATATAAAACAAAATAGTTAGGCATAGATTAAGGGGGAGTTATTAGGATAGAAGTAATATTTTATAAAAAGGTTGTCATCATCAAAAAGGGGGAGATTGTTAGTCCGTGAGATGATGGTTTTGATGACAACAACCTTTGTATAGGATTAAAATATAAATACTAGCATTATAGTTTAAAAATATATGTGTATGCAGGATTTAACCATGCAGGTACCAAGAATGAAGATTGTACAGTATAGAGATTCAAGATATCAAGAATGAAGACTCATGAGTATCAAGAATATCAAGATTATCAAGAGTTCAAGATTTCAAGAAATTTATCTTTTAATTTATTAGGAATTTTGTTAAAACTCCTAGAAAAGCAGTGGCATCTTAAAATCCAATTTATTGGTGGAATGGAATCCACTTCGAGCCCGTTAAAGGGATGGAACCCTGAGTAGGATGGAACCTACAAAAAATCTAGTGGAACATTGTTTTGTATCCGCTAATTTTTATTCAAAAGATTTTCAAAATTATATCTTGTTTTCAAAATGATTTCAAAACCTTCCTTTTAAAAGAATCAAAAACATCTATCTTGGTTTTAAATACTTTTAGCCTCAAAATAATATTTAATTTCAAAATCAAATTATCCTTAGTTTTAAATTATCTTTAATAATAATATATTTAACTTTTAATATTTATACTTAGATTTAAATATAAAATTATTGTAAAATTATATATATATCAATATATTATTCTCTATATTTACTTATGTATTTTAACTATAGTCAAGTATATATAAATTTTTAAAATAGTTTTAATATAAGATAAAAGTTATTTTCAAAAGAAAAACAAACCACGGAAAATTCCTTTGGGATGTCGACATGCTCAATATACCCATATCGACATAGTGTCAGTTATTTTCAAAATTTAAATATCAAAAGAAGTGTCTATTCGTCATATCTCTTCACGAATGGACACGACTATTATTCTTCTGTAAATAGGGGTTGGTTTCGACGAATTTTCAATCATATTTACTGGTTTTCATTTCTCTTTTTCTTCCACATTTTCCTTATACATATTCCTACCGAGTTTGGGCTCGAGTAAGATTTCTGATGCGCCGGGTAAAACTACTTAGAAAAAAAATTTAAAATTGAAAGTTAGGCATTCAGGTTGATTTTTAGCAAAACTCGGAGGGAACAAGCAAAATTCTTAGGGGTGACTCGAAGCGGGTCTCGAGTTTAATATGTAAAACAGTTTTACTTTAAAAAATTTGAAACTTTTAAACCTTTTAGACTATGTTTTCAAATGATGATTTGATTGAAGTTTTGAATTTTATTCAGGATTTAAGTAAGATGTTTTTAAAGGGATTAAATTTAATTTATTTAATTTTGATACATCATTTTAAAAGTTGTTTATATTAAATAAATAATGTAATTTAAAAGGAAATTAGGATAAAATGTTGTTTAAACTATCTTAATATTTTAAGGCAACTAATGTATAAGGATAATGATTTAACAAGGTTTAAAAGGATAATCAAAGTAATTAATTTATCTTTTGGTTTATTAAATAATTAATGATTTTGTTAATATAATTTCCTATGAAGTAATTACTTAATTAATTAATTAAGGTTAATTAATTTGTAATTAATTAATACTTAATTAAGGAGTAATTAATTAATAGAATTAATTAATATTTAATTAATTAACAATTAAGGATTAATTAATTAAAAAATAATAATTAAGGAATGATTAATTAATGAAGGTGATTAAGACTTAATCAATTGTAATTAATAATAATTAATCGTTGATTAAAGATTACTAATGAAATTAATTATGCGGTTACTAAATTTAAAACCACACGATTTATTCATCTTAATTGAAGATGTTTGATTGTTATTGAATGTTGTGTGATGGATTGTTATTTTTGATATGTGATGTGATGCTACGTAATATGAAATGCTTTATGCTGAGTTGTGGTATCTGTGATGAATATACTGCTGTGTGAATGTGAAAACCCTTTGGCCCGTAAAACGACATTTGAATTTCAGTGCAACAGGGAGTCGGATTACAGTTGGTTATCCGAAACCCACATCGAACCTGTGAAACTTTGTGAATGATATATCAACATGTTTTTAAAATTGAGCGCTCATTATTCGGTTTAGCTGGGAGAGGACTTTGTGTCATATAACCCATTATGAATAGTGATACGACGAAATGGATAGCATTTGAAGATGGTGGTGAAGACCGGGTGTCTTCGAGAACGATAGGATAACTTATCGAATGTCTCTGCACTGAGTCGCTCCGGTATAGAGATCTCTACATGTGATGGGGAGTCTGATCGGGATTATGGATACCCGGATTGCAAAGGCTTCTTCCTTTATTGGATGAAGTGCCTTCGGTTCTATTCGAACCCGAAACCGACTTGTATGGTTATATGTCTGACACTACACTTTGAGATAAAAAGCAGATTTCTTTCAAATACATTTCTGTTGGTGGCGGAGAATTTATTCTCTTAGCTTAACACCCTTCTCTAAGACGTACGAGCTCAAAGGCTATGTAGTTGAAGGTTATCAGTGATATACTCCCAATTTAGTAGTGTGGCATGATGAGTGTTGTTGTGTGTTGTTGATCATTTGTTGATCAAAGCAAGGCTTTTGTGTAAAGCGTAGCTTTGTGGACGAGACCTTATCGGACCTCACACCCCGAAAATGGTCGAAACAGGAAAGATGCGGCAAGGTTATGAGGGTCGCGCCCTTTAGGGTATGTCATTTCCTTCTGGAAAAAGGTGGTATCATGGTATGGAGCCCAGATATTTAACCTATGTTGTTGCTGCAATCTCATTACTGTGTGGTTGTTGCTTTGTGGTTGAAGGCCCTCGAATAAAGGTCGTAAATGACCGAGGGATGGCATACTCGAGTCGTAGTTACCTAGTTATAGAGGTAACCCAGCCTTGTGTTGGTAGAGAGCCGGGTAGGTTCTCGGGACGTCCCTCCAGAGGCGTACCCATGTGGCAGTGGGAAATTCCTTAGCCTGACCATTTGTTGGAAATCCAATTCCCAATACGAACTAGTACGGTTTTAGTTGTAGAATCTGCCATTTAACATGGTAGCTATAGTAGGCATACTATAATGGTATGTATACTGGCTAAGATTAATATTATACTTTCGAAAAGGTTTTCTATACTATGCGCTAACAATAATATCAAAGAGTTTTCTCTTATTGAGCATATTTGACCATCATAAGGAGAAATCTCCCCCAAGTGTGCGATTGCATTGTGTGTGTGCCGGGAGGCCTTATGGTAGTTTCATTTTGCAAAAGCATGAATGGTTTTCTTTTAAAAATTTGGTTTTATTCAAAACTATTACTCAGACCAGTCCCATGACTGACCCGGGTTTTATTGTTTCCTTTCTAAACTCCGGGTGCCCATAATTTCCACATGGGCAGCCTAGTAGCACGTTTTTCGTGTTTTGGTGCTAGCTGGATTTTGAAGTCTTTTGGTTTGGAAGCTACCGGATTTTGGAAGTTTTGGCTTTGGTAACCTTTTGAAGTGTTGAAGTTTTGAAGACCTTATTGAAGAAGATGTATGTTGGTTTCTTTTGAAGACTCTATTGTCATTCCGTTGTGAAGTTATCATTATGGTGTTGTTATATCATTTGTAGCACTCTGATATGGATGATCAAATGTTGTAATGGATATTATGATGATGATGTATCTATGATCAATGATATTCATTTTGTTTCCGCTGTTTGTATTCATCTAATGTTGTTATAAGCTCCATCCGAACCGGAGTTCGATGTTTGAATCTTCGGCAGTCGAATACAAGTGAGGTATTTGATGTCGATTTCGAATACTGAATTTCAGGTCGTGACAATATATGCATGTAAATAAATAAAGATATGCAAATGAGCCTAGACGCATGTAGAAACTACAAAATAAAATATTTGACCTTTATTTGTCAAAATCTTAACCTTTCTCTCATCTTTTTGTTATCGGCAAAAGAGTAATAGTGTTAGAAAAATAGAGATAAAGTAATAAACATTAATACTCTATTAATACCCAATCAAGTATAAATATTAAATTTCAATCAAAAAAATCAAACAAAAATTGTAAATACTCTGCTAGGCGGATATTCCCCTGTAGAATGATAGGGATGATGTCATCATATAAAACCATATAGTTGTGTCTATTTTTGGTATATTTATATCATTAATTTGAATATTTACTAACCATGCATAACCATTAGGACTTTCAAATGAGATTAGTAGTATTCTTAATTTTTTTTTAAAAATGAATTTCAAGCATCTTCTAACCACGCATAACCGTGAGGACTTTTAAATGAGATTAGAATCAACTTGTCAATTTAATCAATAAAATTTGATATGCGTTCCATACATGCATAACCGTGAGGATTTTTAAATGAGCATGAAAGCACATAATCAAAAATTCCAAGTAATTCACCCATGCATAACCATGAGAACTTTTAAATGAGAGTAAATACTTCGGATGTTTTTATTTCTTAAAAAATATAATAAAATACCACATATTGAAAAACTATATTGAATTTTGACGACTATGTTCGTTAGAAATATGATAGAATTAGAGGTGGTCAAGGAATTTCTACCCATAAAAAGTTTTTATAACTCTTGTTTAAATTTCTAAAGAAATTTATTAAATATACTGTCTCAAGTTATAATATATGATCAATACCAACACTTATCACTTTTTCAATCACTATTTATCGTTTCGATAACTAGTAGGGAGTTAGATTAGTTAATGTAATCATTTAAGATCTAATTCAAAAATAATTATGAAATTTTCTAGAAATGATAAATCTGAAACAAGATCAACAAAACGGTTTTCTGGAAGGGGTTTTATAAAAGAAAAATGTCTGCTAATTGAAAATTATTTGAAATGAAAAACATGTAGATATTTTCTTTGAAAATGATGCAACTACCGAATCTCTCAACATATAAGTAATTCACCCATGCATAACTCTATTCTACATCTGAATTTCTCTTAGACTCAAGATTATCATTAAATTGATGTCATAGACTAGGCCATGAAGCGTGCAACAAAATATCTTAAAATTATTTTTAACAGCTTTTAAATGAAATTGAATTGAAGCCGTGCGAATAAACAAACAGTGACCATAGCGTCAGATCCAGAAACAAATATATCCATGTGTATCATGAGTAATCAACATCATCATTAATTCAAACCAAACTATAAGAACTAGTTCAAGAATGAAAGGATGATTGGTTAACATTTTTGCACAAATCAGAAGAAAAAAAACAAGTCTAATAAGAACATATCAAATGAATCAGAATCAAAATCAACATTTATTTTATTATCACATAACTGACTGATTAGATTACGGTGCAGATTTTCACATTAAATATATCGTTCAAAATAAATATATTGTTACCTCTTTTACCTTTACGATAATTATTCGTTGTTGTCCATTGTGATTTTGTCGCCTTTGTACCAGGCTAAGAAAATTTGATTTGTCGCCCGTTGTGTGTTTGGAAAAGCCAGAATCGAGATAAGACTGTTGTTGTTCCTTAGCCTGCCACCACACCTACATGATAAAAGACTTTTGTGACCTTTTTTTTATAGGTCCATGGTTACTAGGGGCAAATGATTTTGAAAAATATGTTTGTGGAGGCCCAAAACTATTTATATTTGTTACTTTTGGCACCCAGATTTGTTTGACTTTAAGGGATTTTTTATTTATGCTTTTTGGAACCCAAATTGGAATGGTTTTCACACGTTCTGATTGATTATACCCAAGTTCTTGTCCAACCGTATTAACAATTTGTTTTCCTAATAGAATATCTAAAGATCTTTCACTTTTTGAAAATTTTCCTAAAATAGTAGACAATTGTTGGACTTGTGTTTTGAGAGATTCATTTTCAATTAATAAATGTGTGCACTTTTTAATAGAATTCTCTCTCCTCTTATTTTCACTTTCTTTTAAAATCATAATTTCATTTTCAAGTTATTTTATTTTAATTTCTGATTTTTTAATTTCTTCTCCAAGTGATGGACACTTATCACACTTAGGGCTCTTGGTTTGATAGTTTTTAACCAATTGACCAAGTTGTTTATTTAAATCTATGTATCTATTCATGATTCATTTTTATTCTATTTCTCTCTAAATTGTTCAAAACAACCATTTACTTCATGAAAATATATAAGCAACTCAGGATGAGTAAGTTTTGATATCTCGCTTGGCTTGTCATCATCACTATCAGTTATATCACCTCGAAGGCACAAATTTTCTTTTTCACTCTTACTGCTAGTACTTTTATTATCATCGCTTTTATTCCACGTGGCTGCAAAACTTCTCTTTTTCGATTTATTTTCTTTGCCGAGTTGATTTAGAGGACAATTTGGCTTGATGTGGCCAGGTTTATTGCACATATGAGAAATGATCTCCAGCTCTTTTGGGTCGTCTAGAACTTTAACTATTCTTCTTTTTCAGTTGTTGATTTAGAATAGGATTTCCATATTTGAGATTCCACCTTTGAATTTCTTCATGATCAGCGCCAACTCAGCTGCTACATCCTCATCATCACCATCATCATCATCATCACTTTTCGTTGTTCCTTTGAGAGCTATTGATTTCTTTCGAGTATCACCTCTTCTTTCTTGAATTTCATTTCTTGTTCATAAGTGGTGAGATTTTCGACGAGTTCTTCAACTTTAATCTGTTTCAAGTCCTTTGATTCTTGAATAGAAGTTACTTTGGCTTCAAAATTTCAAGGGAGGACTCTGAGGATTTTTCAGACTATCTCCAACCCTGAGTATGATTTTCCAAGAGCTTTTTATTTATATACAATATTGGAAAAGTCGTCCGTACATCTCTTTGACATTTTCTTCCTTAGCCATTGTGAAAATCTTATATTCGCTACTCAGCATGGCAAGGCGAGATTCCTTGACTTGGGATGTTCCTTCATGAGTCACTTCAAGTGTGTGCCATATTTCCTGTGCAGTTACACAATGTGAGGCACGATTAAATTCAATTTGATCTAATGAACAAATAATAGAATTCATAGCTTTGGCATTAGCATTCTATAATTTATTTTCAAGATCAGTCCATTGATCCATTGGTTTATCAAATTCCCGATTATCTACAACTATAGTTGGTGCTCTATAACATGTCTCAACAATATTCCAAGCATCAATGGTTTTCATAAAGATTTTATTTCTATTTTTCCAGTATGCATATTCACCATTGAACATTAGTGGTATAACTATGGACTGACCCTCAGCAAAAGAATTATTAAAAGTAGCCTTATTAAAAATTAAAATTTTTAAAACAAAATTAGGTTTTTGAAAAAAAATATTTATTTAAACAAAAATTCACTTCTGTTCCTCGCTCTGATACCGCTTGTAGGATCGATTTCATCCTAGAGGGAGGGGTAAATAGGGCGATACTATTATTTATAAAAATTTAACGTGGAAGCATGTAAAATTAATTTCAACACAGATATAGCAGAATAATAGCAGCATAGAAAATATCTGAATATTAAAATCAGAAAATAGAACACACAGATTTACCCAGACGTTCTGCTCCTAAGATTAGTACTAGAAATTAAGTAGTCAGACGCTTGCAAACATAAACTCGCGACACCCACTATCGATGAACCTAACTCCACGCTCAATACTCTGCCACAACTCAGCCACTGAGTTGCGAATTCTCGGACTACACCACCGTAGTTCGTCCCCTAGTCACACGACTAGACTTTACAACTGTTTAAAAGAAAAATACAACTTTAAAAACAATTTAAAACAATAAACCCTAATTTAAATTAAAGCCCACTAGAAAACCGACCCAAACAAAAATTTCCTTTTTTCCTTCTATATTATTCGGCTCGTTCCTTTGCATTTGTGATAAAGGCTGTCTTGTTTCTTTACTCTTCCGTTTCTCTTCTCCTTTGCTCGAAAATTAGGGATTTGATAAATTGAAGAAGCCGACTTTGTTGATTGATCGAGTGGATGTTCTCGTGATTGCTTAGACGATCGATTCTTCACTTTGCACAGGCTGCTCCAGTTTGATCGAGTTCGATTAAAATGGTATGTGATCTATTCTTTTTGCTTTACTGGTTAGCTTGCTTGAACTCAATTGATTTGGTAGCCGATGATGAGATGGGTTTAAATAGGGTTCTATTCCCTAAAATATCGTTCGAATAAATTTTTGAATTCGTCTATTACTTTAAGCTCGTCCATTCGATTTAAGTTGAATGTTGGTGATTAAACTTGACTTGTTCAATTCGTATATTATTATTGCTTGATTATCACGTCTTGTTGGATTCTTACTTGTTCATTTTCTTGGCCACGACGGCTTTGACTATGATGATAATCTAGAAGTTTTGATTTTTATTATTTTCTATTTTTGATGGTAACTTGATCGTACTCTGCCTTGATTGACTTGCAGCTTGATTTGCTGTTGTATCGTGACTCAAATAAATACTTGTTCGATTTGAAACTATCCTTGGTTCAATACTACTGCTTTGATTTTGAACTTGTACAGTGTGTTATTCTCTGTTGACTTTGGTTACTTTAAAACTGCTAATTGACTTTGACCACTTTGAAATTTTTTGTGACAATTTGACTTGTTCACAGTCTTGGTCACCATGGATACATGCCTTGATTTTCTGACATGCTTGCATATTTAGCTGCCTCCATTGTATCACATATTTCCACTATAAGTCTGGTCATGTGTATGCTTGGTTCTCTAACCATATGTGTTATGCTCTGGCTGCTGCAATGTCATCTCAGTTTTGTATGGTTTGAGCCAGTGTAGCTCTGTTTCTCTTGAACGCTTTTATATGTTATTATTTGAGTTTTCACCCATACATACATATGTATGTGTGTGTGTGTATATGTTGTTGCAGTCCTCTTTGTTGTATATCATCATGCTTGTGTTTACAATCTTCGAGTCATAATGTAGTCCACTTTGGAGGTGTATTCTTGCTTGATTATTGAACTACTTCATATTGCCATTTTATTTACTGCTTTGGTCGTCTACACTATTGCTTGTTTTGATACATGTCCTTATGTATATTGCATCACTGTATCTTGTGAAGCTTTGCTCGACTTGATACTCTGTTGGTCTAGTTCACTTTTACCTTTTGATCTATTCATTGTTGTGGTCTTGTAATTGATTCCATATGCTTTGTTTTCATATTTGCTGGTTGCCTCAAGTACATATCTATTCTATGCCTACTACTGCTCTGTACATGCATTGATTTGAGCTTGTGCATGTGTATGTGTTGTTTTGGTTCGGTTGAGTTTCCATGTACTGTATTTGTATTACACTTGAGTTGTACCCATCTTTTGATTGGGTTTGACCTTATGCTCACCTGTCCTTGTAATTTTATCAAGTGTACATTGGTGCGCACGGCCATGTGGCATGTACAGTGATACACTATGCGTCATAGGTTGTTCGTGTATGATGAATTCCAAAATTAAATGATGATGAAAAATCCAAATAACTGAGGCAAATAGCTTTTTCAAAAGCACATTTTATTTTACACTGCATAAATATTTCTTTTTCCATTTTACCGCGTCAGTGTTTTCTTTGCAGATAATTCAGATGCTGGATTCAATCTGGAATAGAGTTGAAGATAAATACGAGTGAATGAGTGAATTGTAGTGAGGTGCAAATGTAAATGGAAAATTGTGATGTAATCAAAGTTGTATTCTAATTGAAATTTTATATATATAGTGAGATCTCAAATTTGTACTATTCAAAATTGTAAAAAATATTTGTTTGAATAAAATATCTATTTGAATTTAAATTCTGAGTTATTTATTTTATTCAGCAAATATTTATTTAAATATGTGAAAGATATGAAAAATAAAATAGTACATTAACAAATATATTTAAATGAATATGTATATATATATATGTTTATTATCATCAAACAAAAATCATTTGCTCGCATATTCAGCATGTTCAACATATACGCTTTCTTTAATAAAATCGTTTAAAATGGAACTTTGACATCCATTTGTTATAATTTGAAATTGCGGTGACATGCAAAAGTAAGTAAATTTCATATGGCTTCAAATCGAGCTACATGAGCAAATATCTCTCTATAGTCAATTCCTTTTTCTTGATTATACCACTGAGCTATTAAACTAGCTTTATTACGAATTATATTTCCATTTTCATCGGCTTTGTTTTTATACCTTCCAATACGGATTGATCATTCGATCTAGGCAAACATTCCAAACTTTATTACATTCAAATTTGTTTAATTCCTCTTGTGTTGCCAATATCCAAAAATCATTTTTAGCAGCTTCTGCATAACTTTTCGGTTTAGTGTTAGAAATAAATGCTACGTGGTTCATTGGATTTAATTGACTTCTAGCTGTAACTCTAGTGCTTACCACACCAATTATATTGTCTATTGGATGCACTTTTAAAATTCTATCGGGTGACCTCAAAACATCATTGTCATTGTTATTTGCGTTTATATTTTTATTCTCATTACTCGTATTATTTTCCGGGACAAGAGTTTGATTTATTTCCAATATTTCTTCATCTTCATTATCACTTTTATTTTTAAAATCTTCATCAAAAGAGATATGTATACTCTCATCAATTATATTAGTTCATTTTTTAAAAACTCTATAGGTTTGTTTTGTTTCGAATATCCAATAAAAATTCCTTCATTGACTTTCGAATCGAATTTGCCTAATTGATCTTTAGTGCTCAATATAAAACATTTTAAACCAAAAAATTTCAAAGTAGGAGACTTACGGTTTCATTCTAAAGAATGTTTAATAAGAGGTATTTTTAGTCATGATCTTAACGATACACGATTAAGAAAGTAGCTAGTAGAACTATAGCTTCGGCCCAAAAATTCTTTAGTAAGTCACTACTACTAAGCAATGTCCATCCACAATCTTGTAGAGTATGATTTTTCTTTTAATATACCGTTTTGTTGTGGTGTGCATAGAAAAAAAAATCATGACTAATATTTTTTTGTTACAAAAATTTAAAAAAAAAAATCATTTTCAAACTCACCTCCATGATCCCTTAATATATTTTTAATTTTCAAGTCTCTTAAATTTTGAATTCTTTTAGAAGATATTTTAAACTTTTCAAAAGTATCACTTTTATGTTTTAAAAATAAGGTCCAAGTAAATCTCAAATAATCATCAACAATTACAAAAACACATTTATTATGATTTATTGATCGTACTTGAATAGGATCGAATAAATCTAAATGGAGTAGTTATAGTGGTTATTTTGATGATATTTCCTTCTCGGATTTAATACAGGTTTTCAATTTTCCATATTGACAAGCATCACATAAATTTTTAACTATAAATTTTAATTTTAGTAATCCTCTAACTAGTTCATTTTTAGCTAGTTTATCAATATATTTAAAATTATTGTGAAAAAACCATTTTGCCCGAGCCCAGGAACATTGTGATTGGTAACCAGACACAAGCCATTATCATGTTTAATATTCGTATTTAAAATATAGATGTTAAGTTTTCTTATTTTTTCAAAAATCAAAATTTTACTTTGATAAAAATTGTTGCATTTATCCTTTTTGAAATTAATTAAAAACCTTTGTCACACATCAACCTTATACTCAAAAGATTGTGTTTCAAATTTTATACTAAAAACACGTTAGAAATTATAGGAGAGGTGGATATATTGACATTGATGACGTCTCCAATTCCAACTACAAATCCCTTTGAATTATCTCCGAATGTTACTGTACTTTCATCGATATATGTTATATTAGATAACATATATGCATTTCTTGTCATTTATTTGGAGCATCCACTATCAAGTATCCATTTCTTCTTATTTTTGTTTAGGGTATTTGCAAAAGAATAAGAGTTTTATTGATATCCACTTCCTACGTTAGGGTCGTACATGTTAGTAGAAGAAGGTAGCCTTACCCAAGAAGGTTTGGGACCTTTAGAAATATAGTTACATTTAAAAATAGCATTTGCTAGCTAGTCATCCATATGTTTCTGCCTAATCAATTTATTACTATTTTAGGAATCAAAATTTTTAATATTTTCAAATTTGAATTACACTATTTATCACAATCTTCTGATTTTTTATACTTAATATACAAAGTACTACATTTCATATAACTTTGTTTAGCTTTAAACCAAGTCCATTACTGTTGCCAAAAGGTTTTGAGATTTTAGTTAAATTGCTAAACTCTACTTTCCTTTATCAAATTTTGAAACATTGCTAGTAATTTGTTTCAATTTTTGCTTTGGTTCAACAATTCCATTTCTAGTCGAGTCTAGACTAGATTTTAACTCACAACATTCATTATTTAGCTTATCATTATTGATTTTACTAGCTTTAATCTCATTGGTTAAAGTAGCATTCTAGAGGATGAGTTTTCACAAAAAATTTATGAAATTATTAGTCCCACCTCTAGAATACTTTTCTCATGTTTTAATAAACCAATTTCTAGTTTAGCTCTACTTAACTTTCATATATTCTCCTTATAAATTTTTATAAATATCTAAGTTTACCATCTAATTCGATACTTATTTCCAAAATCTCATTATAAGAAAGTTTAGGACTTATTCTACAGTGATGGATATGAAACAAATGTTTGCTTGTTTCGAGTGATTGTCATTAACATTGTTTGAAAAAGAAGAATCCGAATCACCCCTTGTAACCTAGAAGGCCTTTCTCTTTTTCTTGAACTTTTCAAATTCGTTCTTCTTCTTGTCACTGTTTAGTTGCGGGAAGTCTTTCTTTATATGCAAAATTTGTCACACCCATAGCACTTGATTAACGCCAGGTTAGACGAGTTAGTTGAATTGCCACACCCATAGAAGAATCTGAATCATTGAAAAAAAACCTAGAAGCCCTTTCTCTTCCTTTTGAACTTTTCAAATTTGTTCTTATTCCATTCATTATTTAGTTGCGGACATACTTTCTTGATATGGCTAAATTTTTCACACCCATATTTGGTAGACATCGGGTTAGACGAGTTAGTTGAATTACCACTATTTTGAGCATTTGTGAACTTCTTGAATATTTTTAATTTTTGGCAACAAATATGATCTTATCATTGTCCAAATCTGAGTCATCGGCATTGGCTTGGAAGGCTATACCATTTTTCTTCTGATTTTTCTCTTTCCTTGTGTGCCAATTAGCTTCGTACGACATCAAATTTCCTATTAGTTCTTTAACTTTGAGTTGAGAAAGATCGTTAGCTTCTTCGATAGCTAAAACTTTTCTTTCTCATTCGATAGTTAAAGAATTCAAAATATGAGAAACAAGATCATATTCTATAAAAGTAACTCCTAGAACCATGAGATCATGTTGAATTATTTGAATCTAGCATACATATTTACAATGGTCTCATTTGCTTTCATTATCAATGATGATAACTAGTTCTGTAGAATAGATACTTTAGTTTGTTTTAGCTTATTCATGCCTTCATGAGTGACTTGAAGTGTACGCCGGATATCACATACAGTTTTACATAGCATAACTCTAAAGAACTCATTTTTATCAAGTGAACAAAATATGACGTTTATAGCTTTGCATTGTTGGTTGTTGCGGTCATTTGAGCATCTCTCCAAGTATTCATTTCTGGTGTAGGAGCTTTATACTTAGTTTGTGTATCTTACCAGATTTCAATACCGTTAGCTTTCGTAAAGATTCTCATACATGTAGACTAGTAAGCATAGCTTATTCAGTGAATAGTAAGGAACGTGCAGTTGACTGGCCTTTTAGAAAAGTGCTTACCATATTATAATGTTTATTTAAAAACTTTGTTACGGTAATTGAATTAATAATGCTCTGATGCCAAATGTAAGTGCACAGGGATCTCATATGATATGTCTTAGATATGTATTCAAGTGTATATTCAAAAACTAAGGAATACTAACTTGCAGGGTACAGTAAAGTAAAGTAATCAGAGTTTTTATACTAGTTCGGACCTCTCATCCCACATCCAGTCTCAAAGCTCCTCTTTGGAATTTCCATTAACCAAATATCCTCACTTCGACTAGAATAATAGGCAATGCATCAAAGTTTCTAACTTGACAATCTGGTGTTCCTTCAACATAGAATTGACTGATGGTACAAGACATCCTATATTATCCTTGATGATTCAAAATGCATTCTCCATGATTATTGGAAGTGTAATTAGCGATTCTTGAATGTCGAATATAGATTGAATGCAAGAGAATTCAAGAGTTCTTAAAAGACAGAATAAAGATCAAAAAACAAGTAGAAAAGTTAATTTAATTCCTGAATGTTGATCTCTATTTATAGACATCAAAATGTAGCAGTCGTTCAGAACAGTTATTATTATTCGCAGAGATGCCCTTGAACGATTGCAACCACTCGAAGTGACTTTTTAGAAAATAGCTCTTACAAAGTGATCAGTTGACTGAGAATGTAAATCTACTAAATATAGAAGATAAATCATGCGGTAAATTTAAAAATCAGTTGTACAACAAAATGTCCTCGTTCAGTCGACTAAAAATATTTTCAATCAATTGAAAATATTTCCAGTCGACTAAACTATATAAAACTATTTTCTATGTAGATAGTCCATTTTAATTTTTGTTCAATTCTTTGATTTAAAAAAAAAATATGCAGATGTGCGTGCATATGAACTACCCATAGATTTTATAAGAAAATTTGAAACCAAATACATACATTTGACTTGACGATCCGTATAATTCCTTTAGTTTTTGATATGTGGATGATCCATTTTATTTTCTCCATGATTATATAATCATGATCTTATGATACTTGCATAATATTATGTTCTAGATAAATATAATGATATAGTTGTCATCATTAAAACGTACAAACAGGGCTTTGACGGACGTGTCATTTAGTTCTTCCAGCATTTCGATGTCTGTTTCTTTAGTTGATTCTAATTTATTTTTGAAAGAGCTGTTAAAAATGATTCTAGAAACTCGATGTTTATTGGTGTAGGTCTAAGATTTTCTAGCGACGTTGAATTTTTTTGTATATATCTGATGATTTATTGTATCAAAAATGAATATAAAGTTACTATTCTTAAAAATGACAGGGAGCATGTTACTATTTTTTCACAAGAATGTTTTTCATTCCATGTTCAGTATGTCTTAAATTCAGTCTTCTGATGTAACATGACACTTCTATATCCATACTATTAAAGGGTATTACAAGTCAATATTGTTTAGTAAGGTGTTCTGAAACAATTGGCAATGCATCATATATTTGAAAAGAAAAACATTCACATTGTTTTGAATAATGTTATATTAAGTATCTTAGGAAGATTGTGCTAAAATTTTCAAATTATATCCCTAAGTTTCACTTTTGATGCTTTGAATATTTATACAACCTACACTATATAAAATGACTATTGGCACAGTTATCCTATAGTGCATACACTGTAAATTACACAGTTATTCAAAAATTGATCAAATATATTATGGACAACGCAATGGGCTTTATCCGAAATCCAAAGTTTGAGAAAATTCAAATTTTGATAAGCATAAATCTGCTTTTTTTAACAAACCATACTTTACCATATAAATACCTCTTCTTCATACCACCTTCCATAAATGTTCTGAAGACCGAACCACGAGTCGAACCTCGACGACTAAGGTTCAAGGTTCCGACCTGTCAAACCGTCTGAACTGCGCAATTTTTATTATTTAATTTATACATGTTAAAATTTAATTAAATGAAAGCATAAAAATGACAACTGCAATTGTACAATTAGCATTACATATATGATGCCAACAGCATAATTTTATCCTGCATACACAAGAAAAATGGTATGATAGTTTTGAATTTTAATGAAAAATAAACAATATAAACAGAAACCCACTGCCAAATATGTCCTGTCGATTGCAACACAACAAATAAGGCTAGAAATGACATATAAAAGTGTAAAACATTGTCTATGTTTCTGAAGAACATGAAAACGCTAATATCATAATATAATAGCACAGTTGCCAGTAGCAGTTCACAAACTATTAGCATAGAACACTTTATATTGCATTGAACATTGTCTATATTTCACATAATATTAAAACAATGGTAGTCAAAATATAATAACATGATACTAATTCACAGACTACCTTCATAACACGAACATAGAACACACACACAATTTTTGAACTAACTACAATCTAACAGTGCTTAACTTCATGTGAAACACCAAACTCACACATAGACTTCAATTTTTTAAACCCGTAACAAAAGCGCACACCCATGCAAATTATAACAATCCACCCACATCCTTACATTTTTGTTGTCCATAACGATGGTTTTTTGTTATTACCTCTGGCTTCATCGACTTCTCACAACATTATGGTATAAGATATTTGTGGATCAAAGCTAAAAGTTTCTACACCATTGTTTATTTGTTGTAAACCATATTAATTGCCAATAACATCATCAACATCCACTCTGCTACCATCATTCTCATGGGTTTCAACCTCAATATCATCCAACGAAACTTCTAAATCATCATTGTTACCACTTATGTATTCGCAATGTAGTCTACAAAAAGTAGTGCACACATGCAACAATTAACTAATATATCAAAAATAATAACATAGATGAATAATTTGAAAAAATGGATAAAGAGTTACACCTCCTTCATTATACAAAGCATTAATCTCATCAATCATCAATAATGGAGGTTCCTCTTCCACCACCCATGTATTGTTTTCTTCAAACTCAAGAAAGCTAATAGTATCAAAAAAATTCCCCTTTAATTCACGCCTGAATAATTATCATGAATTGTCATACATTATTATCTAGCAATTGAATAAAAAAGTTTATGAAGCATACCAACTTACTTTTGTCCAAGTCGTAGATTATACTGTATGAAAACTTAATTGTTCAATCTTTGGTATTGTGATCAATTTTTTTAGATTGAAAGTGTTCAAAAGCACTCCAACTCCTCTCACATCTCGAGAAGCTACAAATTTGACTCGATACTCGAATTGCTAATTTCTTTAAGTTTGGTGTATTAGTTCCATAAATTTGACCACCACTCATCTGTTTGAAGCATAATATTGATTATTCACTACATAAGATGACAATTGTAATACTTTGATTTAAAATATAAATGTTTACCTGGAAGCATTTGAAAACGATTATTGTTAGTCGAGTTTCTTCCAAGATCACCTTCCGTATTTTTGTAAAATTTTATCTCCTTGGTAAGATCTCTTGTCAAATTTGGATCGCAATTCGAATATTTCTCAACTACATCTTAAATAGCTGAATGGAAATAATAATGCTTCTCCATCATCTCTACATTATATTGATACACCGGATTAAACTAAAAACCAGCAGAGTGTAGATTTTTATGCAATTATCTATCCCAATGACTATCAATGATATCGATGAAAGGTTTTGGAATTTTTGTTTCTTACAAATAGTTTTATCATATATTCTCTTACATTGTAGATTGCAGCATACAAATAACCCATTGTAGGTCTCTCATCACTATCGTTGAGTTTATGAACACAAACAAGATGCTCAGTGATACTAACGATCAAAGAACATTCTTTCCAAAAACTTTGATCAAAAACATATGTTGCAAATTGTTTTCCCTTTATAACATTTGCATAGATATGCTTTCCAATCTCGACTCATTACCATGGCCATAAGTTCGTCTCTGCACCTCAAAAAACTTTGTAAATCAACGAAATTCATCACAAATCTAGTTCGAGCTGGATGAAGTAAATTTCTTCCATTTGTGAATCATCGCATCATAGACAATATGAAACGATGATTATATTTTTTTAATCTTTGATGCTTGTTCTACGACAATAGAGACACCCTCAAGTTTTCCAATGTCACTAAACATCAAATTTAGACAATATGCGGTATAAGAGGACCATGAAATGGTAGGAAATTCATCCTCCATCAGTCTCCCGGCAGCTACGTAATTTGTTACATTATCGGTTACTACTTGTATTATTTCTTTAGCTCCTATTAGAAAAATAAATTCTTTAAATAGACCAAAAATAATTATGGTGGTTTTAGATGAAGAAGATGCACAAACATATTTTAGAAACAATTTACCTATATGACAGTAGATAACAAATGATTAAATAATATTTTTAAAATACATAGAATTAGTTATAATTATGAACTAAAAAAATACCTTTAGTAGAATGCACCAAGAAGTTAATCAAACTTCTACCATTTTGATCTGACCATCCATCTTCCACTAGTGTACAACCAATTTTCTTCCATGAAACACGATTTTTTTTGACCTCATCATTCACTTGTGGAACGCAAGTTCTTAATAATTTTCCACGCAATCCATCAAGATGGGGTCCTTCATATCCCTTTCTATAACAAGTAATATCATTAATCATTAGTTGATACAACATAGAATTCATAGCATTAAAAGGGATTGACACATCGTAAAACCAATTTGTAACGGCCAAATCTATAGCATCCTTTATCGCTTGACCTTGAAGTACACTTTTTATAGTTGATTGACAACCAATGGTGATTCTTGGCATAAAAGTGGGGCTCAAAAGATTACTAGAATCAAAAGGTTGTACATTACTAGATGCAAATCTTTTACTAGAACTAGCAGGTTACTCGTCTGCTTCATTTTGGAGAGCACAATCACTAGATTTTTTAAATGTAATATTCTTCTTTAGAGTTTCTCCGCTTTCAATATTTAGCTTCATAACATGTTTAATTTTATCGCTCGCTTTTGGACAAGTAGCACATCCTCCTCCAAATAAACTAGAAATATGATATTTGAAGCAAGGCATTCCACCGCCTTTACATAACTTTATTGTAGAACATACACTTTATTTCTGAATTTCCATTAACTAATGTTTCTGTGCAATAGCGCCATGCTGGATCGCTTCTGGGTCTATTCAATTTAGGTACTGTGCTTTTGGTACTAGGATTCGAAGCCATTCCCAAAACTGTATGTGAATCCATTCTATGAAGATTTAAAAGTAATCATTACCTCAAATGTTAAATTGGAATAACAGTACTCACACAACTCAATGACTACTGTAATGCATCAAATTAGTTTTTAACTGGGGTAAAAAAGTTAAATTGGTACTACTGTTAAATTTAAAAGAAATATCTTCTTTTACTTTTCTTGGGCATTATTTTGCAGGTAAAAATGTCGTTAAACTATTAATGAAGTACCGAACAACATGTAAAAGTGTTAAACTAGCACTAACTTCATCACCATGTTTTGAATTTTTGTTTGCCTTTATGCATGACTACAAAGATGAAAGGATTTCTATAGAGCATTAAGTTAATTTAATATGAGTACTTCACTTTGCAAAATAAAAAAAACACAAAAGTATGTAACTTGACCTACTGTCGTTCGAAGCTTGCAGGTGGGCAACCACAAATTTGTTGCAGAGCTCAAACAGGAGACGACTATGAAAGTTGCTGTGAAGGTGGTTGCGAAGGCGGCAACTGCAATTGTCGTATGGACGGCTAAGCAAGAAACTAGGTTTTTTGAGTGTAAAATTGAGTTACCGTAAATGAGTTGTGAAATAGAAAAAGAGAAGATAAAATAGCGGTTCGTGGTTCTATATACGGTTCTATACGCGGTTTAATGGTTTAACCGCCAGTTCACTCATGTGAACGGTTTGATTAAGCTTCGGAGTAGACAAACTCACAGTTCATGGTGTAGGATCGATTTCGCCCTAGAGGGAAGGTGGCGATACTATCAATTATAAAATATATTGCGGCAGCTAATAAAATTATTTCAACACAGATATATTAAAAACAATAGCAGCATAGAGAATAGCAGAATAAATGCTCTGATACCACTAGTAGGATTGGTTTTTAAAACAAAATTTGGTTTTTTGAAAAAACGAATTTTTTTTAAAATAAAATTTAACTTCTATTCCTAGCTCTGATACCACTTGTATGATCGATTTCACCCTATAGGGGGGTGAATAGGGTGATACTATCAATTATAAAAATTATTGCGGAAGCTTATAAAATTATTTCAACACAGATATATCAAAAATAATAGCAGCACAGAGAACAACAGAATAAATGCAGAAATAGAGCGACACAGAATTTACCCAGCTTTGGCAAAACCCTGCCTACATGCTGCTCCCAAAGTTTCTACTAGAAATTAGATAGTCAGACGCTTACACATGTAAACTTGCAACTCCTGCTATTGACTAACCTAACTCTATGCTCAAAACCCTGCCACAACTCAGCCACTGAGTTGCGAATTCTCAAACTACGCCACGTAGTTTGTCCCATAGTCACACGACTAGAAATAGCAACGGTTTAAAAGCAAAATACAAATTAAAAAACAATTAAAAACTAAAACCCCTAATTTTATACTAAAGCTTTATAGGCCGGCCCAATTAAAATCAAAAGAGCTCCCCTTTTTATTATATCGGTCGTATTCCTTTGCTTTGTAAAATGGCGGCTCGTTGCTTTTCCTTGTTCGATCAAAATTAAGGCTTTAGGGAAATTTGAAGATGCCGACTTTAATTAGATTGATTGATTTCGATTTCCTTGCTCTGTCGATTGATCATCTCTTGAGATGCTTTCGGCTGCTTTAATTTGATTGATTATTACTTTGATTCGGGTATGTAATTTTTGCCTTTTGCTCTTTGGTTTAAATACTTGAACTCGATGCAATAATTGCCGATGATGTTCTTTATATAGGCTTTGAGACCTTTGAATTTCGTTCGTATACATTTACTTGAATTCGTCACTTGATTTTCCTTGGCCATTCGATTTCGTTTTAATAATAATGATAAGTTCTGACTTGTTCATATCAAATAATTTCATTTACTTCATTAACACGGTTTTGATTTCGAACTCGCTTGATTGCTTGATTCTCATGGCTTCGATTCAGAACCGTTCGGTTTTTCCTTGGTCGTTACGGTAGTGAATTTCCTACTTGACATTGGCTTTGATTTTTGACTTTTTCAATTGTATAATTTACTTGCTTGTCATGGTGTTGACTTCTGACTAGGTCAATTCCTTTGATTTTGTCTTCTGTCCTTGTTCGGCTGTTGAACTTATCTGGAGCATTGTTCATTTTTGATTTTAGACTATTGCATTGATTTGAAACTGCTGGTTCGCTGTCTTTGTTCAAAACTGTTGTATATCATTTGACTTTGGTTTGAAACGATTAGTTGCTTCGAGTTACTGCAGTTTTCACTCTTGTTCATGCATCTTTCTTCACTTAATGTTTGTTCTGTGGTCTTGAGTCATATCCATGTTCCCTACTGTTGTATTGACTTTGCACATATTTGAAAATACCTGCTTTCTTTTGTCTCAGCCTGTACCTTTGCATTACATTTTCCACTAACATGTGCGTCAATATGCATTGAGTCTTCGTGTTCATTGTGATGGCACTGTCCAGTTGAGTTTGAGTTGCTTGTATAACTTGGTATTACTCTGTTTCACCGGTACTTCACTGGTACATGCGTTGGTTCATTACTTGTGTTGTGTAATGTTGCATTCTTGTATATGCTGTTCTTTGTGATGGCACTGAGTTGTTTGGTCGACACTTGCAGTTCACTTGCTTATGCTGGTTCATATATTTCATTTTTTGATTTGTAGCTGCAGTGTCACTCTGTAGTATTGTGTCTTGGTTCCATTGATGATGCTTTGTGTTTGTTGTATATATGAGCTGTTATGTTGCCATATTAGACTAGTTGGAGTTTTTCCTGTATCACTTGAGTCTGTACTTGCTTGATCCAGTTTCACAGTTGCATACATGTATATGCACTCGAGTCTGATACTGGTGCATATGCTTGCTTATCTCTTGCCAGACCTGTAGCCTTTGTGCATTGTTGCTATTTCTTTTGTGCACTTGGTTTGTGATTCTGTTGGGCCGAGTTGTCCTATCTGCAGTGCACTGTCCACTGTTCTACATGTTTGCTTCATGCTTCATGCTTCATGCTTCATTGTTATCTAGTAGCACTCGAGTCTGTTGGCACTGGTTCATGTATATGAGCAGTTTTACTTTGTTTTGGTTGCTGCATTGACTTGAGTTCAAGCCTTTTTCCATACTGCTGGTTGGCCACTTGGTTTGACTTTTTGCTATGATATTGAACTTGATCGTTTCATGAACTTGCACCTGTGTTGAATCCAGCTTGGAGCTCAGGTTTGACCTTGTGCTGATTATTGTGACATTATTATTTTTATTGCACTTGAGTTGAACCCGACGTTTTGGGTTTGACCTGTGGTCACCTATCCCTGTAATTTTATCAAGTGTATATATCGGTGTGCACGGCCTTGTGGCATATACAGTGATACACTGTGTATGTCACAAGCTGTTCGTGTATGATGGGTTCAAAATTAAATGATGACGAACAACCCAAATAACCGAGGCAAATATTATTTTCAAAATCTACATTTTATTTTATACTGCAAAAATATTTTATTTTCAATTTTACTGCGTCAATGTATATTTTTGCAGATTTCTCAAATGCTGGATTCACATTGGAATAAAGTTGAAGATCGGTACGAGTTGAGTGGATGAGTGATATGTAGTGAGGTGCAATGTGAGTTGTAATTTAATCAAATTTGTATTGTAATTGAAATTGTATATAGTGATAGCTTGAAATTTGTACTATTCAAAAATTGTAATAAATATTTGTTTGAATAAAATTTCTGTTTGAATTTTAATTCTGTGTTATTTCTTTTATTCAGCAAATATTTATTCAATCTATGAAAAATAAAATAGTACATTAAAAAATACATTTAAATGAATATATATATATATATATGTTTATTATCATCAAACATAAATCATATAATCGTATATCCAACAATCTCCCACTTATGATGATAACAAACACATTTTTAAGATTTTGATACATATTAAATGTATTTGATGATTCCATTTGCTCCCCCTATTTGAATGCTTTATCTTTACACAAAACTCCCCCTTCATATATGCATAAAAATATGCAAATGAGTCTAGATGCAACATTTGAAATTTATTTGCCAAAATCTTAACATTTCTCTCCCCCTTTTATTATCAGCAAAAGAGTAATGTGTTATGAAAATAGAGATAAGGTGGTAGATAGTAATATAACGTTAAAACTCAATCGAATATAAATATGAAATTTCAATAAAAAAAATCAAACAAAAATAATAACTACTCTTGTTAGGCGCATATTCCACTTTTAGAAATGATGGGAATGATGTCATCATATAAAATCATACAGTTGTGTCTATTTGTGGTATATTTATATCGAGAATTTGAATATCCACTAACCATGCATAACCGTTAGGGCTTTTAAATGAGATTAGTAGTATTCCAATTTTATTTATAAAAATGAATTCAAGTACTTCTAACCACGCATAACCGTGAGGACTTTTAAATGGGATTAGAATCAACTTGTTTATTTAATAAATCAATTTTGATATGTGTTCCATACATGCATAACCGTGAGGACTTTTAAATGAGCATGGAAGCACATAACAAATTCCAAGTAATTCACCCATGCGTAACCGCGAGGACTTTTAAATGAGAGTGAATACTTTGAATTTTATTTTATTTTATATATAAAATGAAAAACGAATTATTCCTGTTTAAAGTACCACATATCGACAAACTATGTTGAATTTTGATGAGCGATGGTCGATAGAAATATGATAGAAATAGAAATGGTATGGAATCTTTACCAAACAATTTTTTTATAACTCTTGTTTGAATTTCTAAAGAAATTTACTAAATATAATATCTTGAGTAATAATGTATGATTAATATCAACCCTCAACATTTTTTCAATCGCTATTTACCTTTTTGATAATTAAGAGGGAAAAAGATTTGTTAAATAAGCAAAAAGTTAAATTTCTAAAACACCTAAATTGAGACGTAGTTTGTAGAAACTATTTTCTAGTTGGGGTTTTGGAAAGATGTATGCCAGTTGAGAATCGGTTGATATAAAATTTATGCTGATATTTTCTTTGGAAATATGATCTCTGTTAAAATGATGTCTAACTTCTATATGTTTTGTTCGTGAGTGATGTACAGGATTATTTGTGAGATCAATTGCGCTTTTACTATCATACATTAGTGGTACATGTTTAAAATTTAGACCACGGTCTTGCAAAGTCTGTATCATCCATAAGATTTGAGCAGAGCAACCACTTAGAGCAATATACTCTGCCTCCGTGGTGGATAATGCAATACAATTCTGTTTTCTGCTTTACCATGCTACTAATGCATGTCCTAACATAAAGCATGCTCTATTAATACTTTTTCTATCAACTAGATTTCCAGCATAATCTGCATCTGAAAAACCTTTTAATTCAAAGTTATCGTTTATTGGATACCAAAGACCAAACCGTGGGGTGTGCAACAAATATCTTATAATTCTTTTAACAGCTTTTAAATGAGATTCTTTTTGGTTAGACTGAAAACGTGCACACAAGCAGACAGAAAACATGATGTCAGGTCTAGAAGCGGTAAGATAAAGGGGTGATCCAATCATACCTCTGTATTGCTTTTGATCAACTGCCTTACCTTTTTCATCCTTGTCAAGCTTAATTGTTGTACTCATGGGGGTTCTTGCTATTTTAGCATCCTTCAATCCAAATTTGTTGACAAGTTCCCTAATATATTTTGTTTGAGAAATGAATGTACCTTTATCGCTTTGTTTGATTTGAAATCCTAAAAAGAATTTTAACTCTCCGACCAAGCTCATTTCAAACTTTTCCTACATGACTTTTTCAAATTTATCATACAATAACTTGGTAGTAGCACCATAAATGATGTCATCAACACATATTTGAACAATCAAAAGATCATCGTTTTCATGCAACAGAAATAGTGTGGTGTCTACACAGCCCTTTTTGAACCCATTTTCAAGGAGATAAGAACTAAGACATTCATACCAAGCTCTAGGAGTTTGTTTTAATCCATACAATGCATTTCTAAGTTTATATATATGGTTTGGATATTCATGACTTTCAAAACCTTCTGGTTGTTTAACAAACACATCTTCTTTTAAAATTCCGTTAAGAAAAGCACTTTTAATGTCCATTTGTCTTAGTTTAAATCCTTTGTAGTAAGCAAAAGCTAATAATATTCTAATTGATTCTAGTCTAGCTACTGGCTCAAAAGTTTCATCAAAGTCAACTTGTAAAGGCCCGAAAATCCGTACTCCTTTGAGCTGGCAACATTCCACAACAATCCAGCCAAAGAGGAACAAACTTCCGAAACTTTATGGTTTAAGAAAGAAGAAAGAGGTAGAAGGAGAGAGAAAAAGAGAGAAGAAGAAAGAAAAGAACAACAATAGAAACAGAAAGAACAATAAAACAATATCAGAATCTCACAGTCGCAGCGGAACAACATATAATAGATGAATGAATATTCATTAAACAAAAGAACTGTATATTTTATACATTACATCACATCGTATTACATTTCATCATCAGAGTTTACAACAAACAAACAGCGAAAAAGAAATACTATATACCATAGATACAATAAATAATAGACTACGCCATCCTGCTCGCCTCCTGCCCTCCATAGCACTCCTAAATCCAGGATAACCTGATAACCAAACTCTAGACTGCCCGTGTGGAAATTGGTGGGCATCCAGAGTTTAGGAAGGGAACAATAAACTCCAGGTCAGTCATGTGACTGGTGTGAGAACTAAAAACAGTTATTTATCTTTTAAACAAAGAACAGGAGAAATTTTAAAAGAAAATTTGCAATGCTTTTTTGAAAATGAAACTACCATAAGGTCTCCTGCCACACACACAATGCAAACGCAGACTTGGAGGAGGTTTCTCCTTATGATAGTCAAAGATGCTTACTACGCAAAATCAAATCATTTTTGATATTATTATTAGTGCATAGTGTAGAAAACAATTTCGAAAGTAGAATATAAATCTTAGCCAGCATAGGTACCGTTATATTATGCCCGCTATAGCTACCTCCTGAGGAGGCAGGTTATACAACCAAAACCGTACAAGGCTCGTATTGTTTCTTTGGATTTCCAACAAATGGTCAAGCCAAGGAACTTCCCATTGCCACATGGAAACGCCTCTGGAATGACGTCCCGAGAACCTAACCGGATCTCTGCCAACACAAGGCCGGGTTACCCCTAACTGGGTAACTACTGACACGAATATGTCATTCCCCGATCGTAACCGATCTATATCCGAGGATCCCCGATTTCCAACAACCACAAAGTAATAAATTTGCAGTAACCACATAGGTTAAGTATCTGGGCTCCATACCATGATACCACCTCTATCCAGAAGGAATGACATACACTAAAGGGGTGCTACCCCCTAATAACCTTGCCGCATCTTTCCTGTTTTAACCATTTCCGGGGTGTGAGGCTCGATGAAGTCTCGTCCACAAAGCCACGCTTTATACAAAAGCTGCTTTGGGTCAACAAATGATCAAAGAAACGATCATCAAGATAGACGATCAAACAAATGATCCTATCACAAACGATCAACCAATGATCATTTCACAGCATCACTCAGCATGCCACAATACCAAATTGGGAGTATATAACTAATGACCTTCAACTATATAACCTCTGAGCTCGTACGTCTCAGAGAAGGGTGTTAAGCTAAGAGAATAAATTCTCCGCCACCAATAGAAATATATTTGATAGAAATCAGCTTTATATCTCAACTTGTAATGTCAAACATACAATCCATACAAGTCCGTTCCGGGATCGAACGAAACCGAAGGCACTTCCAAAGAAGTCCTTGCAATCCGGATATTCATTAATCACGTCCGGACTTCCCGTCACTAAGGGTGATAAAACCTCTGTACCGGAGATCAGCCGATACAGAGTAACTCGACGGTAATCCATCTGTTTTCACAAATATCCGGTCTTCAACACCGGTCTTCAAATGCAATTCATAACGACGTATCACATATTCGGAGTGGGTTATACGACCCCATGGTCCTTTCCCGGTTAACCCGAATAGTGAGCGCTTATTTTAAAAATAAGTGTGGCATTCAAATTCAAGCAATCACAACAAATATCTATTTAAAGGTAAATATTGATAGTCGGTTATTTAACTATCAATAAAGATGCGCAACATCACCAGATTCCAAATAATTTCTCAAATTATTTAATTTCCCAAAAAATATCTTTACAAGATATAAAATTTTCCGCACTTTGAAAATAAACAACGTTTATTTTGAGACAAATTTCCCTTTCCATTTCTAAATTCCATAGTGAATTTATATTTCCAATTATCTATTGGTCTACAGTTTTCAATAGATTTCAAATATTCAATTCCAATTTATCTTCAAAAAGATAAATTCTTAAAAACATTCCATTTCATATTGGAAAAGCATTTCCATACTTATTTAATAATAAGTAATTCAAAAATCCTATTTATTTTCAACAATTTGAAAATATTCAATATACTTAAACCATAATTAAGTATATTTTTCATTCCTTAAGGAAAAACGTTCTTTTATTCACATTTACTTGGGTCAAAATGAATGTTGCGTAAAACATCGTTACGACGACCCAAAAACACTAGTAAAGGGATTCGAAATTTAAATTAGATATGTAAATCCCAATACTATACAAAATATTTTCTTTCGGAAATCATTTACTATAACAACAGTGTTATAGTCCACCATTTCCTTCTATTTCTTGAAAACGTCTATTTCAACAATAAATGTTGAAATCTATGTTTTCATTCCCTTTTATTTCTCGAAAACGTCTATTTCAACAATGAATGTTGAAATCTATGTATTCGATACTTAATGCATTTCAAAACACCTTTAAATCGTTTTAAATTCCATTTAAAACATTCCTTTCCCAAAATATATCCATTTTCTTTAATGATATATTTACTGTTCAAAATCGTGAATATAACTCCTTTAACAAATTCTATATTCAATTTATCAAATTCTGTTTATTTCGAATTTATAACAATGTTTATAAATTCCATTCCTATTCATAAACTTCAATTTATAAATCTCTTTTACTAATCCAATTCAATTTATAAATCCAATTTCTATACCAAAGGTTCGTATTATAAGTTAAGAGCTTATAATCCATTTATTTACTAAACTGTTCTTTTACAACTTCACCAATTTTTAAATCTTATCACTGATAAGATTCCTTTATTTATTTTTTTAACAGTTTTCAACTTATAAAAACCTCCTTTATTAACAATTTCTATAAATATCCCATTTAAATGGCAAAAATCCATTTTTATAAGTTAATTACTTATAAAACTTTTATTTTCAACATCTATTCATTTTATAACTTTCACGATTTATAAATCTATAAATTTTAATGAAATTCATTTTATACATCAACTTAACACATAATAGACTCGTTTCATAATTCCAATAAATTTAATTTACAAATATCAATTTACAAAATCTCTCATATAACTATTTATGATAATTATTCAAAACCCAAATCTAACTATTTTATAAATCTATTTATTTAAAATTTTCCTTTTGGGTTATATTTTATAAAAGTATCAATTTTTATAACATAAAAACTTATACGTTTATTTATTTTAAAGTGAATCAATTCAAAATTTAAATAAAACATATACTTTGGGAAAAATCACTTTGAAATCCTTTTAAAAATAAAAATCGTTATTTTTAACTTTAAAAATAAATCCGATGATGCAACAGCATCATATAATCAATCACGGGAACAACATCATATATATCAATATGAAAGTCAACAATCATCACAATATTTATAAACAAATAAATATTTGTGAGGAATCCAGTTGGATCCCTCCAACCTGTTCCCCTGCAACCACAGACGTTAACACAATACCAATCCCGCTTCAAGACGGGATATCACGGTATATGGGATTTTATAAAATATATATCCGCTTAATAGGCGGCGCAATAGGGTCTCATCCGCTATACAAGGCGGGAAATCAATCAACTGCAATATATACATATGCCAATATATATATATATATATATATATATATATATTGCTATATATAGATATATCCTACTATATCTAATATCACAATCAAGCAAACAATCAATCAATCAGCAAATTTTAAATATAACTATTTAAAATTTAAATAAACCCTTTTGAGTGAGAAGTTCTCACCTTAGCTTTGCGATCCATTTTCCATTCCGAATTGTTTCCTTCCCAATTTTAACCTTGTATACGCAATTATATACATTTATTAATATTGGAACCAATCAAGCAATTAAATTCTTCATTTGATTAATTTAATTAACTAACCATTAAATTTTAACTAATGATTTTCTTTTCAACTAAATTTACTTAAATAAATTATTCTTCCCCTTTCAAACTAATCATCGATAGTTTTAATTAACCAATTTTTCCTTTTATAATTTTATTTAAACTAATTATTTTACTTTAAATTAATATCTTTAAAACAAATTTCTTTTAAATAAATTTGTTTAAAAATTTAAATTTTGAAACTAAATTCCCTTTAAATAATTCAATATCCATTTTTATTTCCAAAAGTCTTGTGTATATTTATAAAATAACTTACATAGAGTTCATAAAACTAATTTATATAAACTTTCACATTTTTTTTTTAGTTTTCAAAATCTATTTACACTCATATTTATAAACGAAATAACTTATATGGTTATCTGCAATTTCTATTCATAAACCCTATGTAAATACACATGTGCCTTTATTTTTCTGTTTTCCTATAAAAATTATAAACAACAAAATTTAATTTTTTTTTTCTTTTACTGTAAACTCTTCTGCAATTTTAAACAGTAATAATCTTACTGTAATTATATTAAAGAAAAACTTTAGGATCTAAGAAAGTAAATTATACCCCACAGTATAAATCGATCGAGCATCGTCGCCCATTCACCTGCGACCCACGCCACCATCGCGAATTGCGATTCACGAACCCCAGCTTCGCCGTTATCCCCAAATCCTGATCTAGCCACGAACGAAACCACCATCTCGCGCGCTCCCCCGCGTACGCGAGCGCCACCATGAACGCGCAGCCTTCTCCTCCAAATCGCGACCACGCCGCATCGTCGCGCGCCTCCTGCCCTAACGCCGCGGCCTAGAGCCCTTCGCGAACGCGCGCCCCTCAACGAATTCGCCGCCTCCACGATTTGAATTCAAGCTCGATTTGATTTTCTTTTCTTTTTTTCTTTTTTTCTAATCTGAAGAGGGGCTTCGGCCGATTCTTTTTTTTTTATTTGAATGAATTTGAGAAAGAGGGAGACTTCGATTTTGAAAACAGATTAAAAAGGCACGAAGTTTTTAATTCGAACGAGCGGCCATTATTACCTTTTCTCTGGCAATTTGATTTCTGGAGAGGGAGGAGAATATTTAAAAAAATGAAAGGAACATGGGCTGCACGATCGAAGGCGTGATGTTAGGAGCGATCTTAGGCGTGATAAATGGGATGTTGTAGTTTACAATATTTAAATTTTAATTTTAAATTTTCCTTTGTTTTAATACAATTTTCTACGCGTGTATGTGTCGTATTTTCACACAACAACTCCGATTGATACGAAATTTGAAACACGGCAATAATTCAATATTCCGAACTCAATGGAACTGGTTTCGTCGAATTCCGAGACTGTATGAAAAATGACTATTTTTAAATATCGATTTAAACGATATAAATTCAAAACTGAACAATTCACTATTAATTTCAAATCTGAAGCTTCTATTATCTTCAGTATTATCAATATAAATTTTATAAGCCTTTGAAATATTTTTAAATCAACTTAAAATTGAAGATTCAAATTTTTATTCAACTTTCAATAGATTAAATTTTATAATTTAATCGCCAAATTCATTCTGATAATTTGAAATTCCAGTCAAACCATCATTCAAATATTTAAAATTAATTAAATATTTTCAAATTAAATTGTTCAAAATTCTGGGTCGTTACAATCTTCCCCCCTTAAAAGAATTTCGTCCCGAAATTACAAGTTAGGAAGAAATGGTCCTTAACTCGTCTACTATTTACCCAAAACCAAATAGTTTTATCAATCCATTAACCTAAAACTTTTTATTAAAGATCCATTATCACTTCAACTAGCTTTCCAACTTCAATTATAAGTTTCAACAACATTGTTTTCTTCACAATTCAAATTTAAATTTAAATTCAAATTTCAAACTATCCAATTTTTCCAAAAATTTTCTAACACCCTAAATTTTCGAAAAATTTCGCCAACGTCTCCTTTGCGTGGCTAGCTCGGCACGACTACAAAATAGCACCACGGCCCCTCAGAATCAAAAAGAAAAGAGAAAGTCAAGTGGCTGGAGAAGAAAATCATCAAATCCCATACTAAAATTGAAATACGTACCTTTTTGTCGAGCAATTCAATTTTATCTTTGAAATCAAAATCCCAATTCCTTTATAACACCTGTATAATCTGCTAGTAGTAGTATACATAATATCCAACTACAATATTCAAACCATTTTGCCAATTCTGTTGGAAAATTTTCAACATATACTTCTTATATCATCTTTAGCTTTACTATTGAAGTTATACATTCATTTCCACTCAATTTTGCATTTCAATTTCATTTGGATTCAATTTACAATTTCAAATCTAATTAGATTCGATTTATCTTCTGAATATTGAATTTCATTGATTAACTTTTATTTACAACTGCACTATTTTAAATTAGTTCCAATTACTTAATTCATATTCATTCTAGTTTATAACTAATTTAAATTGATACCAATTCAATTTATCTTAGTTTTACAATTGATTCTATGAATTATGATAATTCCATATTCATATTCATTCCATTTGAAATTATTTCACAAATTAATAAATTATCAAGTTAATTAACTTGAATTCAATCCATTTTATTTTATAATATATTTACTGTTCAAAATCGTGAATATAACTCCTTTAACAAATTCTATATTCAATTTATCAAATTCCGTTTATTTCGAATTTATAACAATGTTTATAAATTCCATTCCTATTCATAAACTTCAATTTATAAATCTCTTTTACTAATCCAATTCAATTTATAAATCCAATTTCTATACCAAAGGTTCGTATTATAAGTTAAGAGCTTATAATCCATTTATTTACTAAACTGTTCTTTTACAACTTCACCAATTTTTAAATCTTATCACTGATAAGATTCCTTTATTTACTTTTTTAACAGTTTTCAACTTATAAAAACCTCCTTTATTAACAATTTCTATAAATATCCCCTTTAAATGGCAAAAATCCATTTTTATAAGTTATTACTTATAAAACTTTTATTTTCATCATCTATTCATTTTATAACTTTCACGATTTATAAATCTATAAATTTTAATGAAATTCATTTTATACATCAACTTAACACTTAATAGACTCGTTTCATAATTCCAATAAATTTAATTTATAAATATCAATTTATAAAATCTCTCATATAATTATTTATGATAATTATTCAAAACCCAAATCTAACTATTTTATAAATCTATTTATTTAAAATTTTCCTTTTGGGTTATATTTTATAAAAGTATCAATTTTTATAACATAAAAACTTATACGTTTATTTATTTTAAAGTGAATCAATTCAAAAATTAAATAAAACACATACTTTGGGAAAAATCACTTTAAAATCCTTTTAAAAATAAAAATCGTTATTTTTAACTTTAAAAATAAATCCGATGATGCAACAGCATCATATAATCAATCACGGGAACAACATCAAATATATCAATATGAAAGTCAACAATCATCACAATATTTATAAACAAATAAATATTTGTGAGGAATCCAGTTGGATCCCTCCAACCTGTTTCCCTGCAACCACAGACGTTAACACAATACCAATCCCGCTTCAAGACGGGATATCGCGGTATATGGGATTTTATAAAGTATATATCCGCTTAATAGGCGGCGCAATAGGGTCTCATCCGCTATACAATGCGGGAAATCAATCAACTGCAATATATACATATGCCAATATATATATATATATATATATATATATATATATATATATATATATATTGCTATATATAGATATATCCTACTATATCTAATATCACAATCAAGCAAACAATCAATCAATCAGCAAATTTTAAATATAACTATTTAAAATTTAAATAAACCCTTTTTAGTGAGAAGTTCTCACCTTAGTTTTGCGATCCATTTTCCATTCCGAATTGTTTCCTTCCCAATTTTAACCTTGTATACGCAATTATATACATTTATTAATATTGGAACCAATCAAACAATTAAATTCTTCATTTGATTAATTTAATTAACTAACCATTAAATTTTAACCAATGATTTTCTTTTCAACTAAATTTACTTAAATAAATTATTCTTCCCCTTTCAAACTAATCATCGATAGTTTTAATTAACCAATTTCTCCTTTTATAATTTTATTTAAACTAATTATTTTACTTTAAATTAATATATTTAAAACAAATTTCTTTTAAATAAATTTGTTTAAAAATTTAAATTTTGAAACTAAATTCCCTTTAAATAATTCAATATCCATTTTTATTTCCAAAAGTCTTGTGTATATTTATAAAATAACTTACATAGAGTTCATAAAACTAATTTATATAAACTTTCACATTTTTTTTTTTAGTTTTCAAAATCTATTTACACTCATATTTATAAACGAAATAACTTATATGGTTATCTGCAATTTCTATTCATAAACCCTATGTAAATACACATGTGCCTTTATTTTTCTGTTTTCCTGTAAAAATTATAAACAGCAAAATTTAATTTTTTTTTTCTTTTACTGTAAACTCTTCTGCAATTTTAAATAGTAATAATCTTACTGTAATTATATAAAAGAAAAACTTTAGGATCTAAGAAAGTAAATTATACCCCACAGTATAAATCGATCGAGCATCGCCGCCCATTCACCTGCGACCCACGCCACCATCTCGAATTGCGATTCACGAACCCCAGCTTCGCCGATATCCCCAAATACTGCTCTAGCCACGAACGAAACCACCATCTCGCGCGCGCCCTCGCGTATGCGAGCGCCACCATGAATGCGCAGCCTTCTCCTCCAAATCGCGACCACGCCGCATCGTCGCGGCCACCTGCCCTGACGCCGCGGCCTAGAGCCCTTCGCGAACGCGCGCCCCTCAACGAAGTCGCCGCCTCCACGATTTGAATTCGAGCTCGATTTGATTTTCTTTTCTTTTTTTTTCTAATCTGAAGAGGGGCTTCGGCCGATTCTTTTTTTTTATTTGAATGAATTTGAGAAAGAGGGAGACTTCGATTTTGAAAACAGATTAAAAAGGCACGAAGTTTTTAATTCGAACGAGCGGCCATTATTATCTTTTCTCTGGCAATTTGATTTCTGGAGAGGGAGGAGAATATTTAAAAAATGAAAGGAACATGGGCTGCACGATCGAAGGCGTGATGTTAGGAGCGATCTTAGGCGTGATAAATGGGATGCTGTCGTTGACAATATTTAAATTTTAATTTTAAATTTTCCTTTGTTTTAATACAACTTTCTACGCGTGTATGTGTCGTATTTTCACACAACAACTCCGATTGATACGAAATTTGAAACCCGGCAATAATTCAATATTCCGGACTCAATGGAACTGGTTTCGTCGAATTCCGAGACTGTATGAAAAATGACTATTTTTAAATATCGATTTAAACGATATAAATTCAAAACTGAACAATTCACTATTAATTTCAAATCTGAAGCTTCTATTATCTTCAGTATTATCAATATAAATTTTATAAGCCTTTGAAATATTTTTAAATCAACTTAAAATTGAAGATTCAAATTTTTATTCAACTTTCAATAGATTAAATTTTATAATTTAATCGCCAAATTCATTCTGATAATTTGAAATTCCAGTCAAACCATCATTCAAATATTTAAAATTAATTAAATATTTTCAAATTAAATTGTTCAAAATTCTGGGTCGTTACAATCTTCTCCCCTTAAAAGAATTTCGTCCCGAAATTACAAGTTAGGAAGAAATGATCCTTAACTCGTCTACTATTTACCCAAAACCAAATAGTTTTATCAATCCATTAACCTAAATCTTTTTATTAAAGATCCATTATCACTTAAACTAGCTTTCCAACTTCAATTATAAGTTTCAACAACATTGTTTTCTTCACAATTCAAATTTAAATTTAAATTCAAATTTCAAACTTTCAAATTTTCTCAAAAATTTTCTAACACCCTAAATTTTCGAAAAATTTCGCCAGCGTCTCCTTTGCGCGGCTAGCTCGGCACGACTACAAAATAGCACCACGGCCCCTCGGAATCAAAAAGAAAAGAGAAAGCCAAGTGGCTGGAGAAGAAAATCATCAAATCCCATACTAAAATTGAAATACGTACCTTTTTGTCGAGCAATTCAATTTTATCTTTGAAATCAAAATCCCAATTCCTTTATAACACCTGTATAATCTGCTAGTAGTAGTATACATAGCATCCAACTACAATATTCAAACCATTTTGCCAATTCTATTGCAAAATTTTCAATATATCCTTCTTATATCATCTTTAGCTTTACTATTGAAGTTATACATTCATTTCCACTCAATTTTGCATTTCAATTTCATTTGGATTCAATTTACAATTTCAAATCTAATTAGATTCAATTTATCTTCTGAATATTGAATTTCATTGATTAACTTTTATTTACAACTGCACTATTTTAAATTAGTTCCAATTACTTAATTCATATTCATTCTAGTTTATAACTAATTTAAATTGATACCAATTCAATTTATCTTAGTTTTCCAATTGATTCTATGAATTATGATAATTCCATATTCATATTCATTCCATTTGAAATTATTTCACAAATTAATAAATTATCAAGTTAATTTACTTGAATTCAATCCATTTTATTTTATAATATATTTACTGTTCAAAGTCGTGAATATAACTCCTTTAACAAATTCTATATTCAATTTATCAAATTCCGTTTATTTCGAATTTATAACAATGTTTATAAATTCCATTCCTATTCATAAACTTCAATTTATAAATCTCTTTTACTAATCCAATTCAATTTATAAATCCAATTTCTATACCAAAGGTTCGTATTATAAGTTAAGAGCTTATAATCCATTTATTTACTAAACTGTTCTTTTACAACTTCACCAATTTTTAAATCTTATCACTGATAAGATTCCTTTATTTATTTTTTTAACAGTTTTCAACTTATAAAAACCTCCTTTATTAACAATTTCTATAAATATCCCCTTTGAATGGCAAAAATCCATTTTTATAAGTTAATTACTTATAAAACTTTTATTTTCAACATCTATTCATTTTATAACTTTCACGATTTATAAATCTATAAATTTTAATGATATTCATTTTATACATCAACTTAACACTTAATAGACTCGTTTCATAATTCTAATAAATTTAATTTATAAATATCAATTTATAAAATCTCTCATATAACTATTTATGATAATTATTCAAAACCCAAATCTAACTATTTTATAAATCTATTTATTTAAAATTTTCCTTTTGGGTTATATTTTATAAAAGTATCAATTTTTATAACATAAAAACTTATACGTTTATTTATTTTAAAGTGAATCAATTCAAAAATTAAATAAAACATATACTTTGGGAAAAATCACTTTAAAATCCTTTTAAAAATAAAAATCGTTATAACTTTAAAAATAAATCCGATGATGCAATGGCATCATATAATCAATCACGGGAACAACATCATATATATCAATATGAAAGTCAACAATCATCACAATATTTATAAACAAATAAATATTTGTGAGGAATCCAGTTGGATCCCTCCAACCTCTTTCCCTGCAACCACAGACGTTAACACAATACCAATCTCGCTTCAAGATGGGATATCGCGGTATATGGGATTTTATAAAATACATATCCGCTTAATAGGCGGCGCAATAGGGTCTCATCCGCTATACAAGGCGGGAAATCAATCAACTGCAATATATACATATGCCAATATATATATATATATTGCTATATATAGATATATCCTACTATATCTAATATCACAATCAAGCAAACAATCAATCAATCAGCAAATTTTAAATATAACTATTTAAAATTTAAATAAACCTTTTTGAGTGAGAAGTTCTCACCTTAGCTTTGCGATCCATTTTCCATTCCGAATTGTTTCCTTCCCAATTTTAACCTTGTATACGCAATTATATGCATTTATTAATATTGGAACCAATCAAACAATTAAATTCTTCATTTGATCAATTTAATTAACTAACCATTAAATTTTAACCAATGATTTTCTTTTCAACTAAATTTACTTAAATAAATTATTTTCCCCTTTCAAACTAATCATCGATAGTTTTAATTAACCAATTTCTCCTTTTATAATTTTATTTAAACTAATTATTTTACTTTAAATTAATATCTTTAAAACAAATTTCTTTTAAATAAATTTGTTCAAAAATTTAAATTTTGAAACTAAATTCCCTTTAAATAATTCAATATCCATTTTTATTTCCAAAAATCTTGTGTATACTTATAAAATAACTTACATAGAGTTCATAAAACTAATTTATATAAACTTTCACCTTTTTTTTTTAGTTTTCAAAATCTATTTACACTCATATTTATAAACGAAATAACTTATATGGTTATCTGCAATTTCTATTCATAAACCCTATGTAAATACACATGTGCCTTTATTTTTCTGTTTTCCTGTAAAAATTATAAACAGCAAAATTTAATTTTTTTTTTCTTTTACTGTAAACTCTTCTGCAATTTTAAACAGTAATAATCTTACTGTAATTATATAAAAGAAAAACTTTAGGATCTAAGAAAGTAAATTATACCCCACAGTATAAATCGATCGAGCATCGCCGCCCATTCACCTGCGACCCATGCCACCATCGCGAATTGCGATTCACGAACCCCAGCTTCGCCGATATCCCCAAATACTGCTCTAGCCACGAACGAAACCACCATCTCGCGCGCGCCCTCGCGTATGCGAGCGCCACCATGAACGCGCAACCTTCTCCTCCAAATCGCGACCACGCCGCATCGTCGCGGCCACCTGCCCTGACGCCGCGGCCTAGAGCCCTTCGCGAACGCGCGCCCCTCAACGAAGTCGCCGCCTCCACGATTTGAATTCGAGCTCGATTTGATTTTCTTTTCTTTTTTTTTCTAATCTGAAGAGGGGCTTCGGCCGATTTTTTTTTTATTATTTGAATAAATTTGAGAAAGAGGGAGACTTCGATTTTGAAAACAGATTAAAAAGGCACAAAGTTTTCAATTCGAACGAGCGGCCATTATTATCTTTTCTCTGGCAATTTGATTTCTGGAGAGGGAGGAGAATATTTAAAAAATGAAAGGAACATGGGCTGCACGATCGAAGGCGTGATGTTAGGAGCGATCTTAGGCGTGATAAATGGGATGCTGTCGTTGACAATATTTAAATTTTAATTTTAAATTTTCCTTTGTTTTAATACAACTTTCTACGCGTGTATGTGTCGTATTTTCACACAACAACTCCGATTGATACGAAATTTGAAACTCGGCAATAATTCAATATTCCGGACTCAATGGAACTGGTTTCGTCGAATTCCGAGACTGTATGAAAAATGACTATTTTTAAAAATCGATTTAAACGATATAAATTCAAAACTGAACAATTCACTATTAATTTCAAATCTGAAGCTTCTATTATCTTCAGTATTATCAATATAAATTTTATAAGCCTTTGAAATATTTTTAAATCAACTTAAAATTGAAGATTCAAATTTTTATTCAACTTTCAATAGATTAAATTTTATAATTTAATCGCCAAATTCATTCTGATAATTTGAAATTCCAGTCAAACCATCATTCAAATATTTAAAATTAATTAAATATTTTCAAATTAAATTGTTCAAAATTCTGGGTCGTTACACAACTCCTTCAATTTGATTGTATCCTTTAACGACTAATCTTGCTTTATTTCTAATTACATTTCCAGATTCATCATATTTATTTTTAAAAATCCATTTTGTTCCTACGACTGGATAATCCTTAGGTCTAGGTGCTATACTCCAAACATTATTTCGTTCAAATTGATTTAGCTCTTCTTGCATGGCCATAAACCAGTTTACATCATTAAGAGCTGTATCTATTGGTTATATTTCTCAAATAAATCCACTATATAAACATAGATCACATAGATTTCTAAAAGAGGAACGAGTTTGTATACCTGCTATAGAGTTTCCTATTACCAATTCTGGAGGATGGTCTGCTTTGAATTTCAGTTTCTCTAGATCCAGATTCCTTCGGACTTCTTTAGTTGTGGCAGTTTCCTTTGGTTTTTCATGTTCATTTTTTCGTTCTCTTCTTCAACATTGCTTTTGGTTGTTTCCTGATCATCTGTGCCTTCATCAAATTTCACATTGATTGACTCCATGATCGTTTTAGCCTTTTTGTTGTAGACTCTATAAGCTTTGCTTCTAGAAGAGTAACCCATGAAAATGCCCTCTTAAGCTTTTACTTCAAATTTTCCTAATTGATCACCTGTATTGACAATATAGCAAGGACACCCAAACACTTTGAAGTAAGCAATGTTTGGTTTATTTTTGAACCATAGCTCATAGGGTGTTTTGTTAAGAATCGGTCTAATCATAACTCTATTCATTACATAACATGCTGTATTTACTGCTTCTGCCCAAAAATGCAAAGGTAGTTCATACTCATTTATCATAGACCTAGCCAACTCTTGCAAAGTTTGATTCTTTCTCTCAACTACCCCATTTTGATGTGGAGTACGTGGTGCAGAGAATTCATGTTTGAATCCATTTTCATCACAAAAAAGTTCAAATTCATAATTTTCAAATTCTCCACCATGATCACTTCTTAGTGAAATAATAGAAACTTCCTTTTCATTTTGGACTAATTTTGTGAAATTTTTGAAGTATGAAAATGTTTCTAATTTCTTAGCTAAGAAATATACCCATGTATATCTTGAGTAATCATCAACTATCACAAAACAATATTTCTTACCACCTAAGCTAGCAATATCGTTAGGTCCAAATAGATCCATATGAACTAGTTCAAGAACTCTAGAAGTGCTTACATTGTTCTTGGCATGAAACGATGATTTTTTAAGTTTTCCCATAGTACATGCTTTACATAGAAATTTTTTTCGTAATCATGTGATGGCATCCCTTTTACCAAATCTTTTTTTTCAATTTGTTTAACAGATTCATGCTATCATGCCCTAATTGTCTATGCCATAAATTTACTTCCATATCCTTGGCTACCAAACATTTTGAAAGGGTGATATCATCAAACGACAGAGAGTATATATTACCTTTCCTCTTACCCGAAAATAAGATTTCTTTTAATGATTGGTCAACTATTTTTCACAAGTCAGAGTCAAAAATAACATTTATACCTTTATCACATAGCTGGTGGATTGATATCAAATTGTGCTGCAGATTTTCAACATATAGTACGTTATTTAAGGTAAATGTATTGTTACCTACTTTACCTTTACTGACAATTCTACACTTGTCATTGTTACCCATTGTGACTTTGCCACCTCTATACTTTTCTAGGCTAAGGAACTTTGATTTGTCGCTTGTCATGTGCCTGGAACAGCCAGAATCCAGGTACCATTGATGTTGTTCCTTAGCCTGCCAGCATACCTACACAAGAAGAGAGTTTAGTGACCTATTTGTTTTTATAGGTCCATGATTATTAGTGGAGATAAATTTGAAAGATAGGTTTGTGGAGACCCAAAATTGTTTATATATGTTCCTTTCGGCACCCAGATTAGTTTATCTTTAAGATATTTTATATTTGTGCCTTTTGGAACCCAAATTGGTATAGTTTTCACGTGTTTGGGTCTATACCAACAATTGTTTTGATTGTGTCCAAATTTTCTATAAATTGTGCACATTGAACCGACTTGATTAATTTTATTTCTAACATTTTGAGATTTATTATATCCAAGTCCTTGTCTAACTCTATTAACAGTTTGTTTTCCTAATAGCATATTCAATGATTTTTCACCTTTTGAAAATTTATCTAAAGTCGTCGATAGTTGTTGGACTTGTGTCTTGAGAGATTCATTTTCGTTTAACAATTGTGTGCACCTTTTAGTAGAATTTTCTCTTCTTGCATTTTCACTTTCTTTCAAAGTCAGAATTTCATTTTCAAGCGATTTAATTTTGATTTCTGATTTTTTAATCTCTTCTTTGAATGTTGGACACTTATCACACTTAAGGATCCTACTTTGATAGGTTTTAACTAATTTGTCAAGTTGTTCATTTAAATCTATCAAAGTATCTTTTTGTGATTCAAGTTTGGCATATTTTTCCCTAAGTCGTTCAAAACAGCCATTTACTTCGTGGAAATATATAAGTAATTCTGAATGAGAAAGTTTTGATACCTCATTTGGCTCGTCATCATCACTGTCAGTTATTTCACCATGAAGGCACAGATTTGCTCTTTCACTCTCACTACCCATGCTATCACTTTCATCTTCATCAATTTCATACCAAGTAGCTGCAAAACTTCTCATCTTCAGTTTCTTTCCTTGACTGGGTTGATTTTGAGGACAATTTGGCTTGATATAGCCTGGTTTATTACATTTGTGGAAGATGATCCCTTGTTTTTCTGAATTGTCTAGTAATTTTTTTATTCTGCTCTTTACTTGATGATTTTTGGTTGGATTGCCATATTTGCGATTCCACTTTTTGAATCTTTTTATTAATAGTGCTAATTCTGCTTCACCGTCATCATCATCATCTTCATTTTCAGTTGTTCCTTTGAGAGCTGTTGATTTCTTTCGAGTGTATCCTCCTTCACGCTCTTCCTTGAATTTCATTTCTAGCTCATAAGCGGTGAGATTTCCAATGAGCTCTTCCACCTTGATTTGTTTCAAATCCTTCGATTCTTAAATTGCTGTGACTTTTGCTCCAAAACTCCGTGGAAGGACTCTGAGGATTTTTCGAACTATTTCCAATTCCATGTATGATTTTCCAAGAGCTTTTGATTTGTATATGTAGGATCTAGATTAACCCTAGAGGGAGGGTGAATAGGGTTATAGCAAATTTTCTCGATTTAAACACAGAAACAAACTGCAGAAATAAATATGCTGAAAAGTAAATCACACACAAAATTTACCCTGCTTCGGCAACCCCTGCCTACTGCTGCATTCCCAGATTTCTATTAGAATTAAACAGTATCCCGCTTACAAACACTCTACTAGACTCGCAAACCCTTTTGCTCCCGCTCACAAACACTCTCATAGACTCGCACACCCTGCTCCGCCTATAGAGTTTCGCTTACTCGCAAACTCTGCTCCGCCTATAGAGTTTTGCAAACTCGCACACCCTGCTCACTGAACTAATTCTAACTACACAATCTGACACTACCTACAACCTAGGTGGTGATTTACAAATTCTTTGACTTGAAAAAGTAAAAACAACTTCAAAAATACAAGCAGGAGCAAAAATTAAAATATAAACTTGAATCCCTAATTTTTGCTCAAAATAAAACTTAAAAAAAACCCTTTAAAAAATTAAACCCTAAATAAAACTAAATCCCCCTTTATAATACTAAAGCCCTCTTTTATAAACTAGGCCGGCTCATTCTTTTGCTTTATCCCGTTCCACTTTTGTGGCTTGTGAAAAATGGCGGCTCTGATTAATGTGAATTAGGGCTTCGGCTCGCGATCCAAATTTTGGGCTTTTTCTGGAGCACGCCAATGTTGATTCTCTAGTTACCGTGTTGCTCCTCTGTTGATCGATTCTCGTTGCTTGGCTTGCTCGTTGTTTAGCAGCTGCTCTTTTGATTGAGTGCGTCGTTGATTCGGTATGTAATTTCTTTTTGTTGCTGGTTTAGTGATTTGCTTGACTCGATGCCGATGATGATGACTTGGGATTGTTATTTATATGAATTCGACTACACTTGAATTCTGCTCGTATCAGTTTGGTACTTTCCCAATTTGTTAATTGCTTGATGCGCACGGCTTTCCTGATATAATTTCAACTTGTTACTCACGGCTTTGATTTTCACGCGTTCAATTTTTCTTGAATAAAAAGGCAGAAACTTTCTGGTTTTACTTCGTGACTTCTTCAAAGTTACTTATTTGATTTTCTTGACTTGGTCATCTCTAATCTTTTGTCAACTCTGACTTTGGTTACTTGACTTTTTTTATGCGATTGCATGTCCACGGCCATCACCGTTGCACTGATATTGTTTATGGTTATTTCAATACTTCATGTATACTTCCAGTTGTGCTTACCTTGGAGTTTCAGTTAGAGTCTGCACTTGCTTGTAGTTATGTACTTCTGGTCTTTGTATACATGTGAACTTGTGTATCTTGTCTCCATATATTCATCCCTGTAGTTTCTCATTTGCAAGTGCATGTTTCGATTCACTATTGCATTTGCTCATTTGCACAGCTTCACCATTCTTGTTGCCTCTTGCAATATTGGTTTGGTTGTGCACTTGTGGTATGGTTTTACTTGGGCTTGTAGTTGATGTTTATAATTGTTCAATCTGGTACTTGCATTTGTGATCTGATGCAGTTTCATTTCTTCTGTGACACTTGTGATACTCATGTTGATTACTTCATGACTTCGACTGTTTGCATACACTTCATGCAGTCTTCAGTTGCCCGTGTGCTTGTTTGTGTGTTGTATCATGATGCACTTGTTATCTTCACTGTGTCATCTGTACTTGCATTGCTGTTTGGTGGTGCATTTTGTTAGTCTTCATTTGTGTTTGTTACTGTCCTATATATGATGTATGAACTGCTGTGTTGATCACTGATGCATTTGAAGCTGGTCTTGTTGTCGTTGCTATGCAGTTGCTATGCCTTGTAGCTTGCCACTGACTTTTGTCACTGCATCCATTCTGGTTGGTGCAGTATTTATGTTGTTGTTCCCTGGACTTGAACTTGATTGTTACACATCTTCAAATCTTCACTTGGTTGTTGACACTGGTCTGCTGTCATGTTGCTTGTGCACTTCACTGAATTTCACTGCCATACTTATACTTCTGGTTCTTCATGCATGGTTGATCTGCACTTGTACCTCTGGTTGGTCTTGTTTGATTGTCTGGAAGTAATGTTATACTTGAGCTTCACTTTAGCATTGCATTTGTGAGTATGATGTTGTCTGGACATTTGGTCATGTTGCAGTATTCATTGAGCTGAATATCATGGTGTTCTGTTCACCCATTACTCCACTGTTCTTTGTATTTACTTGATTGTTGCAGTCCATGTTGCTGTTGGTCTTCGTTGCATTCATGTCATGTTGCCTTGTGTTGAACCCAGTTTCAAAACTCGGGTTTGACCTTGTGCTCGTGTCGTGATTTTGAATATATTGCATGTGTGTTGAACCCGGTGTTTCATTTGGGTTTGACCTGTGCTCACCTGTCCCTATAAATTGATCAAGTGTATATCGATGTGCATGGCCTTGTGGCATGTACAGTGATACACTGTGCATGTCACACTGTTCGTGTGTGATGAATTCAAGTGTGAATGATGACGAACAACCCAAATAACTGAGGCAAATCATATTTTCAAGAATCATATTTCATTTTATATTGCAAAAAATATTTCTTTTTCAATTTTACTGCGTTAGTAAATATTTTTGCAGATTGCTCAGATGCTGGATTCAAACTGGAATGCAGTTGAAGACAAAATACGAGTGTGAGTGATATGTAGTGAGGAAATTATGTAAACTGAATTGTGATGTAATTGTGATGTAATCAAAAATGTATATGTATAGTGAGAGCTTGAATTTGTACTATTCAAGATTGTAATAAATATTTGTTTGAATAAAATTTCTGTTTGAATTCAAATTCTGTGTAATATATTTTATTCAACAAATATTTATTTAATCTATGAAAAACAAAATAGTACATTACCAAATACATTTAAATGAATATATATGTTTATTATCATCAAACAAAAACATATAAGCGCATACTCATACAATCTCCTCCTTTTGATGATAACAAACATATATTTAAGATTTTGACCGAGGTAAATGTATTTGACCAATTATATACTCTAATTGCTCCCCCTATTTAAATGCTTCCTCTCTACATGATGCTCCCACTACATATATGCATACAAATAGAAACATATAATTAAGCCTAGATGCAAATAGAAAATTATTTGACCTTTGCTTGATTCTATTTGGCAAAATCTTAACTTTTCTCTCCCCCTTTTGTTAACAGCAAAAGAATAATAGTGTGAGAGAAAAATAGAGATAAAGTGATCGATATTAATCCAACATTAAACTCAAATTGAATATAAATATTAAACTTCAATAAGAATCAAACAAAAATCCTAACTACCCTTGTTAGGCGCATATTCCACTTTTAGAATGATGGAAATGGTATTCTCATGTAAAATCATACAAATGTATCTACTTGTGGTACATTTATATCAGGAATTTGAATATCTACTAATCATGCATAGCCGTTAGGACTTCTAAATGAGATTAGTAGTATTCGAATTTAATTTTAAAAATGAAATCAAGTATCTTCTAACCACGCATGACCATGAGGACTTTTAAATGGGATTAGAATCAACTTGTCTATTAAATCAATTAATTTTGATATGCGTTCCATACATGCATAGCCGTGAGGACTTTTAAATGAGCATGGAAGCACATAATCAAAAATCCAAGTAATTCACCCATGCATAACCGTGAGGACTTTTAAATGAGAGTGAATACTTTGGATATTTATTTATTTAAAAAAATGTGACATGAAAAACAAATGATTCTTGATTATAGTACCACATATCGACAAACTATATTGAATATTTGATAAACCATGGTCGATAGAAATAATGATAGATATAGAAATGGTCATGGAATCTTTACCCAACAAAAAGTTTTATAACTCTTGTTTAAATTCCTAAAGAAATTTTCCAAATATATTCTCTTGAGTAATGTATGTTAAATATCAACACTTATCCCCTTTTCAATCACTATTTATCTTTTTGATAATTAGTAGGGAGTCGAATTAGTCAAAATTTGTCATTTAAAATCAAATAAAAATGACTAATCTGAAAATATGGTCAAACAATTATTTTCTCGAAGGGGTTATATGAGAAAAAAATTTCTGCTAAATGAAACTTATGAAAAATATGCAGATATTTTCTTTGAAAAAACGATGCAGTTACTAAATGTCTCAAAATCACATTCAACTAGTAATTTTTCTATCAATTAGATTACCAGTATGATATGCATCTGAATTTATCTTTCTCTCTAAAATATCACTAATTAAATTTGATAAACCAGACCATGAAGTGTGCATAAAAACTCAAACTCAATTTTCAACAGCATTTTAAATGACATTCTTTTGAATTTGGATTGAAGCCATGTAAATAATCAGAAAACCATGAATATAAAATTAGCCGAATTATGACCAAATGTATCCACCAAAACACAATGTTTAATCCAAACAAATATGTATGATGTGATTCAAAGAATAGTGTTTTTGGCATAAATGTAATTGGCTAATTATGTAGACCAAGTCAGAATCAAAAAAAATCATCATTTCTTTTTAACATCTCAATAGTGGCTGATTTCATTCAGAATACGGTACAGATTATCACAATTAATACATCGATCAGATAAGTATACCTTCACCTGTTTTACCTTTACGATAATTTTTCGTGGTTGCCCATTGTGATTCTGTCACCTTTGTACTAGGCTAAGGAACTTTGCTTTGTTGCCCGTTGTGTTTCTGGAACAGCCAAAAATCCAGAAAACACTGTTGTTGTTCCTTAGCCTGCCACCACACCTACATGGGAAAAGATTTATGTGACCTATTTGTTTTTATAGGTTCAAGGTTGTTAATGGCAGACGATTTAGAAAAATAATTTTGTGGAGACCCAAAATTGTTTATATATGTTCCTTTTGGCACCCAAATTTGTTTAACTTTGAGGGATTTTATATTTGTGCCTTTTGGAACCCAAATTGATATAGTTTTCACGTGTTTGGGTCTATACCAACAATTATTTTGATTGTGTCCAAATTTTCTACAAATTGTGCACACTGAATTTTCTTGATAAATCTTGCTTTCAACATTTTCAGATTTATCATATCCAAGTTCTTGTCTAACCGTATTAACAGTTTGCTTTCCTAATAACATATTCAACGATTTTTCACTTTTTGAGAATTTATCTAAAGTCATTGACAATTGTTGGACTTGTGTTTTGAGAGATTCATTTTCATTTATCAATTGTGTGCACTTTTTAATAGAATTCTCTCTCCTAGTATTTTCATTCTCTTTTAAAATCAGAATTTCATTTTCAAGTGATTTTATATTGATTTCTGATTTTTTAATTTCTTTTTCGAATGTTGGACACTTATCACACTTAGGGATCTTACTTTGATAGGTTTTAACTAATTGGTCGAGTTGTTCATTTAATTCTATCAAAGTATCTTTTTGTGATTCAAGTTTGGCATACTTCTCCCTAAGTCGTTCAAAACAGCCATTCACTTCGTGGAAATAAATAAGTAATTCAGAGTGAGTGAGTTTTGATACCTCGCTTGGCTTCATATTGTGCTCTCTGTTTTTTACTTTTTGATTTAGAGATGGATTTCCGTATTTGCGGTTCCTCCTTTTGAATTTCTTCATTAATAATGCCAGCTCGGCTGCTCCATCATCATCCTCATCACAATTGCTATTTACCAATCCTGTTAAGCACATTTCTTTAGCTAAGTCGGTTGTGGAGGACATCTCATTACTGTTGACTTTTGCACCATATATTGCATCGAGAGTATTCCAGATTTTCTGTGCATTTTCACAATGAGAGACGAAATAAAAATTATCACGATTAATATGAGAATATAATATATGCATAGCAAGAGCATTAATCGAGGGAATTTCCTTATTTGTTATATCACACCCATTTTCAATAATATCCCAACATTTAATATTAACAGATTTTAAGTAAAATTCCATTTTCAATTTCCAATCCAAAAAATCTATTCCATCGAAAATAGAAGGAATAATATTGGAACGACCCTCAACAAAAGTATTATCCGGTGGATTCATGACTCTAGAGTTAAAGAAAAATACCGTGCTCTGATACCACTTGTAGGATCTAGATTAACCCTAGAGGGGGGGTGAATAGGGTTATAGCAAATTTTCTCGATTTAAACACAGAAACAAACTACAGAAATAAATATGCTGAAAAGTAAATCACACACAAAATTTACCCAGCTTCGGCAACCCCTGCCTACTGCTGCATTCCCAGATTTCTATTAGAATTAAACAGTATCCCGCTTACAAACACTCTACTAGACTCGCAAACCCTTTTGCTCCCGCTCACAAACACTCTCATAGACTCGCACACCTTGCTCCGCCTATAGAGTTTCGCTTACTCGCAAACTCTTCTCCGCCTATAGAGTTTTGCAAACTCGCACAACCTGCTCATTGAACTAATTCTAACTAGACAATCTGACACTGCCTACAACCTAGGTGGTGATTTATAAATTCTTTGACTTGAAAAAGTAAAAACGACTTCAAAAATACAAGCAGGAGCAAAAATTAAAATATAAACTTGAATCCCTAATTTTTGCTCAAAATAAAACTTAAAAAAAAACCCTTTAAAAAATTAAACCCTAAATAAAACTAAATCCCCCTTTATAATACTAAAGCCCTCTTTTATAAACTAGGCCGACCCATTCTTTTGCTTTATCCCGTTCCTCTTTTGTGGCTTGTGAAAAATGGCGGCTTTCATTAATGTGAATTAAGGCTTCGGCTCGCGATCCAAATTTGGAGCTTTTTCTGGAGCACGCCTATGTTGATTCTCTGGTTACCGTGTTGCTCCTCTGTTGATAGATTCTCGTTGCTTGGCTTGCTCGTTGTTTAGCAGCTGCTCTTTTGATCGAGTGCGTCGTTGATTCGGTATGTAATTTCTTTTTTGTTGCTGGTTTAGTGATTTGCTTGACTCGATGCCGATGATGATGACTTGGGATTGTTATTTATATGAATTCGACTACACTTGAATTCTACTCGTATCAGTTTGGTACTTTCCCAATTTGTTAATTGCTTGATGCGCACGGCTTTCTTGATATAATTTCAACTTGTTACTCACGGCTTTGATTTTCACGCGTTCGATTTTTCTTGAATAAAAAGGCAGAAACTTTCTGGTTTTACTTCGTGACTTCTTCAAAAATACGTATTTGATTTTATTGACTTGGTCATCTCTAATCTTTTGTCAACTCTGACTTCGGTCACTTGACTTTGTTTATGCGATTGCATGTCCATGGCCATCACCGTTGCACTGATATTGTTTCTGGTTATTTCAATACTTCATGTATACTTCCAGTTGTGCTTACCTTGGAGTTTCAGTTAGAGTCTGCACTTGCTTGTAGTTATGTACTTCTGGTCTTTGCATACATGTGAACTTGTGTATCTTGTCTCCATGTATTCATCCCTGTAGTTGCTCACTTGCAAGTGCATGTTTCGATTCACTGTTGCACTTGCTCATTTGCACTGCTTCACCATTCTTGTTGCCTCTTGCAATATTGGTTTGGTTGTGCACTTGTGGTATGGTTTTACTTGGGCTTGTAGTTGATGTTTATAATTGTTCAATCTGGTACTTGCATTTGTGATCTGATGCAGTTTCATTTATTCTATGACACTTGTGATACTCATGTTGATTACTTCATGACTTCGACTGTTTGCATACACTTCATGCAGTCTTCAGTTGCCCGTGTGCTTGTTTGTTTGTTGTATCATGATGCACTTGTTATCTTCACTGTGTCATCTGTACTTGCATTGTTGTTTGGTGGTGCATTTTGTTGGTCTTCATTTGTGTTTGTTACTATCCTATATATGATGTATGAACTGCTGTGTTGATCACTGATGCATTTGAAGCTGGTCTTGTTGCCGTTGCTATGCAGTTGCTATGCCTTGTAGCTTACCACTGACTTGTGTCACTGCATCCATTCTGGTTGGTGCAGTATTTATGTTGTTGTTCCCTGGACTTGAACTTGATTGTTACATATCTTCAAATCTTCACTTGGTTGTTGACACTGGTCTGCTGTCATGTTGCTTGTGGACTTCACTGAATTTCACTGCCATACTTATACTTCTGGTTCTTCATGCATGGTTGATCTGCACTTGTACCTCTGGTTGGTCTTGTTTGATTGTCTGGACAACTTTCTTGTAATGTTATACTTGAGCTTCACTTTAGCATTGCATTTGTGAGTATGATGTTGTCTGGACATTTGGTCATGTTGCAGTATTCATTGAGCTGAATATCATGGTGTTCTGTTCACCCATTACTCCACTGTTCTTTGTATTTACTTGATTGTTGCAGTCCATGTTGCTGTTGGTCTTCGTTGCATTCATGTCATGTTGCCTTGTGTTGAACCCAGTTTCAAAACTCGGGTTTGACCTTGTGCTCGTGTCGTGATATTGAATATATTGCATGTGTGTTGAACCCGGTTTTTCATTTGGGTTTGACCTGTGCTCACTTGTCCCTGTAAATTGATCAAGTGTATATCGATGTGCACGGCCTTGTGGCATGTCCAGTGATACACTGTGCATGTCACACTGTTCGTGTGTGATGAATTCAAGTGTGAATGATGACGAACAACCCAAATAACTGAGGCAAATCATATTTTCAAGAATCATATTTCATTTTATATTGCAAAAAATATTTCTTTTTCAATTTTACTGCGTTAGTGAATATTTTTGCAGATTGCTCAGATGCTGGATTCAAACTGGAATGCAGTTGAAGACAAAATACGAGTGTGAGTGATATGTAGTGAGGAAATTATGTAAACTGAATTGTGATGTAATTATGATGTAATCAAAAATGTATATGTATAGTGAGAGCTTGAATTTGTACTATTCAAGATTGTAATAAATATTTGTTTGAATAAAATTTCTGTTTGAATTCAAATTCTGTGTAATATATTTTATTCAACAAATATTTATTTAATCTACGAAAAACAAAATAGTACATTACCAAATACATTTAAATGAATATATATGTTTATTATCATCAAACAAAAACATATAAGCGCATATTCATACAGTATACAATATTGGAAAGTCGTCCGTACATTTCTTTGACATTTTCTTCTTTAGCAATTGTGAAATTCTCGTATTCGCTGCTTAGCATGGCAAAGCGAGATTCTTTGACTTGAGATGTTCCTTCGTGAGTCACTTCGAGTGTGTGCCATATTTCCTGCGCAGTTAGACAATGTGAGACATGATTAAATTCAAATAATTGATCCAATCAACAGATAATAGAATTCATAGCTTTAGCATTAGCAATTTGTAATTTATTTTCTAGCTCTGTCCATTGATCCATCGGTTTATCTATTTCTTAATTATCTACAATTATAGTTGGTGCTCTATAACCTGTCTCAACAATATTCCAAGCGTCAATTGTTTTCAGAAAGATTTTCATTATTTTTCCAGTAGGCGTATTCACCATTGAACATTGGTGGTCTAACTATGGACTGACCCTCTGCAAAAGCATTATTAAAGGAAGCCATTTTAAAAATTCAAATTTTTAAAACAAAATTTGGTTTTTTGAAAAGACGAATTTTTTTTAAAATAAAATTTAACTTCTATTCCTAGCTCTGATACCACTTGTAGGATCGATTTCACCCTATAGGGGGGTGAATAGGGTGATACTATCAATTATAAAAATTATTGCGGAAGCTTATAAAATTATTTCAACACAGATATGTCAAAAATAATAGCAGCACAAAGAATAGCAGAATAAATGCAGAAATAGAGCGACACAGAATTTACCCAGCTTCGGCAAAACCCTGCCTACGTGTTGCCCCCAAGGTTCCTACTAGAAATTAGATAGTCATACGCTTACACACGTAAACTTGTAACTCCTGCTATTGACTAACCTAACTCTATGCTCAAAACCCTGCCACAACTCAGCCACTGAGTTGCGACTTCTCAAACTACGCTACGTAGTTCGTCCCCTAGTCACACGACTAGAAATAACAACGGTTTAAAAGAAAAATACAGATTAAAAAACAGTTAAAAACTAAAACCCCTAATTTTATACTAAAGCTTTATAGGCCGACCCAATAAAAATCAGAAGAGCTCCCCTTTATATTATATCGGTCGTATTACTTTGCTCTGTAAAATGGCGGCTCGTTACTTTTCCTTATTCAATCAAAATTAAGGCTTTGGAGAAATTTGAAGATGCCGACTTTAATTAGATCGATTGATTTCAATTTCCTTGCTCTGTCGACTGATCGTCTCTTGAGATGCTTTCGGCTGCTTCAATTTGATTGAGTATTACTTTGATTCGGGTATGTAATTTTTGCCTTTTGCACTCTGGTTTAAATACTTAAACTCGATGCAATAATTGTCAATGATGTTGTTTGTTTATATAGGCTTCGAGACCTTTGAATTTCTTTCATATACATTTACTTGAATTTGTCGCTTGATTTTTCTCGGCCATTCGATTTTCTTTTAATGCTAATGATAAGTTCTGACTTGTTCATATCGAATAATTTCATTTACTTCATTAACATGGTTTTGATTTCGAACTCGCTTGATTCCTTGATTGTCACGGCTTTGATTCAGAACCGTTCGATTTTTCCTTGGTCGTTACGGTAGTGAATTTCCTACTTGGCTTTGATTTTTGACATTTTCAATTGTATAATTTGCTTGCTTATCACGGTGTCGACTTCTGACTTGGTCAATTCCTTTGATTTTGTCTTCTGTCTTTGTTCGGCTGTTGAACTTATCTGTAGCATTGTTCATTTTTTATTTTAGACTGTTGCATTGATTTGAAACTGCTGCTTCGTTGTCTTTGTTCAAAACTGTTGTATATAATTTGACTTTGGTTTGAATCGATTAGTTGCTTCGGGTTACTGCAGTTATCACTCTTGTTCATGCAGCTTTCTTCACTTGATGTTTGTTGTGTGGTCTTGAGTCATATCCCTGTTCTCTACTATTGTAATGACTTTGCATATATTTGAAAATACCTGCTTGCTTTTGTCTCGGCCTGTACCTTTGCATTACATTTTCCACCGACATGTGCTTCAATATGCATTGAGTCTTCGTGTTCATTGTGATGGCACTGTCCAGTTGAGTTTGAGTTGCATGTATAATGTAACAACCCTAGGTTTTTATATATTTTTTAATTTTGACTTTATTTTATTTTGAAATTATTTTTAAACTTTTTTTATTTCAAACATTTTCATTTTAAATATAAATGTTGATTATTATATGAATTATAATTTCAAACTGGTATAAATTGAATATTTTCCCGGAAAGTGATTTTTTGGTCAATATGGTCAAACTTTGACTTTTAAATTTAAAATTTAAATATTTGAATTTTTTATTTTATCGCTTATTATGTAAACATATTAAATTTCAAGAATACTGCTTTTCGTTTCGTTGAAATCCGATTTATATTGTGAAAGTTGTGCTTTTTACAATATTGGGTGTAAATTGATTTATTTAATAAAATTATCTATTTTAATTTATATGAATAATATTTTTATTTTTCAAATCATGTTATAATATGTGTTATATGACATGTTAGATATATATTTTATTTTAAACATTTTAAAGTGATGTCGTAATTTTTCCAAAATTTACTGTATTTATTTCCAATTTTTAAAGGCTGTTTTCTAATTTTCTGTTATTTTCTTCATTAAATATTTATTTAAATTAAAATTTATATATTTATTTTGTGAATGCATTTTTATTTTATGTTGTTATCTTTGTTTAAAAATATTTTACAAGTCCATATGAATTTTCCAAAATTTATTCCATTTAATTTCAAATTTTCTAGACTAGTTTGCAATTTTGTGCTATTTTCTGATTTTAAATTTATATAATTAATAAATATTTATAAATATTTTATATTTTGTTAAATTTTAGAAATTTTTACTGAAACTATTATTATTATCAGTAATATAAAATTATATAATTAAATTAAAGAAATTTGAAAAGGCTTTTGACTCTTGGTTTCCAATGGCTTTTTGTGTTCACACCTTTTCACATTTTAACATTTCTTTTCACTCAAATGGCCATATCTCTTCATTCTTTCAGCTGCCACCCTCATTTCTCATTCACGTACTTCGTTTTTTCTCTCATTTCCTTAAAAATATTCGGCCATTTCTGATCTCAAGAGTTTGGTAAAATTTCCTCTTCTTTTCTATATTTTTTCTCTTGTTTCCATGTGAATTGCACTTGCATTCATCACTTCTAGGATCGGCTCCTCTCCATTCCAGCACTGTGGTCACCTCCACCACAACCAGTCACCACCACCTCCATCACAACCCCAAGCCATAGCCATTCCCCCTTGATGTGTAGATCCAACAAAATTTGCAAACACTTCACCTTGTAGCCTAGCCGAGCTCACCTCTTGATCCACCTCCACAAAACCCCACCTTGGCCGCCACTTCCATCACACCACCAGCCAAACTCCGACCTGACACCACTGCCACATCACCACATGACCTCACCTTGCCTCTGGCCTCGACCACTTGCCTTGGCCGTGGCATGTTGTTGCTTTATTTTGCCTTGAAACCTTTGTTATGCCATACAGTTGAAATTCCAAGCACCTACCTCTTCACTATCATGTAAACCATGCTAGGCCGACCTTATGGACCCAAGACCAGATCCAAACTCACCTCTTAGTCATACATTTTACTCCTGTAGCTGAAACATAGGTGGTTGAAAGCAAGTGCAATAGCCTTGGATTTGTTTTATGCAGTCATTTCTAACAATGTTTTATTGAAATTTTGGGTTGAAAACTTATGCTGTTTGTATTGTTTTATTTGAATTGTATTCAAGGGAATTAATCGTTGGCTCACCCACTCGAATCTGTGTCGTGCTTTCGTGCTTTTGTGGATCTCAGTGGTGCATTCGTTTGTTGTCATCTCCAGCTATACCGGTGAGCTATTCTCACCAGACAATATGTACATATATAATTAGTGAATTGACCCCTTTTGAATCTGTAAAATGCATTATCATGTTGCACCTGCTATGTTATGATGATATGATGTTCACCCATGCTTAAACACCTATTATATTATCTGTTACTATTATATTATGTTATTCTGCTATTTTTATCAGTTTATCACACTGCAAGTTCCCTTTAGATTAGAATCACTATGGGTTGAAATGATACATACCCGAACGGACTTTAGAATAGGAGAAAATCATTATGGGCTGAAATGATAGGCCTGTATGATTTTTGATTATTTTCATTTACTTGGGATTGCGGGTTTGAAATGATCAAACCCGGGTTTTCTTTGTAAATTACGGGTCGAAATGATATATTACCAGTATCACTTTACCTAGGCTAGAAAATGAAATACAGACCCGTTGTTAAAATATGTTTTTCTAAAAATTTTAAAATATTTTGATTTAAATTTGATTTAAAATGATTTTTGTAAAGCATTATTGATTTTTATGAAAATTTATAGGTGAAATAAATAAATGGTAAAGTTAAAAAATCTGAAATGTAAGTTATTTTGGAAATTAAAATTTGGTGATAAATGGAATTTAAATTAAATATGAAAATATGATAAATTTATGATATTTGAATTAAATTAATTTAAAATAATCTTATAATATATTGATTTTTGAATAAAGTTAAAATGTGAAATGAATGGATATTTAAGTTGAAATTTTGAAATATAACTAAAATTGGAAATTTGTGAATTTGGCTTAAAAGTGAATTTTAAGTTAAGTAGATAAAAATGAAATTAAGTTGTATTTGAAAATTTTAAACTTAAGTGTTAAGTTAAATTTAATTTAATGAATTTAAAATTTAATGTTGGAATTTAATAAGTGTATTATTATTAAATTTTGATTTTTGAATGGAGATTTAACTTTATAAAATCATGAACATAAGGGTATTTGAACGATTGTTTTAAAAGTGAAATTACATGATTTTATAAGTTAAAAATGATTTAAATAAAAATATAATTGTTTGTGAAATTATACTGTATATTTGAAGTTAATTAACTGCATTTCTGAAATGCTATTAATTCTAATGTAAATGATAATACAGCATTTATAAATGATGTAGTTGATAATAATGAACCAAATGGCTAAGTTTAATTAAAGGCTATTACAGCATTTTTGTAAATGTTATAATTATTGAATTTAACTAAGTTTTATTTGAAACTAATGTAACCCTATTACAGCATTTTTAAATGTTATCTTTTGTTAAATTGAACTGTTTTGAATGTAACTTTTTGTAGCAATTTCTAAATGCCGCGAAAGTTGAATTTTCATCTGTTTTAATAAATTAAGTGAATAAATGAATTTTGAAAGACTAAAATTTTGGAAATTAATAATTTAATTATTAAATATAATAACTTCATTTTATGATTTAAAATGCAGTAATTTGTTTCGAAATATAAACTATTTTGAAATGTGTTTTGTAATGGTATTTAAATTAAATAAAAATGAATGTGGTTTGGAAGATATGATATTTGATATTTTGAATTGGATTTTGAATGATATTGAATTTTGAAATGACATTTGATTTTGAAGTATAAAATACCATTTTGAAATTTTAACCACGAGATGTATTTAATTTATAGTTTAACCGATTCTTAAAGGATGGGCGATCCCAAGCATCCTTTAAGTTATTGTGCATTTCTACTACAGTTCACTTGAGTTGGTTTACCTTATATAAGTACATATTGTCCTGACTCGAGTGTTTTGTGTTTTACTTTACGCTCGGGTCAGCCTGAGTATTCACAGCTTTGGATTCTCTTTCTGGAGCTGGTCTTTGCTGGAGTTTCTGCTTATCTACGTTTATATCTACTTTCTGTTTCAGCTATTCTAGTTTATCTCATGTATTAGTGAACTTCTATATATTTGGGATTTCTATTATGTTGTTTTCAGACTGTATTATGTATTTGGTTTGAGACTCTGCCGTAGTAGCTTCATGAACTACTATGTATTTTATATTCCGCTGCGTGTTATTCTGATATTTCTGTATCTGTGATTCTGTGATTGTATTTCATTTTCTCCAAATTTATATACAATGCGGTATTTTGAGCAATTCAAGTCCGGCGTGTGTGTCTACCAATGCACTTACAATGGATACAAATGGCTGAAAATATCGGGTTGTTACATTTGGTATCAGAGCTTTGGTTTTAGGCAAACCAGCCTACGGAGCAAAAACTCATTAGAGATAGGGTAGAAATACTCTAGAATGAGTGAAATCAATCCCAGAATCCTTTCTTTGTGAGAGAACGTATTTTCGAAGTATAAAATAAGTTCCAAATGATTTTTTTAAAGATTTTCAAAGATTATTTTGGTATAAAAAAAATTTCTTATTTTTGAAACCAAGATTTTCTGAACTTCATTCCTTCTGTATCCACCTTATTAGAAATCTTTTGGTTAGGATTCTTATCGGTTTGGATTCCTTGAACTTTGGAACGCTTCCACTTGTTCTGAAATCCAGTCTTGTCTTCCCTATCTTTTATCCATTTGGATTTTGGAGCATTCCATAACTCCACTTTGGAATGATCTCTCTCAAGATCGGTGATTCCGTAAATCTTCGAATGATTTGTAATGGGGTGAAACTCCTTTACAATTAGCATTTATTCACCAGAGATTTCTGTATCCTCGGCTTACGATGCTATCTATCTCCTGCTCTACTCGGATTCTATCTCTGGCGATCGAATATCGATTTGCCTTAGATTTCTGCATTTATTATATTCCTAAAGTCCCGATTAACCGGTTAAGGTCGCCCGTGATTTATATATGCTTATCCATCTTCTATTTGGTAATAAAATTATCTCATCCTTGTTCGAGCTTATCTTCGAACCAGAACTCTATTTGATTAGAGTTCCTCTAAATTGAATATCTATTTGTTGGAAATTCATCCTTTAATCCCTTGAAAATTTGTGTTTGGTTGTATTTTGAAATTGTGCATACATCGAAATTATTAAGGATGACCATATTTTGTATATAAAAGTGAAATGTTTTCGATAAGGATTATATACCTTTTAAAATGAAAATTTGAATCTTTGAAAGGATTTGAAATTTTGAAATTTATAAGAATTTGACTTATATAAAATGATTTATAACTGAAGGGTTTCGAATTTTGAATTTCGAGGAATCGAACTCCGGTGTTTTGAAATCGGTTTTAAGATTTTGGAAAATATATAATAATAATAATATGATTTAAAGATATTTTTTCAAATAAGAAATGTTTCAAATGTATTCGAATGAATTCCAATGATTTCGAAGAGATTTCAAAGAAGTTTTTCAAAGTTAATTGAAGTCCAGAACTCACTTATGTCGCTGGAAAATAATTTCGGTGGTGAACGCATGCATCATCGACATTGGTTTTCGAGTTTCTGAGTAGGGGAGAGGCCACTCTAGTAGCTTTGCTATGTGAGTGATTTTGTGAAACCAGTTTTGATTTCAGATTTTGAGGTATGATTTGATTTTCGAAAGATATATGTATGTATATTTGGAATGATTTAAAGTAAGCCGGTGTTCAGTCCTCGAATTTCAGATTTGAAACCTATCTTTTGAAATTTTATTTATTCCAGCTCTTGGATTGAAAATATGATTTCTTCGACTAATTTGAAGGTTCGAGCACTTCCAAATCAAGGTTAACTTTTCAAAGCTAAGAAATTTTGAAAGGTATAAGGTATTTGATAAAGAATATAAGTTTAGTTTGTATGTTTCAAGTATGAAATATTATGATTTAAATAAATTTGAAACCATTTTGTTAAGAAAATAAATAAGACTATTTTGAATTATACTAATATGAAATTTAGTTTTGAAATGTTTTGGATAAAAATTAGTCTTCAAATGTTTGAGAAAAATTTAGTTTTAAATGTTTTAACTTAGTAACATCTTTATGAAACTATTTATTTAACAAGTTAGAATAGATACATAAGTTGTATGTATGCTGTTTTATTCGTGTTATTAATTTGATCCAAGTTTGACTACACAAGTTCGAGGTGAATTACACCATTTCGTGTTAGGATTTTTCATTTGATTCTTGATGGCGAATATTTGATATGGATTTTGGGCTTGATTCTAGAATTCTCTATCATAGTATATGGCTATGCAAGGAGACTGATGGATTCTAGTCGAGAAACCATATCGAAGTTCGCATTAGGGAAGTCGAATGGACAATACTAGTTCGAAAGCGAACTTGTGTGATCGAGCGAGTGATCGAATGTAATGTTGCGAAATGATGACATATGTACATCTTATATCCTAATATCATTGGTATACTTGACGCTGAAATTGAAAGTTGTTGGGTTGGATATCTCTGTAATTTAATTGGAATTTTTCTTTCATGAAAAAATACTATCAAATTTAAAACCATTTTTCAAAACTATTTTTCTTTTATTCTTCTTAAACTAACTGTTTTATTCTATTTTTCATACAAACTATTTTATATACAAAACTATTCTTAATTAAAAATCTATTAGTAAGCAAAGATGTTCAATCCCATATGGCTTTCCATGCAGCGAAATTTATTTTTGAAATTTTTGATTCTCATATAAGATAAACTTTATGTAAGTATAAGATGATTTTGAAAACCATTGATTTTGATAAATGAATAATTGAAGCTTAAATTAGTATGAGAGGATATTTGGTTCACTTGTAATTTGAGTTTATTTAAAAATGATGGACTTATGAAATGAATATGTCAAATCTAAGTAATAATGAAGTAAAATTTGAGATATATGAAATTATGAAATTTAGTTTTGGAATATGGTACATTTAAGCTCTGAAATATATTAAAGAATGAATAGTTTATTTGATGGATCAAATCTATATTTAAAATTTGATAATATTTGAAATGGTTTTATTGAAAAACTAAATTAAATTGAAACTGATGGTTTGAATTGAATTAAAATTTGAAAATTTAGATTAGAGTTTAATTGAATAAATTTGTGAAATGTAAAGAAATAAAGTAATGTTTTATGATTTCAAATGTATGATTTCAAAATTTTATGATTTTCAAAGTGTAATGATTTCAAGTATTTTGGTTTCGAAAGATTTACAACTTTGAAAGTATTATGATTTTTGATAGTGAATATATGTTTGAAATGTAAATGAATTTGTTTGACCTAAATTTTGTTGATTTGGAAATTTGGATTATTTTCTAAATCTATTGTTTAAGAAACTTTGAAACTAAATTTATGTAATTTGGAAGAAATGATTTGGTGAAATCATATATGATTTTGAAGCTGAATTGATATGGAAATGGTTTGAAATTGAGAACCTTGTTTATTTAAATACTTTGATTTGGGTGTTATCGAACTTATATAAAATTGATTTGTGTAAGTATACAGTTGATTTGAAAACTGTTGATTTGAAAACTGTTGATTTGAAAACTGTTGATTTGAAAACTGTTGATTTGAAAACTACTGATTTGAAAACTGTTGAAATCTTATATAATCGAAATTTATATAAGTGTGATTTGATATATTATTGATTTTGGAAAGTATTTGACTTGAAAATGAAATCTTATATATAATGGACTTTATATAAGTTTGATATTTGAAAATGATTTGAAAGGTACTATATGATACATATTTTCGAAGTAAAGATATGGAAAGTGCCTTCTGCTTGATATCCGCTTTGTGGCCACACTGTGGATTCATTCTATCGATATTGTTCTCACTCTTTGATTTGGGTTTTCCGGATATGATACTCGAGTGTCCATCGAATTCCACGGAAATCTCCATGGTCTTATGATCGCGACTACATAGCGCAACTGCCTGGCTGAGCTGGCTTGGGGGTACGGATTGTTTCCTGAGTGATCCAAGCGTAACCATTGTGTATCCTGCACTCTATGTAGGTCGCATTAGTAGCGAAACTGCCTGGCTGAGATGGCCTAGGGGTACGGATTGTTTCCTAGGGGAACCAGGCGTAACCATTGTGTAACCTGCACTCTACTAGTCATCATGGCGTAACTCGCAGGACTGAGAAAGCTTACGGATACGGATTGTTTCCTGGGGGATGCGGGCGTAACCATTGTGTATCTGCGAACCATGATCGGACAAAGGTTTGGTTTGGTTGATTTGTTTGGATTGTACTTTCCATATCTGTTTTAAACGTTTTACAAGTATTTTCACTGGGTGTTGAAAAAAGTCTATTAAGTACCTGGAGAATTCTAGCTTTGCGCCTGATCAACGCAAGGCCAGAGTCTGTAGGAACGAAAGTAAACTTGTTAAAACATCAAGTTATAAAGGTATTATGATAAAATTATTTTGATAAAAGTACTAAATAAAGAATATTCTGATCAGTTGTTTCCCCTTCTAAAGTTTTTAAAATATTTTAAATATTGTTTACTTTGAACTATCAGATTTAAATCAAATGACTATTCATCAGATTATAAAATGTTTAAAATGTTATAAAATTTTAATTGAAATGTATAATGGTTTAAATAATGGTTCATCCTTGTCTTTCAACCTGCTTTCCCTCCTAGCTACTTTTCCCTACCTTCTTTCGGGATGTCTTCCAACCTATTTTTCTTTCTAGTTGTTTCTCCGCTTCCTTCCTTTTCGAGGACGAAAAGATTTGAGTGGGGGAGAGTGTAACAACCCTAGATTTTTATATATATTTTAATTTTGACTTTATTTTATTTTGAAATTATTTTTAAACTTGTTTTATTTCAAACATTTTCATTTTAAATATAAATGTTGATTATTATATGAATTATAATGTGACGCCCCACCTCTATACCCACGCTAGACAAGAACACTACGGTGTAGTGCTGTCAACTAGCACGGAGAATAAGGCTGTTGAGGAGCGGCCATCAATAATTGGCCTTACACTAGTATTGGTTATCTCGATAGGAGTGATATATATATATATATATATATTCTTTCATTTTTCATCTATGATTTATTTTCTCCCATCAAAATACCCCAATTCCAGTATAAAACTAACTACGATGGTTCATAATAGTTTAGAACAGTAAATATAAAATAATAACATAGATAAATATAAATGCGGAACACAGATAAAACAGAAATTCTCATATATACAATAACTGATGTCAGTTACAATACATTTGACGCGGTACATATGATACAACTACAACAGTCGACTCAGGAAGTTACATATACAAGTACATTAACGTATATAATATACATGAATACATATCTTCCTAGACAATCATACAGACTACTACAAATAACGACGACTACTCCAAAAGATATGAAAGAACTTCATAGCTCTAGCAGCAACCCAAAGCAGAATATCTACAACCTGAAATACTCGGTCTGACCCGAGTATTAAATTCAAAAGAAAATAATACTCGGGTCAGTCTAATTCAAACTCAGTTATTAGTGCACAGAAGCAATAATAATTAAATAATGAATAGACGACAGTAATTAAACCAAATCAGAATGCAATTCAGAATATTGAATTGAAATGAACAAACAGTTCAAACCATTGAAATATCAATTAAAATATTAATTCAAGTAGGGCTGCAGTACACGCACGCGTGCACTGCCTCGCCACTACGGAATATGGAATACACAAAAAGATCCATAAGTCAAAACAAATAGATTATCATACACGCCATACCGTGTGGCTGCAGTTCACGCTTGCGTGCACTGCCTTGCCACTATAGTAATGTCGTACTCAAAAACTCAATACCGTGTGGCTGCAGTGCACGCACGCGTACACTGCCTCGCCACAACGGCATATACAGAAATAGCAACAAGGCACAAAGGCCAATGCACAAGAATTCACAGTCCAAACAAATGCCATAAGCAAGTGACAGTAGTGAAAAGGCTCCAACAAAGTGAATATGCAGTATGTACACAAGAGAATGTACATAACAATCTGCACATGGACAAAATGAACCAGAGGTGTATGAGTCAATGCAATGCTACAGATTGTAAAATGACCAAGTATCTGCATATTAAGTATGCAATACAAAAGTTGAAATAAAACAACAAAAATATACTTAAGTGTCTGCATATACAAACATGTGTATAACTCAACTTCTCGATGAATACTCGGAACAAAACGCCAACTGCCTCGCATGGTACAACGACAACAACCAATATATGATGCAGTAAAACTGTGAATGCCCACCTCAAATGCAAACTGGACCAAAGGACACAGAAAGTGGTGCAAACACAACTAGCAATCAAATACTGATTCCAAATTATCAAAGGAAAACTCAAGCACCAGAGACATGTAAAAGTGTGGTATCAAGAGAACTACTGCAGTTTAACATCAAATGCAATGCATCCAGATGACAAGGAACAATGCTACGGAGATGTGTGTACACAATGAAATTCCAGGAGCAACAACAATCATATATATATATACATACTGTTAACGCAAAAATTTGAACGCTAACACCCCGGTGTATGAGTTGTAGTTGTGAAAGCACCACCCGATAGCTCGGGAACAGATTACAAGCAGATAATAGCAGAAAAGTGGTAAACAACAACAATTTTATAGTGGTTCGGCTTAAGGGTATAGCCTACGTCCACTTTAAGTACTTTTATTAATAATCTCGTTACAAGCTGATACAATTCTTCCCAAGTACAATACACTTTGAATTACAAGAGACTTAGAACAAGTAGCCTAAACTTCGATGAAGATGAGAGTTTTCGAATCCATATTGGATGTATGTGATCTCTTCTTGAAGTTGTTTGTAGCGTTCTTAGTGTCTTGAGAGCTTCAAGTGTTAAATTGGTTCGGAATGCAGCAGAGTATCGGCGCTTGAAGAGAGTGAGCCCCCAAAGTCCCCTTTCTGTTGGAGTTATGGGCGTATTTATAGGCATCTTCGGAGTTAGGTCGTAACTCGTATACGACTCACGATGAGTCGTAACTCGTGTACGCCTCATGATGAGTCGTAACTCGTATACGACTCATGGTAGGTCGCGGCTGATTTACTGGGTTCATGGCTTGGCCCAGAGTTATGCACCCATCTGAATGAATGATACAAGTTCTAAGTCGTTCACGAGTTAACCAAATGCAGTTTCCTTTATGCTAGCATGAGTCGTACACGACTCATCATAGGTCATAAGTCGTCAGCGATTCTTCTTACTATAGCGTGGTGTTGAACTTGTCTCCAAGTCTTAGGTCGTGAACAACTTATCTTTTGAGCCGTAGACTTCCTGTCGCTCCATCTTCTAACTCGTAAGATTGTTATCTCGTAGACTCTTTAACTCGTGGAGGCCTTAAGCCGTAGATCCTTATCTCGTAGACCTTTTAACTCGTAGAGTCTTTAACTCGTAGTGGCCTTAACTCGTAGACCTTTTAACTCGTAGATTCTTTAACTCGTAGATCCTTAACTCGTAGGTCGTTCAACCCTTGAATGGTTAGGTCGTGAAGACCTTGAGTCGTTGATCCACTGAGTCGGCCTGTCTCATGAACCGTTAACCCTCTTGAGTCGCTCCATTCCTCTAAGTCGCCTTGAACCTTAACTCGTTAAGTCGTGGCACTTCTTAGGTCGTCCAATCCTTGAGTCGTTAAGCTTATTGAGTCGGCAACCTTGTTAAGTCGGCAACCTTGTTAAGTCGGTAAGTCGTATACCGTTTTGGTCGGGGCGCTGCCCCGCACCCCGCCGGGGGCGCTGCCCCCTGGACCCCTGCGACCTGACCGGTCAGGTCGAACACCGTAGGCGGTGGCGTTGCCCCCGCACCCCCACCTTGGGGGGTTGGCACCCCCCTGGACCCCCCCTCCGTAGGGGATCTTATCTGAAAATTCATTCAACAGAACTTGCTTTATTGGGAGGTTAAATCGACCATCCTTCGAGATGAACTATCATTGGCTTCTCGGTCGATTTTTGATGTCACGGCCTTGCTGAAAAAGCAGAGTTAACACTTGCCCCTCGAAGTATACGCCTAGGGACTAGGTCGTGTGCTTCGATTCTTCTTAACTCGTGCTTTATTGAGCTGCTGAGCTTGTACTTAGGCAGCTTTACTTTGTTTTGTCCTGAAGCCTTTTGAACTTGACCAGAACTTGTTGCATCTCTTTATAGATTATTTTAACAACCTATTAAATGCAACATTTGCGGAAAAATGGGGCGAATATACTCATCACCGATTGCCCATATCGAGTGATGGATTAGATCAAAGAACTGATATTTTACGGTAAGTAAATTAGTATGGATTTGATGAAGTGTTGCGAATCAACTATCTTGAATGAAGTATCAACAAAAAATTTACACAGTTATAACTGCTATTTGCATTGATACTGCACTTATTTTCAAATAACAAGCCTCAAATTTTTCTGAATTGAGATATTTGCCAACCAGTATTATTTCGAGTATTACTTTATTAGCTTGTTATTCAAGTAGCTTTGCACAACACTTCACACGCTTTTAGGAAACGTGCACCTTTATTTTTCGAATACTCAGTTCTTTATGTAGAATGTCTTCTTGATAAGAAGAAATAGTGGAGCAAGCTGGATTTTTTCACTTCTGAGATTTTCAGAATTCGAGTTGTTGAATGCTAATTTCGTTCTTTACTTTGTAGCATTCCCTTCTCTTTCCGAATATTTCAGTCATAAGTCAATTTTTAAAAGACTAAATGATGTGGCGGTTAAAGAGAGGAGTGTTAAATTTCTGCTGAAAGTCGAATTTTTGCACTTAATTCGGACCTTTTTCCCTCTTTTGATTGACTTGGCCTTATGATGCCCCTGATTTTCAAGCAGAGACTTCAGGTGCCCCAGCTTTCGTAGAGGAACTTGCATCTAGGAGACCTGCAAATGTGTGAAATTTTTTTTTTATAGTATGGAATGAGATGATTCTTCCTATTTGTATAGAATTTTGTCTGTATTTGAGAATGCAATTATTGCTCATTTTCATATAAGTTTTTCATTTTCTTTGCATAATACTGCGGTGAGCTTGTGGTCTTTTGCTTGGGTATTGCTTTGACTAATATAGCGATATTTTATTGTCCCTATACCATAGCTTATTGTAATATTCTCCATTTTTGCGGAGATTTTGGAGGACAATTCTTCTGTTTTGAGAAGACTTGTACTCTTACTTTAGAGAATAACTCTTCCATTTTGAGAAAGCATGCACTCTTTCTTTAGAGAATGATTTTCCATTTTTGAGGAAATATTATTCTTGCTCTGGTAGAGTGCGCCTTGTATTGGAGAAGCCTTTTCTCCTTTTTTTTTTTCTTTTTTTTTTGTTGCGCCTCGCTGGAGGGCTTTGATTTGACATTTCAACTCTGGAGGAGTGGGCCTCCACAGAGATTGCACTTCATCTCCGGTGAAATGTGCCCCCGAAGAGGTCTTTATCCTCTGAAGGGTTGTGCCTTTGAGTACGGCTTCAGTTTAAGCTTCAAACATGGGAAGCGTGCCTCATTGGAGGACTTTAGTTTGTGCTTCAAACATGGGAAGCGTGCCTCATTGGAGGACTTTAGTTTGTACTTCAAACTTGGGAAGTGTGCCTCATTGGAGGACTTTAGTTTGCGCTTCAAACATGGGAAGCGTGCCTCATTGGAGGACTTGAGTTTGTACTTCAAACTTGGGAAGTGTGCCTCATTGGAGGACTTTAGTTTGCGCTTCAAACATGGGAAGCGTGCCTCATTGGAGGACTTTAGTTTGTACTTCAAACTTGGGAAGTGTGCCTCATTGGAGGACTTTAGTTTGCGCTTCAAACATGGGAAGCGTGCCTCATTGGAGGACTTTAGTTTGTACTTCAAACTTGGGAAGTGTGCCTCATTGGAGGACTTTAGTTTGCGCTTCAAACATGGGAAGCGTGCCTCATTGGAGGACTTGTGCCTCCGAAGAGGGCTTGTGTGTTTTCTGTCTGCTTGCCCATGCCTCTTCACCATCTGCTCCTTAGTGATTCCTCGTTATCATTTCCACAGCCATGTTCTTTTCTTTGCCAGTTATTTGTCTCTTTTCCAGAGAAATGCTCCTCATTGTTAAGTGAATCCATAGGGAAAACCCAAACTACCCGACTAGATGTCTGTTTGCACAAACGATCTTTGTCGGTTAGCGAGGGCCTGAAACCTCCGTGTTGGGAAGGTGCCCTTTTGGTTGTATCAACTGTTCGTGAGGAACATTTCTTATGCAGGAATTCAATTTGGAACCTTTTTTGGCTTGACATTTATTTGCTCGATGACTTATAGGAATCGCTTTGCTTTGCGATGTGCTGACTAGGTAAGCTTTGCTTTGATTGCCTGCAATATTAAATCGACATTTTAGCAATATATTCAAGATATTTGGCATATCGAAATGAAACAGGTCTTTTATAGTAATAGAAAACACAAGATTTATAGTTCCTATATTTCATTTGCAATGTTTTTACAACGACTTTTAATATGAGAATGATAAATCCATTATTCTTTTACAAATTTGTAACAAAGCCTTAAAGTAAAACATGGATGCAACTCCATGCTGTCCCAAGCTTCTCGGGATCGAATCTCCGGTGTGAGAACAGGAACATTCTCTCCCTTCTGGACTTTTCTTATAGCATGAGCGTATCCTTCCATCCTATCATGATTCCTGTTTGCCGGGTGAGGGGCTCCCCTGAGTGGATGAGGATGGGTCATTCCTGTCTCTTTTGACATATTGCTGGAGTTTATTCTGTCTCAATAGTTCTTCAATCAAATTCCTTAAATGACGACATTCGTTGGTGTCATGACCAGGTTGGTTGTGGAATTGACAGAACCTCCCATTATGCATAGCATTTTTCCCAACCTTCAACTTAGGTGGCTTAGGATAATCAAAAGCACCCTTGGTTGCGAGAAAGATGTTCTCCAGAGTATCAGTTAAGAGAGTAAAGTCTGAAGGTTTAAAGCGGCGAGCTTTCTTCAAGTCTCTTTGCTTTTTTCCACCATCGTTCTTCCTCTTCTGTCCTCTAGATTCTCTTTTATCAGAAGTAACACCGACATTCAAAATTTCGGCCTCGATTGCTCTTGAAGTCACAGGAAAGCTTTCCAAACGCATAAATTCATCAGCCTTCTTATAGAATTTCTCAAGTGAGTTTGGCTCCTTCATTTTTAGCCATTTACCAAATTCACTCGATTTATCGATAGCCCGCATTAGATAAGTCAAAACCATCCTTGGCTCTGCGTTCTCGACTTCAGTTAGGGCTATATTGAAACGATTTAAGAATGATCTGGTAGATTCTCCGGGGTTTTGTTCTAGACTAGAGAGAGACATTATATCCTTGGCTTTTGTAGCATATAGCCTGAACTGATCCTTGAACTTTCGTGTTAAGTCAGAGAATTGATCCACGGATCTAACTGGCAGCTTTGTGAACCAAAGTAAAGCCACTCCCTCTAAGTATACCGGAAAGTAACGGCACTTGATCTCATCTGTTGCTCTTGCCCCGGTCATATGCCAATCGTACTTGTAAAGGAATTGGTTAGGGTCACTTGTCCCTCGATAAGCTGGGATGGTAGGAGGTACAAATTTCTTGGGAAACTCTGCCTTTAAGATTTTTTCGGTGAACGGTGTCTTACTCGAGGCAAATCCCCAATCATTTTCATCCTCTTGCCTTTGCATGCTTTCTTTCATAATTTGTCGGACCATTCCAGAAAGATCTCCTCATCATGTCGAGTCCTAGATCCACCAACCTCTGGAAGTGTTCGTTCAAAGGGGCTAGCAGCTCTTTCAGGAGCATTTCTTTCTACAGCATCATGAATGTTGCCAGCCAAATTCCTTTCATTATCTGCCGGTTGGCGGTTTGCCCCAAGCAAATCGTTCAACCTCTTCAGAATTAGGACATTCTGGGCATTTTGAGCCTCAAATTGTGCATTTTGGGCATTGATTTGTTGGTTCAGCCCTAAAATTGCAGCATCCAGCTCTGGCTTTGTAACTCCGATAGCTGGAGTGGCTTGATTCGATATAGGGGAAGCGGAGGTTCCCTCTTGAATATTCCCAGATCTGACAGATCTACTCTTCCTTCCAGGAGCCATAATCTCGGATAGACTTCTGGTTTTCAAGGAAATTCTCTCTACAAACCTCTGTGAAGCAATGATGATAACTCGCCTGAGTTCAGTTCTCAGTGAAAGCACCAAAAATGTTAACGCAAAAATTTGAACGCTAACACCCCGGTGTATGAGTTGTAGTTGTGAAAGCACCACCCGATAGCTCGGGAACAGATTACAAGCAGATAATAGCAGAAAAGTGGTAAACAACAACAATTTTATAGTGGTTCGGCTTAAGGGTATAGCCTACGTCCACTTTAAGTACTTTTATTAATAATCTCGTTACAAGCTGATACAATTCTTCCCAAGTACAATACACTTTGAATTACAAGAGACTTAGAACAAGTAGCCTAAACTTCGATGAAGATGAGAGTTTTCGAATCCATATTGGATGTATGTAATCTCTTCTTGAAGTTGTTTGTAGCGTTCTTAGTGTCTTGAGAGCTTCAAGTGTTAAATTGGTTCGGAATGCAGCAGAGTATCGGCGCTTGAAGAGAGTGAGCCCCCAAAGTCCCCTTTCTGTTGGAGTTATGGGCGTATTTATAGGCATCTTTGGAGTTAGGTCGTAACTCGTATACGACTCACGATGAGTCGTAACTCGTGTACGCCTCATGATGAGTCGTAACTCGTATACGACTCATGGTAGGTCGCGGCTGATTTACTGGGTTCATGGCTTGGCCCAGAGTTATGCACCCATCTGAATGAATGATACAAGTTCTAAGTCGTTCACGAGTTAACCAAATGCAGTTTCCTTTATGCTAGCATGAGTCGTACACGACTCATCATAGGTCGTAAGTCGTCAGCGATTCTTCTTACTATAGCGTGGTGTTGAACTTGTCTCCAAGTCTTAGGTCGTGAACAACTTATCTTTTGAGCCGTAGACTTCCTGTCGCGCCATCTTCTAACTCGTAAGATTGTTATCTCGTAGACTCTTTAACTCGTGGAGGCCTTAAGCCGTAGATCCTTATCTCGTAGACCTTTTAACTCGTAGAGTCTTTAACTCGTAGTGGCCTTAACTCGTAGACCTTTTAACTCGTAGATTCTTTAACTCGTAGATCCTTAACTCGTAGGTCGTTCAACCATTGAATGGTTAGGTCGTGAAGACCTTGAGTCGCACAGTTCTTGAGTCGTTGATCCACTGAGTCGGCCTGTCTCATGAACCGTTAACCCTCTTGAGTCGCTCCATTCCTCTAAGTCGCCTTGAACCTTAACTCGTTAAGTCGTGGCACTTCTTAGGTCGTCCAATCCTTGAGTCGTTAAGCTTATTGAGTCGGCAACCTTGTTAAGTCGGCAACCTTGTTAAGTCGGTAAGTCGTATACCGTTTTGGTCGGGGCGCTGCCCCGCACCCCGCCGGGGGCGCTGCCCCCTGGACCCCTGCGACCTGACCGGTCAGGTCGAACACCGTAGGCGGTGGCGTTGCCCCCGCACCCCCACCTTGGGGGGTTGGCACCCCCCCTGGACCCCCCCTCCGTAGGGGATCTTATCTGAAAATTCATTCAACAGAACTTGCTTTATTGGGAGGTTAAATCGACCATCCTTCGAGATGAACTATCATTGGCTTCTCGGTCGATTTTTGATGTCACGGCCTTGCTGAAAAAGCAGAGTTAACACATACCTGAATGCATATATATATACATGATAATGGAAAGACATATATATGTACAAATGACGACACAATGTCAATGACCAAATTCACAAATCAAAAAGATTACCACTGTCAACAAGCACATGTGCAACACCAACGCGCAGTGAGACAGTATCGTGCAAGTTAAAAAAAACAGGGTATAGCATGCATCATTCGAAACTGCAGCAGTATACATATGCTCAAGGCGAGGAAAAAAAATCGAACAGAAAGACAAGTCTAGCCTGAAGCTCAATCAAGTCAAGCTACAGGGAAGAACACAACAGGTCAGAGTCGAGCACAAAGAACACATGACTCAACCAACGACCAACAGCTCATAAATATGTGAAATAGTGATACAACAGTTCAGTGAACTGTAAGTATCGATCCGGTAGCTTCAAGTGTAAAGCAAGTCGAAGACTTCAACACTATAGCAACTATAAAGGATCAATCATCAAGTCAAAAGCATGGTCAATGCATATGTCTACAGAGTTCAGTGCACCAACAAGTTCACAGATATGATTTCATATAGAATCAGAAAAATGTGTACCGCACTAACACATACATATGCAATGCGAACATAAATCCAAGTGGAGCAAACATGTGTGCCCAAGATAAGGTAACCCAGTAACAAGCACAAAGCTCACTGCAACATGAATGACACAAAGGCAGTGAAGTGCTGACTGGTAACAACTACAAAGACATCAACAAGTATGACATGAAGAAGAGCAACAGAGGCCACCAAGTTCAATGTAATAAATGGTCAAAGTCGAGCACATGAATGAAACAAGTGATTATGCACCACTGACCATGAATGCAGTAGTAGTCAATTTAAATGCAAGTATTTCAAGAATGTACAAATGGTCAGTCCAGTTCTAAACATGCATCAAAAGTGGCTTTAAAAATGAAGACTGCAATTATCAAAAGTGAAGAATGGAAGCAACAATACCCAAGACAAATGAAACGTGATACCAGCAACAAGTTCGAAAATGCTATCAGGGATGAACACAAGACAGCCAGAGTGATAAAATTGCATTTTTAAAATAATCGAAGTAGCAGATTTCACCAAATCAAAGCAATGCCGAAAATCAGATGGTAAACAAATCGAACCCATGATCAATTGAGTTCGAAGTCACAAAAGAAATCAACAACTTCAACTAAATTCTATGGTACAGATTCTAACCATAATCAGAAATCACTCCAAGTATTAAGATAATTCATACGGCCGAGATATGCATGAGTTCAATCCCTATATATTTAGTAACATCATCAGCAACTGAAATTAATAAAACATCGAATCAAAAGCACTCGGCAAATTCAAGAAATTCCAGACGAACTAAAATTAAACAGTGTCGTGAAAATAAAACTATCGAAAACAAGAAATCAAACTGAGTCAGATATCAATACCAAGTCATAAATCAACGATATCGAGACAACAAAATCGAACGACTGAAGGATGAAATAGATGTGAGTGTTACTCACCTTGTCGACGAAATGAGGCATCATAGAGACACGCAAAGCCAAGAACGAACAAAGGAAAGGGGCGGGCCGCCATTAATTTTCTTTTATTTGGTACTAGGGTTTTTTTTAAAAAAATAAAAAGGGGAACGGGTTTAAAAAATAAAAGAAAATGAAACGAGAGAGAGGAATGGGTTTGAAAATAATCACGGCCCATAAACAAATGAAAATGTGGGCCGAGAATTCAAAGCCCAAAAACCCTTTTAAAAATTTATAAAAGAATTTTAATTCAAATTTAAAACTTAAATTGGCAATAAGAGAAAATATTAATCGTTTAATGTCGATTATAAATCGTCGATTATAAATCGACACGAAATACAGGGTTGTTACATATAATTTCAAACTGGTATAAATTGAATATTTTCCCGAAAAGTGAATTTTTGGTCAATCTGGTCAAACTTTGACTTTTAAATTTAAAATTTAAATATTTGAATTTTTTTATTTTATCTTTTATTATGTAAATATATTAAATTTCAAGAATACTTCTTTTCGTTTGGTTGAAATCCGATTTATATTGTGAAAGTTGTGCTTTTTACAATATTGGGTGTAAATTGATTTATTTAATAAAATTATCTATTTTAATTTATATAAATAATATTTTTATTTCTCAAATCATGTTCTAATATGTGTTATATGACATATTATATATATATATTATTTTAAAACATTTTAAAGTGATGTCATAATTTTTCCAAAATTTACTGTATTTATTTCCTATTTTAAAGGCTGTTTTCTAATTTTCTGTTATTTTCTTCATTAAATATTTATTAAATTTTATATATTTATTTTTTGAATTCATTTTTATTTTATGTTTTTATCTTTGTTTAAAAATATTTTACAAGTCCATATGAATTTTCCAAAATTTATTCCATTTAATTTCAAATTTTCTAGACTAGTTTGCAATTTTGTGCTATTTTCTTATTTTAACTTTATATAATTAATAAATATTTATAAATTTTTTACATTTTGTTAAATTTTAGAAATTTTTACTGAAATTATTATTATTATCGGTAATATAAAATTATATAATTAAATTAAAGAAATTTGAAAAGGCTTTTGACTCTTGGTTTCCAATGGCTTTTTGTGTTCACACCTTTTCACATTTTAACATTTCTTTTCACTCAAATGGCCATATCTCTTCATTCTTTCAGCTGCCACCCTCATTTCTCATTCACTTCATTTTTTCTCTCATTTCCTCAAAAATATTCGGCCATTTCTGATCTCAAGAGTTTGGTAAAATTTCTTCTTCTTTTCTATATTTTTTCTCTTGTTTCCATGTGAATTGCACTTGCTTTCATCACTTCTAGGATCGGCTCCTCTCCATTCCAACACTGTAGTCGCCTCCACCACCACCACAACTAATCACCACCACCTCCAGCACAACCCCAAGCCATAGCCATGCTCCTTTGATGTGTAGATCCAACAAAATTTGCAAACACTTCACCTTGTAGCCTAGCCGAGCTCACCTCTTGATCCACCTCCACAAAACCCCACCTTGGCCGCCACTTCCATCACACCACCAGCCAAATTCTGACCTGACAACACTGCCACATCACCACATGACCTCACCTTGCCTCTGGCCGTGACCGCTTGCCTTGGCCGTGGCATGTTGTTGCTTTATTTTGCCTTGAAACCTTTGTTATGCCATACAGTTGAAATTCCAAGCACCTACCTCTTCACTATAATGTAAACCATGCTAGGCCGACCCTATGGACCCAAGACCAGATCCAACTCACCTCTTAGTCATACATTTTAGTCCTGTAGCTGAACCATAGGTAGTTGAAAGAAAGTGCAATAGCCTTGGATTTGTTTTATGCAGTCATTTCTAACAATGTTCTATTGAAATTTTGGGTTGAAAACTTATGCTGTTTGTATTGTTTTATTTGAATTGTATTCAAGGGAATTAATCGTTGGCTCTCCCACTCGAATCTGTGTCATGCTTTCGTGCTTTTGTGGATCTCAGTTGTGCATTCGTTTGTTGTCATCTCCAGCTATACCGGTGACCTATTCTCACCAGACAATATGTACATATATAGTTAGTGAATTGACCCCTTTTGAATCTGTAAAATGCATTATCATGTTGCACCTGCTATGTTATGATGATATGATGTTCACCCATGCTTAAACACCTGTTATAACATCTGTTACTATTATATTATACTCTTCTGCTATTTTTATCAGTTTATCACACTGCAAGTTCCCTTTAGATTAGAATCACTTTGGGTTGAAATGATACACACCCGAACGGACTTTAGAATAGGAGAAAATCATTATGTGCTGAAATGATAGGCCTGAATGATTTTTGATTATTTTCATTTACTTGGAATTGCGGGTTAGAAATGATCAAACCCGGGTTTTCTTTGTAAATTACGGGTTGAAATGATATGCTACTAGTATCACTTTACCTAGGCTAGAAAATGAAATACAGACCCGTTGTTAAAATATGTTTTTCTAAAAAATTTAAAATATTTTAAAAATGTAAATATTATAATATTTTGATTTAATTTTGATTTAAAATGATTGTCGTAAAGCACTATTGATTTTTCTGAAATTTATAAGTGAAATAAATAAATGGTAAAGTTAGAAAATCTGAAATGTAAGTTATTTTGGAAATTAAAATTTGGTGATAAATGGAATTTAAATTAAATATGAAAATATGATAAATTTATGATATTTTGAATTAAATGAATATAAAATAATCTTATAATATATTGATTTTTGAATAAAGTTAAAATGTGAAATGAATGAATATTTAAGTTGAAATTTTGAAATATAACTAAAATTGGAAATTTGTGAATTTGGCTTAAAAGTGAATTTTAAGTTAAGTAAATAAAAATGAAATTAATTTATATTTGAAAATTTTAAACTTAAGTGTTAAGTTAAATTTAATTTAATGAATTTAAACTTTAATGTTGGAATTTAATATGTGTATTATTATTAAATTTTGATTTTTGAATGGAGATATAACTTTATAAAATCATAAACATAAGGATATTTGAATGATTGTTTTAAAAGTGAAATTACATGATTTTATAAGTTAAAAATGATTTAAATAAAAATATAATTGTTTGTGAAATTACACTGTATATTTGAAGTTAATTAACTGCATTTCTGAAATGCTATTAATTCTAATGTAACTGATAATACAGCATTTGTAAATGCTGTAGTTGATAATAATGAACCAAATGGCTAAGTTTAATTAAGGGCTATTATAGCATTTTTGTAAATGTTATAATTGTTGAATTTAACTAAGTTTTATTTGAAACTAATGTAACCCTATTACAACATTTTTAAATGCTATCTTTTGTTAAATTGAACTGTTTTGAATGTAACTTTCTGTAGCAATTTCTAAATGCTGCGAAAGTTGAATTTTCATCTGTTTTAATAAATTAAGTGAATAAATGAATTTTGAAAGACTAAAATTTTGAAAATTAATAATTTAATTATTAAATATAATAACTTCATTTTATGATTTAAAATGAAGTAATTTGTATCGAAATATAAACTATTTTGAAATGTGTTTTGTAATGGTATTTATATTAAATAAAAATGAATGTGGTTTGGAAGATATGAAATTTTGATATTTTGAAATGGATTTTGAATGATATTGAATTTTGAAATGATATTTGATTTTGAAGTATAAAATACCATTTTGAAATTTTAACCACGAGATGTATTTAATTTATAGTTTAACTGATTCTTAAAGGATGGGCGATCCCAAGCATCCTTTAAGTTATTGTGCATTTCTACTACAGTTCACTTGGGTTGGTTTACCTTATATAAGTATATATTGTCCTGACTCGAGTGTTTTGTGTTTTACTTTACGCTCGGGTCGGCCTGAGTATTCACAGCTTTGGATTCTCTTTCTGCAGCTGGTCTTTGCTGGAGTTTCCGGTTATCTATATTTATATCTACTTTCTGTGTCAGCTTTTCTAGTTTATCTCATGTATTAGTGAACTTCTATGTATTTGGGGTTTCTATTATGTTGTTTTCAGACTGTATTATGTATTTGGTTTGAGACTCTGCCATAGTAGCTTCATGAACTACTATGTATTTTATATTTCGCTGCGAGTTATTCTGATATTTCTGTGTCTGTGATTCTGTGATTGTATTTCATTTTCTCCAAATTTATTTACAATGCGATATTTTGAGCAATTCAAGTCCGGCGTGTGTGTCTACCAATGCACTTACAATGGATACGAATGGCTAAAAATATCGGGTTGTTACATATAACTTGGTATTACTCTGTTTCACTGGTACATGCGTTGGTTCATTACTTGTGTTATGTAATGTTGCATTCCTGTATATGCTTTTCTTTGTGATGGCACTGAGTTGTTTGGTCGACACTTGCAGTTCACTTGCTTATGCTGGTTTATATATTTCATTTGTTGATTTGTAGCTGCAGTGTCACTATGTAGTATTGTGTCTTGGTTCCATTGATGATGCTCTGTGTTTGTTGTATATATGAGCTGCTGTGTTGCCGTATCAGACTGGTTAGAGTTTTGCCTGTATCACTTGAGTCTGTACTTGCTTGATCCAGTTTCACAGTTGCATACTTGTATATGCACTCGAGTCTGATACTGGTGCATATGCTTGCTTATCTTTTGCTAGACCTATAGACTTTGTGCATTGTTGCTATTTCTTTGGTGCACTTGGTTTGTGATTCTGTTGGGCCGAGTTGTCCTATCTGCAGTGCACTGTTCACTGTTCTATATGTTTGCTTTATGCTTCATTGTTATCTAGTAGCACTCGAGTCTGTTGACACTGGTTCGTGTATATGAGCAGTTTTACTTTGTTTTGGTTGTTGCATTTGTTTTGGTTGCTGCATTGACTTGAGTTCAAGCCTTTTTCCATACTGCTGGTTGATCAAAACTGCCACTTGGTTTGAACTATTTGTTATGATATTGAACTTGATCATTTCATGAACTTGCACCTGTGTTGAATCCAGCTTGGAGCTCGGGTTTGACCTTGTGCTGATTATTGTGACATTATTATTTTTATTGCACTTGAGTTGAACCCGACGTTTTGGGTTTGACCTGTGCTCACATGTCCTTGTAATTTTATCAAGTGTATATATCGGTGTGCACGGTCTTGTGGCATATACAGTGATACACTGTGTATGCCACAAGCTGTTCGTGTATGATGGATTCAAAATTAAATGATGACGAACAACCCAAATAACTGAGGCAAATATTATTTTAAAACAAACATTTTATTTTATACTGCAAAATATTTTATTTTCAATTTTACTGCGTCAATGTATATTTTTGCAGATTTCTCAGATGTTGGATTCACATTGGAATAAAGTTAAAGATCAGTACGAGTTGAGTGATGAGTGATATGCAGGTAAGGTGCAATGTGAATTGTAATTTAATTTGTATTGTAATTGAAATTGTATATAGTGAGAGCTTGAAATTTGTACTATTCAAAAATTGTAACAAATATTTGTTTGAATAAAATTTCTATTTGAATTTTAATTCTATGTTATTTCTTTTATTCAGCAAATATTTATTTAATCTATGAAAAATAAAATAGTATATTAACAAATACATTTAAATGAATATATATATATATATATATGTTTATTATCATCAAACAAAAATCATATAATCGCATATTCAACACACGGTTTTTCGCATTTGAACCGCAGTCCTGTCCGGTTCTCTAAACTATGCTTTCAATTCAACAAAATAAGAATAAAAGATGAATCTTTTTCAATGGCGTTCATTTTATCCAAATTTGAGCGGAGTATTTGGGTGTTAAATTTTCTCCCAACGGACCAATTCCCTCCTAAAGCACCACTTTCCTCTGTTCCCACAACGAGTCATTTACCCGCTGTCGCGTCGGATACGTGGGAAACTGGAACAGTAAAACATTGTGTGTCGAACGATACCGTAAAGTTCGTTCTTTATGAAACGAGCAGAGCATTTGAATGGGCTATTTGAACAGAAAGTGAATTGAAATTAGAATGCGTTTGACGATGCAAAAAGAGTACTTGAGTGGAGTATTTGAAATGCAAAAGAGGTATGCGAAAGAAGAAGACGAGGAGCAACGGAGATGATCGCACCAAAATTTGAACGTTTGGCTCATGGGGGTATTTTTGGGGTATAACCTGTTGCGGCGTCGGACGGGACCAATGTAGAGAAAACGGTAATGGACCAAAATTTTAGAGCCGCCGGTGACTTAGTCTTGGACCATTGTTCGAAATTTGATCAAACGTCAAGATGGACAACGCTAACAAAAAAAAGAATCGATCATACAAGATCTAAATTCAAATATTAGTAGATAATTTATGCTGGCTTTTTTATTAATCTTGTCATGCAAATATACATATATATTTGAGAGAACTGCTGGCCTTGAAGAAATAGCGTATATAATATTAAAAGCGTGAGATAATTTTACCTATCTGAATATCTTTCTTCATCAAGATCCACATTTTTTTAGTCTTTTATTAATCATGTCATGCAAATATTATGTATATTAGCAGCCTGAGATATCTTTACCTATCAGCGTATTTTTTTTCATCCGAGATCCACATTTTGAGCAAATTTAAATTTTAAAATGTATATATCCGCTTTTTTCTTAACAAACCATACTTAGCCTACAAATACATCTTCTTCAGTTGGCATTCCATTCAGCAAAATAAGAATATAAAATATAAATCTTTTTCAATGGCTTTCATTTTTTTACCAGGTATTGCAAATAGAAACCGCCTGGACAATCTTATGAAGCAATACGAAGCAGAGATTGATCGAAACTTCACCATGCAAGATTTCGCGTTCATAAAAAACAATCTCATGCACGTTATGGCGGAATACAAGGCAAAACCTCGGGGAAACATAGCTCGATTCGTGCTTGCAGTTCATACTATTTTGAAATTTTCGGAATTCAAATACACGACCTGTGAAAACCATATTGAAATGATTCCTAACTATAGGTTTCAACCATCCGATCTCTGTTATACATATACCAACGATGAGTTAGAAGGAAGTATTACTATCAAATTCTCGTTTTGTGAAGAGAATGTGGACATGATAACAGTTTCGGGCATTGTGATTGGTGCAAACAAGGAAGAAAATGTACATGAGGCGACTGCAGATCTGATGAAATATGCGTCAGCGCTGATTGAGTGTTTGCATGGAGCAATAGCGGATAGCTCGGAGAAGAAGCTTGTACAGTTTTGGTCCCATATTTATAAAGGTATTTGTGTTCCTCTTCTTTGTGATTTGAAGCACAATCAGTTGATGAGAGTGGAGAAACCTCAAGTTGCTCAGCAATGTTTGTTTTTTCCCCGAGAAAATTTTATAGATAACGTTTTTTAGGTATTATTTTGATGATAAATCTATAGCTTGAGACTTCTATGGTATTATTTTGTTGAGGTCCTTTTTCCCCTTCTGTACATTTTATGTCAAAAAGGTAGGTTTTTTTAAGGGATTAGTGACTCTAATCAGACTTTGTTTGGTGCTTGTATTTTAATTTTTGCTATTGGATTATCCATATGATGTTTTAGTTGACAACTATGTCAAAAAATTGGTAAATTCGTTCATTTGTGTTGGCCAAATTATTACTTCTAAACCACTTAAGATACCAACTTGTGAGTTTTCTCCGGATCTACGTAGTAGGCATGCATGGTTTAATGATTTATATGCTGCTACTTAACATTGTTTATATGAATTTTTCAAAAATAGATATTTTGGTTGATGATTTCTTACGGGAGTGGGAGGGGAAAAAATTGGTACATTGCGTTGAATCAAAGTTTTGGTACAACATATCTATAGTTTCAAAATTTTGATATTTAGTAAGTATATCAAATGACCGTTGTAATGTATAAAAAACAAAAAAGGACAGCCACCTCCCCAAGAATTTGGTAGTTACTTTTCGGTGACAGAGTTCCTAAATATTAATGTCAGATCTCTATTTAATAACCATTATATAATGAAAATCACTTATTCAAAATTTAAATAAATTATACCTTTATAGTGCTATTGTCACCCCGTAAATCAAACAATCTTATTTTATTTCAACCTTTAAAACTTAATTTTTTTTATAGATAAGTCAAAATAAAGAATCATTTCCACGATTATTAATCCCAAATATCGTACCTTTTCTGACAATATCCATTATTGATGAATAAAATCAACTTTATAAGTTCATATTTTATTAATTACATATTTATCTGCTTCTACAAAAAAAGGTAAAAAATATATGTGTGTTTTATAAGATTTCTAGTGATTTAAAAGCATTAAAATATTGTTTTGCTTTCAAAAATCATATCTTTATGAAGTAAAGGTATTACTGCAAAAAATTGGTGTAGTTGTATTTTTGTGTGTGAAATAACTGCATATGTGAGATATTATTAAAATGACATAACAAAGATGCAGTTCGGTTAAATAAATCTGAGAGAAATAGAGTAACTTTATTATGAATTCGTAAAATATTTTTTGACGGCATAATGGAAATGCGGTTATATATACTATTTTTTGTTTTGTAGTCTATTTGAAATGAAATAAAATATTTGTTGGGTTTTTTTTTTGTTTTTTTTTTTTTGAAATGGTACTTTATATACAACAAATCAATGGGACAACATATCTCATGTCAGTAAACGTTCGAAAACAAGTTTCGAACTTTTGACTTCTTGCACCAAGCCGAATCAATTAACCACTTGGACAATGGTGCTTGTCTGGTTTTTCATTATGATATAAACGCATTATAGTTTATAAATAAAATATTGTTATTATTTATATGTAATAAAATTAAAGAGAGAGAAATGTAGATTTTTGTAATTCAAATCAGCTACATAGTTTATGGTTGCATTTCGGAATGCAGTTACATATTTGTAGCCCAGTTTGAATGATATATTATTGAACCAAAAATTGGCACAATACCGCAAGTCTACTAGAAACGAAATAGATCTAATTAAAATAGTAGAAAACCGTAAATAAAATAGGAATTATATAGTGGTTCGATAAAATTTTGGCCCATGTCCTCTTTATTCTTATTAGAGATTTGTTCTTTTAATGAGGATAGTGAAAGTGCATACAGATTTCATATATTATGACTTAGGTATATGTACATATGTGTATGTGTGTATTTGTGTGTGTGTGTATTCAAGTGTATATTTAAAAACTAATATATACTAATTAGCAAAGTATAGTAAAGTAAATAAAAACAATCACACCAGAGTTTTAGTACTGGTTCGGACCTCTCACCGTACGTACAGTCTTGAAGCTCACCTTTCGAATTTCCACTAACTAAATACCATCAATTCGTTCGGAGGAATAGGAAATACAGCGGAGTTTCTAACTTGATGACCTTGTGTTCCCTCATCATAGATTTTGACTTATGGTACAATACTTCTTATAATCTCCTTGATGATTTATGATGTGTGCTCCATGATTATTGGATTGAGTGATTCTTGAATGTAGAATACAGATTGAATGTAAGAGAATTCAAGAGCATTTAAGAGAGAGAATAGATATTACGAAAGCAAGTAGAAAAGTTAATTTGATTCCTGAATGTTGATCTCTACTTATAGATATCAAAGAGCACTAATCATTCAGAGCAGCCACTACTATTCGCAGAATACCCTTGAATGATCGCAACCATTCGAAGTGACTTGTTAAAAAATAGTCGTTACAGAGTGATCATTTGACCGAGAATAAAAAGTCTTTATACTGAATATAAACCATAAATCACCTAATAAATTTAGAAATCGATTTGTAAAAAAAATTATTCTTATTCAATCGGCTAGAAAATATTTTTAGTCGACTGAACTATATATATAAAAATTGTTTTTACATATACACAATCCATTTTTATTTTGTTTAACTCTCTGATCTAAAAAACATTTATATGCAGGTGTGTGTTTGTGCATATGAACTACCAAGAAGATTTTACATGTATATTTAAGAGCAAATGCATACACTTTACTTGACGATCCGTATTTCTTTAGCTTTTCATATGTTGATGATCCGCTTTCTTTTCTCCTTGACTCTTTAATTCAAGGTCTTTTGATACCTGCAAAATATTATATTCTATATATATATATATATATATACACAGTGATATGGTAGTGTCGACATTGAAATGCACAAATAAGATTCTAACAATCTCTTCCATTTTGATGATGCCAACTATATAAATTGTGATAAAATTAGAATTATATATATATATATACATACATATATGTATGTATGTATACATACATAGATACAAATATATATATATATATATGTATATCTATTAGTACATGCTTCCCTTGTCAATATTCTCTCCACCTTCTCATTAACAAAAAGGAGAGAATATGACTGGTGACACTACAAGAAAAATCGTTTATAACAGCAAAAAGGCACAGCGTTCAGATGCAAACTGCAGCTGTCGGCCTGAAAAACCAAACAAAACCTAACACAACGATATATTAGATATTGTACCATATTTCCAAACCCGCCTAAGTTCCCTGCTTTGTATTAATTCACCGCTTTAAACATTTCATCTTCTATCCCAAAATGACATACCCTAAATCTCAAACTACGTCTCTAAACCTAAATTCTTCATTGGAATTTTTTCCAAACATATGGAGTTGCAACTTCATTGAGACCCAATACCGCACCCTAATACCATGATTTCATTAACTTATTCTAATCAATTTCACGTAGTTTTAGGAATCAATCTCGCACCCTCATTCCATTGCTGCACCGTCATGAATTCTTGATCCGAACTTCAGTGTTTTTGAAAGCTGCATCTACCTGCTCTTACATCTAATAAAATTGAAACCCCGCATCAACAGGCTAACCAGTACCCCGATCTACTGTTTGTTGCCCAAACTCCAATAATAACCTAGTACCACATCAGGTTGTGAATTTTCAAGGTAAAAGTTGATATGGAAACCAATTGTTTTTTTGGACGTTTGTTAAGGCATTATGATACTAGAATAACAAGGTGAATTGATATATTGTTTAAATGATTTGCATTGATTACCTTGATTGATATATGGTTTGACGCAGCGGATAATGACAAAACGATATGAATCGATGAAAGTAACAAATCGGTGGATTGAAAATACTGCAAGGCCCAAATTCGTTGATCCGAAGATACCGAATTCTAGCTATCCTCGTCACGTTGATCGCGCACGATACCGTGATAGAAGATTTTCAATTCTTCAAGCGTTGATCAAGCGCACTTGATTCCGCGAATCGGCTTCAACAATCGTTGATTCGAGCGCACTCGAATAACGGAAAGTGGAGATAGGAGATTACACTCAACTACCAATTTAGGATGAAAGTACACAGCAATCAAACAAGAAATTTTATTCAAAATCAACCAACCAAAAGTTTCAACACACTCGCTATTTATAGTGGTTTCACACCGACCCAGGCCTTAAGTCGTTGCCGACTTATCACCTCTTATGTCGTTGCCGACTCAACTCACGACTCATCTAGGTCGTTGCTGACCTAACAGGTACTACATGCCTCAATTACAACACACGCATATGTACACGACTCAAGCCACAACATCCCAACACATACATACAACACAACGACTCAACTGACTCAATCATCGCACACGACTTAAGCAAGCCGCGACTTACGGCTCAACTACATCACAACATATATACACAAGACGACTTACGACTCATCCATACACAAGTTACAACGACTCAAGCTCCCAATCTCATAGCTTCTGCGACTCAAGCTCCCAAGCTCCCTGCGGCATATCTCCTCAAACGACTTAACTAGGTCGTCCCCTTCCTCCGACTCAAAGCCTTTAATAGCTGGAACTTTCCCCTGCTGCATGATAAGTCGTGGACGACTTATAGATGAGTCTTTGGGTCGTGTACGACTCATCAAACTCGAACAACTCAAACTCCCGTTAAGTCGTAACTCTGTCCCCTTAGCTTTGTTAAGTCGTGGATGACTTAAACCCGCCTCCTTAGGTTGTGGACGACTCAAGCCCTCCTTAAGTCGTGTACGACTTACTCCTTTGGCCTGAGCTGCATCATCCTCTCCTGGTTGAGAAAAATTCGCCCTCGAATTTATAAATTCTTCCGTAACAGATTGTTCATCTCCATAATATGGCACAAGATGCTTAACATTGAATACGTCAGAAGTGTACACGTCCTCCGGTAGCTTCAACTTATAAGCATTTTCATTAATCCGTTTCACAACTTCTACAGGACCAATTTTTCTGGCTTTCAACTTGTTATAAGCGCCCATTGGAAAACGATCCTTCGTTAACACAGCATACACCAAATCTCCTTCGTTAAATTCAATATTTCGTCGCTTCAAGTCTGCAGTCTGCTTATATTTCTCATTTTCTTTCTACAATCGTTTCTGAACGATTTTATGACATTCAGTCAATACATCAACAAAATCTACAGCTCGTTTAACCGTCCCCTTCGGTTGTGGTACTACTGTCAAATCCAACGGTCCCCTTGGCAAACTTGCATATACGATCTGAAATGGACTGAATCCTGTGCTACGATTCACTGCATGATTATGTGCAAACTCTGCCTGACATAACTTCATGTCCCAACTCTTCAGATTATCCTGTACAATACATCGCAACAGATTTCCCAATGATCTGTTAAAAACTTCTGTCTGTCCACATGTTTGCGGATGATAAGCGCTACTGAATTTCAGCTTCGTTCCAACCATCTTCCACAAACTTAGCCAAAAATGACTTAAAAATCTGGTATCTCTGTCTGAAACAATAGACTCTGGCAACCCATGTAAACGATAGATTTCTTTAAAGAACAACTGAGCAACACGAACAGCATCCGCCGTCTTCTTACAAGCAATAAAATGCGCCATTTTCGAAAACCTGTCCACCACAACAAATATAGAATCATTCTCCCTTTGAGTTCTCGGCAACCCAAAATGAAATCCATGCTGATATCAACCCATGGTTTAGTCGGCACAGGTAACGGCATATACAATCCCGCATTTGTCGTTGTTCCCTTCGAAACCTGACATATATGACATCTCTCCACAAACCTTTCAACCTCTTTCCTCATCGACGGCCAAAAGTAAGATTGAGAAATCAAATGCAATGTACGATCACGGCCCACATGTCCTTCCTCGTGCAATTCCTTGATAATCTTCATTCTCAAACTGCTATCTGGAATACATAATCGATTTCCTTTAAACAAGAATCCATCAACCAACATAAATTCATCAGTATCCCCATCCTTAACTTTCTCAACGAACTTTGCAAAGTAAGGATCCTCCTCAAACAATTCTGGCAGTAATTCAAATCCTGTCACCTCAATTTTCATTGTCGTTAATAAATGACTCCTCCTGCTCAAAGCATCAGCTACACGATTTGTTATCCCAGATTTGTGCTCCACAACAAAAGTAAATTGCTGTAAATAGGCAATCCATGATGCATGTCTCGCTGAAATCTTATCCTGCCCTTGCAAATGCTTCAAAGCTTCATGATCCGTATAAAGAACAAATTCCTTCTGAAACAAATAATGTCTCCAGTGCTTCACGGCTTGCACAACTGCATAAAATTCAACATCATATGTACTATATCTCATCTTTGCCCCTGATAACTTCTCACTAAAGTATGCAATAGGACGTCCCTTCTGACTCAACACCCCTCCAATCCCAACCTTAGAAGCATCAGTGTGTAACTCAAATAACAACTGAAAGTCTGGTAATACAAGAATTGGTGCTGTCTTCAAAAGTCCTTTGATTCGTTCAAAAGAAAACCCTACTTCCTCCGACCAAGAAAACTGCTTCCCTTTCATACAATCAATAACTGGTGCCATCACGCTACTGAAGTGTGGAATGAATCTTCGGTAGAATGATGCCAATCCATGAAAACTTCTAGCTTCAGTGATAGTCCTTGGTTGTGGCCAATTTCTGACTGCTTCAACTTTACTTTGATCCACCTGAATACCCTTCTCAGATACAACATATCCCAAGAATAAAACACTTCAAGTCATGAACACACATTTCTTCGTAGCTGCATAAAATTGTTCCTCACGAAGAATAATTAACACCTTTCTCAAATGCTCTACATGTTCCTCTGTACTCGCACTATAAATCAGAATATCATCAAAGTAAACAACAACAAACTTTCCAATGTACGGTCTGAAAATTTGATTCATCACCCTCATAAATGTACTTGGTGCATTCGATAGACCAAATGGCATAACCAACCATTCATATAAACCTTCTCTCGTCTTGAATGCGGTCTTCCATTCGTCTCCAGGTCTAATTCGAATTTGATGATATCCACTCTTCAAATCAATCTTTGAAAAAATAGTAGCCCCACTCAACTGATCTAGCAAATCATCCAGTCTAGGCATAGGAAACCTGTAACGAACAGTAATCTTGTTCAAAGCTCTACTATCGATACACATTCTCCATGTTCCATCCTTCTTCGGCACCAACAATGCTGGTACTGCACAAGGACTCAAGCTTTCCTGAACACGTCCCTGCTCAAGCAACTCTTCCACTTGCCTTCGCAACTCCTCATGTTCCTTCGGACTCATTCGGTAATGTGGTCGATGTAATACTGCTCTCGGAACAAGATCAATTTGATGTTGAATGTCTCTCAGTGGCGGTAACTCCTTAGGCAACTCTTCTGAAAAGACATCCTCAAATTCTCTCAAAACTGGCTTCACTTCTTCAGGAACTTCAACCATTTCATTACACTCTCGCCCAATCAACAAAAAGACTTCAGGCTCTTCTTCAACTTCTTTAACAAACTCCTTCAAAGATAATAAAGTTTTCAACTCTTCAATCTCCTCTAGCTTGCTTTCCTTCTGTTGTTGCTTCTTGGGAACTAAAGTGATTTTAGTACCTTCAAACATGAAACTATAGCTATTAGCACGACCATCATGTTGCACTGCTCTATCAAATTGCCATGGTCTGCCCAACAACAGATGGCACACATCCATGTCTACAACATCACACCAAATTTCGTCTTTGTATCTCTTCCCAATAGAAAAATTAACACAAGCCCTTCGACACACATTCACTTCACCACCCTTCCTTAACCATGCTAACTTGTACGGTTTAGGATGCTTCTCAGTTTTCAAGTTCAACTTCTTTACTGCTTCTGTAGAGATAATATTGTCACAGCTTCCAGCATCAATAACGAACTTGCAAACCTTTCCCAGAATAGTGCATGTCGACTGAAAAATATTGCTTCTCAACCAAATAGTATCATCCTCTTGCTTCGGTGTAAGACAAGACCTCCTCATCATAAGGTTACAACCCTCATCTCCGGACAATAAGTCTTCCTCCTCAACAAGTGGTGAATTGGAATATTCAGCTTCTATTTCCTCATCCTCAATCTCTGCAACCATCACTCGCTTCTTAGGCTTTGGACATTCATTGCTTTTATGACCCAACTCCTGACAATTGTAACACTTGAAACTGCTATTGACCTTTGCCTTCTCACCCTCCTTCACAACTGGCTTACTGACAGGTTTAGGAACATTAGAACTTCAACTAACACCCTTCACCTGATTGTTGGAATTAGTAAACACACCACCTCCATGCCTTCCCTGCTTCTCCCAAGCCAACGCTTTCTGGTGTGCTTCTGCCACAGATCTTGGATCGAACATATTAACCATATCCTGGATCTGCATTCGTAACCCTCCAACAAATCTGGCAGTCAGTTGTTCTTCTGTCTCCATAATATCATTTCTAGCAATGAGTTGGTAAAATTCATCTGCATAATCATTAACCGACTTCGTCCCTTGCCTCAGATTCTGCAATCTCTGGTACATAAGTGATTGATAGTTATAAGGTAAAAATGTAGCTCTCATCAACTTCTTCATCTTATCCCACGATTCAATCTTTGACTTTCCCATTCTCTCCCTTGTAAGTTTAGTTTGCTGCCACCATGCCAAAGCTCTTCCCCTCAACCTAGTAGCAATGAACTTCACTCTTCTATGTTCAGGAACCTCCTTGAAATCAAAGATCTCTTCAACATTTGACAACCAATCTAAGAATTCTTCAGCTACCATTCCACCATTGAATTCTGGAATTTCTGTTTTCATACCCGATTTCCATCGACGATCATCTTCAACCTCCCGATACGAATTTTGAACTTGGTCTCGATCCCAATAATGCATGCTAGCTCTATCACCCTCTTCATCAAAATCAAATGTACGTCTATATCGATCTCGACCATCAACATCTCTTCGATCATGCATGTCTCTTCTACTATGTCTCTCTTCATCTCTATATGGCTCATTTTCAAACTCTCGTGGAGTTCTCCTCTCTTCATGTCCATAGTCATGCTGATCTCTCCTTGATGAAATTGATGTTTCTCTTCTCTCTCTAAAAGATTGCGGTGATACCCTCCTCGCTTCCGTAACCGATGGCGAAACTCGGTTTTCTCCATGGTTCGAGTTTGGCGATCTCCTCCTTTGAGTTTGATTTAAATCATTCATCAATTTCTCTAACTTTCCAATGCCTTCATCAAATTTCTCATTAATACATTGTTCCATAAGCTCGGCTTCTTCTCTCCTATACAACGCTTCAACATTCTGATGACGGTTAGCTCTTCTCGGCGGCTTGGTTAGATTTCACAACACTTTAACAAATATTTCAAAATTCTTCAACAAAGCTTCAACTCAAAACAGGTCACGGCTCCACTAACTCGGCTCAACTTGGCTCGCACGGCTTAACTCTTCAAACAATGATACCAAACTGATGCACGACCTATACTTAGCACAAAGTTATGTTCGGCCTTCACACTTCAACACAAATCAACTCAAACAACTTCCACACTTTGATCCAAAATGAAATGGATCGAAAACTCCAAACTTGTTGCAATCTCACGATGAACACGATGAACACCAAACTTCAAACTCCATGGCTCCAAGACTTGTCTTAGCTATGATTGGCTAAGTCAAGCTTTGATACCAAAAACTGACGCAGCGGATAATGACAAAACGATATGAATCGATGAAAGTAACAAATCGGTGGATTGAAAATACTACAAGGCCCAAATTCGTTGATCTGAAGATACCGAATTCCAGCTATCCTCGTCACGTTGATCGCGCACGATACCGTGATAGAAGATCTTCAATTCTTCAAGCGTTGATCAAGCGCACTTGATTCCGCGAATCGGCTTCAACAATCGTTGATTTGAGCGCACTCGAATAACCGAAAGTGGAGATAGGAGATTACACTTAACTACCAATTTAGGATGAAAGCACACAGCAATCAAACAAGAAATTTTATTCAAAATCAACCAACCAAAAGTTACAACACACTCGCTATTTATAGAGGTTTCACACCGACCTAAGCCTTAAGTCGTTGCCGACTTATCCCCTCTTAAGTCGTTGCCGACTCAACTCACGACTCATCTAGGTCGTTGCCGACCTAACAGGTACTACATGCCTCAATTACAACACACGCATATGTACACGACTCAAGCCACAACATCCCAACACATACATACAACACAACGACTCAACTGACTCAATCATCGCACACGACTTAAGCAATCCGCGACTTACGGCTCAACTACATCACAACATATATACACAAGACGACTTACGACTCATCCATACACAAGTTACAACGACTCAAGCTCCCAAGCTCATAGCTTCTGCGACTCAAGCTCCCAAGCTCCCTGCGGCATATCTCCTCAAACGACTTAACTAGGTCGTCCCCTTCCTCCGACTCAAAGCCTTTAATAGCTGGAACTTTCCCCTGCTGCATGATAAGTCGTGGACGACTTATAGATGAGTCGTTGGGTCGTGTACGACTCATCAAACTCGAACAACTCAAACTTCCGTTAAGTCGTAACCCTGTCCCCTTAGCTTTGTTAAGTCGTGGATGACTTAAACCCGCCTCCTTAGGTTGTGGACGACTCAAGCCCTCCTTAAGTCGTGTACGACTTACTCCTTTGGCCTGAGCTGCATCATGGTTATTATGAACAATATGAATTATTGTGTTGCTAACTGAAAGGAGACTTCTTTACCACTTATTTGAATTCTTTTGCAGCTCTGTGATGTTTTCTAACTGAGAAACAGTGGAGATCGACGCCTGAAATAGAACAACGGCAGTATGAGGTATTGTTTTTCATTATGTTTCTAAGATTGTTATTTTTCATGTAGGATTTGAGGAGGACAATTTGATTAGACATATATAAAGTTTAGAATCCATCCCTAGAGTTATAATTTTATTTATATCAACTAAAATCGCATGTATAATGAAAAATAGAAATAGCTTCATAATTTTATAAACGAATTCACTTCCATGACTTTAAAAGTTGAAACTTGTGCATATAATTAAAATTCATTTACTCTGCTAAATTAGTAGTGTTTTAGTTGTTAATTATAGTTTAGGTTTTATTTGTCAAAATTAGATTATTTTAAAACAAGGCGTGTTTCAAAAATCTTATTATGCCCAACGTATTTCAAAAACCTTATGCTATGCTAACAGTACTATAATTATTGTCTATGCGATTTTATCAATCTGCGGTTGTAGTTTCATATGATACATGAAAGAGCTTATCAATAGTAGGTACTAAGGACATCTCCAACAGTGTACATCCCTTAAAGGATGTAACGGTCTGATTGGGCAAAAGCGTCGATTGCTGGGTGTGTATTTAATACACGATTGGATCCAGTTGTTTATTAAATGTTACGTCTAGATCTAATTACGTTTCCTGAATTATAAATGTAACTCTAAACCAAGGTTCGAAATTCCGGTTTATGGTTCCGTTCCGGTTAATTAAAAAAATTAGAATTTCTGTTCCGTTTCGAAAATTTCGGAAATTCCGTTATTTTTTCGGTTCCGGATCCTGTGTACATTTTCCATGTAATAACTCCAATAATTATTGCAAATTTGTATTTAGAAAGAAAATTCAATTTTTTCGTTCTCAAATTATGTTTTCTATTTGATTGGTCTTGTAACCTTAATAAAAATTAGAGAAAATTTTTGTTATTAATCATAAATAGTTAATTTGGACGTCAAATTTTAATGAGCAGAACAAAGTCTTTTTAGAAACAAGCCCATAATGGAAGAGCCCAAGGTCACATACGTGTCTGAAGCCCTACATCTTCTTCTCCTACATCAAACGCACCAAGCAACCCTAAAATCCTTTTATCAAACACACGCCGCCACTCTAAATTACAAAGTTATATCCAAAATTCTTGGATCTAATCAATACGCAAGTCCTATATTATCGAATTCAACATGTCTCTCGATTCCAGATGCCTGAATTCAAAATGCAGGTTAAAAATTAGTTTTTTCCTTTATTTTTTTGTTTGATTCTTGCAATCTCTGCTCTTATGCTTTGATTGTTATTGATTTGTAACAAATTCTTGTATTTTTTTGTTTGTATGATGAAAACAATTACGTTTTCTTTTCTTCTTCAACGACAACTGGAATTTTTAATAGATTCCGGTTCGGTCGACGCCAGAACCGGAACGGAATGGATGGATTTTCGGCGTGCCGGCGGGAGTCTTGAACCATGCTCTAAACCACTTACGTGCCTTAATTGCTTTGGTGGACAAACAATTCGTGTCAGCCTTATTCAGGCTGTAATGCGTCTTTGTTGGAGATGACCTAACAATAACCTGAGTAATTTGGTAAAATAAAAATTTACAATATTTTATGGTACAACCATTACAGCTGATTGAAAAATTTAATGGACGACTCCCAGGTTATATTGGTAACGGAAACGACAAGAACTCATTTTGTCATGTCGATGATGTTGTTAATGGTCATATCTCAGCCATGCACAATGGAAAACTAGGTGAAAGATATGTTCTTACTCTAGAGAATGCATTATTTAAGCATATTTTTTATATTGCAGCTATCATCACAAATTCTAAGAGATCTTGGGTTCACATAGCACATATGGTCTGTAGAGTTATATGGCCGGATATTGGTTTCCTTTACTCACATTACAGAGAAGCTTCCTCTAACTAGTTATCCGGTAAGGAACCACATGCAGTTTCATTATAAAATTTGAGAAACTTTAATCTAAAAAATTTGAGTAACACGGTATAATGATGAAATCCCCATTGTTTGTCTGATTTAATAGCTAGAAAGCATGATGCACTTTCAGTTGTGGTCTTATAATTTTGCACATGCACTAATGTTGAGGACAAGGGCATATACTTGGGATATTGATAAAAATGCACTTTTGTTTCATGCTTAAAGGTCAAACATGATGCAGGATTTCTAGGATTTTATCCACTTCATTGTTGAATATGCGCTTATATGATTTTTGTTTGATGATAATAAATATATATACGTTCGTTTAAATGTATTTGTTAATATACTATTTTGTTTTCACAGATTAAATAAATATTTGCTGAATAAAATAAATAACACGGAATTTGAATTCAAACGAATATTTTATTCAAATAAATATTTATTACAATTTTGAATAGTATACAAATTCAAGCTCTCACTATTCACTATACAACTTTGATACAAATTAAATTACATCACTATTTTACATATCATCACCTCACTACATATCACTCACACTCGTATTTCATCTTCAACTTCCTTCCAGTTAGAATCCATCATCTGAGCAATCTGCAAAAATATTCACTAACGCGGTAAAATTGAAAAAGAAATATTTTTGCAATATAAAATAAAATATGGTTTTTGAAAATAATTTTGCCCTCAGTTATTTGGGTTGTTCGTCATCATTTATATTTGAATTCATCATACACGAACAACTTGTGACATACACAGTGTATTACTGTATATGCCACAAGGCCGTGCACGTCGATATATATACACTTGATTGATTTACAGGGACAAGCGAGCACGGGTCAAACCCAAATGAAAAACCGGGTTCAACTCACGTGCAATAACATTGAAAATCACGACACGAGCACAAGGTCAAACCCGAGTTTTGAAACTGGATTCAACTCAAGTGAAATTTCAAAAATCAACATGATGTGAACCAAGTTCAGAAGCAACAATGAAACTAACTCAAAGCACAAAACTGCACAGCACAAGTGAATGGCAAAAACATCAAAATTCAGTGGCAACCAAACATGAATGTAGACAGCAACTATACATGAAGACAACAAGCTACATGATGAACAAGTGCAAATTGAACTCGAATGAATGCAAGTTCATATGTGCAGCAACCCAACAACAAAGACAACAGCCAGTTCAAATGCAACAAAGATGCAAGCTGCAGCATACCATAAGTACACAAGTACAGACCACATCATCAAATGTCCAGCCCATAACATGTCCAGATTCAACTATAAGTCCAAGTTCGAAATCAAAGAAATGCCACCAGTACACAGTGATACAAGGCAGCAAGTACAACACTGTACAAACTCAAGATGACAAGTTCAACAAAGAAATGCATGTCACCAAGTTCAACAACATACTTCAATGACTAAAATTCGACAAGCAACTGAAGGCAACAGGATAGAAAACAACAACTCAAATATGCAAGTTCAGACCAAACAGCAATGGCACAGTAACAGTGAAGACCACTATGCAGTGTACAACAGTGACATGCACATCATCCAAACAGCAAATGAATGACCAGATCAATGACCAAACTACAAAGAACATCAACAATGCGACAATGTGCATAGCAGATCAAAAGCATGTATACAGCAAAGTCAGAGAGACAACATAAGTATACAATATAGCAAGTGCAACACAGTTGCAAACAACATGAATGGAATCAATATGTGCAGACTACACAGCAAAGTCATATAACAGTTTTTTTTAAAAAAAAACAAAGTCAAGAATTTACAAGTTCAAATCAAATGGCTGGAGTAAACATGATCGACCGAGTTCAACATCAAGTGGTAATCAAGTTCGAACATGCCAAAGTCAAAGAGAAAGTCACGGGAAATCAAGGAAATCAATGCCGTGTTTCTAATCAAAGTCAAAATCGTGATGACCACGATATCAATTCGAAACCGTGTCAACCAAGCAACGATAATACGAAATTGACAAAGTCAAATAAATCATCATCGTTCAACAAATATCAAACGGCCAAAGCAATAATTTTGAAACAATCAGACGAACGAAATTAAAGGGTAATGAATCCTATAAAAGCCCCAGATCATCATCGGCATAAAGGTGTGAGTTCGAATACAAAAATCGAAGAGGAACAGAGCTAAAAAAATTACCTGAAGCGCAACCGAACTCACCAAAGCGAAGCCAAGCCAAGCCGATAATCATCTCAACCCTAATTCGCAAATCAGAGCATTCAAGGGATCAAAGCCCCAAATCCATAAACCCTAAATCACAGTACCACGAGAAAGCGAAGCCGTGAATTCCAGGGCAACGAAGATCAAGCAATAGCCAAAATTAAAGAGCATCGAAACAAAGCCGCCTCTCATAATTTTCAGATCAAAGAACGAAGACGCAAGCCCTAATTCGTTTGTGTAGAAGAACGAACGAAGAAATAAGAGCCGCCATCACAAACAAAGGAACGGGGGCGATAAAATATAGAGAAAGAATAATTGGGCCGGCCTTAATTTAGTTTGGGGTTTTTAAATTTATAATAAGGGTTTTTATTTTAGAATTAGGGCTATTTTATTTACATTGTTTTTAATTGTATTTTCCTTTTTTTAAAACCGTTTATTTTTCTAGTCGTGTGACTAGGGGACAAGCTATGTGGCGTAGCTTGAGAATTCGCAACTCGGTAGTTGAGTTATGGCAGGGTTTTGAGCGTAGAGTTAGATTAGTCAATAGCGGGTATAGCGAGTTTACGTGTGTAAGCGAGGGACTATCTAATTTCTAGTAGAAACCTTGGGGGCAGCACGTAGGCAGGGTTTTGCCGAAGCTGGGTAAATTCTGTGTTGTTCTGTTTTTTCCTGTTATTTATATTCTGCGATATCTGTGCTGCTATTCTGTGATCTGAATTGAAATTAATTAATAAGCTTCCGCGATTAATTTTTATAATTTATACCATCACCCTATTCACCCCCCCTCTAGGGTGAAATCGATCCTACATTCATATGCTTCATACCACTATAGTAGTTCTTCCTTTGTCTATCAAATTATGTGAAAAATTGGAATTGTTTATTTGGCTTGCAGACTGTTAAGGTTTTAAGGCATCAATGGGCGTATTCTTGTGAGAAAGCTAGGAAAGAATTAGGTTACCGCCCTAGAAGCTTGAATGAAGGATTAACAAAGATGCCCCAATTGTTAAAGAGTTTAGGTTTCATCAAATGCTAAGGTTGGGTTTCTTTATTTCATTGTATATTCAAATGACAAGGATTAATTACTGATCGTTCTCCTCGAGCAGGTGGGTTGGTTTTCCCCTGTTTGTTGGGTGGCTTGTTGCGCGAGCAGTTTGTGACCGGTTGCTCTGTAGCTCCATTCGACGCGCAACTGCAGGTATGTGGCTATTTGTTCGGTCAGGTGAGTATATCGTTGGCGCTATTCCACTTCTTCGATGTTATTGGTTTTTTGTCTAATTGTCGGTTTGTGTCTGTTGGCTTGTTCATTGTGTTTTTGAGCCTTGACGCGCTTCGACGAGTGCTCCCTGACACTTTTTGCATGGTGTTGATTGATGGCGTGTCAGGTCCCTTTGGCATTGCTTTCTCCGTTTGGAGTGGACAGTGTGGTTCTCTTTCTTGGTTTTTTGTTTTGAGCCATAGCGAGGCCTGGTCAGTGTCGTTTTTGGCTTCGTATCGTCTGTCTATTCTGGTCGATCCCCATTGGTCTCTACGGAGATATTTCCCTGCCTGGGTCGATAGGCTTAGGCGGTGCTCCAGTCCTGATCGCATAGTGTACCCTGTTGCGGTTCACTATGCGGGCAGCCTGGAATATTACCAGTCATTTGCGATTCGAGCTGGTGATAGCTCTGCTAGAGCCACCTTGCGAACCTCACCTGTCTCGCGGGGCTGTCTCATTAGTGACAGTCCGGCATGGGTTAGGTTCCTACAGCATCGTGGGATGCGTATTATTAGCTCCCCTACATACTTCCGTTATCCTTTATCTGTTTCGGATTCTACTGCTTCTCCACCTCTTAGTTGCTCTTCCCGTTGCTCTCTTCCTTCGTCTTCTTGCGCCTTATCGATCTCCATCCCGTTGCTTAGTGTAGAGGAAATTGCGTTGATTAATGAGCGACTCTCTCGTCTTACCGAGAACTCTGATCCATCCAGATCCTCTTCTTCTCTACCCGATTCGAAGGAGAGTTTAGGTGCTTCTTCGATGTCCGAGCCTAGGCGTCAGCCTATTCGCAGATCTTCTCGGCGTTGTTCACGAGGCGCTTCCGCCATCCCCCGCACTATCCGTACTCGCTCTATAGTGGTGACTGAGCATATCGATAGGTCTGCTCTATCCTCCTTGTATCGTATCTGATTTGCGTCTGTGTTGTCTTTCTTGGCTTGTCTATATTTTTCTTCTTGCAGTTGTCTTCATGACGAATTTTCTTTTCTGGAATATTCGTGGTATCGGCAACGAAGATTCTTCTGCTAGACTTAGGCGTATTGTCTGTAAGTATTCCATTGGTTTAGTGGCTATTTTAGAACCTTTTTTGGGTTCTGGAGAGATTAACAAGGCTGTTCTGTCGCTTGGTTTTGGTGGTGCTTTGTCTAATATCTCGGGTAAGATCTGGATTCTTTGGTCCAAAGAATTCGTTGTTCGCCCTGTTTTTGATTCGTCTCAACTGTTATCTGTCTTGTGTTCCTCTCCCATTTTCCCGCAACCGTTCATTTTTTCGGCGGTGTACGCTAAGTGTGATCGGTTAGAGAGATTATCTCTCTGGGATGACATTATGTCTCTTGTTGTCCTCAGTTGCTCGTTTTCAGTGGTGGGTGGTGATTTCAATGTTGTCGCTAGCCAGGCTGAAAAAGTAGGCGGGTTGGCCATCAATCGGCACTCGGTTTCTGATTTCAATTCTTTCATTGTGAGATCCGGGTTATCTGAAATTCCTTTTGCTGGCTCTGCATTTACTTGGTCTAATAACCAGGAAGGCCCGAATCGGATCCTCTCCAGGTTGGATAGGATTTTTGGGTCTGCTGATTGGTTAAATCTCCCCTTTTCCTTTTCTATTTCTCATCTCCATCGTGCTTGCTCTGATCATGCGCCGCTGGTTTTACGGTGCGCTTCGCGGTCCTTGTCGGGACCTTCTTCTTTCTGATTCCTTAGTATGTGGAGTTCCCACCATAGATTTTTACAGGTGGTGGAGGAGTCGTGGTCCGCTCCCATTGTGGCTGCTCCCATGGGGGCTTTCTCTCGGAAACTAAAGCGTCTTAAGTCTTGCCTTAAGACGTGGAATTCCCTTATTTTCAGGAACATTTTCGATCGTGTGCGAGCGGCTGAAGAATCCCTAATTCTTGCCAAATCTTTGTTCGACGAGAATCCTTCAGCCGAAAACAAGGACATTTGGGCTTCCGCTCAACTGGCTTTCTCTTCGGAACTCCGCATTGAAAACACATACCTCCGCCAGAAGGCGAGGATCAAGTGGGTGGTCGAAGGTGATTCAAACTCGAAATTCTTCCATTCTTCTATCCGAAAGAAAGCTAATTTGCTTTCTATTCGTGTGATTTTGAGAACGGACCAATCTTTGGCTTCGACTCCGTCTGAAGTAATAGAGGTTTTAGTTTCTCATTTCCAATCTTATCTGGGTTCTCCTTCTGTGTCTGGCCCGGTCTCGGACATCCTGTCCTTTATTCCTCGGCTTGTTCCTTCTGAGGGTAGTGCCGTTTTAGCTTTTCCGCCTTCGTCAGATGAGATTCGTGCCAGTGTCTTTGCTCTCAGCAAGGATAGTGCCAGTGGGCCGGATGGTTTTAATGGGTCCTTTTTTCGAAGTACCCGGCATATCATCCAATCGGATTCCTGCCTGGCAATTCAGCATTTCTTTTCTGGAGCCGCTCTTCCCATTAGCTGGTCTTCCACTAACTTGATCCTTATCGCTAAGTGTGATAATCCTCGGGCATGCTCGGAGTTCCGACCGATCAGCCTGTGTAACTTCGCCAACAAAGTAATATCTAAGGTTCTGGCCATTCGTTTGGCTCCGTACCTTGACCGCATTATCTCCTCCTCTCAGGCAGGTTTTGTAAAAGGTCGTTTGATCACTGATAACGTCCTTTTAGCCCAAGAACTTGTTTCTCAGATTGACAGTAAGATCATAGGTTCTAACATTATTTTCAAACTTGATATGGAAAAGGCCTATGATCGTATGTCTTGGTTTTTCATCATCAAGGTTCTTCGTGCCTTCGGTTTTCCTGAAACCCTTATCGATTTGGTTTGGAGGCTCATTTCCAACTGTTGGTTTTCTGTTATCATTAACGGATCGGCCAATGGTTTTTTCAAAGCTGGTAGAGGTATCCGTCAAGGCGATCCTCTATCTCCTACTCTTTTCGTTATCGCGGCCGAGGCTTTCGTTCGTGGCATCCACATTTTAACGGTCTATGGTCAAATTCAGCGTTTTGGTCTTCCGAGTGGGTGTCCGCTTGTCTCCTCTCTGTCATTCGCGGATGACATTGTCATCTTCTCCAACGGAAACCGGTCCTCTATTCGCCGCCTTATTCGGTTCATTCAGTTGTACGAGAGGTGTTCGGGCCAACTGGTCAACTCGGCGAAGAGTTGCTTCGTTCCCGCGAAGGACATGGGCCAGCTGAGAGTTTCTTGGGTCGAATCTTTTACCGGGTATAGGGCCGCTTCCCTCCCTCTTCCTTATTTGGGTATTGTTCTCTACAGAGGAAGGAAACTTAACGCCCTTTTCGATCCGCTTTCAGACAAAGTTAGGGGTAAGATTATTCGTTGGAATGCATCTCTCCTGTCTCAAGCTGGAAGATTAGTGCTTATCCAATCGGTTTTGAGCTCTATGGGTATTCATATTTTCGCTGCGATGACCCCTACTTCCTCCTTCTTTCGATCGTTCCAATCTTTGGCTTCATCTTACTTCTAGGGATCGAAGGGTGACAATCGCCGACATCAATGGGTTTCTTGGGATGTCATCTGCCGTCCAAAGAGTGAGGGTGGGTTAGGATTGCGTAATCCGAAGGACATCTGTTTGGCTTTCGCTTGCAAGTTGTGGTCTAGGTTTGGTACTAACGACTCCTTATGGGCGAAATTCCTTCATGCTAAGTACCGGAGACTGGCTGCTTCGGGCTATTCCGGTTCTCCTTCTTACGCCAGTGAGACTTGGAAGCATATGCAATCGGTCAAAGTGCTCGTTGATTCTCATAACGGCCTCTCCGGATGGGATGGCGGTCCGTTCTCTATTCTTAGGGCCTGATGCTCTACTAGAATCTCATCTCCTGTCCTTCCCATTTTTTCTTTCATTTGGGACGTCCGTATCCCTCTTAAAGTGTCTCTCCTCATGTGGCGATCCTTCCATAATGGGCTTTCGGTTGACGAGAACTTTCAGCGGATCGGCATTCCTTTTGTTTCCCGTTGTAGATGTTGCGGCAACGGGGAAACAGAATCGGCGGATCATTTGCTCTTCGCTGGCTGGTGCGCCAGATCCTGCTGGAATTACTTCGGTAATTTAGTGGAAGTCCGTGGTTCCATCACCTCGTCGATTGATTTACAGTCCTCTTGGTGGTTTCATAGTTCTGGTCGTTCCCTTCGTTCTCTCATCTTTCGCTTGATTCCTTGTCTGATTTGCTGGCATATTTGGTGTGCCCGGAATAAGGCAATTTATGACGAGACTCCAATGGACCCCCTCTCCGTTATTCGGAGAGTTAGGGATGATGTTTACTTGGCGTTTCGTGGCCGTCCTTTCAGAGGGGCAGTCAACTCTCGTTCCGGTCGCCTGGTGAATCTTTTATCGATCGCATGTACTCGGTCTGCTATTAGAGCCGGAATTGGTTGACTGCCGTTCCGGAGACTGGTGGATCTGTCTACCTAGTTTCCTTCTTGACCGTCTTCCCCTCCCCCCCTTTTTTATTATCTCATTATGGGACTATTGCTTTCAGGATATGTCATTCAGGGGTGTTCTAGTTTCTCCGTCCTTTATCTGTTTGGAGCTTGCTTAAAGGAATTCCGCTGCTCCTTTCCGGCTTTCGGCCATACAGTTGCTGGAAGGTTGGCCGTTTCTTTCATCTGTTATCTTAGAGGGTCTTCTGTTGGGCTTGATCTCTACTTGCAAGGTTGATTCTCAACATCGATTTCGGACGGTGGCCTTGCCGGAGCTCGATTACGATGTTGGATGGACGGTGAGTCCCTGGTGCTTATCGGGTGTACTGTGTGCCTGCTGGCAGAGGTCCTTTACATTCGCTTCTTGTTAGAGTTTTTCGGTTCCTCTTTTTTTGGTTATCTTTGTGTCCTTCTTACGAGTGTTCTTGTTTTTGTATTTCTATTTTTGGGGTTCGGTTACCTGTCAGGCTTGTTGACAGCTTTTGGTTGAGCTTTTATATCATTTTCTTCTTTAAAAAAAAAAAATAACTGTTTAGTAACTTAACTAGTGAATGGCACTTGTATTTTATTATTTATTGCTATGTCATTTCAGGTTGCATTGCTTTTTTTAGCACTTCCAATTAGTTATGATGACCTATTCTGTGGTCAAAGGGGATGTTTGATATCTCTCTCATCTCATGGGAGGTGTGATCTTTATAGAAACTGAGTATCCAATCTTGTTATTGATAAAACGTTGGCTTGATCGCTAGATATTAGTGATATTATTCTATATTATTGGAACATTCTACTGAGTATGTAAGTATTGTCTCTGTTTATAGGAAGTTGCTGTTAAGCATAACTCATTTTGAAAACTAATAAAATGTTCAATTTGTCATTAATTTGCAGGTGAGGAACTAGAAAATGTTTGCAAAACACGTACAGATGCAGGTGATGTATGCGAATGACATATTTGCAATCAGTAAACTATAATGTTTAGCGTGGGTTGATTATGATTAGGTCGTTGTTAATATTGTGCATGTGCAAATGATGCGCTTTTTCCGTAAATTTCTTATGTAGTTATGTGCTGGTGCAGCAGGTTGGCTTGCAAGTAATCTAGCAATCTGGTCTACTAAAATTTTGTGTGATCTTAGACTTAACTACGAATATTTTTCTAATATCATAAGTAATTGGACCCAGATCCTACTGCAAGCCTATAACATGGAAAGATATGGAACTTCTTGGTGTGGTTAATACTCGTTAGTGTGTGAACATCATTTTATTTTGACAAATTTCAAATAATGTAATGCCTACCATCCTAGTTAGCTGATTAGGAGCAAGACACGTCTTCTTGTGTTTCCCTTACTTTGTATGAGTTCAAAACTATCGGTTTAAAATTAAAACTAAAAAATTAATAAACAATATGATACTGAGGAGCGTAATGTGGGTAAAGAGCAAGTAATACAATGAATTTGGACGGATAACTCAATCAAAGATTGGACAAGCTTTGGAAGTCATCTTCCTTCATTTCAATAAATATGATAACAATGTGCAAAAGATTTATACTACTATGGAGCATCCTTTGAGCTCGATCTAAGACCTCAAAGATGATGTGAGTGGCATATATGTAATTTTATATTTGATTTTCAATCTTATCTTATTGCATTGTTCATGGTTATGTTTGTAGGAAAATAAAAAAACTTAAAATATCTTGGATAAAAGTAAATATCGAATAGAACCAACAAGGAGAAACAAGAATTAATCTACATCAATCCATATGTTGTAACAAATTCAACTAAGAAGATGTTCTCATTCCCAGGTGAATTGTTGTGAGATTTCTACAACTATCAATTAGTTTACCTTTCTATATTCTTTTATCAACAGATTTTGAGTTACTGGCAATTTCTAGGACTACATTTTTCTTCAATAACTGCCAACAAACCTATTATAATGTTCATAACAATGGATAAGCCAACTCTTAGCTCATACTAATTTTCTAACTTACGTTTTGTAGTATTCTTTTAATCTAATAGTAAACTAATGATAGTACTTCAAATTTATGCAAAACCAAAGACTTCATCATAAAATCATAGTTTATTTTTTATAAATTTGCAAGGCAATAAAGAAATTAATGTGCATTAATTTGCTTTCATAATTAAACACAAAACACATCAATCCATGCAATGAAATACCATTGCAGTTATTATTTATATTTTGTCTTTGTATGTATCTTAGCATCATTAAATATTTACCATCGATCCATCTTCTTGCACTTCCACACCATTGCAGTTCACAATCTCACAAGCAACTACAACATCCTAAAACACAACTTAAGTTGTTGGATTTTTCAAACCGTGCAAAGGAGGTGTTGTTCGATTTCTCAGAATCTAGTAATACTAAAATTGCTGTAAAGATTTATATATAACAAAGTAAATAAGTTTATAGAAAGTAAACTAATTTGTAACATTAACTAATTTCACTAGTTTTATAAAAATTATACAAATTAACTATGTTTTAAAAAATAAAATAAGTTGACTAAGTTGTATTAAAATTAACTAAATTTACAAATTTAACTAAGTTAACTGAGTTTATAAAAACTAAACAAGTTTACAAAAATTAAACAAGTTTATAAAAATAACTAACTTTATAAAATTTAATTAAGCTTTAAAAAAACTAAGCAAGTTTATAAAAACAATCAAGTTTATAAAATTAATTAAATTTAAAAAAAAAAATATGTTAAGCAAGTATTACTAAAACCAAACACAGTTATAAAAATAAACACATTTATAAAAACAAGTTTTACAAATTTTTAACTAAATTAACTAATTTTTATAAAGAAATAACTAACTTTATAAAAAATATTTAAGTTTTATACAAATTTAACTAAGTTGACTGAAAGTTTATAAAATTAACGAACTCTTACAAAATTTAACTAAGTTTATAAAAATTAACTAAGTTAACCAAGTTTTATAAAACTTAACTAAATTTTTAAAAATTAACTAAGTCATTTGAAAATTTAACCCAGGTAACCGTGTTTTATAAAAATTAATTAATTTTATAAGTATTAATAAAACTTTATAATAGCTAAATAAATTTACAAAAACTAACTTTTATAAAAATTAACTAACTTTATAGGTCCACCTAATTAAAGAGAATATTTGTTAAAAATAACCTACTATGTTTACTTTTGTTTTATTTCTCGAGATAAAGGAAAATAAATATCTTCTCACAGTACCTTTAATTAAGGTGCATGTTTATAACATCTATTACTTTCTCTCTTAATGGATTTTTTTATGTTTGTAACATCTTGCTCTCTTTATTAGTGCAGTTATGGCGAGGTCTGGTATGGCCACCGATCATGCAAGCATCGGCGATAGGAGCACTACCTCTACTTGCAATCAAAGACTGCTCTAGCTTTTATGCATTCTTGTTTCAGTATTCTTTTGTAAGTTATATAAATATAACTAGGCTGCTTTCAAATTGTAAAAAAATTGAAAATATGTATGACCCCAACACGTATACTTATGAAAGGCACGCCATGGTGCATAAAGCATTTGTATTACTTGCCCTGTCTATAGATTTATATGAATTTATTTAATACCACTTTTCTCTTATCCATTCCCGTTCTTCCATCGTATTGAAACAAAATTTTCTTATAAACTTGTTTACTGTTAGTTAGTTTTGTCTAAATAATCTTATATTAATCTAAGATGTAAAAATATTCTCACTACAACAAAACAGTCTTTTTACAACGGGCAATGCCCGTTGTAATATGGTTTTCGCAACGGGCATGTGCCCGTTGTAATAGGCCTCGTTGTAATAGATCCACCACATTTTACAACGGGCAAAGCACGTTGTAAAAACCGTTGCAGTATACCTTTTTACAACGGGTTATGACCGTTGTAATAGACTATAATACAACGGTCATAACCCGTTGTAATAGACTAACCATACTAGTTGCATATCATTTTCACAACATGCATTGACCGTTGTAAAAAGCATATTTAACAACTTGTGTTGCCCGTTGCAATAGACTAACCATACTAATTGATGGCATCCATGCAATACATCCATACTAACACTAAATATTGTCTTAAAATAATTAAAATCACATACGAAAAGTTAGATAAGTTTACATATCTCAAACAAACTTTTCATTTCATCACTTTCTATTTACATTCACAGTTTACAAGTTTGTTCAACCCTCCTGCCACTCAATACCACTTACATACATCTGTATCACTTAATACACACCTGAACTACCTCCTGCCACTTCTGCCATCAACTTGATATACCAGTCATCACCATCAAACAATCCACTTCTGCCATTTACATTCAACCCTCCAAAACATCACACATATCCACCCTTCATCACCTGACAGTGCTCTTCAACACATATACCACCCCTCTGCCTATACACTGCACCCATATCACAAAGTCCACCATATCCACTGCCATCCCCTACTAGCGCATCTCCTTAACTCACCATCAGTCTTCCATCAGACATCATAATCACATCACTACCAAAACTCAAAACAGTTCATTCCCACTTCCACCACTGACTTGCTTTCAACCATCACACTCCAACCTCAGACCATCACCATTCCCTGAAACATCCACAGTCATCACATACACGCATCCCTGCTCCATCACCACTCATAGAACTGCTGCACACCAGACAATTACCTGCAACAACACAAACTTCATCAGCATGCTTGCCGTTCCATACCTTTCTATTGCTACCACACACTGTCTATTTCCTTACTGTCACCGGTTGCACATCAGTAACCACCTACCTGCACATCAGTAACGAACAAAGTCAATATTATTAATTTTAGGGGATGAAACAAGAAGAATTTTGAAACATTTCATGGAAAAAATAGGTATTGAAGTTAACATAGGTGAAAGCTGGGAATAGGTTGATCCCACAGCCGTGGAAAGCTGGGAATAGGCTCGTCTTTCTCTTCACTTTAAGTATCAGCTGCAAGTGACTCCTGTTTCTGCAAGTACTGAATCCAACAGGTACCCAATTCCCATCTAATAGATTTCTCAGAGTTTTCTGGCATATTATCTAATTTTAGTAGGCTATCTTTAACTACTTTTTGTGCCAAAGATCTAGCTGCTTGTTCATCTACATAATTAGAAGGAGAACAGTGATTATTCAGGGATGATTCTGGATCAGATTTCCTTGAGAGTAACGTCCTTAAGCTGCAGAAAAATTTGAAACTTCAATTAGCAAATGTTGTTTAAACAATGGAAATATAAAATTATTTTAGAATAAAAATTCAATTAATGATGACAGAAAAGGAAAGGGGAAAAAAGAAAATTCTAATAATTTTGGCCAACTTTTTTCCCCATGTAGCATTTGGTAACTTAATTGGAGTAATGCAGCAGCAAGCTGCAAGTGTGTTTCGTGTGCATGATAATGTAAAGAAATATGGACCAGACATGCCAATGATTCTAATATGTCCTGGTGCAGTTGTCATACATTTATTAACGTACATGACATAGAGATGGAGCCAGTTTTCAAAATACTCAAGCTTAACAAAGTAATTCTACGCTAATTATATATGGTTCGATAAAATAAGTAAAAACACGCTCACCTGTTAATATTAAGGGCATTTGCACCACCTTCTAGCTGGTCATCTACATGAATATTTTCCTTCAAGCTATCATTCTTGTTTACATATTCTGGAACTTTAACAATAGCAATATACCCACAGTGCTTTACAATAACATTTCCTAATGTAACAGTATCCTAAAATATTCCAGCTAGTTATATTTATTAGTTGATATTAGTAAACTATAGTACCAACACAGAATCAGTATTCTTACCTGAACTATTACACTCTCATCGGCAGTTACTCCTTTAAGAAGGTTTCTTTTAGATACATCATTCTGGCTCATACCAAGCAAATAAGTCCCATCAACTTTATCTTTGGGTTTCACACTTGCATCTGCCAAATCCCTTTTGACTACTATAGTTAATTCTCCTACAGTCTCCTCATGCAATTTTTTTGAGTATTTGTTTGCAACAAGACGACGTATAATTGACACAGCTTTAAAAATTGCTGTATCAACAAATAGATTGTGCAACAGAAAGGCCTTTCTATCACGAGCTAATATCTCCTCTTCAGTCTTGCATGGAACTCTAGCTAGAATAACAAATTGTTTTGACCAATTCCTGTAGTCATATTTACCATTTTGCCCAAGCCCACCACCATTGCCTCCCTAGTCTTCATTTTCAGTTGGCAAAGAGGGACATTTTGAAGATGGATCGGTTAAAATAGGTGGTACCAGCCAGGTATTTGCTCGGAATCCATATGGAAAATTGCCAAACTGAAACACAATATATTATAAATGCTCGTCATTAAGTATAACAATTCTTATTTAAGTAACTAATATAATTAGTTCATACATGCAAATTTACTTAAAATATCACCAATAATATTCTAAATTGGCACCTTATTATGATCAACAAAAGCCTTCATCAGGTTATCGTAGGCCTGCATAATATGACAAGAAAAATATGAATATCATTCATAGCAATGCAATTAAATTATGCATAACTAAACATATATCTGTAATGCCTTGTCTAATAGAATCAAGGAACACTAAAGCACTTTACAAGAACATGGCATGGAGGGAAATGCTACGAAAAGACTCACATTTTTGAATCCACTACTAAGTTGCTGCAAACTTCTACTAGAGTATGTTTCAAAATATTGTGTTTTCCACCAGCGTAGAAACCCTCAGCACAAGCAACAACATTCAACAACTTCCCATTACAAACCTTAACCTGAAAAGTTTCAATTCATTTGTAAACTGTTCAAACCAATAGTTGTGATATGCTAAAGAAGAAAGTTTACGAAGAATTGAACAACATAATCATGCATGATCACAAATGACACAACCTGTGTTAGGTACATCCATGAAAACAAAATACAAATAAATCAATAAATAATAAATAAATAAATAATGTACACATAAATAAATAAATAGAAAACATAAATTATCTTAATTCCAAAAGTAAAATACTTATTGCTATAGAGGTGGGCGCATAAATTTTTGTGTATGATGCGGAATATGTGTGGTGGGTTCGGTGCATACTTCCTCTTAGTTAACAAGCAAAACTTAATTTGCTGGGCATCAAAAAACTATTTATTAATGTATTCTTTTTCTTTAACAAACATTAAAAATCCTATGTTCAATTCTTAAGGCCAATAGCAGTTGCGCTTCTTTAGGTTTCCCCAAAACCAGCTTACAACCTAATCTTCAAAATTCAAAACTGATCCTTGCAATAAAAGGGCAGGCAGGTGCTTAGGACCCGAATTCTGTAGTCCCAAGCCAAAAAGTGATATTGCATTTAATATTGGAAAAAAAAAGATTAAAAAAAATTATAGTACTTTATTTTAGGGGTGAAAGTGTTCACATTTAGCACAGCCGATATTTCATTCTTTTAAAACCAAAACATAATATAGCAATATAAACTCTTGGTGTTGATATAGGGACATGAAGTACCGATAATGGGAGTTTTATTAAATTTGGCACCTCCGGAAACTTTATTCCACATTTTACACTAAGCGGTGTAAACGCCACTCCCCACCATCGAGAAAATAATGAAAATACCATGCCCCCATGAGATCAAAATTAGCCTGCTATCTGATTGTACTATCCCTATAACGACACCTTAAATATTTTGCCCTATATTTAACTAGCATGTCCATTTTTCATCTATTTCAAAATCATTGCAATTCTATAGCAGTCCATAAGTTTTCGGAATTTGTTTAACAAGCACAACCAATTTCTGTAGTACGCAAGATAAATATACACGTATGTAAAAAGGTGTATATAAACAACTCACATGGAAATCACAGATTGATTTGAGCAAGCCACTCCTTTCCAAATCTGAGAACTACCGCAGGGATCACCATCGACAAAATTCCACCCAATTAATTGGGTGGGATTGTTAAGTGCTTCAAACACTGCTTTTAAAGCTGCCACTAAGCGCCAATGGTTTAATCAAAAATCGTTTCATAAACCCTACTTATAATTTCAAATTCAGTACCATCCAAAACCCTTGTTTTAAGACCAAGAACTAATCTTGGGTTCAAAACCATAAAAATCAAAATTGATGTTGTTGTAATAATGTAACAAAAAACTTACGATCTAAAGGATCTGTTGTTGAAATTACCAAGAATGGAATTTGAAATAGAATAAGAAACGCGAACAGGAGAGGCCGTCGATTAAGTAGCTCCATGATTGTTATCTTCCTCCTTTTTTACAGTTTAGTCTGAACGAAATAAAAAAATAAAAGGGCCGGCGGCTTGTATAATTGAAAATTAGGGTTTTTATGCGACCGTTGTAATTTCATTTTGGAACCGTTGTAATCCATGTAACAGAACGGGCTTGAAGGGACCGTTGTAATAGCCTTCTATTACAACAGGCAACCAACGCCCGTTGTAAAAAGGGTGCTATATATGCATTTTTTACAACGGGCCTTAATGGACCGTTGTAACAGCCTTCTATTACAACGGCCAACCAATGCCCGTTGTAAAAAGGGCGTTGTAATAAGATATTTTTGTTGTAGTGTCTATTAAATTCTCATAATATATATGGTCTATAAAACTAATAGATTAAATGTACCATCTTCTGAAATTATATAAGTCGGTAGCAATAGATACATAACGCTTTTAAAAGAATGGAATTTGCTAGTATCCTACGATGTATCTTATCCTATAATCATGTAATTTACATTAGCCACTATTTATGTTTGTTGTTTAGTCGTATATTTTGATTGTATTCCAGCAAAATTCAACTCTAGAAAGAAAAAAAAAATCCAATCATGTAAAATAACTTAAAAATCAATTCTAATGGAAATGTTGTTAATTAGCTTAAAATGAATGCGATCGGGTTTAAGATGCATGGAGGATGGCTTTAAAATGAATACTCTGACATGGAAGATTATATGGTTAACTATAGAATTATGTATTAATTAGTTTGCCATATAACAGACAATTTTGTTTTTCTATGTGTAAGGTCTTTTAGTAAGCTGAAAATTTAAATAATTTTATAAAAATCAACTAAGGTTTATAAAAATTAACTATGTTAACTAAGTTTTATAAAAATTAAATATATTAATAAAAATTAACCAAGTTTTATAATTATTTAATTAAGTTGGCGAAGTTTTATAAAATTTACGAAAATTAAGTTGGCAAGCCTAGAATCATCACCATCCAAGAAACCTCAGGTTTTTGTAACCCTGTTTAAACATTGTGGCATCTTGTGCCATATAAACGCGATAAGATTCATATTCCCTATTTGGCGTATACAATTTATTGGCTTCTATGATACTACCTACTTGTGTAGGTAGCATCAAAATATTGAATATATACGAGATAAGGAGAGAAAGGGAGGGAAACAGACTTGAAATTTAATCAGATTCCAAATCAAGAATTGGTTACCCGAATATTTGTTTACGTCACAAGACGTATTCATTCAGCTAGTCGAGGAATTTTTTTCTTTACTGTGTAATCATTTAGAGATATAAAATGTTTATACAGCCGTAGCATTAGCACTAAATTGTTATTTTTAGTGGTGCAAAGTGTAAAGTTAAAGATGTTGGTACTTGTAGGTTTTAAACCTGATTGGTGATGTAAGAGCGAAAGTGGCTCTGATGGTGGATGTAAAATTAAAGATTTGGTACTGGTAGGTTTTAAACCTGATTGAGGATGTAAGAGGGAAAGTGGCTATGATGGTGGATGATATGATTGATATGGCTGGTAATTTATTCATATTATTATCTTTTTTGAAGTACCATAATAATTTTCATTGTCAATCAGCTTATATGTATTGTTTTATCTTTAATGTTATTCGGTATTTATATTGGGCCTGTTTGGTTGTTAGGACTATTAGTAAAGGTGCAGTTGCACCAAGAAGGAGTTCGAGAAATATATGCTTGCTGCACACATACTGTTTTCAGGTAAATATCAATTCTCTTATGGACCAGTCATGTAACGACCGTGATTTTTGAATTACTGTCGGAATAAATATTTTAAATAGAAACTTTAAAAGATTTAAATTCGAAAAAAAAAAGAATGTTTCAGTGCGTGTGCATGGAAATATTGCCCCAGATCTTGTACGTGCATTGCAAATTTAGTATGTACATAAATACACCTGTACTACTATTTCGTGGTCCTTTTAAAAGCGAAACTTTGTGTCACTTAATTCCTCTAAAGCAGAAGTGAACACAATTTACTCTTACTGTCACTTGTTTGTGAAGCAATGTGGAACATTTTCTTCTTGTCTTGCTGTCACAAAGTTTTATAAACCAAAAATTTGAAAGTATAGCCATCATCACTTTATATGCTAGCTAAGTTCTTTCCATCACCTATGCATGTTTCCTCAAATAATGCATTTGTATAAAGTTGACAGCACTTCCTCTTTGACTTGTGCACATAAAAGTGTAAAAAAGAGTAAAGGCTGCATATTTTTCTTTGGTTCATTTCTTCTTCTAGTAGCACTCCATCATTCTTTTGGGTTCCTTTTTCTTCAGTAGCTCGGTAGAAATATTAATGGCGATTTCAATTTCTTGCTTCCAATTGGTTCCTTGTTGCTAACCAGTTCTGGAACGAATCTAAGGTCAGTGCGCACTCACATTTTTAATTTATCCAAAGCTTTATCTTGCGTAAATCACTTATATGTGTGCATGACAAAGCTCAAAAACGGGTTATAGCTAACTCTGTTATCAACTTTCACACTTCATGATACGTAACGCGTGTTATGTGTACAAGTAGCACTAGAGATTTTGTTCTGGTCATATTTTGTATTGTTCAACAATCATTTACTTTGTTACGTATCATTTGTGCATGAAAAAAAAAGGTTGCCGGGTCTTTAGAAAAGGAAAGTGGTGTGCGTGCATCATCAATAATTCATGCTAATAACACATATACGAAAGACATACTAGGCAAGTATTCATTCATTGTCAGGTTGCATCATGTGCGTGCATAGTGAGTCAGGCTCGAAGTTTATTTCTGGTATATATACACACACACACACGTGAATTTAGTTGCTTGCGTGTACATTGCCAGGATAATATATATTGCTTAACTTTCTATGTTACTTATTGTATTATATTGGTTCAAAGTTTATTGCCACGCCAGCTTACGATTTCCATTACCAGTTTTTAAAATTCATTCGTTCTATGCGAACTAATGCACTGAAATAATTTATGATAATTAAATATTGGTAACCAGTACCCATGAATGCCTGATGATGTGTAAACACAAATAATGGTGTGGCTATATGTATAGTTGTTCAACGTTACCTTTCACACACGCATATGTAAGGTTGTGTGTACATATATTTATGTACATTCACATCTATTTATCTTCGGTTGTCCTCTCTTTACTTGATCATACCGTTTTATGCATGGTAAAGTGCACTGTCATGAACAATACGATGATACTAAGCCATGAGTCATGACGGCAAGTGACAGACCATTTGTTAAAAAAAATTGTACTTGTATTTTAGTGTTGAATGAGTTAATGTTTTTTTTCAAAGCAAGCTTCACGTCATTCTACCCTTGTTTTATTGCGTGAAGGATATGGTGCATACACCTGCCATGGGAATATTGTCCCAGTATTGTTTGTTGCTTTGCAAACTAAGTTTGAACATATTACATGCACACGTATAACTACCTGGTCAATAATGTATTTTGTGCATTGCAGTCAGTACTTCTAAGAAGTATTGCCAATCCTCATTATATTTTGAACGGTAAGAAATTATAGCGAGTCCAGGCTACATCAACATTTTTTCCACTTTCATTTTATGCGTGAGTTCGGTTAATTCAAGTGAACCGGTGTTTGGTTTTAAAGCGAAATTTGTTGCCATTATTTTTATATCGAATTTTTACATCGGTATTATATTTTGATGCGAATTATTTTGATGAGATTTTGACGTATAAAAATTACTGTTGCTTTGACTTCAGTAATCGTCAAATTTTAAAGTGGATTTTCAAGCGGCTATCCCGCAACGCTGATTTGGTACCCTTTTTACGGTGTTTGGTGAAGAGCAATTTTCTCGTCGAAATTGCTACAGATGTTGAAGTTTTAATCACGTATTTTAAAAATTGTTCTAAAATAAAATTGTTTTCAAAAAAATTTATAGTTTGCGCTTTCAAAAGAATAAGGAAGCGATTTAAACGATTCAGCAAAATTGAGGACTATGAACCCTTACTTTTACTGATTCGGTTAATTCCGGACTTGTCCATTTGTGAACGTAAGATGTTATTTATATAAACTACACAATTTTGCACTTTCAAGGAAACGATGAAGAGATTTAAACGATTTAGCAAAAGTGCAGAGTATGGAACCATACTTTTACTATTTCGGTTAATTCCGAACTCGTTAATTGAAATATCTGTTGTTTGATGATTTTCATGATTTTGTGGGCTTTTGAGCCACTCTGCTGGACCTTCGGGTCATATGTTGGACCTTCCGGTCAATACCAGTTTTAGACTTTCGGGTCATTTGTTGGACCTTCGGGTCATTTGTTGGGCGCCAAAAATATAGTACTTAGTAGGCTTCGGCCATATGAGATGCACGTGCGGCGTAGCTAAAACTCACCATCTGTTGGGATCGATCCATCTTTTATGTTGATTTTCTGTTTATCTTTTTTTGATTTCTAGATTGTGTAAATGTTGATTTTCTAGTTATCTTAATTGATTTCCTAGATTTTTGTGTACTGCTGCTTTAAATTCAATTATGAATTTGAAAGTTGATATCGGTGAAGTTTAAACGAGATTTTTTTTTTGCCAAAAAGAAATTTCATATAAATACCAACACCAAAAGCTGTCAACAAGCCTGACAGGTAAGCAGAAAACAACAGAGTACCAAAACTACGAATACCACAGTAACGACAGAGCAAGTACAAAAAACCATAAAACAGCATAAGATGCAGCGGAGGAGATGAATACGACTGCAAGAGACAATCACAGATCAAAGACGATGAACTGCGGTGGAACAACCGACCACCGTAACCTCGACAGCAAGATCCTGAATAGCCACCGCCCGAAACGGGGATGAATGAAATCCGAGCAGAACAACAGCAAAAAGAGCAGACGAACCCAGCAGAGCTGATAAGCCATAGCCTGAAAAGCCATCAACCAGAAAATGAGAAGTAAAAAGGGGGGAACGATGTCGTTAACCAATTCCAACTCTAGAGGAAGACACAACACAGAAAATAGATAATAGGTCCACAAGCCGACTAGATCGAGAACTGACCGAGCCCCTAAAAGGTCTGCCACGAAATGCCAAGAAGACATCATTTCTAACTCTACGAATAATGGAAGAGGGATCCATAGGAGAGTCATCAAAAATTGCCTTGTTCCGCGCGCACCAGAGGTGCCAACAAATCAGGCAAGGAATCAAGCGAAAAATAATCGAGCGAAGAGATTTACCAGAAATACCGTGCCACCAGGTCGTCTGTAAATCATCAGGAGAGCTGATATTTCCTCGGACACAAATCAGGTTGCCGGAATAATTCCAGCAGGATCTGGCAGTAAAGCCCAGAAAAAGCAAATGGCACAAGGATTCCGTATCCCCGATACCGCAACACCGACAGCGGGAGACGGTTGGGATACCAATCGACTGAAGGTTCTCGTCTAATGGCAGCCCATTATGAAGGGAACGCCACATGAATAGAGACCTTAGGAGGAATTTTAGAATCCCAAATGAAAGAGAACAAAGGAAGGACTGGGGGTGGGGTGCGTACCGAATTTCAAGCCTTGGAGATAGAAAAGGGTCCGCTATCCCATCCCGATGATCCGCCATGAGAATCAGAGAACGATTAACAGATTGCATATGTTTCCAAGTCTCGCTAGTGAATGAAGGAGAGCCCGTGTACCCAGAGGCAGAAAGCCGATGGTATTTGGCGTGGAGGAACGACGCCCATAAGGAGTTGTTAGCCTCAAACCGATTCCACAATTTGCAAGCAAAAGCCGAACAGATGTCCTTCAGATTGCGCAAGCCTTATCCACCCTCACGAGGGGGACGGCACACGACGTCCCATGAGACCCAGTGATGGCGGTGGTTATCAGCCTTTGACCCCCAAAAGAAGGACGAGGCAAGGGACTGGAAAGACCGAAAGAAAGAAGAGGTAGGGGTCATCGCCACGAAGACATGAGTGCCCATCGAGCCTAATACAGACTTGATGAGAACCAGTCTACCCGCTTGAGATAGAATAGCCGCATTCCAACGGATAATCTTCCCCTTAGCCTTGTCCAACAAGGGATCGAAGATAGCATTAAGTTTCCTACCTCTGTATAGTACAATACCAAGATAAGGAAGCGGGAGGGAAGCTTCCTTGTATCCTGTAAATTCCTGAAGCCACGATACCCTGGAAGGAGACATGTCCTTCGCATGAACGAAACAGCTCTTAGAGGAGTTAACTAGCTGGCCCGAGCTCCTCTCGTATAGCTGAATGAAGCGTTGAAGCCGTCGAACAGAAGAGCGCTTGCCATTCGAGAAGATGAAAAGTCATCTGCAAAAGATAAGGAGGAAACGAGCGGGCACCCCCTCGGAAGCCCATACCGTTGGACCTGACCGAAGATCGTGAGGGTGTGAATTCCTTTATGAATTCTCTAATCAGGTGGAACTTTCAAAAAATCTGCAGTGAGTTCTTGTGTACTCTCGATTCCTTTATGATCTACATCGCAACATTGTTATCATAGAACAATGCTATAGGGTTCTTAGTATTAGGAATCACTTCGAGCTCACTCTAAAACTTATGCATCCAAACTGCCTCTTTTACTGCTTCGTTGAGGGCGACGTACTCGGCCTCCATAATGGAATCAACAATTGTTTCTTTCTTGGAATTTTTTCGAATGTCGGCTCCACCATTAAGCATAAAGACATGTCAGATACTGACTTACATCCATACACTTTGAAATCTCAAATCACATTCATACGGAGGTCCTTATTTCCATATATGAGGAATAAGTCCGTAATATTTCTCAAATACTTAAGTATACATTTTATATTTGTCCTACGTTTTTCTCCACGATTAGATTGGTATCGGCTTACACATCCTAATGCATATGCCACATCTGGTCTAGTACATAGCACGACATACATTATGGATCCTATGGCTAAAGCATAAATAATCCTCTTCATATGCTTCTTCTCCTCATCGGTATGAGGAATATTCATTTTAGAAAGGACAATTCCACATTGCGTTGGAACATTTCTATTCGAAAAACAGAGTTTTTATCAATTAGAAAACCATCGAATTACATCGTAATAAAAATCGCAAGAGTATGGCGTACAATCAATATATGTATGCGAATATGGGTCGATCTCACAAGGAAAGCAACAATTTTAAATTCACTCAATCAAATTATCCTATAAGTTTTTCAAAATTTGTTAACTAAAAATTAGAAAAACTAGAGAAAAATTGGAATTAAAATGATTAGATTAAAAGGCAATATAGAGGCAAATCCACTTTCAGATTCAGATAAATCAACATAAATCAAATTTATAATCTCTCTTTTTTAACACATATAAGTGTAACATCCTCTATCTTGAGGCCCGAAGCTAAGCGCTATAATGCTGCAGTCATCCATATTATTAACTTTTGGTGACAAAATATGGTAATGTTAATGATATCCATAATATCAGAAGCATATGATATGAATTAAAATCAACACAGATTAAAACAACTTTTCCAATTACATTTCAAATCAATTGTTCATATTCAATCACATAATCCCATAATCGATTCCTAGGTTTTGATCAAATATAATTATTACAAGTTACGCTAAGAGCGACGTATGAAGATGCCCCCTTGGATGATCAGAGTGCTAAATAGACAATAAGTATTAATACAACACAAACGAAATAAAACAAAATAACTCCTAAATATAGCTATCATTGCCTCCTACACGCCTTTGGAAGCATATTCGTCCAACCTACTAAACTTGTAAAACTTCAACTCTCAATTTACTCAAATCATATTTTGAGCACCCGAGTGTTTAAGGAGAAAACACAAATTTCGAGTCAGACAAAAAGCCTGGTGTGAATAATACTATACACACGGCTATCTAATATTAAGTAAGACTGCGCTGCTTAGCAGAATGAGTTTCCCCTCACTAATAACCCTTTTTAAAACATGTCTTTTGCAAATCAAAATCCTGCAATCAAAATGATTAAAGCAATATCATACATGCATATAAGTCAAGTAATCAATGGACAATCTATCCAAACAATATAGTTTTGTTTGGCAAGCTACTAACCATTGGCTGACTCGGGCCTACCAGACACAATAAATATTCTAATTTCCATTAGACACGCTCATGGACGGTCTGTCCCCAACTTACTTTTCCCAGGGTCAAATGATCCTAATAGTTTTACAGGCTCACCGATAATGTATCTTTACTTTATTTATTCCTTCCTGTGCATAACATCATTTTAGTCTTACCTGTGACAAAGCCCTACACTCTGGAATTGTGGACTTAATTTTAGCATGGGGCTATTAGCAAAAGTATAGGGTGCAATCCTATACCAGTCTCATCTGATATTCTAATATCCGAGTCATTTACTTAGGGTGAACTATCCCATCAAATTTTTCTTGGAAACATTTCTTTCAAATTGATTTAACCATTTAAATCATACTTAAACAAGTAAAATATACTCTTTGCTTTACTCAAATCTCTCCGCCATGTTATATATACTTTACTCAAAACAATGTTGATGAAATATAATGGGGTTATCTATCCCTCAAAATTAAGTTAAAACCCTTTTTAACTTAAAAGCTCTTAGACCATGAGGCCAAGGTAAATCAATCGAAACCTTTGCTTAAAACTTTAAACAACCCTTCTGAATCCATTGAAAGTGCCCCTTTCCAATTATATTAACTATTATACCTAGAAACACTAGGATGAAAGGCCAAAACATACCTTTTGAAACCTTTAAATTAACCTTTCAAAATCATTGAAGGTATCCCTTCAGAAGCTTTATAACCCTTAGACATCTCCTTTTCAAAACACTTAAAACTTGCCTTTCGTAAGCATTGGAAATCTTCCATTCAAATATTTAAAGTACCTTTTGACATCTTTGGGGAATATACTCTTCAAAACCTTCATTGTATACCTTTTAAAAGCAATAAAATTCTTACTTAAAACAAAACTTTCGGAAGCTCCGGGTTCAGGTAAAAGCTTGTTGAACATAGTTTCGAAACCATTTAAAATCCATTCCATTCGAAACGTATGGTTCTAACTTTCAATAGAATAAAGGTGTAAAAGAAATGGGGTGAAAGCAACTCTTTCGAAAGTAATTCCTAAGTCTAAGAAAGTGGATGGTTTCGAAACCATCCCTTTCGAAAGTATAGAGAAGCGGCTTCTTAGTAAAAATGAAAGCACCCATTTGAAACCTTTATTTGAAGGCAAAAGCAGCGTTAGCTAGGTCGAAAGGTAGAATGCGGCAGTATAGGTTTCGATCCCGTCGAAAGCTTATTTTTAAACAAAAGGCTGCAACCTCTTTCAAAAGCTAGATTAAAACCCATTCGAAAGCATTCTTTTAAAAGCAAGGCAAGCGGCATCTCTTTTGAATGCAAATCAAAGGCTTCTACCCATTCGAAAGCATTGTTTCGACTCTATACCTGCTATCTTTCTCCAATCCATTACATACCAAAGCATTGATACATGTGTATTGGTTTCGACTAGTTTATAGGAGGTAGCATGGGGTCGAAAGATGCTGCTGAAAGTGGCGAGACAACAATCCTTTAAAAAAACTAATTTTTAACCTTTTAAAGTAATATCTTTCTAACTTACCTGCCTTATTTGTCAAAATCTAATTGGATGCCAATTTCTTTTTCAAAATCTTTTCTAAAAGTGTTGCCGAATTCAGTAATTAATAATTTAAAACATTTACCAAATTGCCCCTTCTCCTTTTATAAACATATAAAACATTTAAGTCGCATACATTAAATAATTTTATATACCTACTAAAACACATAGGAAAATTCTCCAAAAATTCCCATAAATCACTTAATATGTTGTCTAACATATTCGAATTTCTGACCCAAAGCTAATATATAATAGCTAAAATTAATGTAAACCCAATTTTCCCATTTTCTTTACTAGAAAATTTGTAATAAATCCACAATAACTCAGAAAATTATGAAACTTGAAACCCTCTCTAAAATAATGTTTCTGACCTTATACCAAAAACGCAAGCTATTTGGATGTCATTTGATAAGTTTTCTAAACCGATTCTTATCATAAAATCTATATGAAATAGCATAAATTATCAATAAGCATGTATATCCATTTAAGCAATCAAAACATGGCAAATCAGTTACAAAATAAATTCGGATCTCAACTAAAACCCGAAAATAATAAAATGAGATGTAATATATTATTCAGCTTAGCTTGTTTGTTAAGGAGGTTGAGATTTGTTCTTTAATTAATTAGCTTAAGCTTCCTTCTTGAAATCTTGCTTACCTTTTCCTTGTTATCTTCTAATGGTGGTCGACCAAAGCATTGTATTTAGTTTTAGTTTGTGGATGTTGTAAATGAAAGTGGGATAAGAGTTTAGTGTATAAGAATACAACCTATTCCTATTTTGCCCTTATCTTATTTTCTCTACTTACTTCATGTTAAGATTTCGTCTGTTCATTCATTCCTAAGGCACGACTACCTTATAGTTATACAACTCTCAATCCCTTAACAACTTTAATCGTTACATTATTCTATATAGTTTATCTATTTAAATCCCCTAAATATTGTTATCTAAAATTAGTGGTATTACATATTCCCCTCCTTAAAGAATTTCGTCCTCGAAATTACAATAAAGTACTCATAACAATCAATCATAAAGGTAAAACATTCCGTGAAACAAGTTAGGATTAGTGTCTCTAATCTTGCTCTCATTTTTCCAAGTACGGTCTCTCTCGTCGTTGCTCCACTGGACTTTAGCCAATCTGACTGTCTTGTTCCTTAGCCTCTTCTCATCTCTCGCGACTATATGAACTAACTTTATAACTATAGTCTTACCCGATTCCACTACTAAATCATCTAATATAGTTGGTGCAAAAGTAGTTTCTAGTTCTCGAATATACTTCCTTAGATGAGAAACATGAAAAATATCATGGACTCTTGCCAAACTCTTCGGTAACTTTACTCTATATGCGAGTTTCCCGATCCTTCCTACCATAGGAAATGGTCTAACAAATCTCGATGCCAATTTTCCTGATTTCCTGAATCTGGTTACACTTTTTATCGATGATACCTTGACGAAAACATGATCTCCAACTGAGAACTCTATGTCTTTCAGTCTCTTATCAGCATAACTCTTCTGCCTAGACCGAGCTTCCTTCATTCTAACTTGAATTTACTTAATCTTTTTTTACAACTTCCCTAACCAAATCTGGGCCAAGAACTAACCTTTCACCGGTCTCTAACCAACAAACGAGAGAATTGCATGACCTTCCATATAAAGCTTCAAACGGTCCCATCCCTATACTAGCCCGATAACTGTTGTTATACGAAAACTCAACTAAGTGTAGACGATCTTCCCATGATCTTCCAAAGACTAACACACAAGCTCTTAACAAATCTTCTAAGACTTTGTTAACTCTTTTTGTTTTCCTATCTGTCTGTGGATGGTAAGCGATACTCATCTTGAGCTTGGTACCCAATGTCTCATGTATACTCTTCAAGAACTTGCTAGTGAATAAGGAATACTATACTATTGGAAATTCCATGCATTCTAACTATATTCTTCATAAACACCTTAGCTAAAATAGGTGCCATCCTGGTTGACTTTACTGAATGAAATGGGCACTCTTGGTCAACCTGTCCACTATGAATCATATTATTTCACTTCCTCGATTTGACCTGGACAACCCGTCTATAAAAACAATTGAAATTGAATCTCATTTCCAAACTGGAACACCTAAAGGCTGAAAGAATCCACTTGGTTTCTGATGTTCGGCTTTTACCTATTGACGGTTCAAACATTACTTCACCCATAAGCTTACATCTCTCTTCAGCCATCCTAGAAGAAATTCCTCTTCATATCCTAATACATCTTAGTTCCTTCCATATGACGGTGAACTTTGAACGATGGCATTCTTCAAGAACTGCCTTCCTAATGTTTCCCACATTTGGAACACAGTCGTGCTTTCTTCCTCAACCACCCATTCTAGTCATGACCGAAATCTTTCAAGCCATCGCTCTCCATTCCATTCCTTAACTTTTCGAGCCATTTAGCTAAAAGTGGATCCTCTCCTTGTTTAGAAGCAATCCTTTTGATCATCGCCGGTCGAACTTATAAACATGAAAACATAGCTGTTTTCGTACCAGGATCACTCTGAGATGTCCATGTACTCTGCATGTAGTCAATGCTTCCAAATCTTTCCACTCGGCTATCATTGCCAATACTACATTCTGATGTTTTCTACTAAATGCATCTACAACCTTGTTACCTTTTCCTGGTGTGTACTCAATACTAAAGTCATAAGCGACTAAAAACTCTAACCACCTTTGATGTCTCATATTCAAATCTTTCTGAGAGAAAAGATATTTTAATGACTTATGATCCGTATACAACTCGAATCTTTCTTCCAAAAGGCAATGTATCCACACCTTCAATGTAAAAATTACCGCAGCTTATTCAAAATTATGAGTTGGATACCTAACCTCATGTGGTATGAGCTATGGAGAAGCATAGGCAATCACTTTACCCCTTTGCATTAACACAGTTACTAATCCTGTTCCACATGCATTCGTATACACTACTAAATCCCGATTCCCTTTTGTAACAAATAACATAGGTGCATTAGTCAACAAGTGTTTCAATATCCAGAATGCTTCCTCACACCTATCGGTCCAAACGAACTTCACTTCCTTCCTCTTTAGCTTAGTCATTGGTGCCGCTATCCACGAGAAGTCCTTCATGAATCTTCGATAATACCCAGCTAATCCAAGAAAACTCTTTATCTCGGTCACTGTCTCGGATCTCTTCCAACTATTCACTGCCTCGATCTTAGCCGGATCTACGGAAAACCCTTTCTCTGAGACTACATGACCGAGAAACTTCACTTCTTTCTTTCAAATATGACACTTAGAAAATTTCTCTTTTAGTTGATGCTACCTCAACATATCAAGCACCATTCTATGATGAACTTCAAGCTCTCTTCCATCTTTAGAATATATCAAAATGTCGTCTATGAATATAATACAAACCTATCCAAATGCTCTCGAATAACTCGATTAATCTAATCTACAAAGAATGTCTAACGCATTAGTCAGTCTGAACGACATCACTAACCATTCGCACGACCATATTGGGTCCTAAACGCCGTCAAAGGAATACTACCCTCAACCACTCTAAGCTAATGGAATCGTATTGCTAAATCCAACTGGAAAAATATTTTGGCTCCACTCAACTGGTTGAACAAATCAACAGTTCTAGGTAACGGGTATTGATTCGTTATCATCTTCTCATTCAACTTACGATAATAGATACACAACCTTAACGATCCGTCTGGTTTCTTTACAAACACTAAGGCTGCTACCCAAGGCGGAGTGCTTTGTCTGATAAAATTCTTACCATTTAAATCCACCAACTGCACCTTTAGCTCCCTCGTCTCATTACTTGACATTCTACTTGGCGGTCTACTCACTGGTTCTGCTCCTGGTACTAAATCTATCTGAACTCAATAGCTCTTTTCAGAGGTTGTTGTACTACAGGCTCAAAGACATCTGCGAATCCTTAACAACAAAAACTCGATCCAACTCATGTTCTGTCTCCACAACATCTAACAAAGCATTAACCTCAAAACCAGTGTTTTCTATGGAGTATATAATTTGATCTCTACAGTTAGGATGTCTATGTGATATTTTCCTATCATGACAAAATATCCTAGCATAATAGTAACTTAATCCATCCATACCCAAAATAATTCTGAACCCTACGAAATCAAACACATGCAAACTGCAAGCAAGTACATGACCTAACAATTCAAACTCTAAGTGGTCACATCTCATCCCAAGAGTCGCATAACCTCTTATCGGATTCGCAACCCTTAAGGAAGTAACTAGATATGAGGGTTCTAGGTTAAGCTTATCTACCAAACAATGAGATATAAAAGAATGAGATGCATCAGCATCAAATAGAACTCTAATTGACATACCACGAACCAAAAGCATACCTCCTAACACAGCTTTTCCTCTGTGGCTCAGAGGTAGCTGGCTCGAATGAAAATACTTTCCCGTTTCTATCCTTGGTTGGCTCCTTTCAGTGGTTTTTATAATGTCAAATTTGATCATAGTTGAAGCAACTAATATTCTTCTTCCCGTTCACCTTCTTTCCAACTCCCGAGCGATTTTCTTTGGCGAAATGCCCTTTCTTGTCACATTTATAATAGATAACCTCCGACTTTCCCTTCTTGCCAACTCCACTCTTCTGAGCTCCCTACTTATGGAAAAACTTCATCTTCTGGTTCTGTCCTCCTTAAGCTCCTCCATCTTTATTTCCCTCAAGAAAAGTAAGCATCTTTTCTTGCCTCAAAGCCATCTCGATAACTACATCGCACGGATCTCTAATATGCGATAATGTGGCCTTAGCAAGCTTAGACTTCAACCCACGAATGAACTTCGCATTCCTCTTAATGACAGTATAAACGTAGCATATCCATATCTTAATAGCTCCTCAAATATGATTGCATACTCAAGCATTGTCATATCTCCTTGTTCCAACTCAGCAAACTTCCTGAGAAGAGTAGACTTAGCAATCTTCGACATAAATCTTTCTTCGAACCTTCTTCTAAACTTAGCCTAAGTCATAGTCTCCACATTGACTCCAACTGTAACACTGTTCTACCAATACAATGCTGCTCCTTGTTGCTATCATGAAGTGAGTCTCCTTTTATGATTATCATTGAGCCTCAAATCAGCGAAAATTCTCTCGCAATGAAGTAATCAATTCTCTGCTTCAATTGCGTCCTCAGTCTCGATGAATGACTTTCCTCATATCCTAGCATAATCTCTACTCAATATAGCATAGTTATTAAGCATAGGAGCTCCCCAATTTCCTCCTTCAACATTTCCTTCAACTAACCTAGCAGCAACTCCTGCCTGCTTCATGTTAACGAAGAACTGATATACCAATCTTGATCATTACAAAGGACGATGCTACCACATTGAGGCCGTTGTTGGGGAAGAAAATCAATATATTGCTTATATAGCTTATCCATTATACCTTTTTGAAGAAGGTTCTGCTACTAACATGTTTACTTCCATTGTGGGTAATGTATTTGGTTTCAAAGCCCTACAAACTTAACGTTTAGAGAATATGCGAATTCCCTCTGCTTATTCCAAAACTTTCCAAGCCCCGCCTTACGGAATTCAAGTTGAAAGAGATAAATTGAACAACTATGGACGTCCCTTATTGGGATGTACTATTAAACCAAAATTATGATTATCTGCAAAAAAACAATAGTAGAGCAGTTTACGAATGTCTACCGGTGGGCTTGATTTTACCATTGTTATTCCATTCGGAGTTTTTTACTTTATCAAAATATCGGACTTCTAATTCTCATAAGGTAATCCAGGAATTCGTTCTAGAGCTTGTTGAATATTTTTTGTAGATTCCTTCATTTCACCAATTCGTACCAAATAACAAGCTAGTGAATCTCCTTTCTTTTACCATTGGACTACCCAATCAAAATTTTCCCTTTAGGGCCGGTTGTGGGTGAGTAGGGATTCGAACCTCCAACACCGTGGTTCGTAGCCATGTGCTCTGACCCTCTGAGCTACAGGACGCACCCCGTCTCTACTAGATCTGTTCCCGAGAGTACCCTCAAAAAGGAACCTCTCTTCAACCATTTCGTTTCAGGTTAAGAAGATATGAAAGCGCGTTTCTCTCTATAAGAACAGTGCATTCTGAGGTGTGAAGGGGAAGAGAAGAGATATCATAATTAACGTTTTGAATAAGAGGACCTTTGCATTTTTTTAGTAAAATAAGAGGTGTTAAGCTTTTTATCATTTTGGTGTCGAGCTATTTTCCCACAGGACCTCCCCTATAGTATCATCACTACAATAGAGTTTAACACCAAGTTCGGGATGGATTGGTGTGGTTCCTCTACGCCTAGGACACCAGAATATCGAATCATGAAGAAAGAAAGGCATGAGAATGAGAGAAATATTGGCCAGGGATTATGAGGCCACAATTCTTAATTGGAAGGAACACCAAAGGCCTCCGCCTTTCCCTATCTATCCAAGGGAGGGAAGGGCAGAGCTTTTGGTTTTTTCATGTTGTCAAATAGTTGAACAATGAAAATAGATGGCAAGTTCTTGATTGAGTTGATCAGGTCCTATAAGAACAAGGTTCAAATCTCTCGGTCTGTTAGGATGCCTCAGCTACATACATCACTGCACTTCCACTTGACACCTATCATAATGAGGAACGGCTCGTCTCACCATGATCTTATCTTGGATTCTCAATGCTCCTGTCACTCCATCCCCGTAGGGGTAGAGAACCCATCGTTGTCTCTGGTGTGCTATCGAAGGCTTTGGGGAAGTCGAAATAGGAGAGCACTTATCTTTGGGTGGGCTTACTACTTAGATGCTTTCCGTAGTTATCTGCTGCACACTTGGCTACCCAACCTTTACCGTGGGCGCGATAACTGATACACCAAAGGTATGTCCTTCATGATCCTCTTATACTAAGGAAAGGTCCTCTCAATGGTCTAACGCCTGCACCGGATATGAACTAAATTATCTCACGACATTCTGAACCCAGCTCAGGTACCATTTTAATGGGCAAACAGACCAACCCATGCAACATACTACAGCCCCAGGTGGCGAAGAGCCGACATCGAGGTGCCAAACCTTTTCGTTGATGTGAACTCTTGAGGAAGATCAACCTGTTATCCCTAGAGTAACTTTTATCCATTGAGCGACGACCCTTCCACTCGGCACCATCGGATCACTAGGGCCGACTTTCGTCCCTGCTCGATGGATAGGTCTTGCAGTCAAGCTCCCTTATGCCTTTGCATTCGAGGGCCAATCTCCTTCCGTCCCTAGGAAACCTTTGCACGCCTCCGTTATCTTTTGGTAGGCCTACGCCCCACAGAAACTATCTACCTGAGACAGTTCCATGGCCCGTATCAACTTGCGGCATTCCAGCACCCACATTAGCAGCTTGTGCTTGATCGGGATTCCTTCTAGTGTTTGGTTTGGCATTCCCACTGGTTGTGGTTCTTCCCCCACCAATGTTAACTCTTCAACATCTAGCATCCTTTTCTTACATCCGTAAAATATACATTTGGTTCTTTGTAAGATATGGAAGAATAGCCTAAGAGAGATGGAAGAATAGAGATAAAGCTTATACTTATGTATAGCAAATACAAGTACATTACTATAACTTTATCCCATACCCCAATATTTTCTCTAATTCCTTAGGATTATGTTTTAAAAAATCATTATCATTTTAAGTTTGAAATTTCTTTTAAGTTTTCCATAAACCTATGGTCCGATACCAAGTTGTAACATCCCCATCTTGAGGCCCGAAGCTAAGTGCTGCAGATGCTGCAGTCATCCATAGTATTAACTTTTGGTAATAAAATAGGTAATGTTAATGGTATCCATAACATCAGAAATACATGAATATGAAATAAAATCAACACAGATTAAAATAACTTTTCTAATTACGCTTCAAATCAATATTTCATATTCAATCATATAATCCCATAATCGATTCCTAGGTTTTGATCAAATATAATTATTACAAGTTATGCCAAGAGTGACATATGAAGATGCCACCCTTGGATGATCAGAGTACTAAACAGACAAGCAGTCTTAATACAACACAGAGGAAATAAAACAACATAAGAGGAAATAAAACAACATAACTCCTAAATATAGCTAGCATTGCATCCTGCATGCCTTCAGAAGCTTATTCGTCCAACCTACTAAACCTATAAAACCTCAACTCTCAATCTACTCAAATCATATTTTGAGCACCCGAGAGTTTAAGAAGAAAACATAAACTTCAAGTTGGACATAAAGCCTGTTGTAAATACTAATATACATATCGGTTATCTGATATTAAGTGAGACCATGCTACTTAGCGGAACGGGTTTCCCCTCACTAATATCCCTTTTTAAAACATTTCTTTTGCAAATCAAAATCCTGCAATCAAACTGTTTAAATAATAATAGCAATATCATATATGCATATAAATCAAGTAATCAATTGGCGATCTATCCGAACAATATAGTTTTGTTTGGCTAACTACTAACCATTAGCCGACTCGGGCCTACTAGGCAGTATAAATATTCTAACTTCTGTTAGACAAACTCTTGGACGATATGTCCCTAACTTACTTCTCCCAGGTCAACTGATCCTAATGGTTTTGCATGCTCTCCAATAACCTGTCATTAATCTATATATTCCTTTCTATATGTAACATCATTTTAGCCTTACTTGTGACAAAGCCCTACACACTAGAATTTTGGACTTATTTTAGCTAGGGGCAATTAGCCAAAGTACAGGTGCGACCCTATACCAGTCCCATCTGATATTCTAATATCTGAGTCATTTACTTAGGGTTAACAACCCCATCAAATTTTCCTTGAAAACATTTCTTTCAAATTAATTAAACCCTTTAAATCATACTTAAACAAGGAAGATATACTCTTTTCTTTACTAAAATATTTTTGCCATGTTATATATAATTTACTCAAAATAATGTTGATGAAATATAATAGGGATATCTATCCTCCCAAAGTATGTTAAAACCCTTTAGGTCATGATGTCGAGGTAAATCATTTGAAACCTTTACTTAAAAACTTTAAACAACCATTTCAAATCCATTGAAAGTACCCCTTTCGAAATATATTAACTACTATACCTAGAAACACTAGGCCGAAAGGCCAAGACATACTTTTCGAAACCTTTAAATTAACCTCTCGAAATCAATGAAGGTATCCCTTTGAAAGTTTTATGACCCTTGGACATACCCTTTTCAAAACACTTTAAACTTGCCATTCGAAAGCATTGGAAACCTTCCATTCAAATACTTAAAGTACCTTTCGAAATCATTGGGGAATCTCCCCTTCGAAACCTTCATTATATACCTTTAGATATAAAATCCTTTACTTAAAACAAACCTTTCGAAAGCTCTGGGTTCAAGCAAAAGCTTGTGGAACGTTGTTTTGAAACCATTTAAAATGCATTCAATTCGAAAACTTTGGGTTTAACTTTCAATAGTCAAAAGGGTCCAAAAGAACTGGGGTGAAAGCAACTCTTTCGAAAGCAATTCCTGAGTAAAAGAAAGTATATGGTTTTTTCGAAACCATCCCTTTCGAAAGCATGGAGAAGTGGCTTCTTAGTAAAAATGAAAGCACCCTTTCTAAACCTTTATTTGAAGGAAAAAGTGGCCTTAACTAGGTCGAAAGGTAGAATGCTTTCGATCATGTCAAAAGCTTATTTTTAAACCAAAGGCTGCAACCTCCTTCGAAAGCTATATTAAAACCCACTCAAAAGCATTCTATCAAAAGTAAGGCAAGTGGCATCTCTTTTGAAAGAAAATCAAAGGCTTTGACCCATTCGAAAGCATTGTTTCGACTCTATACCTGCCGCCTTTCTCCAATCCACTACATACCAAAGCATCGATACCATGTTCATTGGTTTCGACTAGGTTAAAGGCGGTAGTATGGAGTCGAAAGGTGCTGCCAAAAGTGGCGAGACAACAATCCATTACAAAAATTGATTTTAAAATTTTTAAAGTTATATCTTTCCAACTAACCTGCCTTAATTGTCAACATCTAATTGGCTATCAATTTCTTTTCCAAAATCTTTTCTAAAAGTGATGCCGAATTCAGTGATTAATAATTGAAAACATTTAGCAAATTGCCCCTTCTTCTTTTATAAATATATAAAACATTTAAGTCCCCATACCTTAAATAATTTTATATACTTAATAAAACACTTAAGAAAATTTTTCTAAAATTTCCATAAATCACTTTTAATATGTTTTCGAACATATTTAAATTTCTAACCCAAAGCTAATATATAATAGCTGAAATTAATTTAAACCCAATTTACCCCTTTTTTTACTACAAAATGCATAATAAATCTAAAACAACTCAGAAAATTATGAAACTTGAAACTCATCTCGAAAATAATGTTTCGGACCTTATATAAAAAATGCAAGCTATTTGGATGTCATTTAATAGGTTTTCCAAATCAATTCTTATCATTAAATCTATATGAAATATCACAAATCATCAACAAGCATATATATCCATTTAAACAATCAAAACATGGCAAATCATTTGCAAAATAAATTCCGATATCAACTAAACCTGAAAATAGTAAAATGAGATGTAAACTATTCACCTTTAGCTTGTTTGTTAAGGAGGTTGAGATTTGTTCTTTGATTAATTAGCTTAAGTTTCCTTCTTGAAATCTTGCTTATCTTCCCTTGTTATCTTCTATTGGTGGTCGGCTAAGCTTTGTTTAGTTTTAGTTTGTGAATGTTGCAAATGAAAGTGGGATAAGGGTTTACGGTATAAGAATACAACCTATTCCAATTTTGCCCTTATCTTGCTTTCTTTACTTACTTCATGTTAAACTTTCATTTATTCAGTTCATTCATAAGGCATAGCTACCTTATAATTATAAAAATCTCAATCTCTTAACCACTTTAATCTTTACATTATTCTATTTACTTTATCTAATTAAATCTCCTGAATATTGTAATTCAAAATTAGAAGTGTTACAGTAAGATTAATTGACGTATTTATTATAAATATGATAACACAACTTAAACCATTAAACTTTAATACACTAACCACAGCCACTTGTCAAATCTCATGAAACTGACTATGATATTAAAAACAAAATCTAATTTAAATATGATATATTTGTTTTGAACTAGTATCATAGAACATCAAATTTTGACTGTTCTTTTAACTTCATGATCAAAATCAATTAGTTAGATAATGATGTAACTTATGTTTATATTTGATTAAGTATAACCTATTTGTTACCAACAATATATGCTATCAAATTCACTAATAAACAACAAACTTCCACTAACATCAAAATTCCATTAAGCACTAAACAAGAGATCATAAATGAAGTCGTTATGTTGATTTTGTATGATTCATGAGAACTTCATTACCCCTAAATTGAAGACGTTTAGCTACTCATTTTTGAATTCAAAAAAATATTTAACATAAACAAAAAAGAAGGAAAAACAAAGCAAAGAGAACAAGAGAACTAACTAATATGCATAAAAAGAAAGAACTAAGCTACTTGCATAAAATAAAAAAAGAAAGCATAAAGGATGATAAAATAAAAGCATAAGATAAAAGACAATACTAAGAAGCCATTAAAGATAAGAGAAATTTTATATATGATTTATGGCTACAACTCATATGTATGCATAAAAAAGAAGATCAATTACATGAACATATGAGAGTTATTTATACATGCTATAAAACCCTACTATCTTTTAGGAAGCTACCATAATTGCCCTTCACTTTATGTAGCCTTCAAGCAATCATTAAGGAATTAATTAATCCTTTCTAACATGTGCTTTTGCCTTTTAATGTTGGGCTATTAGTTTGTGGGTAGGTGGACTCCTTCACGTTGCATGAATTCTTTTGTTTTCTTTTTTCTTTGGGCTTCCACTACTTATGCGTGCATATGTCCATGAAGCCACTTTCAATTTGTACTCAATTTCCTACAATATAAAATTAAAATGTTCAAATAAATTTTCTTCAAATTAATTCACACACCAAAATTACCGTTTTTCCCAAGCGTAGACGAGTGAATGATGATTTGGAAAGAAGAACTTACTTTTTAAATTGACATAAAATGCTAATATACAAGTTTCGGTCATCATCAAGAAATTTCTGTCTTTTACTAATCAAAACACCCAATAAAAATTAAGTTATCATCACAATTGGATCCTAGCTTGACTAGCTGTTTCGGTTGATAACATAGTGCAACTATAAATAAAATCATTAATTGATTGTCAAAGGTTGCAAAGTGGTATCTCCATTTTCTTTTGTAAACAAGTCAAATCGGTGAAATCAAGATAATTCTTGGTTTTCAATCACTTACATTCTCTATATTTGAAAAAATATCAACATTATTATTATTTACATACACCTAACTCGGAAAACCAAGGCCAACTATACCATCCACTTACTGCCTTGTGGGCATACATGAGAAGAATACGAAGTGAGTCGAGTGTACACAATTTTGTATGAACACCTAACTCTAGGTGTTTAATATTATTATTATTATATATGTATATATATGCTCATACACCTAACTTAGAATCTGAGGCTTGATATACCATTCTTGAACTGCCTTCTTAGCTTACGTGAGAAGAGTACAAAGTGTGGTGGGTGTACAAACTTATGTGTGTATGCAAACATAGGTGTTTTTGTTTTTTTTTGTTTTTTTTTTTTGAAAGTTTTTTTTTTGTAATTTTTTTAAAGAGAAGAGAGAGTTATGTAAAATCATCTTAGTACCACTTAACTTTAAAGATTAATAATGTTAACGCACGTGCTTTAAATCAACCACTTTTCAAATGAAGACTGCAATTTAGAATATCTTCATAATCATCACATATGGATCTCCCTATATACTAGTTATACCATAGTTGTTTATAATTTAAACTTTTCTTTTTATTTATCGTTTGAGTTAATTAATTTTCCAAAAATTTCAATATTATGACCAAAACTGTACGCTTACATTAGCATGCCAATTAAAAAGTAAATTATGATGCAATTTTTTGAAATTAAAAAGCTATATTTTTCATTTTTTTGAAAAAAATGGAAAGAAAAATGTAAAAATCAAAGCTTGTAAAAATTAACATGAGACTCCTCCACACTTGATTTTGACCATTCCCCACAGTCAATGCATGATATATGGAGTGTAAATGTGATGAATATATATATATAATTACAATAAGGCGTTAAAATTCCTTACTAGACGTAGTGTGACTCATGAAGAATCATGAGCTCCTCCATCTGGTCACTTACAAATTCCAAGCAAGTTTTTAAATGATGATCGTTGACCTTAAAAATCGATCCATTCATAAGGTTTTCTATTTCTATGGCACCGTATGAAAAAACGATAAGTGCCATGCACGGTCTGATCCATCTCGATTTTAATTTCCCAAGGAATAAATGAAGTTGACAATAATACAAAAAAAAATTTGATTTGGCCAAAACGTTTTACTTATGATTGACTTGTTATGAAAAACTTTGGTTTTTTTTCCTTGTAAATTTTTAATTTTTTATACGCGTCATTCCTAATCTCTTCTGAATAACCGAGTTGCAATTTTTTATTTTCACCAGTCTTTTCAAGATCAAAGTTTGTGTTCTTTATTCCCCATAATGCTTTATGTTTAAGATCAACTGGTAAGTGGCATGCTTTACCTTATACTAATCGGAATGGGGACATTCCAAGATGTAGGATCTATTTCACCTTAGAGGGAGGGTAAATAGGGTGATACTAATAATTGTAAAAATTTAATGTGGAAGTATATAAAATAATCGCAGCACAGAGAGTAGCAGAATAATAGCAACATAGATAATAGCAGAATATAAAAAGAAGATATAGAACAACACAGATTTACCCAACTTCGGCAAAACCCTGCCTACATGCTGCCTCCAAGGTTTCTACTAGAAATTAAGTAGTTAGACGCTTACACACGTAAACTCGTGACACCCGCTATCGACTAACCTAGCTCTATGCTCAAAACCCTACCACAACTCAACCACTAAGTTGCGTATTCTCGAACTACACCACCGAAGTTCATCCCCTACTCACACAACTACAATTTACAAAAGTTTAAAAGAGAAAATACAAATTTACAAACAATTTAAAAATATAGAACCCTAGTTTTAAAAATTAAAGCCCAAATGTAACTAAAGACGCCTGCCTAATAATTAAGTAAAGTGATAAAACAAATCCCCTTCTCTTTTATTTCTTCAGCCCGCTTTCTTTCATTTGTGATTATGGTTGTCTCTTTGCTCATTCGTTCCTCTTTAAGAAAATTAGGGTTTCGTGAAGCTGTTGTTCTATAGATCGGCCTAGTTGAGTGATTGTCCTTGCGTTGATTTCTCGATCATCTTCTAGCTTAAGCACAGTTGCAGTTGCTTCAATTCGTCAAGTTCGATTTGATTGGTATGTGATTTCCTTTTTGCTTTCGTTTATATGCTTGAACTCGATTGCTCTGAAAGCCGATGATGATAATGGTTTTTATAGGGCTGAAAACCCTATATTTCGTTCGAATATATTTTTGAAATCATCTGATAATTTCAATTTAGCCGTATCAATTTTTCTTAATTGTTGATGATGTTTTCTGACATTTTCAATTCGTACAATTTGCGTTGCTTGAATATCACTGCATTGATTTTGACATGGAATTTGATTCTGTTCTTTTCTCTTAATTTCAGCATCGTGAATATACGAATTTTGTTACCTCTGTGACTTCGGCACTTTGATTATATGATGATATTTTTGCTTCGACTTGTTCAATTCCTTGGCCACCATGGCTTCGACTTTGTTTATTTTGACTGCTGTTTCATGATAATTTTTTTCGAACTGTACTTTGATGACCCATGGCTTTTGACTGGCTTTGATTCATACTTGCTTGCTGTGTTGATCTGTTTGCACTTGCTGTTGGTCTTCACTTCAGTTGATTGCATTACATTGTTCACTATCTTTTGCCATTTGGTTGGTCTTATTCATAACTGCATATATGTATACATGTTGTTTCACACATGTATATATGTGTTGTGAATTTCTCACTTGTCTACCTAGCTTGGACATTCATGTTATGGTAATTATGTATGGTTGTAGTTTTGGGTTTCCAGTTGCACTCTGGTTAATTTGCTTGAAGTTGTAGCCTTTTGTATTTAAGTTCGTTTGCTCATAGGAGCTGCTGTCTTTATGTTGAGGTGTGATATTGTGTACTTGTAGTAACTTGCATTCTCTGACCATATGTGTTATTTGGTTGTCTACATTATGATTCTCGAATTACTTGGGTATATACGCATATGTCCTATTTCCTGGCATCACCCTTTGTATATTTGAGCTTGTTGAACTTTTTTTGCATATATACCTTGCTGAACTGTTGAGTTGTATTCTATTGTTCACTGTTTTGTTGCATTGTGTGGTGAGTTTTGGTTTGCATCGAGTGCATGTCTGCATGCTTCACTACATCCCACATTATTACTACACATATATATGTTTGAATTCTTAAGTCTGGTGGAAGCTTTGCATTCATGACTCCACTGTCATGACTTGTGACTCTACCTTATGCTTGTAGTTGTTTTGCATTGATTTGTACTATTGAGGCTTTGTTCATCCTTGTGTGGTACCCAAGTCTGGTTCAATTTGGTTCACCATAGTCCATGTTTTATATGTGGTCAGTGGTGGTGATACTGCATGTATATGTGTATGTTTGCTTGCATTTTGAACTGCTGCAGTCATTCCTCTGTTTTCATATGATGTCTTCGAGCCAGTTCATTGCATGAGTTCAGTCGATGTACGTTTGTTTGCCCGATTGCATTTTATGTGAGCTTCAAGTGTGTTGTCCACCTCCTTTTTGTACTGGTTCATTAATGATTCTTTTAGTCATGTGCTTGTTGTATATATACATATATATACACAGTGTTGTATTGCATCATGTTTTGAATCTAGCTTATGGCTCGGGTTTGACCTTGTGCTCATATCGTGACATTATTTGTATTGCACTTGAGTTGAACCTAGCTTTAGCTCGGTTTGGCCTTGTGCTCACCTGTCCCTGCAGTTTTATCAAGTGTATATTGGTGTGCATGGCCTTGTGGCATGTACAGTGATACACTTTGCATGTCACATGTTGTTTGTGTTTGATGAATTCAAAAATGAAATGATGACGAACAACCCAATAACTGAGGCATATAATATTTTCAAAAACACATTTTATTTTACACTACAAAAATATTTCATTTTCAATTGTACTGCGTCAGTGTTTATTTTGAAGATAACTCAGATGCTGGATACAAATTGGAATACAGTTGAAGATTAAATATGAGTGAATGAATGATATGTAGCGAGGTACAAATGAAAACGATAATTGTATAGTGAAAAATTGTGTTGTAATTGAAATTGTATTGTAATGAAAATTGTGTATATAGTGAGAGCTCAAATTTGTACTATTCAAAATTGTAATAAAATATTTGTTTAAATTTAAATTCTGTGTTATTTATTTTATTCAGCAAATATTTATTTAATTGTGTGAAATTAAAATAGTACAGTAACAAATACATTTAAATGAATATATATATATATACACACGTGTGTGTGTGTTTATTATCATCAAACAAAAATCATATACTAGCATATTCAACACAAGATTAGTTTTAAAAGTAGTTATGTAACCCCAAAGTGCTTTTGTCAATTTTTGAGACCAATCTTTTGGATTTTTGTTAACATTTTTCTCCAAATTTTGTTCGATTTATCGATTTGAAACTTCGAATCGACCACAATTTTAAGGATGATAAGGAGTGGATAACTTATGAGTTATCGATATAATTTATGTATTATCGAGTATTTCTTCATTAAAGCTCGGAAAGATTGGTTATAAAAATGAGTTTCGTTATCACTTGTTATTATACGAGGTGTGCCAAACCTAGAAAAGATGTTTTCTTTTATGAATTTCACAATAACTTTATGGTCATTTGTTTTACATGGAATGACTTCAATACATTTAGAAACATAATCGATGGCAAGGAGAATACAAAAATTTCCGAAAGATTAGGAAATGGTGCGATAAATCAACCCCCTAAACATCAAGATTTCGATCATGAGGATGGAGGTCAAAGGCATCATGTTTCGTTGAGAGATTTCTCCTTACATTTGAAAATTATCACATGCTTTACAAAGCTCGAATGCGCCTTTGAAAAGTGTAGGCCAATAAAGGCCATATTGGAGCACCTTTTTCATAGTTTTCTTAGGATCGAAATGTCCACCATAAACTTGGTCATGAAAGAATGAAAGAACATCTTGATTTCACTATCAGGGATGCATCATCAAATGATTTGGTTAGAACTATACTTAAACAAGCATGGATTGTCCTAATAGAAATATTTCATAGGGGACAAAACTTTATATTTATCTTGTTTAGACCTAAATGAAGGAGTTTCTTAGTGACTAAATAGTTCGCTATATTGGCAAAACACGGATCGATGGAAACTGAAAAGAGTTGTTCATCGGGAAAGTTCTCGTTGATAGGCAAAGAAGATGGTACGTTTGGAAGATGAGACAAGTTATCAGCTATGACAATGTCGGATCCTTTTTTGTCTTTGATCGTAAGATCAAATTCTTAGAGTAAAAGGATCCAACGAATCAAACGAGATTTAGCATCCTTTTTAGCAAAAAGGTACCTAAGAGCGAAATGGTCAGTATAGACCGTGATGTGTGAGCCTGTCAAAAAAGGTCAAAACATTTCTAATGCAAACTACATCTAGAAGCTCTTTTTTGGTGGTTGTGTAGTTGAGTTGAACATCATTCAAAGTTATACTTGCATAATAGATAACGTGAAGGATTTTATTGATGAGTTTCCCTAGGACAGCACCAACCGCAAAGTTCAAGGTATCACACATAATTTCAAAAGGAAGATCCCAATTGGGCATGTATATGATTGGAGCAGAAATGAATTCATTTTTAAGACACTCAAAAGAAGAGACACAATCAGAATTGAAACCGAAAGGAATGTCTTTTCCTAAAAGAGTAGTCAAAGGTCGAGCGATTTTGTTTCAGTCTTTTATAATTACTCGGTAAACAACAACATGCCCTAAGAATGATCGAATGTCCTTGACAGATTTGAGAATGGGAAGATTTGAAATAACATCAACTTTTGCTTTATCTACCTCCATACCCTCATTTGAAATGATATGTCTGAGAACTATGACTTGTTTGACCATAAAGTGGCATTTTCCCAATTCAGAGTTGAAATTTTCCCTTTACATTGATTTAGAACCAACTCGAGATGATATAAAAACTCGGAAAAAGAATCTCCCGAGATAAAGAAATCATCCATAAAAACTTCTAGAAAGCATTTGACCTTGTCAGAAAAGATGCCAATCATGCATCATTGAAATGTCGTAGGGTATTACAAAGTCTAAATGGCATACGTTGATAATCAAAGGTTCCGAAAGAACATTTGAAAGACATTTTTTCTTTATCTTCGGGTGTGATTGAAATATGGTTATAACCAGAATAACAATCAAGAAAATTGTAAAATTCATGACCAGCTAATTGTTCAAGTACTTGGTCGATAAAAGGAAGAGGAAAATGATCTTTACTTATTGTAGAATTTTATTTTCGATAATCAATTGAAACATGTTAACTTGAGTAAGAGTTGGAATGATTTTATCAGTGTCATTCGTAATAATAGTAAGTCCAGATTTTTTAGGCATGACATGAGTTGGGCTAACCCATGAACTATCAGAGATGGGATAAATAATACCATTATCAAGGAGTTTAAGAAATTCTTCTTGAACCGTATCCTTCATTTTAGGGTTAAGCCTTTGTTGTGCATCACGAGTAGGTTTGGCTTTGTTAATTAGTAAATGCGATATTGAACAATTACAGGGTTAATTCCCTTGATATCGATGATGGACCACTCAATCGCATCTTTGTTTTCCAAAGAATTGAAAAAAAGGATTATTCTTGGTCAAGAGAAAGATCGGAAGAAATTACGATGGGAAATATTTCATTTCACTTAAGTATGGATATTAAGGTGAGAAGGAAGTGGTTTGAGCTCTAACCTAGGAGGTTTCTCAATTAAAGAAATCGGTTGAGTTTCAGCCTCAACTGTGAGTTGTTCGAAAGGAAGCGTGTCTTCGATCTTGTTTGGCATGTCATGAAACAATTGTTCGTACTCGACCTTGTGTTCGTCATTAAGGTCAGTTATTTCATTTTCAAAGTTTTCTTGAGTAACCCTAACTTCCAAAGTTGGGACGAATGGTTCATTCGATTGATTTTCTAAATTGAAGATATGAAGACCTATGGTCATATTACCAAAAGAAAATTTTCACTGAACCATTTCGACAATTGATCAAAGCATTTAGAGGTGGCCAAAAAATGTCGTCCTAAAATTAAAGGAAGTTGACCTGTAGGTTTCTTTACGAGTTGTGTTTCAAGGAAGATGAAATCAAGTAGAAATAGGAATTTCTTGACTTTAATGAGTATGTCCTCGATCTCTCCTATGAGTTTCTTTATAGAATGATCAACAAATTAAAGGGTAACTTCTATCAGTTTAATACTACCTAAGCCTAGTTCTTGATAAATTGAGTATGGATTCAAGTTTACACTCACACCTAAGTCTAACAAGAATTTATTAATCATTTTGTCTCCTATCGTTCACAAGGTTATGGGGCAATCGGGATCTTTGTATTTTACAGAAATGGACTAAGACAAGACTTCGCTTAGACTGGCTGCCAAGAAGACTTTTTAGGCACTTGATTGTGTTGTTTTTGTGTGCACAAGTCCTTTAAAAACGTAGCATAAGTTTGGATTTATTGAATTATGTTCAAAAGAGGAATGTTGACCTTAACTTGCTTAAAAATTTCTAATTCTTTTTCCATTTATTACGAATGCATCTTAACACAAAATCTATGGGGAAATGGAGCTTGCAACTCAGTAGGTCGGTCTACTTTAGTTGGTAAAGAATGAGATTCAGAATTCGATTTAATATTTGGATTGGACTCAGTCGAGGGTATTAGAGATCTAGAAAAAATTCCTGGTAAGTCATTAAGATTGACAATTTGGTTATCGATTTGCTTACCGGATCACAAAGTGGTGATAACGTTCATTTGAGTCAAATTACTATCTTGAATGACATGAGCTTGGTTTGAGCTTGTGTTTTAATTCCTAGGGTTTGGAATAGGTTGACTCAGGAACGTACCTCATCCCTGTTCGCTCACTTTGGTAGCTAATTAGCTCATTTGCATTTTGAGTTTAGCGATCGATTGACTCGTATTTCGCATGTATGAGGTTAATAAATTTTGCAAATTATTGTTCTGTTGAAGATTTTGAGTGGACGCTTTAGCCAACATTTCCAAACTTTTATCGAGTGATGCCATTTGTTTGTCGCCTTGAGGAACAAAAGGTTGTTGTGCTTGGTTTTGAGAAGATGGCACAAAGTTTTGTTGAAATTGATTTGGTTGAAAAGGAGGATTTGAAGAATTGTTTGGAAATGCTTGAAAGGATGGTTGAACCAAATTCACGTTTGAATTTTTTTGGTTCCAAGCGAAGTTTGGATGATTTCTTCAATCAGGAATGTACGTTGGTGAGAATGGATTATTCCTTACTTTATTAAAGCATTGATTTGTTCTAACAAGTGAGAACATTGATTGATGATTTGGATCATTAAATTTATAACACGAGATATGAGAAGCTTGGTTCATTTGATTAGATGAAAGAACGTTATCAAATTTGTTAATCATCACATCGGTATTTGCTTCTAAGGCTAATGATGATCCTATTAAATGTGTAACCAAATGTGAGTAAATTGATTTGTTGTTAAATCATTCCCATTAAGTTGATTTTTCAGCTAAGTTTTCAAGAAATTGTAAAGCGGCATCGTGATGTTGTGCTAAAAAGTCCTTAGCACATTAACTGGAGCATTATTCGAGAATTATTTTTAGGTCCATTTTATAAAATTTGGCAAAGAGTCCATTTTTCAAAATTGTGATATGGACATTTAGTTAAAAGTTCCTTATGTCTATCGAAATATTTTTCAAAGGATTCATGCACAAATTGATGAAAATTTACAATATCATTTCGAATTTTGCTTGTTTTTTCTAGGGGATAAAATTTCTTGAAGAAAACTTTTACAAACTCATCCCAAGTTTTAATCGAATTCAAGAGCAAGCCATATAACCATTTCTCGATGTAATTGTTAAGTGCAAGTAGAATTAATCTAAGTTTTATGCCATTATTGCGTAATTGTTGAAGTTTTATAGTTGCACAAACTTGTTCAAATTTCGTTAAAAACATGTAAGGATAGTCATGCTCATAACCCAAAATTGTATTATCATATTTTGACTCAATTCAACAAAACGGATCATAACTAGGTAATAGACATAGTTTATCAATGCATCATAAACCACCGTAGCAATGCAACTGAAGGTTTAAGTACATTTAGAGAAACAATCACTATAATATCTTACGAATCACGGTAATAATCATAAATGATTATTGCTCTACCGTTGCCTTGGACATGAAGAAATAGTTTGTCAAAAGAAATCAACTTGGCAAAATACAAATTTTGCTTAGATGAGCCCATGACACCCATAAGTCCAACATCTAATCTTTATTATTTAATTCAATTTTGTGCAATGAAATGCAATTTGTGGGCCGAGTAAAGGGTGATGAAATCCCCCAATGCATGTGAAGTTAGGTGTTGCCCTTAGGAAAGAAAACAAGTATGAAATGACGCAAAACAGAAATTAAACGTACGTTAAACAAGGCAACTACAAATGAAATTTTTATTTTGTTTTTTTATAAAATGCAAGCAACCAACAACGTAAGAAAAATAAAAATAGGATATAAGAACGCAAATCAAAGTTTGCAAAATTGTTAACAATTTTATTTAAAAGCAATAATTTTTTTAGCATAATTTTTTTGGCAAGTAAAGCGGAGCAGTTTTAGCTAGCGATCTTCTTCTATTGCAAACTTCAAAAGAGATGAAAACCAATTTTTGTTCGAACCATTTTTTTTTCTCCAACCAAATTACTAAAATGAAAACGAAATCAATTTCATTTTATTATTAAAAGGAAATGACTTTTCACTAAAAAAAATTAACAAGTAACCCTAGGCCATACAAAATTTTCTAAAAAGAACAAAAAACAAAACAATTTTTTTCTGAGTGATTAGCGAATGAAATAAAAGAGTTTACTAAAAAAAATTAATCTCAGCCCAACACACGCTAGCCCAATAAGCAACTGCCTTTTTAGTACCCTGCTCCATCTTTGTTAAAACAAAAAAAAATGCTAATTGAAAAATGAAAAAAAGGATCTGCGGTTGAAAACACGATTAAAAAAAAAAAGGAATCGCGATCGAACAAGAAAATACGCGAATTGACAAATAAGGAAGTCGCGAAGCGAAAATGTGGTCGAGGTCGCGGGTTGCGGTAGGGTTTGTGGTCGCGTGGTGATTATGTATCCGTTCAGGTGTTTTGATAGGGAGAAGTAGGCGGAGCAGTTTAGGTGGTTGTTCGAGGTTGTAGATTTGGCAGAGGAAGGAAATGGAGGAGGTGGATTTGGGTTCGGTTCTATGGATTTTCAGGTTTTGGGTTTGAGATGTTAGTGGTTGCTGGAGTTGTTGATGAGATTTCAGGTTGACGAAGGCAACGGAACCAGTTGCGGATTGTATTGAAGTGGTTCGAGAAGTAAGGTGGTTCGAGAATTGCAGTTTGTTATTGTGGCTCAAAGAACTAAGTTTGTTGGTTGCGGAATTTTGATCTTAGCGGATTGGTGAATTGCAGTTTAGTTCCTGTAAGTGCTGATGTCTATTTGTGATCTGGTGATGAGGTGAAGTTGTGTGCAGGTTGTTTGAGGAAGTGTGGAAATGTTGTTTTAGTGTGTGAAGGAGCGTTTGATTCTGGTGGTGCAGCGAAGTGGTTCGGGTTTTGTGGTAGGTTTGGTGAATATGGTAGAAAGTGGTCACGGGTAGTGATGTTCCATGTTTGCGGAGGGTGATTTTTGGCTGCGGGAGGAGGAGGAAGGATTGGTTGTGGATTGTAGAGGTGCAGGTTATTCTGAACTTGGTGGTGAGGTTGGGGTTGAGTGGGAGGCGTTGAAGTGTGTTGTTGTTGTGATAGAGTGATGTAGGATGATGAGGAATGTTGCAGTGGATGAAGAGGTTGGTTGTCAAAGGAGTTTATGTGGATTAAGTGATACGTTTGGGTTGCGAATTAGCAGTGATGAAGAGTTTGTGGTGGTGGAGTATTGAAGGTTGAGGGAGGTTGTGATAAGCAGTGAAGTGTAAATTACTGTTTTCTGGTGAGGGAAGGAATGTAGGTTGAAGATTCTGCAGAATCCGATGAAGTGGGGAAGTGCAATTCTGGTGATGCAAGGTGTCGAAAGTTTTTAGATAGTGGACTAGTAACATGAAAATGTGGCATAACAGAGAATAGTTTTGAGAGTTTTTTTTTATGAAATCAAACAGTGAACAATGACTGTAACATAAAGCAACGGTGCAACAAAATGCAACAAAATTTTATCAAATACTTCACTTCAAGGAGTGCCAAAGTTGCCTTTCACTCTATGCAGCCTTCAAGTAATCATTAAGAAATTAATTAATTTCCACTAACATTTGTTTTTGCTTCTTAATGTTGGTCCATTAGTTAGTTAGTAGGTGGACTCTTCCATATTGCACGAATTCTTTTGTATTCTTCTTTCTTTAGGCTTCCATTACTTGTGCATACATATGTCCATGAAGCCATTTCCAATTTGCACACAATTTCCTACAAAATAAATTTAAAATGCACAAATAAATTTTCTTCAAATTAATCCACACATAAAAACTACCATTTTTTTTCAAATATAGACGAGTGAATGATGATTTGAAAGGTAAAAATATGTAAAAATACTCTTATATGATATTTATTTTAATAAAAGAAGATTAAGAATGATAGTAAAAATATACATTTTTATGTGCACATCAATTTCCACGATTGGAATTCTCCATACTAAACCTTTTCGATATGGTGTCCATGTACAGGGATGGGGACAATTCCAATAGCCTCTTTGATCTATCTCTATGGATCTTTATACCAAGTATATAAGCCGCTTCTTCCAAATCCTTCATGGAAAAGTTTTTGAAAAGCAAAGCTTTTACTGATTGCAATAACGAAGTGTCATTGCCAATCGATAATAGATCATCACGTAAAGTACTAAGAATATTCTATATAAGCACAGTTCTTTTGTATTTTGATAAAAACCATAGTGTTTGATTATTTTATCAAAACACTTCTTCCAACTTCTTGAAGCCAGTTTAATTTCATGAATGGATTTTAACAACTTGCAAGCCTTTCTTTCACTCCCACTGACCACAAAACTCTTTGGTTGGCGACATATAAACGGTCTCTTCTAAGTCACTATTTAGAAAAACAGTCGTTACATCCAATTGCCATATTTCAAAGTCATGGAATGCATCGATGACTAGCATAACCCGAATAGATTTAAGCATGTCTATGGGCGAAAAGGTCTCGCCATAATCAACTTCCTGAATTTGAACAAATCCTTTCGCAAGTAACCTTGCCTTATAAGTCTCCACTTCCGCATCTGCATTTAGTTTTTTCTTATAAATCTTTTTGCAACCGATGGATTTTATCCCTTCAGGTATATCGAGCAAAGTCCAAACTTTGTTTTCTTACATGGAATCCATCTCAGATTTAATAGCTCCAAGCCAAAGTGTAGAGTCTTTACTATGTAGTGCTTATTGAAAAGATAGACGAGTGTCATCATCTAAGACACAGTCCTTCTAGCCATCCATAAGAAAATCATAATATCTATCTAGTGAGCAAGATTCTCTACTAGACCTTCTAATTGGTTATGTGTTTTCGTATACGGGTGAACTTGATTCTCCCACTGTTTCGGTTTAGATGTTTTTTCTAGGATCTCATTCAAGTCTACAATCTCTCATAAATTTTCTTTGATAGAAATTTCTTTTCTAAAAAGACAGCATGTAGAGAAACAATGACTTTTGTTCCTCGGTGTTATAGAATATATATCTAACTGAGTTTTTGGGATATCCTGTAAATTTACAAAGTACCGATCTTGCCTTTAGTTTACTGGACCAACGTTCTTAACATACGCCGAACAATCCTACACCTTCAAGTGCTTGAGTTGGACCATACCACATTTCATATAGTGTACATATTTAGTGGGTGACAAGTCCAACATATGCGCTCCAGTTTCTAGCGCATATCTCTAATAGGATAGAGGTGACTCAGCCTTACTCATCATGGAACGAACCATATTCAATAGGGTTCGGTTCCTTCGCTTCGACACACCGTTGTATTATGAAGTACGTGGTGGAGCAACCTAAGAGATAATCCCATTATCTTTTAAGTATTATTGGAAATTCTGTCCAACATACCCACCTCTTCGATTTGATCGAAGAATCTTAATCTTATGATTTGTTTGGCTTTCTGCTACATTTTTATATTCGATAAATTTCTCATAGATGCCAGATTTGTTCTTCATAAGAAATACATATCTTAGTCTTGAGACATCATCATTAAGAGTAACAAAGTAAGAATTATTATCTTTGGTAATTACAGGTGTAGGGCCATATAATTACTATGTATTAACCTTAATAGTTCATGAACTCTTTCATTGCTCCCACTAAAGGGGTGCTTGGTCATTTTACCTTTAAGACACATCTTGCACATGTCAAATGATTCAGAATCAACTGCGGTAGAAAACCATCAGCTTTCAATTTGTGTAGCCATTTCTCGCTAATATAACATGGCCTACAATTCCAAAGTTAACTATCAATTATGTTGTTAGAAGTATTATTCACATGACATATAATTAGTATTAATCGCATAAATGTCATTTAGAGGAATACCATTGTAGACTTTATTTTTATTCAAACTAATGTTCATAACATTGCTTGCATAATGAAATATATATCCAGTCTCAAACAATCTAGAAACAGAAATAATCCCACAAATAAAGTATTTCAATAAACATCAATTATTAAATACTAATACTAATCCACAGTTGCACCTACTATAGATCAACAACTTGGAGCATCATTTCTCCTTTTGTCACACGATGCCAGTTCCTAAGCCATTGTAATGAATTACATATATGAGTACCAGATCCAGCATCTAAAACCACAATGCAGTTTATTGATTGCAAAACAATTTTGAATCATAAATGTACCTAATTGAGCAGTTTGCTGATTGTGCTTCTTTTCCCCAACAATCTTCAAGTAGTCAGGAAAATTCCTTTTTTAATGATCTTTCTTGTGGCAGTTGGTGACATTCACACTTGTCATCAGACTTCTTACTTTTCTTTTTCTTACCTTCTCTTTTATGCTTCTTCGAACTCTTCGAAGATGATGCACTACCCTTTACAACGCTAACGACACCTTGATCTTTAGATGTAGACTAGGCTGAACTCAACTTATTGAGGAGCTCCATGAGGTTTACATTTAATTATGTTATAATTCAATTCAAATGGTTCATATTGAGAAGTAAGGGAACCCAGGATCAAGTCTACTTGTAATTCATTGCTTATTTGTACATCCAACTGTGAAAGCCAATCGATATAGCCCTTCATCATTTAGCATGCAATCATCCACTTTTTGTCTCTTGGTCATTTTGGTACTGAATAGCTTCTTCGTAAAGCTCTTACCTTACAGAACATGATCGTTGACCAAATACGGCCTTGAGACAATCAAATATCTCAAAGACAGACATCTTTCCTTGTTGCCTCTGCAATAGCTTGTCTAAAGTGGACATCACGACAACTTGGATAATTTCAAGGTCCAACACCCATTTTTCATAAGCAAGTCATAGTTCGTGGCTCACATACATCGGCGGCTTGTTCTTTAGGTTCGCATGTAATAGCATTCCAAAGGCGCTCGTAAGTTAATGGTATTTTCATTGCCTTTAACCGGTCGGTATAATTATTTGGTCCAATTAATCGCTCAACTTCATTAAACAGTTTTAGAGCTGTAATTTTTTGCAAATCTAAGTGGTAGTTATTAGGAAAAATCATAGTAGATGTTCTTAACATATTAGTAAGGTTAAACTTTATGTCTCGTTTTAGTAATAAGCTCCCACTAGCTTTTTATGTTTCGCCAAACTCAAATCAAAACATAGAAGTTTTTCGACTTCACTAGTAGGTGTTAGGACTCGTCCGTCTTGGAGTTCTAACAATGAGGCTGCTCAACAAGTCAAAGCTTTACGGATGATGGATAACTCGTTATTGATTTTATCATATACAATTCCTAATCCTGGGGGGGCTTGTCCTAATTTTTATTGAACTTTGAGTCTGCTCAACAAATCGAACTTATTCACTTGTACCTACCATATCGCGACGGCCTAAGCGTAGTAAATGTACCTTAAGTCTTCTCAAACAAATACATACATTATCTTACCTCGTCTATTCAATATATTAATAACACTACACATAACATCCCTAGCTTGAGTCTACCCAACAACTAAGGAGTATGCAAGTAAATTATTAATACATATATGGTAGAGGACAATATTATATTGAGGATTCATAATCTTTAGGCCTCGTGAGTCAAGTATCAAACACATCAGAAATCACAGTTTACGTATGTATTTATTCCTTAAGCTTATTTTGGGTTTCTTTAATGCTCCACTTTTAGTTTATACATTCATATTATATAAGTTTTATTATTATTTAATAACTTTTATATTTCATATTACTTATATAATAGTATTATGTATAATATTATACTAATTAAATCTTATTTAATTAATTTTAATTAATTAACGTTTTAATTAATTTTATACTGATATAACATTTATATTTAATATTTGTTATGTACAATAACCTTTATAGTATAAAAAATATATCGATACATGTCTATATTATTAAATTAATTAATATTTTAATTAAATTATTTAATTAAACTATTAGTTATATTATTTTAATTTCAAAAATCATAATTTATACAAACATGCATATTTATGATATTTTGAACATTTTAAAATATCATAAAATATATCATAATATAAAATACATGCCGATACATTTTATATTAATTTAATTAATTAATCATAATAATAAATTTACAATTTTAAAAATTTATTTTTTATTATTTTTTCAAACATTTTAAAAAGCTTTATTATATTATAACTTTTATAACACTTTTTATATTATTTTAAATTTAACTTTTAAATTTAAAATCTTATATATTTTAAATTTTCATACAAATTGAAAATTAGTCCAAGGCCCAATTCAAATTAGACCTCTTCTATTAGGAGCAACATATGGGCTCACGTATTTTTGTGGGCCAGGCTGGTAACCAGTTAGGATAGAGTACTTGATTACCCAAACCCAATCCTTTGACGCTACCTTTCTACACACTACTATTTGGGTTATGAGTTTAATAGTTAACCCTAACTTGATTAATTTAGCAACATAGGCTATTGGACTCTGATACCATTGTGGAAACTATGTCAGCCCACCATGGAAGATATGAGTGAATTTCAATTTTTTTATCCTATTGGATTTTTATTAGGACTATGAATTCTGATTTATTCAGAAAATTTATAAATTTAATTTAAATAAAATCATATATTTCATTTAAATTTATAAATTATTGACATAAATTTATTTAATTTGTTTTCAGTTTATATATAAATATACATATGTATCTTATACATATTGTATGCGACTGCATGTGTAACATAATATTCCATGCAAGGTATATCAGCTTGTATATAAATATTGTGATTTATATGACAACAAACATGTTAGCTCATCCTATATTGTATGTTGTCCAAATATGTGTATATATTATACTAATTACATATAGAAACCCAAGTGTATATACGCATACACACACAAACACACACACGGACACACACACACATGGATATATATATAATATATGTTTGTGTGCATGTACATTATGGGAAAATATTATAGATATACTTATATATAAAATATTACAGTGTTAAATATTAAGTAAACATATGTGTGTGTATGCAAGTTATAAGTTTAGTTTTTTATTAATTTTTTATAAAATACACACACACATTTATAGATATGCATTTGTTAAAATAACATAATTACGTATATATAACAATATGTATATATAAATATAAGTATAATAATTAATGTAAATATGAGTTACAATAGTATATATAAATAATAAAATTAGAAATTATAATTTTTTAAACATTCCAGATCGAATACACAGTAGACAAAATTTTTATTACAATTATATATATATTACGAATTAATTAATTAAACAACAATAAATAATTGAAAATAATTATATAATAAATATTTCAAATTTTAGAAAATTAGGAATAGTATTATATTATTTATGTAATTTTCTTGGAAATTCATAAGTCAATTTTTATTTTTTATTAATTATATACTTTCGGCCAAATTTAAAAATGATTTTTTTAAATATATAAAAATTGGATTAAAGAATATGATTTGTTGACCGAGAGCTTCCATGATGACAAATTAATTTTATAAAATTTATAATGAAAATTTTGAAATATAGTATTTTTGTATTTATTTATTAATCCATACAATGATTAAATAATAATAAAAAATATTAGATAATTACCAAAAAATTATTTTCAACCACTAAAAATTATAATTGATGTAAATATACATTTGAAAAATATTATTTTAGAAATCTATGAGACATAATTATATGGTTTAATACAAATTATATAAATAAATTAATTATCATATTAATATATGTATATATTAATTAATAAAATATAAAGATTTCGGTTGTGTCTATCAGATCCTTCATGAAAAAAAATTATTTTTCTATAAATATACACACACAATTAATCAATATGTGAAATTAAATAGACAATATAATAATCACGATATATATACATATTTATATATGTATGTATGTATGTATGTATGTATGTACGAATAATATACAGTTATATAGAGGTTACGCTTCATACATAAAACTAAACGCTTATCTAAAACCAATGCTTTTAATTCCACCTTGTACTGATGAGTTCTCCTTTTTTGAAACCTTTTCGATTCTACAGATTGTTAGGCCTTGAGCTGCAGATTCTTTGCTGTCAAATAGTTGTTAATTTGAATTGATTTGATTTGAGTTTTGTTGGAACTTTAGAAGGTGTAGTTTCGCCAAAATGATGGAGATAGGAGACAGCAAAAAGGTCCTACCAAAATTAGGGTTAGAGTATCTTTTATAATTGTTGAATCAGAGATAAAAGTGGATCACATTACTAACATTTTCTTACCCAATCTTAACCATCCATTTCAAACCCTTTTTCCCACTTTTTGGCCGCCCCCTATACTATATATTTGCTTCCAAATTTTTGCCCTAACATCATGGGCTAATAACCCTTTTAAGCTTAAATAATATTTTTAATTAAATCAAATTTAATATCCCATATCGAATGATATATTTATAGCTATTATAAATATATACAATAGTTTTTGTTTCTCAAATCATATTCAAACTTTATAATTAATATTTCATAAATATTAATTAATTGTTAACAATTATAAAGTAATTAAATTGTTTGGTTTAAAGAATATTCATCATTTCGATTGTGTGACCCTCAGGTGTAAATTTGGTCAGCGATTAACATCGAACTATTCGTTTGTAATGTTCGCAAGTTGTTATCTGATCTTTTGACTAGGCAATGTTTTGACTAACTGGATGAATCGAGCTAGGGGTTATTAAGGTAGGAAGCCCAGAGAGATAGTCTATGATTACAAAAACCAAGCATAGACATAATCATTAAGAAAAGCCAAAACAACCCAAACCAAGGAGATAACGATTTCACCCAAGTTAGGGGTCAGTACCGACCCCATCCTATACGTCAGTATCGAGTCCTATCTCCACCTTAGGTGGGCCTTATCTTCTTCCTATATGTCTTGCTCTAAAAGCCTACTTCCAATGTAAATTTATTGATTCAATGCTATTCTCCATCGACCTCCACGAGCACTTAAAACTACAACTCTGTTCTTCTATATCTCCATCATTTGGACCCGAAATAAGCTAATATTGGTGCAAATCACTATGAAATCATGAAGCTAACAACAGTATGAGTTAAGATGAAGACTTAAAGATAACCAATATGGCCATATTCGGTATCGGTACCGACTCCTGCCTATGGATCGGTATCGACCCCTACTTCCTTATGATGTAGCACCTAATTTTACGGAAGAATTGGTCTAAATCATGGATAACAACTAGGAGATATTTTGTGCAAGATATTAGGCTCCCTACCTCTATAAATTGGAGTGTAGGGCTCATTTTATAAGCACATTTTAGCTCAAGTTTTTACCTACTCTATATTGTTGTAGTTCTAAAAATCTAAGTGTTAGAGTTGTACAACTTTTGAGAACTTGTGCCTCCAATTCGGATATAAGTAATAAAATCTAAAAGTTGATGTTGGCCTTGCTTTTTCGAACCACTAAAAACGAATGTGTCTTGTTTATCTCTCATTTCCCTTTACATTTATTTATATTTTATTCTATAAATAAACTTCTGAGTGTTTATGCTATTTTTGGTTCAAACATTTTGGTGTTTTCATTGAGAGACTTGGATTCTCAGGCTAATTGGATCCATCATTTACTATTAGATTTCCAATATCCAAGAGAAAGATCCAATTTCTCTACATTTCAATTCTACAACCCAGATTTCTAAAGATCCACTATAAGATTTCTACTATGGCCCCATCAAGAAAAGACCATTCTACTAACTCCAGGGCAACTTATGAAGCTGAGATTTAGAGTCCTTAACAAGGAGATGGAGTTGTTCAACCTACTTAAACAGAGATCTAGACTCCAACTAATGTCGTGACTAGAATGGAGATAGATAGGATGATGAAGCCGATTGAAGATATATTCTAGGCTGATTAGAATGAGATGAATTAGACGATGCGACATAGCTTAAGACCGTTGAATGAGCTAATTCAAAATAGTCGTAGAAGGAGCAGAAGGACTCTGGTTCTTCATTTGAAATTTCTTCATCATTCGAGCAGAGACGGAGGGACAGGAAGCAGAAAAGGACTCGGAACGTTGCTAAAATACTATATCAAGGAAGAGGACGAGCCTCAGGATCAAGTTTGGGGATTGTACTGACCCAAGATTAGGGCTTGGTACCAGCCCTCTAATTTTGGGCCCATACCCCATGTGTCATGGACTTGGTTTTATGATGCACTATTTGTGGTCAGAATTTGGATAATCATGCTGGTGTTGATGATATTGCTCATGCGAATCAAATAGGGGCTGGTGGACGAATGGATCTCCTGGAGGATGGAGAACCTGGGTATCGAGAGTCAAACCGAGAGACTTCGTCAGGGCAAACACTCAGAGCGGAGCCTGATTACCATTGTCCAATCGAACCTATTGACCCGGATACTTGAAGGATATGGTCAAGAGACATGTTAGAAAAAAATATTTCAGGTGTAACGATGAATGGGATATTTCTCCTAGTCTTAAGCCATTTACATAGAAAATTCTATATGGGAGATACCCTTGGAGATTCGCAATGCCAACTATACCGTTGTTTGGAGGTATATGAAACCTAGGCAGCACTTGATGAGATATGAATGGCATATGCATTTAGTCGGAGCTTTCAATGTCGTGAAGTCCCGTTATTTCTCGATTTTCTTAGAAGGATAGCTATGATGTGGTTTACTCGACTTCCACTAAAGTCCATATCGTCTTTCATTGAGTTATCGAAGTAGTTTATAGATCAATTCCTTTTATATACCGCACGTCCAAAGCGTGTGATGTCTTTGTCAAACCTCTTCCAAGCCGAGGGAGGGTCACTGAAGGATTTCTTAAATCGATTCCGTAGAGCCGTGACAAAAGTTATAGATCCCAAGGATGACATAGTGCCAATGTCGTCGACCAGGGGGATTCATCTTGATACGGAGTTAAGGAATGGTTGGAAAGGAAGCCCTCATTGACAATGGATGCTTTCCATAGAAAAGCTAATGAATACTTATGCTTGGTGGAAGCACGCAAGCCTTCATGAAGGACTAATGTTGGGAATTTAAACGAAAAAATACAAAGAAATGTTGCTATAAAGAAATTTGTAGGAAGCTTAAGAAATGTAGATATGAATGTTGGTAACCAAATAATAATCATAAGTAGAATGATAATGGGGCTAAGAAGAAGAAACCTGATATCAGGAGTCGAATTAGGACTCTTAAGTATGACAGCTATATCGAAATGAACAATTCGATAGAGAATATCGATCTAGTAGCTCAAAAAACTGAGCAGTACAGAAACCGGGCTCCAAGGAAGTCGACTGCGAAGGAGAGAAAGTCAGGCAAGTTCTAAAGATTTCATGAAACTCATGGTCACAATTCCAATGACTACAGACACCTACGGGATATCCCTGAGGAGTTGATTCGTAAGAAAACGTTACAACAATATGTAAAAACCAGTAGGATGGTGAGCATGGGAACTTTAACACCCCTAGGTCGTCTTCCCAACAAGAGCAAACTAAGCCTAGTGCTGATGCATTCAGGCAGCCAAAAAAACAGTTGGTAATTAATAACGGTGGGCAAAACCCAACCGATAAGAGTTTAGCTGAAATCGACAGATATGTTGGTGCGATAAAACATGCAGAAAGTGAAAGTCGCTTCACTATTAAAGATGGGACTATGGAAAAACAATGCAAAAGTGATGACTGACGATATTTTTTGTCGTATAGAGATGCCGATTGAGTGGAAGCTCCACTAATTAACCCACTCCTGGTCACAACTAGGATTGGTCCAACTATTATCCGGAAGGTGCTTGCTAACTGTGGGAGTTCAGTCGGTATCTTGTTTAAGAAAGTTTATGATCAGATGATGTTGGAGGTAAAGGGAGAAAATAAAAAATATGGAGGGGACCTTCTACATTAAGGCTTTGGATGCATAGTAATTATAACCTAAGCCCGAGCTCGATTGGCCCAATCGGTTCTACGATGATGTGGACTGACGTAAAGAGATAGAAGGTAGAAGAGAAGCTCCCTTTATGTTGGCAATCACTATTCTAGTCTGCCAGGATGATCCAAATCGGGTGCTAAAGGTCGGATTGTAGCCCGGTGCAAGAGTAATGAAGGAGTTGGTTGGTTTTCTCCAGGCAAACTGGGATTTGTTTGCCTGGACACACTCGGATATGTATGGGATCTCGCCTGAGGTAGATAGCCATGCATTAAATATAAATCTCAAATGCATTCTATGAAATAGAAACACCGCATCTTGGGTCTAGAGAGATCCGCTGTACTCAAAGAAGGGGTAGATAGCATGAAGGACAACAACTTAATCTGGTGATGCCTTATACCCAGAGTTGGTATCCAACTATATCTTAGTGAGAAAAGCGAACAGGAAGTGGAGGACATGCATCGACTATTTTGATTTGAATAAGGCATGCCTAAAAGATTCCTGCTCCCAAGGATCAATCAGTTGGTGGATTCAACAGCTGGGCATGACCTACTTTCATTTATGGATGCATACTCTAGATACAACCAAATATACATGTATGTCCAAGATTAGGAACACACTAGCTTCATTACTGACCTCGAATTGTATTGTCAACTGATCATTCTCTTTGCGTTTAAAAACACAAGAACAAGTTACCAAAGGCTTGTAAACTATATGTCTAAAGACCAAATTAGATGCTCGATGGAAGTCAGCGCGGATGACATGCTTGTGAAGTCACGACATTCGGCAAACCATGTTGATGATCTGGCAGAGATATTTGGCATCCTCTGAAAGTACGAGTTGAAACTCAATCCTTTGAAATGCTCTTTTGTATGTCAGGGAAGTTCTTAGGATTAACTATGAACTTCCGTAGGTTTGAAGCCAACCTAGAAAAAATCGAGGCAATGAGAAAGATCGAAGCCCCAAAGTCGATCAAAGAGGTCCAAAGTTTATTGGGAAGTTGCTGTCCTGAGTCGACTTATTTCCAAAGCCATAGATAAATGCATCCCATTCTTCGAAGTGATTAAGTAGAGAAATAGAAAATTCGAATAGAATCACGAGTGTAAAGAAGCATTACAAGCTCTAGTGAATCACTTGGAGAGACCCTCCATCCTTTCGAAGTTGGTGGATAACGAGGACTTGTTTGTATACTTGGCGGTGTGAGCGCATGCTTTGCACGTCGCACTTGTATGTGAGGAATCTCTCATCCAACGACCTATCTATTACGTTAGTAAGTGGTTGACATACGTAGAACGAAACTACACAAAGCTAGAAAAGCTCTCATATTTCCTTTTGATCGCTTCAAGAAAGCTCCGCCCTTATTTCTAGGCTTATTTTTTCAAAGTTCATACTGACCAGCCTTTGCGACAAGTCTTGTAATGGCTTAAGACTTATGAAAGACCGTTGAATTCACTACACCAGATGATCCTTTGGAGAGTAGTGGTAAGAAAGAAACTGGATGGAAGATGCACAAAGATGGTGCATCTAATGAATGGTGTTTCAGTGCTAGAGTTATACTTGTTAGTCCTGAAGAACACTCGATCTACTATGCCTTGAAGCTCTACTTTCCGGAAACAAAACATAAAGCTGAATATGAGGCCTTGATTGAGAGACTCAAGATTGCCAAAGAGCTGGGATTAAAGACTTTACACATTTTCTACAACTCCCAACTGGTGATTTTCCAAGTTCAAAAAGAGTTCCAAGAAAAAGGAGCGAGACTCGCTCCTCATCTAAACCAAGTGATTGAGCTGCTTATTGACGTTGAACATTATACAGATAGAAATCAAACTAAAAAAATTATTTTCGTATTCGCATAGTGGAGAATGAGAAGACTGATTCACTGGCTAAACTAGCTAGTTTCGGGATGCGCAGCTCATAGCCTTAATTTTGGTGGAAATGCTTTTAGTTTCGAGCATCGACCAGATGGAGGTCGATTAGATCTTGGTGACCAAGCCTGAAAGGGTGTTATGATTAATTCCAATTTCGAGATTATTTGCATAGTTCGGAGAGAAGGAATGAATGACGAAAGCTTCTTCGACAAGCTTTGAAGTATATCATGTAGAAAACAGTGCTTTATAGGAATGGTTTCTCTGTCTCATGCTTCAGTGTGTCGCTTACGACGAGGATAAGCAGATCCTAAGAGAGGTTCACAAAGGAGCCTATGGCGACCATACCAGAGGCAAACCTTAATGAAGAAGATTCTTTTCCGTGGACACTTCTGGCCAACTATCGAACAACGCAACTGATTACACCTGAAAATGTAATAAGTGACCGAGATTTACTAAAATACATAGAGCCCCATCGATGGAGATTACTAACATAGTAAGTCCTTGGCCATTTGCAATCTAGAAAATTGATATCATCGATGTATTGTTTATATCTAAAGGTGGTATGAAGTATGTCACCATTTTAGCTGCTTACTTCACCACGTGGGCTGAGGCAGAGCTGTTAGCCACAATCACACAAAGAAAATAATAAACTGTGTTGTCCAGAATATCATATGTCCTTTTGGAGTTCCACAGGTAATCGTTACCGATAACGGAACACAATTCAGCAGTACAAAGTTCAAAGATTTCTACCGTCGGCATTGCACAGAGAGGAGATTTGTTGTGGTGCATATCCTCAAGTGAATGGACAGGTTAAAGCTGTGATTAAGATTATTAAGTCCATTCTTAAGAAGCAGTTGGAAAAGGGCCAGGACAAGTGGGTCGATGAACTTCCATTAATACCGTAGGCTTATTTAATATTTATCAAGTCAGCGACATGCCACTCTCCATTCGCCCTAGCTTACGGGTCAGGGGATGTGATTTCGGTTAAACTGGACGTACCTTATCTTCGAGTGATTCACTACATTCCATGAACTAATTGGCAACTCTTGTTAGAGTCTCTTGACCAGATCGATGAGAAGCATGACACAGGTGAGTTGAGGGCAGCTGCGCATCTTCACCAAATCACATGATATTACAATGCTAAAGTCATGAATCAGACCTTCGAAGTTGGCGATCTAGTTCTCAAATGAATCTTCCCTGTCCATGGAAACTTGGGCCCGACCTAGAAAGTTCCGTATGCAATAGAATAGAAGCTTGGAGATGGAACTTTCAAGTTTGCGACGACAGATAGGATTTTGCTTCTGAGGGCGTGGAATAGCGAGACTTAGGATGCTAATTCACTTACAAATAAATTCGTGAATTATTGGCCAGAGCTGTTCAATAAGACATATTCTGTCATTTCTCATCTTTTATGGAATAAAATGGCTTTTCGAGAGCAAAACTCTATCTTTCCATTATTTAACAGTTGTGACTTTACCGACTTAAATGAATCTGCATGTGAATAATGCAAGTGTGTAGGTACTTAGAGTTAGGTGCCAACCAAAACTTCTTTGGTTCATGACCGAACCCTCGTAGTTCTTCTTGGTATCTAAAGATAGATACCAAATAACTCTTATCCTCGAATTAGGGGTCCGCGTATTAGCTCAACGAACGTGATCCGACAATCCATCAGCTATCTCTCGCTCCTTGTGTACTAGCAAGAGTATAAAATAAAACGGATGTGACTCGACCATCCTTCAACTGACTTTTGTCCTCAAATTGGGGCTAGAAGTATAAACTAAATGGATGTGACTTGACCATCCATCATCCAAATCTTATCCTTGGACAGGGGGTAGGAGTATAAACTAAATGGACATGACCTAATGTCCATCATTCAACTCTTGTTGTAACGGCCCTGACTCGCGAAAATCGGCACCGAATACGACCCTCGTATTCAAATGCCGCAGATCCAAACATCGAATCTGGTTCGTCGAAGCTTATAACAACATCATATGAATATAAAACAGCGGAACAAAATGAATATCATGCATACATCACAGATACAACATCATAATATCCATTACTACATTAGAGTATTATTATACATATGTCACAACTCCAAATAAACATCATAATAGTACAACAGTGTTCATGTATCCAAAAAGTCTTCAAAGGAATGAAGTGATAACGAACCTCCAAAAACTAAACACCTGAGATCCCAAAAGCTTCTAAAGTATCTTCAAAGCAAAAGCTCCAAAATACCGCTAACACCAAAACACGGAAACCTGCTACTTGGCTGCCCGTGTAGAAATTTTGGGCACCCAGAGTTTAGAAAAGAAACGATAAACTCCGGATCAGTCATGCGACTGGTATGAGTAAACAAAAACAGTTGCTTTTAAAAAATCTAGATTTATAAAAGAAAATTCGGTATGCTTTTGGAAAATGAAACTACCATAAGACTACCCGCCACACACACTATGCAATCGCAGAATTGGAGGAGATTTCTTCTTATGATAGCCAAATATGCTTGATACGAGAAAAATTCTTTGATATTATTACTAGTGCATAGTGTAGAAAGACATATCGAAAGTATAATATAAATCTTAGCCAGCATACCACATTTCGTCGTGTGCCTACTATAGCTACCATGTTTTGTGGCAGGTTACTGCCATGCTGCATGGAAGGTTTTACAACTAAAACCGTACAGGGTTCCTATTGTTTCTTTGAATTTCCATCAAATGGTCAGGCTAAGGAACTTCCTACTGTTAGGAACTGAGTTGATGATGTTTAGATGACAACAACCTTATATAGTTATTATACTTTACTTTATAAAATATATACTAACATTTTCATATATATATATATATATATGTATGTATATAGGAAGTATATGCAGGTATTATCGAAGACTGATCAGTATAAAGACTCAAGCATCAAGATGAAGATTAGAGATTCAAGATTCAAGACTCTAGAGAATCAAGATTTCAAGATCTCAAGGTAAGTGTCTAGTATTTTGTTAAAACTTCATAATAGCACTCTCATCTTTCTTCCAATTTTCTTTTGGGATGGAACCCAATTTCTATCGAAACCAGTGGCTTACAAACCCACGACAAGTAGCTTACAAACCTACGACAAGTGGCTTACAAACCCACGAAAATCAAAATCATTTAAACTACTTTGTACAAGTTCTCGAGTCCTATGGAGGAGCTCTGTAGGAAGGTTCTTGCAATTTCAGTTTGAATAGATTTTTCAAAATGTTTTTAAATCTGTTTTCAAAATGTTTTAGCTTTCAAAATCATGTTTTCAAAAATGTTTTCAAACTTTGTTTTAGCCTTGAAATATTCCTCCATTCTGATTTTAAAAACTTCTATTTTTAAAACATCAAAACTTATTGTAACAACCCTGTATTTTGTAATTATTTTATTGTATATTTTAATTATTTTTAATGTAAGATTTTGATTTAAAAACTTATTTTACTTATTTGAAATGATTAAATTTATTATTTAAATATAATCTTGATTTTTATATGAGTTATAATTCCAAACTTGTGTAAGTTGAATATTTGCCTGAAATGCTGATTTTGGTCAAAATAGTCAAACTGTGACTTTAAATTTAAAATTTTAAAAGTTTAAAAATTTAATTTTTTCTTTTATTATGAAAGTACATAAAATTCTAAGAACACCACTTTTCATTTCGTTGAAATCGGATGTAAATTGTGGAAGTTATACCCTTTACAATATTGTGCGTATATAGGGTTATTTAACATTGACTATTTTAAATTGTATAAATTACTTCTTCTTTGTTATATTTTATTTTAATATGTGATAATATGTTATATTATGTATATTTTGACTTTTAAGTATTTTTAAAATGATAATATAATTTTTCTAAAGTTTATTTGAATTTATTTCAATTTATAAAGCCTAGTTTGGTATTTACTGCATTTTTCTTTATTTAAAATTCTATTTAATAAAAATTAAATTATTATTTTATCTTGAAAATGTTTTAAAACTATTTTTAATTCAAATTTTGTGTTTTAATATTTTTTTATGAAGTAATAAATTTTCCAAAGTCATTGGAGATCTTCTTGTAATTTTTATGTCAGGCTTGCTATTTTTAAGCAATTTCTTATTTCCTTTTTCTATTTTACTTAAAATAAATTATTTATTTTATTTTATTCTTACTTAGTTTCGGTTTTAAATAAACATTTATGAGTTTATTTTGTTTTTATAAAATAAAAAAGAAAAGGAAATGCAAAAGGTTTAGAAAGTTAAGAGATCTTAAAAGCCTGAAACGTAAAGGCGTTTTATCCGTTTCTTTTTGCAATTAATACATCAATTTATCTTAGCCATTCCTTTCCTCGTCCTTTGCAGCCGTCTCCCTCATATTATTCATGAATTTTCAAGCTCCAAAACCCTAAAAATCATGGCCTCCATCTTGAGAAAAAAAATCTGGTAATGGCTACATCTTTTTTCTACCTTTTTCTTCTCATTTTCTATGTATTTTGCCTAGTTTTCTATGCTTTTTGGATTGGCCTCTACCACCCACCATCACCACCATACTCTCCACCATCCCCTACCACTCTTCCTTGGCATCATCTCCAGCCATCATTTCAGATCCATCCATGGCCACACCTCCCTTGGTGACAAAACTCCATAAAATTGCAAATAATGTCCAAAACAATGCACTAGCCACCACTATTACTTCACCACCTTCATACTTCACCATGGCCACCACCTCTAGCCATGACCACCACCTTGCTACCACCACTACACTTCATTTTAGTCTCTGTACAGATCTGAAATTGACATGGCCAAGACTCCATGAACCAAAACTCCACAAAAACAATGCATAAATCCTTGAAACATTCATGATAGCCACCCTATCACTTCATATCTTCATCCACCACCTTGGCCACCACCATAGGCCCCACCACCACCTTTTCCAGACCTCCCCACACCCCTCCATCTACTGTCCAAACCTGTACAAGTATGGCCAAGCCCCACTTGACCCAAGGTCGAGCCTTGTTGTGCTCAAAAACTTCATATATGTTGCCTTGACCAATTGTATGCTTCATGTTATAACCCTACCACTCCATACTCCTTCTAGCCTTGAGTTATGGTGCCAAACCTGAGCTATATTATCATCATGGCTGAACCCAAGAACCTCCTAGGCCAAGCATTTGAATGGTTAAAGCAATGTCAAGTAATCTATTCCTTTGTTGCTTCGTATTTTCATTGTTTCAACATTGTTTTACGTTGAATATTTATGTGTATATTGTCTGGTTTTGGTTATTGTTTACAAGACAAATATCAAGGCTCTCCATTCATTCAAATCAAAAGTCATGCTATATCGTGCTTGTCGTTCTTTCGGAATCGCACTTGTGTTTGTTGTTTTGGTCTTCAGCTTGAAAAAGCGAGTCTTTCTCACTCTGACATTTATACTTATGAGAAGTGAATTGATGACAAGTGTTTAGTAATATAAAATGTTTATGCAAGATAATGATGATCATATGATATGCTATGCCATGTTATTACCATGTTTAAACTGTTAATTTTCACCTGACATCTGATATATGACTGTATATTATGATATTGACCTTGTTTATATTATTCCTGTATATGATTACACTGCAAGTTCCCTGTTATAATAGAATCATTACAGGCTGAAATGATAGGCCTGATTTATTTTATTTAATTTATTTTAACTTGGGATTGCGGGTTTGAAATGATAAAACCTGGATTTTCTTTGTAAATTACGGGTTGAAATGATATATTACCCGTATCACTTTACCTAGTGTAGAAAATGTTATACAGGCCCGTAGTTAAAATATGCTTTTCTAAAAATTTTAAAATATTTTAGAAATTTAATTATTATAATATTTTAGAAATTTAATTATTATAGAACTGAGGGATGTCGACATATGGGGATACCCCATGTCGACATGGTGGCAGTTGGATTTAAAATTCAAATTTCAAAAGAAGTGTCCATTCGTTCAAAAGCCTTTCGCCAATGGTTATGACTGTTGTGCATCTATATAAAGGCTTCCAAAACGAATTTTTTTAACAACTACTTTCTTATTTTCTTCACTCTTTCTTCTCCACCATTCCATATCCATAAAACTTCATATTTTCAAGATTGTTCCATCATTCTGCCAAATTCTCAATAGGAACTCATTTAGATACTCTCTCTATTTGATTCTCCATCATTCTACTAAAGATCAAAGTGCTATTCAGAGTTATAGGATTAATTTGTATTCAAAAAGTCCATAGAGTCTATCCATTCAAAAGGATTGTTATTAGAAAGTATTAGGGTGATCTTGTGTCCCGTAAATCAAGAGAGTTTACCCCAGACTCGGAGATCGGAGGGTTCCTCAGGGCCTTAGAAATTGAGGGTTATAATTTGGATACTGGCTTATAAAAATCTGTACAAGGATATTGCCATGGTGCAGGACTGGATGTAGGAGGATTCCGAACCAGTATAAAATCCGCTGTGTTCTTTCCTTTTACTTGCTTTACTTTACTATTTGCATTTGTTATATGTTCTGTGATCACTCTGTGTTAGAATTCTGTTTAGATTTGTGTTGAAAGTTTTAATTTAGTCTCTTTAAAACACTATTCACCCCCTCTAGTGTTATTTCTGCCTTAAGATCCTTAATCCGCATCCCCAACACCTACTGCCACATGGGTACGACTCTGGCGGGACGTCCCGAGAACCTACCCGGCTCTCTGCCAACACAAGGCCAGCTTACCTATGTAAGTAGGTAACTACTACTCGAGTATGCCACTCCCCGGTCCTTTGGGACCTTTATCCGAGGGCCCTCTATCACAAAGCAACAACCACACAGTAAATGAGATTGCAGCTACTACATAGGTAAATATCTGGGCTGCATACCATGACTTCACCTTTTTCCAGAAGGAAATGACATAACCTAAAGGGCATGACCCTCATAACCTTGCCGCATCTTTCCTGTTTCGACCATTTCTGGGTTGTGAGGTCTGATGAGGTCTTGTCCATAAAGCTACGCTTTACACGAAAGCCATGCTTTGATCACAAATGATTATCAACACACAACAACACTTAACATGCCACACTACCAAATTGAGAGTATATCGCAGATAATCTTCAACTACATGACCTCTAAGCTCATACGTCTCAGAGAAGGGTGTTAAGCTAAGAGAATAAATTCTACGCCACCAACAGATATGTATTTGAAAGAAATCTGCTTTATATCTCAATGTGTAGTGTCAGACATACAACCATACAAGTCTGTTCCAGGTTCGAACAGAACCGAAGGCACTTCCGAAGAAGTCCTTGCAATCTGGGTATCCATAATCCGGATCGGACTTCCCATCACTTAGGGAATCTCTATACCGGAGCAACTCAGTGCAGAAACAATCGATAGGTTGTCCTATCGTTTTTGAAGACACCCGGTCTTCAACACCCGTCTTCAATTGCAATCCATAACGTCGTATCACTATTTGAAATGGGTTATATGACACAAAGGTCCTTTCCCGGCTAAACCAAATAGCGAGCATTTAATTTTCAAAATACGTGGACATATCTATCACAAAGATTCATATTCGGGGTTCGATGTAGGTTTCGGATAACCAACTGGAATCCGACTCCCTGTCGCATCGAAGTTTAAATGCCATTTTACGGGCAAAGGGGTTTTCACATCAACACAGAATTAAATATTACAGTGCAGTACACAGCAGTAAACATCACACAGTATTACGATCACAAAAAAATAACAATTCAATGCAGAACAATAGTTAATTATTTTCCAATGTGAGTGTGATTTAACAAATTAACCATCTAATTATTTTTCTTGATTACTTTAAATCAATGATTAATTTTGGATAAATTAAATTTTAATTAACTTGATTAATCATTTCTTGATTAATTATTTTAATTAACTACTAATTATAAATTGATTAACTCAAGTTATCTAATTAACAATTCTTAATTATAAATAATTTAGACACTTAATGGTTTACTAATCAATTTTAATTAAAAATTATAAATCATTCTTAATTACTTTCAAAACCATTAGTTAATAATTATTTACCTTAATTATCATTAAAAAATCCTCTTTACACATTGAAAATCAATTTGTTATAGTTATAAAAGTTTTAATGTTAATTAACTTTGATACTTAACTTAAATTAAATTATTTAGTGGAAGTATTAATTATAAAAACATTGTTATATACTCACTTAGTTGATTTACTAGAAACTAATTCTTAACTTAAAAATAGTCAACATTGTTCACTTTGACATTATAAACTTTGAATAAATTGGGCTTAACCCATTTTGGAAATAACCCGAGCAAACCCAGGTGTTTATTCGAGTTCAACTTGAGTTTCTTACCATCTTTCCCCGAGTCTATCTCCTGTTTTTTTTCTTCTTCCTTCCTGTTCTTTCCTTCTTTTTTCTTTTTTCTTAAGTTATATACTGTTGAAACAACTCACACACGAGCGCGAGAGACCTTGAGCCAACCCACCATCTACTCGAGTGCTTCTTCGAGTTTCTCCCCAGGCCCAACTCTCGCTGACACCGTATCGACGTTGTGCACGTGAACGGCATCGTGCCGCCGTTTTGGTGGCCATCGCAACCTTCGGCAAGTCGTAATTCTCACCCTCACTCGAAATCGAAGCTCGATTCGACATGGAAATCTCGAAATCGAAAATGAGTGCTTTGCTCGACACTGTAACACGAACGCACCCAAACTAAGTTGCCTCGCACCACGTCTCAGACCAACGGAAGTGCTTCCAACCCGTCCATACCACGTCACCACTCCATACTACCATCCCCCATCATCTCGAGCAACTCGATCTCTCCATGGCGACGAAATCACCATTCTTCCAACTCACTGCAAACTTCGAGCTTAAACCCTAAATTCGCTTCGTCCCTTCGATTCGTGCAATGAAAAAATTGTTTGATAATTTTACCGAGTTCATCAATGTTGACCGCTGCTTTGCACGAAATTTCGATACCCAGTATTGTATTGATCATCAGAAAATGATCAAAATGCCTATTTTGTTCACATACGAACTGCATATCGAATACTAAATTAAAAATCATCATGTTCATTTTAAAAAGCATAACTTTATGTGTTTATTCAGATTATGTAATCAAACCAATGATTTAAAATACTTGAATTCATCACAAAATTTTGTTTTTACTGTAAATTTTAGGTTGCACAGACAAACCCTTCATGATCAAGCTTGAAATTTTTTTAAACTGCGATTCAAGTTTAAACAAACTTGTTTTATTTAAAAGTCCTAAGCTAAAAAGGGTTGTGTGAAGTTTATTTGAATTTTTTTCTCAATTTACTTTGCTCTGAAACAAAATATTGAAGAACAAACTGTATAAAGATTTCCAATAATCACAGACAAAAACATACATAACAAGTTTTTCTTCAATATGCAGCAAAGCTCAAGATTTTATAAACTAAAGACTTAGATTTCAATAAAAAAATTAGGTTTACTCACTTAGTAATGTTAATGAACAGAGTTGCTTCTGTGTTTTGAAGAACCGCGGATGATCTGCTTTTAATTTTTTTTCCTGTTTTATTCAGTTGAATAACCTTGAGTTTGAAAATGTAATGATACTTATATTTTTCTTTCTCTGGCTTTGCTGTGTGTTTTGTTTGAATGAAATAAAGCAAATACGCATGTATATATAAGGGAGATAGTTTGTACAGGCAGGGGTTTACTGGTGCAAGCTTTTTCTTTTGATTAGATTTTTTTGTTGACTACGCCAAGTTTAATTCGGCTGAATTGATTTTGTGGTGTGCTAAGAAGATGGCATTTAATGCTTATGCTTCCTTCTTCGTTTACAAGCATATCTTATTTTCTTTTTGTGTAAATACATTTTTTTGTTTTTTTTGTAAGTTTTTTTTCTTTGCCTTGCATACATTTTTGTTTTGTTGTTTACTGGTTTAGATAATTTACATGGAAACTTATGTGTTTCATTATGGTTAATTTTTTTACTAAGTTTATCTTATAACCATATAAACTTATCACTAACATAATCTTGAATTTTGTCTCCATATAAAGTTTGACTATCAACATCAAATTTTATCACATATACTTTATTTATGGTTTTAGACAATTTCTTGTTTGTTAAATTTTTTTCTTTATTATTATTATTTATTTAAAACTTAAACTACCAAATATTCTATTTAAATCCATATATCTTTCTTTTATTTAATATTAATAATATTTTATTTCTTTTGAAACTTCTCAATTTAAATTTTAAAAATCTAAACAAGTTACCAAATTCAAATTCATAAATCTTGGGATGTTACAAATACCCCCCCTTAAGAAAATTTCATCCTCGAAATTTGAAAGAGAGAGAAAAGTAAGCAAAGAATATACGGATTCAGAAAAAAATAAGGTAATGGCTTACCAGCTTAAGCCAAGATATCCACTCTGCAATTTGGATATCATTTCTACATATTATCTTCAGTTTCCCAAGTGCAGTCCTTTGGATCGCTACTCCATTGAACTTTAACTAGCTTCACTACTTCGTTTCTCAATCGCTTCTCATCACGATCTACAATCTTTATCGGTTCTCTTCTAACTGTTAAATTAGGAGTGATTTCGAGATCCTGCTGAGCAGCTTCTTCAATAATACTATCTGGATCGTGCACATATTTTCGAAGATTAGAAATGTGGAACAAACTATGCGTGCCAGACAACCAGCTGGGTAGCTGCACTCGTTATGCTAGAGGACCAATCGTTTCCAGAATAGGAAAAGGACCAATATAACGCGGTGTTAGCTTTCCAGCTTTCCTGAACCTCAATACACCCCGCATTGGAGACACTTTCAGAAATACAGAATCTCCAACTTGAAACTTCAAATCTATTCTTTGGCGGTCATAATAGCTTTTCTGACGACTTTGAGCAGTTATTAATTTCTTCCGTATAAAATCAACCTTCTCCGTGGCTTCTTTAATCATATCTGGTCCAAGGACGAGTCTATCACCTGATTCGATCCAGCATGCAGGTGATCGACACGGACGACCATATAAAGCTTCGAAAGGAGCCATTTCTATACTGCCTGATAGCTGTTGTTATAAGAGAACTCGACCAGATGCAAATGGTCCTCCTAAGAACCACCAAAGTCGAGAATGCAAGCACGTAAAAGGTCTTCTAGAATTCGGTTAGTCCTCTCAGTCTGCCCATCAGACTGTGGGTGATAAGCAGTGCTGAAATTCAATCTCGTCCCCAATGCGGCTTGGAATGCCTCCCAAAATCTACTAGTGAAGATCGGGTCATGATCACTCACTATGCTGCTAGGAATACCGTGGAGATGAATAATTTCTTTCATATATTATTCGGAAAAACTTGCAGCCGTGTGAGTAGATTTCACTGGCAAAAAGTGGGCTGTCTTAGTCAAACGGTCCACAATAACCCAAAGTGCTTCATTGCCTTTCCGCATACGAGGTAACCCGTCGATAAAATCCATCGATACTTGGTCCCATTTCCATTCGGGTACCTCTAAAGGATGAAGTAAACCCGCCATTTTCTTTTGTTCGCTTTTAATTTGTTGACAAGTAGCACAGCGACTCACATATATGGATATGTCTCTTTTCATTGTCTTCCACCAGAATGTTCTTTTGATATCTCTATACATTTTATTAACTCCTGGATGGATGCTGAATTTAGATTTGTGGCATTGGTCCAAAACTTCATGCTTGAGATCAAGGAAGTCTGGGACACACATCCTACCTTTTAATCTGATAATCCCATTATCATCAATTGTAAAACTAGAATCTTCATCCTGATGAATTCTTTTACAAATTACCCAAAGGAACGGGTCTTCTTTTTGCTTGCTGGAGATCTTTTCAAGGAGAGTAGGAGTGACGACAAGATACGCAAGAACAACATGCCTACTACTCAAAGCGTCGACAACTACATTGGCTTTTCCGGGCGTATATTGGATATCAAGGTTGTAAGATGCTAGAAATTCCAACCAACGTTGTTGTCGTAGATTCAGATCTTTCTGGTTGAAGAGATATTTCAAAGATTTGTGGTCGGTGAATAATTCGAATTTTTCACCCAGAAGATAATGTCGCCATATCTTCAAAGCGATGATAACAGCTAAGAATTCCAAATCATGGGTGGGTAGTTTCATTCATGAGGACGTAATTGTCTACTCAAGTAGGCAATAACCTTCCCTTTCTGCATCAATACTGCACCCAGACCATCACCAAAGGCGTCGGTATAAACAGATAATCACTGATTTCCGTTGAAAATAGTGAGAACAGGAGCGGTGGTTAATCTCTTCTTCAACTTATGAAAAGCTTCGTCACATTTCGGAGTCCAAATGAATTTTACATCCTTCATTGTTAACTTAGTCAACGGACTAGCAATCTTAGAAAAATCCTTAACAAACCTCTGATAATAGCCTGCTAAACCCAAGAAGCTTCGAACTTCTTTTGGGGTAGTGGGTCTGCTCCAATCAAGAATAGCGGAAATTTTGCTAGGATCAACAGCAATTCCTTCTTCATTAACAATATGACGGAGAAATTTAACTTCTTTGACCCAAAAGTGGCATATGGAAAATTTGGCGAATAGAATATTCCTCCTTAAAATCTCCAAAATGATTCTAAGATGCTCGGCATGCTCCTTTTTGGTCTTGTAATATATCAAGATATCATTAATAAACACGGGCACAAATTTATTCAATACTTCCCGAAATACACGAGTCATAAGATCTACGAAGTATGCTGGAGCATTGGTTAGCCTGAAAGGCATGACTAACCATTCGTAGAACATATTAGGACCTCTGAAAGCGGTCAAATGAACGCAATCTTCGGCGAGTCAGTTGATGGAATCCTTGGGCTAGATCTATCTTCGAAAGGAAACGAGCGCCATGCAATTGATCAAACAGATCATCAATTCTGGGTAGAGGAAATTTATTATTGAGAGTCAGCTTATTGAGATCGCGGTAGTCTACACACAATCTCAAAAATCCATCCGATTTAGCAACAAACACGACTACTGAACCCCATTCAGAAACACCAGGTCGAATTAACCCTTTTGCAAGTAGATCATCGGTTTGCTAAACTAATTCAACCTTTTCCCTGGGTGCCATCCTACGACTTGCGTGAACGACAGGATGAGCATTAGGTACTAGGTCGATTCTGAATTCTATTTCTCGATGTGGAGGTAAGGATTTCACTTCTCCGAACACGTCTGGAAAATCTCGAACAATTGGTATAGATTCCAAACTGGATTCGGGATAACCCAAGTTATACATCAACCATTCTCTTTTTGGACTAGGGTCCTCACAAGAATTCTCGATGAAGTCTCCAAATTCGGTTTTGATTGAAATCAATCGATCAGTGCAATCCAATTTGGCTTCATATTTCGCTAGCCAATCCATTTGGAATAAAACTTCAAACTCGTTAAAATCAAGGACAAAGAGACCGATAGGAAACTGGTAACAATAATACGAAATAGGAACGTTTCTACATTGAAGACAAAGATTCGCGGGACCTCCAACTGGATTCTTTACGCATATAGGCTCATTAACAAATCAGGTTCAAGATTTAATTCATTAATGGCTTGCTGAGAGATAAAACTGTGTGTAGCGCCCGTGTCAAATAGAACTCTAACAATGCTATCATGAATAATGAGATTACCTTCCAGAACTCCTTTTCCTTTTTCTACTTTGGAAGATGCAGGTTGGTCTTTGACTGCATACACCTTTGTTGTCTGAGCTTGCTTCATAACCGGGCAGTCTTTAACTTCATGTCCCACTTTCTGACAATAATAACATTTTCTGGGCTTTGCTTGAACGGATTGATCTCTCTTTGGCTTCTTACAACTGTTTGAGTAATGGCCTTTTTCCCAGCAATTATAGCAAGTGACATTCTCTGCTGTGTTTACCTGAATGCTCTTCTTTTTCTCCTTACCCTACCATGGTTTCTTGCCATTAAATTTCCTCTTCTTTCAATTTTGATTGCTCGAATTTCCTTTCTCCATCGGGGCTTCGTGCATATCAAGTGTGGCATACCGGTACCCCATATCAACTAAATCTGAAAAGGATTCTTTAACGTGGCCAGTCATCCTTTCGTGGAACTTCTTATTCATCCCACGAATATATCTTTCATTCTTCTTTAAAGGCTTGTTCACCAATTTAGGACCAAAACGAGACAATTCATTGAATTTTTTTAGATATTCTTCGAATGACAAGCTTCCATGCTTTAAGTCCATGAATTCCTGGTACATTCGAGAAATTCCAGTTGATGGTAGATAGCGATTCTCAAATACTTCTTTGAATTTCTCCCAAGTAAACTCGTCTTCTGGTTTATCTACAGTGACCGTATCCCACCAGGCTAAGGCTTCCCCTAGAAGTTGCCAAGAAGCCATGAGTTGCTTCTGATCATCTTGCAGCTTTAGCCCTCTAAAGATTTTCTCACATGATCTGATCCATGCTTGAGCCTCAACAATCGACTCCTTGCCGGTGAACGGTTTGCCACCAAGCCTTGAGAAATTCTTATGTAAAATAGCCAGATTCGGCTGTTGCTGAATAGGTATTGCTGCTACTGCTATTGGGGGATCTTGGTTAGGTGCTGTGGCACTTCCTTGACCCCTAACTCTCCTCTTCGTCCGCTCATTCTTACTATATGTAATTAGTAAGAAAATTGATTTAGATATTCGGACAAGATATCTTAAAGAATATCAGCAGTTAAAAGGAAAATAAACTAAGAAAATTTTGGGGTTTCAGTCTTGGTTATACTCATTCTAGGGTATACTTCACCCTATCTCTAATGAGCCATCTAATGTGTTATACTCCATAGCTAAAGTTCTTACTCAACCTTCAGCTCTGATACCAAATGTGATAGTCTAGGCTTTTCAACCATCAACAGCGGCCAATCTCAACTGGTAGGCTTTTCAACCATCCCAGCCCCGCTGTGGCTCACAATGGTACCCGAAACTTGCTTTTACGACCAACCTTTCAACTGTCACGCCTTACGGCTAACCAACCCCTTAAAGAGGACGTGTGGGGGTAAGAGTCTCCTGCTCGCCACCTAATAAAAAGCGAGAACCCCCATCACGTTTCACCTAGATAAGCAAGTCTCGTCCACAAAGCTAAGCTTTACACGAAAGCCATGCTTTGATCACAAATGATTAACAAATGATTATCAACACACAGTAGCACTTAGCATGCCATACTACCAAATTGAGAGTATATCGCTGATAACCTTCAACTACATGACCTCTAAGCTCCTACTTCTCAGAGAAGGGTGTTAAGCTAGGAGAATAAATTCTCCACCACCAATAGATACTTTTGAAAGAAATCTGCTTTATATCTCAAAGTGTAGTGTCAGACATACAACCATACAAGTCTGCTCCGGGTTCGAACAGAACCGAAGGCATTTCTGAAGAAGTCCTTGCAATCCGGATATCCACAATCCCGATCGGACTTCCCATCACTTAGGGAATCTCTATACCGGAGCAACTCAGTGCAGAGACAATCGATAGGTTATCCTATCGTTTTCGAAGACACCCAGTCTTCAACACCGGTCTTCAATTGCAATTCATAACGTCATATCACTTTTCGGAATGGGTTATATGACACAAAGGTCCTTTTCCGGCTAAACCGAATAGTGAACGTTTAATTTTTACAACACGTGGACATATCAATCACCAAGATTCATATTCGGGGTTCGATATGAGTTTCAGATCACCAACTAGAATCCAACTCCCCGTTGCATCGAAGTTTAAATGCCATTTTATGGGCAAAGGGGTTTTCACATCAACACAGAATTAAACATTACAGTGCAGTACAGAGCAGTTCACATCACACAGTATTACGATCACAACAAAAATAACAATTCAGTGCAGAACAATAGTTAATGATTTTCCAATGTGAGTGTGATTTAATAAATTAACCATCTAATTACTTTTATTGATTACTTTAAATCAATGATTAATTTTGGATAAATTAAATCTTAATTCACTTGATTAGTCATTTCTTGATTAATTATTTTAATTTACTACTAATTATAAATTTATTAACTCAAGTTATCTAATTAACAATTCTTAGTTATAAATAATTTAGACACTTAATGGTTTACTAATCAATTTTAATTACAAATTATAAATCATTCTTAATTACTTTTCAAACCATTAGTTAATAAAAATTATTTACCTTAATTATCATTGAAAATCCTCTTTACACTTTGAAAATCAATTTGTTGTAGTTATAAAAGTTTTAATGTTAATTAACTTTAATACTTAACTTAAATTAAATTATTTAGTGGAAGTATTAATTAGAAAAACATTGTTATATACTCACTTAGTTGATTTACTAGAAATAAATTATCAACTTAGAAATAGTCAACATTGTTCACTTTAACATTACAAACTTTGAATAAATTGGGCTTAACCATTTTGGAAATAACCCGAGCAAACCCAGGTGTTTACTCTAGTTCAACTCGAGTTTCTTACCATCTTTCCCCAAGTCTATCTCCTATTTTTTTCTTCTTCCTTCCTGTTCTTTACTTCTTTTTTCTTTTTTCTGAAGTTATATACTGCTGAAACAACTCACACGCGAGCACGAGAGACCCCGAGCCAACCCACCTTCTAATCGAGTGCTTCTTTGAGTTTCTCCCCAGGCCTAACTCTCGCCAACACCGAATCGACGTTGTGCACGTGCACGGCGTCGCGCCGCCGTTCTGGTGGCCATCACAACCTTCGGCAAGTCGCAATTCTCACCCTCACTCGAAATCGAAGCTCGATTTGACACGGAAACCTTGAAATAAAAAATAAGTGCTTTGCTCGAAACTGTCACACGAACGCACCTAAACTAAGTTGCCTCGCCACCACGTCTCAGACCACCGAAAGTGCTTCCAACCCGTCCACACCACGTCACCACTCCATACTACCATCCTCCATCATCTCGAGCAACTCGATCGCTCCATGGCGACAAAATCACCATTCTTCCAACTCACTGCAAACTTCGAGCTTAAACCCTAAATTCGCTTCGTCCCTTCGATTCGTGCAATGAAAAGATTGTTTGATAATTTTCCCGAGATCATCAATGTTCACCGCTGCTTTGCACGAAATTTCGATACCCAGTATTGTATTGATCATCAGAAAGTGATCAAAACGCCTATTTTGTTCACATACGAACTGCACATTGAATACTAAATTAAAAATCATCACGTTCATTTTAAAAACCATAACTTTATGTGTTTACTCAGATTATTTAATCAAATCAATGATTTAAAATACTCGAATTCATCCCAAAATTTTGTTTTTACTGTAAATTTTAGGTTGCACAGTAAAACCCTTCATGATCAAGCTTGAAAAAATTTCAAACTGTGATTCAAATTTAAACAAACTTGTTTTATTTAAAAGTCCTAAGCTAAAAAGGGTTGTGTGAAGTTTATTTGGATTGTTTTCTCAATTTACTTTGCTCTGAAACAAAATATTGAAGAACAAACTGTATAAAGATTTCCAATAATCACAGATAAAAACATACAGAACAAGTTTTTCTTCAATATGCAACAAAGCTCAAGATTTTATAAACTAAAGACTTAGATTTCAATAAAAAAAAATTAGGTTTACTCACTTAGTAATGTTAATGAACAGAGTTTCTTCTGTGTTTTGAAGAACTACGGATGATCTGCTTTTAATTTTTTTTCCTGTTTTAATTAGTTGAATAACCTTGAGTTTGAAAATGTAATGATACTTATATTTTTCTTTCTCTGGCTTTGCTGTGTTTTTGTTTGAATGAAATAAAGCAAATATGCATGTATGTATATGGGAGATAGTTTGTATAGGCAGGGGTTTACTAGTGCAAGCCTTTTCTTTTGATTAGTTTTTTTTGTTGACTAAGCCAAGTTTAATTCGGCTGAATTGATTTTGTGGTGTGCTAAGAAGATGGCATTTAATGCTTCCTTCTTAGTTTATAAGCATATCTTATTTTCTTTTTGTGTAAGTACATTTTTTTGTTTGTTTTGTAGATTTTTTTTACTTTGCCTTGCATACATTTTTGTTTTGTTGTTTACTGGTTTAGATTTACATGGAAACTTATGTGTTTCATTATGGTTTATTTTTTTTAAAGTTTATCTTATAACCATATAACCTTATCACTAACATAATCTTGAATTTTATTTCCATGTAGAGTTTGACTATCAACATCAAATTTTATCACATATATTTTATTTATGGTTTTAGATAATTTCTTGTTTGTTAAATATTTTTTCTTTATTTATTATTATTGTTATTATTTATTTAAAACTTAAACCACCAAATATTCTATTTAAATCCATTTATCTTTCTTTTGTTTAATATTAATAATATTTTATTTCTTTTGAAACTTCTCAATTTAAAATTTAAAAATCTAAACAAGTTACCATATTCAAATTCATAAATTTTGGGATGTTACACTTATCCTCGGACTAGGGGCAAGAGTATAAACTAAATGGACATGAACTAACCTTCCGTCGTCCAACTCTTATCCTCGGGTTGGGGGCAGGAGTATAAACTCAAACCAGATGTGACACAACCGTTTGTACACTAACTCCCATCCTTGATGTGGGGAAACAAGTATTGTAACATCCTTCACTTGGAGGCTAAAAAATAATGGCTACGGAAGCTGCAGTCATCTATAGTTATTAATTCTTGGTGACAAAATGCGGTAATGTTAGATACATTGATATAATAGAAGCACAAGAATATAAAAAAAATTAAAATCACAAAACAGATTTCTCATTCAACTTGAAATCACATTTCAAATTCATTACATAATCCCAATTCATAAACCACATTCAGAGAAATATGTTCATTAAAAAATACATCTAGAGCGACATATGAAGATGCCTCTTGGTTGACCAGAGTCTAAATATTGGAAAATAAAAATCTTTGCCATTACAACCAAAACACAACGTAATAAAACAGAAAAGAACTCCTAGTAGCTAGCTTGCCTCCTGCACATCTCCAGAAGCTTATTCATTCAAATGAGAACCTGAAAACCTTAACTCTCAAACTACTCAAAATCAATTGAGCACCCGATAGTTTAAGGGAAAAATATAAACTTCAAGTCAGACAAAAATCCTTGTGTCAATAATAACCTACCATCTCGAACCATATAGATATCTAGTGAGACCACGCCGCGTAACAGAATGGGTTTTCCCCTCATTGGTATCTTAACTCAATTTATAATAACCATAAACTGCGCACCTGCATCCACAATGGTTAAGACAGAACATAGTAAAATGTATCATGATGATATGCAAACATGTAATATATTCTAGATTTTTCATCCCCATTCATTTGATTATCTGTCTCGGTTATAGTTTCTAGGGTCACTATTAACCTATTAGTTTTCATGGGCTGAGTAATAGCATGTTCAAAACTTATGGATTATCTGCCCGGTTTCATAGTTTTTATGGGTTGACTATGAACCTATTGGTATCTACTAATAATTTCATCTAATTATAGTTTCCTTGGGCTCACTATGAACCTATTGGGTTCTCCAATAACTTCTCTCATATCATATTTTTCATGGGTTAACTATGAGCCTATTGATCTCTGTCAATAACTTAATCTGGATATAATTTTCATGGGATCACTATGGATCAAATTGGCCCCACATAATAATATTCATACATAGTTTTCAGGGGCTTACTATGAACCTGTCTAAACTAACAACTCTTTGATCAGTCTTTGGGCATCCTATGTTTTGGTCTACCCGACCTCCTTCATGCAATTCTACTCATACTAGAGTTAACTCGATATATGTTCACTACTGGTTCAATCTAACTGGTTATTCTGCCCTTAGCACCCCAAAATCCAGTCATAGGTTAATTATAAGTGAATATACTTATAGAAGAAACAAAAATGATAGCTGATCATAACATAATAATACAAACATCTATGGTTTAATATCCTTGTAATCCTTTTCAACTGAAACATTGTTATTACCTTTAGCCTATTATTTTTGTCAAGGAGAACTTCTTATAAAACTCCAAAGTTAAATGCCATTTCAAAGCTCTTTCATATTACTATGTGTTTATGTTAAAAATTAAGATTGGGTTCCTTGTTCTGAAAACTAAGGCTTTCGAAAACTTAGGCCTTTTCATTCGAAACCATTAGAACTTACATTTCGAAAGTATTCAAACCATCCATTCAAAACACTTAAAGATATACCTTTCGAAACATGCAAAAAATTCCTTTCAAAAGCATTAAAGTATTCCTTTCGAAACCATTAAAATATTCCTTTTGAAAGTATTAAAGCTTGTCTTTCAAAACTACTTAGTTCAAGTAGAATTTATAGAAGCATAGCCTCAAAACCATATGAAAGTATTTTTTTCAAAATCATTGGGTTTAACCGTAAATATAACTTCTGGGTCAAAGTGAACATAAGTGAAAGTAACCCTTTCGAAAACATTAATCTCCAAGTAAAAGAATTTAGGGAACAGATGGCTTCCAAACCACCCTTTTGAAAGCATTGATCTTTAAGTAAAATAATTGAGGAAAAAGGATTGCTTTGAAATGACCTTTCGACACCATTGCCTTCGAAACTTTTAATATAAGTGACTACAGAGACCCTTTCAAAAGCATTGGAATGTGGCTTCAATATTAATAAAACAAAAGCTTCCTTTTTGAACTCATTGTTATAATTATATAAAGAAAAGCGGCTTTTAACCAATTTGAAAGGTATGAAGCGGCATCTAGGTTTCGATTAGGTTCAAAAGCAACTACCCTTTCGAAATCTCCTTTTTAAAACTAAATAAGAGACAACTCATTCAAAAGATTTTCCTTAAAACAGAAGGAGGAAGCCCTTTCGAAAGCTCTTTTCTAAAATAAAAGCTGGTTAGCTGATTCGAAAGCTATTTTAGTTGGCTTCAACCCCTTTGGAAGAATTATTATAAATAGAAGCAATTAAAGGTTAATAGGAATAGCTTCTACCCCTTCGAAAGCTAGGTTTCGACATTGTCCTTTCTGTCTTTCACCAATCCATTACGTATCAATGGCTTTATACCATGTGTTTTGGTTCCGAATGGGTTCGTAAGCAGAGGTATGGTGTCAAAAGCCATCAGATGGAAGTGGCGAAATAGTAAATTTAAGGAAATCTGATTTTTAGCCCTTAAACGAAGTTTCTTTTTACCTACTTTCCTTATTTGTCAAAATATGGTTGGCTGGCAAATCCTTTACCAAAATCATTTTCTAAAAAGTCTACCGAATTCATTAAGTAATAGTTAAAAATATTTTAGCACTAAAGCCCTTCCCTTTAACAAAACAATTAAGACATCTAAGTCCTCAAACTTAATTACTTTAAATTCCATAGTAAATGACTTAGGAAACTCCCCAAAAATCATCATAATTCACTTTTAATATGTTTTATAACATATATATAAATTTCAAACCCAAACTCAATATATAATTGCCGTAAATAATCTAAACGCAAATTGTCTATTTGTTCCATTCGAAAATTCATAATAAATTATCTATAGCTTGGAATATTATGTAAATTTAAATCCATCTCCAAAATAATGTTTTACATTAAATATTAAATCCTTATGACATTCGAAACCCATTTTACATGATTTTAACCTTAAAAGTCGAAATATACCTTTACACAAAATACTTGTTTAAATCAAGTGTGGCAGATAATCAAAGCATATCATCATTCAAATCATTCAAAAGGTTTTAAAACATTAAATCCTAAGTTAAAATGTTCAATAAAACATATATGAGATGGTTTATATTATATTTCACCTTGTTTGTATAAGGAACTTGAGATTTGCTCTTGTTTTAATCTCCCAAGCTCGAATCTTTGCTTCTAATGATTTTTGAACTCCTTTTATCTTAGGGTTATGACCGACCTTGGTCTCCTTTGTTTTTGTTTTATGAAAGTATGATAATGAGAATGTAGTATGGGTTTAGGGGTTATGGGGTTATATACCGCTATTCCTATAATTTCCTTGCATTATTCTCTTGAGTAGTTAACTTATAAATCCATTTTATAAATCCATTCTTATGATTTAATTTAGTTAAGGTACGACCTCTATTTATTTTTCAAATCCCAATACCCTTATTAATCTAGTATTTTCATTATTATATTTAATTTATCTAATTAAATCTCCTGAATAATGTTACTTAAAATTAGGGGTGTTACAGGGCTGCCCTTCTAAAAGAATTTCGTCCTTGAAATTCAGCAAGGACCAAATACTAATCATAACAATCATCTGTAACATCACACAACTACCATACTAGCCTACCCGACTAGCAAAGAGTCTATATGCAGCAAACATAGAACATACCAGCAGATCAAGATAAGTATCCCTAATCATTTCTTCTGTCTCCTAAGTACAGTCCTTCTCGTTGTTGCTCCACTAAACTTTCACCAATTTGACTGTCTTGTTTCTTAACCTCTTCTCATGACAACCCGGACTGGTTGTCTAGAAAAAGTCAAATTCAGTTCTACTATTAAATCTTCCAACATAGTAGGAGGAATAGTAATCTTTGGATCATGCACATACTTACGAAGATAAGATGCCTGAAACACACTGTGACACATACCAAACTACTCGGCAGCTCTACTATGTATGCGAGCTTTTCGATCTACTCTATAATTGGGAATGGCCCAACATATCTCGATGCCATTTTCCCTAACTTTCCGAATCATACAACACCCTTCATCGGTGATACTTTAATGAAAACCTTATCTCCGATCCAGAACTCTTTATCCTTATGCCTCTTATCTACGTAATTTTTTTTTCTAAACCGAGCTTCCCTCATCCTTTCTTGGATCAACTCAGTGTTCTATGTTTCCTCTTTTATCAGATCTTGTCCTAAGACTAATCTGTCATTAATTTCCAACCAACATGCTATTGGTTTGCATGGCCTTCCATACAAAGCTTCAAAAGGCAACATTCCTATACTAGTTTGATAATTGTTATTATAGGAAACCTCAACTATGTGTAGGTGATCTTTCCAAGATCCACCAAAGTCTAACACACAAGCTCTTAACAAATCCTCGAGTACCTTGTTGACTCTCTCTGTATGCCCTTCTGTCTGAGGGTGATAAGCAGTACCGATCTTGAGCTTGAACCTAAATATCCTGTATACTCTTCCAAAACTCACTAGTGAACAATGTATCTCTATCACTTACTATATTACTAGAAATTCCATGCGGTCTAACTATGTCCTTCATAAACAATTTAGCCAAAACAGGTGCCGTCCTGGTTGACTTGACCGGAATGAAATGGGCACTCTTGGTCAGCCTGTCCACTATGACCCATATACTTTCATTTCCTCAACTTGACCATGGCAACCCGTTTACAAAATCCATGGATATCGAATCCATTTTCCAAACTGGTATCTCTAAAGGTTGAAGCACTCCCCCCAGCTTGTGATGCTCGATCTTCACTTGTTGACAGTTCACACAATGCCTTACCCATAAGCCAACATCCTTCTTCATACCTTCCCAGCTGAAACTCCTCCTCATATCGTGATACAACTTGTTTTTCCTAAGATGAATCATAAATTTTGATCAATGGCTTTCCTTACGAACTTCTTTCCTTTAGTACTTAACATTTGGAATACACAACCGTCCCTTCTTTCTCAACCATCCCCTCTGGTTAAGATTAAAATCCATTAGATCATCAATCTCTAACCCAACTCAAGCCTTCTAATCTTCTTGACTAATAATTGGTCTTCTTTCGGCTTAGAAGCAATCATTTTGATCAGTACTGGTCGAACTTCCAAGCAAGATACAATAATAGTGCTCTGACTAGAACTAGCAGTCGATTTTAATTGCGCACTACAAATAGTCAAAGCCTCTAGATCCCTCCATTTCGTTAACATTGCTAACACCAAATTCTAATATTTTCTGCTAAGAGCATCCGCTACCTTATTTCCTTTTCCAAGTGTACACTCTATACAAAATCATAAGCCGCTAAAAACACTAGCCATCTCTGTTGTCTCAAATTCAACTCCTTCTGAGAGAATAAATACCTTACGGACTTATAATCTATGTATAACTCAAATCTCTCCCCTAAGAGATAATTTCTCCATATTTTCAATGTGAAGATCACTGCTACTAACTCTAAATCATGAGTATGATTTCTCACTTCATGCGATCTAAGCCATCGTGAAGCATAGGTAATAAATTTACCTTTCGTCGTCAACACAACCCCTAATCCAGTTCCACATGCATCAGTATACACTACTAATCCTTGGTTTTCATTTGGAACTACTAATACAGCATGTTGGTTAACAAAATTAACTGAAGGAATGCTTCCTCACATTTGTTAGACCATATAAACTTCACGTCCCTTCTAGTTAGCTTGGTCAAAGACGCTGCTATCCGCTAGAAATTCTTAATGAATCTCCGATAATAGCCAATGAGTCTAAGAAAACTTCTAATCTCAGTCACCATCTCTGGTCTCTTCCAATTGTTAACAACTTCGATCTTATCCAGATCAACTGTTAAACCCTTCTCTGAAACCATGCGATGAAGAAATTTAATCTCTTTCGTCTAGAAATGACATTTTAAAACTTCGCTTTCAGTTGATGCTGCCATAGCGTCTCAAGCACTATTCTAAGATGAACTTCATGCTCTTTTTCATCCTTAGAGTAAATTAAATGTCATCTATGAATACCAATACGAACATACCTAAGTGTTCTCAAGAAATTCGATTCATCGAATCCACAAAGAAAGCTGGCGCATTCGTTAACTCGAATGGCATTACTAACCACTCGTATGAACCATACCTAGTTCGAAACACCTTCAACTGAATAATGTCCTCTGGTACTCTTAGTTGATGGAAATCTGTTGCAAAATACAGTTGGGAAAATACTCTGGCTCCACACAATCGATCAAATAAATCATCATTTCTTGTAAAATGATACTTATTCTTGATCGTCATCTTGTTCTACTTACGATAGTCGATACACACCCTAAACGACCCATCTTGTTCTTCACGAACACCGTGGCTACTCCCCAAGATGAACTGCTTGGTCTAATGAAATTTTTCCCTTCTAAATCCACTAGTTGCACCTTTAATTCCTTCATCTTGGTCGGTGTCATCTTGCGAGGTGGTCTACTTACAGTTTCTGCTCCTGGCACAAGATCTATCCGAAACTCAATGGTTCATTTCGTTGATAGTTCTATTATTGGCTCAAATAATATGAAAACCCTCTTACTACCAAAACCCGATTCAAATCTTCTTCTGTTTCCATTGCATCCAGTGAAGCATAAGCACTTGAGTATGATTTCTCCATCGAATATATAATTTTGTTATTACTATTAGGGTGTCTTAGTGATATTTCCCTATCTTGGAAAAATATCCAAGCATCATATTTATCTCACCAATCTATACCTAAAATGATTCCATAGCCTATGAAATCAAAAACAGAAAAACTGCATGTGAATTAATGACCTAACAATTCAAGTTCTAACTAGTTACATCTCATCCCCAGAGTTCCATATCCTCCTATTGGATTCATAACGCTTAAGTAACAAGGTATGAGGATTTTAAACATAGCATATCTACCAAACCCTGAGATATAAATGAATGCGATGAAATGTATCAAATAGTACTCTAACTGACATACTTTGAATCAAAATCATACCTTCTATCATAGTCTTTCCTTTCATAACAGCAGTTGTGTGACGCCCCACCTCTATACCCACGCTAGCCAAGAACACTACGGAGTAATGCTGTCAACTAGCACGGAGAATAAGGCTGTTGAGGAGCGACCATCCGTGTAATTGCTTTGTGCGAGCACCGATATGCCAGATAGTATAACATGCATTTCATCTCAAGAGGAAGTCCAACATACCGACGCAAACTCAAAGCTACCATGGCTATATATAATCTTCGGAAACAAATATGGAAATAAACATAACACAAATCAATCACAGGCAATTCATATCACAAAGGCGGAAATAGATATGAATATATATAACACATAAAAGTGTATATCAGAGTAGTGGTCAAAAAGATCCACAATAATACAAAAGGATAGCAATACGTGCTATACAAAAGAATACAACTATGAGTCTATATCTCAAGTGTATACAACAAAAACTGCTAATCTAAGTAGTTAACCAAAAGTCAGGATGATAACACCAGAAGAGAAGTCAAGCAGAGGCACCTGTAACATCTCGGTCTGACCCGAGTATTATTTAAGAAGAAAATAATAAACGGATCAGTCTAGCTATAAATATCAGATGAAATGATATAGAATAAGAGATATGACTAAACGTATAATAACCACAATGCCAAGCTGTGATAAATAAATAATTGAAAAAATCAATAAGAGGTTAATCAATATCGCAAAGATCTTCTCCAAGATAAAAAGGAATGTCATACTCCTAATTTCATTCGACAAGCCACAATAATTGATAAATCAAATCAATAGAAATCACGAAAATAGGTGAAGCTTAAATTCCAGAAATCATCAAATAGAAATCCAGAAATCACAAGAAAAGGATGGCCAATCCCACAAACCGGACATCGACGCACCTAGAAAGACACGCCCCACGCACAGTCGAACATCGACGCACCTAGAAAGATACGCCCCATGCTCAAGCATCGACGCACCTAGAAAGATACGCCCCATGCATAAATAAACATCGATGCACCTAGAAAGATACATCCCATGCATAAATAAACATCGATGCACCTAGAAAGATACACCCCATGTAATGTCTAACACCGATGCACCTAGAAAGATACACCCCATGCAAAGTCGAACATCGACGCACCTAGAAAGATACGCCCCATGCATAGACGAACATCGACACGACTCGAAAGATACGCCCCATGTCCTAACTTATTGAGCCGATTGCTCCACGAAGTAAACAAACATCGATGCACCTAAAAAGGTACATCCCATGCATAATAAACATCGACGCACCTAAAAAGGTAGGACTCATGTGTAAACAAACATCGACGCACCTAAATAGGTACGACCCATGTAAGAAATGAGACGAAGCTCAATAAAATGAGGAACAGTCCTCCAGATAGACAAAGAGACATCGCACATTTCTAGTCTAAACCACAAAGATGATCGTCATGATCAACAAGAAGTGTCAATTACACTAAGCTAGTAAATATATGAGTTTAGCTTCATGTCCCATAACCACTTGCTTAACTTAAATATTTACGAACAAACTGTAGATCTCCACTAGAAAATTGTCACATGAGTTTCAATCGAACAAGTCCAAGAATTAACCGACGAAGTAAATGCAAGCGTTTCATGCCACTCGTTTTACTAAGCCGTTTAATTAGATTTCTCATACGAGTGAGGTAAAGGTTTGTATATACTAATAGATTGGAAATCGGTTTGAGAAAAAGAGCTTGTTATAAAATAGTGTTGAAATCATTTGAACAAAGAGTTTTGATATTTACTACTAGTATAGAAAACCTTTATATTTTTAAAGTGACAAATCACAAAGAAGATTGTAGGAACAATCAATCGCTAAAATTCACATTCGAAGACGTGAATAAAATCCAAAGAAACAGATAAAGAATCCATCGAAATGGATATTCAAAAATCCCTAAAAAGGAGTCATCAAAGGCATAATAAATGATAACAACAAATAGGATCATCACGAATCGATTTAAATTGGAATTCTCAAGCGAATAGGCAAATAGGAAAAAAGAGTGCAGATTCAGACGTCTGAAATAAAAGATTCAGACGTCTGAAATAAAGGATTCAGACGTCTGAATCTGGAAAATAAATATTTTCCAAAGAAAGAATTCAGACGTCTGAATCCTTGAAATCAGACGTCTGAAATAGGCACTTTTAGCCTATTTCCTTTCTGGTTCCAAATGAACCAATTCAGACGTCTGAAATCATATATTCAGACGTCTGAATCTGGGAATAGAAATCTTCCCAGAACAATATTCAGACGTCTGAATATTACGTTTCAGACGTCTGAATGAAGGGTTCAGGGCATTCCCTGAACCTAGGCCAAAAATGGCCAAACGGATACCGGAAGCGATCGATCGAGCGACGACGACTAAGGAATTACGTGGAGTGACAACCCAGCCTAAACGGCTCTTTGATACGCCTCAAATATCAATGTCCAAATATCCATAATAGGATTTTGATAAATTAGACCAAAACACCAAAAATTGGAATATACACAAAATCAATCCAAACCAAAATCAATTGCACAAGAATAAGTGTTAGGAATTCATACCTAGCAATCAAAGATAATTATAGACAAAGATGTGAGATAAAAATCTCACCTTTGAAACCAAACGATTGAAGAAGAAGCTATAGAGCAATGGTAAGAACAATCACTCCTCAATTCCAACCCAACAAGCTTGAATCTAAGCTTAAAGGAGAAACATTTCCTAAATTAGGTTTAGGAAATTTCTGAAATTGAATGGAGAAAGAGTTGGAGAAGATGAAGGAGGTGCTTACCAATGGGTTCACTTGAGTTTGGTGCTAGAAGTTGGATTTGCAAAGAAAGCTAGGGATTAGGAATTTCCATTTCCCATCTCTTCCACCATTTTTACTTTAGCTTGAAGTGTTAGGAATATGAAATCAAGTAATGAAGAGTTGGAGTGGAGCTAGAGTCTTAAGGTGGAACATTGGGCTGAAACCCAAACCCAAAGTGAAAAAGTAGCAAAACTTGACCAACTCCAAACATATCAAAGCTTATACGCAAAAAGTTTGCAAACGACATTTTGAACTCAATGGGAAGGGTCTCGAGTCCTAATTCGACTGTTTGCAAAAAGTAGATTTTCGGACTAAAATCCGACGAACGATGAAATATTTAAATATACAATCGACAAATATGCGGGTTGTTACAGACTACCCTCCTTAAAGATATTGCGTCCTCGTAATACTTAAGAAGAAAATAAGAAGTAACAACCATAGAAGCATATCAACACAAAAGAAAATTTGAAATAGGAAGTTCACCATAAAGAGCATGAAAGAGTAAGCCTGAACGGGTTCACACGGTGAATTCTCTGGATTCCCAAGAGCAATCCATAGGATTTGAGAACCATTGAACTCTCACAAAAAGAACATCTTTATTTCGAAGGCACTCAACCTCCGAAGCAATGGTGCGAATAGAATGTTGCTCAAAAGTCAAATCTGGTGAAACTTCAATTTCCTCAATATCACCGGGCTCAAGAATAAAATAGGAAACCTAAAAGCATTTCCATAGTTAAAAGACGCAGAAAACATCAAGAATAGCAGAAAATTGAGCCAGTGCAACGGCATAGTACAGAAACGGTACGCCCGAGAAACTTGAAACTCGCATAATTTGGAACACCGACGTAGTACAAAAAGGGTACGTCCAATGAACCGATAAACCGGAACAACGATGTAGTATAATAGTGGTACATCCATTGATCCAGATAAGACGGAACATCGATGTAGTATAATAACAGTACATCCGATGAACCGAACACCATAAAAGAAATGAGATAAAGCTCAATAAAACGATGTATGTCGAAACGTCCGATGAAATTAATAAAAAGATAATTCCATTCAAACAATCATCAAAGAATCAACCACTTGTTGCCTACGACTAAACGCATTGGCAACACGATTTCCCCTCCAGGAATAAAAGAATATCAAGATCATATGATGCCAGGAACTCGAGAAAAACATGAAGTTCCTTATGCGAAAATAAATATTCCAAAGATTTATGATTGAGGTGGAGAACAAATTTCTCGCCCAAAAATGATGATGCCAAACTCTAAAAGCGAAAACAATAGCTGCGAGCACTAGATCATGAGTGGCATACCTAGTCTCAATCGGCTTTTAATGATTTAGAAGCACAAGTGATAGTACGTTGCCTTTTGCAAGAGAACGGTATCCAATCCAATACAATAAGCATTGGTACAAAAGATAAAGTCTCGGTTCCCTTTGGGAATCACAAGAATTAGAGTATCGAAAAGAAAGAATTTCTTTTAAATAATATTCTTTCCTGAAAAGTTAAAACTTTCGAAATTACATTTTTACAAGTCAATTTATTGTGTCTGACTGTCTCATCAAAGCGTTTAGGAAATTCCTATCGATAACGTTGATCAAGCGCATCGACTAGAATTCTGAAAGCACTTAATGGGCAATATAATCACAGAATCATCTTCTATATGATGAAAATATCTCTTAAAAGTTTTGAGAATATTCTTTGCTCGTTTAAGATCAAAATCAAATCGTACTTATAAATAAATCTTATGAAAAAGATTTGCAAAGATTTTAAATTTCTATTTTCATCCAAAATAATAAATATAAGAATGGTCTCATCGAAATATTCATAGAATATTCGATTTATAAAATGGATGAAATAAGCTGGACAAACTGAATGACAAAATAAGTCATTCAGAAGAATCGTAACGAGTGCGGAATGCGGTAAGTGGAATGCGAACTCCCGCAACTTGTAGCCAAATGAAAATCGGTGGCAAGGTCGAGCTGAAAGACCTTAACACCACACAAAAGATTTCTTAGGTGATAATCCTAAGATAAACTCAAAAATACTGGAAAAGTTTCATAAATTATTTAGATAAGAGAAATAACACTTTTCTCATCTTGAGGGCTTAAAGAATAAAATGATGCCTTCAAAAATTTGAAATCGGAATCTCAAAAGAAAATAGAAATCTGCTTAACAGATAGAAAATGTTGAAGATGAATAGTCCACACGGAAAATAGGATATGGGCTTCACAACGATTAAGCCAATCCTTACAAATATCAATTCCGAAGCCTAAGTAAGAAAATCGGCTCGGAAAGAAAAATCACATAAAATAATTTCGACATCTATAAAAAGCAAATTGAGTGTTGCGGATCCACCAACCGGATTCGCAATTCTCAAAGAAGTCATCAAGCCCAAAATGTTTAAAGAAAAGGAATTAACTAGTTCTTTTGATATAAAAATAATGAGATGAACCCATATCAACAAGACCTCGAAAGGATGATCACAAAACAAATGTAATCAAGGATTAAATAAGAAATACCTTGACTACGAGAAGTGTTACCAAGAGCCTGCACTACATTGAGCTTTCCCTCCTTCCTACTTTGAAGTATGGGACATGCAGTTATATGGTGACCCGAATTTTAGCAATAGCGACAATAAAGAGGTTTCGGACACTCCCTTGCATAGTGGTCCATGGAACCACATTTGTAGCATTGCCCACGACTAGAGGTAAGAACATTTGCTATCGGGGTTTCTTGCCTCCCTTTCTTGTTGGGAATGGGGCCTTTGAATTTGCTTGGCCTCTTCATGTTGTCGTTGAAGTTCTGTTTGGCAACCACAACTTCAACATTACTCTCTCTATTGGCCTCTTCAAGACGAAGAGCGATATCAATAAGCTGATCAAATGAAACTTCAAGTTTCAGGAGTAATGGCTTCTTAAGATTCTTATTCAAGCCATAGACAAATCTCAGATTTTTCTTTAATGGGGTATTAATATACTCGACCCCATACTTAGAGAGAGATTCGAAAGATGCGACGTAGTCCGTCACAGAAGATTCACCTTGAACAAGGTCAATAATACGCCAGGCCAAAGTTACTTTTTCAGCCTCCAGCACAAATTTCAATTCGAATCTTTCCCGGAATTGCTCCCAAGTGAGATCCGCTTCAACGATTTCAGAAATTAAAAGCTCATACCAATCTAACGCTCTTTCTTGGAGCATGCTAGAAGCCACTTGGACTCGATGAAGGTCAATAAGGTTCATGCGAGAAAAGATGCGATCACATGATTTGAGCCAAGCTTGAATTTCTATAACACTCTCGGATCCCCTGAATGGCCTTCCACCCAAATCGGTGTAGTCTCTGCACAAGCGTGCAAAACCGGATCTAGGATGAGTAGGCTCTGGATTGGGTCCTGCAGATTGAGCATTCTTCACGAGATCTAAAAGCTGCTGAGCAGACATAAATACTCCATCCTGAGGAGTAGCACTAGATTGACCGGCGCTGGGACGGCCTGGTCTAACCATTTCTCTTCTTTAAGAAAGAAAGAAAGAAGAGGAAAAAGTTATTCTCAAAATAAATATCAAGCAATCTTGATAGATAAAACAAGGAATCATAAAAGAAAATAGGATAGGATGGTACGAAGACCCGAATAAAATCCTAAAGCACGACTCCTAAGATGGACTTAGGACGATGATCCTTGTTAAATTATTCTACATTGTTCCGAAGTTTGGCTCCGATACCAAGCTGTGATATATATAAGAAATTGAAAATCAACAAGAGGTTAATCAATATCGCAAAGATCTTCTCCAAGATAAAAAGGAATGTCATACTCCTAATTTCATTCGACAAGCCACAATAATTGATAAATCAAATCAATAGAAATCACGAAAATAGGTGAAGCTTAAATTCCAGAAATCATCAAATAGAAATCCAGAAATCACAAGAAAAGGATGGCCAATCCCACAAACTGGACATCGACGCACCTAGAAAGACACGCCCCATGCACAGTCGAACATCGACGCACCTAGAAAGATACGCCCCATGCTCTAGCATCGACGCACCTAGAAAGATACGCCCCATGCATAAATAAACATCGATGCACCTAGAAAGATACATCCCATGCATAAATAAACATCGATGCACCTAGAAAGATACACCCCATGTAATGTCTAACACCGATGCACCTAGAAAGATACACCCCATGCAAAGTCGAACATCGACGCACCTAGAAAGATACGCCCCATGCATAGACGAACATCGACGCAACTAGAAAGATACGCCCCATGTCCCAACTTATTGAGCCGATTGCTCCACGAAGTAAACAAACATCGATGCACCTAAAAAGGTACATCCCATGCATAATAAACATCGAAGCACCTAAAAAGGTATGACCCATGTGTAAATAAACATCGACACACGTAAATAGGTACGACCCATGTAAGAAATGAGACGAAGCTCAATAAAATGAGGAACAGTCCTCCACATAGACAAAGAGACATCGCACATTGCTAGTCTAAACCACAAAGATGATCATCATGATCAACGAGAAGTGTCAATTACACTAAGCTAGTAAATATATGAGTTTAGCTTCATGTCCCATAACCACTTGCTTAACTTAAATATTTACGAACAAACTGTAGATCTTCACTAGAAAATTGTCACAAGAGTTTCAATCGAACAAGTCTAAGAATTAATCGACGAAGTAAACGCAAGCGTTTCATACCACTCGTTTTACTAAGCCGTTTAATTAGATTTCTCATACGAGTGAGGTAAAGGTTTGTATATACTAATAGATTGGAAATCGGTTTGAGAAAACGAGCTTGTTATAAAATAGTGTTGAAATCATTTGAAGAAAGAGTTTTGATATTTACTACTAGTATAGAAAACCTTTATATTTTTAAAGTGACAAATCACAAAGAAGATTGTAGGAACAATCAATCGCTAAAATTCACATTCGAAGATGTGAATAAAATCCAAAGAAACCGATAAAGAATCCATCGAAATGGATATTCAAAAATCCCTAAAAATGAGTCATCAAAGGCATAATAAATGATAACAACAAATAGGATCATCACGAATCGATTTAAATTGGAATTCTCAAGCGAATAGGCAAATAGGCAAAAAGAGTGCAGATTCAGACGTCTGAAATAAAGGATTCAGACGTCTGAATCTGGAAATAAATATTTTCCAAAGACAGAATTCAGACGTCTGAATCCTTGAAATTAGACGTCTGAAATAGGCACTTTTAGCCTATTTCCTTTCTGGTTCCAAATGAACCAATTCAGACGTCTGAAATCATATATTCAGACGTCTGAATCTGGGAATAGAAATCTTCCCAGAACAATATTCAGACGTCTGAATATTACGTTTCAAACGTCTGAATGAAGGGTTCAGGGCATTCCCTGAACCTAGACCAAAAATGGCCAAACGGATACCGGAAGCGATCGATCGAGCGATGACGACTAAGGAATTACGTCGAGCGACAACCCAACCTAAACGGCTCTTCGATACGCCTCAAATATCATCCAAATATCCATAATAGGATTTTCATAAATTAGACCAAAACACCAAAAATTGGAATATACACAAAATCAATCCAAATCAAAATCAATTGCACAAGAACAAGTGTTAGGAATTCATACCTAACATAATTATAGACAAAGATGTGAGATAAAAATCTCACCTTTGAACCCAAACGATTGAAGAAGAAGCTATAGAGCAATGGTAAGAACAATCACTCCTCAATTCCAACCCAACAAGCTTGAATCTAAGCTTAAAGGAGAAACATTTCCTAAATTAGGTTTAGGAAGTTTCTGAAATTGAATGGAGAAAGAGTTGGAGAAGATGAAGGAGGTGCTTACCAATGGGTTCACTTGAGTTTGGAGCTAGAAGTTGGATTTGCAAAGAAAGCTAGGGCTTAGGAATTTCCATTTCCCATCTCTTCCACCATTTTTACTTTAGCTTGAAGTGTTAGGAATATGAAATGAAGTAATGAAGAGTTGGAGTGGAGCTAGAGTCTTAAGGTGGAACATTGGGCTGAAACCCAAACTCAAACCCAAAGTGAAAAAGTAGCAAAACTTGAATAACTCCAAACATATCGAAGCTTATACTCAAAAAGGTTGCAAACGACATTTTGAACTCAATGGGAAGGGTCTCGAGTCCTAATTCGACTGTTTGCAAAAAGTAGGTTTTCGGACTAAAATCCGATGAACGATGAAATATTTAAATAAAATATTTAAATATACAATCGACAAATATGCGGGTTGTTACAAGTTGGCCTAGTAGACGATGATACTAAAGCGAAGACTTTTCCCTTGCCCGATTTGATGGGTTCTGGACACCGATTCTTATAATGTCCGATCTGGTCGTAGTTAAAGCACTTCACTCCTTTCTTGTCTATAGCCTTCTGCCCTTTTCCAGTTCAACAATCATGTGCATAATGTCCCTTCTTATCACACTTAAAGAAAACTAGGTTAACATAATGGCTTCTCCCTTTTGGGTCCTTTTCTTCTTAAAGAATTTCCTCTTCTCTCCTTGAAAACCCTAGGTTCTAACCTGCTTCTCTTTCCCATAAGTAGAAAGCATCTCTTCAATCTGGTTTGCCATCTCCATAACAACAGTACTTGGATCATGCAGATATGACATTATCGCCCTAGCAATCTCAGGTCTTAACCCTCGAATAAACTTCTCATTTCTTTTGCTGACGATGTCAATGGTAGCATATCCGTATCTGCACAGCTCATCAAACTTCATAGCATACTCTATCACTGACATGTCATCTTGGACTAAGTCCATGAAATTTCTCAGCAATACCGACTTTGCAATTTTAGATAGAAACCTCTCTTCAAATCTTCTTCGAAATTCTGCCTAAGTCAACTCTTCCTCGGAAACTCCCACAGTAACACTATTCCACCAATGAAGTGCTGGTCCCTGCAGCTGTCTAGAGGCAAGTCCCCTCTTCTGCTCATCATTAAATCCCAAGTCAGCGAAGAGCCTTTCATAATGCAGAAGCCAATTCTCTACTTCTATAGCATCCACTATTCCCGAAAACGGTTTTCCACCGAGACTGGTATAATCCCTGCTTAACTTAGCATAGTTGTTGCTAACTAGGGCCATGGGGTTAGATTCTCCAACATTCCCCGCATTACCCCTAACTACTCCTGCAGATGCTCCAGCTTGCATCAGATTGACAAAGACTGATACATCATCCCCATATCTACTGGCAGATTTCCAGCACCTACGTTGGCATTTGCATTTGGATTAGCATTTGTTTGTCGACCTAGGTTCCTCCCGGTATTGGGTCAAGCATTTCCATTGGTTGTTGTGCTTCCTCCACTAAGATTTCCTCTTCCATTTCCTACCTCCAGACCTTCCTTTCTCATAAATTATATAAGCATTAGTAAGATATAGAATGAGGGGAGTACGTACTTATAGATATATATAGTAACTACAAGTACTTACTATAGCGTAAACCCAAACCCTGGTCTCATTTTCTACTTCACTAGATTATGTTTTGAAAATCTTTTAGGTTTAAATTTCTTTTTTAATTTACATAAACCTATTCTATGATACAAACTTGTAACGTCCCTCATTTGGAGATCCAAAAATAATGGCTAGGAATGCTGCAACCATCCACAATTATCAATTCTCGGTGACCAAATACGGTAATTATACACATGGATATAACATAAACACACGAATATGAAGAAATAAAATAAAATCATAAAATAGATTTCTCATTCAACTTCAAATCACATTTCAAATTCATTACATAATCCCAACTAGTGAACTATGTTCGGAGTAATATATTTATTACAAAATACGCCAAAAGAGACATATGGAAATGCCCCCTTAGTTGATCAGAGCCTAAATATAGGCAAATACACAACTTTTCCATTACAACCAAAACACAACGGAATCAAACAAAAAAGAACTCCTAATAGCTAGCTTGCCTCCTGCACGTCTTTGGAAGCTTATTCGCCAAAAGGAGAACTTGAAAACCTTGACTCTCAAACTACTCAAAATCAATTGAGCACTCAAAAGTTAAAGGAGAAAACATAAACTTCGTGTTAGACAAAAAGCCTGGTGTGAATAATAACCTACCATCTCGAACCATATAGATTATCTAGTGAGACCACGTCGCTAAGCGGAACGGTTCCCTCACTAAAATCTCAACTCAGTTTATAATAACCATATATCGTGCACCTGCATCCACAATGGTTAAGGTACAACATAATAAAAAGTATCATGATGATAGGAAAACATGCAATATATTCTGGATTTTACATCCCAATTCATTTGATCATTTTTATCAGTTATAGTATCTAGGGTCACTATTAATCTATTAGTTTTCACGGGCTAACTAATAACTTGTTCAAAGCTTACGGACTATCTGCTCAGTTTTATAGTTTTTATGGTTTCACTAAGAACCTATTGGTATCTACCAATAACTTCATCCAACTATAGTTTCCGTGGGTTCACAATGAACCTATTGGGTTCTCTAATAACTTCTCTCATATCATAGCTTTCATATGTTAACTATGAACCTATTGATCTCTGTCAATAATTTACTCCGGCTATAGTTTTCATGGGGTCACTAAGAACCAATTGGCCCCTGCCAATAATAATTCCAAACATAGTTTTCATGGGCTACTATGAACCAATCTAAACTAACAACTCTTTGATCTGTCTTTAGGCATCCTATATTCTTCTTTACCTGACCTCCTGGATGTAATTCTACTCATAGAGGAGTTAACTCAATATATATTCACTACCAGGTCAACCTAACTAGTTATTCTGCTCTTAACACCATAAAATGCAATCATGGGTTAATTATAATTGAATTGTTTATAAAAGAAGCACACATGATAACCGATCCTAACATAATAATACAAACATCTACGGTTTAATATCTTATAATCCTTTTCAACTGAAACATTGTTAATACCTATGACCTAATATTTTTATCAAGGAAAGTTTCTTAAAATACTCCAAACTTAAATGCCATTTCAAAGCTCTTTCATATTGCCATGGTTTTATCTTAAAAATTGAGATTGGGTTCCTTGTTTTGAAAACTAAGGCTTTCGACACCTTACGCCTTTTCTTTCGAAACCATTAAAACTTACCTTTCTAAAGTATACAAACGTTCCTTTCAAAACACTTAAAGATATAGCTTTCGAAACATTCAAAACAGTCCTTTCGAATGTATTGAAATCTTCCTTTAGAAACCATTAAAACATTCCCTTCGAAACTATTAAATCTTATCTTTCAAAACCATTTAGTTCTAGTAGAATTTATAGAAGCATAACTTCAAAGCTGTATGAAAGTATCTCTTTCAAAATCGTTGGGTTTAACCTTAAATATAAATTATGGGTTAAAGTGAATATAAGTGAAAGTAAACCTTTCGAAAACATTAATCTCCACATAAAAGAATTTAGAAAGAGATGGCTTTGAAACCACCCTCTTAAAAGCAATGATCTTTAAGTAAAATAATTGGGGGAAAAGGATAGCTTCGAAACGACCTTTCGACGCTATTGCCTTCCAAACCTTTAATATAAGTGACTACACGAACCCTTTCGAAAGCATTGTGATGTGGCTTCAATATTAATAAAACAAAAGCTTCCCTTTTAAACTTATTGTTATAAGGCTATAAAGAAAAGTGACCTTTAACCAATTTGAAAGGTATGAAGAGGACGGCTAGGTTTCGAGTAGGTTCAAAAGCATCTACCCTTTTGAACGCTCTTTTAAAACTAAATAAGCGGCAACTCATTCGAAGGCTTTTCCTTACTTCAAAAAGGCGACAACCCTTTAGAATGCTCTTTTCTAAAACAAAAGCAGGTTAACTGATTCAAAAGCTATTATGGTTGGTTTCAATCCCTTCAAAAGCATCATTTACAAACAAAAGTAATTCAAAGTTAATAAGAATAGCTTCTACCTCTTCGAAAGCTAGGTTTCGACACTGTCCTTTTGCTCTTTCTCTAATCCATTACGTATCGGTGGCTTGATACTACGTGTTTTGGTTTCTAATGGGTATGTAAGCGGAGATATGGTGTCAAAAGCCATTAGATGGAAATGGCGAAGTAATAAATCCAAGGAAAAAGGATTTTTAACATTTAAAAGAAATTTCTTTTCACCTAGTTGTCTTATTTATCAAAATATTATTGGTTGCCAAATCCTTTACCAAAACATTTTGTAAAATGCCTATCGAATTTATCAATTAATAATTAAAAATACTGTAGCAATGAAGCTCGTCCCCTTAACAAAATAATTAAGACATTTAAGTCCTCAAACTTAATTAATTTAATTTCCTTCTTAGATCACTTAAGAAAAATCCCCAAAAATTATCATGGTTCATTTTCAATATGTTTTCTAACATATATAAATTTTAGACCCAAAATCGATATATAATTATGTAAATAATTTAAATCTAAATTGCCTATTTCTTCCATTCGAAATTTCATAATAAATTTTCCATGGCTTGGAATATTGTGAAAATTTAAATCCATCTCCAAAATAATATTGTACATAACACATGAAGTCCTTGTGGCTTTCGAAACCCATTTTACACGATTTTAACCTTAAAATCAAATTATACATTTATATAAAAAAACTTGTTTAAATCAAACATGGCATACAATCAAAGCGTATAATTATACAAACCATCCAAATGGTTTTAAAACCTTTAAATCCAAAGATAAAATATTCATTAAAACATATATGAGATGGTTTAGATTATTACTCATCTTGTTGGATAAGGAACTTGAGATTTGCTTTTATTTGAATCTCACTAGCTTGAACCTTTGCTTCTATTGATTTAATTCCTTTTTTCTTAGTGTTATGGCTGGCCTTGGTCCCCTTTGTTTTTTTATGAAAGTATGATAATGAGAATGAAGTAAGGGTTTAGGGGTTATGTACGGCTATTCCCATAATACCTTTGCCTTGTTCTCTTGAGTAGTTAACTTATAAAGCCATCTTATAAATTCATTCTTATTGTTTCAATTAGTTAAGGCACAACCTCTATTCGTTCTCAAATCTCAATCCCCTTATCACTTTAGTCTTCAAATTAATCTATATAATTTATCTAATTAAATCTCCTGAATAATGGTACTTAAAATTAGGGGTGTTACAGGTATAAATCGAAATGAACGTGATAAGACCATAGCTAGGAAGCCTATAAAATTAGGGGTGTTATAGGCATAATTTATTCAACCAAATCTCCTGAATAATTATCCATAGCTTGGAACCCTATTCGGATAGTCGAGAGGAATGAGAAGGAGTTGAGGAACAAGACAGTCAGACTAGTGAAAGTTCAGTGGAGTGACGATGTGAGAGACTATACTTAGAAAACCAAGATTAGGATTAGAGATGCTTATCCTACTTTTTTTTGATGGTATGTTTTACCTTTAATTGTTTTGATGTGTTTCCTATCGTAGTTTCAACGATGAAATTCTTTAAGGAGGGGTGATTGTAACACCCAGTATTTTTAGTAACATTGTTTAAGATAATTATTTAGTTAAATTAAATAAAATATTGTGTTGGTTAATGGATTGAGATTTGTGATTAAATTAAGGGGTAGCCGTGCCATATTAATGAATAGATAAATGAAGTAAAATGGACTTAAGTTTTAGAAAATAAGGGAAGGGAAAATAGGAAAATGATTACACTTATACCCTAAACCCTTAGGAAAATGAATACGCCTTCATTTCATTTTATCACAAACAAAAACACCAAAACAAAGGCCGGCCACCATTAGAAAAGGAGAAGAAGAGAAAGCTAAAGTTTTCAAGAGGAAAATCAAATCAACTTAATCAAGATCAAATCTCACATCCTAATTACAAAGCTAAGGTGAATAATTTCTACCTTTCAAGTTTTCTAAATGATTTAAATATTAAGATGAAACCCGATTTTATCTTGCATGATTTATCCATGACTTTGAAGAGAAAAATGTTTATATATATATATGTGTTTATGATTTATGTTTTTTTATATAGATTTTATGAGATGTTTTGATATAAAATCCTTTTTATTTACATCCAAATGCCTTGCGATTTTAGATATGGACCAGAAATGTTATTTTAGAGATGATTTTAAATTTTCATAATTTTTTGATTTAATGTGGATTTTATATTAATTTTCTAATGAAGAAAATGATTTATTGGGTTATAAATAATTTACAAGTAAAGTATAATTAATTTGGGTCTGAAATTTCTATATGTTAGAAAACATATTAAAAGGAATTTTTTGGAATTTTTATAGAATTTTCCATAGTGTTTTGATGAATATATAAAATTATTTAAGGTATGAGACTTAAATGTTTTATAATTTTAATTAAGAAGGAGTAATTTGAAAATGATTTAAATTAATTAATTCTGAAACTATGGCAGTACTTTTAGAAAAAGAAAAATTAACAACCAATAGGTGTTTGACAAACAAGGCATGTTAGTTAAAAAGTTTACTTAAAAAGCTTTAAAATCAGAAGTTCATGTTAAAATTATATTTCGCCTCTTTTGGTTTCACCGAGGTAGCTTTCGACTATGACCTTTCGCCTCCTTCCATAAACCAATGCACATAGTATAAACATCTTGGTACAAAGTGAATTCGATAAAGGCAAAAGGTAAGAGTCAAAACTATGAGGTTCCGAAAAGGTCGAAGCGCCTTTTTGTTTTAAATGAGAAAAGCACGTGCTTGCTTTCGACCAAATAGCTTTCAACTTAGTTAGCTTTCGACTAGGTCAATTGATTTAAAGAATGGTTTTAAGGTTGCGCCTTTGCTCTAAGTAATAGCTTTCAACTTAGTGCCTACGACTAAGTCAATGGTTTCAAAGTTTGGTTTCGAAATAATCGCACCTTAGTTTTTAAATAATAGCTTTCGACTATGTTGAAGCCTTTGCTACCGCCTTTTACCCTCGAAACTGACCTTTCGAAAGGGATTGTTTTGATTTATAAAACCCCGGTTGATTCTCCAATGCTTTCGGAAGGGGTGGTTTCGACACCATCACTTCTCTACTTAGTTATATCTTTCGAAAGGGTAAGCTTTCGACCTATTTCTTGTGACCCTTAGTGATTTTAAAAGAATAACCCAAAGGTTTGGACTAGTTAGTGTTGAATGACTTTGAAAAGTGTTTTCCACATGTTTTAAATTCGAAGGTTTTGAGGTTTTGAATTCCTTCGAAAGGTTTTAAAGAAGGTTTTGAAGGGGTGGTTCCCCTATGTTTTCGAAAGGTTTTGAAAGAATGGTTTCGAAAGGTATAAAGGAAAGGTTTTTCCAATGGTTTTGAATGGTTTAGAGGAAATGAATTTTAATGGTTTCGAAAGGCAACGCTTAATGATTTCAAAGAGGGATGTGTAAGGTTTTTAGCTTTCGAAGGAAAAGGAATTTCATAGGTTTTGAAAGTTTTATATGAATGGTTTCGAAAGGAAGATTTGACCTTTTGGACTATATAAAGGAGTTTTACATCTTTTTGAAATGGGTACTTTCAATAGGACCAAAAGTGGTACTTTCATATGTTTAAATGTTTTCATCAACATAGGTTTGAGTAAAGTACGTATGTATATATATATAACATGGCAAGGTGATCTTGAGTAATGCAGAGAGTATATGTATTTTCCTTGTGTAAGTTTTATTTAAAGGTTTTAAATCATTTTGAATAAGGCTTTCAAGTAAAATTTTGAAACGATATCCCTAAGTAAAATGACTCAGATATTAGAATACCATATGGGACTGTTATAGGGTCGCGCCCTATACATTAGCTATTGGCCCTAGCTAATTTAGTCCTAAATTCCAGTGTGGAGTGCTTTGTCACAAGTAAGACTAAAATTATGATTACACGTAGAAGGGAATATATATCTGTATACAGATAGGTTATCGGTGAGCTCGCAAAACTATTAGGATCAGGTGACCTTAGGAGATGTTAAGATAGGGACAGACCATCCAAAAGAGAAGTATTTAACATATAGTTAAGGACAAACCATCTAGAAGAGGAGTGTCTAACAGATGTTAAATTATTTTGTTTATATTATTTGGTAGGCTCGATTCAACCAAAGGTTAATAGTTAGCCAAACAAAACTAAAGTGTTTGAACATATAGTTCTTTTATTACCTGATATGTATGATTACATAATGATGTTTTACAGTATTTTACCAGTTGTGGCTACAGGAAAAGATTTGCAAAAGCTATGTTTTAAAAGAATGTTAGTGAGGGGAAACCCGTTCTGCTAAGGGGCATGGTCTCAGTTAACATTTAACCGGGATGTATAATATTATTCACATAAGGCTTTATGTCTGAATCGAAGTTTATGTTTTTCCCCTTAAACTCTCGGGTGCACAAAATTGACTTGAGTAGGCTGAGGGTTGAGGCTTTTTCAGGTTTTTTGTAGGATGACGAATAAATCTACTAGAGGCGAGCAACAGGCTAACAGATAACTATTAGGATTTGTGGTTCTTTGTTTTGTGTTTATTTCCACTATGTATGTATTAAGTCAGTTATAACTATATGACTCTGATCATCTAAGGGGGCATCTTTATATGTCGCTCTTGGCGTATTTTGTAATAAGTAAATTTTATCATTACCCTGGAAATAATTTAGGATTATGTAATATGAATATGGAACACGTATTTTGAAATGTAACGGAAGAATGCTGTTTTGAAATATGTGATTTGTTTCACGTTAAAGTGCTTCTGATATTATAGATACCATTAACATAGCCATATTTAGTCGTTGGAAGTTAGTACTAAAAGTCTATATGTGTGGATTGTGTAGTGTATATATATGCAAGTATAAGTGACTAACTATATAATGTATCTAATATAAACTTGATAGATGATAATAGCAAAGTAAATGGAAATAATCACACGAGGATTTTGTACTGGTTCGGACCTTCCATCATACGTTCAGTACCGAAGCTCCTCTTCGGATTTCAACTATCAAACACCCTCACTTCGCCCGGAGGAATAAGCTTGGTTACAATGGCTTGTTCTTGTCAAGTATGTATTCTATAACACGTATATTGACTATTAAGTACAAATGCTTCAAATCTATATATCTAGAGAATATTAATTGAGGAGTTCTGAATATATAGAAGATTAAAATACATGTATTCGATTGCTAGAGATCAAGTATAAATCAGAGAATAAGAGTAAAGAGCATATGTAAGTAAGTTGAAGTCTTCTTTTTGATTCTTGATGCTATTTATAGCGGTAGAGAGATTCCTTGAGTGGTTGTTGATGTGCACGTAAATATGCCTATTATTACCACCATATTTAATCTATTTAAATTGAATAAATGATCATATTGGGTATTTTAACTTGTTTTAACCAAAATTCAAATTATTTGAAATTGTCACATTTTCATCGTCATCTAAGGGCAAAATGGTCATTTTTGTGCATATATCAAATTGAGAAAATTTAATGGGAAATTTCTATATTATTTTGTAGGATTTTAAACTCAATTACAAGTGGTTTCATGAAGGAATATGCATGTACAAAGAAGATACAAAAGAATGAAGATGGAAATAATTCAAAGTGAAGAACATGGAGGATCCCACCTACCCACTACCTCAATGTACAAATTAAAGGCTAACGCACATGCTAAAAGACATTTAAAGCTTCATGTACATTTAAGTGGGGGATTATTAAAGCTAATGATAACTTAGCCACCACACTTCCTCTAAGGGCATTTTGGGTACTCCTCAAAAATATGCATTAGGGTTTCTAACTTGTATAAATACCCCTTATGTTTCATGTAGCCCTCTTCCTCTTAGTTAGTTAGTTAGTTTAGAAAATAAATCAAAGCTCTCTTTCTTTCCATGGCTACTTAACCATTTTATTTCATGTAATTTTCTTTTCTTTTATGCTATGTTAATTCTCTTTTATTTACATGCTTCTTCTCTTCTTATGTAATAGTGTAGATTTACCTTTATTCAATTAGATTAGTTATCTTTTCCATTAGCTTTCATTTTCCTTTCTTTTTGCTTTCATGCTACTTTCTACATTTTTTGATTTGATAACAAATATGAGAGCTTAATCCCTACAATTTAGGGGTAATGAAGCTCTGTAGTATGTAGATGCAACATTTTGATATCTATACTCTCTTTTTGTGATTTAATGGAAACACTTGAAGTGGTTTAATGATGTTGTTTAGCTTTGGATTTGATAGTCTATGTTGTTCATAACAAATAGGCTATGATTAAACAAACATAACACAAATTGCCTCTTCATCTAAATATGATTATGGCAAAGAAGTGAATGTTGAAATTGAAATTTGATAGCCAATATTTCTAAACAATAGTTAATAGGCTATGCTTAAAATAGATTTTTATTTCAACTTTGTTGTCATATTTCATGAGAGTTAAATGTGTATTAGTGGTTGTGTTATAGTTTGATGGTTTATATTGGGCTAATTAATAGCACAAATATATCACACTTATGATAAGCACATCAACTAATTACACTAATGAAAAGAAAAGAGAGATCATAACTTCATTTTGTTGGTTTATATGATCTAGAGAGTGGATTTATCTCTAAATTGTCCCCAAACTCTCATATTTTTATCAATTTTCTTTTAGTTAATTAGCTAATTTTCTAGCTTAACTTTCACTCGACTTTATTTTAACTTGATTGAGTAGAATTTTTAAAATCATCAATTCCCTGCGGATCGACCCGTATTCGCCACGTGCTACATTCGTATACCGTGCGCTTGCGGTTATTTTTAATTTAAATTCGTTCGACGGTTTTCTAAACCGATAGAATTTCCACGTCGACGAACAAGTTCTTGGCGCCGTTGCCAGGGAATTTGTTTTGATTTTAATTTTCTATTCTTCGAATTATTTTTCATTTGATTTTATTTTGTGTGTTTAAAAAAAATTGTGTGTTTGTTTGTGCGATTTTTGCGTGCGTTGTGTTGTGTGCTTAACTTTCTTATTTTCTTTCATTTGCATATTAAAAAAAAAAATACAAATCACAAAAAAAACTGTTCATTGCATTTCTGTTTCCTGCTACAATTTCTGTTACAATTTTCAAAACAACTTCTGTTTTCTGTTACAAATTCTGTTTTTATTTCCTCTCTGTTTTCATTTCTGTGCACAGTGCACAGCTGTGCACAACTGAAACATCCCCTTTCTGTTAACAGTCTTCAACCTGCTGCTTCAACTTCAAACAATCCTCCTAATCAACTCCACAATCAACACAACCAATTCACATAACCAATTCAAATTCCTCAACATCACTCCACATAACCAATTCAAAACATCATCACCAGCATTTACAAAATTCTTCCCTGCAGTTCTTTCCTACTGTTCATCACTTCACCATACTCTCTTCAACTTGATCACCACTTTCTGCTTCACAGTGCAACAACAGCCTGATCACCTCACCCATACCCTCCTTTCAACTGTCAAACAACATCATACAACAATTAACCGCCAACTGCTATACATCACAATTCTTGCCAAACATATCACATCTTCTTACTCACTACACTGCAAACCCATTCTTCCTCCCACTGTCAATTGCTCCAACACTGCCTCTAATCCACCATCACCTCCTACAGTCAAATACCACTTCACACAATTTCTCCTCAATACAACTACCGATCATCTCAGCATCCAATGTAACGACCCAGAATTTTTAGAAATTAAAATTTGAATATTTAATTAATTTTAAATATTATTAAGTGAATTTATAAGTCAAATAAATTTTTATTTGAATTTTTGGATTTAATTGAATAATTAAATCGATAATTTAATACGTTAAATTATGGAAATAATTGAAAATATAGTTAAATATGATTGAAAATGATTTGTAAAATTTTATTTTATCATATTGAAGTTAGAACGATATTTTAGAACTTTTAAAATCGAATTAAAAGTTAATTTGTGAAAATTGAATATTTTAATAATTAAATCGACTAGTGAAAATAGTCAATTTTTGAACAGTCTCAGAATTGAACGAAACCAGTTCCATTGGATCCGTAATAGTTAGTTATTACCGGATTTCAATTTTCGTGTCAATCGGAGTTACCGTTTGATCGTGGCAGCTCGAAACGCATCGATTTATTTTTAATTTAAATTTGACGAGTGAAAATAGCCATTTTTAAAAAAGTCTCGGATTTCGACGAAACCAGTTTCATCGGATTCGTAATGTGATATTATTGCAAGGTTTCAAATTTCAAGTCAATTGGATTTACCGTTTGTCCTGTACAAATTAAAACGCCTAGAAAATCGCTTAAATCGGTTTAATTCAAATTGAGCGTTTATAGCCATAACTTGCACATATGTCCGAATTAGCTTTCGAAACCTGTTCCATTGTGTCCGGAACGTGGGGTAAACCTTAGAAACGCTGGTTACGGCGCGTAAATCGGAGTTTGGAATTTCCGGATGAATAGTGTTCGATTTTTCTCTATAAATACACCCCACCCCTTCATTAAAAAAATAAAAAAAATAAAACATGTAACCCTAGCCGCCACCCCATTAACCAACGGCCAGAAATTCGTTTTGATTCTCCTCCAATTTCTCAAAATCCATGCATCGATTCATGAAAGTATCAACTACAAACTCGTAGAGGACGTCAAGATCTATCATATCAACGGTGGAGATCGCGAATGGCTTCACGGATCATCGGCAAATTGGGTTTGAAGTCAGGCCGTTCAACTTCGTGCGCACGCGAGAGGAAGTGGCCGAGCTCCACATGCTTCAGGTCGAGCATAGCTTGGGTCGAGGGCTTCGCGATGGCGGTGACGTGATCGAGTATAGTCGAGAGATGAGGATGCAAATGGAAACCCTAATTATCTATGTTGGGTTCGGCCTCTTCGTGTGTTCTGTAGATGGAACGAAGGGAGAGGGAAGATGAAGGGGACGGTGGAGATGAGGGGTGTGCAGGATCTAACGGCCTGGAATGGTCGAAAAAATGCAAACCCAGTTGCGTTGGAATCGTATGGACGAGCACTACGCGATGGAGTTGGTTTGGAGTCGTTTGGAGTTAGTGAGAATTTTGGGTAAAATTAAACGTCCGTTTAATTTTATTCGAAATAAATCGCTAAAACGGAATTTAAAACCAAGGTGAGAACTTCTCACTCAATCGAATCGGTTTCGATTTTATTTTAAATAGTTAGATTTAAAATATTTGAATGCATGTTTGAATGTTGATTGATATCTATTGATTGTTAAAATAGACATTATACGCCGTTAGTAAGCGGATGTTATTTAATAAAAACATATACCGCGAATATTTCATAAACAGTGAAATTGGTATTATATATATTATCAATATATATATATTGGCATATGTATATATTGGAGTTATTGATTTCCCGCATTTATTTGTTTAGCGGATGAGACCCTATTGCGCCGTTATTAAGCGGATAATATTTAAATCCCATATACCGCGATAATTTCGTACTGGAGCGAAATTGGTATTGTGCTAATGCTTGTGGATGCAGGAAAACAGGTTGGAGGGATCCAACTGGATTCCTCAACAGTTTTTATTTGATTTCAGATATTTTGATATTTGATGGATTTTCATATTGATATATGATATCGTTGTAGTCGTGATTGACTATTTGGTGTGTAGCATCATTGGACCAAGTTTTGGAATTTTAAAATGATTTATAAAGTGATTTTTTTGAAAATATACTATATGTTTGGAATTTGATCTATTTTAAATAAATAAACGTTATAATTTTTAATGTTATAAAAATTATGATTTTTGAGAAATATAGTTAAAAACTGATTTTTGAGAATATGATGCTAATGATTTTATAAAATAGTTAAATCGGAATTTTTGAATTTATTATGAAAAGTTGAAATATAGGATTTATAAAATTTAATTATTTTATGAATCAAAAGGAAGAAGTTTTTAAAGGAATTTAAAGACGTTTAAAAAGAATAATATAAATTGATTTATATTAAGAGATTTATAAATGGATATTTATAAATTGAAATATAGACATTATAAAACAAGTTTTTATAAGTGTTTGAATGAAGTGAAAATGAATTTCATAATTGAATGGAATTTATAGAATTTTATACGGTGAAGTTATAAATGGAATTTTATAAGCAGTAGGTTTATAAAATTTATTAAGTTATTAAAATAATGATTTTGGATAAATGAATGAATCTTATAAGTTATAAGATTTATAATTTGGGAAGTTTAAAAGAACGATCTTTGTAAAATAATCGTTTTATAAGTATTTAACTTATAATATGAACTTTTAGTTTATAACTGAGTTATAAACTGAAATAGGTTAATAAAAGAATTTATAAAAAGGAAGTTTTTATAAATAAATAGAAATGGAATTTATAAACGTTGTTTTATAAATTCGTAAATGACTTATTTTGATAAGAAAATTGTTGAAACCTATAAATGGAGTTATATTCACATTTTTGAATAGTGAATAATCCTTTGAATTAAAATGTATAAAAGAATGAAATGTGTTAACGTAGTATATTCACGTTTTTGAATAGTGAATAAGATGTTAAAGAAATTGTTTTGAATGTGATATTTCAAATAGAATTAAAACGATCTAACGATGTTTTAAAATGTGTTGAGATTCGAAACCATAGATTTCAACATTTATTGTTGAAATAGACGTTTTCGAGAAACAGAAGGAGATGATGGACTATAACACTGTTGTTATAGTAAATGATTTCCGAAAGGAAATGTTTTGTATAGTATTGGGATTTATATATCTATTTAATTTCGAATCCCTATACTAGTGAATTTGGGTTGTCGTAACGATGTTTTACGTAACATTCGTTTTGGCCCAAATAAATATGTTTAAGAGAATGATTTCCTTAAAGAATGAAATATATACTTAATTTCGATTGAAGTATATTGAATATTTTCTAAGTGTTGAAAATAAATAAAATCTGTGAATTACTTATTAAATAAGTATGGAAATGTTTTCCAATATAAAGTGAATACTTTGAGAACTTATCTTTTTGAAGATAAATTGAAATGAATTATTGAAATCATATGCATGGATATTTTGGAACGTAAATTCACTATGGAATTTATAAAAGAAAGTGGAATTTGTTTAAGAATAAATATTTGATTTATTTTTGAAGTGTGAAATTTTATATCTTGTAAAGATATTTTTGGAAAATAAATAATTTGGAAAATTATTTGGAAACTGGTGATGTGTGCATATCCAGTGATAGTTCAATAACCGACTATCAATATTTCCCTTTGAATGGGTAATAGATGTGATTTGTTTGAATGTGAATGCTACACTTATTTTTGAATAAGCGCTCACTATTCAGGTTAACCGGGAAAGGACCATGGGGCCGTATAACCCATTCCGAATATGTGATACGTCGTTATAATTGCATTGAAGATCGGTGTTGAAGACCCGGTATTTGCGAGAGCGATAGGATGACCTGTCGATTTACTCTGCACCAAGTAGCTACAGTATAGAGTTCTCCATATGTGATGGTGAATCCGATCAGGATTGTGAATATCCGGATTGCAAGGACTTCTTTGTAAGTGCCTTCGGTTCTGTTCGAGCCCGGAACAGACTTGTATGGATTGTATGTCTGACATTACAAGTTGAGATATAAAGCAGATTTCTTTCAAATATATTTCTGTTGGTGGCAAAGAATTTATTCTTTTAGCTTAACACCCTTCTCTGAGACGTACGAGCTCAGAGGTTATATAGTTGATGTTATCAGCGATATATTCCCAATTTGGTAATGTGATATGCTGAGTGATGCTGAAATGATCATTGTGTTGATTATTGTGATAGGATCGTTTATTTGATCGTCTATCTTAGTGATCATTGTGTTGATCATTTGTTGACCCAAAGCATGGCTTTTGTATAAAGTATGTTTTTGTGGACGTGACTTCGTCGAACCTCACACCCCGGAAATGGTCAAAACAGGAAAGATGCAGCAAGGTTATGAGGGGTAGCACCCTTTAGGGTATGTACATTTCCTTCTCGATAGAGGTGGTATCATGGTATGGAGCCCAGATATTTAACCTATGTGGTTACTGCGAATTTATTACTTTGTGGTTGTTGGTTTTCGGGATCCCGTGAGAAAGGTCGTTTACGATCGGGGAATAGCGTGCTCGTGTCAGTAGTTACCCAGTTAGGGGTAACCCGGCCTTGTGTTGGCAGAGTTCCGGTTTGGTTCTCGGGGATGTCTTTCCAGAGGCATTCTCATGTGGCAATGGGAAGTTCCTTGGCCTGACCATTTGTTGGAAATCCAATTCCCAATACGAAACTTGTACGGTTTTAGTTGTAGAACCTATCATTCACTTATGGTGTCGCAACACTGTTTGGATGGTAGCTATAGTAGGCATAGTTCGAATTGTCTATGTTGGCTAAGATTTATATTCTACTTTCGAAATGAATTTTCCCTACACTATGCACTAGTAATAATATCAAATGTTCTTTTAATGCGTATCAAGCATCTTTGACTATCATAAGGAGAAATCTCCTCCGATTCTGCGTTTGCATTGTGTGTGTGTGCGGGAGGCCTTATGGTAGTCTCATTTTTAAAAGCATTGCGAATTGAATTTAAAAATATTCCTCTATTTTGATTTTAAAGATAAATAAACTGTTTTGAGTTCTCACACCAGTCACATGACTGACTTGGAGTTTATTATTTTCCTTCCTAAACTCTGGGTGCCCACCAATTTTCACACGGGCAGTCAAGAGTTAGGTTTATCAGGATATTCTGAATATTCTGGAGTTGTTGGAGGCAAGATGGATGACATGGCGTATTACTAGTTTATATAGTATTTCTTTTCCGCTGCACTGTTTGTTGTTGATGTTGTACACTCTGATGATATGATGTAATGAAATGTGATGTAATGTAATAACCGATATAGTTCTTTGTTTAAAGATTATTTATTTATTATTTTATGTTGTTCCGCTGCGAATTGTGAGATTCTGATGTTGTTCTGTTTGTTTTCTGTTCCGTCCTATTTTCTTCTGTGTTCCGTTTCCTTTCTCTTCTCTTTTCTTTCTATTTTAAAATTTTCTACCTTCTATTCTGTTTTCTATTCTCTCTAATTTCTATTTTCTATTTCCTTCTTTCCTATCTTCTTTCTTCTTTCTTCTTTTCTTTTTCTTAAAACCCCTAAGGGTTCGTATTTTCGTTCATCTTGAATTAAACAAAGGAGATTAGTGTCTATTCAAGGAGTACGGATTTACGGGTCTTTACATTTGGTATCAGAGCATATGGTTAAGCGACAACCATGGTTCTGTTGGGTATTATTCATTAGAGATAGAGTCAGCAGTACTCTAGAATGAGTTTGAGTGTAATAATAGCTATGAGAGCGTATTTGTTAGTGAATATAAAATTGTTTTATATTGTGATGATTGGTTTGTTGAGTGGTATATAGATTCTGGTTAATACGAGTAATTAACGTTGTTGATAGGGATCTCTAAACACTTGAATAGAACAATTCGGCACAGTATGATTTTAAATTGGGTAAATGAAATAATTTTACCTTGAGTATATTTTGTGTATAAAGGAATAATTTTTAGAATTATTAAAGTGTATATAAGTTGATTGTTTAGTTGTTTGAATAATCTAAATAAAAGAATAATTGTATAAGCAAAAGAATTATAAGAATTGAATTATAATTAATGTGATTTACAATTGAGAAATAAACTTATATATATATATAAAGAAGTGAAACTATATGAATATGAGTTGTAAAATAAAAATGAATTTAAAGATTAAATGGAATATAACTTAAGTGTTGTTGAATGAAGTTGATATTAGTATCAAAGTAAATTAATAAAATTAAGTGATGGATGTGAACTTGAGTTATATAAATGAAATTCAACTTTTGTGATAGAATTGAATGAATGGATTGAATATTAATCAATTAAATGTAAATTAAGTTGATATGGAATAATAAATATAAGTGTTAATTCATTAAAATCTAATGTTATTGGAAGTTGAATAAAAATCAATTAAATTAAACCAATTGTAAGCAAAGGAATTTGGTTGTAATTAATATACATTGATTGTCATATGATTGTTAGATTGATTGTATAAAATTCATTAAGTATTAATGAAAGTGAATTAGTGAAATTTAAAGCTATGTAATTGAATTCAAATTAGAAGTAAATGAATCTTAAATAAAATTGAATTTGAATTGGAAGTGAACCAACTTGAATATGAATTAGTGAATATAAACTAATTGAGAATGGATGTAGATAAAATCCAATGTAAACGAATCAGATGTGATTAAAATTGAAAACCAATTCATTGAATATGAATGAGAATATAAATGAATATTTATTGGTTATGAATTTGTTGGATGTTAGTTGGTTGATGGTTGAATATATTGCTTTTCATACATTTGCTATGTTGGCATATATAGTTATTATATTGCTATATGTTGTATATTGAGATTATTGTCTATATGCATGTTTCTCATGTTGTTTGTTGAGTAATTAGTAGGTGCGGATCGCGTTTGCTTCGCATTTGGAGCTCGCTTTTGCGCTATATTAGCCGTACATGCTTGCTAGTAAAATATAAGGTACATATCTCGGATTACATACCGTACTTTTACACTTTTTTCCCTGCGGGATGCCTCATTACTTGATGAGATGTATATTTGTGATATATATATATATATATTGTCATTTTTTTTTCGATCGAGCCGCGCAAAGGAGACTATGGCGAATTTTTCCGAAAATTTAAGGCGTTAGAAAAAATTTAAGAAAATGGGAAAATTTTGAAAACTTTAACTTTGATTTGAAATTGAAAGTTAAACAATAGTAGTTGTTTTTGAAAAGATAACTAAGTATGATTTGAAAACTTAGTAAGTATTGTAAGAAGTTTAACTATGAATTTTGGGAAAATTAATAAATTCTGTAATTTTTCTTACTTGTAATTTCGGGACGAAATTCTTTTAAGGGGGGAAGATTGTAACGACCCAGAATTTTTAGAAATTAAAATTTGAATATTTAATTAATTTTAAATGTTATTAAGTGAATTTATAAGTCAAATAAATTTTTATTTGAATTTTTGGATTTAATTGAATAATTAAATCGATAATTTAATACGTTAAATTATGGAAATAATTGAAAATATAGTTAAATATGATTGAAAATGATTTGTAAAATTTTATTTTATCATATTGAAGTTAGAACGATATTTTAGAACTTTTAAAATCGAATTAAAAGTTAATTTGTGAAAATTGAATATTTTAATAATTAAATCGACTAGTGAAAATAGTCAATTTTTGAACAGTCTCAGAATTGAACGAAACCAGTTCCATTGGATCCGTAATAGTTAGTTATTACCGGATTTTAATTTTCGTGTCAATCGGAGTTACCGTTTGATCGTGGCAGCTCGAAACACATCGATTTATTTTTAATTTAAATTTGACGAGTGAAAATAGCCATTTTTCAAAAAGTCTCGGATTTCGACGAAACCAGTTTCATCGGATCCGTAATGTGATATTATTGCAAGGTTTCAAATTTCAAGTCAATTGGATTTACCGTTTGTCCTGTACAAATTAAAACGCCTAGAAAATCGCTTAAATCGGTTTAATTCAAATTGAGCGTTTATAGCCATAACTCGCACATATGTCCGAATTAGCTTTCGAAACCTGTTCCATTGTGTCCGGAACGCGGGGTAAACCTTAGAAACGCTGGTTACGGCGCGTAAATCGGAGTTTGGAATTTCCGGATGAATAGTGTTCAATTTTTCTCTATAAATACACCCCACCCCTTCATTAAAAAAATAAAAAAAATAAAACATGTAACCCTAGCCGCCACCCCATTAACCAACGGCCAGAAATTCATTTTGATTCTCCTCCAATTTCTCAAAATCCATGCATCGATTCATGAAAGTATCAACTACAAACTCGTAGAGGACGTCAAGATCTATCATATCAACGGTGGAGATCGCGAATGGCTTCACGGATCATCGGCAAATTGGGTTTGAAGTCAGGCCGTTCAACTTCGTGCGCACGCGAGAGGAAGTGGCTGAGCTCCACATGCTTTAGGCCGAGCATAGCTTGGGTCGAGGGCTTCGCGATGGCGGTGACGTGATCGAGTATAGTCGAGAGATGAGGATGCAAATGGAAACCCTAATTATCTATGTTGGGTTCGGCCTCTTCGTGTGTTCTGTAGATGGAACGAAGGGAGAGGGAAGATGAAGGGGACGGTGGAGATGAGGGGTGTGCAGGATCTAACGGCCTGGAATGGTCGAAAAAATGCAAACCCAGTTGCGTTGGAATCGTATGGACGAGCACTACGCGATGGAGTTGGTTTGGAGTCGTTTGGAGTTAGTGAGAATTTTGGGTAAAATTAAACGTCCGTTAAATTTTATTCGAAATAAATCGCTAAAACGGAATTTAAAACCAAGGTGAGAACTTCTCACTCAATCGAATCGGTTTCGATTTTATTTTAAATAGTTAGATTTAAAATATTTGAATGCATGTTTGAATGTTGATTGATATCTATTGATTGTTAAAATAGACATTATACGCCGTTAGTAAGCGGATGTTATTTAATAAAAACATATACCGCGAATATTTCATAAACAGTGAAATTGGTATTATATATATTATCAATATATATATATTGGCATATGTATATATTGGAGTTATTGATTTCCCGCATTTATTTGTTTAGCGGATGAGACCCTATTGCGCCGTTATTAAGCGGATAATATTTAAATCCCATATACCGCGATAATTTCGTACTGGAGCGAAATTGGTATTGTGCTAATGTTTGTGGATGCAGGAAAACAGGTTGGAGGGATCCAACTGGATTCCTCAACAGTTTTTATTTGATTTCAGATATTTTGATATTTGATGGATTTTCATATTGATATATGATATCGTTGTAGTCGTGATTGACTATTTGGTGTGTAGCATCATTGGACCAAGTTTTGGAATTTTAAAATGATTTATAAAGTGATTTTTTTGAAAATATACTATATGTTTGGAATTTGATCTATTTTAAATAAATAAACGTTATAATTTTTAATGTTATAAAAATTATGATTTTTGAGAAATATAGTTAAAAACTGATTTTTGAGAATATGATGCTAATGATTTTATAAAATAGTTAAATCGGAATTTTTGAATTTATTATGAAAAGTTGAAATATAGGATTTATAAAATTTAATTATTTTATGAATCAAAAGGAAGAAGTTTTTAAAGGAATTTAAAGACGTTTAAAAAGAATAATATAAATTGATTTATATTCAGAGATTTATAAATGGATATTTATAAATTGAAATATAGACATTATAAAACGAGTTTTTATAAGTGTTTGAATGAAGTGAAAATGAATTTCATAATTGAATGGAATTAATAGAATTTTATACGGTGAAGTTATAAATGGAATTTTATAAGCAGTAGGTTTATAAAATTTATTAAGTTATTAAAATAATGATTTTGGATAAATGAATGAATCTTATAAGTTATAAGATTTATAATTTGGGAAGTTTAAAAGAACGATCTTTGTAAAATAATCGTTTTATAAGTATTTAACTTATAATATGAACTTTTAGTTTATAACTGAGTTATAAACTGAAATAGGTTAATAAAAGAATTTATAAAAAGGAAGTTTTTATAAATAAATAGAAATGGAATTTATAAACGTTGTTTTATAAATTCGTAAATGACTTATTTTGATAAGAAAATTGTTGAAACCTATAAATGGAGTTATATTCACATTTTTGAATAGTGAATAATCCTTTGAATTAAAATGTATAAAAGAATGAAATGTGTTAACGTAGTATATTCACGTTTTTGAATAGTGAATAAGATGTTAAAGAAATTGTTTTGAATGTGATATTTCAAATAGAATTAAAACGATCTAACGATGTTTTAAAATGTGTTGAGATTCGAAACCATAGATTTCAACATTTATTGTTGAAATAGACGTTTTCGAGAAACAGAAGGAGATGATGGACTATAACACTGTTGTTATAGTAAATGATTTCCGAAAGGAAATGTTTTGTATAGTATTGGGATTTATATATCTATTTAATTTCGAATCCCTACTAGTGAATTTGGGTTGTCGTAACGATGTTTTACGTAACATTCGTTTTGGCCCAAATAAATATGTTTAAGAAAATGATTTCCTTAAAGAATGAAATATATACTTAATTTCGATTGAAGTATATTGAATATTTTCTAAGTGTTGAAAATAAATAAAATCTGTGAATTACTTATTAAATAAGTATGGAAATGTTTTCCAATATAAAGTGAATACTTTGAGAACTTATCTTTTTGAAGATAAATTGAAATGAATTATTGAAATAATATGCATGGATATTTTGGAACGTAAATTCACTATGGAATTTATAAAAGAAAGTGGAATTTGTTTAAGAATAAATATTTGATTTATTTTTGAAGTGTGAAATTTTATATCTTGTAAAGATATTTTTGGAAAATAAATAATTTGGAAAATTATTTGGAAACTGGTGATGTGTGCATATCCAGTGATAGTTCAATAACCGACTATCAATATTTCCCTTTGAATGGGTAATAGATGTGATTTGTTTGAATGTGAATGCTACACTTATTTTTGAATAAGCGCTCACTATTCGGGTTAATCGGGAAAGGACCATGGGGTCGTATAACCCATTCCGAATATGTGATACGTCGTTATAATTGCATTGAAGATCGATGTTGAAGACCCGGTATTTGCGAGAGCGATAGGATGACCTGTCGATTTACTCTGCACCGAGTAGCTACGGTATAGAGTTCTCCATATGTGATGGTGAATCCGATCAGGATTGTGAATATCCGGATTGCAAGGACTTCTTTGTAAGTGCCTTCGGTTCTGTTCGAGCCCGGAACAGACTTGTATGGATTGTATGTCTGACATTACAAGTTGAGATATAAAGCAGATTTCTTTCAAATATATTTCTGTTGGTGGCGAAGAATTTATTCTTTTAGCTTAAACCCTTCTCTGAGACGTACGAGCTCAGAGGTTATATAGTTGATGTTATCAGCGATATATTCCCAATTTGGTAATGTGATATGCTGAGTGATGCTGAAATGATCATTGTGTTGATTATTGTGATAGGATCGTTTATTTGATCGTCTATCTTAGTGATCATTGTGTTGATCATTTGTTGACCCAAAGCATGGCTTTTGTATAAAGTATGTTTTTGTGGACGTGACTTCGTCGAACCTCACATCCCGGAAATGGTCAAAACAGGAAAGATGCAGCAAGGTTATGAGGGGTAGCACCCTTTAGGGTATGTACATTTCCTTCTGGATAGAGGTGGTATCATGGTATGGAGCCCAGATATTTAACCTATGTGGTTACTGCGAATTTATTACTTTGTGGTTGTTGGTTTTCGGGATCCCGTGAGAAAGGTCGTTTACGATCGGGGAATGGCGTGCTCGTGTCAGTAGTTACCCAGTTAGGGGTAACCCGGCCTTGTGTTGGCAGAGTTCCGGTTTGGTTCTCGGGGATGTCTTTCCAGAGGCATTCTCATGTGGCAATGGGAAGTTCCTTGGCCTGACCATTTGTTGGAAATCCAATTCCCAATACGAAACTTGTACGGTTTTAGTTGTAGAGCCTATCATTCACTTATGGTGTCGCAACACTGTTTGGATGGTAGCTATAGTAGGCATAGTTCGAAATGTCTATGTTGGCTAAGATTTATATTCTACTTTCGAAATGAATTTTCCCTACACTATGCACTAGTAATAATATCAAATTTTCTTTTAATGCGTATCAAGCATCTTTGACTATCATAAGGAGAAATCTCCTCCGATTCTGCGTTTGCATTGTGTGTGTGTGCGGGAGGCCTTATGGTAGTCTCATTTTTAAAAGCATTGTGAATTGAATTTAAAAATATTCCTCTATTTTGATTTTAAAGATAAATAAACTGTTTTGAGTTCTCACACCAGTCACATGACTGACTTGGAGTTTATTATTTTCCTTCCTAAACTCTGGGTGCCCACCAATTTTCACACGGGCAGTCAAGAGTTAGGTTTATCAGGATATTCTGAATATTCTGGAGTTGTTGGAGGCAAGATGGATGACATGGCGTATTACTAGTTTATATAGTATTTCTTTTCCGCTGCACTGTTTGTTGTTGATGTTGTACACTCTGATGATATGATGTAATGAAATGTGATGTAATGTAATAACCGATATAGTTCTTTGTTTAAAGATTATTTATTTATTATTTTATGTTGTTCCGCTGCGAATTGTGAGATTCTGATGTTGTTCTGTTTGTTTTCTGTTCCGTCCTATTTTCTTCTGTGTTCCGTTTCCTTTCTCTTCTCTTTTCTTTCTATTTTAAAATTTTCTACCTTCTATTCTGTTTTCTATTCTCTCTAATTTCTATTTTCTATTTCCTTCTTTCCTATCTTCTTTCTTCTTTCTTCTTTTCTTTTTCTTAAAACCCCTAAGGGTTCGTATTTTCGTTCATCTTGAATTAAACAAAGGAGATTAGTGTCTATTCAAGGAGTACGGATTTACGGGTCTTTACATCCAACTGCCTCACAACCACTTACTTCCACGTTCCTCTTATAAACCACTGTCACACACCATTCAATTTCTTCCAGACCATAACTTACTATCTTTTTTCCCTCAACAAGGCAGCATTCTCACCACCCAAACAGTCACCACATTGCTGCATACATACATTCAATGGTTCAACCACTCTACACAAATACTCTTCATCCATTAGTTCTGACTTCACATATTACCCCATCAATATCACTTCCTGTGCACCGTAACTTCTCCTATTCACAAATTCACATCCACTTCATTCAACACCTCTGACTATTGCAACCACTCAACATATACTGGCTTACCAATACTTCATTCACCATCTACATCCCCTGCCAAGCAAACCTTCCTTGCTGTCACCACTATTTCAAACTTCTCCACCACCACCTTTCATCTCAACAAAAAAAATGCTACTAGAAACCCAAGCAAACTGTAACTTACCTTGTTTTCAATCCAGAACAGTTGAAACTTCAACCATTTCTCTTACCATATCCGAAAAAGAAAAAAAATTCCCATACTTGCCTCTTCACAGTAATCACCTCCTTCAACACAGAGCAGCCTTACCACATCACACTGCCACCATCTTCTCAACCACTTCAAGCCACCATAAACATTACTGCCACCTCTGCTCAAAACATAGTCAAGACTAACCTCACAGAGGAACAGTACCAACCCTGCAACTGAAACCCCATAACCGAAACAAGTCATCGCCATGGACCTAAAACAAGAAGCCGCAATCGATCCCTGAACCTTCCTCCATCAACCACCTGTCAATCTCGCCCAATTCCAATTCCTCCACCCCAATTCCTACGGACAGCTTCACATCTCCAACTCTTTGCAAATCACCGCCTCAACCTACGAAATCCACAACCGCTAGCCAATACTCCAACCACCTTTAATTCGATATCGAATCCACCATGAACCCACGAAACCCACCACTCGAACAGCTCGCAATCACTCTCGAAAAGTGATTTTGAATGGTGTATTTCTAAAATAAGAAAAATTGAAAGAAGATTTGAAGCTTGATTGTTATTTCGGGTTATACGCAAACGAAAGTGGTTTGCAGAGGGTAAGGCATTTGATAAAGGGAGCATTGATAAAAGGGGTATTCGAAGTTCTTAAACAGTTGATAAAAAGGGAATTTATTTTAATCTGGGCTAGGTTGTTAAACAGGCCGAGTGTATATTTTTTTTTTAGTTTTGTTTAGTTTCCCTCTTTGAAGTTTATTTCTTTTTTGAATTTTCTTGAAAAAAAGAGAGAAGTTATTTAGGTTTTGCTTGTTTTAGTTTCTGATGATCTGGTAATTTGGTTTTAGATTCATTTGTCTTTTAAAAAAAAAGATTTCAAGCTTTGTTTTTCTTTTGCTTTGTTTTAATTTTGTTTGGCTAAATTGTTTTTAGTCCAATTCAATCAAAAAAAAGAGATAAAAAAGCTTGTTTTCTTTTGAATTAGTTTTTTTTCACTCTTAAAAAAAATTGGTTTTTCAATTTGTTTTGCTTTATTTTAAGTTTCATTTTTTTTAAAAGGAAAAAAATATTGTATATATCTTGTCTGATTCCTTTTTAGGTTGCCAAAGCAGAATTGCAGAAGTAGCAGAAGTGCTTGCTAAAATAAATTGCTTGCTTCGTCTAGCTTGCCCAAAAAAAACTACTTGCTTAATATATCTATTGTTTTTATTTGTTTTGTATAAGTGGTTATTTGCATTTGCATTTATACAAAAAAAAGTCAAAAAAAAAACAAAAATTCATTGTAGTTGCATTGTTGATACACGTTTACTTTCTGCTTTGCATTTCATCTTAGAATTTGACTAATAATTACGGTTAGACATCAATAGCACTTAATTATATATTGACAAGTTGTCTTCTTTGAACAATTTAATTTCTTGGTGTCTAGGCTACGGTAGAGCAATAACCATTTATAAATATTACGTTGATTCGTAAATATTATAGTGGTTGTTTCTCTGAAGGTACTTAAACCTTCGGCTGCATTGCTACGGTGATTCGTGGTGCACCGATAAATCCTGTCCGTTACCTGGCTGAGAATTATCTTGTTTATTTAAGACAATTTGTGATTATACAATTTTGGGTTAACTTAGGGTAAATTATTTTGTAATTAAAACCTTGCATTCATTTAGTTGTATTAGTTCATGCATATTTAAAAAAAACAAAAAAAATTCAAAATTCCAAAACTAAAAAAAAGTCTAAATATTCCTTTTATTTTTCTTTGAAATGTTTTCCTTTTTCTTTAAAAAACAAAATCCAAAAAAAAATATAAAACCTTTTTTAAAAAAAAAGCAAAAAAAAATTTGGAAATCCAAAAACAAAAATCAATTTTCCATTTTGAAAAATAAATTCTATTTGTAAATATTTTTCTTTATAAAAAAACCAAAAAAATTCTTGAAAATGTCCGAGTTTCCCCACTTACGTGAATTTTACAATAGTTGTGAAAATCAATATAATCCATATGATTTCACTCCAAATTCGTATGGATATTTTAACACCAACTATTGTTTAAACGATTCAAATTTTGAACCACAAAATTTTCAAGACGATGACCAACCCTCGAATCTTGAAAATAGCATTTCGTCTTTACTTGAAATCTCCACACAACAAAATCAAATGATAAATGATTTGTGTAATTCGTATTTCTGCGATAACTCGAGTCAAAGTTTTCAAGGATTTCAAAATTTGAATTCAATTAAAAATTCAAACGATTTTGATGATAACCCATGCCAATTCAATTTTGAACTCCAAAATGAATTTCAAAATCAAAACGAAAATGTGATCCACTTTTCAAATAATTTTGGTAATGGGAATAATCCTGATTACGATATGAGTGAAATTTTTTGTTCTCAACGAATCCAAATTGAAAATTCTCAAGTTAATAACTAAAAATTGGATTTTGTTGAGCAAATGAACGAAATTTACGATGATCACACAAATTCATTGTTTGAAACATATATGAAACAACTTGAAAAACAAAATCAAATTCTAACGTGTGATGAGTCAAATAATAATCCATCTTTTACCCAAATCGACGATTTTCAAATAACAACTTTCGAAATTGAAAATAACAATCTTAATGAAGTTGTTGAAAACACGGTAATTGAGTTGGATTTCAATTCTTTTGAGGATATGGAATCAAATTTAAAATTCGATCTTCCTTTTCTCGATTTCGAAAATTTAAATACAACAACTTTGAATTTTGAACTTGAGACATGTAATAAAGTTGTTGATAATCAATAAAGGAAGAGGAATTTAATGAACATGAAGTTTTTGGACTTTTGGACGACGAGTTGTTAAATTCCAACGGGGAAGATTTAAATCACCACTTTGATTTTGAAATCAATAATTTTAAAGAATTTTTCAACGATAAACTTGAATTTCAATCAATTGTTTAACCCCAAAAATCATTGAAAACAAAACAAATCATTCAATTTTTAATAAAACAAAACTCGTTTTTCCAAATCGACAATCAACTTCGAAATCTTTTACGATTTGGTTTTTCGTGCTTAAGTTGTGTCTCACATATTTGACGAGACAAATGAATCGGTCTTTAGAAGACCGTTTCATTTACTTTTTGACCGTATACTTTCTCATCTCTTGTAAATAATAATCTTTTACGTAAATATAGGATTTTTATTTATTTATCTCCTTCCACTTGGGTTGACTGTGGGGACACAGTCAAAATCATGTGTGGGGGGAGACTCATCTTCTACTTGATTTTTCAAGATTAATTGTTCATTTTTCTTCCAAAAACTCAAAAAAAAAAATCCAAAAACAAAAGAAGATTTTTTTTTAGCATTTTTGATTTATTTTTAAAGAAACACTATAGGATAAATATATGGTTTTGGTTTATTAAATTGAAATTATTTAAAATTTATTTGTCTTAACAAAAATAAAAATGAAGTTGTATTATAAATGACAATGGTTTAACTAGTATATAGGAAGATTCATACGTGTTAATTATGAAATACATCCTAATTGAAAATCTTTGTTTTAAAAGTGGTGAATTTAAAGTAAATGATATGACAATTTTTTGTCTTCTAAGTTAAATGGTGCTAAGATGATTTTGCAAAACTCTCTCTCTCTCTCTTAAAAAAATAAAAAAAAATAAAAAAATAATAACATCCAAAGTATTCTCTCTCATTTAAAAGTCCTCACGGTTATGCATGGGTGAATTACTTGGAATCATTGATTATGTGCTTTCATACTCATTTAAAAGTCCTCACGGTTATGCATGTATGTAACATATGTAAAAAAATAGACTTAATAAAAACCACTTACCGTTGATAGGTGTGTGCACGAAAGTGTGTGCACTCGCCATGCTCTATACTCCCCTCACATAAGCCCGAAAGGCAGTGCATGAGTGGTATATCTGGCCTCAGTTTACCTGAGTTAGGTGTGTAATTTTTCTTGCAAATAATGAGAGAACAAGCAATTGAAATCATAGCACTATTTTTACTTATTTGATTTGATTTGTTACTGAAAAGAAATGAAAATACCACTTTGATAAACTTTGATAATCAACTAAGGATCCATTTCATAGTTACACTGTGTTATTAACCAAAACAACAAGTTAAACTATAGTTTATTTGTTATGATAGCTTCGTTTTTATTGGAAATATTGATGAGTAAATGACATAAATTTTCAAGATAATAACCAAAACCTATATTTAACTTAGTTGTGTCAATTTAAAAATAAATCCTTCATTTGTAAATATTTCAAAAACTTGCATTATTCTCTTTGTAAATAAATCTTACATTTGTAAACATTTTCATCCTGCATTTGGATTTTGTGGGTAGTATCCGCTGAAAACCTTCATGAGACAACACTCATCCTACTGGGGACACCTGGAGGTTTAACGGCTTGTTGCATACGCTCAATGCAATCGTGCTCCCTACGAAAATGGATTTATCTTAATTTTTCTTTATTCGAGGACGAATAAAAAGATAAGTGTGGGGGTATTTGATGTGCACGTAAATATGCATATTATTACCACCATATTTAATCTATTTAAATTGAATAAATGATCATATTGGGTGTTTTAACCTTTTTAACCAAAATTCAAATTATTTGAAATTGTCACATTTTCATCGTCATCTAAGGGCAAAATGGTCAGTTTTTTGCATATATCAAATTGAGAAAATTTAATGGGAAATTTCTATATTATTTTGTAGGAATTTAAGCTCAATTACAAGTGGTTTCATGAAGGAATATGCATGTACAAAGAAGATACAAAAGAATGAAGATGGAAATAATTCAAAGTGAAGAACACGGAGGACCCTACCTACCCACTACCTTAATGTACAAATTAAAGGCTAATGCACATGCTAAAATATATTTAAAGCATCATGTACATTTAAGTGGGGGATTATTAAAGCTAATGACAACTTGGCCACCACACTTCCTCCGAGGGCTTTTTGGGTACTCCCCAAAAATATGCATTAGGGTTTCTAACTTGTACAAATACCCCTTATGTTTCATGTAGCCTTCTTCCTCTTAGTTAGTTAGTTTTAGTTTAGAAAATAAATCAAAGCTCTCTTTCTTTCCATGGCTACTTAGCCATTTTATTTCATGTAATTTTCTTTTCTTTTATGCAATGTTAATTCTCTTTTATTTACATGCTTCTTCTCTTCTTATGTAATAGTGTAGATTTACCTTTATGCAATTAGATTGGTTGTCTTTTCCATTAGCTTTCATTTTCCTTTCCTTTTACTTTCATGTTGCTTTCTACATTTGTTGATTTGATAACAAATATGAGAGATTAATCCCTACAATTTAGGGGTAATGAAGCTCTCTAGTATGTAGATGCAACATTTTGATATATACACTCTCTTTTTGTGCTTTAATGGAAACACTTGAAGTGGTTTAATGATGTTGTTTAGCTTTGAATTTGATAGTCAATGTTGTTCATAACAAATAGGCTATGATTAAACAAACATAATACAAATTGCCTCTTCATCTAAATATGATTATGGCAAAGAAGTGAATGTTGAAATTGAAATTTGATAGCCTATATTTCTAAACAATGGTCAATAGGCTATGCTTAAAATAGATTTTTATTTCAACTTTGTTGTCATATTTCATGAGAGTTAAATGTGTATTAGTGGTTGTGTTATAGTTTGATGGTTTATATTGGGCTAATTAATAGCACAAATATATCATACTTATGATAAGCACATCAACTAATTACACTAATGAAAAGAAAAGAAAGATCATAACTTCATTTTGTTGATTTATATGATCTAGAGAGTGGATTTATCTCTAAATTTTCCCCAAACTCTCATATTTTTATCAATTTTCTTTTAGTTAGTTAGCTAATTTTCTAGCTTAACTTTCACTCGACTTTGGTTTAATTTGATTGAGTAGAATTTTTAAAATCATCAATTCCCTGCGGATCGACCCGTATTCGCCACGTGCTACATTCGTACACCGTGCGCTTGCGGTTATTTTTAATTTAAATTCGTTCGACGGTTTTCTAAACCGATAGAATTTCCGTCGATGAACAGTTGTATCTATTAAAAAGTGTTGTATGGTCGCTGCTGATGGTGATGAAGAGTTGCAGTGAAGAAGAACGAAAGCGTCTTTTCAATTGTGACAGTAGTTCTTTGAATATTCTCAGCCGAGTTCAAAATCATACATTTGGAAAAAAATTCAGACATCTGGCTCATATTTTTTTTTTTTGTATAGGGTTGCTTTTCAGACGTCTGAGTACATTATCCAGATGTCTGATTCTGTCAGATTAGCGAACCAGAGGATTCAATCAGATGTCTGGCTAGTGCACCCAGACATCTGAACTTGTGCATGTTACTTTCCTTGTGTCTATGTCATTGCTCGTCAGATCTATCGACTTGTAGCCTCTTGATACTTCTTTTGAGTCTTGTTCTTGTCTCTTTGATGATGTTACTTTAACAATTACCTGTAAATATATATATATATATATATATATATGCATATTCTACTTCCATTGTACAGTTGTTATCATCGAAACCATAGAATTGATTTCCTAACAATCTCCGCCTTTTTGCCGATGACAACTATTCGATGTACTTATATATAGATTATAAATCTCCCCTTGAATATGTGCTTATTTTCAATGGTTTATGATTAAACTTATATTCCTCCCCCTTTTGTATTATCAAAAAGATTTATAAAATTGAAGCCAATCGTCAAACACAAAGGAAATTTCATTAATAATTCGAAATTTGATTACGTACATAGATTTTGTCATTTGTACAAAAAGTTGATATCCCAAAAAAAATCTATGATTCCCAAAATCTATGATTCCTTTGGAGAAGCTTTATTTTGATCATCTTCCTTTGGTTCTTCTTTTTCAGAAATGCTAGCCTTTATAGGAGATGTCAAAGCTTGCTTGAGAGGTTCATTCTCAGAGAGTTTGGAATGCTTTGCGGGAGGAGAAGGTATTGGGGTTGGCCAATCTTCAGAAGGTGGTGTTGGACCACGAACCCGTTGTAGTACTTCTTTAAGAACCGATAAGTCAGTTGAAAGGGATTCTTCAACTGTGGTTAGGCATGTAGCAAATGTTGTTTCGAAGTTGTCAATTTGCTTAGCCAAAATATTTTGACTTTGAGATAGTATATGTTGGTTTCGAAGGGTGAGGTCTCAAATACTTTCATTTGGATTTGTATCCGTTCGAGTCTCCATAATCTCATCTTGTCTCGGATAATCAAATGGTGTAGGAGGAGGTGGTGTTGCTTCTCAATGTTGTTCCTACTCTTGATATGGTTCAATGTGTGGTTGAGGAGGAGGCTCAACTCGTCTAGATTGACGATTGTTCGTCCAATCTTCGAAGGATATAAACTCTGAGGGTATCTCGGGTATATGCATAAGGGAGTAAAATTTGGTGGAAGCATATTTTGGTGAGATTTTTTCGAAGGTCGATAGGTAGGATGGAATGTTATATGCACGAAGAAGTCTCATAATCTAAGTTGGGTAAATAATTGATGGCCTTGATCGAGTCCAAAAATGCTTTAGCTCGTCGAAGATGAATTTGGCCCAATTCATCCTTGTTCCACTAAATAGAGCACATAGGGCTTTGTGATCTAATTCGGTTATTTTCTCGTGACTTACCATACATGGAACAATTGTATTGATTATCATTCGAGTTAGGAGTTGAGCTTTTGGACGTAGATATTTGGAGGCAAATTTTGGCATTTCGTCCTTCCAAATTTGATGAGTAATACTGTTCCATGGCTTGAAGCGCATATCGAGAATGTTGTATAAATCTTTCCCTGTGTCAGAGCATCCTAGGGTTCTACCTATTATGCCCGGAGTTAACCTAATCGTGTTCCCATACATGCTAGAAAAGAGCTAGTTATCCTCATCTTTAGTTTTCCACACTGAAATACTATCTAAATTCACATAGAATAGAAATATCGTTAACTGGTCTATTTGGATGTCATTAGAAGTGAATGAAATTAAGGTTTCCAACCTGGCATTTTCACATAGTTCATATAAATCATACATAGGAAATTTAAGGAGATTATAGAATGGACCTATGTGGAGTTTTTTCTTTTAGATATCTTCATACCTTTTGATGGAATATGGCACTCTATTCATCCGCCTTTCGATCTGATCATCGGAGCACACCTGAGGATTTGAAGATGAGGTTGGTTGGTCTGGTTTTCGGTTTGAAATCTGGGGATTCTTAGTTCAAGGAGGCATTATGATTTGATTTGCTTAAAGATGACATTTTGGAGAGAAAATCATCGCTGAGGGGATCGGTGGTTTTAACAATTTGTGAGATAAAAGAAAAAAATGACGTTATCTGGGCGAATTTAAAGGGTCGATTGGATTTCAGACGTCTGGATTAGAAATCTGACATCTGGTTTGCCCTAAATTGAGTACAGTAGATAAATTCAGATGTCTGTTTTTTGGGTTAGACGTCTGTCTTAATCGAATTTGTAAAATTGGATAGGCAGAGAGATTCATCAGACGTTTGGGTATAAAAATCATACATCTGGATTTGGTTATTTTTGAAAAACTTCGTGGCAGAGAACTAAGTCAGATGACTGAAGTCCATAGCCAGACGTTTGAATAAAGCAGTTTGTCTAAAAATAGCCTAAAATTTGAAGATTTTACTTATTTCTCGAATTTTTAAAACAAATCAAAAAAAATATTATTGCTGTGAAATAACAAATAAGCACAGATACATATAATAACAAATATAATTTATTTAAAAGGCGATGGAGTTTTACGATCTCCTGACTCGTTACCCTCCATGGTTTAAGTAGAGACCATATATTTCCTTGTTCATGGGTTCTCGGGGAGCCAGAATATCGTCTTGGTGAAGGTCCGAAGGAGTACGATACGAAGACGAGGGATCCAAAGAACAACATGTGAGAAATGCGGATTATGGATCGTATGGCTAAGATTAACACTAGAGGGGGGGGGTGGGTGTGAATAGTATTAATAAAGAATTACTAAATCTTTTTTAAATTATGTTAATTTAGACACAAAAGTATGCAATATACAGACACAGATATGATCACAGAAACAATCACAAATGCAGAAATAAAATAAAAGCAGTAAAGGAAAGAACACACCGGATTTTATACTTGTTCGGAGTTACCCTACATCCAGTCCCGCAACACAAGTACGGATTTCCTTTCAGAAGCAATTGTACAATTACACCCTCGGTTTCAAGGCTACGAGGTACACCCTCCAGAATTTCGATCCTCTGGGTAGAGATACTTGATTTCCAGGCCACAAGTTTACCTAATTGATTTACCAAGGCTGCAATCACACCTTTCCCCTTTTGATTGATTTCCTAGGCTACAATCACACTTTTTCTCGCTTAATAGATTACAATGAAGTTTATAACTATGAATAGCACTGAGAATCTTGTAGAGACAATGATAGAGAATCAAAATAGAAGTAATTGAGTATGATTCAATGTTGATTTCGGCAGAGTAATGATAAGAATATGTATCAAGAAATGAGGAAGAAGAAGAGGAGTGAAAACCAGAAAATTATGATTAAAAATTCATTGAAATTGACCCCTATTTATAGAAGAACAACAGCCATGTCCATTCATGAAGAGTTATGGAGAATAGACACTTCTTTTGAAATTTGAATTTTTGAATCAAACTATCACCATGTCAACATGGTCATGCATGTCGACATCCCAAAGGATTTTTTGGTGTTTTTGATTCTCTTTGAAAATAACCTTTATCTTATATAAAAACTATTTTAAACTTTATAAATATACTTGACTATGGTTAAAATTCATAAGTAAATATAAAGAATAATATATACATATATATTAACTATAATTTTATATTTGAATCTAAGTATAAATATTTAAAAGTTAAATATATTATTTAAAAAGATAGTTTAAAATCAGGAGTAATTTGACTTTGAAAATAAAGATGTTTTTGAGGCTAAAATTATTTAAAATCAGGATCGAGGGTTTTGAATCTTTTAAAAGGAAAGTTTTGAAAACATTTTGAAAACAGGATATAATTTTGAAAAATCATTTTGAATAAAAGTTAGTGGATACAAAACAATGTTCCACTAGATTTTTCCTAGGTTCCATCCTACTTATGGTTTCATCCCTTTAACGGCCTCGAAGTGGATTCCATTACACGAATAAATTGGATTTTAAGATGCCAATGCTTTTCTACGAGTTTTAACAAAAATTCGTAATAATAAAAAAATACTAATCCTTGAAATCTTGAACTCTTGATAGTCTCGATACTCATGAGTCTTCTATCTTGATATTTTATCTTGATATCTTGAATCTCTATACTGTACAGTCTTCATTCTTAGTACCTGCATGGTTAAATCCTGCATATACATATTTCTAAACTTATAATGTTAGTATTTATATTTTACAATCTATTCTAAGGTTGTTGTCATCAAAACCATCATCTCACGGACTAACACTACAAGGTTCTAGTAGCGGTTCATGGGCATCTTTATTCCGTGATGAACAAAACTTCATCGCCACTTGCTCCTAAAAGCTTAGTCGTCGCGCTACAATTTTTGTTCAAAATAAAGTTCTCGTTGTAAGTCTATCTGTTGTTTCTGATAATGGTGAATTTCATCAATTTTCTCCTTTGTGTTAGGAGAGAAAAACAGAGATCTTTTGGTCTTCTTGTTGTCGGGAGTAAAACCCGTATGATATGAGGACCATCTATACGTTGGTTCCTGCTTCGATGTAGGTGTACGAAGCCATTGTGGCGCGTCAGCCGAGCTTTCCGTCGTAGGTGTTGAGATGGAGATGGATATATAAGAGTCCCTAGAAGACATGGCTATATTTTTTCTTTAAGGTAGATATGAATTGTGTATATATAGTTTTGTATAACTCTTTGTATATTAGTTGAAAAAAATTATTTATAGACAAACTAACTGTCTAAAAAACTAAAGGTTCAGAAATTATTAAGTATAATTTGTGGTAGTAAAATAAATGACTAATCATAGCCTTAAACATTGATTATTTTTGAGGAAGAAGATCTTGAAGTGAGCAAATACCTAAATTTCGTCGGAGTTTAATAAAAGCTTGTTCATTTAGTAGTTTGTAAAGATGTCTGCTACTTGATTTTCGGTATTTACGTATTCTAATGAAATAGTTCCTTATTCAACATTGTCTCGTAAAAAATGATGTCATATATCTATATGCTTAGATCGTGAGTGGTTAACAGGGTTTTTTGATAAATTTATAGCACTTTTGTTATTACAATATATTGAATATTTGTTAACAATTTGTTAATAATTGTTAGGAGAAGGTAGCCATACCCAAGATGGTTTGGTACCTTTATAAATATAATTTTTATTATAGACTACATTCTCTAAGAAATTATTAATACGCTTTTGTCTAATTAAATTATTATTTGTCTTAGGAATCCAAATTTTCATGTTTTTGGTATTTTTAGACTTAGGTAAACTTTTAGTTTTTATATAACTAATATTTTTAGCATCATTTCCTTTTTTTTAGAAGATTTTTTAAATCCTATTCCATTTCTATTGCCTGATGGTTTTGAAGTTTTGATAAAATTTTCCAAATCTTGTTTTCCTTTATTAAATTTTGACACATTATTTATAATTTTATCTAATTTTTCTTTTAGTTCTTTATTTTCAATTTTCAATTTTCAATATTATTTTTTAAGTCAACACTTTCTTTTAACAAATTATCCTTCACTATTTTAGTGTTTTCAAAATCAATAGTACTAGTCTCACTTTCTATCAAATTATTTTTGATTTTTTCTTGAGATAATTCAAGTTCTTCTTCTAAGATAATTTTTTCATCTTTTAACATTCCTACTTCAAGTTCCAATCTATTTATTTTAACTATATATTCTTTATTCAATTTTTTAGTTTGTCTAAATTTATCATTTAATTCCATGCTAATTTCTAATAATTCGTCATAGTTAAGTTTCGGACATACCTCATCAGTTGTGCCATAAAACACACATTCTTGTTCTCCGTCACTACGCTATCATTTTCAGATGATGAAGAATCCGTGTCATCCCATGTTACTTTGAAAGCCTTCTTCTTTTTGAATTTTTCAAACTTTTTCTTCTTTTTGTCATTATTGAGTTTAAGGCAATCCTTCTTCATATGTCCGTATTGATCACATTCATAGCACTTGATTTGAGACAGGTTTGTTGTGTTGGATTTCCCTTCTTTTTGGAATATGGTCATCTTTCTAAATTTCTTGAATCTATTATAGTTCTTGGAAATGAAGACTATCTCTTCTTCATCTAAATTAGGGTCATCATTTTTTGTTGCTGGGAATGCTATGTTCTTCTTCTCCGAATTTAGTTCTTTTCGTGCTTACAAATTAACTTCATAGGACATTAAATTTCCTATCAACTCTTCAACTTCGAGAGTAGATAGATCATTAGCTTCTTCAATAGCTAATACCTTCCTTTCCCAATCAGATGTTAAAGAGTTGAGTATTCGAGAAACTAAATCAAAATCAGTAAACTTAACTCCTAATTCCATAAGATCATGTTGGATAGACTGAAATCTAGAATACATGTCAACAATAGTTTCATTTTGCTTCATTTTGAATGACGAAAATTGGTCTTGCAAAATTGAAATCTTATTTTATTTGACCTTTGTTGTACCTTCGTGTGTAATTTGTAAGGTACACCAAATGTCAAATGCAGTAGTGCATAATATGACACATGAAAATTCACTTTTGTCTAGAGAGCAAAATAAAACATTCATAGCTTTAGCATTGTTTGATGCTAAGGTCTTTTGTGCATCGGTCCATGTGTTCATAGCAGTAGTAGGTGCTTCATATTTATCTTGTGTGGCTGACCAAATTTCTAGACCATTCGTTTCCATAAAAATTCTCATACGTGTTGACCAATATGCATAGTTAGATCCATTAAAAAGTGGGGGTCGTGCTGTGGATTGTCCTTCCTGAAAAATACTTGCCATATTAAAGTGATTCAAAAACTTGTTACTATTCTTTGATCAAACCTTGCTCCGATACCAAATGAAAGTCTATATGAGTGGATCGTGTAACATATATATATGCAAGTATAAGTGACTAACTATATAATGTACCTAATATAAACTTGATAGATGATAATAGAAAAGTAAATGGAAATAATCACACCAGCATTTTATACTGGTTCTGAACTCCCGTCCTATGTCCAGTCCCGAAGCTCCTCTTCAGAATTCAATTATCAAACACCCTTACTTCGTCCGGAGGAATAGGCTTGGTTATAAAGGCTTGTTCTTGTCAAGTGTGTGTTCTATAACACAGATATTGACTATTAAGTACAAATGCTTCCAATCTATATATCTAGAGAATATTGATTGAAGAGTTTTGAATATATAGAAGATTAAAATACAGGTATTCGATTGCTAGAGATCAAGTATAAATCAAAGAATAAGAGTAAAGAGCGTAAGTAAGTAAGTTGAAGTCTTCTCTTTGATTCTTGATGCTAGTTATAGCGGTAGAGAGATTCCTTGAGTGGTTATATCCATTAACAAGTGTTGTATGGTCGCTCCTGATGGTGATAAAGAGTTGCAGTGAAGAGGAGCGAAAGTGTCTTTTCAATTGTGATAGTTGTTCTTTGAATATTCTCTGCCGAGTTCAAAATCAGACGTCTGGAAAATGTTTCAGACGTCTGGCTCATATATATTTTTTGTATATGGTTGCTTTTCAGACGTCTGAGTACATTAACCCGATGTCTGATTCTGTCTGATTTGCGAACCAAAGGATTCAATCAAACGTCTGGCTAGTGCACCCAGACGTTTGAACTCGTGCATGTTGCTTTCCTTGTGTCTATGTCATTGCTCTTCTGATTATATCGACTTGTAACCTCTTGGTACTTCTTTTGAGTCGTGTTCTTATCTCTTTGGTGATGTTACTTTAACAATTACCTGTAAATAGAGATATATATGCATATTCGATTTCCATTGTATAGTTGTTATCATCGAAACTATAGAATTGATTTCCTAACAAATACTATAGATGAGTACAACGTTTATAGCGCTTAGCTTTGGGCCTCTAGATAAGGGAAGTTACATTTATGCACTATCAAGGCATGCTTCGGATCAAGGTAAAGTTGTCCATCCTTCAAAATCTTAGGCTCATCCACTATTAAGACTTCTTTCTTTAGCTGCTCCAAGTCCACCTTATCGACTTCAAGGAAAGCCTTTTTCTCCAACATTTCGCTCCTAGGCAGGGGTGAGGATTCTAGGACAATCATCTTTGAACTAATCCAGATTTCAAAATTTGAGCATGTTGGCATTGTACTAGTTCAGCAATAGTTCAAACTTCTCCAACACACACTCCTCTAGCCGCTATTCTATGGCCTCAACTTCTCTTTTGATGAGTGTAATAACAACTTTAGCACACTCGAGTGCTTTTTCTTTTTCCTCCCTAATATCGAGCAACTCATCACAATAAGTCTGATCTTGCTGGAGCGCCTCGTCCTTTTCTCTCTAGCTTGGTTTTCCGCTCAGTTGCATTTCTATTTTCGGCATCCCTCTACATTACCGGAACATGGTTTCAGTGAAAACCCTTCTCCATTACCAGTGTCTTGGTGGCCTCCTCAATTTTCTTTTCATCTTTTGCTTGAGGTTTTCTCAGTTTCTCGACCTCAACATAGAGATTAGCGATGATTCTCTTATTGTCAGCTTCGATTGTTTTTGGATCTTAATCTCTAGCTACCCTTCCTTGAGACTTTGGAAATTTTCTTAGATAACTTCAACCATTCGTTATACCGATTATGAACACAAATCACACAATGGATTGTCATCTTTTGTACCTTTGCCAGAATTCTTTTTAGATTAGGTACAACATAAGACCATCGAAGAAAATGTTTGGAAATTCTTCCTTCAGTTTGGCCATTTGGTTATTGGCCACAAGCCGTTCCTCCGTAGAGATGGGTGGGACTATAGCAGTTTCTTTGTCAGCCTTGAGCTAGGAAGTTTCGAAGCCACTATTGTGATGCCCATGGTTGGAGGATCGATTGGAGTGAGATGGCATCAGGGGTTCCATATGATGGAAGTTGGAGGTGGAACGTGAGAAGAATCACTATGTGGGGTGTCAATGCGATGATCAGATTGACTATCTGGACCTCTAGGAGGAGGTGATCTAGACCTAGGGATACTCTTTGTAGTAGAATCATGTGATGAGCAATCCCTGTCGTAACTGTTTCTATCTCATTCATCTCTATCTCGACTAGAACAATAGCCTGACTCATAATTGTAACCACTTTCCTTATGGTACAAACTAGACCTAGGCCTTTGCACTTAGGATGCTTTCTCCTATAAAGATCGATATATGTATTTCCTTTTCTCCATTGATCCTACAAGGCAAATAAGAAAAAATTAGATCCAATAAGCAAAGACACAACTCAAGTGCGGGTGTTGTGAAGTGCACTAGTGCGTGAGTGTCCTAGTGTCCCCCCGATGGAACATGAGCCTTAACTTTACTCATAGGAGTAACCTCTCCCATGCTGGTAGGTATGAAGTCTATATCAATGAAAATAGGAGAGTCGATACTCCCGATACTAGTATTACCAACATCGAAAGAACCAAACACGATAGGAATTGGCTATAAGCCAACGAATGTTATTGTTGAAGGAAAAGATATATTTTTCTCCGCATCTATGACTAGTAGGAGCCATGTAAACGTCCGAGATTTGAAGATTTTCACAACTAACCTCTTCTTCAGAGAAAGTGTTGATCATCCCTAGATTGTTCAAGCCAAGACTCATGATCCACATCATTGTTACCCAAGCTAGCCTGGTCAATTTTACTAATAATTTCGCCTTCTTCGGCGTCTTATGGTACTTGTTCAATATTTTCTTCATCTCGAGCCGTAGGACTTGAGACTTGGGGCAAATCTAGATCAATCTCGCCTCCTTTTAGCGAGTTTCTATCATCATCGTCGTCATCACCAGAAGCTATTTGGACAATGCCAATACTGCAACCCTTTTTTAACAAGCCGTAGGTGAGAAGATTTTAATCTGATAGGAAAGTTCTGATATCTTTGTCTCCCATCGAAATTACTGCAAGAGTGTTAATGGCATCTAAAGGCACCGAGCTACTGGGTCCCACTTGAACATCTGGATAGCAAATCAAGGATATGAGTTAAGTCTACAAACTATTAAACAAATTCATATAATACATATAGAGAGGAACTTTTTTCGGAAAGACATCTACATGCAAACTTGGGCAGACAACGGGCATAGAACCACTCATCTTTGAAATTGCTCAACTTATTCCATGTGCTAGAGATTACTTTGCACTCTCTGATTGGTTCCATATAGATTATGAATGGACTTTCTTTTTGGCTTTTGAAATTGTGTGTGTATATATATATATATATCGAATCTCCTTATCTCTAGGCGCTTGGTGTAGGTGTTCAATGAAGACCATTTATGTGCCTAGGAGAAAGGCATTGCTACTCGGATGCAACTATGTTGGAGCAAGCCTCATGAAATTCATAACTCAACAAACAAATTCATTAAAAGGTGGGAAGCAGTCTGCCAAGCATATGTACCTATTGCATACAATATAACCATCCGGGGATTGTGCGCTCTTTGATCGTGAGACGAGACCAAGGTGTTGTCAAATGGAATCCCATGCTTGTTTCATATTCTTCGAAGAGATCCTTCACTGATTTTGTAGGCAGCAGAGTCGCTAGAATCATTTAAAATTACGGCACCCTCGAGGGTGTCAGGTGTCAGATCTACTTCTGGCCCATCTATCGGCGTAACTGGATTTTGTTGAATTTGGTAGTCTACTTGTGGATGTTCTTATTTTTGTACATGCTCTGCCTTAGTTTCCTATGCATGTGGAGTCGTAGTTAAACTTGACTCGGCATTGAATTCGACGTATCTTAAAGTGTATATACCTATGGCTTGTGAATTAAGACATTTAGAACATCTCTGATCCATTTCTATAAGTAAACTGGACGAATAATCAATATTAGAGTAATTACAAGATATACCCCAGTGCTAAAGAGGATTTTAGTGCGGTGTCATGTAATGTCATGCAGTTCAAGTTTCTAATTTTATTCAACAGTTTATTTTTATATTTTGGATATTACTCAACATGATCGTCATCGTTGACCGTTTCGACAAGTTTCACGTCATTGGTTCATAAGGAAGGATTTCCATATGAATGCAAATTCGAAAAGTTTGTTTAAGTATTATAGTTGAACAACTACAAAACTTAAACCAAATTCCCTCTTTCTTCTTCTACCCACACCACTTCCTAAACCGTGACCGCCGACATTCGTTCCCATCTATGTCCAAGTTCAACCATGGCAAACAATCACATTTAGGCCCATTTCCCACTTATCGAATTCTACATGATTTAGGGATTCAAGAATTGGTTCAGTTTCAATTGTAATATGGAGTTCAACCCCATGGGTCGGTGTTGGAGGATGATTGGAATTCAGTTACGGTAAGGTGACTAAGGCTGAGTTAGAGTAATGTTGGCCAGTGGTAGCATTCTTAAGGGTAGACATTGGTGAAATTTGGCTCAAATGTGAAAGTGTGAAAATAGTGGTTTCGAGTTTTGGGGCACGTAGAAAATGAGCAAGTTAGAGAATAGAGTCGAAGTGGGACTGGTTTTATAACCCCAAACCAAGAAGCGAAATTTTACAACAAGGTTTCATAAAAATCCAAGTCTAATGTCGGTACCGACCCCACTCTATGGGTCGTTGGCGAGTCCTAAAGTAAAAAAACATGCGGACCTATGTTAGTGCCTGCACATGTGATTGATCATATACTACATTCCTACCCAATCAAGAACGTCCATGTGAACATGTGTACGTGTATATATATATATATATATATATATATATATATATATATATATATATATCAAATACCCGATAATTATAATCAATGGGAAATCAAATTCAAACCAGAGAAATCCATGGAAGGAGTCAATTTAAAATTATCAAGTTCACAATGATAGATTATGGGAATACGTTCCACATTTATAATCTTGAAAGTGGGCAAAGCATCGCGGCGAATGAGTATGGACATAACTTTTCACAACAACGATTCGTAGGAAGAATAAAAATATTCGAAACATAGAGTGGAGTTCTTCACAGTAACTCTAACTTGTCCCGATGCAAAGCACATCATGTTTGAAACTATAATGCCCCACCTCGAGGCCCACCATAGCAAAGAGAATTAACGTGTAATTCCGTCTACTAAAGCGGAGAATAGGGCTGGTTAAGGGCAACCATCTGTAACTTTGCCTTAACCATCTATTGAAAAAGTCGATGAATGCTATCTGTATTGTCTTTTCCCTAAAGAGGTTCGACGTGTCCAATAAATGACTAACACAAAGCTATAGGTGGCTAAGGATTTATCAGAACAAAACATGTCAACTAAACGAACATCTCATCACAGAACATATATACATACATGAATGAACGTCTCATATATAATGATACATCACTTTATAATACCAATACTACAATTGCTAGCATGACAACCACACGAATTCAAGAAACGAATCAAATGAATATACCTCATAAACCTCTAAAAGGGGAGAGACACGATCTCAAGAAAGCAACATGAACTACTACATCCAAAAGAGAATCTAATACCTGAAACAAACTCGGACTGACCCGAGTGAAAACCACATGGATCAGGCAGGCTAGAACTTATCATTAGTAAAGGTGATGATAAGAGATAAGGGGAAAACCATTCCATCGTTACCAATGGAATGCTATAAGTCATCAAGTTATCTCTAGAGTGATACATCAATGGTTCATCATGATTGCATAGAGGAATGAATACAATATGTATATTAGATAGACATGGTTCATCTAATTATATATATAACCGAATGAAATGGGTGAGGATATGGACCATAAAGTAAATCTTCATAAGATAATTAAAACTTCAAGAATCCATCATAAATAAAACTCATCTAATAGAAACTTCTTAATTATTATACCTCATCTCATTGGTATAAATATAAATACATCTTAACTCCATCATTAAACTCATTATAAAGGAATCTCCATAATCATTTATACCTCATCTCATTGGTATAAATATATATATATATCTTAAACTATTATCAAAACTCATCATAAAATCATTACCATAATTTATACCTCATCTCATTGGTATAAATATATATATATATCTTAAACTATTATCAAAACTCATCATAAAATCATTACCATAATTTATACCTCATCTCATTGGTATAAATATATAATGTCTCAAATCCATCTTGATAGACCCTAGAAATCATACTCGAAATCACAAATAAAACCATGTATTTCAATAAGCCTTTTTCCTACATAAGGCTATACTAAAGCATCATCATCAAAATAGTGAAATCGAAACACCTAAAACCTCATGGAAAACAGCACGTGCATTTACATCTTGACTAGTACTACATTATTTGGTACCATTCATCGTGATGACTTGGGGTCACATAACATCATAACATCGTGATCATCTTGATTGACTATAGTCAGAAACATCTTGATGACACGCGTCACAAAAACCCGTGTAATAACATCATAATGATTGGAGTCGAGTAATAACATCATGAACATCGTGATGACTCCAATCGAGTACTCGGTCTGTAGTACTGGTAACATCGTGAAAGTGTCTCAACTTCTCGAATAGGAACCCAATAGGCGTCAACGTATGTCTCATACCATACGTTCGCACCTATTGGTTTACTAATCGTTAGTCGATGCCACATTAGAAAACCATCATAAAACATCATCAAATAAACACTGCCTCATCTCATCGCCGAGTGTAAGATACCTAACTCGTCTTATCTCTTACTTGGACGAGTTTTAATTGACACTGAGACTTGTCTCATTTCATCGACAAGAAAAATTCATCATAAATATCGAAATCATCATCAATCCATCATAACAACTTGCCTCATCTCCTAGGCAAGTAAAAGAACATCGTGATGGTTATTTCTAACTATAGTTGCAAATTAAAACTTAATATCAATATTGCCTCATTTCATTGACCATCATAAAATGTATCTAGATTGGTTCGTCATCGAATGAACTCAAAGAGTAATTCTCAAACCAATAATCTTCACCTAAATTTGGCAACTTCTAAATCAACTCAAAATAACACTTCAAATTGGTTTCGATCGTACAAGTCCGATATTAAGCGATAAAGTGAAAATACATGTCCCGTACCACGTAATTTTTTACTAAATTGTTTAATTCTCATTCTTATACGTCGAAACTCATAAAAATTGGCTAAAATATATTTAAAATAATTTTTAGAGAAAATAGAATTGTTAAACAATTTAGAAACCATTTTAAAAGCTTTGCACGGAAAAATTCACTATTTTAAAGAGAACTTCTATTATAAAAACACTTTAAAATAATTAATAATTGATTAAAAAAATTCTTAAAAATGCTACAAAATACTTATGTCATAAAAAATGATTTGTTTTTATTTTGATTTAAGAAATTTTCAAGAATTTATTTGAAATTAAAATCATGTAAAACCATCAAAATACTCACATATCGTATTAACCGTTATTTAAATTTAAATGGAATTTAAATAAAACTTAAATCTCATACTTATTCAGATCTAAGATAATATATTCATGGACATCATTTTCATCTAATAACATCATGTTTAATAAAAAAGAATGTGACCGAAATTGTAGAAATCGTCAGAATATCATCAAACACGGAAATTAAACACTAAGTATATTTCGGTCCTGTTGTAAATAATACATATTTTCACATAGCATTCTATAAAATATGAGAATAATTATGAAACAAAAGTTGTAGCCTAAATACTCAGGTCTCCAAATCTTCAAAAATTTCTAAATTCCGATAGGTAACAAGAAAGTTATGATCAAATTACTTTCCAGGTGAATATATAAACACTCTCTGTCAACGACAGGACAGTCACAAAGATAAGGAATTTTCACCATATAAACATCAAAAATACTCAAAACACAAAATATTAAAGTTATAGCATAAATCATAAGGTTTCCAGAACTTTAAATTTTTTTAAATTCTGATAGGTATTAAGAAAGTCACGATCAAATTACTTTCAGGTGAATATATAAACACTCTTTGTCAATGACGAGATAGTCACAAAGATATGGATTTTTCACCATATAAACATCAAAAATACTCAAAATTCAAAACATAAAAGTTATAGCCCAAATCATAAGGTTTCCAGAACTTCAAAACTTTCTAAATTTCAACAAGTAACGAGAAAGTTATGATTTTTCAAAAATTGGATAATTTCAGACAACATATATGAGCAAACAAAGATCAACATGCAACGAAATTTTCAAAATCAAACCAAATTTTGGCAAAAATCATTAAATCTTGCTGTAGCATGTTGCTTACCTTTGTTTTGGTAGCAAGTTGGCAAAAATTTTGCATGCAAGGTGGAAGCTTTGGAGTTGGAATAGATGCTAGAGATCTTTCTTCTTTGATTAGCTAGCAAAAACAAGGGATTTGAAGGCCTTAAATTTTGATTTGGATGAGATGCCATGAATTCTCAATAACCGAAAGAAGAAGAAGAAAGGGGTTGAAGAAGAAAAAGAACGTACTGGAGAAATGTTTTCTCCTCAACCAGGCCAAGTAATAGAAAAGATATGGGTTAATTGGGTTTGGGCTCAAAACAAATAAGAATTAATTAGGCTAAATAGAAAGAATAAATTAATTCATACAATTCTATATATATACACAAATACAAAAATCATTAACTTCCAAATTACACAAGATAAATCACCAAATTTTCTACACTTGTATATTAAGACATTTTCAACCCAAGTAAAAAGATAAATCTCCATTTTAAACACTTTTACAACAAAGCCCCTCTTTTCTTTTTTTATAAATTGCACACTTTTAATTAAACAAAGAAATTAGCTCATATTTTAAATTCTAAAACTCCATGAAATATTATTTTTTCCACATAGAAAAATACACAAAACCATATAGAGCCATAGTTTATGTTTAATACAAACCTCAAACTCAAATTCATGTTTTTATTTAATAAGCACTTAATAAAAATTGATTACTTGTATTAAAACCAATTACTAAAAGCAATTAGTATTAATTATCCAATTATTTAATTTTTATCTAAATAAAAACATTTTCCATTCATTTCCACTTACATAACATGAAATAAAATTCTCAAACTCTATTTTCACAACAAATCCTCAATTCTCACAGTTATAAGATTTTTAACTCCAATTTTATTCTCAAGATCATATTAAATTATAACCTTCGATATAATTTAACATAAAAAGTTAACCCCAAGTTCAGGGTTGTTACAGACTCCCCCCTTAACGAAATTGCGTCCTCATAATTTCTAGGGAAAAGTTTGTACAGAACAACGAATTCAATCAATCGAAAGAAGCTTGGATAAGCGTAGATTCGAAAAATTCCTTATTTTACACCTTGAGATAGAGGAATAAAATAACAAGTGTAATGACCTGTAAATTTAGAGAATTAAACTCGTTAATTTAATAAGATTTTTTGTAACTAAATTTAAGAAGAAGAAAAAACCTTTATAATTTATAATGAAGTGAGTGGTAACTAAATATTTTGGATATTATCATAATATCTGTTGTTATACCCATTCCCTAAAAATAAAGAAAGGGGAAAATTTGTAACATATTAAAGTGGTTAATTAATTATGTTAATTGGGTAGGTTATGACATGCAAATCAGGTTGGTGGAATATTGTGACGCCCCACCCCGAGACCCACATTAGTAAAGAGAATTAACGGGTAATTCCATCTACTAATGCAGAGAATAGGGCTAGTTAAGGGCGATCGAATAGTAATACATTAGCTAAAGACTAAGTACGTTGATTTTTACTATATTTTTTTTCTGTGTATCTCAAGTGATCGACATACTCAATGTTTAACTAATACGATACTGCACGGCTATAGGATCTATTCAGAAACAAAATGCAATAAATATAACAATCACATCACAGAACAGCAGCCACATATATGTATACTAATACAAGCCAAACATCAAATGTAATACTCCACATCATAGTGGCGTGTAACCATACAATATACATACATCTCCGTCCCCATAAAAGAATATGTACAATAAGCTGACACAAAGACACACATGAAAGATGTAGCCAAGTCCATAGTCATGAGCCCCTCAAAAAGCAAAATGGGTCCCAGCACAAAGGATAGATATCCGACCTAACCTGCAACTCGGTCTGACCCGAGTGATAAACACACGGGTCAGGCAACTGAATCTTATCGTTAGAAAGGAAATACGATAAGGTAAAGAAAAGAGCTTCGCACGGGATAACATAAGTTGGCATGAACATCTAGGGTTGATATCAAGTAACATCACTATGTCTTTATGGTGGTTTGCATATACATATACTTGGGTTAATCTAAGGGAATTCATGTATATGATATAGGGGAAAACATTCAAACATTGTCCATGAATAAATAAATCTCTCAAGTCGTATATAATTCCCAAGTATAAATCCATAAAATTCGAAATCACCAAAATCCTCAAAGAAATCATATCTGCCTTATTTACATCTATAAGGCTATGTAAATACATAAAAAACGGTGAAAATGAAATCATCATAACTCGTAAAAGAAACCTCATATTGGCCAATTATTACATGCAAAAGCATGTTGCACGTGCTATTTACCAGTACTGTTCACCATCATGGTACCATATCCATCTCTCGACCGGAATCATCATCTCGAATTAATCCGGTCTATGACGTCATCTATATTCCCCACGAACACCCGCCATCAAAAGTGATTGGAGCACCTCACTCCAATCGGTGTCCGCTGAGTCCCCGCCATCAAAAGTGATCGAGTAAAGTATTACTTAACCCGATCGAGACTCTAAGTACTGGTAGTTCTCCCAGAATGTGTCAATAACTCTCGGATAGTAACCCGGAAAGTGGTAACGTATGTCCCATACCATACGCTCTCACTTAGCGGTTTTCTAGCCGCTAGTTCGTGCCACACTAAGAAATCATCAACATCATCAAAAGAATCGCCTCATGTCATCGGCATATGGTATAAGATGCTAAACTCGTCTCATGTCATCGACGGGTAGAAACTCCATAAAAACATCAAACTCGTCAAATTCCATCAAAATCTTGCCTCATATCATTGGCAAGTATATCTCCATCAACATAGTCCTAATCTCGTATATACTCCCGAATAGGAGATCTCGGACTGTACGTATTAGCCCAAAGGACTAATATATAATATCAAACTCATACCACAATGTGGTTAACATCAAGAAAGAAATCAAACAATTTCCAAAAGTTGTAGCATATTTCCTAAGGATTCCAGAACATCTTGAATTTCAAGATTCCGATCCGTAACGTGAAAGTTATGATCGAAATACTACATAGAAAAAAAAAATTGTGCACTGGTTATTAACACGGACCAGCAGCGAAAAAATCAATTTTTGTCTATGTAGACTTCAAAATTATTCAAAATAAAAAACATGAAAGTTGTGGCATATTTCACAAGGATTCCAGAACATCCTAGATTTTGAAATTCCGATTTGAAACACAAAAGTTATGCCAAAATTACTAAAAGTTAAAAGTTAAGCCTGGACTGATACATTTTCGGGACAGTGACAAACATTGTCAATTTTTGCATAGTAAACATCAAAATTACAGGAAACTCAACATAATAAAGTTGTGTAATATTTCACAAGGATTCCAGAACATATAAGATTTTGAAATTCCGATTTGAAATACAAAAGTTATGCCAAAATTACTAAAAGTTAAAAGTTAAGCCTGGACTGATACATTTTCGGGACAGTGACAAAAATTGTCAATTTTTGCATAGCAAACATCAAAATTACTGAAAACTAAACAAATGTAAGTTGTGGAATGTTTCACAAGGATTCCAGAACATCCAAGACTTTGAAATTCCGATTTAAAACGCAAAAGTTATGGCGAAAATACTATTCAGCCAAATATATTTCCTGTGCAAAAACGCTTTCGGTTTTGCAACTTTGACAGCAAATAAGGAGGTACAAACGGACTCGAAACTTGATAAAATTATACAGGAATGAACTATAACAAATATACTCCAAACTAAACTAGTTTGGCAGCAATCCGATGCCGTATGAACAAGATATGGGCAAATGAAATTGGCACTATTTCAGCCGGATAAACATATCAAAACGATCAAAAACAAAACATCACAATACCAAACTTTTACATAGCGAAGAATTTTCATTTACTTACAGTTTGCTGCAAGTTTTCACTTACCTTTAGCGGCAAAAGATGATGATTTTGGCTTGAAGATGGAAGCTTTCAACTCGAATTCGCCTTTGCCGGACCTGTGATTGCTGAAAATAGGCATGCAAGAGAAGATTTCACTAAAACAAAAAATAACAGTAAAGGAAATTGGCAAATTCCATGGATTGAGAGACAAATGGGTTAGGAGATTACCTGAATTTGGTTTTAGCACGAAAATAATTTAAGTTGGTGTAGATTGCTTGGGTTTTAATAAAAGTTGAATAAGGAGGCCATTATCTCTTCTTTTTGAGTTTCTGATCTTTTCTTTGAGAAGGAGAAAGAAAGTACGTACAAATGCCTCTTCTTTCAGAAACTTATTTTGGTTAATTGGGTATGGGTTGGACCAAGCCCAATAACCCTTCAATTTAATTAAAATTATACTTAGTAAATTTTCTCTCTTGTTTATATATAATTACAAGATAATTTAGTTCATAACTTTTGCAATTCTTATCCGTTTTACATGAAACGAATTGCGTTGTGATTGTTTTAACATCTAGAACCCAACAAAATATTAAACGTTTTATATTACCATCTTAAATTTTATTTTAGCAATAAAACCCCATTTAAAATAAATTTACACTATTCAATTACATAATGCAAATTTAACATGTTTTAGCCAAATAAAATATATTTCTCAATCAATAAAGTTTATATAATGGTTTTTTAGCATTTCCAAAACAATTAAGCACTCACACTAAAATTATTTATTGCTTTTAGTTGATTAAGATTACCATTCCTTATGTATTTTAACAAGGAAGAAGGCAATTTGGCAATAAATTGCAATATCGCCAAATTTGACATATTTATTGAATATAGTTGGCACAACTACATTCAAAATTCATGAAATAAAGTAATTACTTTATTTTCATACTTGTTCATCATATTTGTTCACTTCTCTCACATTTCCTCTTTTATTTTTATTATTTACACAATAAAAGGAAATTATTGATATACATCACCAATATTCTTTTATTAACCACAATAATTACCAACAATTAATATTTATCCACCCAAATTCACAAATAAGGTTGTTAACTTCATTTTCCCCTATCTTAAATTTTTTTCAATCATCGAAAATGAAATAAGCCTCATTTTATTACATTCACCCAAGATTTATTCATATAATATTGTTTATTTCAATTAAACAATATTTCACATCATTTTCTCCTTATCAAATTATTTTCTCCATTATTAAATTATAATTCTCGTTATAATTTAATAATTATGGTAATCTCCAAACCAGGGTCATTACAGACTTCCCCCCTTAAATAAATTGCGTCCACGCAATTCTTAAGGAAAATCCGTAACACTTATGACGATTCAACTAAAAGAAATAAGAAATAGCTTGAGTTAATAAATTCTCACCGTCACTGGAAGAAGAAAGAAATCTAGGAAAAGATCGTTCGATAGATTCTCTGGTTTCCCAAGTACAATCATTGGGGTTTTCTGTCCATTGAATCTTTACAAGAGGCACGTTCTTGCTTCGAAGGCGTCTCACCTCCGAATCAAGCACGCGAATAGGCTGTTGAACAGTAGATAGACTCGGTGAGATCTCAAGCTTAAGCTGTTCGGATGGATCAATAACGGAATCAGAGTCTCGAATGCACTTCCGAAGCTGAGAGACGTGGAAGACGTTGTGAATACCAGATAAATGAGATGGAAGTGACAATCTATAAGCAACCGGACCAATGCGCTCGGTAATCGAAAATGGCCCTATAAAGCGAGGAGCCAACTTCCCAGTGGAGCTAAAGCGCATTACTCCCTTCATTGGAGATACACGGATATAAACAAGATCACCCACGGAGAATTCAAGAGGCTTCCTACGGTTGTCCGCGTAGGATTTCTGGCGACTCTGTGCCTCTTTCATTCTTTGTCTAATAAGAGATATCTTTTCCGAAGAATCACGAATCGAATCGGGGCCGAGTATAAGCCTCTCTCCAGATTCTAACCAACAAGAAGGAGAACGGCATGGTCTTCCGTATAGTGCCTCGAATGGAGCCATACCGATACTGAATTGGAAGCTATTATTGTAGGAGAACTCTACCAATGGTAGATGATCCTCCCAAGAACCACTGAAATCAAGAATGCATGCACGGAGAAGGTCTTCAAGAATACGATTCACCCTCTCAGTCTGTCCATCAGACTGGGGATGATAAGCTGTAGAAAGATTCAGCTTTGTTCCCAAAGCTTGCTGAAAACTGGTCCAGAAATGGCTGGTAAACAAAGGATCACGATCACATACGATTGAAGAAGGAACACCATGTAATCGCACGACTTCTTTAATGTAGAGCTTAGCCAAGAGAGGAGCATTCCTATTAGATTTAATAGGGATGAAATGGGAGGATTTAGTAAGACGATCCACAATAACCCAAATGCTAGAATGACCCGACCTCGAACGAGGTAGGCCGTCAACGAAGTCCATCGATACCTGATCCCACTTCCACTGTGGGACCTCTAAAGGCTGAAGAAGTCCAGATGGCCGTTGATGCTCGGCCTTGACAAGCTGACAGGTCATGCAATTGCTTACATAACTTGCAATATCACGCTTCATGCCTTCCCAATAGTAAAGGCGATGCATATCCGCGTACATCTTACTGCTACCCGGATGGATGGTATACTTAGAGCGATGACAATCATCAAGTATGTCACGCCTAAGTGCTGAATCAGATGGAACAACTATACGGTTCCTCAGACGAAGGCAACCATGAGAATCAATCGAATAATCCCGCAACTCTTCATCACGGGACTCAGATGAGCAAGACTGAATGAGGCGCATAATATAAGCATCACGTCTCTGGGCCTCAGAGATACGATCAAGAAGAGAAGGTCGAGCCACCATACTGAATAATAAGACCGGTGAATCAGATGACGGTGCTCGGTCACGAATGTCGAAGCTGGATAAGGTCTCAAGAACATACCATTCGGCTAACATCATGGAAACAACTGCCGAATGCTTGCGGCTAAGCGCATCAGCTACACGATTACCCTTCCCTGGGGTATACTCGATATCGAAATCATATGAGGCGAGGAACTCTAACCATCGTTGTTGCCTCATATTCAATTCCTTCTGCGAAAAGAGGTACTTGAGAGACTTATGATCGGTATAAAGGACGAAATGCTCACCAAGGAGATAATGACGCCATATCTTCAAGGCGAAGACGATGGCTGCAAGCTCTAAATCATGGGTCGCGTACCGAACCTCGTTCAGACGTAATTGCCTTGAAGCATAGGCAACAACCCGATCCTTCTGCATAAGAACCGCACCAAGCCCACTGTGGCTTGCATCAGTATAAACAATGAGATCTTGGTTCCCTTCAGGAACCACAAGCACAGGAGCATGTGTGAGAAGCTCCTTCAATCGCTGGAAGGCAGCCTCACACTTGTCAGACCAGATAAAACGAACACCCTTCCTAGTGAGGTTTGTAAGAGGAAGCACGATGCGAGAGAAATCCTTAATGAAACGGCGATAATAACCCGCTAAACCCAGAAAGCTACGAATCTCATGAACATTCTCAGGCCCCTTCCAATTCTGAATAGCTTCGATCTTAGAAGGATCAACGGAAATACCTTCTGAAGATACAACATGACCTAAGAACTTCACTTGCTTTTCCCAAAAGTGACACTTAGAAAGTTTTGCTTTGAGTTGATGCTTTCGGAGAGTACTCAAAACAATTCTAAGATGTCGAGCATAGTCCTCTTCGGACTTGGAATATACTATGATATCATCGATGAATACAAGAACAAATTTATCGAGATATTCCCAGAATACCCGATTCATAAGATCGACAAAGTAGGCAGGTGCATTCGTCAATCCGAACGGCATGACAAGCCACTCATAAGAACCATAGCGAGTGCGGAATGCGGTGAGAGGGATACTATCCTCCGCAACTCGGAGCTGATGAAAACCAGTGGCAAGGTCTAACTATGAAAAGACCTTAGCACCACTTAACTGATCGAACGTGTCGTCGATCCTTGGTAAAGGGTAACAATTCTTGATGGTTAACTCATTAAGCTTGCGATAGTCGACGCAAAGCCTAAGAGTCCCATCGGACTTCTTCACGAATACTACCGCGGCACCCCACGGTGAAGAGCTAGATCGAATGAAGTGCTTAGCTTCGAGCTCGAGGAGTTGCTTCTTAAGTTCCTCGTTCTCCTTAGTAGACATCCTCGTGGGAGGACGACTAACTGGTTGCGCACCAGGGATGAGGTCAATACGAAACTCTATGGCCCGCTTGGGTGGCAATCCCCAAACAGGCTCAAAAATATCAGCGAAGTCACAAACGACCGAAATTCGAGACACATCATCCTCATCGTCTCGAGAATCAAGAGCATATAAGGATGCTACGGAATCATAATCGGTATCCCGAAGCATAAGAGATAACTGCGAAGGAGAGTCTGGATGGCGGAGATAAATGACTCTATCGGAACAAAGAATCCTGGCATCGTATCGAACTAGCCAGTCCATACCAAATATCATGTCAAAACCAAGCGCGGGAATCACGTGCAGATTCGCACGGAAAGAGAATCCACAAAGAAGAACCTCAACATTATCACAATATAAGCTAAGGGTTGCGGACCCCCCGATGGGATTCGCAATCCTCAAAGAAGCAAGCAAGCAAGAAACATCCAAAGAACAAGCATCCACGAGTTCCTTCGATACGAATGAGTGTGACGCACCCGTATCGAAGAGCACTCTAATCGATCGATCATGGAAAACAATGGAACCCTCTAAGATGGGAGAAAATGTACCTTTCGACTTAGTCGCATCACTAGAAGTTGCTACATTGAGATTCCCCGGACGAGGACCTTTGTTCTTCTTAGGACAAGCAGAAACCAAATGTCCTTCAGCTTTGCAGTGGTTACATCTCTTGGGCTTAGGACATTCTCGGACTGGATGGTTAGGAGATCCACAATTGTAGCAAGCAAAAGGCTTAGCTTGAGGAGGGGCTTGAGATTGAGTAGAAGATCCGACTTGCTTCTTCTTCTTGGAAGGAAAGAACTTAGGCTTACGGAAATGAAACTTCTTCTTCTTTGGATTAGACTGAACACCACCCTCGCCATCACTGTCTTTCTCATTCTCAACTGTCTCGAGATGGAGAGCGGCATCAACTAACTCTTCAAAAGAAAGCTTGAGTTAGAGCATTAAAGACTTCTTCAAATATTTCTTAAGTCCGGATACGAACTTAAGATTTTTCTTGTATGGGGTACTAATGAACTCCAACCCATACTTAGAGAGGGACTCAAAGGAAGAAACATAATCTGAAACTGAAGAGTTGCCCTGCTTCAACTCGATGAAGCGGCGAGTAAGAAGAGCCTTTTCCGACTCGGGTACGAACTTAAGCTCAAATCTATCTCGGAATTGCTTCCATGTGAGGTTAGTCTCATCCACCTCAGCGATAAGAAGCTCGTACCAATCTAAAGCACGCTCTTGTAGCATACTGGATGCCACAAGAACTCGATGATGATCTGAAAGCTCCATACGTAAGAATACACGCTCACAAGTGCGAAGCCAGGCTTGCACCTCAAGAATCGACTCGGAGCCTTTGAATGGCTTGCCTCCAAGGTTAGTAAAGTCACTGCATAGTCTTGCAAATACAGACTTGCGAGGAGATGAAGATGGAATAGGAGCGGGAGGTTGGGTGCTCCCAAGAAGCTCTCGAATCTGATCAGTAGTCATATAAACACCTTCGGGTCGTGAACCACTGGACGGTCCCGATGTCGAAGGGCGAGCTCTACCTCTTCCAGACATAGCTGAAAGATAAAAATGAGAGAAGATCATTCACAGGGTAGATTTATATATAAAGCAATTGAAATGAAATAATTAAGGAATACTACGGAATAACATTTAACATTCCTAGACGTATTCCTTTCTATCTACCCCAAAGGAATTGAAAAGGATAGGGATATGACTAGGCTGGCCACGATTAAGGGATAAGATGTACAAGGGTATTACACTTGATGTACGGTTCATCGTGTTCACTGTTCTGCGTTTATTTCATTTTGTTCTGAATCCAAGCTCTGATACCAAGCTGTGACGCCCCACCCCGAGACCCACATTAGTAAAGAGAATTAACGGGTAATTCCATCTACTAATGTAGAGAATAGGGCTAGTTAAGGGCGACCGAATAGTAATGCATTAGCTAAAGACTAAGTACGTTGATTTTTACTATATTTTTTTTTCTGTGTATCTCAAGTGATCGACATACTCAATGTTTAACTAATACGATACTACACGGCTATAGGATCTATTCAGAAACAAAATGCAATAAATATAACAATCACATCACAGAACAGCAGCCACAGATATGTATACGAATACAAGCCAAACATCAAATGTAATACTCCACATCATAGTGGCGTGTAACCACACAATATACATACATCTCCGTCCCCATAAAAGAATATGTACAATAAGCTGACACAAAGACACACATGAAAGATGTAGCCAAGTCCATAGTCATGAGCCCCTCAAAAAGCAAAATGGGTCCCAGCACAAAGGATAGATATCCGACCTAACCTGCAACTCGGTCTGACCCGAGTGATAAACACACGGGTCAGGCAACTGAATCTTATCGTTAGAAAGGAAATACGATAAGGTAAAGAAAAGAGCTTCGCACGGGATAACATAAGTTGGTATGAACATCTAGGGTTGATATCAAGTAACATCACTATGTCTTTATGGTGGTTTGCATATACATATACTTGGGTTAATCTAAGGGAATTCATGTATATGATATAGGGGAAAACATTCAAACATTGTCCATGAATAAATAAATCTCTCAAGTCGTATATAATTCCCAAGTATAAATCCATAAAATTCGAAATCACCAAAATCCTCAAAGAAATCATATCTGCCTTATTTACATCTATAAGGCTATGTAAATACATAAAAAAATGGTGAAAATGAAATCATCATAACTCGTAAAAGAAACCTCATATTGGCCAATTATTACATGCAAAAGCATGTTGCACGTGCTATTTACCAGTACTGTTCACCATCATGGTACCATATCCATCTCTCGACCGGAATCATCATCTCGAATTAATCCGGTCTATGACGTCATCTATATTCCCCACGAACACCCGCCATCAAAAGTGATTGGAGCACCTCACTCCAATCGGTGTCCGCTGAGTCCCCGCCATCAAAAGTGATCGAGTAAAGTATTACTTAACCCGATCGGGACTCTAAGTACTGGTAGTTCTCCCTGAATGTGTCAATAACTCTCGGATAGTAACCCGGAAAGTGGTAACGTATGTCCCATACCATACGCTCTCACTTAGCGGTTTTCTAGCCGCTAGTTCGTGCCACACTAAGAAATCATCAACATCATCAAAAGAATCGCCTCATGTCATCGGCATATGGTATAAGATGCTAAACTCGTCTCATGTCATCGACGGGTAGAAACTCCATAAAAACATCAAACTCGTCAAATTCCATCAAAATCTTGCCTCATATCATTGGCAAGTATATCTCCATCAATATAGTCCTAATCTCGTATATACTCCCGAATAGGAGATCTCGGACTATATGTATTAGCCCAAAGGACTAATATATAATATCAAACTCATATCACAATGTGGTTAACATCAAGAAAGAAATCAAACAATTTCCAAAAGTTGTAGAATATTTCCTGAGGATTCCAGAACATCTTGAATTTCAAGATTCCGATCAGTAACGTGAAAGTTATGATCGAAATACTACATAGAAAAAATAAATTATGCACTGGTTATTAACACGGACCAGCAGCGAAAAAATCAATTTTTGTCTATGTAGACTTCAAAATTATTCAGAATAAAAAACATGAAAGTTGTGGCATATTTCACAAGGATTCCAGAACATCCAAGATTTTGAAATTCCGATTTGAAACACAAAAGTTATGCCAAAATTACTAAAAGTTAAAAGTTAAGCCTGGACTGATACATTTTCGGGACAGTGACAAACATTGTCAATTTTTGCATAGTAAACATCAAAATTACAGAAAACTCAACAAAAGAAAGTTGTGTAATATTTCACAAGGATTCCAGAACATATAAGATTTTGAAATTCCAATTTGAAATACAAAAGTTATGCCAAAATTACTAAAAGTTAAAAGTTAAGCCTGGACTGATACATTTTCGGGACAGTGACAAAAATTGTCAATTTTTGCATAGCAAACATCAAAATTACTGAAAACTAAACAAATGTAAGTTATGTAATATTTCACAAGGATTTCAGAACATCCGAGACTTTGAAATTCCGATTTAAAACGCAAAAGTTATGGCGAAAATACTATTCAGCCAAATATATTTCCTGTGCAAAAACGCTTTCGGTTTTGCAACTTTGACAGCAAATAAGGAGGTACAAACGGACTCGAAACTTGATAAAATTATACAGGAATGAACTATAACAAATATACTCCAAACTGAACAAGTTTGGCAGCAATCCGATGCCGTATGAACAAGATATGGGCAAATGAAATTGGCACTATTTCAGCCGGATAAACATATCAAAACGATCAAAAACAAAACATCACAATACCAAACTTTTACATAGCGAAGAATTTTCATTTACTTACAGTTTGCTGCAAGTTTTCACTTACCTTTAGCGGCAAAAGATGATGATTTTGGCTTGAAGATGGAAGCTTTCAACTCGAATTCGCCTTTGCCGGACCTGTGATTGCTGAAAATAGGCATGCAAGAGAAGATTTCACTAAAACAAAAAATAACAGTAAAGGAAATTGGCAAATTCCATGGATTGAGAGACAAATGGGTTAGGAGATTACCTGAATTTGGTTTTAGCACGAAAATAATTTAAGTTGGTGTAGATTGCTTGGGTTTTAATAAAAGTTGAATAAGGAGGCCATTATCTCTTCTTTTTGAGTTTCTGATCTTTTCTTTGAGAAGGAGAAAGAAAGTACGTACAAATGCCTCTTCTTTCAGAAACTTATTTTGGTTAATTGGGTATGGGTTGGACCAAGCCCAATAACCCTTCAATGTAATTAAAATTATACTTAGTAAATTTTCTCTCTTGTTTATATATAATTACAAGATAATTTAGTTCATAACTTTTGCAATTCTTATCCGTTTTACATGAAACGAATTGCGTTGTGATTGTTTTAACATCTAGAACCCAACAAAATATTAAACGTTTTATATTACCATCTTAAATTTTATTTTAGCAATAAAACCCCATTTAAAATAAATTTACACTATTCAATTACATAATGCAAATTTAACATGTTTTAGCCAAATAAAATATATTTCTCAATCAATAAAGTGCATATAATGGTTTTTTAGCATTTTCAAAACAATTAAGCACTCACACTAAAATTATTTATTGCTTTTAGTTGATTAAGATTACCATTCCTTATGTATTTTAACAAGGAAGAAGGCAATTTGGCAATAAATTGCAATATCGCCAAATTTGACATATTTATTGAATATAGTTGGCACAACTACATTCAAAATTCATGAAATAAAGTAATTACTTTATTTCCATACATGTTCATCATATTTGTTCACTTCTCTCACATTTCCTCTTTTATTTTTATTATTTACACAATAAAAGGAAATTATTGATATACATCACCAATATTCTTTTATTAACCACAATAATTACCAACAATTAATATTATCCACCCAAATTCACAAATAAGGTTGTTAACTTCATTTTCCCCTATCTTAAATTTTTTTCAATCATCAAAAATGAAATAAGCCTCATTTTATTACATTCACCCAAGATTTATTCATATAATATTGTTTATTTCAATTAAACAATATTTCACATCATTTTCTCCTTATCAAATTATTTTCTCCATTATTAAATTATAATTCTCGTTATAATTTAATAATTATGGTAATCTCCAAACCAGGGTCATTACAAATATTGTCAATTTTGACATATTAATTATGCTAGTGGTGAATATTGTTAAGCAATTTAAAACAATGAAACTTGCAATCAATTTATTTGATGAATCTACCTTATTCCTAGTTAGCAATTCAAAACTTGAATAAAGGAATATACAGATATTCTAAAATAGAGTTAATGACAATTAATAGGGAAATTAATTGTAAAATTTCAGTAGTTGACCAGAATTAATTTATTGAATAATTAATGCAAATTAATTAAATTGATGAAAGATAAACAAGTAAATTCTTTTGGTTAATGGCATGAGGACGCGAGGTTAATCCCCATTTTGTAGGAGAAATCTGCCCGTGTAACTAGTCCGGCTACCAGTGCCTACAAAGTGGGCGGATTAATGTGAGACGTCGCAGGATTGATAACTAAACCAAAAGGGTTAATTAACTAATTAAGTTAGTAACCAAATTTGAATATGTAATTAAAGGAGATTGATTGACATGAAGGAATATGGTAATTAATTGAAATCAATTAAGGAGGATAATTAGTTGGTAATATGGTAATTAATTGAAATCAATTAAGGTGGTTAATTAAAAGGGATAAGGTAATGAATTGAAATCAATTAAAGGCAATTAAAGGGGAATTAATTGATTTGAAGAATATGGAAATCAATTAGAGGGAATTAACTAATTTAAAAATATTAGTTAGGGAATTGGGGCTAGATTGCTAGATGTCCCAATGGTAGAAATCAAAAAGTGGAAACCCATAGGGTAAATTGAAAACTTAACAAGTGGAATTAATAGAAATAAAACACATTTGTTTAAAAACATTCAAACCATAAATTTGTGACGTTTTCTTCCACTTAAATCAACGCCATCTAAATATTTAGTGCTTGCCACATTATTTCCTTGAATCAACGCATTCACTCCCAATTTAGTTTGAACGTACCTTATTCCTTGCAAAATTTTATCACTTGATTTACGCCCCTTTTTAATGCAGCAAAATTTGTTAATTTCCTTTACTGTTTCAAAGTCTAATTTGCTTTAAATTTGATATAAATCATTGTCTAATAAAACTTTACCGTTTCTTTATAAATCAATGATATCTGTAAATTGATTGCCATTTCCTTTACCAAAAGCAATACGTGATATCCTCTTTACACTAAAAGTTCAAACTCATGAAATCAATGCTGGTTATAAAAATTCAAATCCATGTACAACTTCATTTGGTTAATAGGTATATAATCAGTAATTTCCTTTTACCATTCTCAGCAATTAATTCTTGCCTCTTTTCTTTCCTATAATTAAGCGCGTAAATTTAGGCACGTTCGTTTTCTCTTGCTTTCTAAATATTTTCCATATTCCCTTCATCTAAATACTAGAAACGTGCATCTCATTTGTAGCTCTGGGAATAAACGTTTAATGGAAGCAACTTATCCCTTACCTGTGAGAACAAAATTTCTAAATCTCAAAAGAAATAAATCATGCAGCTTCCTATTTTTATAACACGTTCAAACAAAAAGGATAAAATAAACGCATTCAATATTATTTGAAATATCCCAAAATCTAGTCTTAATTACCCGTTTCTTTTGCTTTAATTTCGTAGCCATTTGCGTTCAACTGATAAAAATCAAGTAGCCATGTATAATCTGGTAATGAATCAGTGCTCAATCAACTCATGCCTTTTTTAAAAATAAAAAAATCAATATTTATATTCTTCCTGCCTATTTGCTCATCTAAATCAACGCACGTTTCTCTTCAAATAATATCTTGGATCAATCAAATTTCTTTTACGCATTTTTTTTCAACCGTTATTTAAAATGTACGCACTCTGAAAAATGCAAGAAGTCGTTTCTTTTAACGTTGAATTTCAAACGCAAAGATTTCCTGCCTTTTTCTTTCAAGCATTAAATTTTTCTCCTTACCAGAAATCTTGCTCATCCTTAAAATCAACGTGACCTTCCCCTATATTTATACAACACACGTTCAAAACAATTTTTACATCACCTGGAGAGCTTCACCTTCTTTTCTTGCATGCGTGTGTTGAAGGTACGCATCTGTCTTTTATTTTATTTTTATTTCTACTTCTCATGCTTTTCACGTTGCATACTTTGTTCCTTCTCCTCGTTCCACCATGCTCGACTACTCCACCTCTCAAGTATGTTGTTGCCATCCCTGGTAATTATGCATCTCCTTTCCTCCTGATCTTGTCGTGCATGTCCAGTAATATAGGGAATCAAGCCTAATTTCTTTCTTTTGCATGCTGTAGAACATATTAGCCTGCGTCCCTGTAGTTGTGGCCACGTGAAATTGAATAAGGGTGTCACTTTTGAATAAAATGTTAACGAACAAAATAAATATCTTTCATTTTTTGCATCACTGGAGAAGAAACCATATACGCCTGTAGTTTCGGTGGACATGTGAATTTGCATGCGTGAGCCACTTTGAAGATTTTAACAAATGGAAGTGTGTAATGGAGACAAACCTGGAAAATGATTTGTGGTTTATTAGTTGCGTGTGAAACAAATCACACGACCTTGTCATTTCATAAGTGCATGCATACATTTTTTCAAAGTATTTTCTTTATGAAAATCTAATAATGTTTTGTTTCAAGACTCAGCCTATTTGATTTAACAAAGCATTTTTCCCAAAGCATTTAAATAACAAATTTGGAAAGGGAAGAGGATTGGAGATGTTGAACAAATTGAGTGATGGAGTGGTCAAGCTGCGGGTGTCAAAAATCTTTTAATTTATAAATCTCGTTCCGGTTGTTGTTAAATTTTGCTTTGATCGCTTCATAATCGCGTAGTTTATTATTTGTTTATTTTTCAAGTTCGAAATTGAGGTGTCACATCTGCTGGATTTATCGTGCCTCTGTTCATTTCTTTCGAGATAGATACCGTTGTTTGATTTGAATCTGTAGCAGCGAAAAGGTGAGTATTTCTCACCAGAAAAACGTACCTATATATCTGTGAATTTATCACAAGTGTAATTGTAATTTATTTTATTAAATTTTATCTGCCTGTGATATAAGCGTATGATGTTAAACCCCATTATTAATTGACACATCATCAGTTGTTTATTTATTTTAATATTATTGCAGTTATACTATTTAATGCTTATTTACTGTTAATCACTGCAAGGTTCCTGTAAATTTAAGATCGTTATAGGCTGAAATGATAGGCCTGAACGATATTTTTTTTTTCATTTATTTATTTAATTGTTTAATTATTTATTTTTAACTTGGGATTGCGGGTTTGAAATGATTGAACCCGGTTTTTTGTAAATTGCGGATTGAAATGATATATATCCGTATCACTTGACCTAGGGTAGAAACTATATACAAACCCGTGATTTATATAATATTTTTCTGAAATCTCTTAAACTATTTTAAATGGGAAGTTTATGATATTCTGGCTTAAATGTATTCAAAGGATTTTATGAAATTTATAATGATTTTTGAATGAGTCAAAATGTTAAATAAATGGAAGTTTAAGTAAAATTTTGGAATATAACTTATTCTGAATTTTTGTTAAAAGTGAGATTTTAGTTAAGTAAAATAATTGATAATAAGTTATATTTGGGAATTTAAAATTAATTGTTAAGTTAATAATTTATTTCAGCACTTAAATGCTGTCTTTTGTAAATGAACTGTTTTTAACCTATGACTTTAGGTAGCATTTTATAAGTGCTACGGAAACTGAATTTTGATTGTTTTAATAAAAGAATTTAATGGAAATAATCTTTGGGAAAAAACTTAAATTTTGGAATTTAATATGTAATTAATAAAAATAAGGAATTGACTTTAAATGGTTTTAAATGGAAGAATTTAACTTTTAAATGTGAGTTGAAAGGCTATTAATTCCTAAATAAATTGAATAGATTTAAGTGGTTTTTTTAAAAAAAAATGACAGATGTTTAAAAATGATATTATGATATTGAAGGTATTTGAAATTTATTTTGATTTTTAAAGTATAAATACCATTTTTTAAAAGTTGTAACCACGGGTTATAATAACGTTTGGTTGTTAAATAGACCGGGATCGGATATCTGGCATACTCTCTATCGATACGGAAAACCACTTTGACAACCGTGTACGCGGTGGAGATTCCAGAATGAAGTAGGATGGTGGTGGTGTTATCTATGAGGTACATACGTGGACCCGACTCCCGTGAGTTGGCATAAGGTGGCTAAAACAGGAGCGATTGACGGATTAATGAGGTATCACCTCTGATCGGACACACTTCTTCGTATGTCATTCTATTACTTATGTGATTGTATTGGTGCGCACCTTTGATTTGGGAGTGTTGTTCGAGGTGGGCGGTAGCTGCGCGCTGCGCGTTTCCACCGGTCCGGATGCGTAATTGGTATATATACCCTGGCATTGCCTAGTTGTGCCGTGTCACCTACCATAGCGAGCCTTGTACGAGTTTGTTTTTCTCCCGTAGCCCGTGTGGTATCATCTGGTGGCTTCCCGATCAGGAGGGACCATGATATTGGATGGACTACTGGGACTATTACGTGTTAAGGGGAATATTGGGTCACTCCTTAACGCTATTTAAAAGTAAGTTTATTTTACTAATAGACACTATTATAATAGCGAAGTATTACTACATAGTAAATAGTTTAACGGATCCTTAGAGGATGGGCGGTCCCAAGCATCCTTTAAGTTACTTGTTCTTTAATACAGTTCACTTGAATTAACTTACACTACATAAGTATGTATGTCCTGACTCGAGTGTTTATGTTTTATTTTACGCTCGGGTCAACCTGAGTTGCAGTTCAGTTTACATCCCGGAGCTAGGATTTCTGTAGATCACTTTCAAGCTGCTGGCAAACTTCCCTTCCAGTTCTTTATCTAAATTTATGAAATCAAGACTAGTGGACATTTGGATTGTTCTACTAATGATTTAAAACTATATTTGGATTAAAGACTATGTAATTTTTATTTGATTGAGACTATTTATAGTGGCTTCATGAACCACTAAGTATTTTTAAATTCCGCTGCGAGTTTTCTGATATCTGTGTCTGTGATCCTGTGATTATTTATTTACTGTATATTCTGAGACTTGCCAAATTTTATTTACAACGCGGTATTTTGAACAATTCAAGTCCAACATGTGCGGATGCGAATGGTTGAAAGTATCGGGTCGTTACATTTAGTATCAGAGCTTTGGCTCTAGGCGAAACTTAGAATGTATGGTAAATTTGATTTACAGAATCACTTTCATTCGAGATTGAATCTCTTCCTTTTCGAATTTTGGAACGTTCCTTGCGGTTCCGAAGTTCATTCGTGTCCCTCACTATTCATTTTCTTTCGATTCTGGAGTATCCCATAACTCCACTTCGGACGATCTTTATAGTGAACTGGCGGTCTCGCCAATATTCTAATAAAGGGGTTAAACTCCTTTACAATTAGCATTGATTCACCAGAGATTTATATTTATCCTCGGTTTAGATGCTAGTATCTTTGGTTATTCTGATCTCTATCTCTTCAGATCGAATGTAGACTTACCCTAGAAAATCCACATCGATCTTATTCTTTAAGTCGCGGTTGACCCGGTTAAGGTTGCCCGCGATTTATATAAACTTATCTGGTTCCTTATTCCGTTATTTAATCATCGGATCTTCTGATTCCAACTTATCTTTAAATCAAAATTCTCTTTGATTTGAGTCCTTCAAATTTGAATCTCTATACTTGTTTTGAAAAATTTATTCCTATATTTGGGAAAAATCTAATAATATATATATAAGTATAATTTTCAGAATTTAACTAGTTGTTTAGAGATAATAGTGTTTGATTTTATTTATGGTTTTGTAAACCATTGGTTTTGTCTTATATAAATAATTGAACTATAAAACATGGTTATAAATTTATTTGGAAACAGAAATGAATTTAAAACAAGAATTCAATAATTTAATTTCTGATAGTTTCAAACCTTGTGTTTAAAGTCTTAAAAGGATATATTATTATTTAAATTATTTTCGAATATAAATTTGTTTCCAAAGAATTTTAAAGTTTAAAAAATTAGTGCACTTCTCTTTGTCGCTGGAAAATAATTTCGGTTATGACTACAACATCATCGACATTCATTTTCGAGTATCGAAGTAAAGAGACCACGCTGTAGTTTTGCTTCAAAAATTTAATTGATTTGAATTTCTAAATATGACTTAATTTATAATATATATAGATATATGATTTAAATTTGATTTGACATATGCTATATGTATGTATTTATTTATCTCTAAAGGGTTTGAAATTAATTGGAAATTTAATTCATAAATTTATGTTAAAAGGTGATTCTAATGATAAAATAAAGTCAAATTTTGAATGAATATTTAAACTTGAATAATAGAATTGGAAAATTTTTACTTGTATAATTGCATGCCAATATAACTTACCTAAATCATTCAGAAATTAACTATGTAATTGGATAATGTACAATATGAAAGGATTTTACAAATAAAATTTGAGTGGTTATAATAAATGATATACACTTAAAGTTTCAGTTACAAAAAGACAAATAGAGGTAAATAGAATAAAAAAATAGTTGAATAATATACAATATCAAATGGCGTTAAAGGAAAGTTAGAAATAAATTGGAATATTTATAATAAATGTAATCTACTTAATATGCGCGATAAGATATATTAAGTAGAATATATTTAATAATAATCTGGAATAAAGAAGAATTAAATTTGTTGAATAAAAGATGATTATTATAAATGACTATACAAATTTATGATTTTACAAATTGTTAATTTCAAAATAATTGGATAATAAGATAACTAATAGTTAAGATTGATTTATCTTCAGCAAAAATCAAATGAATTAAATCAATTATTGAATATTAATTAATTTAAATTGAATTTATATGGTTTAAATAAATGACTCCATTTTGAGTTTCAATTTAGTTTTCTTTCAGGGTGTTTCAATTCTCCTACCTCTGTCCTTTTTAGGGACGAAAAGTTTTGAGTGGGGGAGAGTGTAATGACCTGTAAATTTAGAGAATTAAACTTGTTAATTTAATAAGGTTTTTTGTAACTAAATTTAAGAAGAAAAAAAAACCTTTATAATTTATAATGAAGTGAGTGGTAACTAAATGTTTTGGATATTATCATAATATCTGTTGTTATACCCATTCCCTAAAAATAATGAAAGGGGAAAATTGGTAACATATTAAAGTGGTTAAATAATTATGTTAATTGGGTAGGTTATGACATGCAAATCAGGTTGGTGGAATATTGTCAATTTTGACATATTAACTATGTTAGTGGTGAACATTGTTAAGCAATTTAAAACAATGAAACTTACACTCAATTTATTCGATGAATCTACCTTATTCCTAGTTAGCAATTCAAAACTTGAAAAAAGGCATATACGGATATTTTAATATAGAGTTAATGACAATTAATAAGGAAATTAATTGTAAAATTTCAGTAGTTGACCAGAATTAATTTATTGAATAATTAATGCAAATTAATTAAATTGATGAAAGATAAACAAGTAAATTCTTTTGGTTAATGGCATGAGGACGCGAGGTTAATCCCCATTTTGTAGGAGAAATCTGACGTGTAACCAGTCCGGCTACCAGTGCCTACAAAGTGGACGGATTAATGTGAGACGTCGTAGGATTGATAATTAAACCAAAAGGGTTAATTAACTAATTAAGTTAGTAACCAAATTTGAATATGTAATTAAAGGAGATTGATTGACGCGAAGGAATATGGTAATTAATTGAAATCAATTAAGGAGGATAATTATTTGGTAATATGGTAATTAATTGAAATCAATTAAGGAGGTTAATTAAAAGGGATAAGGTAATCAATTGAAATCAATTAAAGGCAATTAAAGGGGAATTAATTGATTTGAAGAATATGGAAATCAATTAGAGGGAATTAACTAATTTAAAAATATTAGGTAGGGAATTGGGGCTAGATTGCTAGATGTCCCAATGGTAGAAATCAAAAAGTGGAAACCCATAGGGTAAATTGAAAACTTAACAAGTGGAATTAATAGAAATAAAACACATTTGTTTAAAAACGTTCAAACCATAAATTTATGACGTTTTCTTCCACTTAAATCAACGCCATCTAAATATTTAGTGCTTGCCACTTTCTTTCCTTGAATCAACGCATTCACTCCCAATTTAGTTTCAACGTACGTTATTCCTTGCAAAATTTTATCACTTGATTTACGCCCCTTTTTAATGCAGCAAAATTTGTTAATTTCCTTTACTGTTTCAAAGTCTAATTTGCTTTAAATTTGATATAAATCATTGTCTAATAAAACTTTGCCGTTTCCTTATAAATCAATGCTATCTGTAAATTGATTGCCATTTCCTTTACCAAAAGCAATAAGTGATATCCTCTTTACACTAAAAGTTCAAACTCATGAAATCAATGCTGATTATAAAAATTCAAATCCATGTACAACTTCATTTGGTTAATAGGTATATAATCTGTAATTTCCTTTTACCATTCTCAGCAATTAATTCTTGCCTCTTTTCTTTCCTATAATTAAGCGTGTAAATTTAGGCACGTTCGTTTTCTCTTGCTTCCTAAATATTTTCTATATTCCCTTCATCTAAATACTGGAAACGTGCATCTCATTTGTAGCTCTGGGAATAAACGTTTAATGGAAGCAACTTATCCCTTACCTGTGAGAACAAAATTTCTAAATCTCTAAAGAAATAAATCATGCAGCTTACTATTTTTATAACACGTTCAAACAAAAAGGATAAAATAAACGCATTCAATATTATTTGAAAATATTATCCCAAAATCTAATCTTAACTACCCGTTTCTTTTGTTTTAATTTCATAGCCATTTGCGTTCAATTGATAAAAATCAAGTGGCCGTGTATAATCTGGTAATGAATCAGCGCTCAATCAACTCATGCCTTTTTTTAAAATAAAAAAATCAATATTTATATTCTTCCTGCCTATTTGCTCATCTAAATCAACGCATGTTTCTCTTGAAATAGTATCTTGGATCAATCAAATTTCTTTTATGCATTTTTTTTCTACCGTTACTTGAAATGTACGCACTCTTAAAAACGCAAGAAGTTATTTCTTTTAACGTTGAATTTCAAATGCAAAGATTTCCTGCCTTTTTCTTTCACGCATTAAAATTTTCTCCTTACCTGAAATCTTGCTCATCCTTAAAATCAACGTGACCTTCCCCTATATTTATACAACACACGTTCAAAACAATTTTTACATCACCTGGAGAGCTTCACCTTCTTTTCTTGCATGCGTGTGTTGAAGGTACGTATCTGTCTTTTATTTTCTTTTTATTTCTACTTCTCGTGCTTTTCACGTTGCGTACTTTGCTTCTTCTCTTCGTTCCACCATGCTCGACTACTCCACCTCTCAAGTATGTTGTTTCCATCCCTGATAAGTAAGCATCTCCTTTCCTCCTGATCTTGCCATGAATGTCCAGTAATATAGGGAATAAAGCCTAGTTTCTTTCTTTTGCATGCTGTAGAACATATTAGCCTGCGTCCCTGTAGTTGTGGCCATGTGTAATTGAATAAGGGTGTCACTTTTGAATAAAATGTTAATGAACAGAATAAATATCTTTCATTTTTTTGCATCACTGGAGAAGAAACCATATACGCCTGTAGTTTTGGTGGACATGTGATTTTTCATGCGTGAGCTACTTTAAAGATTTTAACAAATGGAAGTGTGTAATGGAGACAAACCTGGAAAATGATTTGTGGTTTATTAGTTGCGTGTGAAACAAATCACACGACCTTGTCATTTCATAAGTGCATGCATACATTTTTTCAAAGTATTTTTTTTTATGAAAATCTAATAACGTTTTGTTTCAAGACTCAGCCTATTTGATTTAACAAAGCATTTTTTTTAAAAGCATTTTTCCCAAAGCATTTAAATAACAAATTTGGAAAGGGAAGAGGATTGGAGATGTTGAACAAATTGAGTGATCGAGTGGTCAAGCTGCGGGTGTCAAAAATCTTTTAATTTATAAATCTCGTTCCGGTTGTTATTAAATTTTGCTTTGATCGCTTCATAATCGCGTCATTTATTATTCGTTTATTTTTCAAGTTCGAAATTGAGGTGTCATGTGACGACCCGTGTAAATTCGATGTTCAAAATGAATTAAATTAATAGGATTTTATTTTAAATTTAGAAAGAAATAAAAATCTTATTAATTTATATGAAAGAAAATATTGAAATTTGATGTATCAAGGGTAAATAAAATTTACAAATTAAATTATATATTGCAATTAATAGTAATAGTGGAAATTGTTGCAAGTATTGAATTTGTCAATGGAATAAAATATTGATTTACGAAAATTGAATATAAACAGAGGAAATAAAGTAATGCAAGAAAATAAATAATGTAATTAGTACAATCCCTTTTATTTGTAAACTATTGTAAGTTGTTAATTAATTGAAATATGAAAATTTGGAAATAGATTCAAAATTTATGTTAAATAAATGAATTGCAATAATTAAAGTTAGTAATTAATAGGTTAAAGGGAATACCAATTTATTCATAAAGTGAATATAATTGAATGTAACAAAATAAATAGGAAACACTAATTATTCATAAGTGATGGTTGATGATATAAACGTTACTAATTATTAATGTAGTAACGTAAGATGTAAATGTATTTTCAACGGAAATGTAACCTTATTTCTAGGTAGAAATTGCAGGTAGATTTTTGAAATGGAGTTTATGCGATAAATAGAATTGAATGTTTCGTTAATATGAGTTTAAGGGAATATGGGGTAAATTGATTAAATCAATAAAAGACAATAAATGCAATGATGATGGGTTAGTAATAAAAGAGAATAGGGAAATGATTGTACAGTAAAAATGGAATTCCAACTTGTTGGAATGGAGTAAATACACTTAGTAATAAATTTAAGATAGGAAAACGAAATGGAAATATTGAATTAGTTAATTCGTATATATATATAGAATGGGATTGTAAATAATAAACTTATTAATGGTGATCAAGAGTTGTGACAACAAGTTATTATGAGTGATACATATATATATTTAATTCAATTCAATTGATTTGGAAATCATTGCAATAAATATAAATTAAATGTTACGTTGAATAAGTTAAGGTAATAAATGGAGAATAACGTAAATGTTCTTCATAGATATGATAATTTGAATCTATTGAAATTTATGGAATTTGAATATAACATTTTACGTTAATTGGAGATAAAGATGGAAATAGGTAATAATTGCATTAATTTGTAAGTAGAAATAAATCGTTAATGAGAACAAGTATTTAAGATTAACCACCTATTTAGTATATTAAGTTATAACGGAAAATCAATTGCAATAATTAAAAATATATTTATTACATTAATGATAATGACGTAATATTTGAAATATTAAATAGGATGGAATTCAAATGTATATAACAATAGAAACATGAAATTTGGGGAATAGATTCAAAGTTATAAATGAGTTGTTAAAATAATACATAATAAGTGAAAATTGAATGAATCAATGGGAGCATAGATTTAAGTTTAGAAAACGATATTTTAGTTTAATTAAAGTATTGCAAAATAAATGAAATTAACGTTTAAATATTTCGTTTATAGAGATTAAACTAAAATTCAAGGATATTAAAATAATAGATTTTAACCCAACATGGAATCCTTCTGCTTAAAATTTTTAGATGGAATAAACATTTGATTATTTAATTGAATAGAGAAAAAGATTTATTTAGTATGTAACTTAATGCTTGTTGGAAACTGTAATTTTATAAACTTGTTTGCTTGACTATAATTAAGGATTACAATGTTCACGTATTTATTTAATTGATTTCATCAATTAGGGTCTGTTTTGAAGTGGAAGATTAAAATTAATTGGAAATAAATTTATTAAAATCTTTCAATTGAAAAAGGAAAAGACAAAGTGCAATTAATAAAATTTATGTAAGAATGTTTTCATTATGAATGTACATTATTTGGAAATATAAGAATGGATTTAATATTGTATAAGTTGATCATTTTAGAATATAAGAATGTTTACATTTATGAATTGCAAGTAACGAATAAGCGTTTTAAGGAAAATAAAAGAATGTTGAGGAAACAAAGTGAATGTTTCCATTCTGAATATAAATATAACGTTGTAAAAAGAGAAAATTGAATTTTTAAAACAACATTTTTCGGTAGTTAAATAGCAGGCATAGGTTGCATGGAAGTGATTTTATTACTAACCTTGAAATTTAAAATAAATTAAATAATTGAGTTCATAATTACGTGTCGAGAAAAATGTTATTTTTAAATTTTAATTTTTAAATCATGGTTCATATTTTATTTATGTATCCGCTGTCCCCGTTATGTAAATTGGTCTTTTTAAATTTAGTTATGTTGTGGTAATTAAATCTTTAATGAGTGTCAAATTTGGTATGTTTGGGGTAAAAAAAATTAATTGGGTGAACAAATGTTTTGAAATTTGAATTCTAAAAGTTTGTTTATAGAGTAGAGTTGGTCCATTCATTCCCTTTCTAATTAATAATTGTCACACGTTTTTTTAATTGTTTCCTCATTTGTTCCATTACTCGTTTCCATTTACATGGTCTAAAGCCTTTTCATTTCATAAACGTTACATACTTTTCATATTTTTATTTCTTTCTTTCACCTCTTTTAATATCTACCATTTTTATTGGGTTGTTCATATTTTTACTTTATTTCAATTCCTACTTTGTTTATAGTTAGCTTCTCACTAGTTTCATTCCTCATTCCTGTAGCTTCATTTCATTTTTTTTAAAATTTCATCTTCTACAGCTTCATTTTTTGTCACTCTTCACCTTCCTTCTTCCTTTTTCATGTTTCTTCTTCAAATCTCCTTTCTCTTTTTTTTCCAAAGTTTTTTTTTCCCTCTTTCTTCTTCTTATTCTTCAAATCTTCTTCTTTATCAAAGTTTCCTTTTCTTTTTTTTGTTGTTGTTGTTCTTCTTCTTTAAATTCTTTTTTCTCTTTTAAACCTTATCTTCTTTCCATGTCTTTTTCTTCAAATCCATATTTATATAATCTTCTCTTCAAAACTTTCTATAAAAATAAAATAAAAAAATATTAAGATAGCAAGGAAACTAAACAAAATGAGAAAGTAGTTCCAGATCCAAATCTGGCTAAGCAAAAAGGTACGCAATACTAAAAATTCCATTGCAAGTTAAATAAAATATATGATGTGATATATAATTTCCTTTTTTCTTTTTTCTTTTTGAAATTTCAATCACCATTAATGCGTATAACTTTCTCATACGACCTCCGATTTACACAATTTTTTTTTTTGCTAGGATCGTAATAAATTTCCAGATCTGTTGATGCTAGTTTGGAAAGATTTGGAGACCGTCAAATTTTTGAGTTTAAATTGGATTTAAATCCAATTTAAATTCAAAAGGTGAGTGTTTTAACCCACTCACAACTTCTAAAATTTCTTATGTTTGTTAATTTGACTTTAGATATGAGTAGAAATTTATTTATGACTGTTTAGCATGTTTTATTCATTATTTCTGTTTAAACGCATTTTTTTAATATAACTGTTAATTAATTTGATTTTTTGCATATAAATTGACAGTAAAAATTTAGTTATTTGCATATAAACTGATAGTTGAATAGTTAATAAATTTATTTTGAATATAAACTGCTTGTTAATAACTGTCATTTATTTTCTGTTATATTGTATATGCTATATATTGATGTTTGTTTAAATTGCTGATGATTGAAATAAATTGATGATGATTGAATTAAATTGGTTGATGATTGATATTGGGTGAATGTATGATGTGTTCTATCTTATAAAATCTACAAGTTATCATGTATATTCATTTCATTCGGGATTGCGGTTTGAAATGATATACAACCGCATTTTTATTTTAAATTGCGGATTGAAATGATAAACATCTGTATCACTTGACCATATGGTAGAAAATTTTATACAAGCACCGCGGTATATATATATATATATATATATATATAAATATTTTGAAATGATTTTCTATGGTTTTTGTAAAGTTGCATATATATGGTTTATGTGATATTGTTTTGGTTATTGATAAAGGTTATTATATATATAGTAATTTCCGGTTTTAAGCTTTGTATAAATTTGATTTGAAGTTAAAAATAAAGTTTGATTTTAAGACCAAATAAGATTAAGCATTTATTTAAAATTTAAATTCTGGAGTTTTTATGACTAAAATGAGAATAAGATTTGGAAGATGAATATTAAGTTAAATTGAAATTTAATAAAAATTAATTTTTTTAAAGGATATGATTTTTATAACTTGATTTTTGTGTAAAGTGATTTAAATGAATATCAGGTTGATTTAAATGAATATATCAAGTTTAATAAATTGAAAGATTTTTCAATTATGTGAAGTTAAAGGTTTTACTTAAATTATATTAATTAATTAAGTAAACATTTCAGGTCTAAATAATAAGTAATTGAATTTGATATATATGGGTTTGTCAAATGAGTTTGTTTTGAAATGGTGAAATATTTAAAGCTTTGAAACATAAGAATTAAAAATGATATTTGGAAGTTTAAATCAATATTTGGAATTGATTTGTGAAATGAAAAGAAGCTATTTTGTTTTATAAAAGAAATTTAATATTTAACCATTTGAGAGATGGAAATTTGTTTCAAAGTTGTGATTTTCAAGGTAGTATAATTTGGAAATATTATATTCCAGAGTTTTGATTTCTAAATATTTTACTTTGAAAACCCTATGATTTTGGAAAGAATATATATTGGAAAATAAAATGTCATTATATTGGTTTGGGCCTAAATGATATCGTATTGATTTGGGGTTTTTAAAAATATAAATGATATCGTATTTATATGGGTTTAAAATGGATATTTATTCTGGTTTTAAAGAATAATTGTTTTAAATGACCGCGGTGTTATAATAACGTTTGGTTGTTGAAGAGACTGGGATCGGAAGTTGTCATACTCTCTGCCAACTCCGAAAACCACTTTAACAACCGTGTACGCGGTGGAGATTCCAGAATGAAGTAGGTTGGTGGAGGCGTTTCCTGCAAGGTAAATACGTGGACCCGACTCCCGTGAGTTGGCATAAGGTGGCTAAAACAGGAGCGATTCTCGGGCCAATGAGGTCATTCCTCTGATCGAACACTCCTCTTCGATATTATACTTTGACTTTGGATTGATTCAGTGGCCACTTTTACTTTGATTTTTTTGGGGGAGTTTGTTTCGAGGTGGGCGGTAGCTGCGGCTACGCGTTTCCATCTGCCCGGATAGCAATTGGTATATCTACCCTGGCATTGCCTAGTTGTGCCGTGTCACCTACCCTATCGCACCTTGTACGAGTTTGAATTTCTCCCGTAGCCCGTGTGGTATCCTCGGGTGGCTTTCCGATCAGGAGGGACTATGATATTGGATGGACTACTGGGACTATTACGTGTTAAGGTGGAAAATGTAAAGCCTTAATGCTATTTAAAAGTAAGTTTATTTTACAATTAGACACTATTATAATAACGCAATATACTATATAGTAAATAGTTTTACGGATCCTTAGGAGATGTAAATCCCGAGCATCTCTTGAGTTACTGTACTCATATTTATTTTTGTTAATTTAACTCACATAAGATCTTTTAGTTCTGACTCGAGTGTTTTTGTCTTTTCAAATTCGCTCGGGTCAGTCCGAGCGTTTCAGGATTTGGAGATTTAGCTCTGGAGGACGAAGACGAAGATTTGTATTACTATTATCTATTTTATTCCACTGCACTGTATTCCGCTGCATCGATATTTTTGGTATGTGAACTCTGATATTTAATTGTATGTAGAAGAATCAAATGTTTTGTAAACAGTTTTATAAACTGTATATTTTATTATTATGTTTTATCCTTCCGCTGTGAGATTCTATTTTGTTTTATTTCTTCTCTGTTTTTCTTGTTTACCCCATAACAATCCGCCCTTCCGTATGGTTTGAATCGATATGTGTGTCGATTTGAAGTGTGCGAAAAGGCGGGACGTTACATCTGGTATCAGAGCTTTGGTTTAGCGATAAACCTTAGCTTTGTGGGGTTTGACTCTTTATTAATAGGGTAGCAATACCCTATGAGAGTCGCTGAGTGTATATATGAGAGAGCGTACTTGTTAGTGTTATAAAAAGGTTTTAATATTGTGATAACCTGTTCCGTTTTGTATTTATAAATTCTGGTTGGTGCATGCGACGCTATGACATCAATAGGGATTTCTAAACACTTAATAGGACAGACCGACATAATATTTGTTTTAATATGGGTAAATGAAATAATTTTGCCTATTATATTTCTATATATAAAATTACTTTTTCAAAAGATATCTATATTTGGCTGTAATAGATTGGTTGTTAGGTATTAAAATGTATAAATAATAATAGAAATAAGATTGAAAAATAAAATAAATGAAATTTGGAAATTTAGGGCTTAAGTTCTGGGGTTTTGAAATTTCCTTCGAAATTTTTTTTGGAATATAATAATATTGTGTATAAGTATTTTCTGATATAAATATTTTAATATAATTCGGAAGAATTGTTTTAAAGAAGATTATTGGAGAAAATAAGTTTTGTACTTTCCTCTTTGTCGTTGGAAAATAATTTCGGTGACGGTGGCCGCATCATCGACTTTCATTTTCGAGTTTCGAAGGGGAAAGGCCACTGTAGTAGTTTTACTGCAGATTCATTTTTGGAAAATATATAAATTTTGGATTGTTTTAAATATAATTAGAGATATATAAGTTGTAAGAATATATTTATCTATTATTTTAAAATAAATTAAAATTTAACCCGGTATTAAATTCCTAAATTTCCATTTAATTAATTGTTTCAATTATTGTTGGGAAACAGAATTTAATTAATAATTGAAACCTCTAATTTAGGTAAGAGATTTAATGCTAAGTTATTAATGGATTAAAGAAAATTTGAAATTTGTAACATATGAAACAAAGAGTAATATTGTTGAACATTAAATTTAACTAAAGTATGAGATAAAACTTGTATGAGTTCATTTGCATTTTCTTTAACATATATAACTTACCAATATAAAAAGTTGAAATGTTAAATAGGAAATGTAATGAAAATTGTACAAGTAAAAGTAGGAAATGAAGTACTCAATGAATTTGCTATTTGAGAATTTAATGTATAAACTTAAGTTACAATTGAAATTTTACTATAAGTGAATATAATTAAAGGTAAGTAATTCAAATGGATGAATATCAACTTAAGTAAATAAAATGGAAATGCTAACAAATTAAATGGGACATGAATACTATTGATAAACAAATGTAAATAAATGAGGGCATGCAATAAATGAATGAAAAATTATAATGAAATAAAAAGAACTGGCATGACCTGAGATAATGGAAATGAAAAATTGTAAGTAATAAGTAAAAAAAAATAACTGAAACAAACATTGAATGAGTAAATGAAATTAAAAGTTTGTTAGAAATAAATGTAAACTATAAAAGGAAAATTTATGTGGTATGAATAAAAAGAGAAATTAAACAACAAAGGTATGAAATTAATAAAAGGTTAAGTTGATTGTTGTTTGAATTGTTGTTGTTTGGTTATGGTTGTTTGGGTAAAACACTTTGAAAATTAGATTTGGAGTGAATGAATAATCTATTTAGTTTATCTTAGACTGTTGAGTATATGATGCACTTGATGGTTTATTCTTCATTTCGTACGATTTAAAGGTTTTGAACCCGAACGACTATTTATTTGTTTGGCTGAATGGTTGCTTTGAATTTGTTGTGTATGTTGCTGTTAAATTGATGGTTGTTGTATTATTTTGTATTAGTGATGGAAACCACTTAAATATTTTACTTTATATAAATTGTAACCCTTTTAGATTTTATAGATGTAATGCAGGTTATGGAAGCAATTGCTACTGCTTTTGGTTCCATAAATTAAGCATAAATTTTCCGACAAATAGGTACGTTTCGGATTACGGTTTATTTAAGGTAATAAATTTAGTAAATTATTATTTATAAGTTAAATATTTTGAATAAGATGTATTGTTATTTAATTCTTCTTTTCCTTTTTTTTTCCTTTTCGGAGACGAAAAGTTTTGAGTGGGGGAGAGTGTAACGACCCGTGTAAATTCGATGTTTAAAATGAATTAAATTAATAGGATTTTATTTTAAATTTAGAAAGAAATAAAAATCTTATTAATTTATATGAAAGCAAATATTGAAATTTGATGTATCAAGGGTAATTAAAATTTACAAATTAAATTATATATTGCAATTAATAGTAATAGTGAAAATTGTTGCAAGTATTGAATTTGTCAATGGAATAAAATATTGATTTACGGAAATTGAATATAAACAGAGGTAATAAAGTAATGCAAGAAAATAAATAATGTAATTAGTACAATCCCCTTTATTTGTAAACTATTGTAAGGTGTTAATTAATTGAAATATGAAAATTTGGAAATAGATTCAAAATTTATGTTAGATAAGTGAATTGCAATAATTAAAGTTAGTAATTAGTAGGTTAAAGGGAATACCAATTTATTCATAAAGTGAATATAAGTGAATGTAACAAAATAAATAGGAAACGCTAATTATTCATAAGTGATGGTTGATGATATAAACGTTGCTAATTATTAATGTAGTAACGTAAGATGTAAATGTATTTTCAACGGAAATGTAACCTTATTTCTAGGTAGAAATTGCAGGTAGATTTTTGAAATGGAGTTTATGCAATAAATAGAATTGAATGTTTCGTTAGTATGAGTTTAAGGGAATATGGGGTAAATTGATTAAATCAATAAAAGACAATAAATGCAATGATGATGGGTTAGTAATAAAAGTGAATAGGGAAATGATTGTGTAGTAAAAATGGAATTCCAACTTGTTGGAATGGAGTAAATACACTTAGTAATAAATTTAGGATAGGAAAACGAAATGGAAATATTGAATTAGTTAATTCGTGTACATATATAGAATGGGATTGTAAATAATAAACTTATTAATGGTGATCAAGAGTTGTGACCACAAGTTATTATGAGTGATACATATATATTTAATTCAATTCAATTGATTTGGAAATCATTGCAATAAATATAAATTAAATGTTACGTTGAATAAGTTAAGGTAATAAATGGAGAATAACGTAAATGTTCTTCATAGATATGATAATTTGAATCTATTGAAATTTATGGAATTTGAATATAACATTTTACGTTAATTGGAGATAAAGATGGAAATAGGTAATAATTGCATTAATTTGTAAGTAGAAATAAATCGTTAATGAGAACAAGTATTTAAGATTAACCACCTATTTAGTATATTAAGTTATAACGGAAAATCAATTGCAATAATTAAAAATATATTTATTACATTAATGATAATGACGTAATATTTGAAATATTAAATAGGATGGAATTCAAATGTATATAACAATAGAAACGTGAAATTTGGGGAATAGATTCAAAGTTATAAATGAGTTGTTAAAATAATACATAATAAGTGAAAATTGAATGAATCAATGGGAGCATAGATTTAAGTTTAGAAAACGATATTTTAGTTTAATTAAAGTATTGCAAAATAAATGAAATTAACGTTTAAATATTTCGTTTATAGAGATTAAACTAAAATTCAAAGATATTAAAATAATAGATTTTGAACCCAACATGGAATCCTTCTGCTTAAAATTTTTAGATGGAATAAACATTTGATTATTTAATTGAATAGAGAAAAAGATTTATTTAGTATGTAATTTAATGCTTGTTGGAAACTGTAATTTTATAAACATGTTTGCTTGACTATAAATAAGGATTACAATGTTCACGTATTTATTTAATTGATTTCATCAATTAGGGTCTGTTTTGAAGTGGAAGATTAAAATTAATTGGAAATAAATTTATTAAAATCTTTCAATTGAAAAGGGAAAAGAAACAAAGTGCAATTAATAAAATTAATGTAAGAATGTTTTCATTATGAATGTACATTATTTGGAAATATAAGAATGAATTTAATATTGTATAAGTTGATCATTTTAGAATATAAGAATGTTTACATTTATGAATTGCAAGTAACGAATAAGCATTTTAAGGAAAATAAAAGAATGTTGAGGAAATAAAGTGAACGTTTCCATTCTGAATATAAATATAACGTTGTAAAAAGAGAAAATTGAATTTTTAAAACAACATTTTTCGCTAGTTAAATAGCAGGCATAGGTTGCACGGAAGTGATTTTATTACTAACCTTGTAATTTAAAATAAATTAAATAATTGAGTTCATAATTACGTGTCGAGAAAACTGTTATTTTTAAATTTTAATTTTTAAACCATGGTTCATATTTTATTTATGTACCCGCTGTCCCCGTTATGTAAATTGGTCTTTTTAAATTTAGTTATGTTGTGGTAATTAAATCTTTAATGAGTGTCAAATTTGGTATGTTTGGGGTAAAAAAAAAATTAATTAGGTGAACAAATGTTTTGAAATTTGAATTCTAAAAGTTTGTTTATAGAGTAGAGTTGGTCCATTCATTCCCTTTATAATTAATAATTGTCACACGTTTTTTTAGTTGTTTCCTCATTTGTTCCATTACTCATTTCCATTTACATGGTCTAAAGCCTTTTCATTTCATGAACGTTACATACTTTTCATATTTTTATTTCTTTCTTTCACCTCTTTTAATATCTACCATTTTTATTGGGTTGTTCATATTTTTACTTTATTTCAATTCCTACTTTGTTTATAGTTAGCTTTTCACTAGCTTCATTCCTCATTCCTGCAGCTTCATTTCATTTTTTTAAAATTTCATCTTCTACAGCTTCATTTTTTGTCACTCTTCACCTTCCTTCTTCCTTTTTCATGTTTCTTCTTCAAATCTCCTTTCTCTTTTTTTTCCAAAGTTTTTTTCCCTCTTTCTTCTTCTTATTCTTCAAATCTTCTTCTTTATCAAAGTTTCCTTTTCTTTTTTTTGTTGTTGTTGTTCTTCTTCTTTAAATTCTTTTTTCTCTTTTAAACCTTATCTTCTTTCCATGTCTTTTTCTTCAAATCCATATTTATATAATCTTCTCTTCAAAACTTTCTATAAAAATAAAATAAAAAAATATTAAGATAGCAAGGAAACTAAACAAAATGAGAAAGTAGTTCCAGATCCAAATCTGGCTAAGCAAAAAGGTACGCAATACTAAAAATTCCATTGCAAGTTAAATAAAATATATGATGTGATATATAATTTCCTTTTTTCTTTTTTTTTTGAAATTTCAATCACCATTAATGCGTATAACTTTCTCATACGACCTCCGATTTACACAATTTTTTTTTTTGCTAGGATCGTAATAAATTTCCAGATCTGTTGATGCTAGTTTGGAAAGATTTGGAGACCGTCAAATTTTTGAGTTTAAATTGGATTTAAATCCAATTTAAATTCAAAAGGTGAGTGTTTTAACCCACTCACAACTTCTAAAATTTCTTATGTTTGTTAATTTGACTTTAGATATGAGTAGAAATTTATTTATGACTGTTTAGCATGTTTTATTCATTATTTCTGTTTAAACGCATTTTTTTAATATAACTGTTAATTAATTTGATTTTTTGCATATAAATTGACCGTAAAAATTTACTTATTTGCATATAAACTGATAGTTGAATAGTTAATAAATTTATTTTGAATATAAACTGCTTGTTAATAACTGTCATTTATTTCCTGTTATATTGTATATGCTATATATTGATGTTTGTTTAAATTGCTGATGATTGAAATAAATTGATGATGATTGAATTAAATTGGTTGATGATTGATATTGGGTGAATGGATGATGTGTTCTATCTTATAAAATCTGCAAGTTATCATGTATATTCATTTCATTCGGGATTGCGGTTTGAAATGATATACAACCGCATTTTTATTTTAAATTGCGGATTGAAATGATAAACATCTGTATCACTTGACCATTGGGTAGAAAATTTTATACAGGCACAGCGGTATATATATATATATATATATATATATATATATATATATATATATATATATATTGAAATGATTTTCTATGGTTTTTGTAAAGTTATATATATATATGGTTTATGGGATATTGATTTGGTTATTGATAAAGGTTATTATATATATAGTAATTTCCGGTTTTAAGCTTTGTATAAATTTGATTTGAAGTTAAAAATAAAGTTTGATTTTAAGACCAAATAAGATCAAGCATTTATTTAAAATTTAAATTCTGGAGTTTTTATGACTAAAATGAGAATAAGATTTGGAAGATGAATATTAAGTTAAATTGAAATTTAATAAAAATTAAATTTTTTAAAGGATATGATTTTTATGACTTGATTTTTGTGTAAAGTGATTTAAATGAATATCAGATTGATTTAAATGAATATATCAAGTTTAATAAATTGAAAGATTTTTCAATTATGTGAAGTTAAAGGTTTTACTTAAATTATATTAATTCATTAAGTAAACATTTCAAGTCTAAATAATAAGTAATTGAATTTGATATATATGGGTTTGTCAAATGAGTTTGTTTTGAAATGGTGAAATATTTAAAGCTTTGAAACATAAGAATTAAAAATGGTATTTGGAAGTTTAAATCAATATTTGGAATTGATTTGTGAAATGAAAAGAAGCTATTTTGTTTTATAAAATAAATTTAATATTTAACTATTTGAGAGATGGAAATTTGTTTCAAAGTTATGATTTTCAAGGTAGTATAATTTGGAAATATTATATTCCAGAGTTATGATTTTCAAAGTTATGATTTTCAAGGTAGTATAATTTGGAAATATTATATTCCAAAGTTATGATTTTCAAAGTTACGATTTTCATGGTAGTATAATTTAATATTTAACCATTTGAGCTATGTCCATTTTGTGCTTGGTTAAATTTACTTCTTCTGTATATCATTCACTATTTTAGAATCTCGGATCATATCAAAGTCTGCCGCACTACCACTAATTTCCGCACTACCACATATTTGGAATTGATTTGTGAAATGAAAAGAAGCTATTTTGTTTTATAAAATAAATTTAATATTTAACCATTTGAGAGATGGAAATTTGTTTCAAAGTTATGGTTTTCAAGGTAGTATAATTTGGAAATATTATATTCCAGAGTTATGATTTTCAAAGTTATGATTTTCAAGGTAGTATAATTTGGAAATATTATATTCCAAAGTTATGATTTTCAAAGTTATGATTTTCATGGTAGTATAATTTAATATTTAACCATTTGAGCTATGTCCATTTTGTGCTTGGTTAAATTTACTTCATCTATATATCATTCACTATTTTAGAATCTCAGATCATATCAAAGTCTACCGCACTACCACTAATTTCCGCATAAAGAAACTATATCGACATGAAGATAATGTGTCTTAAAACAATAATCGATAATGTGGAATATGCAATCAAAATATTTATGAACTTCCTATGGACTTACAGAAAATGGATCTAGTTTCAAGTTTATGAAACTATCATTCATAACGTAAATTGGACGATAATACATCCTAAACTATTTACGATTGGGGTTCCTATCAAATTCAAATCTTATATGAAATTGAAAACTATGCTTAAAAAGAAACAAATTTAGCATATGTTCATACTCTTAAGTGCATATCTTCATAGAACACAACCTCGCACATTATCAATCATACTCTGCCCAGCAAAGTCCAATTACTCTATATTGTAAATTATAATGTAGCATAAGGAGAACTGACTATGAGAGTGAATCTTATTTACTTTTACATACTATTGAACTCTTACAAGAATTACTTGTTTCTTCAATGAAATCGAACCATTTTTACTTCCTTTGCATGTTATGTTTTCTACTTCCGTTCTATATTCTATAAACTTATCATAAATATCTAACTTTTGTACCAAATTCAAATTTTCGTATCGAAGATAATTTATTAGCAAATTTGATGAAGTAAGTAGATTTGCTTTGATATCATTAGACCATGGATGCATACATCTATGTACATCAATCCGAAGAATTCGTTAACACGTTTTGTCACTTTCACCGAATGGGAGCTTTTGCCTCAGTATTTGAGAAACAATTCATAGGTTCCATATAATGCATAATCATATGATTAAAGAATTATTATTCATAGATATGGCTTGGCCCATAATTCTAAAGTTAATTGTTAAATAATCCAGACGCTTTTATGTTTTCCATAGCTAACGCATCATTATTATTATGAAAACAAATGCCATCATCTAATGATGGTTATTTTATAAGCAATATTCATGGTATTCATATTAAGACAAAAATTCTTCTATTTTCAATCAAACTGAAAGCATTTATAATTTCACAAATAATATATGGCATACACAAAAGTAAACTTTCAAAACTTGATACACCTACTAATACTAGTCTATGGCGTGTCTTATTATTTCTGTTGTTATAATAAGAACATTTGAAATACGAAGCTCCATTTAACCACGTACAATGGGTCATTTATTTTCTTTTAATGCAACTACACAGTTGAGTATTTTAGATAAAATATCATGAACTCAAAGAAATAAATCTAATAGATAACAATTTTCTATAAAAAATACGCATTGAATAGAAATTATATCTCTTATTCTCTTATTAAGCATCTAAAAATATTGTAACCAATTGCATTTTAATGTCCCTTAATGAAGCAGAATTGACCATCACTATCTTCTTCATAATTATGAAAATATAATTACCATTCTTAAATTTCTTCTTTATCCTTAAAAGGTTGAGCTGCTTGAGATAAAAAATCATTTTTCTATAAGACTACATCGAATGCTATATAGAAATGCATTATGTCTTCCTCAAAATTTCTAGGATATCAATAAGTCGAACTTATGTAAAAGGATCAATACTGACATTCCAGTGATTATATTTCAATGTCCGCTTGTGGTCCTAGGTCTACTGTTGTCTCTAAGACATATATATTCTATCGTACAAAACACATGATCTCACACTATGATTTATGTGCTCATTTCGAAAGAAATATTTTTATCAAGATTTCATATAATACGAATGCAATTGCTCGCCATGTAACTTTTGTATGTGATTAAGTATCGATCAAATATTCGTACTCTTTTATTGCTATAAAGATCAAAAAATTCATATAAGATAATAGATGATCTAGGGAAAATTAGTACATAAGTTTACACAGCAGAAATGTTTTTAATGGTTATGTAATTTGGTTTTTGCATCAGTCTTGAAGTGACAACATGCCAAAAGAGTTGTTGGTAAATACATTTTACATTTCTTCATCGATGTTTAATTTGATCCATATAGTATATTTTAATCAGTAAAGAATTTTATCAATTATATTAACTATACAAATTTATTTAGTACATTACCGTAATATCACATATGCCCTCATACTTATTAAGTTAATTAATTAATTAACTAATTATATATATATATATATATATATATATATATATATAAGTCTCCTACTAAATTCTGCACCTTTTCATAACTCTAAAAGAGACACATGAATTCCATAAATTCCTTCAATGGTAGTTATGATTCATTTATCAAGTTACTACAACCACGAGAATGCACAAAAGATTGTTGTCCCCGTGAACCGTATGTAAACTCTTTAATAGTTATATCTCATATATAACTCCTAACCATGCTTTCAACTATGCTCATAATCAACTTTATGACATTAGGGCGCTCAATAAATCATAAAGTACATTGGATACCTTAAACCCATCGTTTCACGATATCCAAAGGCTATTATGTATCCCTTAAGAGTACTTATGCAACGACCCTGAATTTCACTACTTTGATTTAGGAATATTTAATTAATTTTAATTATTCAAATAATAGGTTTTACAATGAAAATAATAGTATTTTTAATAATAAATAGTGATTGTGAAATAGTTTTAAACTTGGTTTACAAAAATATTAAATTCGAAGAAAAATCGAAAATGCGACCAAAAACTGTTTTCTGAAATTTCGACTTTCGTTGGCTAAATGTTATCGAAGGCATTATGAACTCCTTAGCAAAAGTATACACTTGTAGATAAGTTAGTATATGTATATATATGTGTATTAGTGTTTGTGTATGTATGCATTTATGCCTTAGTACATTAAGTTAAAAAAAAAGAATGGCACATCATTAGGAGAAATAGTACATTAGAGTACTTATGCATGTTGGCTTTGATTTGATGGGAAGGTGGCTAGGTGTGGGCAGAAATGGGTAAGGTGAAGGTGTGACATGGCATGCATGTGTGGAGGGTGGAGTACATGAGGGTAAAATAGTAATTTGCTATTTCTATTTCATATAAAACTAATTTTTCATCGATTTTTCTCATTTTATTTTCATTTCCTATTCTCTCATCTTCCTAAAAGCTTCATGAAACCTTTTAACGGCTTTAGTTTATAATTTTACGTTTTTAAAAATCCAAATTTAAACTTTTAAAATGGTTTCAAACTTGTTTAATCTCCTTCTTTTCATTTTAAAAACTTCTCAATTTTCCTCCTATTTTATTCGGATATAACTTCCTCCACACTACTCTAGATCTATATTTTCTTCAACTATGTATAATTCTAGTAGCTATAAATTATTTTTGAACTGCTTTTTCAAATGTTGTATAATCTTGGGTCAAAATTGCATTTTTTCTGCCTCATTTTCGGACCCCTATTATCAAGGCTGGAAATACCATTCCTTCTTTTGACCATATCTTCCCCCAATCAAATCCAAATTAACTGATTCTATTTTGGAAATGATAGAGAAATTAATTTTCATGAACATTTCTTTTTAGCATTTTCTAAAATTCCTAAAGTAACATAACCAAAAATCGAGGAGAAACTGACCCATTTTTGAGTTAATTTTTGGTTTTCCAAGCTTTACAAGTTTTAAAGCATTTCAAGTTTTCAAATATTTTTGTGGGTAAAATATTTTTTTAAAAATTTATATGTTTTAAACTTTTATATGTTGAATGACTTGAATGTGAAATTGAAATTAAATGGCAACTTTAAATGGTATCATTGGGATTACTAAGCCTCTTTTGAATTTATAGAGTATGATTTTGAATTAACGTCAATCCTTTGATAAATTTTAGGGTTAAAAGATTATAATGTATTCAACTTGTATAATTTTGTAATAAAGTTATTTATAAATAATAATTTGTTTATAAAAGGGCATTACTAAATAAAAATGTTTACTTAAAGTGATTTTCAAAAGGTGTTTAGGAAATGATGTTTGCAAAAGATTTTTCTTTAAGAAGGTTTATTAAAAGCATTTTAAAAATAGGACAATGATTTATAAATTATTTTATAGTTTGTAAACGTATTTTTAATTATAAAATGAATTTTTAAGAAAGTAAACTTTTTGTGAATGATAAGTGGGTTGGTTTTATAAGAAGAAATGTTTTTAAACGGAATTTGTTTGGTCATTTAATATGGAATAGTAAGAGAGGAAATCTGTTATAAAGTTTGGTAATATATTATATCATTGAAGTAAGTATATAAATATTTTCCAAGTACAAAAGGGATGTAAAGTGTTTTAGGAATAATATGCTGTAAAAGATCTTTAGACCGAAAGTTTATAAAGTTACTTTAATTAACTAAACATTAATTAATAAAGGCTTAGTGGATCCCATATGAAATCAAGTCATTATTGAATGATTGTTTATTTGATAGTTAAGTAACCGACTAGGAAATCTAGACTAAAACTTAATTTTGGGATTGTCAAGCGAAAACACATGAGTTATATGGCACAGTCATCTCCAATGATGTCGTATTGTGCATATAAATCTCGTTTCTTTATTCTAGGGTAAATGTTAAGGAAATCCACCCAAAAATGGTTAGGAGGTGAACCAAGCTCTTATCTTTTGTTGCTTGTTTCCTAAAGAACCAGGGTTGAGTTTACCGGAATTATCAAAAGTTGTTTCGAAGAGACCGGAATCCGATATGTTATCCGAAAACCACATCGATCCGACTCAAGCGTTTCGAACAGAAGACATCTTGAAGAGTATGGAATCAAAGATGGAGTTTTGAATTACAAGGGCTATTTGCTGATAATCTTGAAGGTGATTCCACAATGGGTATAGTGGAGGTAGTGCCTTCAGTTTCGTTCATTCTCAGAATGAACTTGTATGAATGAATGTTGGCATTGCATTGTTGCCTGGAGGGCAATGTTAGCATTTCAAGTGGGAAGTGCTATATAAAAGGTGAAATTAGCCTCAAGTCTCATCAATTGGAAATGGCTACAACATGTAAGATGTAGTAGGCCTAAGTTGATCACTTCCATTTAGGGTATGGTCATCCCTATCAAGAGTCTATATTATCTCATTTGTATGCTTCGGGTCCCCATTAACTAAGGGGTGATCACATTTGGTACCACTAGTTAAGTGGTAGGCCGGTTTATTGTTGGCATGGGGTCTCAGTAAGTGTTATTTTATCATGAGATGCACCGTGACAGGTGGTACCCCAGTAGCCTAGTCGTTTTATGGAATCCATTCTCTAATACGAGCCTTTACGGTCTTAGTTGTATACCTATTATGCTGGAATTTAATTAATGTAACAATTTTGGATATGATTAATAAGTATTTGTACTTTGAACATTATTATATTATCATTGAATTTTCTTTAAAAAGTGCTTTAGTTATTGTAAGGTAAAAACTCGTCCATGTTTATGTGTGGCATGGTCTTACAAGATAACTTTGATTTTGAAAGGGTTTTAAACATAATAATTCAGTTGTTGAGTTTACTTGTGTGCTTGGAGTTTTATTTTCTTTCCCTAAAACTCTTAGGTGCTTAAATTTTTATGGGCAGCCAATTTGTTTAAATTTTTCCCGGATGCATCTTGGAGGAGCTTGGAGCATGAGGCTTTGTTGATAGCTAGTTATTATCTTGTTTCCGCTATTTATATGTATAGTGTACCAGTTAGGCAGGGATGGGCAGTTATAACCATCCTAGGGTAGAATTTGTATTAGTATGACTATGATATATAATTTTGGAAATTAATTTGTAAAGAATTATGTAAATTAATATATGTTATTCTGTTGCATTGTGAGATTCTTTGATTTTTTAGTTTCTTCTTATCTTCTATCTTCTTTCTTTCCCTAAAAATCTGTCTTTCCGGCACTTATTTATTCGGCATATAAATACCGTGGATGAACTAGCGTCGACTTTTGGGGTTTGAAAAGGTAGGTTGTTACAACTTAACAAAGTGCATAATATTCTTACTGATAGATACTATATAGCTTCAAGGTGCTAAAAAACGTAGGTATGTAAGGTACTATATCTATATAATAAATAATGGAGTGCATTTTTATTAAGTTTATGCTTAAAATACTTTTTATAGAGTATTATCTGCTATTTAAGTGAGATGAATATAACTCATGACATTATATGTCATTATATACAACAAATGTATACTCCCTTTTGTCTCATGGATTTTAATTTATTTAACCCTCCCTTTTCTTTAACGTATATTATGTATACATATATTAATTTATTATAACATTTATAATTCATTAAGTTATATACATATATAATCACATACCCTTTATTAATTAAATATTTTAAAAAAATAACTATAACGGTTATATATATAATTTAAAAGAAAATTAAATTTACTTATTTACAACATGTATGAATATAAGTCTAAAAAATATTTAAATTATATCCATAACCATTAAAAATTTAAATTTGAACTTATCAAAATTTGCTCTTTATAACTCCTTATAAAATTATGGAATACTTTATTTATATTTAAATAGTTGAATATTTAATTTATAATATTCAATGACACTTATTTGAGTTAACATAAGGCTAAAAACAGTTCTAAGCACTCCCTTAGGGCTTACCCTTGGAACATACCACTTTGATGAGCCAGGTAAAGAATAGAAGATCGTGAGCTTTTCAATTCAAAAGAATGTTCTTTAATTATTGTAACATCCTCCTTGGTTTATGCACTTTTTCCTTAGGCTTGATTATTTACATAAAAAAATTGTGACTTCTTATACCATTATTGTATAAAGATCATTGCAATGGGGTAAAAGGGTGAATATCGAAAACCAATCATTCTACTAAATTACATAAAATCATACAAATTTGTATTTATATAAGTAACAAATATTATACTAAATGATATATATATATATATATATATATTAATAAAAGAGTTTGAGACTTAATTAGAAGTACCTTTTTCCTACTAATATGATACATCTAACATAAAAATCCTCTACTGAATTTCTTGAAAACTCCCTAAGAAGGCGCTGGATTCATCCTTCGCGAATGTCTCGACCACTACCTTGGGCAGCTTACTGGAATACCTCAAGTAGCGAAGGCCGGTAGCTTTTTCAATGATGGTACCTAACAAATACCTTACCGTTGGTCAATGCAAATCAGGCAACTATGACACAACACTACAACAACTACCTTGCCTGAACCTGACCTTCATGATCTTTGGGCTAACACAACAAACACTCGGTTGCAACTGTCTATAATGCTCTAATGCAGGGTTATGTATACCTTGAATTTACATGGTTGTCTCGAATTTGATCTATGGGAAGCCCAGCGAAAGAGAATATCCTTATATGGAATATTAAGGCAAATGCGCTCCATACCAAGGTGGAACTTAGAACTAAAGATTTCATCAATGAAAACACATGTGTCTTATGTAGAAATCATTTAGAGGAAAACACACATTTATTTTCTGAATGCACCAACTTTCATAGACCTTTCAGTGAATCTAAAAAAGAATGGTTCAATATCTTTAAAGCAAGTAAATAGAGAGCTATTCATTCTAGAATGATTTACAGTAGCAATTTGTACTATGAGGAATGAATAAATATTTAGCACATCCAGCAAAACTTGGGCTGAGTTGTATCTTAGAATCCACTACAGGATTCTATTAAGCATTTGAAGAATGAAAGTTGATGCATGAGATGTTTTATCTAGCCTGTTGTTTTTTTATTTTCTTTTTTAAACTTCTACTTTTGGATTTTTGGGCCATTTTGTAATTATTTATAATTTTTACAGTAGATGGGCAGGGCTCCTTTAGCCCATTTCCCTTTGAAAATAAATGGGTATTTTGAATTTATCAATTATATTATAAATAAATATTTAGTTGTTACTGTTTAATAATAATATTACAGTCTTAATTTAAATTCAATTTATTTTACTAGTTTAATTTGAATTAACTACTTTAATTATTTTAATATGTTTGTATTCCTAATGCAAACATCATAACTATTAAAAGGCATAATTTAAACTAAGGGTAATATGGAACAAGTGTATAATTAACCACTGTGACTTACGGTAAATAAATGTATAGGTGATAATCATATGTTAACGTTGGATTTAAAATGGCACAAAACCAAGATCAATAAAAAATGAGAGTATCTAACCTATAAATGAAAATAAAAGCTTGAACATAAAGGATTTTATAGTGGCTCGGCCTCAAATCATTACTTACGTTGACTTTAATTTTATTTCAAAGAGTTTTGCACAAGTATAATCGGATTACAAATTATCAGATCTAGAAAACTATGTAAACCTAATTTCAATAGCAATTTGTGGTAGAAGTGTGTTAGAGGAGAGGAAATATCCAAAATAAGAAAAATTCACGGCGAAAATGGGTTAGAGGAGAGAAAAGATCCAGAATCAGAAAGAAAGGCCCATTTGTCATTGCAAACGATTGGATATTTATAACCGAATTCGTCCATCAAAGTCATCAACTCATGGAAGATAGGGTAAAAGTTCAAATCCATGTTTTAAGGCACGAAGTAAGTGTAAAACTTGTAGTTTAAATCATTTCGGTGCTAACACGATCATGTCGGTGCCGATATGGTTTCGTAACTTGTATCTGCAAGTTTTCCTCATATATGTTAATGCCCCAACTGTCCAATCTTGTAATAATTGCTCTTATAAACTTGTCGGTATGGGCATGACTTATCCTATGCAAATCTTGTCTTTTTCTGCTATGTACACTATGCTGCACCTTCACTCACTACCCAGAAATTGACTCCTTATGAAAAATCAACTTTGTACCAATATGATTAACCATTATGGTATTGATATGATTTGATGCAACGACCCGTATTTTTCGATAATGAAAATTAGATAAATTAAATAAGATGTAGAAATTCAATATTGTGTGAAATTAAAATTTACGATTTATAAATGGAAATATTATCAGAATGTAATTTAATAATGTTGATTTAATGTGATTGATAACTATCTTAATGTAACCTCAATCAATTGAAATAATTGTAAAGTTAATTTGGTTATAATTGTAAATAAGGAAATAAATTAAATGTTGGATTTAATATTGAAATTATATGTAATTAATTGAAATAGGTTAATATAAAATGGAATCAATAGTTGGTAAGTGTAACAATCCATAATTTTCGATGATTTAAATTAGTTGTTTTATTAAGGTTTTGGTAAATAAATTAAGACGAAACAAAATTTTTGTAATTTAATAATGAAATGAATGCTAAAATGAAATGCAACCACGGAAATTGAAGCTAAGTATTAACAATTGAAATGTAAGTTCGATTAATTGAAGTAATGTAAATTGTTATACTAGGATAAAAATTGAATATAAGAAAACAAACGTAAATAGTGAATTAATTAATGAATTAATAATAATAAATAGTAATTGTATAAAATCAATGTCCTGCAATTAATTATAATATTGTTTGCAAATGATAACTTATAAAAGTATGATTAAGAGTTAGTGGCAACAATTATTATAAGTTACCGATTTATTCTAATCAATTAAATTGAATTGGAATCAATCGCAATAAATTTAAATAAATTATTACGTTAATGTTAATTAAGGTAATATTTGAAATTAATGTCAATATTATCCATAATAGGACAATTTGTCGAATTTGAAAGAATGGAAATGAAGACTTATCAATTTAATGGGATTTGAACTATAATAATTGGATTTAATTGCAAATAAATGAAATTAAATATCTAAATATTACCATAATTGAAATGAAGATGGAATGTGAGAATATTAATGTAATAGATTTTGAATCTAATGTTAATTTGATCCGTTTGATAATAATGAATTGAATAATAGAATGAAAGGTAAATTAAATGGATTTTTGGAATTTAATTTTTTTATTTCTGAATTTAATGAAATTGAAATTAAACACGGAAATTGAGGAATTAATAAACTCTAAATTGACATTTAAATTTGGTTAAATTAGTCAAATGATTAAGAAATTTAAAAATGGTGAAATTTGTTAATTATAGAGTTGAAATTGGAAACCTGATTTAATTAGTCAATTATTAATTTATTTAATTAGCTAGAAAATAGCCACTTTGGCCACTGACTCGGATTTCGACGAAACCAGTTTCGTCGTATCCATAACGGTGAATTATTGTAGGATATCAAGTTTCATGACGATCGGGCTTGACGTTTGATCGTACGGGCTTGAAACGTCTTGATATAAATTTAATTGGAATCAATTGAAAACAATTTGAAATAACTTGATTTTTGCATAACTTCTTCATACGATGAAATTTGGACTTGAAACCTGTTCCATTGCATTTAAAATATTTATAAACATCTATTTTGATATATGAGACGACCCAATTTAGTTATAGAGGCAGAACGGGCTTTTCAAGCCATTTTTCGTTCAACGGTCCTAACCAATCGTGTTCATTCATCTTTATTTCTGACTTACCTATATATACCTCGTTATAAACACTAATCGTTCCTCATTGTCATTTGTCTGTATGTACAATTCATTTTGTTCCTCCTCTTCCTCATTGGCAGACAAATTCCCAAAACCAAATGCCAATTCCAATTACAAATCAAATTCAAAGCCAAAATTTCAAACTCTTCGAATTATATCAAATTTATATCGTCGGAAAGCTCTCGAAGAGCGCATCTCAAATCTGTTATTCATTTTTCAATTAGATTCATCGTTTGGCCCAGAAACTGTGATTTATTTCCGGCTGTTCATAGCTAGAGCTTCATATTGGACGGCGGATCGTCGACGATTGCTCGATCGGATGGCATCAGAGTGTAGAGGGACTCCAGACTAGTGGATCCATATGACTCGTTGGAGATGGAGCGCCGCGAATCGACTGTAATTGGCAACTTGGTGGCTGGCAAATCGCGTCGGCCTGGGGGTGAAGCGACCCGCAAATCCGTACCCCTTGAGTCAACACTATTCTACCTAAATCAACTCAAGTTGTACAGAAATACGAACCATTTGGGTTAAAGAAGAAGAGGTAGAAGAAGAAAATAGAAAACAACAACAAAATCTAACCATCGCAGTGGAATAGAATATAATAGATAATAAATAATCTTTACTCAAATAACAAATATACCTGTTTATATATTACATCGTCAGAGTACAACAATCACAGTTCAACATCAGTAACATACAATTGGATACACAACAACTCAACACAGCGGAATATATATATAGACAAGTACGGGAGTACGTATCGTCATCCTGCTCGTCTCCTGAGCTCCATAGCATCATATCATGTATCCTATAATACTCATTCTGACACGAGCATTACAGTTAAATAACACCCGAGTCAGTCTAGAATACCAGCGTCAGAAAATCACACTCAATTAATTATTAAAGTTTCAAAAATCCTTTTGAAAACAAAAGCATCTCGTAAGACCACGCCACAAATAAACATGTCGGGTTTTTACGTTACGATAGCTAAAACACTTTTTATAGAAATCCTATGATATAATAATAGGGTCTATATACAAATACTTATAAAATAGTCGAAATTTTTGCATGATTAAATTCCAGCTACTAGCCACAGAGTGGGTAATACAAACAAAACTCGTACAAAGCTCGTAGGGAAAATGGATTTCCAACTAATGACTAGGCACTGGGGTACCGCCTGTCACAGTACGTGGCCTAGATCACAGTACCGAGGAGTACGCCCGCTCCCCTGCAACACAAGACCGGGACTACCCCTTACTGGATAATCCCGAGTGAAATCACCCCACGGTTAGGATCAACAACCGCCCACTAAGTCGAAATAAAAGGGACATCTAGGCAGGGATGACCTCATCCTGCTAGGGTGCTACCCACCTAGCCTTGCTACATAACCCCTGATTTTCAATCATTCCCGGTTGATGAGGCTTGAGGCTAAGCGTTACCTTTTTAGAACATATCCCTTAGAATGCCCATCGTCCACCTGACGATGTTTATGAAAGCATTCATCCATACAAGTCCGTTCCGGGTTCTAACGGAACCGAAGGCACTATTCCTTCTACATCCATTTTGGAAATATCCTCAGGATTAGTAGCGACTAGCCCTTGCACTTCACTGCTCCATCTTCGAATCCACACTCATTTCGCTCGAAACGTACAAACCGGATCGAAGTGGTTTTCGAGAAATAAATCTCGATCCCGGTCTCTTCGAAATGATCAACGTATTTGTCCAATATTGATAGTCAGTTATTTAACTATCAATTAATATTCACAACATCCATCACACAATAAAAATTTTTCCAAATTATTTATTTATCTCAAAATATCTTTACAAGATATATTTCTATTTTCAATCATTTGAAAACAGTTTCAAATCATCTTTCCTTCTCAGAATAAAATTTCTCAAATATTTTCTATCTCCACTGAAATCACCAAACACAAAACCAGATTTTTAAAATAATTTAAAACACTTTACTTTGAAATATACTTTAAAACGTTTAAGTTAAAAACTACTTTAATAATTTATTAGGAATACATACTATATGAATATTTGAAAGTAAGGTTACTTAATAAAATATAAAACTAGATTTTCACTTTTAAGAACAAAATACTAATTCACTCTTTAAATAATTACTGCTATAATAGATTAAAAGGGAAATACTTACTTTATAATTTAAATATTAGAAATAATAAATTTTCCAAAACTTGCTTTTTAAAACAACTTTAAAATTTTTCTAACTTATATTTAAATATTTACTTTGAAAACGTACTTGGTTATTTAAGGAGAGTCTCCAACTTCAATCAATTAAATCAATTTTCCAAATTGATTCCCAATTTATTCCATTTGAAATAAATTTCTTTACTTTCTTAATTCAATTTCTTTACATTCTTAATTCCTTTCAAAGTTTGTTAATTATGGACTTTATTATTATTATTATTTTTCGTTTGATTTTAATCCTTTTTAACTGAAATATACGAATTTCAGCTTTTCCCAAATTCTTCTTTATTCTTTTCAATAATTTAAATCTTAAATTTTAAATAAAAGTTTTGTTCTTTTAAATAATATCACTAATGATTAAAATTCGTTAACTTTCTGTTTATTCAAATTTCCTTTCTATACTCAAGATTTATTTATTAGAATTTTTAAAGTCACTTTATTTCTTTTCCAATTCATTTTTAAATCTATTCAAATTTCCATAATTATTTTACTTACAATTTCACTTCTTTTATTATCTTTCCAAAATCCAATTTATATATTCCTGATTATTCATCATACCCAAATTATATCCAATCGAACCACGGCATTCAATATACCAATATAATTCATCATAGAATATCAAATAATCACAACAGAGGGTATTAAATAATTTAAATAAATGTTGAGGGGTCCATTTGGATCCCTCCAACCTGTTTTCCCTGCATCCAAAGATGTTAGCATATCATAAATACCAATTCCAAGATATATCATACTATAGCACATCAATCAATTCAACCATTCGAACAATTATTTAAATTTAATCATTTAAATTTAAATTTAACCGAGTGAGATTAACTCACCTTTGATTTTTGTTTGGCAATCCAATTCCATCTCGATCGTTGTCCCCCAATCTTGACATTGTATAAATATTATACGTTTTATTAATATTCGAAGTAATCCAAATTCAATTTCCATTCAATAAATTAATTTAACTAACAATTTGATTTCAAACCTATTTCCTATAATAAATAATATAATTAATTAACCTAGTCAAACAAATTAATCGTCTTAATACATTGTTTTAAATTGAATTAGTGAATTCAAAATGTGTAAATGTTTATTTAGTTTTATCTTTAAACTACATAAATTTTTTTTACTATTAATTCGGTTATAAATAAAATATTTGAACTAATTGAAAAATTACTTGCCATTAAATAACTTAATAACTAATGCTTTAGTCTATAAACTAATTTCTCTTTGACCATCTCTAAGATAATTAAACAAATTTATCTCCCTCGTTAATATATATATATATATATATATATATATATAATTTAAAAATAATTTGTATAGATTTTATAAATCCGGTTTTATACAACTTCTCAAACGTTTGAAATTCCTAATTTCAAAATTTTACCTACTGTAACTAAAATCTTGTCCCTAAGAATAAAAAAACATTTTTTCCCCTTTTCTGTTTTCCTGTAACATCCACATTAAAATATGCAAGAGTGTTTACGTATATATATATTCAAATTTATTTTCAAATTTAAATTGAATTTAAAAAAATCATATACCTTCGAGTTGATCGAACTTCCATCAATCTCAGACCTAAATCCACCACGCAAGCCCACCGTTGCCTCGACCGAGCACCAAGTTTACTGTCGTACGCGAAACCATCTTGCTCGACTTTAAGCCTTCGCCTAACTATTCACTTGGCACCGTGCGCTCACCACCAAGATTGTAGAGTCGAGCTCCAGAAGTGTTCGCGATCGCCAATCTCCTGCCGCAGCATCCAAGCTTCGCACGACAATTCGAAACACCCGCAACCCTAATCGCTTCCACCTCGCATGCCACTATCAAAACTTGCCGTAAGCATCACTAACGACACAGGAAAGTCGCACGCCCAAAACCTCACCGGACCCCATCTCCTTCGACCACTAGCATCTTGCCGAAATTACGAAGCCATCAGAACCATTGTCATCTATTAATCCAACCTAAATTACTAAGAATGCTAACCCTAGTTCATAGTTGCACGCGACAATTCTGTCGGGCTCCTCAAAATGCAGCCGCACCCCTTAACAGCCATACCAAATCGAAATTCATGCCAAAACTTGAATTTGGAAACTAATTTCGAGATTTTTAATGAAGTATTTTGTAAGTAATTGATTTTTTTGCCACCATTTTTTTTATTTCATTGTTTTTACCGTGTTCGGCTGAAAGAAGGTGGCTTTGAGATTTGAAAGGAAGGAGTAAGGCGTGCGGAAGAAGCTTGACTATAGTGAATTGGAAATGAGAACAAAACGTTCTAATGTGTACAGAATTTCAGCTGACGTAAAAATGTTGAGCAAAAAATACATTTTAAATTAAATTTTCGATGTAAATTTCAGCGCGTTTACCCACCGCACGCTCACACAACAACTCCAAATGCTACAAAAATTAAAATCCCATAATAATACAATATTACGGATCCAATGGAACTGGTTTCGTCGAATTCCGAGACCGTGTCTCGGAAGACTATTTTTAAATTCAATTTAAACGATATAAATTTTAAAACTAAACAAACCACTGTTAATTTCAATTTTACAACTTCTATTATCCTCGGTATTATTAATATAACTTTTTCAAGCCTTCAAATTATTTTTAATAGGCTTAAAACTCCTGATTCAACAATTTACCCAACTTCACTTATTTAAATTTAATAATTCAATTATCAAATAAATTGTGACGTTCGCAATTCAAGTTAAAATTACTCTATTGAATATTTAAAATCAATTAAATATTCCGATTTTAAACGCTCGAAAATTCCGGGTCGTCACATTCCTCCCTCCTTAAAAGAATTTCGTCCCTGAAATTACTAGTTAGGAAGAATGGTCCAATACCCGTTTACTTTTTCCCAAAACCAAACAGTTTCTAACAATTCAACCTCTTACCAACTGTCTCCACATAAAAGACCCATTATTATTCTTACTAACCTCCCAAACTTCCCCATAATTTGCAAACGATACTATTTGCTCAATTATTCAAGTTTTAATTTAAAACCAAATTTTGAATTATCAAAATTTTCTTAAAAATTTTCTAACTCTCCAAATTTCCGAAATTTTTTGCCAGCGTCTCCTTTGCGCGGCTTGCTCGGTACAACTACAAAAGGCCTCCACAGGCTCCTAAATTCCAAAAGAAAACAAAACGCCAACTGGCTCGTTCAAAAACCCAATCAAATTTCATACCAAAATTTAAATATATACCTTTTGTCGGGCAATTTAAATTTATCTTTTGAAATCAAAACAAATTCTCCTTTCCCTTTATAATACCTACATATCCTGCTTGGTACTAATATCCAATCACAGCATTCCAAAAAACATTTTATCGCCTTCCTTACATATTGTCAATATTTATTCATTTTAATATTAACTTCGAGTATACTTGTAATATCAATTTCCAATTAAGAATTCACCATTCCTTTCTTAGGTTAGTACAAGCATTTTATGTGCTTCTTATTTATTTTCACCTTACCATTTAGTTTATATATATACTACTATTCGAATTGATTCTTTCATTTCCATATGAATTCAATTTATCTTTAACTCTGAATATTTGAATTTTATTTTCTATTATAACTAATTCATGTTATTATTTTAAATTAGTCTCATTTATTAATTAATTTAAATTTCCAGTTTGAAATCGTTTTGTCGTTAACAAAATTTTCCAAAATTTTCAAAAAAATTCTAGCTCTTAAAATTTTCGAAAATTTTTGGCAGTCTCCTTTGTACGGAGGAGCTTTTGCAATTTGATAAAAGATATAAATACATATACATCGACCCATCCGGTCCGAAAAACCAAAAACATTTCATATTTCGTATTTTTATTGCGTAGGCGTACCTTATTTAGCATTTTTAAGCAAACAACTTATTTATTTAGCAGTTAGCGTGCACAAAACTAGCCAAACGGCTTCCCGGTACCTGTACTTACTTAATTTAAACATGTAAGTGCCAAATATATATGAAGTTTAACAACATTTCACTTATTTGCAATAGTTAAACACATGAATTCTAAAAGAAATGCAACCAAACACTTTCTGTAAGCAATTTATATAGTTTCAATACTAGTTCAACTGTTTCAATTAATTTATAAAACATTTTCATTAAATTTGAATGGTTTCAATCCATTCTTATACAACTTCATCAATTTGAATGGTTTAAAACTCAATCGCTTACATTCAATTCATTTTTAATTTTAAACAAATCCATATTATTCCAATTGATTAAAACATCAACTCTAATCACCTCTGTTAGTACATTTACTTTCATTTACAATAAAATAACAAATTTTCTATGCACATTTGAGGTTATTCATGCAAATAACAATTACTTAAGCTTAAAATCATTTTTACATTGACCCCAACTCAATTTATTATTTTATATATTTTTTTCTCTTTCTATCTTAATTCATTCACAACCAGTTTATTTAACTCGACACATTCTATTTAAATTTTATCCCTTTCCAAATTTATTCACGATCCTTTCATTTACATTTCATTTCTTATCCGCATTCATTTAAATCCATTCTATTAAACTTGAAACATTCTATTTTTCTTATTGTCTCAAGTTATTTCAATTCCTTAATAATTTAAATGGTTTACAATTATTTATTTAAGAATTTCATTCCATTAATATTATCTATAACTCACCGAATTTTATTTCGATTAAAATTTATTTTCACTTGATTTAAAACCAATCCAATATTATTAAACTTAGTTTAAGTTGAATTCATTTCAACTCTCCTCCATCCATTTAGCTTAAGTCAATTTACATCAATTTATTCAAATTTTATACTTAAGCCCATTTTCATTTTACAAGTAAACTCTCTCTTCTATTCAACTTAATTCTATTTCAATTAAATCTCATTTTAAATCTACAATTTCATTTGATTGGTTATTATAAAATTTAACTTTCCAGATTCACTCATTCAATTTATTACAAGGACGTTTCCAATTTATTTCCACTTATTTGGATTTTAATTGCAATTCCTACCATTACTATTTTAATCTATTTCCAATCATATTTACTTCACTAATAATTCAAGTCGAATTTGATTTATAACTTGATTTTTATTTCTAAACTTCATTATTAACTCACAATTCAGCTTTATTTAACATTTCATTAACTAATTTATTAACAAATTAGTTCTCCCCTATTTATAGTTCAATACTTGATTTTTAATTCCGAATATCACTTCATTTAATTTTCTTAGTTCAATTTATTTTATAATTCAAGTTTGGATTTTCTTTCGTTTTATTATCCAGAACATCAAACAATATTTATTTTGGATTTTTTATTCCATTTTCAAATTTTTGTAAGTCACAACTTATTATTTACACAATTCCATTCATCTTAGGCTTGAATATATTCATCTTTTTATTTTTAACTCAAGCCTTATGCTTATTTATAACCCAAGCATATTTTATTTCATGCATTTTTAATTCCTTTATACGTTATTCTGGTTTATTTATTTCAATCCAATCCTTATCCAATTTATTTTCCCTTTATTCAGGGAAGAATCTAATTCCATTCAATAATTCAATTGAACTTTTATTCCAATTCAATTTTATTTTAACTCAGATTTATTTAACTCAATTCGATTTCGACTTAATTCGAATATAACTGGATATTATTTTCAGCCTATTTAATTAATTACAATCCATTTAAATTTTTATTTCCAAATCTAAGTTAATTCCATTTTCAACCTTTCACTTTAAATTTAAATTTCCAACATTCAAAGCTATATTTCCTTCCTGATTTAAAAATCATCTCAATTTATAAGCTTACAACTATCTCATCAGGATTTTTAAACACCCGACCTTTGGTTTCAAATTATTTTAAGATCTTCAACATCTCAAATCACACTTCTCAAAAATTTTAAGCCAATCCTGGCTTTATTCCCCAACAAATTTCCTTTGAAATTTTCAAAAACAAACAGGTTTTCCTGAACAAATCAATTTGGCAGCAATCTGTCACTTAGAAACTCGAAAATGAACATCGATGATGCTGCAGTCATCAACGAAGTTATTTTCCAACGACTGAAGTGAATTTAATGCTATATCCTTTCCTAAAATTTATTTGGAACAATTCCCTTTCAGAAATACTTTTTAAACAATAATGCTATTATTTGTCTTCAAAATACTTCCAAAATCTCCGGGGTTTTAAAGTTTCAAATTCTGTTTTAATTCAAATTTTAACTATAATGCATTTGTATAGTTTATGCTTATACAAATTCCCGTTTAATTATATTTCAATTTATAATTTACGTTTACAATTCATATTTATAAATTTCATTTTATAATGAATTTATTCCCTTAAACTTTGGTTATATTTTCAATTTCTAGTTAAATTTTTACTCAACAATGATAATAATTTAATATTATTTTTCCTAACATCCAAGCAACCATATATTAGCTAAAATAGTTTACAAAACTTTCATTTATATCAAAATATATTTTTGGATAAAATTATTTCATTCACCCACATTTAAAACAATACCGTGTCAAACTGTTCTATTCAAGTGCTTAGAAACCCCTTCGATACAGTTGTCCAGACTGTGCCGACGAAGGTTCATATGCCACTTAATAAACCAATCAACACAATATTAAAACAATTTATATTCACCAACAAATACGCGCTCATATCTATTTATATGCTCAAACTCATTCTAGAGTACTACGGACTCTTTTTAATGAATAATCACCACCAAAGCCAAGGTTATCACCAACCCCGCTCTGATACTAAGTGAAACGACCCGCAAATCCGTACCCCTTGAGTCAACACTATTCTACCTAAATCAACTCAAGTTGTACAGAAATACGAACCATTTGGGTTAAAGAAGAAGAGGTAGAAGAAGAAAATAGAAAACAACAACAGAATCTAACCATCGCAGCGGAATGAAATATAATAGATAATAAATAATCATTACTCAAATAACAAATATACCTTTTTATATATTACATCGTCAGAGTACAACAATCATAGTTCAACATCAATAACATACAATTGGATACACAATAACTCAACACAGCGGAATATATATATATAAACAAGTACATATCGTCATCCTGCTCGTCTCCTAAGCTCCACAGCATCATATCATGTATCCTATAATACTCGGTCTGACACGAGCATTACAGTTAAATAACACCCGAGTCAGTCTAGAATACCAGCGTCAGAAAATCACACTCAATTGATTATTAAAGTTTCAAAAATCCTTTTGAAAACAAAAGCATCTCGTAAGACCACGCCACAAATAAATATGTCGGGTTTTTACCTGACGATAGCTAAAACACTTTTTATAGAAATCCTCTGATATTATAATAGGGTCTATATACAAATACTTATAAAATAGCCGAAATTTTTACATGATTAAATTCCAGCTAGTAGCCACAGAGTGGGTAATACAAACAAAACTCGTATAAGGCTCGTAGGGAAAATGGATTTCCAACTAATGACTAGGCACTGGGGTACCGCCTGTCATGGTACGTGGCCTAGATCATAGTACCGAGGAGTACGCTCGCTCCCCTGCAACACAAGACCGGGACTACCCCTTATTGGATAATCCCGAGTGAGATCAACCCACAGTTAGGATTAGCAACCGCCCACTAAGTCGAAATAAAAGGGACATCTAGGCAGGGATGACCTCACCCTACTAGAGTGCTACCCACCTAGCCTTGCTGCATAACCCCTGATTTTCAGTCACTCCCGGTTGATGAGGCTTGAGGCTAAGCTTTACCTTTTTAGAACATATCCCTTAGAATGCCCATCGTCCACCTGACGATGTTTACGAAAGCATTCATCCATACAAGTCCGTTCCGGGTTCGAACGGAACCGAAGGCACTATTCCTACTACATCCATTTTGGAAATATCCTTAGGATTAGTGGCGACTAGCCCTTGCACTTCACTGTTCCATCTTCGAATCCACACTCATTTCCCTCGAAATGTACAAACCGGATCGAAGTGGTTTTCGAGAAATAAATCTCGATCCCGGTCTCTTCGAAACGATCAACGTATTTGTCCAATATTGATAGTCGGTTATTTAACTATCAATTAATATTCACAACATCCATCACATAATAAATAATTTCCCAAATTATTTATTTATCTCAAAATATCTTTACAAGATATATTTCTATTTTCAATCCTTTGAAAACAGTTTCAAATCATCTTTCCTTCTCAGAATAAACTTTCCCAAATATTTTCTATCTCCACTGAAATCACCAAGCACAAAACTAGATTTTTAAATTAGTTTAAAACACTTTACTTTGAAATATACTTTAAAACATTTAAGTTAGAAACTACTTTAATAATTTATTAAGAATACATACTATATGAATATTTGAAAGTAAGGTTACTTAATAAAATATAAAACTAGATTTTCACTTTTAAGAACAAAATACTAAGTCACTCTTTAAATTATTACTGCTATAATAGATTAAAAGGGAAATACTTACTTTATAATTTAAATATTAGAAAAAATAAATTTTCCAAAACTTGCTTTTTAAAACAACTTTAAATTTTTTTTAACTTATATTTAAAAATTTACTTTGAAAACGTACTTGGTTATTCAAGGAGGGTTTCCAACTTCAATCAGTTAAATCAATTTTCCAAATTGATTCCCAATTTATTCCATTTGAAATAAATTTCTTTACTTTCTTAATTCAATTTCTTTACATTCTTAATTCCTTTCAAAGTTCGTTAATTATGGACTTTATTATTATTATTATTATTATTATTATTTTCCGTTTGATTTTAATCCTTTTTAACTGAAATATACGAATTTCAGCTTTTCCAATTTCTTCTTTATTCTTTTCAATAAATTAAATCTTAAATTTTAAATAAAAGTTTTGGTCTTTTAAATAATATCACTGATGATTAAAATTCATTAACTTTCTGTTTATTAAAATTTCCTTTCTATACTCAAGATTTATTTATTAGAATTTTTAAAGTCACTTTATTTCTTTTCCAATTCATTTTTAAATCTATTCAAATTTCTATAATTATTTTACTTACAATTTCACTTCTTTTATTATCTTTCCAAAATCCAATTTATATCTTCCTGATAATTCATCATACCCAAATTATATCCAATCAAACCATGGCATTCATTATTCCAATATAATTCATCATAGAATATTAAATAATCACAACAGAGGGTATTAAATAATTTAAATAAATGTTGAGGGGTCCAGTTAGATCCCTCCAACCTGTTTTCCCTGCATCCACAGATGTTAGCACATCATAAATACCAATTCCAAAATATATCATACTATAGCACATCAATCAACTCAACCATTCAAACAGTTAATTAAATTTAATCATTTAAATTTAAATTTAACTGAATGAGATTAACTCACCTTTGATTTTTGTTTGGCAATCCAATTCCATCTCGATCGTTATCCCCCAATCTTGACCTTGTATAAATATTATACGTTTTATGAATATTCGAAGTAATCCAAATTCAATTTCCATTCAATAAATTAATTTAACTAACAATTTGATTTTAAACCTATTTCCTATAATAAATAAAATAATTAATTAACCTAGTCAAACAAATTGATCGTCCTAATACATTATTTTAAATTGAATTAGTGAATTCAAAATGTGTAAATGTTTATTTAATTTTATCTTTAAACTACATAAATTTTTTTTTTTACTATTA